>OY288201.1:18869564-20219213 GCA_958449745.1 Ochropleura leucogaster
ATCTTGCAAAGGATACATCAAATAATCCTTACTAATATTATAAAAGTGAAAGTGAGTTTGCTTGTTTGTTACCTCTTCACGCTTTAATGGCTTAACCGATATTGATAAGTTTTGGTAGTACAGAGATAGTTGGGAACCAGGAGACGGACAAAGGCTAACTTTAAAAAAAAAGTGGGATGTGAGGGAAGAAAAGGGAAAACTTAGCGTTGCTATTACAAATCAAGAAGGCGCAAGGGAACTGTGTTACCCCGAATTTAATGCGAGCGAAGCCAAGAGCGAAGCCGCGGGCAAAAGCTAGTACTATATATAATATTATAAATGCGAATGTTTGTGAGGATGGATGATGAATGTTTCTTACTCGTTCACGCCCAAAACGGCTGAACCGATCTGATGAATTTAGCACAGAGGTAGATTTTCACATAAAATACTTTTTTTCGATTAGCACGCTTGCAAAGCCGCGGGCGCCAGTTAGTTTCATCATATAATGTAAGAAAAAACTAAATATCTACTTGAAAACTAGATTCATATTCATTCTGAACCTATCTGGGCCTATTTGGCGTATCTGTTTTTTATCGAGTCACCTGGGACAAAAAAATGGTTCTTTTTGGGAAATGTGATGACAATCATGATATTATCATTACCACAATTTATACGTATAAGCTGCTGTATGTGTACGTACAGCATTAAACATTTACAGGCATGACATAAGACGTAAAGGGCGTGAAGCTAACATATAGTAGTAAAGCTAATACCCACTCATTAAATTAAATAACCGATCCCTACTACATAATCAGAATAAAATAATAACAATCGAAACGAATCGCATGAACATCGATTACAATATAAAAACACTAGTACCCTGAGCCAAAAGATACTATCTAAATAAAAACCACACATAATCATACGGAATCGATTTTAATCCGTAAAGTGCCCGAAGACAAAAACGAAAGTCGATTCCTAAAAGCAATAATCGTTATGAAATCTCGATTCTCGATTCGCTCTCGGATCGCTTATCGAGCACTCGACATTGCTGGATGTGCTGATTAGTTCCGTGTGGGCTAAATACTTTTTTCAGTCATAACCTCCAGTTTATGAAGTGAAAGAGACGCCGTTATTGATTTGATGAAGCCAATACAAGATGAAATTGTGGCCTTAATTGAGCATTAACGTCAGCTATTTGATGTCATACTGAATGTGTAGGTACAACGTTTTCCACTACAGTGATATAATTTTTGTTTCCTTTTAATACCTACAACTGATTTACTTATTTTCAATATAATTTTGCAAACCTTATATTCAAGAGCACTCTGGTGCATTGGTAAAAGTCACATGGATTCACTAGATTCAAAAAGAACAGGTCTCGATGATCTGACAACGCTTAGGGAAGTACTATGTCTAGGAGTGAAGGCATTCTGGCTGATATGGTCAATGATACAGGTAGTCCTAAAACCCTATCAAAAAATATACAAATATATAATATAAGATACGATTTTGACTTGATTCACATCTTTTTTTGCGGATGGGAAACCATCAAATCACTTCCCCCACTATAGGCGGAAAAGGGGGGATGGTCAGACTTTTACTGACTAAAACCCACCCACGTTCCCCCTTTTCCCTATATGTATGTTCGGGAGCCGAGGTCGCACACCAAATTTAATATCATTAAAACATTTTCTTTAAGCAAAAGTAACAAAGAAATGTCAAGACAAAATTCCAATTACACCATCAAGTAAAAACGTAGAAACATCAACTTTTTACGCGAACATTTTAACTAAGAAACTAATTTCGCGATAACAATGGCCTAGTAACGACTTCCGTACAATTACGTCATTCTCATAGAGAGTGCGTTGACCTCAACTATGTTGCTTGAACTTGACAGCTGATTTTGTAACTGGCAACCACTGCTGCCCCGGCTATAATGGAAAAGGAGCGTCGAATATTGCTTCCGATGGAGCTCTTTCATTTTTCTTTGAAAATTTCTTAACATTACTATTTTAATTGTTCATGGGGGTCAACTTCCCCTACTAGGTGGACCACTAATTAAAATTTTTAAACAATATATTTTTTTGACACAATATAATTGGTGTAATGGTACAAAACACGTAAGAATTGATTTTGTAATTTAAATATTATTAATTATTTTTAAGTATTAAAAAATAAATATTATTTTTATTAAATTAGAACTTCTTGTAACTTGACCCCCCTCCCTCTGGCTCTGAGCTAGATCTGCCCTTGATCCGTTACTTTTATATACTGGATTCAGATTATCATCACCAATCCAGTTACCATCTTTGATCTAAAATTTCTGTTATTTACCTACACTACAAATTCAATTAGTTAATGGCATTAGCAATTAATAGGTCCAACAAAAGTGCAGATAGACGTGCAAAAAGAGCAAATGATAAAAAAAAATTGTGATAACAAACTTTGAACTGACAAGAATCTAAACTGTACACTACAAATTGAGGACACAATAAAAGCTAGCAAATATGAATTTGCCTGCTCAGAACAGACACACCCCCAATGAAAGAAACCTTGGACACAATTCAAAGATCAAATTGCCAACTGACTGCATACGCCATCAAATTGATCAGACGTAGGCTTGTCATAGACGGCATCAATTAAATCAATTGCTTGCGCTCTTTCGATCATGGCGGGTCCAAATTCCGGGCGAAGTATGTCATGCCAATTGATGTTTGGGGGCATGGCTGTATCCCGCCAAGTCATAACTAGAATGAATAAACACGCCCACACCCCACACCAGCCCTTGCGTAGGAGTTAGTCATTACGTGCAGGGTGTGAAAAGACATGTATTATAACAGTTGTCTACACATTCCGCACATGAAACTAAGTAAATTGAATTTCTCGGGATCGCAATTTTTTTTCTAAATTGTGCTTTTCATAGTAGCAAACATTTCAACTATAAGTAAATATTATGCATTCGAATATCCGATCCGATCCCTAATTATAACTGAGTATAAAATGTGATTTTTCTTTAATTTTACACTAGTTATAGGTCATTTCTAACTTCACGAGACGTAAAGTCAAGAAACAGTTATAGATCGATGACTTCTACCTAAAGATTTTTATCAGAAAATTCTCAGTAGACTTCCGCTGTTAACCCGAGCTTTGAAACGCCGATAAACAGCGGAAGACTCGCCCCTTATCGCCTTCGAAGAAATAAGCATGACGGCTATGTGCTGTTCATGCGTGTCGATATAACTTAACTCTTTAAACCTACTAGACGATGCTGGGCTCCTGGTACTCTGATTTATCTATACGACTTTTAGACCCGACTTTATAAACACACCAAAAGACTAAAAATAAATATGTAAATAAAATAGCACTGTTAGAGTTCACTGAGCGGAATACATATTGAAGAATATTGCGAGACGCCAAGTCGTCAACACACGAGGTAACAAAAAACTCAAATCGCTGGCGCAGGCGGACAGCCACGGAAGACGTTTCGAGTGTCGGCCGCCGCGTGACGACTCCCTGCCACCGTAGATGTGGGTCTGTAGATGGTGAGCAATGGGTAGATCACGGTCCGTCTGTCCAGTGACGACAGGCCGACGGACGGTGAGCTAGCTATTAATGGCGGGTGCCCCATTTGTTGATGACCCATCCGCAAAAAAAATAAATTATTTTATAGTTAAGTCCTTTTACTTAAACAAAATTATACGAAATTAATTGAAAATGCTCAAAAGTATCTCCTTGTTAATGCTACTAATCTTAATGACTTAAACTTGGAACTAAAAACGTTAACATTATCAATCTACTTACATGGAATCTCACACCTCGTTATGTCTACCAAGCATTTACATATATATTCTATGTAGATAATTTGATGGGATCATATTTTGTGTTCAATGTTTTGGTTTCTTTTTTTATGGTGTTAAATCTTCGTAATTAACCAGCCAGTGTGTGGTTTGATTTGAAAGTTCGATTACATTTTGATTAGCGGAAGTGTGAATTCTTTCACGGTGGTATTTTATTTGTATGAGAAGAAAGAATTAATGAAGTTTTAAAATGTTCTTATTTCACAGTCGATTTTCAAGTAATAATAAAAATAATTGGGTCAGGCTATGGGTTCGAAAAAGATTTTGTAGTTCAGATTTAACAAGAATCAACTTAATTTTGAAAAGTTTTGACTAAATTAAATTTAACTATTTTTATTAGCAGGTAATATCACCAATACGTTCTGAAGTTAGAAGTGTTTTTCTTTGTTTACTGTGAGTTTGACTTCTATTATTCGAGAGTGGATCTAGATCCTTAATCATTGGTTTTGTCCAGCGCTTCCCGCCGTCTGCCACAAAGTTTGCCGTAAGTGGTCGTGACCTGAGTGCATCAGGGCTCTACGTTTTAGTTCTGGCGCATAGCTCATCAGCTTTCTTAATTTCCTACATAATATTCATTTCTTTGTTTTTTATAGTTACAAGATGTCTAAGAGTTCGTATTCGAATAGATATAAGTTATTTTATAGAATTGGTACCCACCTTTATCTAGGTCTTATAAATAATGTATTTGATCCAAATCTGTATGGTGTAACTAATTTGTATACATAATCGCACCTACACAGGGACAGCGACAACTAGGCTAGGTAATAATAATTTACGAATAGTTTGAGTTTCCTTTTACAAGAATCCTAAAAATATAGCATAAGCGGCTAATAACTTTCCCACTGTTAGGACGAACGCTCCCAACCTGTGGCAGAGGGAGTAGTCTACCAAGCCTAGTTTTAAACCTTTAAGTAGGTATACATTATGCCAAAACTTTGTATTTTCATTAAAATCCATCACCCTGTCAATTTTAAGGGGCAGTTTATTTTTATGCAGTTCCTTTGGCGGTTTTAATTTTGGCCAACTTTTTTGCAGACCAGAGACACAACATTATTTTTAACAAAAAAGGCAGCTATAATAAGTGCGTGAAAAAATGTGGCAGTGACAATAAGTCATGGTGTGGTATACGGGCAACTTTTGACCAACTGAAGTATAGGATCAATGGGTAGACGAAATTGAAACTTATCACGTCATATACACAACGTGCAATTTACAACGAGTCCAACATGACACCAATCAATTATTGTGAAGATACAGCATCATATAAAGAAGTAAGCAGTAATGCACACATGTTTAAACGAACCGACCAGATTACGTGTAGCAAAAGGGCAAAAAAGCGCTTTGAAGCAACTTTTCAATTTCTCTTGGTGATGTCGTATGAAGTTTTTAGAGATTTTGTGGCTAAATAATAGCAGCCGCTCGGGTCGAAGTTCCAGTCCAACCTAGGCAAATGGCCTAGGTTTTCTGTGGATGGTTCACCCATTACTGCGTTTCTTCTTTGCCTCGAAAAGCACATTTTTGTCTTGGCTGCCATTTGTAAATATTTGGCAGGTGCTACAGGTAGTCAATGGCCCGAAAATCTGTCAATTTATCTTACCAAAGGACCCAGTACTAACTAGGTTGTGGAGCTCAGATAGGCAGTCTCTTTATGTAAAATACGGGTATTCTGATGCATCTGGCTAAACTGATAGGCGATGACAACATATTTGGAATAGGCTAGAGAGATTAACAGTTTTTTTGAAAAACTCCAGACTCCTAACCAAGGAAGAAATCCAGTTTCATTGTCTGCCCGCAAGCAACTGTTGCCCTCCACAAAATTGCTGAAAAATGTTGCCCGTATAGTCATAGATTGCATTACATCTGGCAGCCTCAACTCACTTGTATAGAAAGCGTACACATTGTGTGATCAGCCCGCGGCCGCGAAAGTGCCGACTCGAACGTTTTCAATTGCACACTCACTTGTAGCGAATTGTATGGCCGGTGTATGAGCTTTGTGAATGATTTTGGCGGTTAAGGTTTCTGCTGTTTTGTCTTAAAACATCTTCCGGACTGCTTTTAAAATCGGGGAAAAAGCTTTGAAAATGTATATTTAACTTAAATAAATTTTATATTAATAACAGCAAGCTCTATACTTTATTTGAACTCGCAAAGTTTACAAAGCTGCCAAAACACTACGTTAAAAGAAAAAATGGATTAATTTAGATAGTCTAGTAATAAATTTTAGGTCTGCCTGTGGTCTGTATGTTTGTCTGTCGAGGAGACACTTTATTTCGGTAACATAAAGGTATCGAGTTGAAATTTTGAATATATACTCAAGTTTTTAGTCCCTTTAAGCTGCGAAAAAACCCTCTAAGTCTAAGTAACCAAAAGAAGTGGTAATTTATATCGCAGTACGCAACCCTCGGTACGCGAGTCCGACTCGCACTTGGCCGTTTTTTTTTTGTATTCACTACCATGTTGTTTTCATTTTCTTTACCAGTTTGTTTTTTTTATAAATGAAGTCTTAAAATTACCTGTCTCATTGACTTACTATTTTTAATCTGTACCTATTGATTGGAACACTTCCATAGTCCTTAAATAAATAAATGAAACGATTTTGAAGGCACTGTATTATAGTTATTTATGCCTAGCTCAGCTGTCCTGCGCGGTTTTATCCGCGTCTTTAGTTGCTGCCCCGCTCCCGAAAGTAATAGCGTAATGTTGTATAGCCTATGTTACTTCCTGATAACATAGCTTCCTATTAGTGTAAAAATAGTTAAAATCGGTCTGGTAGTTTTGGAGCATATTCGATACACACAAACAAACACATCTTTCCTCTTTATAATTTTGGTATAGATAGGCACAGTTGATGATACAAAAGCTGTACACAACAAAATTGACGACAGACGTTACATAAATGACTAATCACTAAGGAAAGTTGCTTCTAAATAGATTTCTCTACAATAAAATACCACTATGTTCCCGTGAAGTTAATTTTCTATCAAAATAAATCAATTTTTACATCACCAATATTTCACTTTCCTTCCGTTATCGTAACTCAACATTCTCAAAACTGTTACAAACTAAAATTCCGATTTCATTTTAATGTTTTCATCAATTAATTCCACGATGTCATAAATAACACATACATACCTGATTATACCTTATAAAAATAATAATAAATGATCATCATATGGTATAGATGACCAGACCTGTTTGATTCGGCTACCGCACTGCGATCGAAACTTTTTTATATTAATTATTGACTATGTTGGTACGGTTTATAATTAAATTGAGAGATAGATTGATTTGATGTAGGTATGTTAAATGGGTGTTCAGTTGATGTTGTGTAATCTGGGAGTAAATGACCTTGTAATTGCTACCAAGCAAAGTGGTGTGCAATGTAGGTAAGTCTACACATAGCATTGGATATATATAAAGAAAAATTGGAGGAGTCCATGGCTGAACATTTTTTTTTGTTTGAGTAATTATCTTTTTTTTTTTTAATAAAAACTTTGCCCCACGCTAGGAATTTCTCCTGTATCGTGGATGCGTTTACAAACATATAAACTCACATACAAAAACAGCCAGACCCGAAACAACTATCTGTAGGCCAAACAAATATTTGTTCCGTGCGGGAATCGATCCCGCGACACGCAGCGCAGCAGTCGATCGCTCAGCCACTGCGCCAACCGTGTCGTCAAATGACTCAACCCCTTTTGGGCGGAGCGGAAGAAATTGACAGACTTGTACTGACTCAAACCCATCTAAGTTCCTTCTTTTCGCTTTTCTATTCTGGGGCCTGTCTCCTTCACACATACGCGCCATCGACGCGACCTATCGTCATTGTCACTAGATGGACGGACGGTGAGCTCACCGTCTACAGGACCGTACGGTCGGTACTACGGTCTTGTGGTTCCCGCCACCCGAAGCATCTCCCGCGTTTTACCGTGGGACGGGTAAAACGCGGGGGGTCCTCTGTGGGTCCTCTGTGGGTAAACAATAACAGCCTCTAGGGTCGATCTTCAGATGCAGTCCCGCTGTGGGTGAGGTCGGGCTATAGATAATGAGATAGGGTTATCAAATTGCCAGCAAAGCTTACCTTATCAATTTAGTTCTATCGCAGTTCACTCACTACTGGACATAGGAGTGTCCCAATCTGCATCACAAATGGTGCGTCTGTATTCAGCTTGCAATCTGACCCGGTAACTTTTTTAAGGTCTATTCGGTCTCCCCCTACAGACTCGACCGCCAGCTATGAATCTTTCACAGGCATGGCCACTTCAGCTTAATAACCCTGAAAAAAAAAACTTTTATAATGCTATCACTCATTTCCAGTTTTAAGTTGGTGAGAATCTACAGAAGACTAGAATTCGATTGGTTGGCAGACAATTCATTTTAATCACTACACTTGAGATGATTGGAATTACAATTAAAAAGAGTATTTCTATCGCTCACGTAGGATACCATTTTAAATTCGGTATGGAGCAAAAGGTGCGAGAATTTAAATTTTTAAATGTTTCTAAAAAACCCTGCAATTAAAGTTCATCTTGAGCCGGAGGTCGTGGGTTCGATTCCCACCCAGGACAAACTTTGTGTGATGAGCATGATTGTTTGTCCTGTGTCTGGGTGTGATTTATCTATAATATGTATGTATTTATAAATTATATAAGTATGTATATCAGTTGTCCGGTTACCATAACACAAGCTCTGCTTAGCTTGGGATCAGATAGCCGTGTGTGAGTTGTCCTAAGATATTTTTTTTTTATCTAACTGTAATTACGTTGAGATACCAAAATTTTACCCTCCTCATTACTACCACTTAATTTTGAACCTAATGTCAAGGGAGTTAGAACTACAATTATTTCAAAAATTACAATAATATTTTGCTTGGAGACAGTGCTGACCATCTCAGGACTGAACAATCCCAGGACACATTCCCTGACACAAAACACGGAATGCATTGTTGTACTAATGAGTTTTTAAAGTCTTTTTAAAGGAATGTCACTTTTAAACTGGTCGCAACGACCTTTGTGGATTTGAGATTGGAATTCCGCGCTTAAAAGCGAAAATGTGTTTTAATTTTAAACTTTATGGAATGAGTTCTATATGTAAAGTTTACATTTGCAATTGGAATTCTGTGGCGCAAACTTTTAAATTTCTGTCCTGACTGAAACTTACCTATGTGTATATTTTATTGATTTGCTTTTATCGAATAACATATTAAATACAACCTGATTTCATTAAAAACTAGCTTGCGCCCGACTTCGTCCGCGTGGCATAGTTACTTTAGGCTAACTTTAACCCGCGTGATGATCGAATAAAAAAATATATTTCTCTACCCTTTTTTCCTCTTACTCACCCTTTTCTAATTTTTTTAGTCTAGGTCTGTCTCTAGGGTCCCAACTATCTCTGTACCAAAATTTATCGAAATCGGTTTGGCCATTTAGACTTGAAGACGTAACAAACAAACTCACTTTCGCTTTTATAATATTAGTAAGGATAGGCAGTAATACATACATATAAACAGATTTGTCACCATCTTGCAAGTAAATAAAAATATCTCTTGATTTTCAAGTTTTCTTCTGCAACTTTTCTCAACACCTGAAATATTTATATAATCACAAGTTGTTCTCAATCAAATCAATACTCGTCGAAAAGCCGCCTCTTCCATTACCATAATTAGCTAGTTCTAAAACCAAATATTAAAACTAGTTCATAATAAATAACTCTAAAGAAAAAATAAACACATCAACCTTATTTAAATTACGTATAAATTTACAACTTTTAATGCCCATAAATACATGAATGTTAGTCTTTAAAAATTGATAGAATGTTAAAATATTTTGATATTATTGGCGGGAAGTGTCATATTTTGACACTCCATCTTAATAAGTCTGACTAAGGGTGGATTTCACCGATTTTGTAACATGATCTCGATTAAGGTCGTTTTCGTGATCTAAAGATCAAATACTTTTTACGTTTCCATGGCAAAAGATCATAAAATCAAACACTTTTTACGTTTCCATGGCAAAGAACTCAAAGATCGCAATTTTTTCACAAAAACGTAGTGCGTTTAGCTTTTCCAACAGCGGAAAGCAACCTACTGCGAGTATTATTCTCGAAATCGCCAGAATATCAAAATGCAATTAATTGTCAAACCTGTATTTACAGTTGTGTCATTGTGTTACTTGCTTTTTTCTATTCCTATAAATAACTAAAGTAATGGTGTTAAATGAAAAAGGGAATCGGCATCCGCAAATGGCAACAATTAGACACTTTAAAGTTAGTGAATCAGTATTTTAAAGTTGTTGAATAAAAACGAGTACAGCGAAAAATTGCGGATTTGAAGAAGATTTCACATGAATCATCGTGATCTAATCAAACGATGTGATGCGCCTTATACTTTATATTAATTTGGATGTGGATTAAAAATAAAGTGCTTATTTAAATAAAAAGCGTATATTCTTCAGACTACCTATTTAGTTTTCAGTCACCTAGTAGTACAACGAAGAAGCCTAGAAGTTTGTTTTAAAGTTAATGGATGGAGCTGTTTGTAGATCTGTGAGTGCACATTTCGTATGAAAAAGGATAAACACGCTCCCATTTCGGAATAAAAATAACTTTATTTAAGAAAATCTTTAACTACACATGAGATAAGTACACATAACATATTGTTTTGAGGAAGTCAGCTTGGTGAACTAATTTTGTGAGTTCACACACGTATTTGCCAGTTAAATTAGATATTCATCACATCATCATCATATCAGCCTTAGGACCTCTACTGCTGGCACTAATTTATCGTTGATAGACTCCAGTACAGGCAGAAGTGTTGGTTTTGTGAAATCCAAATCATGTTATAAATTCCCGAGCATCAAGGTTGATAAAATATTCCTTTCTCTCGTTTATCGATCTTGAGCGACAAACATCCCAAAGCTCACGTGAAGACTTTTTATTTTACACAGCCAATAAAATCCATATTTTCAATAAAATAAACTTACAATAATATACAACAATTATGACAATGACAATAGGCAATTGCGAGATAAAGACAGGCTACAAAATTGTAGCTATCTCGTTCCCTCGCTGTGAACAAATCACGTGATCAGATTTATTAACTAAAGTTAGGATTGATCGCCCCGATTTGTGTCGATCAAGTCGAAAACCAAACTATGAGCTGTCAGTGTATTGACAGTGCCATCACTTTTGTAAAATATTTATTATTAAAAATATTGATATTGTTGGTATTTGGCTACGTAAAGTGGAAAAACTGTTCACGTGAACGTTGCGATGAGGATGTTGGTCGTCCAAGATTGACACGCGAGAGAAAGGAACAGTTTGTCATCCTTGACGACCAGGTATTTATTACACGATTTCATCTCACAAAACCAAGAGGTGAACCTGTATTCTGCAGATGGTAAAATAGATTCGTACAGACATGTAAGTACCAAATAATGATTCATTTTATTCAGCTGTGGACTTGGCGTAAGCTATTAGGTACTGTTTGTTATTTAGAAACCACAGGGTGGCCTTTATTAGTTGAAATGTACTCCACGTTTCTATGCAATTACGTGATATTAGTGATGTCTGCCGATTTGCATGGATTCCGCTGCATATAGAATTATATGTAACGAGTCAGAGCTGTAAGGCTTCATTCCAGCCATTGGTATTTTGCCTGGATAAGGAACTAAACAGTTAATAACAATAAATCAGTAACGGTCCATTATTTACTAACAACAAAAACATTTTAGTATTTCAAATTAATATAAATATATATTTTCAGAACAGCAGAAATAGTAGCATCAAACTACAGACTGGCTTCGATTGGCATTCAAGGAAACTAACAAAATGTAGGTGTACTGATAAATAAGTTCACTTTAGCCTAACTCATAGTCATTGGGAACAACCGGTGTGATATAATTATACCTACATAAATCATTAATTATTAAAGATTCTCTTTGTAAAAGTGGTTTTTATTCCTATCTGATTGTGTTTTCCTGGTCCAATGAAATGTGCATTCACAGATTAAAAACAACTTCTTCTATTAAATATATAACAAACTTCTTGGAGGGTTCCAAAAAGTTTGTTACCGTGACGAAAATTATTGAAATTATGACATAGAGTTAAAAGCCCCAAAACGACGATAAAGTGAATCACGTCTTTATATGGAACTAGCTTTTGCCCGCGGCTTCGCCCGCGTTAAATTTGGTAGCGCCTTATTGTTTTGTAATAGCAACGCTAAGTTTTCCTGTTTCTTCCCTCTTTCTCCCTCATCACCCACTCTTTTTTTTTTTTAAAATAGCCTATGTCCGTCTCCTAGTTCCCAACTATATCTGTATCAAAATTCATCAAAATCGGTGTAACCATTAAAGCGTGAAGAGGTAACAAACAAACAAAAAAACTCACTTTCGCTTTTATAATATTAGTAAGGATGTTATTAGTAGCAGCGTATAGTAGGTAGGTATTTTAATGTAGTTATATGATTTCGATGAGGCTCGGGTCCTTGAGACACTAAATAGAATAAATCAATTTAAAAAGTCCGTCATTTATACTTTTTTGCGTATACGGTCGGAAGTTAGTTCAACAATGTATCAATAGATGGCGGGGAACTTTCTACAATATTCTGAAGAAAATACGCTTTGTTTTAAGCTTTTTATTTAAACATTTGCATTAAAAATATAACAATTATTAATAAAACAAGAGCCATTACATCGTTTGATTAGATTACTTTCATGTTCTACTTTTTTCGTAGTTCTTTCTATCACTGCTCAGGATAGAGCAACCACATACGACCCGTCTCCAAGTTTGCGGTCTCCTGTAGTTCGAATCATTCGGTAGAAACTGTCTCAAATAGCCTTTTTGATATTGCAGGCGCTCTGCCTTGCGCGCGTTTTCTTTCTATCCGGCCCAGTATTACACGTTTTTTCAGACACGCACACATAATATGTCTGAAAAATCAGAAAATACGCTCCTGTCGATTGAGGAAAGCAGTTTGGTGATGTTGTTCTCGTGAACGAGTTGGACGAGATGCTCCCATTACGGTCATATCTCGGTCCATGGATTACGTATCAGCTTTCACAAACACCACATCTCAAAAACATCCATTTTTCTGCTTTCACGACTTTTGTTGCACCACATTACAGAGCCAAAAAAGAAATATTGAGAACACCAGTACACGGACCAATAATCCGCCTGATGTCGCGTCATCCAAATTTATTCCAGGTTGGACATTGCAGTTTCAGCCATACCAGTACGACAGCGAATTTCCTCAAGGCTGCACTCACAAATAAACAGAGTTGCACGAACTTACAACCGATGAACTCATAACCGACCAGAAGATTTGAGCTTGGAAGAAGAGAAGTACGTTGTTTCATGCGAAATCTTTTTCAGACGTACAGCACCCGCTTTTTGTTCAATCACTTCAAAATTTGGTCCTCCTAAGGTATGCTACGCACAGCGTCCCATATCCACCGGTCAACGACATACCTTTTGCGTAAAGAAATAGGAAAAGCCTGCAGCACATCGCGAAACGAAATATAAAATTGACACAATGATATAAACAATTTTGACACAGTATAAGTCTGGACAGTAAGAAAACTAGGCCTAGTTGTAGAAATAAATACCTACGCTCCACTGCAGCTTTAGCGTTGTCACTCTAAATGTTTTTGAAACTGAACTATTTTTAATATCATATCGGATTCTGTGTTCTGTAGTGATAAAAAAATCGAGTTGTTATTTTAACTCGATTTTTTTATTACGTTAAAAACGTAGTTAAAAAATAAAATTTAAGTAAGCAATCTCATGGCTTCGGTTAATACTAGTAAAAAAGATCGTTTATAACACGGATCAGTTTAATATTAATACAAAACAACTTGTGAGCTTTATCACTATAGCGTAACCTTTTACATTTTTGGCGTGAGCCGTGGATAGATGAAAACGTGTCCTTCGGTATTTGCCGGAAGGGCGTGCGGTGGACGCCGCAAGCGACGCGCGGCATATGTGATGCTAATATTTATCTTGTTCATGTTATTTTCATATGGTTATTGTTTATTTAAGAGCGTGTAAGTATTAGAAGGGCGTGCATCAGGCATAAGAGAATTCTAATATAGAGCCAAGGTAATCCTTTTCTAATTTGAAACGCATAGTACTGGGTTTTAACCCGAAAATGATAGCAATTAAAAAACCACTACATTAAAAAAAGAAATATCTTTATATTACACAGTTACAAATTTTTTACTAAAAATATTTTCGTCTGCTACGACATGTTCGGAATACTTTATTAGTAAATTTTATACTTTAATGAATTCTCATTCTTATGAAAATCTTCTTCAAATAAACTATTAGGATACAAGGAAAGGGTACTATAAAACCGATTTTGTCTTATTTATGCATTATGATTATGGAGTAAATGCAACCACTCGTCTTGAAGCGGCACTCACGACTGACAGCACCGCGATGTCCGCTTAGAGGTCTCGTATTCGCGTGTTAGTGTGAGTGTGCCGTTTCGAACGTTAGTACGTAGTTTCCGTACTGTCCATATTTTTACTGTGATTTTGAGAACTTGCAACGTTTTGAAATGCTGACATGTTTCGTTTTATAGACGCAGTAAGTCGCTTTGGTATGTTGCAAATTCTAAACGTTTTTCGTTTTTGTGACAACTATTACGCTGTTTGTCCTCGGAAACTTCATTTTAGAGAACGAAATTCGAAATTCGAAAGGTGAAATCAGTTTTCAGATGTTTTATTTCAACCCGTCCCACCATGCTATCATTGGTTCTGGTGAAACCAATCAAGCACTTCGATGTGATTGTGAAGACCCTCAAGGTGGTACCGAGCTCTCAATGGTGCTGGTGGAGCCAATAAAGCGCAAGAAGGTGTGTTATATTATGTGATCTCGAGCTCAATAAATTGGTGAAATCGCCCCTTAGTAACGACTTGCTATCTTTCCCACAGTTTTTATAGTAATATATTTCTCGTTAACGAGTGAGTTTTAAATAAACAAATATTTTTCTTAGAAACGAAGCAGTCCATAAAAAATATAAATGATTTCATTAGGTCTTGTCTTTAAGACTATCATAACAAAAGATGTCATAACTACCAGACTTATAAAACAGATTATTTACCTTTGACATCTCTATGATGAATCATGTAAGAAACCCAAGCAATCCTTATGACTTTCATCTTTCATCCTTATAAACGTTTGCAAAAAGCACTGACTAAAAACTTGAAGCCACAAACTACTCACAGTTTACTTAAAAATTAAACCAGACCAAAGTCGTATAAGTCATAGCCATTTCCACTCCCCTCACTGATCCTCCACAAAAGATTAAGAGTAATGATACCCAGAACATCTGAAGCTAACGTATTTCATCCAAATACGGCGAAACTAGGAAATACTAGATGCCTAAGGCCTAGATTTTAATCTACATACATACTAAGAATTATTAAGTCTGAAAACGGCCAAAATACATTTAGCAATATGAGTCTGGCTTGTACTACCGTAACCTAGTTCTCTGAATCTACTTAAAATATGTACTTGTAGAGAAATAAAGTACATTTTTGCTTCCTTATTAATTTATGTTGTCTAATTTTAAATAAATGTGGTTCTAGATTTAAATATAGTTATAATTATTACAAAAATAGTAGTTCTTATTTAGAAATTCTGTAATAGATACTATATTTTTTTGGGGTGGATGATGAAGTAATCTTGTCAGGTTTTCGGACTTAATACTTTCTCATTTGTTATATTTTTTTGTTACAGGTAACATTTTGTTCTTGCTATCACAACATGGAAAATAAGGTAACTTTGTCGTGAAGGCGGATACAATCTACGTGTAAATTAATGTATTATTCATAGGAGTAATATTTCAAAGCCTAGGAAAGGCCTAACATGGCAATAAAAATGCGTTAATTCCATCCTAGGAAATTAGGAAATACAAGTAATTCATACTCATTTATTCACGGTAAGTACTGTATGTTAAAACAACTATTTATTAGGTGTGAAATATTATTTCATATTCCGTATACAGTAATTACCACGTAAACTAGTATAATATCCGTTATCAAGAAACATATACGGCAAACAGTTTTACAAGTATGTTAATTTAAGTAGTTTAGTTAGTCTCAGTTATATAGGCATCTGTTTCTTTAAGCGGCAGTTATTTTCTTTGTTTGGCTATAAAAGGCAAAATTTAATAATAATATTTAAATTAGTAGTTTACGGTTACGCTGATTTATGCATGGAATATGGAGCTCGTTTAGAAGGATCAATCTAGTTCACTATTATTTTGAATACAAGCTAAATACAAACCTACAAAAATAAATCTTCAATACAAAATAAATAATTGACGGTCGATTTATCCGTTAAAATTATTTACGTTCAAAAGGAAATCGCCAGTTTTGGGCTAAAGTATGTACAGAAACGATATGTATAAAAAAAGTGTGTGTGTCAGCTCCGACGCACGACTGGAGTTTACCTTAAGTACGAGTATCTAACCATACGCAAAAAGAGTTTATTCAACTGAAAAAAAAATAGCAATATAAATACATCGACACTGATAGAAACAAACAAGCCCAATAACATATAGTATATAGGTATAGTCGCCTATACAGCATACCATATGTACGTCTACACAGAATAATGTTTGTTCCCAATTTAAAAATAAAATAGTATTTCGTCTTTTAATTCAAACAATTTATGTCTCCGAAGTTTAAAATTCTTACATTCCCTACGCATTCAGTTGACTTTTTTACAATGACAGTAACGTTACGCCATTGGCTCGAACGACCAGTTAAGTCCATTGTCCACTCGGGCCCTTAACTAAGGTCAACTAAGGGAAATGAACCATCATAGAGTCCACAACGTCACATGCAAATTGTAGACAATAGACCACCATCCTGCAACTATTTCAACACACTGTTAACGTCTACACTAAATTTATTTATAAAGAGTAAAATGTTTTATAAGTTTGAATATAGAACGTAATCTGAAACTCCTGAACCGTTTTTAAATCCTTTGTCATTGATGAAATAATATACAATTTCTGAGTACTTCAGGATATTCGAGGTATCCGTACTAAATTTAGACTGCGTAGACTTAGAAGGTTGTTTTCACAGCGAACGCAGAGTATATTGGTTTTAAATTCAACTCGATACCTCCACGGTTTCTTGATAGGCAGGCGGGCAATGGTGATCTTATAAGGGTTTCTTTATTTTCCTTTTCAGGAACAGAACCCTAAAAAAGGATAAACATGAAAAATAATTTACAGCTTCCAATAAATCAGATAAAATATTTATGCTAATAAGATCCTAATTCGATCATTACTACAATGTAAAGTCGGCCATAAAATCGATCTTTAAATATGCGATGGGAAGTTGAATCATAATTTATTCACGAAGGTATAAGCCACAAATTATGCGATACCCATATGCCTTGGGTTTTGATTAACGAGTTCATTGACCTACCCCATCGATACACCTTCAGGTACCATATAATATTAATTTTAGGATATATTAAGTACTGATAATAGATTATCCATACTAATATTATAAATGGGAAAGTGTATGTCTGTTTGTTTGTCCGTCTGTCACGGCAAAACAGAGCGACGAATTGGCGTGATTTTTTAATGGAGATATTTGAAGGGATGGAGAGTGACATATAGACTATTTTTATCTCTTTCGAAGCATCATTTTTTTTAAATCAGCGGTGGACGCAAGCGAGTCCGCGGGCAAAGTGTAGCTATATTTTAGTCAAAACTTTTTTTTACTGGATATTTACGTCCCCCGTGCTGGCAAAAGTCTTCCCCACATCTTTATAGATTCCTTCTTACGCCACCTCGGACCGAACATCGATGAAAAAAATATTTTATTTAAATTATGATCCACAATATTAGTGATAAAAATTACCCTATAATTTAAAGTTAGTTTTAAAACAAAAAAACATCATTGTTTCACTGACGAATATTAGCATATTTTAATAGTAAAGCTAGACAGAATAGCCTTGGGGTGTTCGCTAACTTATAATATAACTAAAATGGCCGATAACACGATGGTCCAATTATTCACTATAGCATTAAATATTGATGATCTCAACAACAAAATATTCAGGTTTTAAAAAAAGGAATCGTAACTGCATAACGTTTTTTTTTAAGTAAACAGTTCCGTTACTGTGTTCAAATTTAATTTAAATGTTTACTTAAATGCCAGTAACATTAGCAAAGTTTAAAGAACACTTGCGTCTGCGCACATTTAGTTACTATATTTATTTTACTTTAATGGCTAGGTAAACTGACTTCTTGACAAAACCGGTAGATTATTTTGCGACTATTTGCTACATACTAGCTGGCTACTAAGAAAATAAATAATTCCGGCATCCAATTTATCTTTTTTAACTGTTTAAAAAGTTAAGGAGCTGAAATGTTTTTTTTATTTTAAATTACAACCAAAAAAAAAATAAAGGACGTTGGACAAGCTGTTCTTTCAGTTTTTAATACGAAAGACTAAATTAAACTAATTATTTATAGTTTATAAATAATGTCTTAAGTTTACTCAATAAACAAAACAAAAATTATGGACAAATATGTTTGCTTAAAAATATCATGGAATTTTAATGTAGAGTGATTTGGATTAATTATTTATTCATTCATTCATTCATTAGTAGCATACCACCTCACATTTAAAGTTTATGGAACATTTAAATAAATTGTACACATTCTTTGTCACAAATTAATTATTGGTTAAATATCTATCTAGGTGTTATTTAACTTAAAACATTTTAATAGCTTTTTCGCTTAGAAAATTAATATTTTTCTAGAACATAGTGGGCAATATAAATACGCGTTTAAATGATTTATGTGTTTTCCAAGTGTTTGTTAGAATGGTGTCATATCGCATAAAATTCTTTTACTTTTTATGTCAAGGAGTCGGTAAAAGATTTATTTGTTAAGGCGTTGGCCAGCACAACATGTAATATTATTTACTCGTATAACTGTTACTAAGAATGATAGGTATTTTTCAATGGACTAGTGACAATGCTGATTATGCCCTTTACAACGTAACACCACGTCGTTAGCTATCATTATTAAATAACACAATGGGAGGTTTTCTTTATTTCATTAAATATATTTTTATAAAAATTATGCACCTACTTCCTCTATAAAAAAAATAACAGTTTTTAACGTTTATGAGTGTTTGTAAAAATTCAAAAGAATTCATCATCAAAGTAAGGCGAGGTTGCCATTTTGTAACATAAAGTAATAACGTTACCAATTAAAAGTCACAAACAAAAGCTTTTTTTGTTGTAAAATACGCCACTATTTTCTCCAAACAATAAGTTTTTCTTACCTTATCCGAACCAGTCTCACAACTGCGGGAAGCTCGATCCATATTCATAAATCGAATAACTTTCATACCAAAGATCATATAAATTGAATTTCTGAAGAACTTCAAATGACATTAGAAAAACGCTAAAACATCCATATTAAATAGTAATTTCTCTTAACGACTTTAATTCTAAGAAGTCAATTAAAACTTAGTTTTTTTTTTGCTCTCGAGTGTTACCTAAGGACTGAGTGAATTATTACCATTGCCCTTTCACTAAGTTACACCCTTCAAGTTTTTTTATGGTGTGATATTTGCTATAATAAAGTGAGTTTATCCTTCAATTGCAGTCGTTACCACGACCTTTCAACTATATTATTTATGTGTGAATGTGTATGGGTGAGTGTATTAGATTAACGATGAGAAGGGCCCTTTTTACTGGGGGTATGTGTCGTCACGTTTCAATTACATAACCCTCCGTGCCTTTTTTACTCACTCTTGAGAATAGTGCAATTTTTAATGAAGTACGTACTATTGGTTTTCAAGAGAACTGTTTATAAATAAGTGTTAAACTTTTACGGCGAGCTCAGATCGTAAAGGACAATACGCAATAATTGCATTGCATTGCCATTGTCCTTCACAAAATGTGTGAAAAACTTTTTCCTAAATCCAAATTTAGTTTAGTTCTAATTTATATCCTACATTGTCAATGATTTACTTGAATTTTCTTCTCAGTTGTTCTCTTCCTACACAAATAAATTCTTTATCATTTCCTTTCCTTATCTATTATATATACTGCATATATAACTTGGCATTTTCAAATGGCTTCTAAAAGCATAATACTTATTATTACTTCTCTTCATAAGAGCTTCATGAGGAAACTAAACCCGTAACATTTAAAACTAAAATCTAAAGGCTTAACCCGTAAACGTTAACACCGTAATATCATGTCAATCAGAAGTGCTAAAGAGAGGCGTGCCTCATTACCGTTTGTATTCAATTGTGTTTATGGCCTTACGAACTTAGTACAGGCAACTAGCGTGTATAGTGACAATTTGACGTTGACACCTCCTTTATGTCTTAGACATACAAAAAGTTTGGTTTCTAAAACATGTTTTCCAGATGGACTATTTTTTCTTGTCGGTTCTTCTTCATAGGAAATGACCAACCCGAACCGTGCATCTTTTCTCGACTTTTATAAATGCTCATGTAGGCAGGCCTATGTGAAATAAAAATATTTTGATTTTTATTGATTTTTGACTAAAATATCGAGCGTGGAGACTTCTAGGTGGACTAAGACTGGAGGCACGCTACTCTTGGAGCTTTTATAGACCTGGGATTTTCGAGAAATTCAAAATGTTTGACACTAGAACCACACAACGGATGTCTCACTTCGTTTGTGCTACTCCAACTTACACTTTAAGAATGTTAAGACACTCCTATCTTTGAAACCAAATAAAGTACCAGTTTAGCATGAAAAATATAAACAACTGTAAAGCAGAAAAGTCTCCCCGAACAAGACTTGCAACTTTGTCGAGTAGTTGAGTGTACATGGTACTAAAGTTTAATGTCGTCATAGCTGACTTTATTATTTACGAGCTTATATTAAGAGGACCACACGCGTTTGAAAAGAAAGTTTTATGATGACAATCGATTAGTACGTATTTTAACGGTACTGAACTTGGTTAGACGAAATAAAGATAGAATATTCTTTATTATCAACATCATACAAATTACAAGAATAACAGTATCCAACTTATAAATAGTTTGAAACAATGGGCGGTGTTATGATCTTTTAAGACAACCTTTACAGGAGGAGAAACAGTACTGTAGGTAGTATGTGGTGTTTCATTTTACAACATTTATAAACAAATACTTATACATAAAAACATACAAAATAATAATCATCAAGAGCAAAGAAATATTTAATATTGTTGTTTAAGAGGTAGTGCTTTTTTATAATAATTCTAAAATTAGGCAAGATTTGAGCGCTCCTTACAGACACGGGCAGGGCATTCCATAGCCGTACAGCTTGAACTGTAAAGGATTTATCATGGAAGCTAGTAGAATGCACCGGCCATCTCCAGTCTCAAGTTTACCGATGACCTCAGATATCTATTGTGTGTCATGAAGGAACTTAAAACGTTCTTTAAGGCGCAGTATTATGTCGTTGACCTTGTTCATACATTTTGACGTTGGACTTTACTGCATACGTTTGTCGTAAAAATACAAATAAATTTGTATAAAATTAAATATTAACTATTCAATCAAAAACAATCCATCATTGAACGCAGTTTGGCATTGGAAATTTAATTGTATACTTTTGATTATAATTACGATTAATATTGAAGAGATAAACTGCTTTAAAAGAGAATTTAGGGGTGTGTTTGAATATTTTTTTACACATTTTAGTATATTTAATTATAATTTGAATTCCATTAATGTATGCAAAAAAGCCTTAAAAATATCATATTTTTTTCAGTGATTAAAATTATGTATGGTTTAAGAGATACACTGCGTTAAAAAACCTGATTTTTGGCCGTTCTCAAGAAATCTTCACCTTAAGGAAAGGGGGGTTAGGATACAGGATATGAGTTAACGTAAAGTGAGGACTTAATTCATAACATAAGTAAGCAGATGAATAACAATTTATCACATAATTATTTGGTGTTAAGCATCTGCCTAGCCTTTTCCCAACTATGTTGGGGTCGGCTTCCAGTCCTACTGGGTGCAGCTGAATATCAGTATTTTACATGTAGCGACTGTCTATCTGACCTCCACAACCCAGTAATTACTAGGTTATACGACACCCCTTGTTACTTTCGAAACATTGACCACCTGTAACGACTGTCAAAGATCCTTAAATATCAGCTGGACTAGACTCGGAAATTATGGCTTAACGTAGTTTCCGATGCACCGGAGCCGATACCAAACACACTCGATCAGCAAGTGAAAATGATACCCATTTTTCCTATAAAAAAAACGAAATCCCCATAACTCCAAACAAACAGTATTACGCAATTATTAATTACCCATAGACTCGTATCACCACCCACGCGTGCGCATACCCCGGGGGTATCACACAGTATTATGGGATTAACTCCCGAACGAAATTGATGTGATAAAGCGTGTAATTCAATGTGTACGACCGTTTTGAGGTGATTTCATGCTGATTTTAAGGTCACAATATGGGTATTTTTTTTTTGTAATAACGTAACAAATTAACCCAACTAGGGTTCCGTACAATCTTGCAACATAAACGGCGATGTCTTTTGACTGTGTAGACTTGGAAGGTTGATTTTTTCAGTTTCAAGGGACTATAGATTTGAGTATATGGTTTTAATTTCAATTAGATACCTTCACTCGTTTCCGAGTAAACGGTTCTTGATTGACAGACAGACAGACAGCAAAGTGATCCTATGAATGTTTCGTTTTTTTCTTCTAAGTACAGAACCCTTTACTTTTATTAGGTTCAGGTCATCAAAGAGCGTTAACAAAAATGCTTTATCTGAAGTAGACTGGGAAGTAGAAGTGTGAAGTTTTTTTAATAATACCTTGCTTAAGTACAAGAAATGAGCACATATTATGAGGAAGTTTGAAAGTGACGCCAATTTCAAAATGATAAAAAAATGATAAAAGGGAGTTGTCAGTCTGGATAATATTGAATGCAGCACATGTAAATAAAGTTTTGAATAAAAATTTAGACAGATGGAGAAAAAGAGGAAGGGCAAAAAGGCATTTTGCGCCCACCCTAAATATCAAAGGAAGAAAAAAGAAGGAAGGCAGAGAAAATGATGACCAAAGTAGGTACAAAAACAATATTTCTGCACCCTTTTGTTTTTCTAAAAAGTCCACACTTAGTAAGCAAAGATAAAAACAATCTTTACCTATCAAGTCAATGATCATTAATTAAATTATGAAAATGTATTATGAAATTAATTTATAACTTAAAATACTCACCTCGTAAAAAGTATAATAGCTATTTAAAAAAAGAAAGATACCCTGTAATACTAATCATAAAATAAAAGCTATAAATTAACACTTCACTTCAACAATTTATTTAAAAAATAAAAAATGGCTTCCATTTCGCTAATTTATTCGCCACTTCGTAATTAAGTGTATCAAAAAAACGGTAATAAATAAAACACTAGCCTTTGCCTCAAGGCTTGGGAATGTACCAAAGAACGTAAGCAAAGAATTTAGAATGAAACAAAATAAAAGCAAGTTTTGGCCTTTTGCTTTACTGGTAATTAAAAAAAAAAATAACCAGTTCTTTGTTTTTTTGTACTGGTCGTAATTTTAGATAAACACATAACATCTCTTTCTGCTTTTTCGTATAGTAAGAATCAGCTTGTAGAGAAGATCTTCTCTACAGGCTAAATTATCATTATTATTCTATTTATTTATTTTGTAGACACATTTTAACATAAAAAAAAACATTTTTGAAATATAATAAATAGTAGTCCGCCAGTATCGGGAGCAGTGTCTGGGCTGCCGGTAGTTAGGGCTCCAGAAACCTCCTTAAAATACGAGCCGTATCGAGGAGTACTGCCTTCTGAATCAAAAACTTAATCCAACCACCTAAGGAGAGCTTCGACAGATGTTCTTCCTGGCCTCGTGGTTTGTGTGTTGTTTCGTGGCTTTTACTTAAACTCGGCGCCATACTGTTTTTTTTCTTGCATTTCCTCTGTCTACATTAACTCTATAGCCAATATCATATATGTCAGATCATAAACATAGAGCATAGAGTTTGATTCAATCAACAACATTTGCTAGGGAGACTGCCCATCTACGTCTGACCAAAATACCAATGTATCAATATCGTGATACGATATCGCGTCCATTGGACACTTAACCTGCTATCGCTTGCCAAATTAGCACGCGCGTTGAGTGGCCACAATAAATGTAATGTGGACCGCTGACCGGTATAGGTGGTTGGGTTATATTGAAAGCGAACAGCGATTTAGCTTACAGGTCATAAAAATATTGGGGAAATAAAATAAGAATAGATATGTTCCACCTTTGTTCAGTATTAGTATTTGTTTTATTTGTAAAAGTACCAAATAAATTGCATAGGGTTCATCTATCTATAAATGAGTGAGTGTTTTGATATTTTTTTTTAATACAATGATGATCTGAATGTTGAAAGACGGAGAGCAAAAGGAAGGCCAAAGAAAAGATAGATGGATTGTGGAAGGAAAGATATGAAGGAGAAAGGAGTAAATAATGCCGTCACGTCTGATACGGGAAAATGGAAGAAGAAAACGTGTTGCGCTGACCCCAATTAGAATGGGACAAGGGCAGGAAAATGATGATGATGATGATGACAATGAGGAGTTCAGCGATAACAATATAAAAGAATGGGCAGCATGTTGCGGACTGAAAAGAAAAACATTTCTAACAATCCTTGATTTTAATAGGCTAAATTTAAACGTTTGAAACATATCCAATATTGGTGTTATTGACGACATAATAATATACTTTATTGTCCTCAACTTCAGTCGTATTTCGCCTACAGAATCACCTCGCCCTCGTCCCAAGTTTTATATTGCTCCAAAGATTGTTTTATTCTTATTTCTTATCATTTGGCTTCCGTTTTACATTTTAACGATCCAACAAATTAATTATTATTGATATTAAAGTATTATTTTTATTATTCGAGATACAAATTGAACCAGTTGGTAACGGTAAGTGCCTTAAATAATAACATTATAATTTTAAATAATAAAATTATGAAATGTGTCTCCTTTTATTAGGTAAAACAAATTGTATATTTTAAGTTGCTTTAGCTGTTAAAAGTGTCGTTTAAGTTTACATATATGTGAATATTTTATAGCAAAGGCTTTTTGATATAAATCCAATTAAGTTACTTTTTTCCCAAAATCATTTTTTTTTTACTTTGTAATCGTACAGAAAATATGAAAGATATTACCCAAATATTTTGCCAGTAAATAATTGACCTTTCGCAAAACAGCAAAATATTTTAAAACCCAAAATGGCGCCTTTTTCCCGCCTAAATTTCATTAAGGACGGCAATAGCCGTCGCGCGTCGCCTCTCTTTTGCAAACAAATTAAATGTCACTTAGTATCGTTTACTGTCAAATTAATTTAAGTTTACATCAATATCACGTTAACTTGGTGTCACTTATACAAAAAAGAAACAAAAAAAACCTTGGTTTTTACTTTTATAAGCAGCGGGATGTCCAACGCAAACTGTGCAATTGATTTTATCAGACGAAAGAAGAGCTGATAAAAACGCCAAAAAAATGTTGATATGGGATACCGTACATAACCTATAAGTTTAAAAACTAAAAATAATGTCAATGTTTCAGGCGCTCTGGTCCGATTCGATTTTTGTGTAGAAAAATAATTTTAGGATCGTTAGAACTGTTATTCTTTATTTAAATGGCGAAATGGAGTAATCAATTTAAGATAGAATTATTAAGTTTTACTACCAATAAATCTATCTGTAGTTTTAATACAGATTAGATTGAATTTATTAAGTTAGTTTGTATTTAGTTTATTGGTTTATTTTATACAAATTAGTTTTAATTATTAGTAGTATAAATGACTAACTCGGAATTATAATCATATATTTTCTATTCTAACAACTTTCAAGTGAAGAATTTAAATGCTAGCCACATTTTATTCTGTCGAGTGACATTTAAATCACAGCCTTAAAAACCTGCAAATGCAGAGGTATTCCTCATAGCGCTCCCGTTTTGAAGCGCTCCCATCTAAGCGCTCCCGTTTTGTTCCTCTAAGCGCTCCCAAAAGGAGCGCTTTGAGGAACGATTAAAAATATTAAAATTTATTTCCTCGAAGCGCTCCCATGATTGACTTTCGGATAGAGATGGGACTATACTAACTGAAATTATCGATAATAACTAGGTAATAAGTAGAACACATTGTTATACTATAATATACAACTAGCGGCCCGTCCCGGCTTCGCACGGGTTTGGTATTTTTTTTTTGTTTTATTGTAAATCCTTTAGTCCACCAAATCGATGAATATAATCTGCCGACATATTTACCTATTCATATTTTTTTATTGTTTAGCTTATGATTTCTCTCCATTATGTTTACCATTACTACCCCCCTCCCCGCACACCTGGCAATGAGGTGTCTATCGTTTACGCTCATCTTACGGGACTTCCTCAATCTCTTCCCCTCATCCTATTAGGGCCGGTGTCCCTCAGGGTTCCGTCTTATCCCCCCTCGTCTTCACGCTGTTCACTAGCGACATTCCCAAGAGGAAAAAAGCTCAGTTAGCTCTGTTCGCGGATGACACGGCCATTTACTATACTGGCCGCTGTACAAACGCTATCGCTCGTACCCTTCAGACCCCAGCCGACATCCTAGGCGCTTGGTTCAGGAAATGGAGAATCGAGATGAATCCCGGTAAAAGTCAGGCGGTTATCTACTCCAAACCGCGTTTTAATCCCCTGATCCCCAGTTTGATCACTATGTACGGCAAGCCTATCCCCTGGGAGAAGCAAGCCAAATACTTAGGTGTCATTCTCGACAGCCACTTGTCCTTCGCGGCACATATTGCTATGGGTTTAGGTTTCACTTTTTATTTCAGGCAGAAAGCAAATTGTCACTTAAGTGCAAATTGCGTTCATACACCGCGGTCATCCGTCCCATCGTGACATACGCATGTGTCGTGTTCGCCCACGCCAACCCGCGTTTCCTTCATAAGATGTAGACCTTGCAAAACCGATTCCTTCGTAAAATCACGGGAGCCCGTAACGATAGTCTTCACTTCGACTTAAGAATCCCCACCGTCGTTCAATTCATGAAGCGTCTTTCCATGCGCTTCTTTGACTCCGCGTTAAAACATCGCAACCCCCTTATCGCATCGGCCGCTCGATACGATCCCTCGCGAATAAGTAAAATTCATCGTCCTAGACATTTTCTCGTCACTCCTGACGATGCTATAACCCTGCTCCAGGAGAGCAGCAGGGAGACTAGCACTCTGCGCAAATTCAGACGCAAAGCGCCGTCATTCCATCCTCGCCGACGAGGCCCGTCGCGACGTCCCGGTAAATGCCCCACCCGTCCTTTGCAAGAGCCAGCCCGCGCTGCTGAGCCAGTAAGTTTAAACCAGTCTATAAATAATATCACTCAGATCCAGCCTATCCCTTGCTTTCCCTCAGCGTCGCCCCAAGCCGAGGCTCGTACCCCACAGGAGGTGCCCTTAGCGTGTAGTCGCTTAGTTTGTAAGTTTTCACCCTGGCTGGAGGTCTTAATTTTAAGGCACCCACAGGATTCCCCCGGTTAAGCAGACGATAACCTCCTTGGTTGAACTGCGAGATGCCATTCCTAAAAAAATCTATCGTTTACGTCAATGGTAGAAATGACAATAACATTGGCCCTTGTATACACATAAGAGTGCCGAAAGCAAAAATATATTATTCTCTCAATTTCGTAATTTGGTTAAGCAACTTCACACATGAGTTTTTAAAAATTATCGATATAATTCATGACGTTTACTTCATGCTTTTCCCTATTTTTAAACGTGGGAGCGCTTCGAGGAAATAAATTTTATTATTTTTAATCGTTCCTCAAAGCGCTCCTTTTGGGAGCGCTTAGAGGAACAAAACGGGAGCGCTTAGATGGGAGCGCTTCAAAACGGGAGCGCTACGAGGAATACCTCCAAATGCATACTTAAGGTATAAACTCGAAATATTATGGCTTTGAAAATACCAATAGGTTCCCGGAATGATCCAGCCAATGGCTAAGATGGTTATCCTTTTGAATTAGTACCTTGATATCTGGGTCCTTTAAAAAAAATGTTTTGAAATAAGCATACTCACTAAAATGTACTTTATAATTTATATTTAACATATTTTTTAGTATAACTTTACTATGCGAAACCTGAATGTAATTCATTCAAAATAAGTAACTGAATCGATTCCAATATTTTTACACCATGGTGTATTTTGTCCCAAAAATATTTAAAAAGGTTACGAGATGGACACTTACTAGGTGACGGTGACGGTGGGCGGTGCACAGCACAGGTGACAGCGACACTAGACGCGTGTGGTGACTGTGTTTGTGTACGGCCAACCAGGCCACCTAACATAATAAACTTACATCTTTGTTATTTTTCATGATACAGTAAGTACTTGAAATTCTGTACATATATACTATAATAGATACGTGTTTCGAGTTTCTCATTAAGTATACTTAATGTTGTATTCCTTTTTTTAGTTTAATATCTTCCATTTTAAGTTATTTAAGATTGCAAGAAATATAGGGTTTTTTTTAATTTTTTTCTATATAATATAATGTATTCCACACCTAGATCTAAACTAAGACATCTATGCAATATAAAAGAAATACAAATAAGTCAATTTTGTTCGGAATCCATAACAGCTTAAGTCAATTTTGAACAAAATTGAGTTAAGTTCTTATGGTTTCTGAGAAAGAATTGACTTAAGTTCTTTTGGCCGCCGCGTCTAGATATTTTCTCTAAATATTCACGTTTGATGAATGTCGCAAACTAACCAAAATTAGTAAAATTATTCAACCCAGAAATTATGATGTACCTACTAGTTATACTTAAGTATTTATGTCTGTACTAACTAATCTTACATAACTACTATAAAAATTAAGGAAAAGTACCTACAAAAACTTAACCCAAATCGGTAATGTCATTTAAGTGTATGCACCCAAAGTTAAATACAAAAATACTCACTGAAACAACGTAACAGTTGAAACCACGCACAAAAATAACGGCACTACCTTCTGGGGCACAAACATTAAATTAATGCAAATTATTTGTTAATTTTCAATGAAAACGGTCAACTCGTGAGTTTTAAGCAAAACCATTTTGTATTTACGCAAAAAAGTTACAAATGTGCGCAAAAATGTGTTAAGTACGATTTTCTTCGAATTTTAAACTTTTTAAGAAGATGTATTCGTTTTATCGGTAATGGACGTTCGAATTTTAAATAAATAAAAAAGGAATGCATCATTTTGTTTATTGTTTTGGAACAAACCGAACCTTATAAGCTTTATTTTTAGGGTACTTGTCGCTTGGGCGGTCTTGTTGTACGTAAAGATCGATCCTACTTTTTATATCAGTTAAAGGTCTGATACAGGTAACAGGTAGCTCAGTAATTAATATAGTCGTGTGCCTTTTAATTTTGTTTTTTTTTGTGGAAAGATTTTTAACAGATTTTTAAGTTTTTAGCTCTAACCGGAATTTCCCTACCATAGTTCTGTGTCCGGTTTATCTATTGCATAGGAGATAAACGTGATAGACTTCAACTGACACAATATGAGTTTTATTAATAGACAGCTGTCTCCTACACAATCCTTCGAAATCACGGGCATGCTATTATACTACCTTATACATGATGGGTTTGTAAGCTTGCTTTCTTTTTACCACATAAATGACCCACTAGTGAGAATTATCTATGAAACGGATGTGATGAAAGTCTATTTGTCAAAAACACTTACACCAGCTAGTGTCGACGTTACGTTATGTTATTGCAGACGTGGGCGGCGTAAGCGCAGTGAAGGAATCAACTTGAGTATCCTTATACAAGTTTTGTAAATATAGTCATTTTGTAAGTTATGTGACAGATATTGTCAAATGTGAAGGAAAAACATATCTAACTTAAATGCAATTTTTAAGATAATATTTTTTAATTTACAAACCATTTCTTTTTAAATCCTACCCCACTTCGTTGATTTGACAGCTATGACCTCATAATATGGCGCTAGGTCAGTCTTAATCTCGTTTGAAACGCCTTGTTTTGTTATTTTTTTTTGATAATCTTTTTCCAGATAATGACGGACGATTGGATATTTAATCAGGTAGATCCACCTCTGCGCAACTCTTATAGGGATTGTACGCGTGCTGTTATGATATTGATGAATGAATAATGTTATCCTTTTAATAACAGAAAATAGAGTCTATAAACCCCCAACTACTTGTTATCATTAAATGACTTCCCCCGGGAGTGTCTGACTTTTACTGACTAAAAAAATAACTAAAACCCACCCAATTTTCTTTTTTTGCCCTTTATGTACTGACTCCGGTATCTCTTTCGAACAACCCGCAACCCCGAGTGCTACTTCACTTAGGTGTCCATATTATTATCGTGAGTTCGCGACCTTAACTACGATTTCTATTTCATCGAATTCCCATAAAGCCTTTATTACGTAACTGCAACCTGCAACCGTTGCGCGGTAATTGTAAAATTATACAACCTTTACACAACGACTTCGTATATTACTTTGTTTTTATATTAAAGCCCTTTTCAATGGCTGACTTGTATTAGTAAATATATATGATTGGTATTATGTGAGAAAGAAACAAAAGAATGACAATTATTTGAATTTGGATTTTCAATCTGTAGGTTCGAACCTAGGTTTAAAGTTCAATATGTTTTTTTAATAAATACTTTCCGTTTAATGTAACTCATTCTCAACGTACACTTCAATTATTGACAGGCAAAATGCTATCCTTGTTTTACATCTTTCTTGCTGGTGCTACCTTTAAAATTTTAACATGCATGAGACCACATGCCTTTCGATTCTAGCATTTCAAATTATTATTGTCTTGTTTCCGCAATCTCTAATTTATATACTAAAGAACATGAAAGAAAAAAATATTTATAAGTCGCTAATTACGACGAGCACACAGAATCACAACTTACAAAGCATGACAGACATGACTAGAATACTTAACCAGTTCAAAAAAATCCGTACCCAAAAGCTTACATTTTATCAACCATAAAAAAATGTAATCCTTACTAATATTATAAAACCGAAAGTGAGTTTGTTTGTTTGTTTGTTACGTCTTGACGCTTTAGTGGCTAAACCAATTTTTATGAATTTCGGTACAGAGATAGTTGGGAACCAGTACGGACATAAGCTATTTCTTTTTTAAAATAGTGGGATATGAGGCAGAAAGAGGGAAGAAACGGAAAAACTTAGCGTTGCTTTAACAAATCAATAAGGCGCTACCGAATTTAACGCGAGCGAAGCCGCGGGCAAAAGCTAGTTAATTAATAAATTAATTAATTTACCGGAGAAAAGAAGAAAAGTAAAAAATGTGTACAACTGACATAAGCGGCCGCGATTGTCACTTGTCCTACTTCTGATGATTTATAAAACAAAAAAAAACTTACCAGCCAAAAAAAATCTACAAACAAATAAAATCATATTCGTCAAAAGTCGACTGCACAATCGTGACCATAACGTGACCAAGCTATACTTCACCCACAGTCCCACAAGCAGCATACATTACCCCATTTCTCAACTGTGACAGCTCACAAATGACACAGCTTTTAAATTTAAATAATCGCCACTACTGGAACCATAATTGGAAGTTCTTATCTACCAAAAATAACTTCTTGTATCCTTCACATCAGTCACTTGGTAACCTTAATTCAATAATACCATATCACGATTATTTTTTGTAACAAGAAGGTATAATTCTCATGAAGCTTTAAACTACTTTTTACTACTACAGGATCTGTCTGGTTACAGACAGATCCTGTAGTAGTAACGAAATAAAACAGTCAAACTACATAACAATATCATGACTGTAGTCCGCATTGGATTAGGTAGTGGTATATTCAATTAAATTCAATTCAATTAATTATTGGATCTCACATGTGTTTTAGAAGGTCTTAATTGAATAATAATACAGTTCACAAAGACCCTGTCGGGTACAACATTAAAATAAGAAGAGAAGTCAAAATTCCGGATGGCTTTAAATCCGGGCAAGAACCAATTTGACTTTTAGGTGCTTAACCTGTGGGCCATCACGACATATTCCATCACCAAATTCATAATAAATGTTATTCTTTATCGAGTGGTTAGTGTCTAGTGTCAGGATTTCTTATACCGGCCATGGGCCTCCGACTTGGCTAACATGCCGTTGAGCGATATCTATCCACGTTTCATCTCACGTATTTCTTTCTATAAGCGCATGATACCGAAAAATTACAGGTGCGTGCTTTGGCTTCAAACTCAACCGACCGATGACTTGACAGTTCGACGTTCAGACCACTAGCCTATCACTGCATACATGTGTAATGCTATAATGCTGACAAATGCTAAAATCGAACTTCTTCAGTATTGTCACAGAGAAATGCACAATCGGGATAAAAAAAAAACTTTGTGTCAATTTCATGCAAATCCGTTCCGTATTTTTTTTTCTGAAAAAGATAAACGAATATCCGACCATCGCTATTAACTTTCGGATATTTATTTTATGTCTGTCCGTCTGTTCAGTAACAGACAAGCAGACGGACCTTTCCTTCCTTCCTATCCGTTTAGCTGATAAATCTTGTAAAGGTACAGTTACCTTTACAAGATTTATCAGCTAAAAGGATTACGATTTATGCAAGTAGATGATCTACGGCAGGGATGACTAATTAATGGCACGCGTGTCATTGGTGGCGCGCGTGATTTTGTGGGCATGCCACCGATGGAAACGGTTTGCAATTTGATTCAAAATAAAAAAGTTCACTAAATATTAAGAATGATTTCAAGAATTTTTGGTAACAAAAAACGAAATTTGAGTAGATAATATTTAGTCGTAGTTTTATTATTTTTCCAATATTAATCAGCTGTTTGTGTATGTGAATTTAAATATTTGTTAACGCACCCACGATACAGGAGAAAATTTCTAGTGTCGGGCAACGTTTTTAAAAAAGACACAACATTTTTGACAGCTAGTCGTTAAACATTTATGAAGGGGAAATGGCACGCTGACCCAAATAGGTTCTCCACTCCTTATCAAGGGGCTTAAGGAAGAAGCACTAGGGTAGCCCGCTTCAATATGTTTTTTGTCAGTGTCACTTTGTACTCATTATAACATTTTGTCATTCCTTTCAATACGATCATTTCAAACCAATAATTAAACAACAAAATAATTGCTAATTAAAAAAAATCGATCAACGATTGTCGTTCTTGCTTCTTTGTTGCTAAAAGTCAAAATCAGTCAGTAAATCTTGCCATGATAATCAAAATGGCGGTTGGTCAAACTGGTTGTTGATCAAACAAGACGATGGAGTATGGACCCCAAAAGGAGTAAGACTAATAAACGTGAACCGAAATGAACACGACGCAAAGACGCAACCGATAATAATTGGGGAAAATAATTTCGATATAGAATCAAAAAGGTTACGCCAACATGTTTGCGGACTTGTTGGGCGTAGTACAAGATATTTACAAAACACAAATACTAGTTTTTTTTTTTGTTTTGTGGATAGTTAATAGTAATCTTTATTGCATGAAATGTAGTAGGAAAATTAAGGCCTTTGGGCGGTAAAAATACTCTAACAACAGAATAGATACTAACGATACTAAAGAAAAAAAATTGTGCATAAAACCTTTAATTTTATAGCCTAAGCATGTATATAGTGCATATCTACGTATCGGTACTGGCAGTGGCAAAAAATCAAAGGCTTTTCTAGAAACTACTTTGCATAGGAAAGCTTGACAGTATGCAAAATGAGTTCTGTGTAACATGTTTTCCTTTATGGCAATGACACGAATAACAGTAAGCGTAATGCGAGTTTTTACTACTGGTATGACAAAACCTACTCAATCGTTTCGTTTTAATTATAAGTACTACGTGACGGATTATCCTATTCTCTTTTCTCAATGAGTTTCGCTTCATACAGACGTTCCCTATATAAACAGTGTGAACCATGAATGTCTATTTAACTATTATTGTTTTGTTATTTTAGTGAACCGGATTTAAGTCTATTTGACACAATTTTTGTCATAGCATTTTGTCTCTAATATTAATCATTTCAATGTCATACCTGTTATTTGCATGGTTACTGAAATCCCGTTTTTAGATGATACTATAATTGAATTTGAATGTGGCAGTGCTGTTGGAGTGCTTATTATGTATAAATAAATAAACTACAATTTAGATAGAAAAAGCTACTTTGCCCACGTGAAGAACCCGAATGATTTTTCCCCAGTAGATTTTTCCTTACAGTCAAATCTTACCTCTTACTTTAGTATATAAGCATAGACGACTGTGTTTCTAATATAGTGCTACTTTCTTTTCAGTTACTAATATTTGTCAGTGATAAAAATAGGCTACAAACTGAGCAAATTTGTAACATACACACAGTTTATCTTAACGGGAACAACGCAAAAAACTGCTCACCATTCAGCTCACCCGTATGTCTCCATTGTAATACTTAACATAAACTTTATTGGGTGAAACTTAACTTTGCCCTTAACTGGCGATTGTCACGATAGTAACTTAACGTCAACAGCTTAACTGCAGTTAATTGTATAGTTAATTTTACCCAAATAAGTGGTACATCTTGTCACGAAACATTTACCATGCCCTTTCTGATTGATTGATCATTATCAGAAAATACGTAAATGCGACATTGGTATTTTTTTTGGGTTCCGTACTTCAAAAGGAAAAAACTGAACCCTTATTGGATCACTTTGTTGTCCGCCTGTCTGTTAAGACTCTTTCCCCCGAATACTGAAACGTCACTCAAAATTTAAGTCCCACTTAAGTTTAACAGAGACTCAGAAGTGACGTTTGACCATACAAAATCTAAAGTTTAAGAGCTGCTCAAATGTTAAGCAGCCCTCACATTTTAAGTGACGTTTCAGTATTCGGGGGTTTATCTCGGTAACGCGTAGAGGTATCGAGTTGAATGTTAAAACCATATACTCATCTCTGAGGTCTCTTTGTGCTGTGACCCGCCATGTTTACGCAGTCAAAAGATGTGGCTGTTTATGTCGCAAGTTTGTATGGAACCCTCGGTGCGCGAGTCTGACTCGCTCTTGCCCGGTATTTTGCATTACCCCAAATTACGAAAGTACAACACTGATTTATTTGAACAGTTATTATGATAAATACAAATCATGTATGATTGTAACTGATACTTTCCAATCGCATTATATTATATAACATCACGTCTATAATCCGAAAAGGGTTAGGCAGAGGTGTAGTTAATAGGACACCCATATTTTTACATCTTTAAGTGTCACTGGCTGGCGCCCGTGGCTTTGCCCGCGTGAGATCGAAAAACAGTATCATACTAAGTGTTAATCCAGACTATAATCTACCTCTGTGCTAAATTTTATCGAAATCCGTTCAGCCTATTTGACGTGAAAGAGTAACAAACATCCATACATCCGTACATCCATACATCCTCACAAACATTCGCGGTTATAATATTAGTAGAATGTAATAGAGGACGAGCTGAGAGCTATCAACTGAGCAAACAAAAATTCAAACTCCGTCATTGAGATCCTGAGGAAAATACCCTTGAGGAAAATAACCCAGGACATCATGCTCAACAGTCGCGCTTGCGAATACTAGTCCAAATATTTATATAGCCTCGAGATCGTGGTTCCGGATCTGGCTGTTTGTGTATTTGAGTTTAAATGTTTGTAAAAAGATAGATATGGGCAGACCTATATGGGTTTTGTTTCTTTTTCTTTCGAGGGAGGGGACCCTAAAAAAAGACTTTTTTTTATTCTAGCCTATTATTAACAAACAGCGTGGCTAAACCTGTGAATAAACTAGCCGTTAACACATAAACGATCTTTAAACTCTTGAAATAATATATCAATACATCTTTATTGCAACACCTTCCATATAAGTAAATGTGATGTCCGGTTCATCAATAAATAAATACTATTGCGAAAAGTTTATTTTCACTCCGCCAGTAACTATTACATACCCGGGATCGAACCCGGGGCGTTGCGCAAGCTTACCTGACAACCACACCATAAATGGAAACCATGGTATGGTTGCCAAAGTTTAAGTAAATATTATGGTGTTGGAAAATATGGACTTTGGAGTTGTTTTTAGAATTAATAAAAAGTAGGAAAATATTCTTTAAAAAATCTTATTCTACTTATTAAAAATTATAAATGCGAATGTTTGTGAGGATTAATGGATGTATAGATGTATGGATGTTTGTTACTCTTTCACGTCAAAACGGCTGAACAGATCTTGATGAAATATGGCACAGAGTTAGATTATAAAATGGTCTGGAATAACACATAGGATACTTTTTTTCACGCGGGGAAGCCGCGGGCGCCAGCTAGTACATATAATATTAACAATCTCTTCGAAAGTTTAGACAGTGTGATATCCAGTCTAAAAAAGAGTATCATATATCCCAATACCAAGTGGGTCTTGGAGATCAGAGAAGCAGTTGTTTCATTTAAGATACTGGTATTGGTACATGTAAGATGCTGGTTAGACTGGAAGCCGGCCCCAACATAGTTAGGAAAAGGCTAAGTGGAGACTTCGAACATTTACTAGGTTAATTCCTCTCTGAAGGGTTATCATGACATCTTATAGCAGTTCTTATTCCTGTGTGAGAAAGAGATGGTCCTAGACACCCTGTATAGCTCTGTCTCTTTCCCTTAGTGGAACAAGTTCTGGTTTAAGACATGGCAGGGTAGCAGTCCCTCACATCTAAGAATTCGCTTGACACGGTTCCAACCCAATTTTGTTAAGGTTGTCAAAACAAGACCATCCTTTCGTGTGGGAATTCCCGATGGATTTCCTCCGCCATGGTGCAGCCGAGGGTAAGCCTACTGACTGAGTCCTACTGACGAAAACCACGCGGTGTTCCTTCTCGTCACTTCTGGCTGAGGTGCGAGGATACAATTGCATTCTACACAATCACCGCAGCAGTGAGACCATCCTTACCCATTGCAACACTAACATTTTAAAGAAGAAATATTTTATATTTTTGTATAAAACCTATAAATTTAAAGAAAATATGCCATTAGATAGGTATATTCTCAGTGAGCAACATAGGCTATATCACATCAGGCTACTACCCATGGGAGCGGGGCAGTATCCAAAGACGCTTCGGCTTCGGGGTAACATAGTTCCCCTTTCCTGATTTACAGGTACCTGCTACCTGTAGTTTTTGCCCTTGCGCCTTATTGATTGTAATAGCAAAGCTAAGTTTTCCCTTTTCTTCCCGCTTTCACACTCATTTCTCAAAAAAATAGCCTATGTCCGTCTCCAGGGTCTCAACCATCTCTGTACCAAAATTCATTAAAATCGGTTTAGCCATCTAGGCGTGAAGACGTAACAAACAAACATACAAACTCTCTTTCGCTTTTATAATATTAGTAAGGATTAATACAAAACTGCTTACTGAACCCTTACATTGATGCTTACAGCCCTAACTTGTCACTCTACGAGTATGTGACTGTTGACATTTTAATTCGATTACCTTTCTATATTTGTGTCTGAATCATGATTTCTAAAACATTTTGGCGACATTGTACTTCGATGATGTATGTGAGCTTTTACAGTTAGTTGTCAACATTTAGGGATCAGGAGATCTGTGCAAAAGACAAAAAAATATCCTTTCGCGAAAGTCCTTGTACCAATATTTAGGACTATGGTACAACAGCGAATTTTTGCCGGTGAGAATATGCTGATGCAATTGCCACTTTTACTCCCCGAAAGCGATAAGGATGCATAATGATGTCAAGAGATAAATATTAGAAATATTTTATACATTTTCAAATCTAACTGGAAGATGGGGTCCGATTTTCAAAAGCTGTGCTTTATGATGTTTATGTGTTTCATCCCGGAAGTCAGGCGAGCAGATATGAATTAATCGGAATCTTGAAAACAAACTCCAAGCATAATGGTGAAGTAGAATTTCATTACGTAGTGGCCATCATAGCATTTCATTTAAATCAGCCTTATTTCACAATTTATGAAACTGGGTACGTATTATTTGAAACATTGGACCGGAATATTTACCAAGTTTACAATTGTTTTTGAGATTCCGATATTTTGACGCAGTATCACACGCCATGATCAACGGATAAGCGCTGATGTTAAATTGCGGATGGATGTTTATAAGTAGACAAAACGGTTATATCCCCTTCCTGATTCGTTTTTTGCGCTCGATACCGCGACCACTGTGACTCATAACTCGATTCTGTTGTGACCAGTGACAATATCAATTTAAAAACTTAGGTACGGCCCCGAAGCCTCATTAATTTCTAACATAGTGTTAAAACCCGACCTTACCTACAAAATAAGTCAATGAAATGATGAATTACTATAGCTTGATAAGTAGCAGAGAAACTCTTACAAAATTTATTTTCTATCTGCATTATACGATGTTTGAAAGTGACATCTGTCGGCAGCAAGCGTGCAACTTTCCTTTTTAGTTTTTATTGCCTAGCGCCGGCCGCTGATTTGTATTAGTATAATGTATCTCCGCTTTGCCTACTTTTGCCTAGGTCCTAGCTACTGGAAAGTTAATACAAGCGATTACTAGGGCGATGTTTTAGGGAGAAATTCAGCTGCATCCGGTTAGAGTGGAAATCGACACCAACATAATTTTGAAAAGAAGAGAGCAAATGAAGATATATTAGTATGACATTACACGATTGTGTCTACTGAATCAATGCAGTGTTTACTTCATCTTTCGATATTACAGGTCAAGCCGGTTTTCGGACCAGCATAAAATTTGTATTTTTAATTATCTGAACAATTTCGACATCAAGTGTGTATTTCCAAATTTTTAAGAATAATTTCGACATAAAGTTTGTATTTCTACGGTGCAGCTAAACGGTTATAAGAAATCTCATTTTATGTATAGTAAGAATCAAATAAAGATTTATTACGAGCCTGATAGATGCTGGAGAAAAGCCCCCTTTTCCTCCTTCAATTTTATTCAGTTTTAGCGCCCAATCTTTTTGGTAAGACTTCTGCTCGTCACACTATCTCCATCTCCTTCTCGGCTTACCGCTTCGCCAAGGTTTGTTAAATGGACCCAATCTGTTGCATACTTCGGGCCAATTTTGACAGCGAAATTTTAATTTGGTAGCAGTGTTGCAAATGCCTTCCATTTAGGCCTTTGATCGAAGTAAACTGGTCCCTCAGATGGACCAGTTTACTTCGATGCCTCGACAAAAAAAATAATCCAGCGAAAATCTCCTTACAGTGCCCTCCTATTGCCCAACAAGACGAATTAACGTCAATAACAGAAGCTAATGCGTACAACTATTACCATTGATTATGCGCAATTGTATTCACAATGTACTACATACATCACCCGACTCCGCTCGCTCGTCGCAACGAGAAAGCGAATGATTTATTACAAGTCAATGCTGCCAGCCTGAATCATAACGCGTTGATTTTCTATAGACGCCATTGCTTAATGATGGTTGTGATGTAGGTCTTAAGGTTGGTATAGTTTCTTCAGAGCAGTGCTGTTATCTCCAGTTTAGCACCAATTTTAAATGGACCAAAGGACCAGGTTTCTTTCATATTAATAGTCATGTGTCAGTGTTTTGTTCCTGTTGCTATGATACAACGCGATAGAGTCCAAACGTAAACGTTTGGACTCTTTCGCGGTTTCAATTAAACTGCCTAAGATTTCTTAACTGTGAGTAAAGAAATAAAGGAAGATCTAGACCAAAAACTTTTGACTGGTACATCCTGGTTTTTACCTGATGTCTACACTAAGAAAGTTTTGTTAAACGAGAACCATTTCTTTGAACGGCCCATTGATTTAGTATGTCAATGTCCTAGTGGAAATTGTGTTTTTCCTACTACTCCGCTATTTTATTGAAAATGTCATTGCGGGATCCAAGACTATTTCCGGGATTACGTTTTGTCCGTGGTTACGGGTTCCATAATAGGCAATAGAAGGAACATGGGTGGGTTTTAGTGGGAAAATATTTGATTATTTCCCATCCGCAAAAAAATACCAAAATTGTTTCTTCGGGACTTAATTTAAAAAAAAAACGTTTCCCCACACATTTCTCTTGTATCGTGGGTGCGTTTACAAACATTTAAACTCACATACACAAACAGCCAGACCCGGAACACCTATCTATAGGCCATACAAATATTTGTTCCGTGCGGGGTTCGAACCCGCAACACCCAAGGCAGCAATCGATCGTGTCGTCATTGTCTCGACAATTTTCTTTTTGTCGCCCCTGTTGATTCGGGTTTTCAGTAGTTCCAGTACTTTGGGAATAGTGTAGCGATCTTGTACCATAAAAAGAAAGATTCACTAACTGATATCCTGCCTCAAAACCTATTGGTATACAATCCCAAGGATCCTCCTTTCGCTTGTCGATTCACACGACAAATGTCTCAATTTTACGTCGATCATGTATTTTATTTTCGTGCGCACTCGATTCTTTACTCACCTCGAAAATTGTTTAAACATCAATTAGTTGTAGTTGGTACACCACAGCCTACCTGCTGTATTGTGTCTCCGTCTTCCTGTCATCCATCCAAAGGTTGTTTTGAAAAGATCGCTCTTAGCGATAAGACCGCCCCTTGTGTCACCCTATGTTAAATGTTTTCGGTGATTTTGTTACTGGTATGTTGTACAAAATAAAAAAATACGTGTGGCACTCGGGGACTGCCGCGGTAAAGCTATTGCATAGCATTTTTTATCAACTTATGCAATAAATAAAAATAATAAAATATTTAAAAAGTACTTCCAATGAAAAGAAGTCGCAAAAAGAATCATTTTTTTATCAACTTAGACAATAAATTAAAAAACTAAATATGATATTTAAAAATTACTTCCAATGAAAAGAAGTCGCAAAAAGAAAAACAAGACCTTGGGTTTGATCCAAGCTAAAACGAGCTAACACAAAAACGCCTATTAACTCAATGCTTGAATATTTATAATAATACTTTAAAAGTACTTATATATATTAGTTGTAGTCACAGCCAACGGTAAGCCATTGGCTGTAACATGTAAATTGGCAAGAGCTTCGACCAACACCTGAGGAGGCTCTCGTTTGGCAGCTGCCTCAAACGCTTGATATGGAAAACGGTACTCCTGGACACGGCTCGTATTGTTAGGTCCTTTCTGTTGCAGGGCTCCAAAGTAAGGTACCTCCAGCCGGTAGCTTGAACCCTGTTCCCGATACCCATGGGCTACTATTTTTTATGTTTTTATTAAGAAATATTATATATAAAAATGTAAAATGATATATGAAGAAATCAACAAACAAAATATACTATAAAAACAGAATTTTAAATAATAATCAACTCCTGTTGTTTGCTAAACCAACGAAAAATGCAGGAAACAATGACCAAACTTACAATATTTAATGTATACATTTTGTTTGAGCATTACAAATGAAATGCACCAACAAAAACTTGGGCGAGGTACCTATTGATTCAAACGTTGATTATAAAAATTAACACTGAATGCAGACTGTCAGTTACCTGTGAGGTAAGGGTTCCGGCATTGAGCCACTCCTTGTTATCCGTCAAAGTATAAACGCATAAATGAATCGGCTGAATTAAATGTTGTAGATACTGACATGCTTTTAGTTTTTGCGTTTTAATTATAAAGGACAGGGCTAGGCTGTATTTAGTTTATTTAATCATTTATGTACACACAGGAGAAAACATAAGGAAACATCATAAGAAAACATAGAGTACAAAGGGACACCTTTTTTCAAAAGAAATTTCTACCTGCTAAACTAAATAAAAAAGAAACTTTCGTTTGTTCATTATAGAGTCTATAATATCTTTAAAAAAGACATTTTAATTATGACAGGCCTAAACAAGCTGGCATCACAGGATTGCAAGATTGTACATTACATAGTACTCTTCAATCAGAAACACATCTTTCTATGTTCCGTCTCAAGTGTGCTTGTTGCGAACAATTTAATTAAAATGTTTTAGCATAATTGTACTATCGTATTACAAAACCAATGTATATTCGATATTCACCAAAAGAGGAAAATAGGGAGCTTTCTCAAAGCTCACTAGCAGGCAGGTATCTTATTCAAAGAAATTATTTGGTACACGTTAACAAAATTATAACAATGCTACTATTTATTCCAATCTTAAGATAAACTCCATTGTTTCTCAAGATTCCAACCAACAAATACTGGTGTTACAAAAGGTTTATTTATATACTTAAGTAAATAAATAAGTATATAGGTTACATGGCAATCAGTGTCGCCGGCTGCAGTGAGAATGTGACATTTGGAAGAGCGCACAGTTTCATAGACGATAAGCGTGTGAACTGGCTTCAGGGATACCATTGGTTGTGGGTCATAACTAAAATCATGAAGCTAAATATATCTAAGAATATAATATTGTAAATTGTTACTTTGTGACCTTTTAGCGAATGGGTTCTTACTAATATTATAAAAGCGAAAGTGAGTTTGTTTGTTACGTAGGTATTCACGCTTTAATGTTAAACCGATTTTGATGAATTTTGGTACAGAGATAGTTGGGACCCTGGAGACGGACATAGGCTAACATTTTTTTAAAAAAGGGAACAAAAGGGAAAACATAGCATTGCTATTGCAAAAGTACAGGTAGCAGGTACCTGCTAATCAGGAAAGGGGAGCTGTGTTACCCCGAATTTAACGCGTGCGCAGCCGCGGGCAAAAGCTAGTAATTCGTATTATGAATCTGGTTAAGCGGCCATTTTAGACTAGGCATCCCAAAAGTAAACACAAGTAAACGTGAAAATCAATTAGGCTCTAAGAAATGGAATAATGAAAATGATCATCATTTCTTTTCTGCTCTACCATTTTTGTCCTATATCATTTAGACTTTAACTAACAAATATCGCTGGGAAAGCTACCAACACACCCGCTCTTTACCGCACTGTAGGAAGTTTGACGACACGGTTGGCGTAGTGGCTGAGCGATCGACAGTTACGCTGCGTGTCGCGGGTTCGATCCCCGCACGGAATAAATATTTGTACGGCCTACAGATATTTGTTCCGGGTCTGGCTGTTTGTGTATGTGATTATAAATGTTTGTCAACGCACCCACGATACAGGAGAAATTCCTAGTGTGGGGAAACGTCAAAAAAAAAAGAAGAACGGTGTCTAAACTTCGAGTTCCAAGAGTATCCTTCTTGATCGTGCTTACTTAATAGCGTCCTAAGTCACAGAGTGAACGCTATCATCTAATTGGTTCCCGAGCATAGACGATTTCTCTCACCCTGGCCGCTATTACGTATACACCTGGTAATAACTCAATAATCATTACATTGCCTTGCTATTAGTTGTAAAGTAAGGTATATCAGTTGCGTACCTTCCTTCATTACGTAATAAATACGTATAACGTCACGCCTACAATTCCTGAAGGGTAGCACAGATGTGTAGCTTTATTTAAATTTACATTGTACAAATTGTTTTGAAAATGCTTCATGGACGTATGCATTTTGTTATGCAGTTGTCTTTGATTCCAGCATACCACCAAGGACCTTGTTTACCAGTACACAATTTATAAAACGATTTGCTCAGCTATATAACAAAATACATACGCACGTATATATTCACTCTAAAATTATAAGGGAACAGATAAAACCCTTACTTAATGTAAAACTAAAACACTTCATCTTATCATACATTTAAATACACTATAATATATATATATATATACCTTTCGCACGCAAATTGTTCCCTTACCTTAGTGCCTGATCTTTTTTTATTGTATTAGTTACACTAAACCAATGAGCCAGTCAGTCAACTTGCAATAACTTTATCATTTTTGCATTGGCTTACTATTGGTTGCAAAGTATTGTATATGAGTGCCTTCGCGCAGTTGTGAAATAAGAAGGTTTGGACGTAAATAATTGTGAATGGCTTGATTGTAATCAGAAGCTGCTGAACTTTACTTTGTAATGAGTTCCAGTACAGATATTGCTAATTTATGAGAGGATTATTGATAAATAATGAGGATTTTTTTATAAGAAAAATGCATTAAACACGAATGTGCGTTAAAAGTGAAAATGAAATTGTTTTTACGTATCACAACATTAAACACATACATACGTATTAGTTGATGCATTAAACTGAACTTATCAATTTGAGATTAGGGTCAGCATTTCCTCTTGTCATCGTGTTCGACGCGTGCCTCAAAGCTGAACGATGTTAGCAAAGCACAGGGGCCGGCTAGGACCACCACCTGCCGGGGTTGTTGGTTGTTCGAACGAGATACCGCAGCCTCGGAACAAAAACGGCAAAATGGAAAATGGATGGGTTTTAGTCAGTAAAAGTCTGACATTTCCTCCCGCTCCGCCTATAGTGAGAGAAGTTATTTCATTTATTATTATCCATCCCTAAAAAAAGGGGGCGATGGAACTCAGATCAATTTTTAGCATCCTCGATGGATGTCCTCCGCCATGGCGGAGGGGGCTGTCAGGCTCCTACTGTCTAAATCCACACGGCGTTCCTTCTCTTCGCTTCTGGGTGGGGTGCGGAGACACAATCGCATTCTACACAATCACCCCAGCAGTGATATTCTTACCTCTGACCCAACTGTAAAGGTACAACACATACATTTAATTGCATCAGCAATAAAATCACGCACTTTACATACACCGAAGCAATCAATTAATCGTTTATGTCAATCATAGTATCAAACCATAGCGATGCAATGTGGGAACCAATCAACTAACGTCTTTATTAGACTTCACTAATTATTTTTTGATATCAGTATTTTGGAAAACTTAGTGTTATGTGTTTAAAAGCCGGGGTTGCGGGTCACCGGAGTTGCAGGTTTTTCGAAAGATATACCGCGGCTCTGGAAAGGGCAAAAGAAGCAACATGGATGGGTTTTAGTCAGTAAAAGTCTAACACTCCCTGCTGCTCCGCCCAGACCGGGAGAAGTTAATTGATGATTTCCCAGACCAAAATATATACTTGTTACAGATTATCAATTTTATTTATCTTTTGCTTGCGACTTCACTCGCGAAAAAGTCGGAAATTAAGCCATAGGAACTTGTTACTGGAGTTCAAGTTAAGTCGTTGGTCCCGTACATCATTTGACAGTCATAACAGGTAGTCAGCGTCTTGAAAATTTGACAACCAGTCTTACTGGGGGATCATTACCTAATAATATCTAGGTTGTGGAGGTCAGATAGGCAGTCGCTCCATGTAAAATACATCAGCTGCAACCGGTTTCGTTGGAAGCCGACCCCAGTATGTTGAGGAAAAGCTAGGCAGATGATGACTGTTTTTTTTTCTCATTCATAATTAGGGTAGATGTCCATATTCTGAATTGGGGTTTGTTTCCCATAGAACTTCTACCAATAGGGTAGTTTCTAGGGTCAAAGTAATTACATTATATTTAGTCCGTCTTTTAGATTATTCAAAAATAAGGGATACATATTTTTTTATTTGTAAATTAGACCTAAAATGTCAAAGATAATTATGGCCCATTAAAGTTACGTGTGACGTCACTTGTTGCGAAAAAATGCAACAACGCGTGACGTTTCAAGTAATAATTTTTTTTAAACTAGCGTATTGTAATCTCAGTGTTTCATTTTCTTTTTTCATACCATTCCATAAAAGAGTGATTAACCTATTATCAATTGTAAAACAAACACTTATACCACGTTCTAATAGTTTAAAATTACGATGATAGCAATAAAAATTCTATCCGCTATGATACTTAATAGTGCTCTTGCATTCTGAAAGATCAAAGTTCATGTTTTGTTTAGTTGTTTCTTAATTTTAAAGTTACTTAATGATGTTTAACATGTTTAACTTAGCTTTTAATCCCCAAAGAATTAAGCAAAGTTTACTAAATAGTACACCTACATTTGACGGATGGAGCAGTGTCTGATCGGTCGGTCGTATCGGTCCCCGTACGGAACAAATATTCGTTACTCCATGTATGCTATTGCTTTTTTTTCCTGCATTCGGCTGGAGTATGAAAGCCAACCCCAATAAGTATAGTTGAGGTGAGCTTAATGCCATCAATCAAATTCCTGATGGAAAAACTAAATTCACTTTATTATATCTTTATTGTGGATCATAGGTTTGTACGTAATACAGAAGGGCTACTATGACATCTTATAGCAGTTCTTAGTCCACTGAGGGAAAGAGATGGTGCTAGGCACTCTGTATAGCTCTGTCTCTTTCCCTCAGTGGAATAAGAACTGCTATAAGACGTCATAGTAGGGTAGCAGGTCTTAAATAATTAAACTCAAAAACCCTTTATCCACACAGAATCAAACTGTTAGACTAACAAAGTAATTCTAATGTGTCTTCAAGTTATTATTTTCAAAGAGATAAGCAGAGCGAAATACTGGCATTTAGTTAGTTTTCGAATGAATTGCATTATTTAATCCCGATTACGCTTTCTGGCAACTAAATCCATGACATTGCTTTTCAGAAATAATCGTGGTCACTATAAAGTCTGAATACATACCGCCGAAGTTTCGCGGTAACCCTGTCAGACTCAGTCTCTCGATTCATATCAGTCCCCTTATCTGACAATCTCGCACACAATGGTAGCGTCAGGAAATAGGGTTGTCAAAGTTAAATTAATCATTTGTTACTCAAAATTTTTAATTAGTCTGAGTTTTTCCACTCTTAGGTATGGGTCAGGTAATTAAACAGTTTATTTACCAATAACCTCGGTGTACTCAGAGCAAAATTCTCAAACGTTTTTCTAACGAATTCCAACGTAACTCGTTTAGTCAAAAGGATAAGGTATTTCTAGCATAACCCATTCTCTTCATAAATAAAAAATAAGTTTTATTATCATACGATTTACGTAAGTAAAAATAAATTGTACATCAATTGTTGTATCATGGTGATTTTTCACCATGATACAACAATTTTTTTTTTGTAGATTACCGGCCCCATTCCTCTGTTTTTTCCACACTAGTGCGTAATGTATTAATGAATGAGTCGTTTTTCTATTGCTCTTTACCTTTCCACGTTTTGCTAGAAAGTGTGAGAAAACACAACCCATACAATTAATAATACTTACCTACAATTATGAAAGTAGAGAGCACTAGATAGACATCATAAACTTGTAAACTGCATCCACTTTCTAGGTATAATGTTACATAAATACAGAATTCGCGATAACCCTACCGGTGTGGCATTTGATGCGTATCTGTAGAAGTGACGTTTTACTAATGGTATCAAAGCTTAAGGTTCTTAAACAGCATTAAATTAATTATGGATTTTATGAAAAAACAACTTCCTCTCTATTGTTTTTTTTGGTAGCCAGTTTGTTGTCCCACAACTGGACAAAAGCTACCTTTCTTCTTCCAAACCTCTCTATTCTGTATCTATCATGATATCTGACCATATTTGCCCCGCCTGCCGGGGTTGCGGGTTGTTCGAAAGAGATACCGCGGCCCGGAACTTAAAAAGGCAAAAGAAGGAACATAGGTGAGCTTTTTAGCCGCCCCCCCCCCCCCCGCTTCGCCCAGAGCAATCCATAAAAAAGTTTATTTTAAAAAATCTGTCCCTTGTCAGCTCAAAAAAAAATATACTTCTTTCTTTCTGTACATACATATGTACTGTCTTACATAAAATGCTCGGTTTACACCGCGGGGCGCCGCATGACAGCTGATACCTATCGCTCGTTAGCTCTTGATTATTGACACTTTAAGGAGACATCTCGTCAGGGTTGTCAACTTTGATTGTTGGGTGAAGGATTTAAATGATTGCTCAAGGACTTTTTTCACATTTTGTAATGTCCACTGGGACAGTTCAAATAAATCACTCGTAACTTGTGAGTGGTTCAAAGGTGTGTTTTGTTTCTAATTCTACCAACAACAAAAAACCTGCTAAAGGCGAGTCAGAATCGCGCAACAAGCGTTCCGTACAAACTTGCGACAGAAACATATCATACATCTTTTGACTGCATAAACTTAGAATTTATTTTTTTTCACAGCAGAGACTAAAACGGTTTTAATTTCTACTCGATATCTCAACTAGTTTCCGGAGAAAACAAAAGAAAACTGTTTATCCATACTAAACTCGTATTTTTTGTTCCATCCTGAATGTGCGAGCTAGGACATTCTCCTTAGCCCTTTTTTCGGATCGGAAATCAAATAACTGATCCCGCTATATCTATCTTCTCGACATTTTGGGCTTCACATCTGGACACCAACCCTAAACTGCAGTGTCGCAACAATAACAGTTCGTGCGAATCGTACGAATTTGTCGTCACGATCGTCCGCTAGATGCAGATCTTCTGGGAACAGACTTGGTAACACGTAAGAGGTGCTGCGTAAAATTTCCTCGAAAAGTCTCACTTTAACTCGTTTTAATGAAATTAAACGTTAATTTTGTATATTATAATTATGCTTTGTAGTGTGAAAGAGGTAGCTACGACTAATTTAAGGATTGTAGCGTTTTTTGTGGTAGGATCTAAAGCGTTTTGCAAGCTTAGTAATCCTAATGTCATACTTTGGGGAACAACGCAAATAATGGGAAATTCCAACAATAGATAATAGACCTTTTCGTTATAGTTATCACTGAAAACATTCACTTGGTATATATGTCCTTGCCTGACATTGTATAGTGCTAGAAATGACACAGTAAATTTCGTTGTAAATATTAAATTATTCATGGGATTGACAAATTTGACCTAAGTACAAGCTATATCGATGACATATAAAAATACTGTACAAACTAAACCAACACGATCTACAAGAGACTTCCAACAGATCACTTACACGCCGACATTTAACCGACTTTCAACGCCAGTAAAATAAAATAGTAAGACAGTTTCACAGTATCGGTTACGCACACTACAAAGTCACGATCCAGAACCATTCAAGGGAGTTACGATTATGGTTTGAGTAGAGAATTATTATTGGCGTCAAGTCGACAAGTTCCGAATGTACTTTCACCGGTATTTCCATAGACTGGATTATCAAAATGGGTATTACATCTTGTGGCTAACCTTCAAGAAGTACCTTCGATTATTTTAATACTGCAACATTTTGTACTGCTGCATTTTGTATGAATTCGGAGGACAATCTTTGGAACCACTCACTCTTCTTTCTCATTCCAAACTAAAAAATCTTATACCCCTTTCTATCTGTGTACCACAGTTGCCCGAATTCCTAGCCAACTAGTAATAAAAAAAAAAAACTGCGCTTTTGACTATTTTTTATAAAAAAAATATATTAACAAACTTAATATTACAAAAATGAGGCTCAATTGGCGTGTCGATGGCGCGTTGCAAAGAGGCACTTAGGCATATGAAAACTTGCTCAGAAAACTTAGCAAAAGAAACAGCGAGCCCATTCATTTGTATTTATTAAATAGTATTTGCGTATTTGTTAACGTTTTTTTCTAGTAACACCAATCAACTATTATCAACGATTTGGAAGCCTGTTAGATACTTGCCAGTCCAAGAAACGACTATTGCGAACCAGAACTCCCCTTAATTATGTCATGTCAATCATTGTAAGTACTGGTACAACTTTAAATCCTGATGTAAACGAGGCTCCAAATCACCGAAACAAGTCGAGTCCTCAAAAATTGGAAAGTTTTCCAAACACACCCGTAGTGCCGCCACCGTCACCTAAAAATACAAAACAGTTAATATTATTGGAAGCTCCTCCAGAACTAATATTTGTCAAGTCCTTAAAATATTGGTACGTCATCTTCGTCCCTTACCGGAAACCGAACCTACTTACTTTAAAAAACAAACCCGAACTACTTTTTCTTTGCACTTTCTAATATTTAAACCAATATTTATTAATTTATTTCTCCCAAATTGGAACAATAGTTCTTGAAAAAGCCGCTCTCAAATTAAATTGTACCAAAAATGGTCAACTGATTTCGACGTCTGAGCGAACCCAATTTATTTAAGAAATTTCTTTACGTTTGCTCCCTTCCGGGGTAGACAGGGAAGGGAACTTATTAGAACGTCTCTAATTTAGTGAGAATATGTAGAGATGCACTTTAATTAAAGTTTGGTTGATTCGTTCCCACGTTTACGATTCGTTAATTTGATGCTGTGTTTGAACGTGTATAGTAGCTGATGCGAGTTGATATTCCAGTCGAATTTATTTTACCACTAGTGCAATAAGCTTGTCTTTTTGACACTACGTGATTAAAAACAGCTCAACAGAAACTTAATTTATTCTCATGCTTTTTCCATGACCTGTTGCATTGCATGTCCAGTTACAATGTTATATAACTTCTTCGGGTTACATAACAAGGGAAGCTTATTAAAGTTGAACGGAATAAACATTATCAGCTACTGAAGCTGTGAAAGTCCAACGAAGAAAGTTAATCGACACTTTAGCATGCAGTTAACGTCAATAACTTGGTGATTTACTTACTTCACGACGATATAGTATAAATCTGGGCATGTACTATCAAATTCACACTAGAATTACCAAGGTTTTAAGTTACATTTAACTTAATCATTTGCACATATTATTCAGATTTAGACTTAACCTAGGCTATGTAGAAATAAATGACTGTAACTTAAAAAAATGCAAAAGCACACCTCTTAAAACAGTGCAATATTTAATGCAATTTAGACCTTACATTGCTTGAATTAGCATTGAATTTAAATTTATCATGAAATGTCATGAGAACTTAGAGTCCGTAATGTGTGAATTTACTTATTAGTGCTGGAATATAATACAATTAAGATAAAATCAAAGGCTTGGTTCTTGTGTAAATTAATTTATAGAGCCTTAACTTTGTATGTCTCTGCATGTTTGCTAAATGGCAAAGTTTCCATAATTATTAGATGTAAATATTCAAGAAGAAGTTTTTTTTTAATGTTCACGGTAAACTATTGAGTCATAATCATTCCGAATCAAAAATAAGCAAATTAACTGTTTTTTAAGCTTACCTAAAGAAGACATAAAAATTAAGCTTTCTAATAATTTACAAGAAAATACGTTTTGTTATTAAATTCAAACGTACCGTGTAGGAAAATCATTACACCATAACCTCTAACCTAATCATAAAATAAAGCACACGCAACAGTTTTACGCAGGAATAAATTGCTTAGATTACTAAAACTAGATACTAACCGAGCTTAAATACATGTCGTAATTAACTACTGGAATGAATACTGAATTATTATGATTAAACTATCACTACAACTAATTTGTGTTTATAGCACTTAAACGAAGCATCAATTTTAGTTTCTCTGATAAGTATAATTTCGTATCAAACATCCACATAATGCAACTACATCTGCCTAGCCTTTTCCCAACAATTTCGGGATAGGCTTCCAGTTTAAGCAGATGCAACCGATACCAGAATTTTACATAAAGTGACTGCCGATCTGACCTCCACAACCCAGTTAGTACTGGGTAATACGATATCCCTCCATAACACTGCTTGAAAGACTTTCGGACCACTACTACTACCACCTATAACAACTGTCAAATATCTACAATTGACAGTTGGGACCAACAGCTTAACGTACTTTCAAGCACGAACGAAAGTCGCCATGGAATGGTCGCCATGGTCCATCCACAGACTAATCTAAACAAGCACGGTATAATTTAAAGATCGACCTGAACAGCTGTTATTATTTAGGTTATTCAGCAACCACCTGCACATGATACAACCATAATGACGAATAATAATACATGGAAATATTGTCATCATTGCAAATATTCTGTTGTCACACAGCAGGACACTACTGCCGATCCTTAACCAATTCCAACACTCGCGCAAAAAGGGCAATAATCATTTATTCGCTTAGTAACTCGATATCCAGTGCACTACCCTCGATCCAAACAAAGCACCAAATAACCTCGTTTAAACAGAGCATGATGGTACTGTCTTTTTACTGATATTGTACCCCTGATTTGACAACACTGTCAATATTATAGCGGTCTTTATACTCTTAGAAATAAGGTATATATTGTTATGAGGTTACTATCAGAAAGAAATCTGCCAAAACTACATCGATCTTTTTGTTTGTAAACATAAGGTTGCTCTTTGACTGCAGCTGTCGGAAATAACAAATATGGAGGAACTGTACCGTCGCATCAAAATACATTTGTTGATAAGTGCACGACTACCCACGCGCTGTCAACTTTTTGTATTTTGACAGCAAAGTACACGATCACAGCATGATATAGAATGCTTTTGTAAATAAACACGTTTTCACATGAGTGTACCTTAAATGAGTTACTCTGAGCGAGTTGAAGTTGTAGTAAATTCGATATTTATGTTTAATAGTGACTAATGCGATGAAAGGTACTATAACTCTTGCTTCTTTACTTTTCGACAGGTTTTGTCACTCCCGTTTTTTTACTTTTCAACATTTTTTGTCTCTCCCACATTTCTTTATATTTTTCATTGTTTAAACTAAAATAATGTTTCCCAAAAGCACTCAAGACTTCCTATCTAGTAAAGAGTTATCTATTAGGCGTAGTATTAATGAGTCTTTTTCGAGAGCCTAACCTTGTATCACAGTTTTTATGTCGATATGGGCCTCTGACTTAGTTTTACATGCCGTCAATAAATACCTCTCAGGCATACTGATTCCGGAGTTGCGGGTTGTTCGAAAGAGAAGCCGTTTCCCTGGAACGTAAAGGGCAACAGAAAGAACATGGGTGAATTTTAGTCGGTACAAGACTTACACTCCCCGCGCTCCGCCCAGAGCAGAGGAAGTTATTATATATACGCATAATAAAGGCATACTGATTTAGTTTCCTCACCATGTTATAAGATAAATTGTTTCGATGAAGAAATACGGACATGCATCCAAAAAACCAGAGATGCCAGGTGAGTGTCTTGGGCTCGAACTCCCGATCTAGATGATTTGACAGTCCGAACTTAACACCACTAGGCTGTACACCAATAACTACAATCTTCAATCACAAACCCTAAGACCAAACCTATCAATTTTCGCATACCTTTCTCAGCCATTCAAAGCCGAACAATCCGCAAATCTAATTCAATATTTCATAGCTATAATTTCAATAAAATTAATATGGACTGATTTTGATCTCAGTAGCAAGCAAACCAGCTGTTCGAAGCTAGTTAAGAAATCCACCGTTTCACAGAGATGCTTTTGATAATAAGACCTTGTTTAGCTTAAGTTACGACTTGTCACTTCAAGTTATCACAACATCTAATGCAGTAAACATAAAGATTATGACATTTACGTAGTTGCAGCCATTTTGTTGGCTTAGGTTGAAGTATAAGCTTATTATGACATTATAGTTACCGGTTTGTGGATAGAGTTAGCTTGATTTCCTTTATAAGAACATCTGCGGCTTGAACCAGCAGCTCTGACTTAAGTTATAGACTTTCTAGATAATTCTTATAATTTGTCTCCCAGTGATTGGAATGAAGTACTTAACTCTCTCAATCTTTCTCTTACTTTTCATTCATCGTCATTCTCCTACCCTTATCCATTTCTTTTATTTCCATTCTTATCCAGTACTTATCTTCTTAGCAGTCACCTTCTTTTTAGCCATATCATCCTTGATGTACACAAAATACTTCAGTACTTTTGTTTGTTTGTTAATCCTTGACTCCTTTGTGGGGAATTATGGCTTAATAACAAATGTCTCTCAATCTTCGTATTAAGGCACTTTTGTTTGTGACTGATTTTTCATTGGATTAATTTTGGTTAATAATAATTCTCATTCTTTGCACAACCAAGCTCTTTGTGGATCGGTGAACGATCGAATAACTTTATTTGCGCGATTTAGAATTTTTTGTCTGTAGGTGACGCTTTAGTACTTTTATTGCTACATGTTGTAGTATTTTTTGTAGTCCCGCACTGAAAAAGTGTAACCACAACAATCGGTGACTAGGCAGTTACGGTATCAAAGAGATGTTCCCTACTTCGTGTAAAATACGTAATTCAATCTAGTTTAGTTATATTGGAAACTGACACTAGCATAGCTGGGAAAAGCTGGTCACATAACCACTATAATTTACCGGTTGACATTGCACGTATATTATGTATGTGCATGTAAATAAATGTAGGACAGTATTATTTAATTAAAATCTGCTGTCGTACTGAGAAGGATTCAGTTATGCTTGCTACATGATGTCTATAGATTTAAAGTGTTACTTCTAGGGTTTTTTTTGCAATGTTTGTTAAGCGGGACTCCGCAATGATTAGCATTGAAGAAGTTTTAATTATAGAAAGAGTACCAACAATATCAACATATTATTTTTATAGATTCTATGCAAAGTTTTACAGCCTCACCCTAATACAAATAATACACATACCTCTGCCAATCCAACAATGGCCAAATCCAGTTGTATGGCACTCTCTTTTAGTTTTTATTTTATCCTTAAAATCTGGTTCTTCTAACCTGACTGACAGGTGTGTTGCTGGGGAGTTTATACCGCCACTTCTTTTTCTTAGCTAAAACACTCGGAAGCGGCGAAAGGCGAGCGTTTTGTGGGACTGTCTCTAATAATTTGTCGTTCAAAAAGTCCTGGTTATCAGCCTAATTTGAATAAATGACTTTTGATTTTGATTTCCCACTTCTGGGAAAAAGCGTCCCTACACTCATTCCATTTCACCCAAACCCACGTTCGTCGCACCATCTTCTACATGATCTGCCACCTCGCCTCACTGTTTCAGGCAGGGAATCGAATTCTATTCAATTGTATTACCTCCTTTAAACGGACCACGAAAGTAACACTGCGAACAAAACCTTTAACAATCCAGGAACTTGTCAAGCCTTTACATCAGTCTACCGTTTCATCAGTCCATCTTAACAATTTAACTGACCCTTTAACTTGATGAACCACAGTTACAAACTTGAACGTTCGGCATAGCTTTTAGGATTAGTGAATAAAGCTGTGTTTCTTGCATAGATTATGAAGCTGTAGTTAAAGTTTATAGTATAAAGACAAAGGGGTTAAACTGTTTTAAGTTTAGTATGCAGTTTGACGACACGGTTTGCGCGATCGACCGCTGTGTCGCGCGTTCAATCCCCGTACGGAACAAATATGTGTATGACCTGCAGATAGTTGTTTCGGGTCTGGCTGATTGCGTATGTGAGTTCAAATGCTTGTAAACGGACCTTACAGGAGAAAATCCTAGTGTGGGGCAACGTTTTTTTTTTTATAAAAAGTGGTCTTAAATTTTAGTAGATCACAGCTTTAACTTGTAAGTATTTAGGTTATATCGGTAATAGACATTTCTCTCTTGTCATTTGTAAGTCTGAAGTGGAAATGGCGTAATGCCTAAAGAGAGGAAGCGAATTCAAATACCGATGGTGTCCAATAAATAATTTACAACCTTCATTACGGTAAACAGAAATACAGTCTGCTAGGAAGACTGTATTTCTGTTTACCGTAATGAAGGTTGTAAATTGTTTATAGTTATCTACCTAGCCTTTTCAGATTCAATTTCCAGTCTAACCGGATGCAGCTGAAAACCAGTATTTTACAAGAAGCGACTGCTTATCTGACCTCCACGGCTCAGTTAGTCGGCACAGGACCTCACCTACTACGGATTGCACACTGTAGTAGAGAGATCAGAGATCAGGTTAAATAAAAGTGGTTTTGTGTAGGTTGATGTGCCGTCGTGTGTACTATTCACTTCTTTACAAGCATCAGCTTGCAGCAGAATGCTTGTATTATATAATATGTATAATGAATGAACTTCATGTGTTCAAATATTAATATTATTACTACAATCTGGCTTGAATTATCACCAACCAATTTCGGCGTTAAATTAAGACGTAACCACAGACAATGACGTCTAGCAAATCAGAAATGTCACTGTACACTAAACAGACAACGCATAACTCCTCATAAAATACATCACGACACAGACAAGAATATTCGTCTACCCGCTAAAATTTATTAGTATTATAATAGGTTAACTTTGTGTGTTTGTACGAGCAAGTTTTAATGGGTAATCTTGGGAGTTCCTGATTCAATTCCAGAATGGAAATGGATTTGCTACCCCTCAGATTTGCTGACTTCTCTTGGGGGCGGTCGTGGAACACGAACTCGCCGACAACGCGGCTTGTTGTTACTAGACGGATGGACGGTGAGCTACCCTTTGTTCACCGTCCACAGGCCCGTGCCTACGGTGGCCTACGGTGGATCAGGAGTGACATGACTGTCCCTCCCAATCCGAAGCTTCGCCCGCGGTGGAACCCCGAGTATCCTACGATATTATTTTAAACCGTTCTAGTCTGATAATTCCCGTCCAAGCCCAAGCAAAGTCGCCGGCAAAAGTTAATAATGAAAACATAATCGCTACAACATCAAAAACCTCATGATTTCCATATGCAATTGTTGCCGGCTATGCGCGCGCGCAGCTACATAAATCTTCACCGCTCTATAGATCTGTAGATCATTGAGACAGCGAGTGATCTATGATCATTCGGGGATTTCCATCTGTCAATAAGTATAGAGTATCTAGGTGTTTGTGGTTGAAATTGAGGTAAGCAGAGTAGTGAGTATGGTAACCTAGTTTGAGTTCAAGTGTAGAGGATTGTGTTAATGCAGAGTGCCTATATCCAATATATAAAATTCTCGTGTCACAGTTTTTGTTCCCATACTCCTCTGAAACGGCTGGACCGATTTAAACGAAATTTTGTATACATATCGGGTAGGTCTGAGAATCGGTCAACATTTATTTTTCATACCCCTAAACCTCAGCGGGTGAAACCGCTGGGCACAGCTAGTAATCATATATTTGAATGAAAATTTTTACTACAATATTCCTTCGACAATAATATTTTTTGCCGTGGAAATTCATCAAATAACTTCCCCTACTATGGGCGGTGTGGAGGGTAGTGTCAGACTTAAACTGACTAAAACCTACCTATGTTCCTTCTTTTACCCTTTATATTCTGGGCCGTTTCGGACAACTCGCAACCCCGGCAGGTTCAAACATAGTTGACGTGTTGTTCCAGCTTCAACAGTATCTTATTTGTGGAGATAATCAGGACTCTTTCTGTATTGTTACTTAAACACAGTTTATACTAAGAGCTCTTAAAAGACCTACCTTTTAAAATCAGAATACCGTTAATATTCTTTTTTTTTTATTTGTTTAGGTACCAGTACCGTAGAGGAAACTCGTCTGCGTTCGTGAGTTATAGATGATATTAAACTAATGAAAATCAACATAATTTAAACCCAATAACAAAAGGGACACGGTCTAATATCACTGCTTTACTCACTTGCTATAAAACTTACAAGCAATTTTTTTCGGATGCGATATCATAAATTAACTTATCCCGCTTTGGGCTGGGAAGGGAGTGTCAGACTTTTACTGGCTAAAACCCATCCATATTTCCACTTCTGACCTTTGTATTCTGGGGCCGCGGTATTTCTTTCGAACAACCCGTACCTAACCCCGGCAGTCAGTGCTCTTTTTTGCCGACATCTCTTTTCAGGCGACACAGCTTGTCGTCTATAGACGGACGGACGGTGAGCCATTGCTCACCGTCCACAGACCCGAATCTACGGTGACCGGGAATCGACTCGCGAACAATTATTGCCTGAAGAGAACACTTAATCATAAAAGAAGCTTTGACTTCGTAACTTTGCCTAGATTAAGTTAAGACTTAGTGGTTAAGACTGTCGCTAAAAATTTACAACCCTTAAAATACATTTAAAAGTAAAACACCTCTACTTACATCCTTAATAAAGCTCACAGATATTTAATTAAAATCGTAATATTTCAAAGAAATATCAACAAAAATCTATCTAATATTTTACTTCATGCAGTGCAGCACAGGAAATGCATTTCAAACGATTTCAATCTTTTGATACTAACAAATAACAAGTTCTGATAAGATACCTCAATCAACCTCGTTCATCAACTGACGTAATCAGACAACCACAAAATACCACCAGATCATCTTCATTACTACATCATAACATAAACAAAGCATAGGTAGGTAGATTCACTCTGATGAGTCCATCACAACCCATGATAATTACCCCATCGGACCATATAAATAAACACAAAGATGCGTCCACACCGAAGTTACTTTTTCCAGAGCAGCATTTGTAAAATGAAGTAACTTTCTTTAATTGCTTTGTAGATCAAGAGTCGCCTGCGACTGTTGGGTTTGTCCTCTCTTAAATAAGTTTGTTTTTAATATTTCCGTAACTCAAAAAGAATATATTATATCCCTATAGTACAAATTAATAATTATAGTACACGGTTGGCGCAGTGGCTGAGCGATCGACTGCTGCGCTGCGTGTCGCGGGTTCGATTCCCACACGGAACAAATATTTGTATGGCCTACATATAGTTGTGTAGTTGTAATTATGTAGGCCATACAAATATTTGTTCCGTTTACCGTGTGTCCGTTACTGTTTGTGTGTGTGACTTTAAATATTTGTAAACGCACCTACGATACAGGAGAAATTTTTAGTATGGGGTAATTTTTTTTTAAAGAAATAGATAGAAAGAAATTTTAATATATTTTTTACACCTACCACTGTTTGTCTGTGCATCACCCAAAGGTTGACTAGTAGAAACTGCCTATGGCATTAAATCCGCCTCTGTACTTGTTTGCACGGAGCCCTCAGTGAGCGAGTCTGACTGGCTCTTGGTTGTTTTTTTACAGCTTATAAAAGCATGTTAAAAAGTAACTTCGATGTGGATGCACTACACTATGTGAACAAGCCATTACAAGCACCATGATCATACATTCCCAGACATCATCATGGCAATGCTACCACAAGTGACTAATGCGGTAATCTAGCCGTTAATTGTACCAATTAATTGTATGGACGTTAATGAAGTACGACCCGAGGATCAAGTTATGCCATGGAGTAATGTCGATTAGCATTTTTATATTCGGAATGGGAGAAGAATAAATAACTGGCCATGTTTGAATCAAACTTGCGCACAAAGGTAGTGAAATGTTTGATTTGACCCGGCTGCCATAAGATCATAGAGTATAGACCATCATATTTTTTTTACGAATCTTAAAATTACGACAAAAAAAAACCATTATACACTACATAGCACAAGATACAAATATATAGTAAATTTAATTCCAATCAAATCGAAACCCTCTTGGGTAATCTTAATGTTTTCTCTGTGTAATTCGTTACTGGCGTAATGTCTAATTTAATAATTTATGTTTAAATTACTGCAAGCTGTGAAGCTACCTCTTATAAAATAAATAAATACAATAATTAATTTATCCGCTTGCAAATCTTTATCATCCACATTTATTACTGATCAATAAAAGTGAAATCTTAACGGTGTAATAGAACAGCTGAATAGAGAGAGCTACGCTACTGCCACACCTGCCTTTTTCTGGGAATATACCAAATAAAACCGTTAATTGAATAATAACTTTTTCATTATTTATATTATTTGTCGGCACGGTTAGCGCAATGGCTAAGCGATCGACTGCTGCGCTGCGTGTCGCGGGTTCGATTCCCGTTCGGAACAAATATTTGGCTGTTTGTGTATGTGAGTTTAAATGTTTGTAAACACATCCACGATACAGGAGAAATTCTTAGTGTAGGGCAATGTTTTTTAAAAAGAAGAAAGAAGATAAATTTGTTTACAGACATAATATGGTAACAATTTTATGTTAATTAACAGATAAACCTAATTATTTATTGGTAAATTAAAAGTAAATTTACAAGTCACAATCTCTTTTAATTCATTCAGTATTTGTAATAATATTGTTAAAAACATTACATTATCTGGATTTCGTCGTGGTTAAATAATAGCAGACGCTTGGGGCAAGAGATCTCATCCTTATTGACCCTAACGATCGATGCAAATAAAGTACAGGGTGCAACTTTTACAGATTTTAGTCGGTTCGATTACCGTGTGCGGCAAACGAATTTTCAAAAATCTTTGAGTACCGTTTTCTTTTATTTCAAAAATAAAGTAAAGTTTTCTTTGAGTAAAATTTTCTATCTAAAGTTTTAAAAGTACTTCCCCTTCAGGTGGCATAACAAAATTCCAGCCTGTATATCAGGCTTTTTTGTGCCTCGGAAGGCACGTTTAGTTGTTGGTCCGGGAAAGGACAGCTGGGACCAACAACTTAACGTGCTTTAGATCTTTGCCAGTCAGTGTCTCGAAAGACCATCAACCAGTCTTCTGAAGTGTTATCGTATTACTCAGCACCAACTGGCTTTTGAAAGTCAGATAGGCAATCGCTCCATTTGAAATACTCGTATTCAGCTGTATCCGATGAGACTGGAAACCGACCCAAATATAGTTGGAAAAAGGTTGGGGAGATGATGAGAGATGATAACCGCTTAATAAATCTAAGACTATTTATTTTTAAAGACTTAAAACGTATGCCATCAGCCAGTCCCCACTCTCCGTAGCTAGAATAAGCTTAATCCTTACTAATATTATAATAAAAGCGAAAGTGAGTTTGTTTGTTTGTTACCTCTTCACGCTATAATGGCTAAACCGATTTTGATGAATTTGACATATGCTATTTTTTATAAGAAGCGGGATGTAAGGGAGAAAGAGAGAAGAAAAGGGAAAACTTAGCGTTGCTATTAAAAATCAATAAGGCGCAAGGGGAACTGTGTTACCCCGAATCTAACGCGAGCGAATCCGCTGGCAAAAGCTGGTATAAATATAAAAAGCGAAATCACTGTCTCACTCATAACGAAATCTTAGAAACTACAAGTGTTAGAAGTGTCAAATTTGGCATGGGGGGATCTTTTTAAGACGTAGATTCCTGGGCCAGGATTTCAAATTTTGAGTAGGATGCTTTTACTAAATTTAATGACACTAAGAAGCTGAGCAGCCTGTCAAACTACATCGCACAGCTCGTACATAGTAGTTATATACATCACTTGTAGAAGGAAAAATATTTATGGCTAAGCAAAAGCAATCCCATAAACTACGCAATAAACTTCAAAAACCATACCATTAGACAATTGTAGCGGATGCACCTGAGACCCACTATCAGTAGGAAACAGTTAAGAATTTGTAGGAATTGGAGTGGCAGGAAATTGGTTTAGAAGGCTTGAAATTATCATTTAAGTTCTGTATTAAGATTTGTTATCTATTGATCCTGAAGGAGCATTAACTGTTTCCTGTTTTCACTAACATCATGTTATAGAACCTCTGGATTAATGCCTTTATAGTTAGTGCACGATTGGAAATTTGACTCTTTCGAAAGTATTTTTGTACTGGACCGTATCATTGTTGACGGGCTTAGAGAGTAGACCCCCAAAGACGAACAATGCAATTTACTAGCACACAAGACATGTATTGAGGTGTCCCAAAGTTTTAATGATGATGACATTCTAAAAATAAAAAAAGCAAATTTACAAAGTATGATAATGTGAACAAAAACTACTAGAAAAGAATCGTATTTGCAGATAAAACATAAAAAATACCCAATAAAGCTGTTTATCAGCGGATAAAGGCTTGAGTTCTTAGAACTTAGAAGATAGATAGCCCCAATCTTAAACCAAGGCAAGACTGAATTCTAAACAATTCATTTTAGCGTTCCGTACTAAATCATCATTGCAATTTTTCTTCTTGCTTATTTCTTCATTTTGTTGTCCTCACAGTTGTATTTTTTGGGTTCAGTACGTCAAAAGGAAAAACGGTACCATTAAAGGATCACTTTGGTGTCCGTCTGTCTATCTGTCGGTCAAGACCCTTTATGTCGGGAACGCGTGGAGGCAACGAGTTAAAATTTAAACCATATAAGTAACTTATGTTTGCCGTCCTTTGAAGCTGTAGAAAAATCAACCCAATTTTTCAATTTGTTTTTTTTCCCAATTCTTATAGCCATCCACATTTATTATCATATAAGAAGTAAATAAAACCATGTTCTTGAAACAAGCATGTATATTGTGTATCTATCATATCCTAGCTCTAAATCCTATTTATGAGAACACTATAGTAATAATACAAATGATATAAGTATGACAGAAATGTATGTACACCTTGAACTATCCGATATTCTGAATATAACTGTAGGAGGCTCAGTAGCGTTGGTAGAATGTAGGAAGCCCATGTCATGGGGTCTCATTGCGAAGAAAGAAAAAGTAGTTCAAAAAAACATCAATAGATGGCGTTATGTGTATCGATTTGTTTTTGAAGTTTGTGTAACTGTTTAAATTTGACCATGGAAGAAGTATGTTCTTGTTTTTAAAAATCCCCATAACACAAAAAACAGGAATAATGGGCTCCTAGTTCCAAATTCCATGATTTTTCTAAATAATATTATGGTGTTGGCTCTGGTGAGAACAATTTGTACTACGTTGTGGTTAGGTAACTCATTTACTGTTATTTCTATGAATAGATGGCGTTGTTTTCATTTTCTGAGTTTTACTACACAGCTCAATATTACCATTACCATACCTATTTTGATAGAATGAAATATTATGAAATACAAACTATCTATACCTACTTATAATAAATCTGTAGAGAGGTCAATTTTGTACATGAAATATATTTCCAAAATAACTATCAGAGGGTGATTAGTGATCGATACTGATACCAAAAATGCAATCAGTAATATTTTTGTCTGTTTGTCTGTATGTTCGTTATAGAAACAAAAACGGATTTTAACGAAACTTGGTAAAATTATTCTTTATACTCCTGGGCAGGTTATAGTATACTTTTCATCACGCTACGATCAATAGGAGCAGAGCAGTGAAGGGAAATGTTGGGAAAACGGGAGAAGTTACTCCATTTTTTAAGCTTCTGTCGCGTGTGAAGCCTTAATGGTTAAAGCTACACAGAAATCATGTATGACGGAAATATTCTCCTTAAAATTATATAAAAAATAATCATACAGCATATGTCAATCTTTAATGGTTAACTCACAATAACACGTGTAACTCCCGATAGCTAAGCAGTTCGGAGCTTTCTGATTATATTTGTCTACTCTTACGTTTAATAACACTCTCACTCATCTCTTATTAAAAATAGTTAACATTATTACCTATACAATAAAAAAATAATCATAATAATATATATCGGTAATTATAAAGCTGAAGAGTTTGTTTCTTTGAACGCGCTAATCTCAGGAACTACTGGTTGGAATTGGAAAATTCTTTTAGTGTTGGATAGTCCATTTCTTGAGGAAGGCTATATAACATCACGCTATGACCAACCGGTGCTGAGCAGCGCGGGTGAAACCGTGGGGAACAGCTACTCATATATATCGGTAAAGAAACACCAAAGTTATACATGAAATACGCTAATAAGCCATCGCGCATGAATACTGGATCATGCCATAAGGATTATTTTTGTGTGCGCTCGACGCGGCTACCGTAATATTTGGCTGTTGATGCGAATAGACGTTCAGAGTGTTCGGCCTTATTGACAGACAATGCTTATCACCGCGAGTTTTAGTCTTTAAATAATTTATTTTTAGATTTCTTTTGTTGTTATTTAATAAAATAGGTTCTTATTAGTTATTTTGGTAGTGTTTAAATAGGTAATCGTTCAAATTACGAATTAATAATAGTTTACATTTAATATCTTTTTAGGTAAAGTAGGTAGGTACGCATAGATTTTTAGATAGGTAGGTACCAAGTTTTGGTTAATTTAAGTTAAGTTTTTTTTTATATCAAGTAGGTAAAAGCGTAGGTAGGTACTTTTATTAATTATATTAAAGGTATTATTAATTAAGCATAGTAGTGATAGGTTTTTATCACAGTTTTAATTTTTAAGTGATGTAGGTATAGGTAGATAGTATTGGAGAGGCGTTTTAGCTTTATTTTCATTTCTTTTTTTGTACAACACGCAAGGTCATCCGCACTCTATCGTCTAGCGCCCAAGATTCGAGCCGGTAAGTATACTTACCTACTTTTGTAGGTACCAACACAACATACAAATATTACTACCTACTTAGTTAAGTAACAACTTCTACACACTCCTAAGTCTGTTAAAAAATAACTCCCTGCTTAAAATCATCTAATTTGCAGCAAATATCATTTCAAGAGCTACCTACCTATTTCGATATTATAATCATCAGCCTAGCCTTTTCCCAACTATGTTGGGGTCAGCTTCCAGTCTAACCGGATGCAGCTGAATATCAGTAGGTACCTATTTTATATGGAGCGCCGTGCGACTGCCTATCTAACCTCCACAATTTGAGGAGGAGCACAACCCAGTTAGTACCTACTGGGTACCTAATACCATACCCCTTGGTAAGACTGGTTGTCAGACTTTCGGGACACTGACTACCTGTAACGACTGTCAAAGATCTACAAATGACAGCCGGTACCAACGGCTTAACGTGCTTTCCGAGGCACGGAGAAAACTCGGTATGTAACGGGTGGTCACCCATCCACAGACCAACCTAGGAAAGCGCAGCTTAACCTAAAGAACAACCCGAGCGGTTGCTATTTTTTAGCCACGAGCTCCTCTATTCGCTATTTCGATATTATAAATAACTTTGATTGACTTAGATACTTGATAATTATCAAAATTTGCGTTGACTTTTACGCTGAACCTAACAAATACCTCAGTCTACCGAAAAACATGTAGCTATACCCCACGCCTCAGATAATATAATACTAGGCATGAAAGAACGTGAATTTATTAATGGCGATTGCCGAGTGACTGACGACGTAAGCTTCAAGGTCAAAGTGCTATATACCTACCTTAGTTTACAGTACAAAAGTATAGTTTGGTTTTATCGCCATCTATTGGTTTTCTGTAAAATAAACTGAACTTGAGCTATCGCTGCAAGCACCATCTAGCGCCGTTGTGAGTAAAAAAAAAATAGCCCGGATAGCCCGGAGAAATGAGCAAGTTATGGCGGTCGCGTTTCTTTGTATGAGATGGAGTATCTGTACGTTAGTATTATATTATCTGTGCCCATGTGAACAAAATAAAATACGCTCGATGTAAAAGACTACAAAGGTAACACAGAAAAGGTTTTAATTGTGAGTAGGAATAGTGACGGTGATAAAATCGCTCCAAATGATCCTGTTGTGATTATAAATGAACATAGCCACATAGAACCCAGTGACCTCGACCTGATTCAAACTACAATTACGATTCCCTAAACCCCGATACGGAACACTAAACCATATAACACTATCTTATCGCGCGAAATTCTTAGAAAAACGTAATACAAAACATAACGCACTCGTCTCACTAACCTAAAATATAAAGGAAATTGATCCAAAATAAGTCTCAAACAAAACATAATAACGCCGTCTGGCTCTCATAGACGTGTCTAACAAAAAATCGTTAACGACTAAGAAATTGATGAGTTCTCTTAGAGAAAATTACTTTAATGTTCCCACTGAGGCGTGACCTAAAACCCGTTTGGATACAAGATACAGATGTAACTTGATCATCCCTAAAATCTTCTGCGATGACACTATCACCTTAATAGCTTAAAAGATAAGGAACAGATTCGTCTGAGAAGTTAATGAAGATGATGGCAAATGTAAAATTGTGACAGCAGTTGAAAATGATTTTTTACCTCCAGCCGATTTGCGTGAGTCAGCGTCCGTTTTGCCAGACATGCCTCATACCAAGTCATTTATGTGGAAACCAAACTATCGTTTACTATGAGAGCAGTGTGTAGAATCTCATGGTGTCTGGGTGATGCAAAGTGGAATGCGAGATATCGTGGTACATGGAATGAAAACAATTCACTAGTCGAATAATTGACATGCCGAACTACTGTAGGCCCCACGGGGCTTTTATTTGATCATGACTGAAAATAGACTTGTTTTTGTAAAGCCTAAATAACATCTAGACAAAAAAGTACTCTCACATGTTAGTTTTAAAACGCGTTGGTCCTAAAATACATGTGGACGATTATAGACCATTCAAAATGTACTGCCAAAAGTGACGTTTGTCGAAGACGTTTCACGAAGTGATTTAAAAACGTTCATAATGAAATGACAGTTGGCCAGTAACTTAAAATTATAAAAGACAGGTTTAGCGAAAAAGTTGTCATTGAAAAAACAAATGGTGTTTCCAACATAAAAAGTGACTAACACAAAGCTATTTGCTGAAGAACAAGAGCTACAAAGCTTCTCAATCAAGATATCGCTAGTAGTTCTATGAATCCTGTAATGGATACAAACATGACATCACTGACATTTGAAGTACTAACGCTTAGTACAATGGCCCCACTTGAAACTTGAAGCCACGTGTGGCGGAAGAAACGAATGTTGAAGATAACAATGTTACAAAAAAACTTATTCCATAAAATAACAACAGAACTGGTTGTTCTTTTACATCTTAAATTGTATCATTTCCTCTTTTATAGAGTAATAAAATGGATGACGCAATTTTGCTACATGATTGTAAAGATAATATTTAAATATACATAGAGATGACCGGAAATAACTGATATACAAGATTGTTATAATGAGTTTTAATTATAATGGAGTGTTGCATTATCAACACTTATAAAACACTTTCAAGCTATCTATAGCTTTAAGAACAGTACGAGAAATAAATTTTGTTTTAACAGAACCAGTAGAGATATCATATCCGATTACTAACAAGATAATAAAGCAGGTTCTCTAATCGTTGGCACATGTGCAAACTTTATTAGTGACCGGAACAATTTAATGATTTCTTAACTCTTCAGTATGATGATTAGTCTTATTAGTAATAAATAAGAATTTAAATAATTGGACAAGTAGGTATGTCTCAGTACAGTTAAAGCTACAACTAGAAAATTTTAAGTAAATAATCGTTAATTTTTTTTTAATTATTATACTTGTTTATTGATAAGACGACTTATTAGCATCATCCATTGCAACCAGTTTTCCAAATTCTTCATCTCCACTGATTTTACAGAAAAGAAAAGTACTTGAATCAAAAAACTTCGGAACTTCGTGGAGTAAATTCAGCAATCTCCATTCTTTTCCCAAAAACATTCTTACATAACCTAAAAGAAATGCCACTTAAAGTAATTTGATAACTTAATAAATGTCATGTCTCACTCCATTTAAATCACAAAACTTTTAATATGGAGAAAATTACAGATGTCGAGCCAAATTAATATAAAAACGGTGAATTTAAAACGAAGATACACGGCCTGACAGGTTTACTGATCTACAGTGGGTTCGGAACTTGAGGCTAAAAGATTTAAGTTTATCGTAGGAGTCAAATTTGTAGTTGAATTTATTGGAGTGTTTCTTGGACAAATCGACGTATACACTGAATAATCATTGCCCGATATAGTCAGGATTTTGACCGACGATTGACGTTTGTTGAGTGTTTATTTTGTGTCATTCAAATCCACGTTTAATTCAATACTGTCGACACTTCTTTAAGACTCGTTTAGAGAGATCACCCTAGAACTTACTTGGTTGTGTTGCTAGATATGTTTCTAGACGCGAGTTAGTTTGTGAAAAATACCGCGGAACTGCAACACAACGAGCAAAAGAAGGAACATGGAAGGGTATTATTCAGTATAAGTTTAACACTCCATCCGCCCAGAGTTGATGATAAACATTCGAAAAAAAAGGTGGATATTAGTAGTACCTTAATCGATAGCATAATTTTCGGCTTTCTCAAAGGGTTCTTATGTAAGTTGTGGAAATGATAGCCAATATACCATATTCTACAAATGTTCCGTTAAAATGTTGACAAGATAAATAAATGGCTCACTTAAATTATGTGACATCAAGGGATATATCAGACTTCTCAGCAGGCTGTTGAAATTCGTGATCAATGGGATGATGGTAGATTGGTTTTAGAGACAACATTCATTAACGAATCGTATAAATCACATTTTCGATCTTTTAATTAAATACTGGTGCATTTTTAATAATTAATCAGACCTCGGAGCAATATTAGATCTGCGAAATAACATGCAAAGAAAAATTATCCTTACTAAAAAAGCAAGACGAATCTAATAAGGTTCGTTTTTCTCTACTCCCATACTTGATTATGTACTGTAGAATTTTTTAAACCCTGCAGAACTTTAAAGTGCTTCAATTTACATTGTTGTTTTTAAAATGACCATATTCTTTACTGTATCATAAAGCGCATTCGCAATTTATTACTGATATTAAAGTTTAATCTCCAAGCTCAAGCTCGACAGTATAAAAAGAAACCATAATGTTTCTAGGCGAAGGCTACCCGCCATGTATGTGCACTATCTTATCTTCAAAGCGGTCTTAAAGCCGCTCCTCACACTTTTTTTAAAGTAATGTCATAAAAAACACTTTCGCATTTTAGAAAAAGTATCCATTATGTCACGTACTCTTATATCAGCGGTCTCATAAATTATATTTAACTGGCTTCATTAACCTGTATATCGTCATAAACACGTTTTCGCCTGTCACAACATAAGGGAAGTATGTTTGGAAAAGGTCAAAAAAGGAAAGCGAGAACGCCTTAAGCAGACACATAAAACTCACTCGGAAGAAAATTGTTTACACGCACATCGTTTTAAAGTGACCAATTCAATTAATTGACGCCGAATTTAATCCTGTTAATTTGAGAGGTAGAAAAAAACTAATTTCGCCCACAATGCTCAGACGGAAAAGAAAAACAAAAAATGTAAAAGGGCTTGCGGTATGCGCTTGCGACGCTCAATCTTCTCGTAATGTCATTTGTCGATGGAATCAGGACGCCGAGCGAGCTTTAACGTGTGGCAGAAAGAGATAGAATATACCACCATCTCACCACCCCAACTCGTGAGGCAACATTCGTATTTAATTACTTCGTTTACAGACACTTGATTTACGAATCGCTTAATTTGAAAGTGTTGATTTAAGTTTTGATGAGAGAGCCTGCTTTTCCAGTAGTTATTACGACACCCACGCATAAATCAGTTTGTTTTAAACTGAACCGCCCGTAACACAAGAAATGTGAGGACATAAAGATATTTATGACACTATGACGATCATTTTTCGAAAAATAATGTACATGACATGTTAAGCAAGGAAACATTAGTGTACCATTTAACATCGTAAAAACTCAGTCATTAACTGTCGCTCCATAATTTCATTTAAATTCCGACACAACATCCTCATTCAATATAATTGGTTATAACAGTCCGGTACGGCGTACAGAACAAATTATATTATTATCCTGAGCTAGAATAACTTCAAGGGTCGTTAATGTGTAAATCGATTGCCTCGCATGGAGCGCCATGCGCTGTGGCATACTAATCGGTGAGCGACACAACATACGTTATAATCAAAACAATATTAACATTCCTCATTCTTGTTCCAGACTTGGCGGCGATACGTCAACTCCTGGAGAGCGAGACGGGAGGCACCACCTGTCCCAGCTGTAATATGCCCTTTGACAAGGGCAAGAAGAGGAAACTGATCGACACTTGCGGGCATGAGCGGTGCTACTCGTGCATGTTCAGGAACGAGGCTTGTCCGACGTGCGCGAGGAACAACCAGGCCCAGAGACGGCCGGCCATGGAGAGGTATACGCCTTCGCCACAGCGGCAGGAGCCGGACTGGCAGTCACCGCACCGGCTGCCCAAGCCACCGAAACAACCCTCGAACTTAGCACAGAGCTGTCCAACACCGCCTCACACCAGGAGAAGATTCTTCCTGAGTCCCAAATCGTTGCGCAGTCCGTTTGGGCAGCGCGCGCGTCACTCGCACGACAACCACGTGCCCCTCTCCGGTAAGTCGCACGCACTCGCATTAACATACCCGTGGGCTTGCGTGGAGCCGCAGATTTGCATCGTTGCGCAAGCGACTGCGCACGCAAGCAACACTTCATTGATGCCTTCTTGGGCAAAGTTGAATTCTCATTCACAAGCAGGCCGCGTAGCACCTCTCACTTCGATGGCCCGTGGCCCGTTTTATGAGCTTTACGAAAACTGCGAGGATCCATCGCGCAGTAAATAACCGTGAGCGACAGTTGCAACATGCGCCCACGCCGCGCCGCGCCGGATGTACGTAGGGGTTCCTTAAAGGACCGGTTGTCTGTCTGCTGTATTTATTAGCTAGAGTATAATTCCGTACTTTTGCAATGCTGCCCGCGCAGACTGCGGGCCGGCTGTGAACATTTTCTCTGTATCTGTAACATTTTCCATTTCCATTAATTATATCATTCCGGTTACCAGATTTCTTGGGCACCTAATTGAAATATACACTTCGTTCACAGCTGTGAGTTTCTTAATAAACTATTAGTATCAATTCGCCACGGCCCTTGCCCCTTCACGTTTGTACTTAATCTGTCGATAGCTAACATTTCTATCTGTCGATATGAATAATGGTATCTTTTACAATTTGTAATGGTGTGTTAATGTGGCGAGGTGCAATTAATTGACCATCGTGGTTCAATTGGGATTGCGTGAGAGAAATTTTACTTTATGACAGTGTTGATGGATGGTGCGAGAAGTGAGAATGATCTTGATGTGGAACTGGGTACTCCTACAGGGTTGCCGGAGGAAGGTCCTCGGAACGCGGCGTGGCACAGCCTGGTGTTCAATAAGATCAGGTCGCTGTGGTCCACACACTCCTCAGTGCCGCAAGGACTCAACCAACTGACAGGCACGAAGTCTTAATTTTGCATTGGAATGTGGATTATACCGATGTTGCTCATTTAATTGCAAATGTTGGCTTAAGAATTGATTATTCCTCTATAACGTCGTAAAGTTTTCAACCTGATTTCTGGAAATGATTTGGATTCGATTGTTTCAATCGAACACACTTCGAATGAGTAATTTAGTGTCTTCATTTCCCAGAGTTGAATCAATTGTTGTATCGATTAATGTAGAGCCTAGGTATCGATAGTTGCGGTAAATGAACACATCGGTATTCGGTCCACATTCCCGGCTCTAGCACGGTCGTCGTCTGATTTTTGCACACCTTATTGCCTGTTCACATCGCTCCGTCCATTTGACACATAGCTTAGTACCGGTTTTGTTTTACCATTGTTTATTTTGCATTTTGTGTGGTTTTTCAGTTTGTATTTTTTTTGTGTACAATTTAACGCTTGAACGGTTTTGTGTTATTTGAATATTCATTTGTAAATAGGTTTCATGTTTTTATGCACATTTTATGTTATGCTAACTTAAGTACTGCACAGAAATGTATTTTAAGTGTGATTAACCGATTATTATTTTTATATCGATATTCATTGATTCGATTTCATAACATTACATTAATCGTTTAAACAAATGTAACATTCACGCATGTGTCATGCTTCTACAGAAAACACGATGAATGAAGACAAGGACAATCGAATCTTTGATCGAGATAAAGAATCGGTGACAAAAGTAACATCGATTTGTTGCCGAGATGTTCTTTACCGATATAATGTATGACATTATGCCCATAGTATCGATTCCATACTCCGCAACTCCACGTTCAAGTTCCGCGTATTTTGCGTATGGTATACTAATAGTATTTGGCACTGTTCGTTCAATGTATCAAGTCGTTAATGTTTAGTAGAGCGCAAAAACGACCTTTGCAAAGCGAGCGTCTTCCAAACAGTTTGATCAAAAGTTAAGATGTCTCCTAAACAAATTCTTATTGCGGAAATGTAAACGCTCTGCCATCTCGGAGTAAAAGACCACCTTAGGTAATCGGTAATGCTTCATGGGAAGCACGTGCCCACATCACCAAAACGTAAAGAGACACCTAAGTACTCTTATGCATTTCCAAAGGCCACGCGGACAAAGCCATCAAAAGCCAAAAGCCTTGTAGGATACAAATATCAAAGAAATTGAACTTCATCATCTTCTGTCGGTCCTTTTTTCTACAAAGTATTTTGGCTTCGACTTTCAGTCTAACTTAGTGCAGCATAATATTAAAGAAGCTTCATCATTCTCCTCCCCTTATCCCAAATTATTTGGCATCGGCGCAGCATATATTCTTCCTACTATCTAATATTATAAATGCGAATGTTTTTGAGGATGCATGGATGTTTGTTACTCTTTCACGTCAAAATGGCTGAACGGATCTTGATGAAATTTGGCACCGAAGTAGATTATAGTCGAGTCGATTAAAGCCGCGGGCGCCAGCTAGTCTTCTATATTCCTCTGTTACTCGTTATTTCATCAGACACAGGTAGTCCATCCGCCGTCCGTCGGTCCTTTCTCTACTCATAAGTAGTAAAATGTGCTGAGGAAAATTTTAAGAATAAAATAATGTGGATGGGTATTTCATTCATTCTTAAAATTTTCCTCACGATATTTCAATCATGTCAGAATCATCTGTCAGAATACCATCGCTGTGTTATTTTGATCGTAGAATGTCGCAGCTTATTCTGAGACAGGGACCTTTTTGGCCTCGCACAGACAATAACCTTGTATGTACTATTTTATTTCATTGTGTTAAAAGTGTTTCTTTCTTTCTTTCTCATTTCTCCACATCACATGCCCATGCCAAGCTAACCGAGTACCATACAACTTTTCAGTCATCGACCCAACTTTCAGACTTCCTCCTATGTACTCGAATACAAAAGAAACCTCAATATCATAAATCATGATTTTTAATATAACATAGACGTTTTAAAGCCCAAAGAAAACGAATAGAAAATTGCCAATATAAACGATTTCACAGACCGTTATTAACAAGATGAAGTTATTTTATTATTTATTGGCAATTTTCTCCTCTTTCTGCAAAATAGGAAAGTTACCGATTTGATTTCGTTTATATCGAAACATTTGTAGATAGTCGTAAAATAAATGAAATTTTTTTGAAATAGTACAAAGATATAATAAGCATTAAACACTAATTTATCGTTAATACGACAATGTGTACGCACGACGCCAAATCATGCTATTGAAAACCAGTATACGCTTATCTGTTATTGTACGGGAAGTTTATACAAATCAAGGTAATGTTTTACTGGATACTAGCTGTGCCCAGCAGTTTCACTCGCTGCTCAGCTCCTTTTCTAGAGAAGGGTTTGATGTTTGATCTTGGCCGATTCTCAGACCTACCCGATATGCACACAAAATGTCGTATCGGTCCAGCCGTTTCGGAGGAGTATGGGAACGAACATTGTGACACGAGAATTTTATATATTAGATACTTATGTATATAAGATACACAGCTTGATATCGCCGTGTGTATCTATAATAATTATATTTTAACGAGCAGTGTCCAGCAGTTTTCAACCGCTGCACAGCGTCTTAGTGTTGAAGCGTAATGTTATAAGCCTGTCCCCTTCCTCGACAAATATGCAGAACTCGGCTATGCAGAACTAAAATATATTTTTTAATCGAACTACCTGAATTTTAAAAAACCAATATAATCTGGCTTGTTATTCTATTTAAACTTTGTACTACGCTAGGCCAGCTCGAGGTCAACGTTTTCCTAGATATATTTGTCACCAACCAGCAAATTAATGAGTTCCAATTTGAAGAGAATGCCGGTGAAATTACATGTGCTTAAAGACTTTGTAAAATTGAGTTCAGTTAACGGGCACAAACTATGCCACGTTGAGAATGTCCTAGGTAAGTTTGATCTTGAAATTATCGCTCAATCATTGAAGTCACCAACTGTGTTGTATTGCATTAACTTACAATACTGCCAACCTAACACCAAAAGCTAATGAGTCATAACTCAAAAAATAACCACACATCGAGGGTTCCGTACAAACTTGCAACATAAGCGGCTATTTCTGTTGACTATGTAGACTTAAAAACGACTCGTTTTGCTTACAGATAGCAGTATTTTGGCACACGTCTCGTAAAAATACTACTATCCGTAAGCAAAACGAATCGTTTTTTGTTTATTGGTACCGGCGTTAGAGATACCTCCGATTTTTGCAACAAATCAAGAGACCACAAACTTGAGTACATGGTTTTAATTTCAACTCGATACCTCCACGCGTTCTTGAGATAAAGGGTCTTTAACTCTTGACAGAAACACCGACGGAGAACATACTGTTCTAATGAGGTGTCCGAAGTTTTCCTTTTGAGGTAAAAGTAATAGAAAAAGCTTAAATAAATATGCATATAAGTAACTATCCCAAATAGTAAACCCAAATTACAAAACGATTTTTTTCTCGGAACTAGCTTTCCTTGATATACCGCTCTTGTGAAAGCCATGATGCTTTATAAGAGATACTGCGACCCCGGAACATAAAGGGCAAAAGAAAGAACATGGTACACAGAACTATCAGCGGTACTGATTGATGATGAAAACGTTAAATCTATTTGGTATAACACAAGTCGTATTCGATTACAGCCCATAGTACAGGTGACTTGAACAAAACTGGTGAAAACTATGCGTACACACGGCGAAATTTTAAGTAAATAACAACCAGTTTAACATGGCCTCGCTTCTTATAGATTTTTTCTACAATGAGAGATCCGTTTAAACTGATTATTTATGGTTCGAATGATCCTCGTGCGTCCAATTTGGTACACACGACGACACATCAACCTATACAAACCAGTTTATGCGGATTTCTCATCGTACGAGAAATCCACGGTGAACGATCCGTTGTTAAGAGATCAGTATAAACTGGTTTTGTATAGGATGATATGTCTTCGTGTGTACCTACACCTCGGTCTAACCCACAAATAATTACAATGTTGATGTTAGGTTAAAATACTCATATTCATATTCATATCTTTATTGCATTCCATAATGTCTGAGGATCTTAAAATAGGCTTAAAGCTAAGGTACAATTATGGACCCTGTAGGGCACAGCAAACAAATTAAACAAATTCTTAATATTAATTACCAAATTATAAATAAATTATTCATATTGAATTCAACAAAAATTATACTTATTCTAATAAAATATTAAAAAAAACTAAATTATAACAGAAATAAAATAAAAATTGAGATCAATAGGAACATATTGTTAAAATTTAAATTACAATTTATTCGTATTTATTAAATAACACTTTACAATAATAGTAATCTATCTATCGGCTAATAATGTTTAGTGTCTGTTTAAAATAGTAATCTATCGATCGGCTAATAATGTTTGTTTAGTGTCTGTTTGTGTTAAATATATTTGTTTGTCATTTATGTATTCGTTTATTGAGTAATATGATTTTTTAATCAATATTTCTTTAAGTTTATTTGTAAAAGTTCTGTCGCTAGATTCGTTTTTCATTGCATCTGGTAGTTTATTAAATATTTTTATAGACATTACGTAAGGACTGTTAGAATGTAGTTTCATGCGCGAAGAGGGTAACATTAACATGTTTTTGTATCGAACAGAGCGGTCGCTATGTTTATCACCGCGGGTTGTAAAAAAGTTCGTATATTTTCGGACGAATACCGAAGAACATTGTCCTCGAAACACTAGGTCTATGATAATTATTCATGATTTCATGTCATCATTTCAAATCAACGACCTAGTATTTCCAGACAACAAAATAACCAAATCGGGTGGGTGCTATGACGCTACATTTACCCACGTAGGCTGCACTGCGCAGGAGTCGCCTTGTCACCAAAAGAAACGAGTGAGGGCGGGTCCTTGTTAAATCGGAACGGGTTTTGCTAATCTATTTAGCTTTATTTATATTGGCCTTAGACTCAAGTTGTACAGTCGCGGAATTAAAAGGTTAAGCAATGCTCTAATATATTGCTTTTTATGTCTCCCCGCTCCCGTAGGTAGTAGCGTGATTATAGCCTTTTACTCGGTAATAATGTCCCAACAAACAAGCTACTCTTATAAAATTATATGTTTAAGGTCTAATCTCTTATAGAGGTTTTAAAATCGCTTTCATTATATCAATGTTCCTTATAATGGCACGATATAAGAAGATTTAGCTAATATTACCTTTATTCTTATAATTTGGTTGGGTTAACCATAACAAGTCCAAATTACATGGTTATTATAAGGATTGAAAATGTGTTATTCTTATAAGAGCATTTACAATGTTTTTAAGCCATATAATAATGAAAACCTTATAAAAGCTTTTCATTTGGCTAATTGTTCTTATAACAGTAATGCATAAGCTAACTATGATACTTTTAAACTCATAAGAGCATTTTATAAAATGTCTACCCAACAAAAAATTTACAGCATTTTATATGGTCTTTACAAGAATGAAAGCAATCTATAATCACTTATATAGTCATTAAAAAGGTATTATTCTCTAGATGGTCATATTAAAATATTTTATCTAACTTGATTTGTCATATTTTGGCCATTTTGGAAATGCAACAGAAATGTTTACTGTTACATAAAAAATGGATTCACAAGATTGGAAGAAGTTTAAGAGGAGTGGTGGCTATAGAAAAAAAGTTAAACAAGTTTACGAAAACATGATTAACAATACAGCCACCACTTCTACTGTTACGAATATAATGCTACAAAATGACCAAGCTGATACCAACAAATCACTTGAGGGTTCCGTAAATAATTTTATGGAAGATGACAATAAAGTACAGGAAATCAGTGAGGAAGAATATAACAGTAGTAGTAGTGAAGTAGACATAAATTTAATTGAAGAGTTGAATAAGATGGATATTTGTGGTGATATCAGAGACTGGGCAGTAAAAAATAATATTTCCCATATGGCTTTGAGTGATCTATTAAAAATATTACATAACGTATTACAATTTTTTCAAGCGCCGTATCTTTTTGGTTTGTCGTACAATTGAAATGACCAGAGTATCTGTTTCCGTTTCAGACTTCTTACACATTTTGTCTAATTCCTTCTCTGCTTTGTGAAAAGTTAGAAAATCAGATCTCTTCACTTTGCAATTCTTTTTTTCATTATATTTGGGCCAGTAAAGAACGCCATCGATATCCCAATTGCTTGGAACTGCAGATAGTTTTGATTTCCTTTGGCATTATTGATGAATCTGAAAAAACAAACAACATTTATTGTACTAAATACATTTTTTTTTTCCAAAAATTGCGACCAGCTCAATAAACGCGAAAAAACTAGCTGTTCCATACATTTTGGTTGAGTAGGTATTGAACTTCGACCAATCACAAAGTGTGAAGGTATGTTTGAAAAAGTCTGATATTTGCAATGAAAACATTTTCTTCGTACAATAAAATGTGTCCAATTCCATGGCCATCTCTTGTTTTGGACAGTGAGATCTTCTCTTTTTTTTAATTTGTAAACGTCCGTGAATACGACCATTGTAATAATACCTAAAATGTAATAAAGCTAATATTAATATATCTACGGAATGATGAAAGGAACCCTAACGATAGATAAAATGGCGATAGCATAAGGAACAAATATTGCCATTACAGAGCTTATAATCTTAAAGATATCTAATAGACGATGTGAGAATGCTATTACCCTTGTAAAAGCGTTATAAAAAACATGACCTAATAATTATTCACATTTTTACCGTAAAACTACTCAAATTCAAGGGCGCGTTGATATAATTACACTTTTTGTACCACATTTTATCATACGTTTGAATTCCCAGACAGTTTTCACAATAAACAAGCACAATATACTCTTCAGGTACACTACAAACAATAAATGAAATTAATGACTTACCGGTTCTTGTTTTCTTTAAAATACTTGTTGCCGCTGCCTAACTGTAAAAAATCACTCAACAAAACACTTGTTGTAGAATCTCAAACACTGACAGCTTTTTAATAGAATTTGTCTTGCCGCTTTAAGTTTTACTCCCTAGTTGCTCGCCATGATAAAACATGTATAAGGTTGCTTGGCTTTATTAACGCGTTCAACATGTCTCTTATAAGTGTATTAGCCTTTTAAGAGCAATCCTTTTGCTTTTATTAGTTCGACCCCCTCGTTGCTTGCTACAATAAAATACGTATAAGAAAAAGAAGCTAACAATATAGCAATTATAAGGGGGGTATGAGGTTATTGTTCTTGTAATTTGTGCCCAAACGCACCCTTATTAGCGATAATACGGCTCTTATAAGTAAATTATTTTTGGCAATTTTAGCCACTATGAGAGGATTTTTTGTTTGTTGGGGTAGCTCTCTAATGGCAAAAGAATTTTGAAATCGGTCCAGTAGTTATTGAGTTACTACTGACTAAAACTGCACGGTGTTCTCGTCACTTCTGGATGGGGTGCAGGGACTAATTGCATTCTACACAATCACCCCAGCAGCGACAGTTTGCTTGCGGCAAACCCTCAGGTAAAGGAGAGTCAGCCTCCGCCATTTTAAGGTCGTCGCATCGTTTCATTTAGGTGGGTATACCTACGCAACGTCTCTCTCAATTCAAGGACTCCCTATGCTTTAGACTCTAAAGTAGACCTTGCAAAGTACAACTTTTTTACTCCGCAACTGTCTGACACTTAATTCATTTACACAATACCATTTCTGCCAAAGTAAACGTTTGTACAAGTTAAAGTTATTCTAGTGTAGGTGATATTTAATAATTTTAATATGTATTCTATTATTGGTTTAGACAATATGGCGTTGTTTACTTTATTATGTCAGTTTGCTGTGTACAATCATAGCGGATTATCATCAGTCAGACCGGTTAGTGATTACTGTTTGTTTACTAATTAATCAAGACATAATTAGTACCTTATTGTCGATTTTACTATTACCTAAGTACTGAGGTATGTTTGACTTATAAGGCTATGGAACATTTGAATGTAAAATAATGAACATTCGAACATTTTGATATGTACTCTAAAGAAACTTCTAATTATGTTCATTACCTTGTCCCATGTTACCTGGGGTCCGTTTAAATCGTTTTTTTTTTTCATTTATTTCTTTTTCTTTTATATCAATCCTCACACAATCCAGAATTCTATAACTAATTAATGAACTCACATTGTATATTTTTTTTAAAGAACTTATAATTATAAATTATAATTATAAGTTCATAATTATAATTATAAATTATATAATATTTTACTTGTTTTTAATTCTGCATGTGGAAAGACGGATTATCTGGCGCAGCTTAGAATATGCAATTGTCCAAAAGTGAACTACAATTGGCTAAGTTGATTGATAGACTTGTATTGCCTTCTAAACTAAGTAACTAACCATAGACATCTATTCCTACAGCTAATATCTTGTCACGCGATACAACCCACCTAAGAACGGCATCGTCAACTCCAAAATTAACTGTAACCGAATCAAAAAGCAAAATAAATTAAATAAGGTCACTGTTCAGGTGACAATCGCTATGTATTGTCTATCGATACTACTCAAGACTACCCACAATATCTCTTGTTTGAATGGATAAATTGTGTTGCTGAACAGCTTTGTAGACCTTCGGAGAAGGTGGCCTTTGTCAAACAAGTTGCATAGGTTGTCAACAAGACCTTGTCAGTCTTATTGTATCCAAATCAATGAAGAGTACCTTTATGTTTTCGAAAACAAGTCGATGACTCAATTCTTAGTAACACCATTGACACACAATGCTGGATGTTATTAAATTCGTAAACAAAACAATTGTGTAAATAGAGTTGCAATTGTAATCTGACTTGGTGAAAGACGACTCTTATTTTAGTTGTTATTGAATCATTCTGATTGCTTGCTAATGATAATTTTGTGTTCGAGAACGTATTCTTATCCTTTATTGCACAGATAATAAATTAAAATAAATGTTGTTCATAAGAACTGCTTAAAAAAAATGTTGTTCATAAAAACCCACCATTGGGTTTTCTTGCAGCAAACCTTACTGAAATTGAGACATTTGCAAATGACGATTGTACTAATGTACATAGACAGTTAAAACTTAAATTTTAATTCATTATAATACAATAAACAAGCCAATATCTCCGTAACTAGAAGGTTTCAAGGTATGGTCCAGATGTCAAAAATGACCGCAATAACGGGGAGAACAGGAGGGCCTTTTTTGCGGATGGGAATCATCAAATAACTCCCCCGTTCTGGGCGGAACGGGGGGAAGAGTATCAGACTTGTATTGATTAAAACCCACCCATGTTCCTTCTACTGCCTTTTATGCTTATTTATGCTTATTACTGCTCTTTCGGACAACTCGCAACACCGGCAGGCGGTGGCCCTGACAGGCCCCACTGGTTTGCTGACATGGACAAGGTGCGCGTGAAACACTAACACGTCGTCGACACGGCCTGTCATCAATAGACGGACGAACGGTGAGCTACGCATTGCTTACCATCCACAAGCCCGCATCTACGATGGCCGGGAGTCGCCTCGCGGCGGCTGGGTTGGTTTAAGGTTCAACAAGAGGGGCTTCGTTAAGGTTATTTTTACATCGATGATAATTCACAGCAACAATAACATTATACTTAAAACCATAGGTCACCTTCTGAAAAGACAACAACGTTCAAACTCAAACATGTTAGTAACATGATCGCACAATATGGTGTTTCACACGGAGGAGACGACGGAAGCGATGTATCTTGTGGTAGTGAACTTTGCGCTTCATTGGCTGAAGGTATGAGCAAGGATTCAGGTAGTGTGAGCGTTACCTAAGGCGAGGTTTTAGGTTTTATGAACTTTTTAAAGCCCTTGAAATGCACAAAGATAAAAGAGAAGGTGAAGTGGTGCTTTCTTAAAAAGACCATTTCAGACACTATCTGCATGGTCCTCATGTAAGTTGACCAAGATTATTTTGTCTGGACTTTAAAAGAGACTATGACCTCTGAGTTTGTTTAGGCTGTTTCTTCTCAGAGTAATCGGGTACGAAACACCGGCCTCATCTAGTTTTAAAAAAAAATGACGTGTAAAAGTGTTTGTGAAAACCAGGAAACCAGGATTTATCATAACAGAATGAAAAAATATTTTGCTAAGGTTGAAATCATGATATAAAATATTTGGCTCCAAAAATAAACACGTTTGTGACTACCCTGTGGTTTAAACTTAAAAACACACAAAATTGTGTATCGGAAAATATTTGAAAGTTACATGAAATGATAAAGCTAGTTTTTAAACAAGAAGACTTTGTGTTTTTTTTCTTTTTGAAATGACATATTTAAATAAAAACTTCTTCGGGATTCAGGATTTAGCAGGCTGCCTATCTGACCTCCATCAACAATCCAGACAATAACTGGGTAATACGAAAATTGAGCTGATAAATATTCAAACTAGTAGTAGTATCTCATACAATTTTATGTAACCACACATTGCGTATCTAAAAAATAACCTTGGCAATGTTCGCATCAGGTTATGGTTATAAAATGTAATGTTACAACAATTATGTCCGCCGAACTACCCGTGAATTGGGTGTAGTGAAGAGTCAAGGTCAAACGTTATTTGATTCAAAAGGTCAATGGAACTAAACAGGGTTTTATTGAACTTCAAAATTTGATGGAAGATCTTTTATTTCGTTGAGTAAGTAAGTCATTAATTATTTGCTACTTCAACAAAGGATACACAGACATAATATAATAGGTTATGCAATAGCAATGCAATAGGTTATTTTTAATGTGTTTCTTCAATAATTATAGATACATTATACAATTCTAAGGAAACCACCATATTTGTAAGAAAGAAAGTATTTTTTGACTAGCACGGATCAAAACCTCTTCGTCAAATTAACCCAACATCTTGAACTTCCCCACAGTTGCAACAAAAAATTAATCACCTTAACCAAACCAAGAATCCTCGCATAACAACACCATCCAGATTCCCATTCCCAGATAATCAACACACCACAACACAACCAATATATGCACACAATTCAATTACTTACTTCTTATAGATAAACCTCTAAGCTCAATGACTCTACGGGAACCAGCTTACAAAACGTGGGAGTCTATAGTTTTTATCGACATCCCGGGTTCCCGACCACATCCCATCCCTATAGATCAATTGAAGTGGAAGTTGTGGTAGTTTTTGCGATGTTAAGACTAGGCATCAGTGCTGTGCAGGGAATCTGTTATGTTATAAAAATGAATGGGTGCCTTGTGTTAAATGTTGAGTGATTGTTACACATGCTTTTAGTTTTGGTAGGTATACACTAAATATTGGCAGATTCGGTATTAGTTTCTATCTTATTTTTATGTGTAGCTCGTGTATAAAGTAAAACGAAATTAAAAAACCGACTGTCGAAAGGAAATAAAATTTCCACTTACTTGTGTTTTTTTGGAAAGTCGGTTTTTTTATCAGCCTTTTTAGTTATTATTCTATTTCGATTTTCCTGCGTGTTTCGGAAAGCACGTTAATCTGTTGGTGGCGGCTGTCATTTGTAGATCTTTGACAGTCGTTACAGATAGTCTGTGGCATGAAAATCTGACAACCAGTAATAACAAGGAGTATCGTATTACCCAGTACTAACTGGGTTGTGGAGGTCAGATAAGCAGTGGCTCCATGTAAAATACTGTTATTCAGCTGCATCCGGTTAGACTGGAAGCCGATCCTGACATAGTTGGAAAAAGGCTGAGCAGATGATGAGTTGCCCACGTTTTTCAACATGTTTAGCAACTGAAAAATATTTTAACGTCTTTTAAAACATAGTGATTGATGATGACAAACATATTTATTTTACATCAAATTTTATATCAATCGTATCGTAATCAATCAAAAATAAAGATCAGTCCAATCAAATTTGTCATAGTTTTTTGTAAGATGACGTTCTAAGCTCAACGATAAAACCATTGTAGGTACGAAACAATCACAGCCAAACGTACTTCACAATCATAATGACTGATGTGATCATTTAATTCGTGAACGAAACGAATGAGTGAACTAATTGATTTCATTCACTCGTGATGTTCTAATCATTTGAATTGATTACTTGTGCTGCTTCTATCATTTGGTGATGAATTGAAAGTTATCAATTATTATTTTGTAGCTTATTTTTTGTTTAAGTTTTATCTTCACAATCTAGGCTACCGTTGGAAGTAAGCGTACGTTTACAAGCCCATTATACAGGTTACCGCAAAATGGGATGAACTTTCTGAACTTTTCAATGTATAACTGGTTTTTTTTTTTTTAATAGAATGCTACGTTACCTTTTTTGGGAAATCATCGTATCACTTTCATACAACGTAACAATGGATTTAATAATTACTTATTTGAAAAGTGAACCCGACTTCATAACAAAGATCTATTCTTTGCGTTGGACTCCTAAAAAGAGATTTTAGAGAAAATTAAAAGAATCGGTATTTCTTTTTTTGTCAAAAAAATCGATCTTACTAGCCCTGGGAAATGTTATGTCTAACATGATGACGTATATAACTAACTGCGGATTGGTAATTAAAGGGATACTGTGCCCCTAAAACACCAAGGGCAAAAGAAGGAACATGGATACATTTTAGTCAGTTCAAGTCTGCCACTCCCTTCCAATCCGCCCAGAGCGGGAGAAGTTATATAATGATTTAAAATCAAAAACGGTGCTATAGTGACTCTAGAAATACATCATGTGAAATTTTCAACTATCTATCACGGTTCATGAGACACAGCCTGATGACAGACGGACGTACAGCGGTGTCTAAGTAATAGGGTCCAGTTTTGCACTTTGGATACGAGACCTTAAAAAGGACATTATTGTGTACAAAATCGTATTTTTTTAAACTTAAATAGATAGATAAATCATTTATTTGATGCAACAAAAGACACAATACAAAAATTAATATAAAAACATTACACAGAAAAAAAGGAACACATTAAAAAAAAGGTAAGGTAGACTAAGTTAGATCGACACATAGCCATTTAGACACATCACATATATGTTTATTAAGGTCGCCCACTACTGGGCGGTGTGTGTCTCAAAATTTCACCAAAAAGGAGTCCAGCTCAGCATAATGCCAGGTAGATTGCCTCACGCTGGTATTCTGCTGAATCCTGCTAGTGACACACGGATGTCGAGAAAATGAGCTGCGAAATATTGTGTAGGTGGGTTGTCAGTAAGAAAGATTTTGAATTTAAATACTAAAAATAATAAACTTGATATTATCACAGTATAGGTAATATGTGTAATGAATAAATGTTATTTAAGTTGTATGGAGTGTGTCTAGTACCTAGTGTTTGTACGAGTTTACTTGTTCAAACTTCATATTATGTTAATGTACAATGATGTAATATCGAACGTATGTAGAGCTACAAGATTGACCTTTCACGTTAGTTTTGAGCTGACAAATGCCAACCATTCACTAAAGAAGTTGGCATTCTGTTAAATGTCTTCATTTACGAACAAAATAAATGAAAATGAAGATACATTTGAATAGACTCATTAATTTAACTTCAGGTTTACGCCAATGTTCGTGTTGACAAGTCAATTCAAAATAACGTTATTAGTTTGTTAAATATGAAGTTAGGGTAATAAGTTATGTGTAATAAATATTGTATGGACGAGGAATAAACACTACTATATTCGGCTGCGTTCAGAAATACAACTGAATTTTGAGGAAAAATTATTAAATGGTTTCAATAAATTAGTCGCACTATTTGTAACATTATTTGCTAAACATTTACGTTATTACTAATGATCAATAGTTATAGTTTTACTGACTAAAGACACATCCACATTCTTTTGTCCTTTATGTTCCGGGACCGTGATATCTCAAACAACCCGCAACCTCGGGCAAACAGTTAGGTACGCTCGAATTGAGTACATTTCCTGAAAAAAAACTTGTGAAAACTGACTTATTTTCAGCGGCCCATTTACATTACAGAACAAACAAACTTATGTCAACATTCTTCAAATTTAAGTAAGACTTAATCTTGCTTAAATTTGAAGGATCCTTAACAGTATTATAAAAGCGAAAGTGAGTTTGTTTGTTTGTTAAATCTTCACGCCTTAATGGCTAAACCGATTTTGATGAATTTTGGTACAGAGAGTTGGGTCCTGAAGACGGACATTGGCTAACTTTAAAAAAACAAAAACAGTTAGACATGAGGGAGAAAGAGGGAAGAAAAGGAAAAAATTAGCATTGCTATTACTAAAAGTAATGGCGCAAGGGCAAAAACTACGTAGCAGGTACCTGAAAATCGGGAACTGTGTTACCCCGAATTAAACGCGAGCGAAGCCGCGGGTAAAAACTAGTGTTGACATAAGGTTTAGTTTGTTTGTCAGAGTTTGATGGAACGAAAACCTTCTCCGCGGTTTTCAAGGCCTAACCGTAAGTGTATCGAGTTGTGTATCTCGGTTCCCACGCCAGTGTTTCCGCACCTGTTGAAGATCTCCACTTACAGGACACCAACATTGACGGTATCAGTTGCTTATGGTGACGGGGGGCGAAATTAATACAGGACTTTGTAGCTTATAAAGAACGAACGAACAGAGAATAAATGAGAAATTAGGTCAATGTGACAAACATTTTTCTAAAAAAACATTTGTTTTGGTTGATTTTTTTATCATTACTTCTTCTTCATCAGCGTAGTGTAAGTCACAAGTCACAATCATTTACTAAATCAGTTACTCCACATACGGCTGACTGATTATGATAATAATCATCATAGTTTTCCTGCCCTTGTCCCTTTCTATATGATAATAATTAGAACTGGTAGAAAATTCCTACGGCATTTAGTCCACCTTTGTACAGTTTTTACTTGTGCATAAAGTTTTAATAAATAAAAAATAAATAATGATTATTCTAAACATAAAATATTAAAGGAACTCCACAACCGGCCTCACAATGTTTAAAATCAATACTTTTTTTACACTTTTAATTTTACATAACATAATGTCGTTCCCTAAGGGCTAAGCAGGGGTGTAGTACCTAACATACACATAGTATTTACACCCACATTTTCCATTTGAAGGGTTAACCCTTCAAATGGAAAATGAACCTCTTTCCACTTAAGTGGAAAGAGGTGTTAACTAGCATTTGCTAAATGCTCATTAGATAAGAGTTTAAAAATTATAAATAATGAAATCATTTTAGGAATTAAATCTAATAACTTTAAAATATAATAAATCAATCTTTAGAATACCTTATCATCAGTTAAAACCTATTTTCATGCAAAAATGTAACCTTTGTCCCTTTATTTATTTTTGTTGGTTCGAATCTGGGCCTCGTGCTCAGGATTCACGCTTGCGACCACTTCACCAACGAGGCAACTTTCACCTTATAAGTTAAGGCCTACTTAGAACTTAAACGTTCATTGCCCTAGATGTACCCTAGGTACAGTAACGTACGTGCAAAAGTACTACAATGAAAGCACATAAAATACTTTCAAAATTATATTATACTAGCTATTGCCCGCGGCTTCGCTCGCGTCAAATTCGAGGTAACACAGTTCCCCTTGTCTGAACTGCAGGTACATGCTACCTGTAGTTGCTGGTGCCCTTGCGCCTTATTTATTGTAATAGCATGCTAAGTTTTCCCTTTTCTTCCCTCCTTCTCCCTCATTTCTCACTTTATAAAAAAAAAGTTAGCCTATGTCCGTCTCCAGGGTCCCAACTATCTCTGTACCTAAATTCATCAAAATCGGTTTAGTCATCTAGGCGTGAAGGCGTAACAAAACAAACGTTCCGTTTTGGTTATATGGCAACCGAACCCTGAAAACACATCTCACAAACGATTGTCCGTAACATTCTCATTCGCTTCAAGTGTTAATTTCTTTCCGCTTCCTCTCATAATAAATTCGTTAACACACAATGGAGCAAAAATCTCTTACGAAGAGCTCTTTAATACCAAATATGGCGTCGCTTCATCAATCTCTTTAATTTGTTGTAAAATGTCATGAGAATTGTGGAAACAAAGGTATGGATAAAACATCGTAGGTGGTAAATATCTCTTTGTTTAATATTAATGGAGCATTTTTTCTGTGATAAAATTATCATACTCTGCAATTGATTCAATGACTGACTGATTGGAAAATCACTCAAATATGTGGGGTGCTTTCTTAAAAAGACCATTTTAAACAAAATCTGCATAGGCCTCTGAGTTTGTTTCGGCTGTTTCTTTCAGAGTAGTCGGGTACGAAACACCGGCCTCATCTAATTTGTTTTCTTTTTAAAAAAAAACGACGTGTTAACATCATTTATTGTTTATAATGAAATGTGATCTTTCATAATTATAATGTATACCTTGGATATCACTACATATGAAAAAACAAAGTCGCTTCTCGCTGTCTGTCTGTCTGTCTCTATGTATGCGTATATTAAAACCGCGCAACGGAGTTTGATGCGGTTTATTTTAAAAGATAGAGTGATTCAATAATTTTAGTATATTAGTAACATTATAGCTGTACGAAACCGGGGCTTGCTAGTTATTGTTTACAATTTGGTTCTTCAAATCTACCAGACAATTGTGTTGTTGGGGAGTTTTTTCCACCACTTCTTCCTAGCCACTAGAAAATGGCGAAGGCTGGGCGTTTTGGGGGACAGTCTTCTGTAATGGCGTTCAAAAAGTTATGTTTGTATGAAAATATTTAAGGAAAGTAATGTTCCTTGAGTGGTGTCTTATCCTTGAATTTGCGAGGTCATGAGAACCTCTTCCTTTTACGGAGACGGTTAACTCCTTCACGATATATGTAACGGGTAGTCACCCATTTGCAAACTAACTTAGGCAAGCGCTTCTTAACGAGCGCTTTTTTTGCCGATGTGAAATCATCAAATAACTTCTTCTGCTATGCGCGGAGCGGAGGGAGCAAGCTCCTCTGTTGTGTGAACAATTGATTACAATTATCTTTTACCATACTGATGAGTACATCTTTGTTTTTTTTTAATTGTGTGTACAAAGATATTGCACGATTGTGTATGCATGGAGTTCACATTATTATGATTTGATTATTGTTCCATTTATCTGATCGTGTGTTGTTCGTGTTTTATTAAAAGCTTGTGAAAACCGGCATGAATATTATGAAAACAATTCTTTGGATTTGAGTTTTTTGTTGTACACCTTGTATATTTTCGCACCTATGCGTTATAACTAGCTTACAATTATTGTCTTTTGTGTTTTCAATAATGTAAAGATTACTAGTGTCTATAATAGTTTATCATTTATATATATATATTTTTGTATATTATTGAGTGTCTTACGAAATAGCTGAAGAAATTAAAAAGTCTGCACTCTCTAGTTTCTAAAAATCATTTTAAATTTACTTCCTTGTATTATATAGAGACCTGAACTGAACTATCATTGTAAACTTTTTTTGTTGCAAAACATTGATTCACTTTCTATTTTTTTTTTGTACTATTAGGTGATTTTGGTTGTAGGTTGTATTAAGATTCATCAACCTCCAATTTTAAACATAAAGTTTACCTGTAGATACACTTACTACAAGTAGATTTGTTGTACCTCATAACCAACAAAACTATACCGGAATCTAACCATCTTCCCAATCTCCTCCCCAGATGACGAAGGAGGTCACATCAAGCAGGCAGGCTACGAGTCTCGACGGCAGAATGACCTGTACATGCGCCTGGGTTTGCTGCTGGGCGAAAGACGCGGAGCTAGGAATAAGGCTAGAGACAGCTGCACCTCACTGGCTTCGCTGGACGCGCATACCTTGGCTTCGCATAATACGAGTCCTGTGAGTATCTACTTCCAAATTTCGCGGCAATAAAATTAAATAAATTGATCCTAATGGACTTTAACCGATGTGTCATAAGGTTGTTAATCATAGAGATTTCTAGACAGGGTAAATACGACCACATAATGATACTCAAACATGTATAGGTTGCCTTTTTTGGGGTAGGTAATCACTCCTTAGGTGTTCCAATTATGACTCGTTCTTTACCACCATATTGAGTAGCAACAGTAATAATCATTTTGTTACAGGTATCAACTCTCACCGGTTCCTCAGAGGTGGAGGTCGCCACACCTCTAGGCCGGGACTCACTCGGTTCTCTAGCGTCCATGTCATTATCTGCAGCCAGCAACTGTTCGTCTTCCAGTCCTGGGAGCAGAAGGCATTCTGTTAACAGTAAGTTTTTAAGACCTTAATACTTTACAATGTCGTGGCAGTTTTCTCTCGTAGACGAGTATTTAAAACCGTAATTATTATGGCTAATGAAATAAAAATTAATGATCAAAAACCGTCACAAAATATACTGAGCCAAATCTGTAAGAAAGTCTGAACCTTTTTATGGTTCCGTAGTACCTCAAAAGAAAAAAACAGAACCCTTATGAGATCAGTTTGTTGTCCATCTTTCTGTTTGTCCGTCAGTCCGTCTGTCAAGACCGTTTATCTCGAGAAGACATGGGGCTATCGCGTGGAAATTAAAAACCATATTCTCAAATCTGTGGTGCCTTGGAGGTGTGTAAAATTTAACCCTCTAAGTCTACACAGTCAAAAGACATGGCCGTCTTTGTCGCAAGTTTGTACGAAACCCTCAGTGCGAGTGTCTGACCTGCACTTGGCCTTGGTTTTTTAAGTAGTAGTAATTGAATAACTACTAATGTCATAAGAACATCAATAACAAATTCAATTGAAAAATAATCACTTACCGAAATTGATAATTCTTAGATGCTAAGCTGTCTGTTATACGTAATATCTCTGACTACTCCTTAACAGATAATTGTCGTGATTTTATTATTAACTGCCACAGGTTTAGGCTATTGTTTTTTACTCAGGAGCCTACTGAGCCAAATGATTCATTAGCTAATCTATTTCGGCTGAAACCTTATGTCGAGCTCTCTGGCACATCTAATTAGTCAAATGAGTTCCCATCTATCCATCCCTATCTATCCTCATTAAGCCCTTGGAGATTGAAGTGGTCAGTCATTAAGATACCACGCCCCCCTGACGGCTGCCGATAACAACCACTCCCAAAGAATTGTTATTAGGTTTTGACACAAGAACCACTGATAGGTTACCTGCCTATATTTTGTAACTTCAGCTTTCAAATTAAACAATTCTATTTTAAGAGCTGGCATTACAGGAACCTAGCTTTGACTCATTTCTTGTAAGAAATTAATCTTGACCAAAATTAATACAAGGTGTAACAAAATAAATGCAAAACTTCCAGTACAGTGTCTCGGACTATTAAACTGGGCCACTTTTCGTCTACGAGTGAGTTTTGCAAAAAGAAAAAAAACTTTTTACATACATGGTAAAACTGTAGCTGACAGTTAAAAAGTGCTACAGCAACACGGTACAAAAAGTACTACAACGCCACCTATGCGACAAAGGAAGAACTAATTTCAAATTTCTGAATCGACTATTAAAATCTTCCGCGACTTAAGAAAATAAAAAGATACATTTGACAGCAGTCGAGAGAGCCCTGTTAACCGGGCGATTAAACTGTGAAATGCCATCCCAAAATATAAAAATATAGTTGGGCAGTAGTACCCACCAGACATAATACCCATCAGGTCGGGGAATCCTCCCTTGTTATGGAGTATTGAGAGTATATTTACACCCTAGAGAAAGCTTGTCTTAATCAACTCTGTCATCTAAATCTGTAAAAACAACCGCAGCAATATCATCTGTATCATCATCTTTTTCCTGCCTTCGTCCCATTCTATTTGAGGTCAGCGCAACACGTTTTATTCTTCCATTCTCCCCTATCAGACGTCACGGCACGGCAACATCGTGGGTCCGATGGCTCTATAAAACTTTTTTCTTGTTTCTAGCACTTCAAAGTGGCAGATCAGACGAGCTAACACGAATGTCTAGCGGTTTCTTCAAAACAAGGAAAACAGCGGCCAGACGGTCAGCAAGAGTCAACAGCAAACAATCGTCTACATCATCAGAAATTAAAAAAGGTTCATTGTTATACTACTTTAATTTTTTCTTCCATCATATTGTAGCAGCAAAAAATGCGGAAGATTTTATTATAAGTTCTCGAAATTATTTGCGGAGTAATTAGATTTGTAATTAAATATCGTTCGTGTCTGAAAGTTTGCGATGCAGAAATTGGTTTTAGATTATAGTGATTCACTGATTCAAGAATTGGCAATGAGTTGCATTTTATTTGAGAGTCAGAAATGAGAAAATAATCTTAACGATGTTGATATAATGGACAAGAGTCTGTATTTACCTTTATGCAGATGAATAACAATTACCAAAATCCTTAAAATGGAGCTACTGCCTATCTGACCTTCATAACGCAGTTAGTTCTGGGTGACACGGTATCTATTCTATAGGACTGGTTGACAAACTTTTGGGCCATTGACTACCTGTAAGGAGTGTCAAAGATCTACAAATGACAACCAGGGCGATCTGGGAGATATTAAACACAGGACAGGCTTTACGTGTTTTCCGAGGCACGGAAACTCCCAAACTCTAGGGTTCTATAGAGCAATTAATACCAACGTAAGAAAATATAAGTCTTGTTATGCAAATGTGCCCGTATTTTAGTAGCTAAGTATGATAAGCCTCTAAGCGAATTTGATTAATATGACACTAACAGTTTTGGGCTAGAATAAAATAGGAAAACGGTAGAAAATTTAGAACTATCCGATGCAGATTAGTTTTAAACATGAGCGACTGAACTTATTTGAATACTAACTAGAATTCTAAAAGCTGCTTTGACTTCAACTACACTAGAACTTGCAGATCACGCTATGTTTTGATTAAAATAATAGATGAAATAAATTAATTATAATAACTTTATTTATGAATAAATATAATTACTAGTTAGAAGAGGACCTTTGTTATCACTTAGGGGTATAAACAATAAATTACGACCGATTCTCAGTATTACCAGACATACTAATAAAATTTTATAAAATCGGTCAAGTCGTTTCGGAAGAGTACGGCAACTAAAACTGTGACACGAGAATTTTATATTTAAGGGAATATAAATAAAATAAATATAGTAGGATGAAGAGGCAGACCAAAGAAAGATGAATGGATTGTATGAAGAATGATTTGAAGGAAAAAGGAATAAACGGGATGAATGACAAGGGAAGGGAGGGAAGATTTTAATTATTTCGGTTCTCTACCTACTAAGTTAAATCTCTAAAAACAGGAAGATGATGGTATTCGTATAAGTAATTCTTATAAAACTCCGACTCCGACTGTTTAATATAAGCTAAGACAAAAGAAAACAGAAGTTCTAAAGTCTTTATATTTTCTGCAGTACATCCGTCACCACAGCTGACATTACGGCCGCTGTTCTTCGAAGTACCTTCAACAGACAACCAAACATTCTTCTCAGGACGGCAGTGGCTCATGAGGGATATGGAAAAAGCCCTTGATTCTAGCGCTTCAGGTTTGTATCTTTAACAATTTTCTTTTTATGCATCATTACATTCATTTCATGGATGGGGGGGAGAAAATATACCGACCGTAAATAAATTGTGATGGGGACAGAAAATTAAAGATTAATATTTTGAAAAACATTAGCACGTTTCTCTGAATCTGATCTTTGAAATCTACCATGTAAATACATCAAGCGGTCTTTGAAATTTCTTACCATATTTCTGGTTGTTTTTTAGGGTTTCGTATATCAAAAGGAAAAAAATAGAACCCTTACAAAATCATACCCTTATCTCACTGCTGTCGGCATGTCTGTCTGTCAAGACCCTTTATCTCCCGCTGCCGCGGCAAGTTGTCGCTCGGCGGGCAGACCTTCGGTGCGATCTCATGGTGGCATGGAGAGAGCGACTGTCGCAACCCCGTGCAGGGCACGCCACAATAGTGGCGATAAGTCCCCTCTTTGAGGAGTGGCTGGAGAGGCGTCATGGCGTCCTCACCTACCGCCTGACGCAGGTCCTCACCGGACACGGAAGTTTCGGGAGGTTCCTGCACATCATCGGGCGGGAGGAAGCGCCCGGGTGTCACCATTGTGACGATCGCCCGGAGGACACGGTGGAGCACACAGTGGCGATCTGCCCGGCTTGGGCGGAGCACCGCCGTGCCCTCGTAGAGGCGATCGGCGGCGGCGATATCTCGCGTCCGGCCCTGGTTCAGGCCATGGTCCGGAGCGAGAGGGAATGGGAAGCGGTCACCACCTTCTGCGAAGCAGTAATGCTAGCGAAGGAGGTGGCCGGGCGTTTGCGGGAGAGAACATCTGCCCAACCCAGCCGCCGCGGGAGACGCCCATGGCGCCGGGCGCCGCGAGACGACTTCCGGCCACCGTAGATGCGGGCCTGTGGGCGGTGAGCAATGGGTAGTTCACCGTCCGTCCGTCGATTGACGACAGGCCGTGTCGACGGCGCGTTCGTGTTTCACGCGCGCCTCAAAGAGTGTCAGCAAAGCAGAGGGGCTTGCCAGAGCCTCCGCCTGCCGGGGTTGCGGGTTGTTCGAAAGAGATACCGCGGCCTCGGAACGTAAAGGGCAATAGAAGAAACATGGGTGGGTTTTAGTCAGTACAAGTCTGACATGCCCCCCCGCTCCACCCAGAGCGGGGGAAGTCATTGGATGATTTCCCACCCGGAAAAAAAAAAAAAAAAAAAAAAAAAAAAAAAGACCCTTTATCTCGGAAACTCGTGAAGGTATCGAGTTGAAATTAAAACCATATACTCAAACCTGTGGTCTCTTAGAGCTATATTAACCCTCGAAGTTTATGCAGTAATAAGATATGGCCTTTCATGTCGCAAGTTTGTCTGCCACATAATGGAGGTATTATACGGCATTAAAATTTACACTTGAAAAGTCACCTACTTCAGCTATTTTATTCATAGTTCTTCTTGTCAACAGGTATCATAGTATCCGGCTGTCCAGGCACGGGGAAGACAGCCCTCATCCTGCAACTTGTAGAATATTCCTGCTTCGGCAGGAAGAGGAACTGCGAGTATGAGGAGCTAAGGGAGCAGTCAGACATTAGGGAGATGTTGCCAGAAGAATTGACCATCGGCATGTTCACCCACCTGGCTTCACATGTTGTCGCTTATCATTTCTGTCAGGTAAGACCTTTTAAAAATGATTTTTGATTAATGTCACGAACTGCAAATAAATGATTTATATCCTCACATTTTTTCGCGAACTAGCTACAAATCTACTCCAAATCCAAATTTTGAAAAACCCAACACTTTGCTCAGCCCAGGAATCAACTCCAGGATTTCAAGCAAACAGTAAATGGAATGTTATTTGCATCGTGAGGATTCGGATTTCGAAACGACTATAACTGTTATTTTTCATCATATTCCTAATGTTCTTTTTCTTTCCAGGCCGATAACAACAGTACATGCCTCGTGGGTGAATTCGTGCACTCTCTAGCAGCACAACTCTGCCAAGCTCCTCGACTGCAAGCCTACAGAGAATACCTCCTCAGTGAGGCACATCTCCTCGCCTGTTTATCGCTCAAGGAATGCATTGCAGACCCCGACCTAGCCTTCATGAGAGGTATCATTGAACCTCTCATAATCTTGAGAAGGAGTGGAAGTATAGATTCTTCAAACAGCATCATTCTGGTTGATGGTCTGTGTGAAGCTGAGTACCACCGACCTGATCATGGGTACACCATCGCTTCGTTCCTAGCTAGGCACGTGCCAGAAATGCCATCATGGCTCAAAGTAATTGCCACAGTAAGGACACAATTTCTAGAACTTTCCAAACAACTGCCGTATACCAGACTAAGCCTAGATGAGTCTGACAATGTTCACAAAGATCTCCTAGAGTATTTCAACACAAGACTTCAAGCTGCACCAATTATAGAAACGAACATCAAATGCTCGACAGGAAAGTCTGAAGGTGTACACAACTCTGTGATGAAGTTCGCACAGTACGTGCTCCATCTAAGCCAAGGCTCGTTTTTGTTCCTAAAACTAATTCTAGATCTACTTGAGAGAAGTCACATTGTGGTAAAATCGACGAATTACAAAGTGGTCCCGATATCGCTAGCGCAAATATTTTTGTTGCAATTCAATCTACGGTTCCCTACTGTGCAGTCATTTGAGAAAGTTACTCACATCCTGAGTGTCTGCTTAGCAGCCTTATATCCTCTTACTCTGGTAGAGATATACTACTCAGTTAATTCGTTACTGGTCAATACCTTCCTTCCCTGGGATGAATTCTGCCATAGATTCGAATCCCTGACAGACTTTCTTGTAAAGAGGATCGACAACACCTACATGTTCTTCCATCCATCGTTCAGGGAATGGTTGATAAGAAGAGATGATAACGAAAGTCCAAAGTTCCTCTGTGATTTAAGAGCAGGACATTGTGGCATTGCATTCAGACTATCCAGGGTTCAAGCGCCTTTGGATTCAGAAAAATCAATGGAGTTAGGACATCATATTTTAAAAGCTCACATGTATAGAAATATGGGGCCAGCGCAGTTAGGGTTATGCCCGAGAGACTTGCAAGCAATGTTGGTAGCAACGAGTTCAGCCAGTGTTGGAGAAGCAATCGCCAACTTAAGAAACATTTACACACCAAATGTCAAAGTGTCCCGCCTAATGCTCTTAGCTGGTGGATCTCCTAACCAAATCACAGAATGTCTTGGCAATGCACCTTTGCTATGCATGTATTCGTATCAAGGAATATTGGCTATGGTTGGATTGCTGATTGAATTTGGAGCAGATATGGAAATGACAAATTCCCAAGGATGTACAGCTTTGTCTTTGGCATGTCAGAGGGGACACACTGATGTCGCCAGGAGACTTATTGCTGCAGGTAACTTAAATTATAGAAATAAAAAGCTTTTTACAAATAAAAATTTAGATAAAAAAAAACACTTCTTTGCATGTTGTAAATTAAGCCATGATTTCGCTCAAACACACCCTAACCAATACTTACTTATTTTCAGGTGCATCACTAAGTCACACAGACACTGCAGAACAGACTCCTCTGGTGCACGCAGCGAAAAACGGTCACAGAGATACAGTAATCTACCTGCTTGGCTGTCAAACTGGAAATGACAGAAACTCCTTAGACATCGATGATGGCAGCATCGAACAACTGGTGCCAGGATCTCGACATGCACTGATAGCCGCGGCCCAGAATGGGCATCTTGATATTGTTGAATACCTTCTGGATACTGCTGAATTAATCGTAAGTATCAAGCTCTAATATTACATCGTTTTAAGATTCTTCAGTTTCTGCTATTCTTTAACTTTACCAGCCTTTGTTTCACATGTACTTAAGGGTCGGAGCAAAAGCTTTTCTTGTTCCTTTTTGATCTATAGCCAGTGACGTTGACATTAAATCCTTTTCCATATTTTCGTCCGTCCTGTATGTCATGTCATCTGTATGTCACGTGTTAAACAAAAACTTTTTTTCTCCAGCCCGACGGCATATGTCCAGTAACCGGTGAGACGGCTCTCACAGCAGCCTGCTCCTCTGGCAACGCCGCAATCTCTGACGCTCTCCTCATCCGAGGTGCTACCCCATATTCCTTGAACGCTCGCCAGCTGTCACCTCTAGCATTAGCAGCTAAGAATGGAAGAACAGCATTAGTGTTGAGGCTGTTGGATTCTGGTGCTGATGTGATGGGTTCTGGTGGCAAGATTCCGTTGATATTAGCCGCTGCGGAAGGTCATGCTGATGTTGTTGAGATGTTATTAGATCATGGTGAGTTTTTAAATACTACTATTTATTAATAGGTATTTTTATTGTGCCCTTTACTATAAATTATTAGACCTTATTATTTAAACGTTAACCAGCGCGTACTTTAACTTAGATATATTCCTGTCCCCATCTTGCATTTGTAGTTTGACAGTTGCTCTTAGTCATGACTGAATCTAATTAAATATTCTTATCCTAACAGTCTTAGTGCATTCGTTGTCTCATTTTGTTTTTCTTTATCTTCAAAACATGTAACTTTGTGTTAGGTGCTGACCCTGATGCAGTGGACGCCGACGGAATATCAGCCTTAGGATGGGCATGTTTAAGGTCTAGAATACCGACAATGATGGTCCTGCTCGACAAAGGCGCTACCATAGGTAACTTTTCATGTTCTAATTTGTTACTAATCTTGTCTACTTTGCTATTTCAAAGGTTTATGTTTTAACCATCATGTTTTTTTTAACAGACCAACCAGACGGCAGTGGTCGTACACCTATGGGACTTGCTTGTGGTGGACCATCAGATCTGGTTGATATTTTGCTGGAGAGAGGAGCCTCGTTGGAGAGGGTGGATCACAGTGGCCTCCGGCCATTGGACAGAGCTATTGGACAGAGAAATGTTCCCGTAAGTAATAGTTTCATTGAAAACTGTTTAAAAAAACCTAATGCCAGCAACAAGCTGTAGAAAAAACGAGTTTTTTAAAACCGTTGGGTTAAGCGCTTTATAAATTGATATAATTTACATTATTGTCCACAGGTTGTTAATTGTTTTCTGAGGAAAGGTGCTAAACTAGGTCCGACAACGTGGGTAATGGCTTCAGGCAAACCAGAATTCATGTAAGAACCATAAACAAATATTGTTGACTTCCACTTTTACCTTCTATTATCATCATAATTCACTCGTTCGTAACGAGTGAATTATGGTCGAAACGTAAATTACGTTTAGCAAGATAACTGAACACTCAATAATTATTAAAAATGAACAAACAAAGCGCCTTGAAACTAATAGTATGTTTTTCCCCAGGCTAATACTGCTGAACAAATTACTAGAAGACGGGAACATGCTGTACCGAAAGAACAGACCATCAGAAGCGGCACACCGCTACCAGTACGCGCTGAAGAAGATCAACCCGCTCATCAGTGATGAAGGATTGACAACACCAACCACACAACCAGTCCCGCATGAGCACGTGTCAGCGTTTGTGCAGTTGAAAACAAACTTGTTATTGAATCTGTCAAGATGTAAAAGAAAATTGAATGTAAGTTATCAATCATCGCCCTTTTTTATTCTAGTGCAATGAGATGTCTGACAGGCATAAAGTAAGCTCCGTGTAAAATACTGGTATTCAATGACTAATTTCAACAATTACGAATAATTAGCGGTGGATAATGTTCGACCTCCACGCGAGTTGAGACCGAGACAAAAGCAGTAGACATATTTTGCATTGGGTACTAAGACAACCTAGTTTCCTTTTCAATTTTACCAAAACCACCTTTTAATTCTACAGGAACCATCAGAAGCCTTAGACCTCGCAGCGCGTGCCTCAGTTCTTCGGCCGAATGCCTTCGAATGTGCCTACGCGATGGCACGAGCAATTCTGGCCCTCAACAAGCCTTCAGAAGCTCTCCCTCACGCCCGAAGAGCGTTACTTCTCGCCCCCACCACCGATCTATCGGCAACGAGAACGCTGAAAGCGCTCCAACAAGAGATTCTGACAAGGATCAATACTGGGTCCCATAGTCTTAACGGCGATACACGATCGATGAGAAATTTTGACACAATTAGTCTTAATATGCCATAATTGTATGACTTTAAAGTGAAAATAACCAGGCTTTATGTACAATAATAGATAGGGGAAATTAGGAAACTTCATTCATAGCCCATCGATATTTTCAACAATAAATCGTACCAATCACGGTATTTATGATTCTATGTAAAGATTCTCTATCAAACTTGACTTTAGTATTAATAATGTCATTTTCTTAATGTTGGTATATTTCACATAATAATTCTTTAATGGAATTACTATGATTGTAAATATCATGTAGGGAACCGAACGAACGAACACTAATATAATAGACAGAGTTCTTTTAATCTGTATAAATAAAAGGTTTTTGGCTTTATAGCATCTTAGGTCCTTTTTAGTAATTTACAAGAATACGTTTTAATGCTTTTTCTACAGTTAATGTAAATGACAATTTGTTGCGGTTAAAATATTGTTTAAGCACTATAGGTAGCACTTGATTTTATTTTGAAGTTATTAATCCCTTACAGTTTCAAATTGTGATGATAATGAAATGATGATGACTGTTTTCGGTACTATTTATGTTTTGCAAGTTGCTTGATATCATTTTCGTTTCATATACCTAAATCTTATGTGGTTGTCTGTTAGGCTAGAGTAATTTGAGAGAAATATAAATTATGGGTAGACAAAGTAGGTATACAATATTATATAAAAAAAGTAAATTTTGTTTTTTTTTGTATTATACATAACTGTAATAATATCTGGAAGGTTAGGTAGACGTGTTGAATAATATCTTATACCGAAGTAGGTACTACGCCTAAATCTTTAACATATTTCTTTTTCGTAATTTCCTTGAATGTAGATTTTAGTGGTTTTACTAAATACACGTTTTATTTACGATGTGATTATATGACATGTAAATATGTAATTCTTCCTATTACGAATTAAGTATTTGAAATAAATAAGAGTTTTAGCCTCGAATAATCGTATCTACAAAATATTAATCGCTTGCCATCTTTTATAAAGTGCTTTAATTTCGTTTTTCGTTATAAAATATATCAGAAATTTGGTGCCTCGGAAACTTGTGTGTAACAATTGCAATCTTTTTTTTGTTAGACTTATTTAACATTTGAGTTAAACTCATATGCCCATTTTCTTGCTTATTTATAATTTATTAATAATAGTAGAGTGAGTTCAAAGTATGTGAAAATATTTAGGAATGATGAACTATGTAATGGATTTTTGTTTGTTTGTGTTGGATGTATCTATATAAAAAGAGTGATGTATGTTATAATTTACTAGTTAATAAATAATTTTATTTATTTTTGAATTCTTAAAAGTGCATAGCCGAGATGTAATACTGTCGCATTAAAAAATACAATAAGAATTATAAAAAAATAAATCCATAAGTAATCACATATTATAAAAAGAAACAAGTTAATAAATATAAATTTTAAAAAATATTCTTTCCGCAAATTATTTCAAAGGTGTTAAAACAAAATCTGGCCAAATTATAAATCATTTTATTAAGACTGACGATAAAATATTGGTGGAAATTATAAATGAAACAATTACTTATAGCTATGATAGTGTAATAAGAAATATTTTAAGTACAATAGTTACTCAGGCAGTACATATTATGATTGTATTAAATATTTTTTTCATATTGCTTCAAACTTGTTTTTTACTACAATTGATACCCCCTTATACACTTACACTTCTTTAATAACTCGATATTATTTAAAAGTATTTGAATCACGTGTTCTAACTTTTATTTAAATATCTCAAAAAATAAGACCTAGAATTTTTTTACCACCTCGTGTAATTTCGAATTAGCATTTTAAAGACACTCCTGCTTATTACATAAAAAAACAGGCCTAGGGCAATAACAAAAACATAAATCTGAGTTTTAAAAAATAAAAAGAATCACGCTTTTTCTAACTTCTGGTAGTTATCATGGGAACGCATAAAAATTAAAAGTCCGCCATACTTGGGAGTAACGCCATATTGGAATTTAGAATGACGTTGTCATCCAAACATTTTAAAACCGGGAAATGGGTCAACAAAATAAAGCTAATAAAAGCGTGTTAAAAACAAGACTGGTCTATTACTACACATGGCTTCTTTGATACAAACTGTAAATAGTTGGCTATATCGAGCGCGCGCCTCTAAGAGATGTCAGCAGAGTAGAGGGGCCTGCAAGGGACACCGCCCGCCTGAGTTGCGGGTTGTTCGAAGGAGATACCTACCGCGGCCCCAGAACACAAAGGTCAAAAAAAGAACATGTATGGGTTTTAGTCAGTACCAGTCTGACACTCCCTTATACTACACCCTGAGTGGGAGGAGTCATGATGATTTCCCATTCGAAAAATAAAGCATAACGTACAAAATTAAAACAAAAGCATGTTAATTTCACATAGCCATCATCTCAAATGGAATTCTGAATACGCGTCTACACTGCATACATTACGCATTAATAAAGTACAAAAGAAAAGCATTTAAGTAATAAAATATTTCATTGTTAACTATGCGGCTGGTACAGGGGAAGTAATTGGGGTTATCGGCGTAGTTTCATAAGGCCTGGTAAATAAATTAGAATGAATAAACGGTAAAGGTCTTCTAGGGCGATCATAAATATTTAAATAACTTGGTAGAGAATGAGAGTTTGAAGGAACAGAGGAGCTAGTAGACATATAACCTTTAGAAGTCTGTCCAGGAAGCCAGTACGTGTTTGTTCTAAAGACGCCATCGTTTACCGGTCCTCGACCAAATTGTGGGCGAAGATAAACAGGGCGTATGATCAAAGGAGGATTGATAGGTTTCCTTGTGCTGCTTTCAGGCTTCAAACTGATAATCCTGGCTGGCGGAGCTTCTTTCGAATTAAGAAAGGCAAAATCATAGATAGGTTTTTTGACAGTTCTCGAATGCATTTGCTGAATGAAGTTCTGGTGTAGATTGGCGGTCTCTGGTTGGTTAGGCATGAATACATGGTGGTAATGCTTCATGATTTCATCCAGTTTTTCCTTGGTTACGTTTTGTTTGTCCGGAGCCGTGTGAGTCATGTCCGTGAAGATTTTGTTGCATTGGACTGTGTTCTTTCTTTTGGAGACTGGACAAGTCTGAAACCAAAGACGTTGTTAGTAAATGTTATAATTATTTTACTTTACGTTTGTACTTTACTTGATTGATGACATAAATTGATTATTTCCCAATTGGAGGTTTCATAATAATATATCAAGCCACAATCTTTAAAATGAGAACAGAAAGGATCAAGACTTGGAAGGGACCGGACCGGAAGTCGATGGCAAAAATCTATAAATCAACCAAAAATTACCGACTTCCGGTAGCAAATTTAATTTCCGTGTTTCTTTTGGCAATAAAGTATTTATCGCCATCGTATTTATTGTTATCGGATGGAATACTCATGTACAAAAGGCTCATCTGGCGGCACGGAGCAGCTTTCAGACCTGGATGCTGTATGGTAAACCTAAGTCTGGTGATATTTATGAAACAATGTGTGAAACCAGAAAGCGTTTTAAGTCTAAGCTCAAGTGGTGTCAAGACAACGCTGAGCAAATTAAAATGGACATCCTAGCCACACATCACAAGCAAAAAGACTTTAAGAGGTTTTGGATGCATACCAGGAAACTGGAATCTGGCCTGTGTGTGCCTGCGTGTATTGAGGGTAGAAATGAGCCCCAGCAAATTGCTGAGTTGTTTAGGGAACGTTTCAAGGTTGAGTCTTCCTTACCAAGTGCGCAGCGGGTGCTGGATGCTGAGGTTGAGGATGAAGTGCGGTTCAGATTTAAGATAAAGGAAGTCACGCGGGTTATTAAGACTATGACTAGAGGTAAGTCTCCAGGGCACGATGACCTCAGCATCGAGCATTTGCAGCACGCAGGATCTCACTTGCCCAGGGTGCTGGTCATGTTCTATAACTTATGCTTAGGGCATTCGTACTTACCCGGGGATCTTATGAAGACCACTGTCATTCCAGTTATTAAAAATAAGACGGGTGATGCCTCCGACGGGAACAATTATAGACCCATCTCATTGGCTACAGTGATCGCCAAGGTGTTGGATGGTTTGCTTGATTGTCACCTCAGTAACCATATAATTCTGCACGATGCCCAGTTCGGTTTTAGAGCGGGGTTATCGACGGAGGCTGCTATACTGCGGCTCAATCATACTATCCAGTACTATTTGACGAGAAAAACGCCTATTTACGGCTGTTTTTTGGACCTGTCGAGGGCATTTGACCTTGTGTCTTATAATGTGCTTTGGGATAAACTCCGGGAAGATACGAGCACACCCAGGGACATGATCGGTATTCTGAGATATTGGTACGATAATCAAACCAATAATGTTAAATGGGCGGGTTCATGGTCCAAAGAATATAGGTTGGAGTGTGGGGTCAGACAGGGAGGGCTGACGTCACCGCGGCTCTTCAACCTGTATATTAACGGACTGATAGATGAGCTCAGCAGGGCCGGTGTAGGCTGTTCAATAGATGGCACAAGTATGAATAACATTAGCTACGCCGACGATATGGTGCTGCTGAGTCCATCTGTCAGGGCCCTTAATATGCTCCTAGGCATCTGTGAGAGGTACGCAGTGTCACATGGCCTCAGGTACAACATCAAAAAAAGTGAGCTACTTGTTTTTAAGGCGGGCAATAAAACACCAACTACAATTCCACCAGTTAGCCTTGGAAGAATTCCATTATGTAGGGTCACGAAATTTAGGTACCTGGGGCATTGGGTCACTGAGGACCTCTCTGATGACATGGATATTGAGAGAAAACGCAGGGCGTTGGCAGTGAGATGCAATATGCTGGCCCGCAGGTTTGCGAGGTGCACAACTGATGTCAAAATTACTTTGTTTAAGGCATACTGCCAGTCATTGTACACTTGCAGCCTGTGGGTTCGCTATACGCGGAAGGCTCTCAATGCCCTGCGGATCGTCTACAATAATGGGTTCAGGATGCTGATGGGGTTGCCGCGATATTGCAGTGCATCAGGGATGTTTGCGGAGGCCAACGTTGACAGCTTTAGGGCTCTAGTGCGTAAGAGAGTGGCCTCCCTGATGCATCGTGTGCGGGGCAGCCCCAGCAGCCTTCTGGACACCATAGTAGATAAAGTTGACTGTCCTATAGTGCGTCACTGGAATAAGGTACACAGCTCAGGTTGTGTACTTTTTAATGTAAAATAGTATAAATCAATAGAAGTTATAACTTACTAACATAGTTTTAAGGCTTACTAACAATTTTGTATGGAATTCTTCTGAAATAAATGATATAATAATAATAATAATAAATAGCCAATGGCTTAATTGCTAAGAGCCTCGACCAACACCTAAGAAGGCTCTCGTTAGGCAGCTGGATCAAGGGCTTGATACAGAAAGCGGTACTCCTGGACACGGCTCGTATTGTTAGGAGGTTCCTTTCTCTGGAGCCCTGACCGCTGGTAGCTTGGACCCTGTTCCCGATACCGGTGGGCTACTATTTTTATATTTTTAAATGTTTTTTTTTTACTTTTTTGAAATATTTAAAAATGTAATTATATGTTAAAAAATAAATGAATGTACGAAAATAATAATAATTTAGTTGAGGGCTCCAAGTATGATGGTAACTCATACATTTTTTTATCAACTATCCATTTTTCACTGCTACCGATTGCTACTTAATGATATTAGAATATCGTCCATATATATTAGAAGATAAAATATGTCTTACCATCAACATAGCATCAAGAACATTCAGCAGCTTCTTCTCCGAGTTACAATGTTCTCCATACATAGGTATATTGACGAAGGCGCTCATGTAAATGTCAAGTAAGGCCGCCCATTCTACTTGGTCTGTGGTAAACTGACGAATCCTGTCCTTCATCTTAAAATAATCCATGAAGTTGTACTTGTTCATGACGCCCATTTTCGTCAACATACATTTGGTTGGCTCTTTTGAGTCTTTGCACTGTAAAAACAAAATAATAGTATCATTGGAATTGAATTGAAGTGTTATAATGAAGTACGGATGACTTGAGACTAAGCTTGGGAAGGCCGACGGAATCCGCTAAATGCAAAAATTCTAGAACCAGAATGTGAGAAAAGCTGAAACCTTTTCCAATGCTATCATCACAGTCCTACTCTGCAATAATTGTAACCAAAGCAACCCAAGTTCGTGCTTTTGACCTTTATGTCCCGGGGCCGCGGTATCTCTTGCAAACAATCCGCAACCCAGCAGGAAGAACCCGCAACCCCGGCAGGCACAACCCACCACCCCGGAAGAACCGAAATGAAGACTGACCATCACCGTTTTAACGTCGGAATTTGCATGGCCTGTTTGTTTTTTACTTACTAGTATTATAAAAGCGAAAGTAAATTTGTTTGTTCGTTTGTTATGTCTTCAAACCTTAATGGCTAAACCGATTTTGATGAATTTTGGTACAGACATAGTTGGGAGACTTAGACTTAGAGACTTGAAATGATAGAGAAATAGGGAAGAAAAGGGTAACCTTAGTTTTGCTATTACAATCAATAAGGCGCAAGGGCAAGAACTACAGGTAGTAGGTACCTGCACATCAGGAAAGTTGAATGTGTTTAACGCGAGCGAAGCCGCGGGTAAAAGCTAGTCTACAATATAATGAATTTCAACTTACCGTATATCTATTAGCTAGCCACCCATGTTTCCTGGGTTTAGGCGGCACTGGAATATGTTCCACTTTGTACAGAGATTCCAATCCACACTCTTGGAGATGACTGCGATGTATCAGCTCTGGTAGGAGACATATTTCACGGCGGTTTTTCTGTTTCACGCAAACAATATTAGTATTAGGCACTTAATATCATGTTTAAATACATTTAATATTTTAAATTGTCTGATTCTATTCTAGTGTATAACACAGGAGATAAGATTATTTAGGTTTATTAAAAATGACACAAAAAATACAAAGCACGTTTTATCTCGTCGCAAGCCAAAATTATACTGTTGCACTCAGGTCAGAAAAGTGACCCACAGCCCTCGCAACCTTTTCCCACTCCTCTGTACGCATGGTTTACAGTTATACAAACTCCTTCTCTCTCACTTGCTCTCTGTCTTTCTTAAACCATATTTGAATACGTCATTTTCTACATCCTAACTTACAGATTATACTTAATACTAAAATATGCTCAGGTATCGGTCTATAGCCTTTTTCCGATACTATTTCGATACTAATGTGTTGTCATTTCGCACAGATAAAAAATTCGAGCGGTTTTAAGCATATATCCAGATAAAAATCTTCAGTTAAAATTTGCACAGTTTGAAGATCGAACCCAGGACTTGGATAAATGGTCAGTAACCACAAAATTATTCATTAGGGGCCCTCCCCCCCTAATGAATAATTGTGTCCACTGTGTTTTTGTCCACTGCTGGACATAGCCCTCTATGTCCAGCAGTGAACTAATATAGCCTGATGATGATGATGAACCACAAAATATCTTTAACTCATTATAAGTGAAATGAAGAAATAGTTTTAACTCACAGGTCTATATTTAGAAGAGCTGATCTGGCATGAGACCTCGTGTTTACCATGTCTGAAAGCAAATACAAATACATACATTATTTAAATTATTTCCAGGTGCATTACAAAACACCGAATTATCATGAATCTACTGATATCGACCGTTCTATGAATGGAAACTGACAGTCGCTGACCACGGTTACGACTATTTCGTATGTTTGCAACATTAGAATAGAATATACTTTATTGCACACCAAAAGTTGAACATAACTGTTTACAGAAATGGCTAATTCTTTGGTTACAATGGCGGTTAAATCGCTGAAAGCGATATCTTTCAGACAATCTTTGGATGGAGGGCGAATATAAAAATAAGCTAATACTTTACAAACAAGCAAAATAAAGTAATTTCTTAAAATTTATATTTTTGATTTTTTTTTATAATATTATGTGTTAAACAAATAAGATTGCATTACTTACTTGCAAATATTTGACTTCCTCTTGTAAGGGCAGTTCTGAAAAAAGTTATTTATGATCAGACCTTGACCTTAAATGTTTAGTTAATGGGACAGTACCTCAACTTGCCGTATTTACACGGTCATTTTATACGAAAGTCAAAGAATGAAAAATATGATGCCCTCCATGATAATGCATTGCATTTTCTGTTATACACCTACCACCCTTGGTTATATAAATAATTTAAAAAGACGATGAAGAAGAGAAAGAAAGAAATAAACAAATGAAGAAACAAACGAATAAATAAATGATTGAATAAATTAATAAATACATTAAAATAAAAGGAATAATTATATAAACGAATAAATAAATGAATGTAAAAGGAAATAATAAACGAATGAATACATAAGAATGATTAAAAAAATGCAGCATGACTAAATACATACCTCAGTCAAAACATCCAAAGTACAAGCCAACATGTTGTTAATCTCGCATCCAGCTTCGTAGCTCCTCACGGGTTGAGCCACGCACTTGGTGAGCACCCTAGCTTTAGCTTTAGCCCAGGCTGGGTGGCTGTCAGTGAAGTTGTCCAACATCTTTATGTAAGCATCGATGTCCAGGATACCTGTATCGGTGATTATACCCATGAGGCGGAAGACGCAGGTTTCTTTTTGACACTGAAATTTAAAAAAATATGTTTTATTCTTAAAAACGTGACTTAGCTTAGATTTTACTAAAGACAGGAATACTCATGCCAGTAACTGGAGGTCTGTGAAAACATATTCTTTTTTCATGCTTGGTTGGTAATTGCAGAAGTACCCACACACTGGCCATTTCACAAAAGACACTTTGACAACATACTCACAGATTGGGGCACCAGCATAATATCCTCAAGAAGCTTAGATGTTTCCGTGGTGGTGGAAGTCGGGGCTTCAGTGGCTGGAGAATGGCTGGAGATGACCAATCTTTCCTGGCCTTTAAAGTTAAGATGGAAATCGCACTCGGATCTCCAAGAAGGATCAATGAATTTTGTCATTTCACAGCACTCCAGAGGATCTCTGGGTTCCTGGAAATGGATTTTAAATGTAAGGGAAGTAGTCATGGTTCTAGACGCCCCAGCAGGCCAAATATAATTTTCAAATGTTAATAAAAAGCCTATTTGTTCGAGTTAATCGAACACTCAGCGAAAATGTATAATTGCATCGGTTTGAGTGAATCGAACACTCTGCGAAAGCACATAATTGCATCGATCGCAAGTATGCACATTCGCTCGAATCTCACAATATCGAACCAGTTCGCGATTAGATCTCTTTAGAGACACCACGCACTCAAAACTATTACCATTTTACCATTACCATTTTACCATTACCAATAAGTAGTTATATAGTTTACCATTTTACTTTGTAACTCTTTATAGTGATTTAATATAACTGTTTCCACTTTAATTGAAGACTTTAACTTTAACCAAATAAACCATTATCATATCAATACGAAAAAGTAGTGTTAGGTCACCATAGCACCGAGCGCAGCTTTTTACATGGTCCTTCGAGTATTTAGTAACCAGTGAATACCAGTGAAACAGTGCCACGCAAACCAGAGCTACGCTGCAATTTAACGGTTGGAGCAAATAAGGTCAGATCAAACCATTTATTTAAACTAACCAATTTCAACTCCAAATATGGATACTGATTCCTTGTTCATGAGCCAAACCGAGCTCTACGAAATCTTGACCAAATTTTTAACCAATTTAAAGAAGGATGGATCCGAAAGGAAGACCGTCGATAATTACAAGCGCAAGGCTAGCATGTTAGAAGCATACTGGCGCGATTACCAAGACAATCATAGGAAGATTTGTGAGCTTGGGAAACTTGATCACATTTATTTCAAGAAAAGTTGTTTCGATACAGCCCAGGAAGTTTATTTGAAAAGCAAGGAAATTGTTGATAAAACTATCGGGCAGTTAACCACAACGCAGCTTCAAGCAGGCAGTCCCCGTAGACCAGGTGCGGAGGAGTTAAAACCATTACCAGGTAGCCGAGCTGAACAATACCTAAGTGCTGACTATCGCAGGCCGGAGGTTGACGCAACGCAGCCACGTCCAGGTACGTCATCTTACAGTGAGGAGCCCTCGCAGCGAGACAATTTGCCTTATGCCGGGAGAGGGTCCAGCAAGCTGAACGAGTTAGTAAAAAAGCAGAACATAAACTTCAAGGCGTTTAAGAGAACCGTATGCAATATTCAATTGCATACGTATGAGAACCAATGGCAATTCGAGAATGCGCTAAAATCACTGGAAAGCCGATGGGGCGAGATTGACAAACTTCATTGGGAAATTGAAGGTGAGGATGGAGGCGACGATTTAACTTACCAAGCGGAATTCTGCAAGCACGAGGAAATGTTCAGTGAGTTGACAAATGAAATCAACCAAAAGATGTGGGCGGTAAGGCACCGTGAGAAGTCGGCTCCAAAGATGGATATACCCGTGTTCAGTGGGACTTACAACCAATGGATCCCGTTCAAAGACTTGTTCAGCGAAGCCATCGATAGGAACCCGTCAATGTCCAATGCGCAAAAAATGCAGTTCCTAAAAAGTAAGGTGACTGGGGAGGCAGAGCGTCTGATTCACCATTTACAGATAAGCTCTGACAATTATCGAGTATGTTGGGAGATTTTACAACATAGATATGGTAATAAGAAATTGATTTTTACGTCCCATATTAACATTCTCCTTGGTCTTCCCAACATACAACAGCAATCGATGGCCATGATTAAGAAACTGCATGACCTAACCAAGGAGACGCTTCACGCTATTCAGAATCTCGGAGTGGATATAGCAACTTGGGATCCGCTTTTAGTACATATACTAGCGCAAAAGCTTGATAACGAGACCTTCACCGAATACATAGAATCGGTCAAGAACCCAAGAGAGCTACCCGATCTACAAGAGTTTCTGATGTTCTTAGAGATGAAATTTACAGCATTAGAAGCGTCCCGTCGTAAACAAGAACCAGTCAGCCAAAGAACCATACAGCAGCAACCACACAAAAATTACAACCAAAACCACCTATAAAGCCACCTACCACATTACCAGAAAGGAAAAGAAAGCCAAGGTCAAAGATAGCAACTGTAGTAACCGTTTTACTGAGTTTTTTAATGCTAATTTTTCCAACTTACGGTTCAGTCGAAGTCAAACCATTTCCAAGCAACCAGACGCTTTATTTTGACCCAGTATCTAAAGTACAACTAATCAGGGACAAATGGACATTAGTCATGTACTACGACATGGAACCTTATTGGACAGGCATAAAAACATACAATAAAATAACTAATTATCAAGAACAATTATGCGCTACCATTGAAACACAATCTCATTGTAATTCGATCGTCGAGCAAGCCCGCCACGATTACCAGGAACTAGAATACTACAATGAACTTTTGTTATCACAGCATTTTGATGTCCACGCTAGACAGCGACGCGCGGAACAGACAGGTCGGCACCGACGAGGTTTAATCGACGGTGTCGGGTATCTAGCGAATGATTTATTCGGAGTGTTGGACTCACGTTTTGCAAACCAGTACGAAAAGGACATTGAGACCATACATCGCAATGAGAAACACCTTTCCAATTTATGGAAAAACCAAACTTCCGTAATTGAAGCTGAGTTCAACCTCATGAAAAGAATGGAGATCACTGTAAACAAACAGCACAAATTGATTAATAAAAAACTAATGGATTTGCAAGAAAACGAGAGCGTTCTCCAACGTAACATTCAAAATATTTCATACGCCAGTGAATTCACAATGTTAGCGATGTCCGGGAACGGCTTACTGCAAGGCTTAAAGAGACTTCAAGACACGTTGCTCGATGCAATAACAGACATCTTCCACGGTCAAATTAATATACATTTACTGCCACCAACGCAGCTTAAACGTGAGCTCCAAACCATTTACGGTTAGATGCCGGAAGATCTCACACTACCAATCACAAATATAGACACAGATCTTCAGTATCTTTACAAACTACTGAAAGTCAAGGCCAGAGCAACGCAAAAATATGTAATTATTGAAGTTACTTTCCCACTTGTATCCAGAGAAAGCTTCCAATTGTATAAGATAGTACCTATACCGCACCAAACAAATACACGTATGACAAAAATAATACCAGTCTCAGAATATGTTGCAGTCAACCTTAAGAAAGATTCATACTTTAGTATGTCCACCAGCGAACTTACAGAATGTTTACACCATGGACCTACTTATATGTGTCAGCTGTTGAAACCAATTCTAGACTTAAAAAACGATGAAAGTTTTTGCGACAAAGACCCACAAACAAATACATGCACAGTTGAAAAATCAAACTGCACCAATGCATGGATCGAATTACATTTGACTTCTCAGCATTTATACTTTTGTTGTGACACCTACACAATAAAAATAATATGCGGCGATCAAGTAACAGTTCGTCAGATGAGCCAAGCCGGAGTTATTAGCGTAGGTCAGGAGTGCATCATTAAAGGCAAAGACTTCTCACTATATTCGATTCGTCATCAATCCAACCGTGTCAGCATTTCACCAACCATTTACATGCCGGAATTCGACCAAATCAACCACTTGGTCAACATAAAAATTCCTGACGAAAAGCAAATTGACGACGGAAACCTTACCACATCAATGGATAGTCTCAGGGAACAGATTGAAAAACTGAAGGAAAGCGATTCGGAAATAGAAGAGATATCGCCCCATGATATCCACCAGTACGTAATTTGCTACGTACTACTGTCGCTCGTTCTATGCGCGACAGCAGTTTGGATGTGGAAAACTGGGCGATGCGGCCTGTGCCGCAAGCCTGGGCAGCCTGGCGAGGGATCCCGCCGGCACGAGGCGGCGGTGGCCCCGCCAAAACCGCGGCGTCGCAGCGAAAGTCGCCATGAGCAAGAATTTGCGGCGGCTCCGCCTACACCGAAACCATGCAAAAGTGACAATTATAGTGAAGTGCTTAGTGCGAAAGATCTAAATAATAAAAGTGAAATCGAGTTAAGTTTATACAGTTGTGCCAAACGATGGCCTAGTGCAGTGAAACGGGACAAAATTAAGGACTCAGGCCACCAAAATGTCGCCTTTTCTGTAGAGGACTCGATAGTTTAACTTTAAACCAATTTATGTTTTTTACTAACAATTATAATTATTTATGTAGACCATTATACATTTATGTTGCTTTTATTGTGCATGCGTTATGATTTAATTTTAGTCAACGTTGTTAGACCAGTTAAGATTACTCTAAACAATGTGTTTTTATTGTTTTCTATTCAAGCTTAATGTTTTTAAATGTTATTATATACACCATGATATTGTAGAGTTAGCTTCATCCTGCACTTCTTCTCGTCTCGGGAATATGTTCGAGTTAATCGAACACTCAGCGAAAATGTATAATTGCATCGGTTTGAGTGAATCGAACACTCTGCGAAAGCACATAATTGCATCGATCGCAAGTATGCACATTCGCTCGAATCTCACAATATCGAACCAGTTCGCGATTAGATCTCTTTAGAGACACCACGCACTCAAAACTATTACCATTTTACCATTACCATTTTACCATTACCAATAAGTAGTTATATAGTTTACCATTTTACTTTGTAACTCTTTATAGTGATTTAATATAACTGTTTCCACTTTAATTGAAGACTTTAACTTTAACCAAATAAACCATTATCATATCAATACGAAAAAGTAGTGTTAGGTCACCATAGCACCGAGCGCAGCTTTTTACACTATTACTGAGCAAAGGTATATAACTGGGTTTATTTATTTTTTTAGGGACAAAAGAAGGAACTTGGATGGGTTTTAGTCAGTACAAGTATGACACTCACTTCTGCTCCTCCCAGAGTGGAGAGAGCCATTTAATGATTTAATACCAGCCCACTGTCCCACTGCTGGGCAAAGGCCTCTTCTCATTCAGAGAAGGCACGAGCACTGATTAAGACGGGTTGGCAATTTCTTCTTCTAGACCTCTGGGCTATTACGACATACTGGGTCATCACGATAGTTATTTCCCAATCGAAAAAAATAGAGCTGAAACCTTGATGACATCCATGACATATCTAGCAACTTACATTATTTGGAAAATCAATTGGCGTTCTACTAAAGTCGTATTCTGGCAACCGTATGCTGGTCGCGTACGTAGCAGAAGTTGTCTCCTTAGGAATTGAAGACTTTGCAGTGGTCTGCAATATTGAAAATGGAACATGAGCTAAAATAAGACAGATTTCACTGCTTTCACACAGGTACACACGACGGCCCATCAGCCCACACAAAACCAATTTAATCTGATCTCTCTAATACGGTGTGAGATCCGTAGGAGACAGATCAGGTTATAATAGCTTAGGATAGGTTGACCTGCCGTCCTGTGTATATTGTTTAATTATTACAATTCAACGACGCCGACGGGCGGTTCGATTCCCGCACGAAACTAATATTTTTCTGACGTTCCGGTCGTTAGTGTCTGTGAGTTTGTATGTTTGGAAACGCAAACACGATACAGGATAATTTCCAGGTATTGAGAAAATGAATCATTTCCCTATACAAATGACAATTGTTTTACAAAGTATGCGCTTGACTTCAAGGTTGGTCAAGTAAAAGTGAAAACCTTAACTTACGTTTTTTACTTCGACTGTATTTTTTTAACCAACTTCAAAAAAGGAAGGAGGTTCTCAATTCGACTCTATGTTTTTTTTTGTATGTTTGGAGCCAATATAAAGCCGCTTAAGTACTTACTTCGGGGTTGTCAAAAGGCATGAACACCATTTGGCTCCTAGGCGTTGTCGTTTCAGTTTCAGGAGCCGTTTCATGTACAAGGGCCGGTAAGGCTTCAGGAGTAGTTTCAGCATTCTGTCAAATTAAAAGATTAAACGTGAATTGTTGGGAAAATTGCGCTGCATAACGTGGTACTGCTGAAAAAGTGACTAGTGTTCTCTTTAGGGTTCCGTACCTCAAAAGGAATGATTGGAACCCTTATTGGATCACTGTGTTTTTCGTATGTCTGTTTGTCTGACTGTCTAATTGGCTGACTATCTGACCGTCGTCTGTCCTTTGTCTCGGTAACTATCGAGTTGACAGTTAGTGTTCCACGCGCGCCTCACAGAGATGTCAGCAAAGCAGAGGTGCCTGCCAGGGACCTGCCGGGGTTGCGGGTTGTTCGAAACAGATTTCATTTGTAATAATAATTATTGGATAAAATTGGCTATTAAAGTAGAATAAAAAGTACTTTATTTTGACCCAACATGCTTTTTTACTACCCTTAATATCCAATGTAATTTATTTGGAAAAAAACAAGGTGGCAACCCTTAAAGCAACCCACGCGTGCTTAACATATAGAAATATCTTCATAGGACTATCGTTGCAAAGGTTGGGAAGTTATAACAGCTTTCTGAGGCGTGTCCCTCCAGTCTAGTGAGGGGTTTAAGGAAACGCGATACCAACGGAGCAGTTACATACAAGTAGCAACACACAACTAGCTTACGTGTGTTATTTTTTTTCTGAATGGCTTCTCGCAGTTCAACCAAGGAGGTTGTCGTCTGCTTAACCGGGCGATTCCTGCGGATGCTTTAAAAATTAAGACCTCCAGCCAGAACAATTAAAATATAAACTAAGCGACTACACGCTAAGGGCACCCCTGTGGGGTACGAGCCTCTGCTTAGGGCGTCGCTGAGAGAAGACAGCAAAGGGACAGGCTGGATCTGAGTGATATTATTTAGGTACTGGTTTGAACTTACTGGCTCAGCAGCCCGGGCTGACTCTAGCCAGGGACGGGGGGTGTTATTTGTAAGCAAGCATAACTGCTTTAACAAGTTAAACGATACCTGAAAGTCGACCATCTGCACATCGGTGTACCTCGGGCCGTGGTCGAAATACTTGATAAAGGACGTAAAACCACATTCTTCTAGCATGGTCGTATTGAATATCACTGGCAAGTCGCAGCATTTTGTGTCGAAATACTGTTAAGAGAAGGTAGAAAATCACTATTGAGAATAAGAATTAGCATTGCTGATTCAATATGTGGTAGATAAAGGACACAAAAGAAAAGCCTTATTTCACAAAGTGTAGCATAATATGCGCAACACAAAATTTCTACCAGCATACCTTGCGAGAGGAAATATGAAGAAAGAAACGTAGACAGTGCAACAGTAGTGAGAACAGGAAGAGAATAGTAACTAAAATATGAATATCTTAACCTAAATATAACACATATAAGTATAAAAATATATACCTGTATAAAATATATACCTGTATAAACCTAACACTAAAATAATTTGACATGACGATAACTCATACAAGTCATTTCAACTTACGTTTTTCAAAAACCAAGTCGGGCGACGCTCTCTTGGCAAATTCTTCTCTAAGTTCACGTAACGGCTGAAGATATTCAAAAAATATATATTATATAGTGGTCGAATTACTGACACTAAGGATCAAGTCAGTATTTCGAGAAGTAGATTACTCCGAAACCAGTCAGACTGGAGCCCTGGTTTTCGGGCCAAATTTGTTGCAAACTAGCAATAGTTTCGCTCTAATACTGTCACTTGTACTCTAATTGGTCGGTAACCAATCATCATGTAAAAGTATTAGAGAGAAACTAATAAAATTCTAATACTGTTTTACAGGGTGATTGATTTTTAAATTAACATACCTTTGTGCAAACATGTATTTCAAGCCAGCCAGAGAAGTCACAGGGGAGCATGAATCATCTATTCTCGTATTGGAAACTGGACAGAACTGTGGGTAGTTTTAATAAAATAAGTATTATAAAAAACACCGCAAAGAATCATAATTAAATCAATTAAAATCACTGTGACTTCTACTAAGTCAAAGGGTCTGAAATGGCCCCTTAATAAAAATTATATCTTACTAAAAAGCTACCGCCCGCGGGCGGGCGGAAGGGCGGCGAAGTCGCGACTTCGCCGCGTAGCAAAGTTACTTTGGGTTACCGCTAACTTTAACCTGCGTGAAGATCGAAAACAAAATATCATTCTCTTCCCTTTTCTTCCCTCTTTATCCCAATTTTCTCACATTTTTAGCCTATGTCCAGGGTCCCAACTATATCTGTACCAAAATTCATCAAAATCGGTTTAGCCATTTACGCGTGAAGATGTAATAAACAAACTCACTTTCGCTTTTATAATATTAGTAAGGAAGTAAGGATTAGGAGTCATTTTATACCCCCAGATAGTCTGTATCTTGGTACCCTTCCGGGATTTAAAGCGTATCACTATCTGAGTTTACACCCACATTTTCCCAGTTATATTTAGTCCAATGTAAAAGGGGATAAGCATAGGCTTATCCCCGGGTACCGGGTTGATGGTGATAGCACCATCAACCCGGCACAAATCCAAACACCATGGCTGCTACTTAGAAATTCCTGATGGAACTCCCTTATAACAGTTTGCCCGACTCGGGATTCGAACCCACTCAAAAATCGCGCTCGAAACTACTTGACCAATAACATAAATTGTTAGAAAACATTTATGATATTGATTGATCTGGCGAACATTTTCTCAACTATGTCGAGGTTCAATACCAGTCTAACTGGGTTGAACTGAATACCAGAGTTTAACACAGAGAGACAGAGAGTACTTGTAGATATTTTGTAAAACTAAAATGGCGGCTTAAGTCACGAGTATGGCAACACGCCAAAAAAACATTCCGTACTAAGTATAAACAAAGTTCCTGCATCAAAGTGAGATAAAACGTTTATTTGGAACATACCACAAATGCCCACAATAAATAACAAAATGTAACACAATTATGTCACACGTTTGCGCCAAATAGGCCCAGTTCATCAAAAACTGCCGGGTTAACTAATAGTGCCCGATGCTGGTCTTCAACAGAAGCTGGATGGAAGTGAGTTTACGGGCGATAAAGGTAGCAATGTTTGTAGTTTTTAAAATTTTCAGCATATATACCGTAGCTACATTATAGCATTTAGTTAGGTTTTATAAGATTCCTGTGTAATTATAAGGAACGAGCGCATCTCGCCATAACAAACATCAATTGTTGCATGCTGAATTTAGTAAGCAAAATATGAAATTTGTTTACTGTATTTTAAGATCTAAAGACACCATATTTCATGCAAATAAATGATTTTTGATTATCATTAAGAATTGTATGAAAAAACGCAAAAAATGTATTGGAAATTAAATCACACTAATATTTTATAGTAGGGGAGCCCACGATGCTAAATGGGGATTTACTCGAGCGTCGTAGAGACCTATTGGGATGCAAAGCTTAGATGATAAGAAGAAAAAAATGTTATATGATATATACCGTTACATCGGTGGGGGAAGCGGCTATAGATTTTTAAATATGTAAAAAAAAACTGTTGCATGGACATCCTCGAGCGCGTCAGATATTGATAGCATCAATGCCCTATGTATTTTTAATAATGTACGTATGTTAATCTGATCGTTTGCATGATGGGTGTGGTTGTATTTAAGGGTTGAAAATGAAAAAAAAAAAATTTTGTCGAGCGCGTCAGATTTTCTAAGGGAGTGTTAAGTGCACCAAAAAAAAGCTCTCATTCACTAATCTGACGATTTCGATGGGACGCAAACTCGCGGCCATTTTCATAATGTGCAAAAAAAATCGCCATTTTGAAATACTCAAGCGCGTCAGATTAAGATATTATGTGGTTAATATTTATGTTCTAAACGTACTGTCTCATAATCTGACGATTATGTAGAGGGATTCACCTAATCTGACAAAAAAAAATTAGAAAAACGGTTCACCTTAAAGGCCATCCCTGCAACTTCTCGCTAATTCCATTCCTGGGCGCTTAAAATTGTACTTATGACATTTTTGAGCTCAAAATATAATTTATGTGATATTTTGAGCTCGCTGAGTTCAAAGAAATAATATTTCTATGCTCAAGCTCTCCCAGCTCGAAAGTCTGATAGAAGTTTCATAGAACACTATTTTTGGAATTTTCAAACCGCAATAACTTTTGAATGGATCAACCGATTTTCACACGGTTGGCGGCATTCGACGCAGTTTTATCATCTTCATAAGTAATTTTGCAATTTTAATTGATTGAACCACAAATTTCGGAGTAATCCCGAAGAAACACTTTTTCAGGTTTCTTAAGTTCACGATATCTCTCGAACGAATCAACCGCTTTTGACCAGCTTGGTGGCGATCGACGTGGTTTTTTAAGCTCAAAGGCGGATTAGTTTTTGGAGTTGATCGATAAAGCCGGTTAAAAGTTATTCCCAAAAAATCACTTTCAAAAAAAAAAAAAAATTTATTTTTTTAAATCATTGAACTTAATTAATTGAAAATTTAATTCAATTTAATTTAATTCACTCAAATAATATTAAAATAACAAAAAAAACCAAAACGTTGGAAACACGTTGTAAACAGTATGCCACGAACGAGTCTTTATGATCAGCTGTGATGGCGTCATGGCAACAGAAACCAGAGTGGGGACGGAGTGAGAGAGTAATAGATAGAGAAAGAGTGAGAGAGGAATAGAAACGCGGAGAAGGAAATGTAGACATCACGCAGCTGCACGCATTTAACTTTATCGACGAATTTTTGTTATTTCGGCTTGTGCAAATCGTCAGATTATATATTTTTCATTATTCTTGAATTATTTCCTTCAAAATAAAAAAAAAATTTAGCTACGCTCGAGAATGTCGAGATGACGTTTTTTTTTACAACTTTGTTGCCCTCCCCTTTTTTTACGTCACTCTCAAATTGTCAGATTAGTGGAATATACACTTTTTAGGGTGTAATAAACTCACCCTACCTTAATCTGACGCGCTCGAGAATTTCTGATGGTCAATTTTTTTTTACTAATCTGATCCTGTATACTTCACGGGCGGCCTTATATATGGGCCTCATGTTCTGTGGAGGTACTTAACTGGGTGCAAGGTATCCCCCTGTATATTAATCTGCCGCGCTTTAGTAAATCCCGAAATCCCCGCTTGGGCTCCCCTACTATTAAGGACGAAAGATATTTCTGTGTATATTTGTTAATGCTTCGCTCAAACGGCTTAACGGATTTGGACACAGGCTACTTTACATCTTGAACTACGCTGGTAAAAACGTGGTGGCAGCTAATAAAAAAGAAAACATTAAACCTTTTTTCAAATACTTACATCAATCATCTGATCCACAACACACTGCATCAACGCCTGTCCTGGACAAGTGTTAGTGAACCTACGAGTCCTGTTCTCATAGCAGTTCTCCAGGACTTGGACGATCACATCCTGCCAATGACCTTCGGGTAACAAATTTCTGAAAATAATCTCGCTTGTTTGTTTCGAAGGTAAGGAGTCTGTTAGACCTAGTTTTGTGCTGACGCAGTTCCATTGGTGACACTGAAAATGAAAATGAAAAAATAGTGTTGAAATCAAATCAAAAGCATTTATTTCAAAAGAGTGTCCATGGAGTTTCTTGCCCATTCTTCTCCATAGAGATCATCGCTTTGGAATGGGCGTTTGGAACGTTCACCAGTTATTTTGACTGAGACTGTAGCTTTATCTTTCTTTATCTTTTTGTTTCTGGTCTAATTGAGGAAGCTTTATTGCTAGTAGGTAGGTAGGTACATACAGTTCACTTTGCCTTGCATTTTTACTTAGGTAATATTTTTTCACAACCAGTAGTGAAAAATAAGCCTTTAATATTTATTTACATACATGTCACCGTATCATTGTCAACAATAATAATAAACCATCTTGTTCTCCCGAGATTTTAAACTACCCATAAATTTTGGACCGCACCGTTTACAATATAAATTAGGTGTATTAATTTTCGACAGTTCATAATCTATCCACGTCTATTAATAAACTATTGATGTTCGCAATCATTAGCTGACATATACATAATACCTAGCTACCATCAAAAATGATAATTATTAATTTACTTGATCGTTTTATTTTAAATCTGGTAATAGCTTAATTCAAAGGTCTTACGAATAACTGCGTCCATGAGCTGTAAAAACCACCGAGGATCAGAGACTGGAAGTTTTAGAAAAAACCTGGTACAAGTACCTATTCTACTCTTCTGGAGGAAACTCATTATGTTTCCGACTCCTCTACCAGCCACAGAAAACGTCCATCACCATCTACCTAGCCTTATCCCAACTATGTTGGGGTCGGCTTCCAGTCTAACCGGATGCAGCTGAATACCAGTATTTTACATGAAGCGACTGCCTATCAGACCTCCACAACCCAGTTAGTACTGGGTAATACGATACCCCTTGGTAAGTCTGTCTTTCGGAACACTGACTACCTGTAACGACTGTCAGGGATCTACAAATGACAGCCGGGACCAACGGCTTAACGTGCTTACCGAGGCACGGAGGAAACACGGTACGTAACTGGTGCTCACCCATCCACAGACCAACCTAGGCAAGCGCGGCTTAACCTAAATCATCAGATCGACCCGAGCGGCTGCAATTATTTAGCCACGAAAACGTCCATGAATATATAATTTATCTACACGCATTGAACAAAAAATATAATTTGTGGGTCATTGAATATTGCTCTGACGTGCAGCAGTACTTGTTGAGAGTGTTGGCATTAATTGCTTCCTATCGAATATTTCGAGGTTTCGGGGCCCCGCTATCAATATTTCAGCGGTGGCTCATTATTTTTGTGCAAAAACAACATTAAGCTTGCCATGTTATTCGCTGTTATCATAGTAGATATTTATACAGTAAGATTACCTACTTATTATTGTTTGATTACTTTAAATAATATTGTTGTTTCATCAGTATTTTTTGTCTCACTAGTCAACTCATTCTCTCTCTGCTCTATACTCCAGAGCTTAAATGCGGTACAGCCCCACAAACGATGGGGCACTTCGTGGCCTGTCTCCTGTGCAAACCATCACGGGAGCTGATGGACGCTACTCAAAGCTACGCTTTTTAGCCAATGTCTTGCTTCATACAGTCGCTCCATCATTTAGAGAAACGATAAACAGACTGCAAGAATGGATAAATGATGAATGGCTTCTGTTGTAGCCATCCACGTTCAGTCTAACTTTTCTTAGGACACCAGTCAGTTGTTGTTTTCAGTAATTATGTTATTTGTGTAGTGTATGTTAAAAATACTCTATTCTATTAAGTTTAAAATGGATGCAGTCACTTACCAAGCGTGAGTTCTTGAGGTAAGACCTTCCGAATCCAACTTGCCCTAAAACCACCTGAAAATATATTTACCGGTAAGTTCCAACTTTGTCAGGCCCATGGGTCGTTCAAAAGATATTATGATAAGAAAACCGACTCTGTAATTTTTGAAAACAACGATTTGAACTCGTTCTACCGGATTGGCCAGAGAAGGCAAACACTAATAAGATTGGAAAGAAATGTAGGAGGCCAAGTGGGACAAAATAGCATAAATAAAAATAAATTGTACCCTATCACAGGTACTTTATTTAACCCAAAGATTGTCTAGTAAAGAATGCCTTGTGGCCTTAAATCCTCCTATTTACGACTATTGTAGTAGCTACTTGAAGTTTAAATACTTAAATAAATAAAGTCATTTATTTATAATCATGTGTTATAACCGTGATATTGGCGTGTAAAACTACGCAGATATATCGAAAACTCAAAATTAAATGATTAAATATTGAAACGGGATATTTAATAATTTAATTTTGAATGGACCAAATAATGATTGCGGCCATGTCAGGTTAAAAACATAAATAATTAAAATAAAATTTAAGAAACCTTGTTTACAGTAACAGCAGATTGAATCATACTTGATTACTTAAAGACAGAGTCGATAGTAGGCCATAGAGGCTGAAGGTAAGTAGTTACATACATCACATTGGGAACTCTATGCACATTATTATTTTACACCATTAAATTCAAACATCATGGCGTTATTTAAATTAAACAAAACAATTGTGTTAAGATATTTAGAAAGGAGGGCCAAAGACAAGATGAATAGATTGTGTATGATCTGATATGAAGGAGAAAGGATTAGGTACCCAAATGATGCCGTGACGTCTGATAGGTGCAACACTTTTTCTTCTTCCATTCTCCCCGAATGGAAGAAGAAAAAGTGTTGCACCCAGCCCAGGGGGGGGACAGTTGCCTACATCAAGCTTGGCGATAAATGAAGCAGCGCTATCTATATTTTGAAGGATTGAAACCTATGTTTAGTTTTATCTCGGCAGCAATAGATGTCTCTGTAGTGAAATTCTAACTGTTAAACTAATTTAATGTTAGTTTAAATATATTCAACTCTTCATATAATAAAGTGATTATGTTGATGTATATAATATCTTATATTAATTTAATATTACGGAAATAATAGCAACACTGCCCGAATATTCGCTTGTCTCAACATCTCATTTTAATGTCAATGACACACGTAAAATCAAAATGGTCGCCATAGCCTGCGCACACGCTTGACTATGTTTTTGCATTTAAGAAGTATCTCCCCGTGCCGAACTTTGTTCTTACTTTCTTGATGTGAATGTTTGATTTCCTAAATATTGGTATTTTAATAAAAAATATTCCGCAAGTAAATTTGAACGAAATAGTTCGGTACTGGGAAATACAAGGCTTATATAAATCTAATTTTAATAACTACATTAGTGTGTAAAGGGATGTATGTAAACGTGTGCGTGTGTGAGTGTGTGATTGATCGGTAGTTCCTAGTCCAGAAATTCAGATGGCGCTTCAAACATGTCATGGCTAAAAGTCACGAGAGAGGGCACTCTTTTCCTTTTATATTATAGTACTCTGTGACCCAGCCCCAAATAGAATGGGACAAGGGCAGGAAATGATAAATAGGTACTATTAAAAATACACTTCCTCGAAAACTGGATCTTAATGCACTACGATTAGGTTCAACATGCAATGTTTTTCACAAGGGCTTTCATTTTTCTTGTTTCATCACAGATAACACTAAACAACTGTTCAAATCCCTATGGCCGGCAGTATATATTTTTTTAAAACTGGGTGTCGCTTGTTTTTAAAGCCTTCAGAAAAAAAAACATGATCATCTTATAAAATAACTAGCTGTGCCCAGCGGTTTCACCCGCTGCCCACTTAGGGGTATGAAAAATACCTAATCTCAGACCTACCCGATATGTACACAAAATTTCGTTTAAATCGGTCCAGCCGTTTCGGAGGAGTATGGGAACGAAAACTGTGACACGAGAATTTTATATATTAGAAGATTTGCATAGATAACCACAACTTGATATTTGAGTTCTAAATTTAAAAAAATATTATGAATTCCTTTTTTTAATATCTATAAGGCCGTTTAGCGATGTCATGTTTTTGTTTCTCCTTCAGTAGGTACATACGTAAGTATGAGAAGACAAAGCGCGGGGAAATTCAAATTAAATCATAGTTTCTAATAATGTACTTTTTGTTGTTTTTTAATTTCTCCGAATTGCATTGAAAAACGTTGTCGTTAAAACCGCCTCAGCTGCAATGACAAAGTATCCTCACGTGAATCAAAATGTACCTACTTTTATCTAATTAATTGTCTTTTTACTTGACAGTAATAAAAATGGAATAGAGGCAGCTAAGGACGGCCTTTTTTAACAGTCTGATGCAGCTGGTGGCAATGTTGGATCTCAGATTGAACTTCATCTACTCCATATAAGTACTTGAAAAGCGTTCGTGTATTGAACTTCAAGGTGCAGTCGGTTTTATTTAACTATCATCTAAACCGATACTTACCGCTGGCAAAACCACAAACAACCACAGTAACCACAACAACTTAACGTTTTTCATGTTTAACTAGGGAACGTTCAAGTATTACTGACCAGTTACTACACAAAGATAAATTTGCCGCATATATCTGGGGTCATGACTTGAGATAGCGATATTTTGCGTTGTTCAAACGAGGCCAGAGTATCCCATTGGCATGTGTGATGGCGTCTTAGAGTTGGTGCTAGTTATTTTTAGCGTGTAGTATAAACATTACGCATGAGAACAGCTCTTGCATTCGCTGTACGTGAAGCGTGTTTGTTTGATCGTTTTCGCTATTCTAGGGAGCCGAAATGACCTTGGTTACAGTTCATGAGATTTTGTCTTTCGTCATCTATCTGCTTGTAAGGAGCACTAATTCTATTCATCTCCAAAGCAAGGGGATTTTTTTCTTCCATAGATTTACGATTGCTTTTAATGCCGACACTTAGCTTAGGATCTTTTCCAGTCTAACCGGATGCATCTGAATACCAGAAGTTTACATGAAGCGGACCTATCTGAGCTTGGCGTTGATGCTGCATTGAACAACGAGCAGGGCAGTTTACCTACTACTGAAGACGTCTCCTGTACCTGGCAGCAGTATTAAGACGGTTAGAAGTATTAGCGGACCATCAACAGGCTACAGCTCCTTGAGTTATGAGTTGAGCTACACGATAACTGACAAATTCTTCCACTGAATAGACAGGTCTACTCAATGCTTCATTCCTAAAAAGACAATCTCAGACACTAATCTGCATAATCCTCATGTAAGTTGATATGTCAAGATATCTGTCTGGACCTTAAAAAAGACTGACCTGAGATTATTTCGGTTATTTCTTTTCCCAGTAGTATAAACTGGCCTAACTCGTTTAAAAAAAATGAGAAACCTACTTGCAGCATGAACAGAACATCATTTATCATTACAACAAGTCTACTGCATGACATAGGCTTCTACAATAATCGCATGCCAGTCAGCTCGATTCTCATGCACTCTTAGGCCCGAGCTATTTGCACTTTAGGTGGCCAATAGCAATATACATTAACATAATGGCAATAAAGTAGAAATTTCTATTATATATGGTCGTAATAACAAAAATACCGCTTCGGTATGCTTGAGGCTCCTGTATCGGCAGCCTTGAGAATGCTTCGGGATGCTTCGGCATCCTTCGGTAGGTACGCCGCCGACTCACACACAACACAATCGAGGTAATACGATATGAGACGCTTCGGCGAGCTACAGGACGGTGCGGCATGCTTAAAGACGCCTAGTCATCCCTAAGAACGTTGCAGCATGCCAAATCATAATTTCCGACAGTGTGCGCTTGCATGTAGGATGCCGAAAGATCCTTTTCCTTGCCGATACCGATAATGGGCGCCGGGCCTTAACCAACCTAAGGAGATTAGGGTTAAATCTAACCTGAGGGTAGTTGCAGTACTATCATAAAAGCACACTCTTCAAAATGTTAAGAGTTTCCGAACACTCTGCTTGCCTTATAGACTAGCTGTTTAGTTGACTGCTCCGTTGGTCTCGTGGTCGTAAGCGTGGCTGCTAAAAACAGGATTCTACATTCGATAAACGATTGGGGGCAAAAAGAGGAATTTCTCAATAACTGCCCGGAGTTTAGAAGTTGGCGGTATGACACCCCTGTGCCTCGGAAATCACGTTCAGCCGTTGCTCCTGCGCCTGATCTAAATCCAGTCATGTCAGATTGCCATCCCATCGGGCTAAAGTTGAAGGAACAGAGTGTACCTGCGCCAGCGCACACACGCCTACACTAAAATATTTTCCGCGCCAATGGCTAATTTGCGTTGCGATTGGTCGCCGTGACCAAAAACGGTCAAGACTACAAGACAATATTTAGATGGCTCAATGAAGAAGGCAGGTCCATAGCTTTTTAGCGGATGGGAAATCTTCAAATAACTTCCCCCGCTCTGGGTGAAGCGGGGGAGTACCAGACTTGTACTGACTAAAACACAACCATGTTCCTTCTATTTTATCCTTCACGTTCCGGGGCCGCGGTATCTCTTGCGAACAACCCGCATGCACGGGGGTATCCATAGCTTAATTAAAATTTGACTATTGAGATCAAGCTATTTTGAAATGAATGAAACAGCATCATTCATAAATAAAATTAAAGAAGTATCCCTCAAAGAACTATTCTCATTACTGTAAATAAATTTTCTTCTATTGACTATGTGCGAAGTGGGTGGTGGGGAACGGCAAATCGATCGTAGCGCACAACGTGGCAGAAATGTGAATTAATTCTGGGCTGTCATGTGTCAAATTGCTTTATTTTCATAACTTCCTTTATAATTTTAAGTAAAAACTTAAAAATTTGCGATATGGGTCATAGTACTATGCTGTGTCGTAAATTGTAAAAACAATAAGAAAAACAGTTCGTGCAAGTTTTATTCGTTTCCAACATCAAAGTGGACATACAGCAAAGACAAAAATGGATAGCTGCTGTGAAGAGAAAAAAAGTAAGAAATTTAACCTAAGTAGTACACTATAATAATAGCGTTCCAAAATTACAGTCCTTTTTTATTTGTATTAGTGCTGATCGGTCCCCATGGCACCCAAAACGACGTGATACAATATGCAGTGAACATTTTATTGGAGGCAAAAAGTCAGACGCAGAGGCGAGCCCTAGCTATATTCCAAAAATATTCCCGTCAAAATATCGGTGTAAGAAAATTGACCATTCTCAGGTCACTGCTAGATATAATCGTTTTATGACGCGAAGATATCCGGATCAACAATTTATTGGAAAATACGAACAGAATCAGTTACCAATCGAAACAGTTACTAAAGTAAATGAAACGGAATTTACTACGAGGGCCGATAAAGGATGCCAAGCAGATAATATTAATAATCAGTTCGAGTTGAAAGAAACAACATTTTTTTGTAATAGGTACGTTCAAAATAATAACTGTGATGCTGAGATCCAAGTAGAAATACCAACTACTTCTGACAAGTCCTGAATAGTTGTGGCCACTAGGGGCGCTGTCATCGCGCACACAACGAATAGGCAAAACATATTATATGTCTACATGATATAAGTCTTCTTGAATGACATGACATCGTTTTATTAAAGACAGGACTAAACCCCAGCCCATAAACTTCATTGGGCTAGAATAAAAAAAACCGAAATTAAATCTAACATAATTTATTGGTGAATTAAATCCGATAAATTAAAAAAAAAATCGTTACACAATCAATCAGCTACTTACAGAATTAAGCAAAGAACATTGCGCCGGGAACACAGATAATTACACAACCCGTAATGCCTAAGTGGTGTACTTATAGTACACTTACATTACACCAATTACTTACATTTTGTAGACTAAGTGACCGCTGTCATCAATCAGGTAATTGCCACTACTAAGAAAAACCCAATACCTAATGCTCTAGAAAATACGGGCAAACAATCGTAAATTTATGCTTCACTAGCTTCGCTCCGCGGTTTCATCAGCCTAGCTCGGGATAAAAAGTCCAAAAATTAAAGGCCTATGTGTTAATCCAGTGCATACGCTATCTACATAACAAATTTCTTTTTCTTTGAGCTGAAGCAATAAGAAACATACTAACACATACAAACTTTTGTCTTTATATTAGTGTGATGAATTCGCTGAAACCAACATTGTATTGACAGTATGTTCGAAAGTGTGTAAAACGTTAAGTTTGCACATGCCCCGTACCATGCGGGTCGATCTTCTCATGTCCCTACAATGTAAGCAATGTATAAAACTTGTAACATCAAATATCCTGAAAACATTTATTCTTGCTCAAGATAACTTTTATAATCATTATTATTGACGATGATGTTATTGATTGATGAAGATTTATTTCATTTAATTAAAGTATCTGGTTAGCGTAAAAATAATAGTTAAGTACAAAAATCTACGTGTTCTATTAGCCCGACTACCGAATGGAGGGTTATGCTTTTCGAGCGTATTTAAGTATGTATGTCTAATTCTTTATCACACAGCACAGCCTAAACCGTTTAACAGAATTCAACATACGAGGTGTCTTTGAATTAAACAGTTGTGTTTTGTAACGAAATAACAAAAAATTAAAACAGACTCGAGTAAAAAACTTAAAAGAAAATCCAGTCTTTAACAGTCTGAACTCATTAAAAATCTAAACCAGGTCAAAACTTCCCAATAATTTAAGTAGTCAAGTTTTTTTATTTTGTTATTTAAATATTGTGTTGCTATCTGTGTTTCCGACAAAATGTCGTTCTAGGCGCAAACTATCGATAGTATTAGCTAACAAGATTCTTAAACTTTTTTATTTAAGTTTTCATGGACGAGAATTCAAGGCTAGTTCAAAATTATCTGCTTCAAAAATCCTGGTGCCTCCTATCAGTAGGTACTTTTAAAGCATAATACAGAGAATAATTATTCGATAGGTTTGTCCAACGACGAATAAGCACTCGTATCGAATAATTAGTTAGGTAAAAAAAAAATATTATGCAAGCGCCAAACGTCAAATGTTCGTAGATCCAATATCCCTTTCCTAAATATTTTATCAAATCCAATTACTAAACTGCAACCAAGATCTTTGACAGTTTGAAAGTATAAAATATTTCTACAAAATTGTAATCTAGTTTTTTTTTCTAACAACAAAATTCGCTGAAAATAGTCGATTTTAGTATTTCATTTAAGTTCTTCTTCATATATTTGTATAGGTACACACTTTTTAATATTTTTAAATATTTCACAAAATTACAGACAAACGCAGTACAGTGAACAAGATTCAAGTACCTATATATTAAACGAAAATTAAGTGTGACTTAATATTTATAAAGCTTAAAATCGTAGTTTCGTCACTCGTAGGAAAAAAAATTGAATCTATCGTTCTTACATTTGACGAAACGGTTGGTGCAGTGTGTACGTGTTACGGGTTCGATTCCCGAATGGGACAAATATTTGTATAACCTACAGATAGTTGTTCCGGGTCTGGCTGTTTTCGTATGTGAGTTTATATGTTTGTAAAAACTGACGAATAAATATTTGGATATTATAACTAACTATGGTAAATTGGAAGATTTATTCGCTTAAAAATAGACTATGGTAGACCAATGGATTGAGGTAGATTTTATGGCAGTTTAACAAACCCTTTAGTCTTTAAACGCAATATTTATGTAAAATACTATTTGCACAACACCAATATTATGAACTAATAAGCCACGGATATAGGATTAGAAACCTTGATTTAGCTACACTAAGTCCAATTTTCTTTGAAACTATGTGAGTTTCGCATCAATAGTTATTGTTATTCTAAAATCAACTAGCTATACATGTACTTAAAGCCGATATTGCATTTTTTAAGTGAGTGATGTCATCTCTTTTAACGCCCACTAGCAAAGCTACCCTATAAAAAGCCTTGAATCCATGTCCATACAAAAGTGCATTGAAAAACGGCATTATTAAGTTATTCATCACAGTTGTATTACAAAATTTACATAAAATGAAATCCTGCATTTTACAAAACATGTCCTTGGGTGCATTCTTCAACCGAACCACTTTAAAATTGAACCTGTAAAGAAAAAAAAAAGGATGTGAGATCATTTGCAAAATTCCATGTAGACTGCTAAGTGAGAACAATATTTCTTGCTTTCCCTCTCTATCTGTTGCAGAGTGGCTAGTTCATCACCATATGCACACAAAATATCCTTGACTTGAATAAGACGAAATTTAAAACGTGTATTAAACATACACTATGTACGATTATAATTTCGGAAAAAATGCTTAGCATGAATGATGTAACAAAGGTTTTGTATCAATATCTAAATTTTACAGAGGGTCCATGGAGTTTCTTGCCCATTCTTCTCCGTAGAGATCTACGCTTTGGAATCTGCAACTGCAGTACTTTCAATTTTTATTGTTATCATTGTATCGATAGTGCTTATTAAAAGGCGTGATGTTATGTAGATTGTAGGTACCTAACTAACAACCCACCTAATTAGCGAGAAGCATCACAGGAAAGCTCCAAAGCCGAACGCTCGTTTAATACTCTCAAAGTAGTACCGCCGCCAGTTCTCCCTGGTCTGGTCTACTTCTGCAGTGGGTACCAGGTCTTGTTTCACTGTCACTAAAGTGTGGTCGTCCTGGAATGAGTTGAAGAATATTAAATACAATGCAACATGTTATGTAGGGCTGTACTAGAATTGGTTAGCTAAAATTAACATCATCTGTCTAGCCTGCTCCCAACGGGGGCTTGTGTGTTAATCCGGAGTTGTGTGTTGTTCCGGGGTTGCGGGTTGTTCGAAAGAGATACCGCGGCCCAGAAACATTAAGGGCTAAAGAAGGAACATTGGTGGGTTTTAGTCAGTAAGTCTTATACTACCCCCTTTCCGCCCAGAGCAGGGAATATTATTTGAAGATTACCTATCCGCAAAAAAAAACCGTTTCTCAAATATGTTGGGGTCGGTTTTAGTCTTACGGCGTGCAGCTGAATACGGGTATTTAACAGCGACTGATCTCCACAAGCCAGTTAGTACTTGGTAATATGATAGTTAAACTGGTAATCAGTCAGTTTCGGGCCACTGACAGGTACTGCATTGCCAAATATTAATAACTAGCTTTTGCCCGCGGCTTCACTCGAGTTAAATTCGGGGTAACACAGTTCCCCTTTCTTGATAATTATGCAGGTACCTGCTACCTATAGTTTTTGCCCTTGCGCCTTATTTATTGTAATAGCAAAGCTAAGTTTTCCCTTTTCTTCCCTCTTTATCCTTCCTCATTTATCACTTTAAAAAAATAGCCTATGTCCGTCTCCAGGGTCCAGGTACCAAAATTCATCAAAATGGAAGACGTAACTAACAAACAAACAATAATATTAGTACCTAAGGATATACATCCTTACTAATATTATAAAAGCGAAAGTGAGTTATATCACGATACTTCTTTTGTATGTCGTGGTCAGATTATATGACAAGTTAACATAAGCTACATCAGTCAAGCTGGCCTACTTTAGTAATTGGCCAGCTTGTCGGCGCTTTGACTCATCAGTCAACGCCTGACGCACTATGAACAACAAGACACAATTAAGCAATTTAATCAGTATACAAAGATACTTTGTCTATGGTAATACTTATCCAACAGCAAAAAAGCACACTTGGCTGGCTGACTTTATTTGACAATGCACAAACCGTGCGAAGACGAAAAAAAAGAAATACCGTTCGCATTATTTTTGTACCCCCCAGAGTAGAAATTCTTACTAATATTATGAAAGCGAAAGTGAGTTTGTATGTTTGTTTGTTACGTCTTCACGACTAAATGACCCAACCGATTTTGATGAATTTTGGCAAGTACAGAGATGTTGGGACCCTGGAGACGGACATAGGATAAAAAAAATAGAGAGAGAGATTTTTTTTTTTCGTTCATAACGCGTGTTAAAGTTAGCGTTAGCCCAAAGTAACTATGCCACACGGATGACTTACCTTCTCATCAATAGTAAACGTTACTTCAGAGAAATGCTGGGCGGGCCACTGTTTGTATCGCCAGTATTGGACTATCTTCTTAGGAGGCACCAGCTCCTTAAATTCTCCGCTTATATTTCCACCAAATAGAGCAAACTTGCCGCCTTTCGCTGCATCCATTTTGACATGGCCCTGTAACATGTATAGATTTTAATGCTGTAGCTAGTTTTATACGCCATCACAGAGACCTGCCCAAGAAACATGACATGGTGCTGGCATGACAATTTGGACTTATTCTTGATTGATTGGCCAAGGAAGGCAAAACACCGAGAGAGTTGGATAGAAACGCCTCCCGCCTTTGCAATGGGACAGAATTGGCACAATTTCTTTTTTTTATTTCTACATCGTGCAATCAGTCCTTTTACTATGAGCGGATGTGTTGGCACAATAATAAGAAAAAAAAATTTAACGTTCGTTCAATTCGAATTAATTATGGTTTTCTGGGGCGCTATTCCACATTTTTTTTTCTGATGACCCCAATTTTGTGAATATGCAAATAGCCGCCCGATGCTATGACGAAAACGATACTTCACTAATTGTTACCTATTTTCGTTTTGATTGAGTTAAATGTACATGTTTAGTCACTACGGTCTATTATTGCAAATTGACCCGCGTTGCTGGTCGGCACCAGCAACGCGGGTCAGTTTGAGAATATAGCCTTCGTAATTCTATCCACTACGACGTATCTTTGATAGGAAGGAAAGGAAAAATCACCATAATCTGTGACTAGACCATGGTGACTGAAGGCTGGCCAAGATCTTTCTACTATCAAAGTCCGCTTCCTAACCAGCTGACCAAAATATAGCTGGCTAATGTAAGTTGGTCACCAAGGACCAAGGTACTCTCCATGAGATTGTCAGTACCACAAATGCGTTGCGGATCTTTCTCAGCAAATTGGGATGGATTCAATGATAATTTTTCCACCGGTACTTATATACGCGCTTTGGACTGGGAGTTGCAGAAAGTAGTCTTTACGCAATACAATACATATCTTTAATTTGATAATTTAAAAATTCCATACCTGTGTGAAAGCAGTAACCATTTCTACCCGAGTCATAGCATCATAAAACTCTTGAGCACGACACTGGAACTTCTCCGACAGCTCAATACTCTTTGTGTCCAACTTGCACCCCACTTGCTGACTCTTCGGAGCAACAATCGGGTCCATATTCACTTTCTTATTAAAACCGCTAGTTATCATTGAAACATTGTCTGGTTTGACTGAGTCTTCACCTTTCTTGGGAAGGATGAGACCTTGAGAGAATTCTTCTTTGAGACTACGGATGTATTCGGTAAGTTGGCTCCTGATTTTATCTCGGCCTATGTTGTGCATGAATGCTTTAACTCTCTGAGCTTCCTCGCCACTGCCTTTGATTGTGATGGAAATCTGGAAATGAACACATTAATTATTTTAATACATTTTTTCAGCTGCATTCGATAATACTAGAAGTAGTCACCAACATATTTAGTTGGGAACAAACTATCATTTGGATAGGAAATTAAAACTATTACAGGGATTAAGATGCATCTAAAATCAGATTTGTATTGGTTTGATTTGTGTCTGTGTTTTTGATTAACAATGTTATAAGTAAAAAAAATATTTTAAAAGACAGAGAGAACAGAATCTTGCATCAGAGAAGACAACAAGGAGATTTTTATTTAATTTAACATTAAAGTAATGTAAATCAACAGTTGATTACATATTAATTAAAATACCAGCCATATAAATAATTTCCACACAAGTTAAAATTTTCTGAAACTGTGGATCAGTTTTTGCAAGTTATTCATATGGCTGTTACCTTAATTAATATAAAATCCGTATTCCCCATTACTATTGGCACCAATGAATAACTGGCCCAAAAGTGGACTAAGGCACAGTTCATGCAAAGTTCTCAACTTTTTCACCACTATGGACTTATAATAAAGTTTGAGCAAGTGAAAAATTAATTTAACTTTTTGTTAACACAACACTTGTACACATTTTTAATTAGGAGTTCATCTTTTTGTTTATCTGTTCCTATTTTAAATAGTTCATAATTATAATGGTTTCATATTTCACATGTTAACTGAGCTTTGTTCTCACACACAAAACAAGATCAAATGTTTTATTTTGTTAATTGAGTTAATTCAAGCTTTTGTGACAAAAAACTGGAGCAGTGAAAGTGGGTAAGTTTATTTTTCACTAACTTTCTTCATGAAATAGCAAGTGGTAATCACCTACTTTAAAAGTTATTGATCGTCACTCATTGGTCCTGTGGTGTATTCCCAGACCAGCTCATTAACCTCTAGATGCCCAGCGGCACAAAAACATGGCAGTAAACAAATTACTGTTGAGCCCCACTGGTACAAATTTTAACAAATTTCATCTAAAAATCAGATTATGCTTATGATAAGAGCCCGCCCAGCGGTGCTTGACGCATAGTTGACGTGAATAATGGTGGTCCTTGAGGGGTTAATATTGGGACTTCCTTTCAAGAATATCTGTTAACTTGTGCCCAGTTAATGGCTATTGGCTCACTCTTTAATGCATGTATCTTAAATATAATAATATAACTGTGGTACTGTAGTATCAAGGTGGAACCAGTTGCAGATGAGGAACATTTGTAACTAACTTAAACTACAAAGTTGTTTAGTAGTATTGTTCAAAGCATAGATGTACAGACACTTTCAAAGAATGCCTTGAGTTCAAAAATATTTAAGTACATAATTTTACACAAAATTTTTAAATTACATATTAAAATTCTGATGTTTGCTTCAGTGGTATAATTTATCATGAGAATGCCACAAGTTTCCTATCTGTGGTTAAATTTCCTTAGTTTATGTGATATGCAATAAAAACTACAGACATGATAATACATTGATTTTATCACATATTGCTTCATGAATATAATATTATGTTGAATTTTCAAATCATACAAGATTAATACCTATAACTTTTAGAACAAAACAGAATCAACATAAAATCTACAATTTTCTAGGTTAGATCTACCAAATGTTACTTGAATGTCAAAGCGCTTAGCTTCTGAATGAATAAGTTACAAAATTTACATAAATATGCTCACATCAACTTCGCTAACGTCATTCTCTTCAGACAAGTTCGGAATGCTGACTTCTCCCTTCACAACATCTTTGCTACCAGCCAAGGTGCCTTCCCACTTCAGTTTAATGTCCCATTCATAGAAAAATATTAACTTTCCTTTCCTATTGTTCGCTGATGCTTCACCATCGAGCTTTTCTACCTCGGTCACCTTGCAATCCACACCATTTTGAGCTATTTTGAAGTTGTTCAACAGTTCTTTTAATCGATCCTTAGACCATGGCCCCGCATTTTTCTCCGTCCAATGCCAGTTGTTCACATTTGTAGCGTCAGGCCGTTCTTCCACGATCCATCTAGGGTCACCCTCGCCCCATTTGGCCATTTTTCAAGTATGCTACAGGCACAAGGTCTCAGGAATAACAATTTTGAGATCACCCCACACGCGAATAGTTAAGTCAAAACCGTGACAGTCAAGATTTTTGACACGTTGTGGTCAGCGAACCCTATCGTAACGCAAGATATTATAACAACACTCAGTACGCTTACAAATAAACCGCGTGCTAGTTCAGATTGACTGTGAATTCTCTCAATTTTCGAGAATAATCTTGTAGGAACCGAACCATGCCATTACTGAATGACAGTTGAGGTGTTGCTATATTTTGATTTCACATACCCAAATGTATCCAAAAACCCATGTTTACCAAGTTGGGTTTTCATTTTACTTTCCTTTAAATCTATCTTTTCTAGTAAAGATTTAAATAACGTATTATAAGTATTTTAGTAACACTTTTAAAAAAACCTACTTACAAAGTGCACGTCATATATAATTATTAAATTATATTAGTGCACCGGGTCGAAATATCTCTGAGTTCCACTTCAATGATTTTGCGATTTCAGTACAAATAAACGGACTCTTATATTTTGCCCTTTTTAGGGAAGTTTACTTTATATGGCAACTATATGACAGTTTCTGCATGATTCTAGAAAACGGCTTTACCAACCTAAAAATACATCCGGCTGTCAGAGTTAACACGTCCCATTTCACGTAGTGTGGAGTGTGATTCAGGTTTCTGTATGCCCACAGTGTATGCCCGTGAGCCTTGCTCATAACACCGACATCACACCGATCTGACCGATCCCTAGTAATATTCCTTGATATACCATCTTATAATCAAGAATGATATGAATATAACAAATCATCATTACCTGTTGACGGCTTGACGGCGATACCGAATTTTTTGACGCCCTGTAATTTTCCATTTTTTACTTGTATATATTTTTATTATTAGTTTGTGTATATTTATAGATTGTATATATTTAGTAATTAATTTAATTATATGATGAATAAACTTACACACAGGTGAAAAACAAAAAATCTCAAGTGAAACAGTCAAACAATAGTTCGTTGCTATGAAAACAGTGTAGGCGTAATACCTAATTATTTTGAGAATTTGGCACTATTTTGTTCTTCTCGTTGTGGATCACGCTTATCAAACAAAATTTCATGGTATGGGTGTGTTATATGTTAAACCTCGCTTGCTGATATTTAAAGCTCGATCGCAGATAGGGAAAGTATTAATGAACCATAAAACTCAAATGAATGCCTAACCTACTGTTTATTTATTGCTAAAGAGATTGGTGGTAAAAAAACGAATTATTATTTTTTGTTTATTAAATTAAGTTCATCAGCATCTTTTCTGTTGTTGGACACACTGTTGGTAAATATGTTGTTGAAATCCTTTTTATTCGTTCCGTAGCTGTCCGTATTCACAGCCATTACTCCAAGACTGTTGGCACCAGATAATGTCAAATTATGAAAATAAACAACATCGTATGACCAACAATATTTAAATGTATTAGTACCTAGGTCTTTTTTTGCGTATGGGAAATCATCAAATAACTTATATTGGTTTGTATTAGAATTTTGATTACGTATAAAAACCGACAACAAAATTGTTATACCTAATCAAGATTTGATATTTAGTTTTTCAAATATGGGACTTTTTTATCAAACTGCAGCCGGAACTTTGTTTTTCATTATGATGATATGAAGAACAAATTTAGTTTTGTGGTTTAGTTTTAATTTATGTCTAATTTGAATAACCATTACGCATTTCCTGATTGTATTTTTTGTTGCTACCTAAGTATACAAGTCTGACTCGCACTTGGCCGGTTATTTAAAATATTTAAATTCAGAATCTATCGCGCGGAGTCTGGCGAGCCAACATCAACAAGGCTTATAAAGTACGTCAAAATGATTGTTTCATTACTATTGTCTGTGCTATACGTTTTAGTAAATCAATGCCCAATACTTAAATTAAAACATCTATTAATTCGCATAGAGATAGTGACGAATTTAGAAATAACCAGTTCAAGTGTTAGGTTTAAAAGTCCATTGAATACTATTCTTAGACTAAATTAAATCTTTGCTTTTTAGGGTTCCGTAGTCAACTAGGAACCCTTATAGTTTCGCCATGTCTGTCTGTCTGTCCGTCCGTCCGTCCGTCCGTCCGTCCTCGCTTAATCTCTGTGACCGTTTGCACTAGAAAGCTGAAACTTGGTACCAATATGTATATCAATCACGCCGACAAAGTGGTAAAATAAAAATTGGAAAAAAAAAAATTATTAGGGTAGCCACCCTATATGTAAAGTGGGTAGTATTTTTTTTTTTAATTTCAACCCTAACGTGTGATATATTGTTGGAAAGGTATTTAAAAATGAATAGGGGTTTACTAAGATCATTTTTTGATAATGTCAATAATTTCGGAAATAACCGCTCCAAAAGTAAAAAACAATGTGTCCCCCCCCCTCTAACTTTTGAACCATAAGTTTAGAAAATATGAAAAAAATCTGAAAAGTAGAACTTTACAAGGACTTTCTATGAAAATTATTTTGAACTTGATTGACACAACAGTTTTTGTAAAAAAAAAAAGTTGTACAAAATAATTTCTGGACTAAGTTTGTAGTATAATCGGCATTGGATTTGCATTCATTACATCAATGGAATATTACGGGTCTATGATAGTTTATATAATAGTTTAAGTCATTCGCACCACGTTTACGTTAACACACTATTCCCATACTTGGATAATAATAAAATACAATTCCCTAGTGTTCAACGTCAAACTAATAATAAACTCATAAGTGGGAACACTTATTGTGACGGACGGCAAACTACGGAACCCTACACTGAGCGTGGCCCGACACGCTCTTGGCCGGTTTTTTAATCTAAAAATGACTTCTTATTTTTTCAGCGCATTAGGTTATCATTTATAGCACAGATTCTGCTCTTGGGCAATTTTATTCTGTGCCTTGGTTTATTAATTTCTAGCAGTACCTATATTCATTTTAACTCGCAAAGTTGCGATTATCAGGTGTTGTTGGTGCAATGCATTTGAAATGAGAATAGGACTGATCTTGCTGAATTGGGACTTTATCTGTCAACTGTCACTTGAAAAAGTACAGACGCCTGCACATCAAGCTACTACAATCTGTCAGATTTCTTTGATAGATTTTCCACTTTATTTCTAAAGCATAAGGTTCAAGGTTCATTGGAAAAATTTGACAGTTTCGGGTAGCTTGACCTGCAGGCGTCTGTACTTGCAAATTCTCGAATATATTGGAGCGCAGTCTTTGCCTTCGTCGTGTAACTAACCTACAAGGTGGTCTACTTAAGGTGCAGAAATAAAATAAGTAAGTAGGTAGGTAAGTAGTGAGTATTTTTTGTCTGATCACCTACTTACCTGTTTATAATCTTACATATTACAAGCAACTTTGTCTTCTAGCTAACCCACTCATATACCTAGGTAAGTAGTTAGTTAGCTTACTCGGTATGTTTTAAATATTTTTATGAATCCATTCTCGAAGACAATACACCTACATACACAATACATGAAACATACATAATAAGATCACGTATTATTTTGTATCTGTCAAGGTCACTCAAATAAATTAAACACATAAACCAGCTACCGTTGATCCCCAATTGGTTGAAACTCGTTATCTTAGTGAGCGAGTGAGATAACAGAACGGCCTCGAGAATAAACCCAGTTCGACTCGGAGTCCGCTCAGCGCAGGCGCGGCCACAATCCATCGCAAATAGTATACAATAAATAAATAAAAAAACAATGTTCCCATTACGCCGCGTTGGCAGCAAGGTGTGTGATCAGTGCTTCGATCAATTAAAAATAAATATTTCACTATGGTTAAATTGATGTTTCGATTTTTGAAAGTTCAGTCTTCGAATTTTAAATTAAGTTTCGTTTGTTTTAAAATAAATATTGGTATTTAAAAGTAGCCGGTTTTGCAGATCCTGGAGCAATGGCGGGCTCCCGTGGTCGCAACTGGAATGCAGAGGAATTACAGCTCGGAAGTGACTGCTCCTCGACCTTTGTCCGTGTTGACCGAAGACGAACAGACTATGAAAGAAACTAGTGAGTACACAGCTTAAGAACTATGAACTTTGTGACATATTTTTTGTGGGATTCTGTGTAGTTGAATGAATGAATGAATATGAATAAAACTATCATATTGCAAGTTAACACACAATTTTATTCACTATTCCAGCAATTTTATTATATATTATTAACTTGTTTTTAACGAAATATTAAATTCAAACCCCATAACTATCTAAGTTTAATACGATCATTCGTTACCTCTTATTGATAAGAACGATTACGCTTGATTAAATAACTGTATCAAAACAAATTATGAAACTTATTTCGCTCTATCTTATCATTATGCTACGTAGTAACTATACCTCACTTAATATCTATAAATTATCAAAGATATTATACAGAAAAAAAAAAGATTCATAGTACCTACCTTTTTCCTTTACTGTGATAACAGGAAATAGGGTAGGTATTTTGTAGGTAAACATCTTACATAAGAATAACAACTTTATGTTCAAAAGGAAAGTGTTCGTAAGTGGTTCAATTGCGCCGTGGCCGCCACGCGTTGCAGCTGAACACAAGACATGACGTCTTGTGTTCGATTCCCAAGCTATGCAAAGTGTTACTGTGTTTTCCCATCAGTAGCACGAAGTCTTGAACCCCGTAGATGGTAATAGGCTTACCCCTATTTCATGGGACTTAAACATAAGTGGCAAAATGTGAGGGTATAATGGAGTGATTAAGTTATTTACCTACCAATATTTAGCTTTGAAAACAGGATTATAATGCAGTAAAGATGTAACAAATTACCCTGTAATAATACTAATATAAGACTTTATTATACACAAAAAATGAAAATTGGGTTAACTGTTTATTTCGGAACAACATAAGTAAGTAGGTAGGTACTTCAAACACAATAAATTCCTTTTTCGGCTTTCCGGATACACGACCATGCGTCAGTTTTCATAAAAACAAGAAAAAAAAATCGTAGGTATCTGTATCTCCTTCCTTTTCTTCTTCGAATGTTAGTTGTGCTTGTGTGGATGATGGATTCATTGGTGTATTAAGTGTGCGTAAGGAAGATGAATGTTGGATGATTGCTGTGAGTCTACTGTGTATGATGTGTGTTGTGTGTCTGGTGTGGGCTCTTGTGTACCTAGCATTAACACACACAGTGTCTCACCTTACTGAGTATGATAGTTGAAACAATAATATTATTGTAGTTAATGTATATCGGTACCTATTTACGTACCTATATTTCATAATATTACAGCAATTGCTGCGTAGCAGTTGCATCATAGTACTTAGATAATTAATAAGCTATGATAGGAGATAAATAACATATTTACTTTATTTAGTTTAGTTTGACCATTTATTAACGTCATCCGTTTCGATAAGTTTCGCCCTCGTTTTCGAGAAATGTTAGATTTTAACTCCACTTAATACTCGACAATACAAAGATGCGATGTATGGAGTACCTATATGAATTCAAACTCAAAGCACACTAACAGACACTGGTATGTTAAGAAACAAAAGAATGAAGCTACAGTCCCAGACACAATGTAGGTATAATAAATACCTAACTTGTGAAAGTAATGTGGATGCTCAATCCAAAGCGTAGATATCTCGGAGAAGAATGGGAAAGAAAACTCATAGAAACTCTTTTAAATCATAATTTTTTTATGAAGCATGTTGTGGCATGAAAGGAGGTATTTAATGAGATGACAAATAATAGAGAATTATGGAAGAAAAAGACATGATGATCCCGAATAAATTGGAATCAAAGCTGTGGAAGAAAATAAAATTCACCAGTCTACAGCGAATCAATGAATTGATCAATGTTTTAACGGCACCCACTAAAAGATTGATCAATTCATTGATTGGCTCTATAATATATTTCTAGAATTTCTTTAGAAGTATGCTGGCATAATAGTTATGATAAGTGTGTAGTTTTTACAGTGTCAAGGAGTTCTTAGAGCATAACATCGTATAATGAAAGTACTGCTATAGAAAATTTGCATTTTTTTTTTATTTTATCTAAAAACAAAACATGCATGTTCTACCATTGTATTTAATTTACCATCTGATATACCATGCTTAATGCAAATTAATTAATTAAGAATGATATGACGCCATCGCACATGTTCCGGGAAATCAAAACATGTTATTATCTCAAAACAGTTTGAAGATAAAATTTACATGTATCATGTATTCTTGAATAGAATGAAATTATTAACAAAAAAATTCGTTAGATGGGTGGATCTTCTCTTACTCTTTCCTCGAACACGTCTACCGAAGAGCTATCCCGTAGTAGGGGGTCATCATCATTCCTGCCCTTGTCCCATTATATTTGGGGTCGTCGGCGCAACACGTTTTCTTCTCCCCTATCAGACGTCACGGCATCATTTACTATCCCTTAGGGGGTGTGAAAGTAAATTCCAAACGCACATAGCGAGAACAGTAAATGATCCATTATAACGATTTATGGAGAGGGGAGGGAAACGAAGGAGAAGAGATAATGATGAGCGATAAGGTTTACCTCTAGGGATAAAGTACTCAAAGGATTCCCGTAGATACGAAGCAGCTTTAGGATTATGAGGAGCAGAAAATAGAAAAGAAAGAGTGTGAGAGTCTCGAAGCTGACGAATATTCTGACACATGATCGTAATTCCGAAGCCCGAAAATGAAGCGGAAACACAAGTTCTGCAGATGTTGGAGTTTATCAAGATGTTCCTCATTCGCAACTAGAAAACAGACATCAGCATAGTCTAGACGAGGCAGAAGCAGAGATTAAGCTAGCTAGAGTAAGTGGAAAGCACTATTTAAGTTGGTTAAATCTATGTTACATCGAAATGTAGTAGAGAAAGATAGACAGGGGTAGGCTAACAAACAATCATAAGATTAACTTATCTATTTGGATATACAATAATTATTTTTATTGTTCTGCTATCGACGATGATGATAACTCAGATATGATTGTGAGCTTGATAATAACTGAGGCAATGATATTGAAATAATAGAATTAGTTAGGTAACGCTTTGGCAGTAACTTTTAGAAGCTGCCTTCTATAGCTATCCATTTAACAAGTTAGCAGTTTCTAAGTGTAATCAATTAATGACACGGATATGCGCATACACAAATGTTTTTAACCCATTTCTCAATTCGAATGTTTTTTTTCTGTGTTTGTTGCGCGATTTCTCTCTTTTTAATTGAAAAAGTATACTCCCGAAGGTGTCCCATGATGATAATTCATCTATATTGCTTGAGTAATTTATGAGTTATCTTTATAGTACAGAATACTCTTTTCTTCTTATGTATACGGACGATATGCTAATACCTCTTAGTAGCAATGAAAAATGTAGGTATACTTACTCGATAAAAAATTGTGTAAGAAAAGAAGTCCGCGTTATTAGTGATTTTTTGGTAGTCGGTTTTTTAGAGCAACGGATTAGACGTGATAGAATAGATAAGAATGAAGAAGTTGATTTAGAAGTAAGCAAGTATTTAAACTTATAAAAACTGTACTTTAAAACCATATGAAGGCTGAAAAACAGCGACACATTTATAGAAAAGGGATATCTTTATGACGATAACCCGAATTACAAACAACACGCAATTTATCAACTGAAATTATCTTCCCATTCAAAATTAAGACGTAAGTACAACATAAACTAGTCGCTGCAGTGTGTGATGCAAACAAGAAATCATGTTTGAATTGCTCAACTGCAACGAAGAAACGAGAAAGGGATGTCAAGTATCTGTTAAGCTTGTTTAAAGCCAACTCTCTCGTATCTCTTATGTAGATAAGTGTGACACAACACACTGCTTCACATGTGAAGCACGTAGGTACTAGGCGAATGGGTATGACGAATTGGCTATAAGAGGAAGACCTAAGAAATGATATGGACGTGTTAAAAATGGAAGTAGATAAAGGCCGTTTCTATACAATCTCACTGGCGCCATCGTAGAAGAGGCACTACACAACGCCCATAGTCCAACTTTAATCTAGAAGACTAAGATAAACACCTTTACACTCTTATCATGATAACCGACCCACCCTCAAATCACCATGACGTAATTAATACCGGTGTGTCAAAATTATCGGACAACAATTCCGAATGCCTGAAATCGCAAAAATACTTGGCAACAGCGCGATGAAGATAAACGCTAATGTTTTTGAATGTAATGTCTGATAAGAAGTAAAAATTGAAGACAAAGTTCGTGGGTGTTAGGTTAAATATAATTTCGTATATAATCGCAAGAATTTTTAGACGGTTCGTGGAATTTTCATAAACAGCGCGGTGGATGAATGGAAGATTCACTAGCCAAGTGACACACCCATTCCCATAAAAGATAATGCACTCTTTAGATTTGCACTGAGTAGGTAAGCTTACCATGTCAGGCTCTGCAATTAGAATATATGAACTTCCTAATCTATTGTTCTTTTTCATATCATCCATGGCTACGTATATTATCTCGATGCTTAGTTCAAGGTTAGGTAATTAGGAATCTCTAACTTATTTGTTTCCCTGTTAAATTTAGTTTATTATAGTTTTCTCATATTTTCCTTCATGCTTTTGCTCCGCTTATTTATACAGAATTGTAATATGACTAGCTGTGCCCAGCGGTTTCACTTGCTACAGCATCTTAGTGAAAAATGCCTATGCAAAATTTTAAATCAATCCGGCCAAGGACCCACGTTCTCCCATAGAAACTTTGCCATCCTGTTATATCCCCTTAGGGGTTGAATTTTGCAAAATCCCGTCTTAGTGAGAACCTTCGTCTTAAAAGGATCCCCCATGCAAAGCAAAATTTGAGATTCCTAACACTAGTACTTTCCTGAAATTTCGTGATGAGTGAGTTAGTGACCTTCTCTTTTATACATATGAAATACAAATGTTTATGCTGAGCTGAGCTACTCCACGATGTTCTCAATCTGTTATTACAACTAGATAACAAACTTCACATTTCTTAATACAGGCGTAAAATAAATGAACTACTGCTATTACATGAGTATATTATGCACGCGACTGGCTGTTTGTTACAGCATGGCATGAATACAGTGGCATGACTGAACTAGCGGTCGGCCGCATGTTGCATAGCAACAGGGGCGTGAGTGTGACACGTTTTTAAAAACAACAAGTCTCACACTGTCTCAACGCACGCGAATCCTGTGCAATATTGTCAGCCATGGAATATAAATCGTCCTTGTTATTATGTTAATTAGTACTGACTAAAACAAAAGAAAAATAATAGGTGTAAAAATGCCGTGATGGGCCAGGCTGCATGCTAAGCTGATGCTATATGCTGATGCATAAGGCCGTGGGTTCAAATCCGGGCAAGTAACAATGCGACTTTTCCAATTCATAATATGTCACATCAAAGTCATTTTTATCGATTTTTATTCAATGTTATTAAATTTTTTTTCGAACCAGAAATCTGTTTTCAAATTACCATAGTCAGCTGTCAGGTGGACCACTTTGTGGCCCACAGGCTTGTATAATCTAGTAGGTTGGTAACTTCCTAGTGCTTCTTATCTGCCCTGCTTGTTATCATATTTTTGACAACTAGGTGATAGACATAAAAACTTTAATAAAAGGTAGGTGGTATTTGAAATGATGATAGCAACACTCACAATCAAAATATTCGAAGATAGAAGATAAAGATAAAATTAAGGAAAATTCTACAATAAATTTCTTTTGCGTGGGTACCATCATCATTTTCCTGCCCTTGTCCCATTCTATTTGGGGTCGGCGCAACACGTGGGTACCAAAGGGCGTAAATATATTTTTTTAACTTTGCCCCATACTAGGAATTTCTTCGGTCTCGTCGGTGCGTTTACAAACATTTAAACTTACATACACAAACAGCCAGACCCGGAACGACAATCTGTAGCCCATACAAATAATTATTCCGTGCGGAGATCGAATCCGCAATGCATATGCAACAAACCGTGAAGTCTTGGATTTTTTTAATGTCATTCCTGTGTTGGAAAGAGACGGAGCTATACAAGATGTCTAGCGCCATCTATTTCGCACACTGGAATAAGATTTAATAAAACAATCCCCACAAGAGTCAAGTCAAGTCAAGCGAGTAGGTGTAGGTATATGTTGGGTTGGCTATTTAATCATTTTCATAGTCTTAGGGGTAGTCTTAAAATCAGCAGATTTTGTCTTCTGTGATCTTATTTAAAGCACTGTCAATTATTCTGTACCTATGTATGTATAGCTATTAAACCTCTGTCTTTAACCTAATAGATAGGTACCTATAGCCATGGACAGAGCTTCTATTTGTTGTCTTTAAAATATCCCTTTTTTCCGCATTTCAGTAAGAAAACTAGCGACAGAACAGATTGGTCCACTGGTCAGGAAAATGGAAGACGAGCACCGCATCGATGACAGCGTCAGACAATTGCTTTTTGACAATGGCGTAAGTACCTATCTCCGTATCTACAGTAACATCACACAGTATCTTAAGCTCTTGGCTTAACAATAGCAGATAAGATGCTGTCGAGCCCGGCTGTCCTACGTAGAAAATTGAATCTTAACGGTTTTGTCAGAAACTCTAAATTCAGACGATTACTCTTAACATAACTGTGTTATTCAGTTATTGGATTGACGGTGACATCTCGATATAAAAAGCTGCATTGACAACAATAAAATGAAGCTACAGTCCCAGTCACAAGGCATTAATAACTGTGAAAGTGCTGTAGTTGCCCATTCCAAAGCGTAGATCTCTATGGAGAAGAATGGGCAAGAAACTCCATGGGTAGGTACTCTTTAAATCAGAATATTCTTACAAAACCTTGGAAACCCCCAAGAAAACATCCGGAAATCTTGGATATCTTACTTAACGAGAAGTAGCGCAATCAGTCTTGTTATAACATGGACGATAGAAGACAGAAATACAAATGAAAGGTTTTTGCTCAATTTTGGGATAACCGAAGTACCTAGTTTTAAAACGTTGTAGAAAGTGTCACAACCCCCAACAATATGCCATTCATCATTGATGTCCACTTTATAAAACGATGTTACTGTGTATAACGATTACGAAGTGGCAATAAACTCACTAATGTCCTTTAAATATATTATCAGTTTGACTTTCAAATGAACGTAATGGACTCTTATTTAAAGGTTTTTTATCGTGTTTGACTGCGATTGTATAAACAGTCTTAATCAAACACCGGTTTAGAACTACTTTATTTATTACTAGCTGAATCCCGCGGTTTCACTATCATCGTGGTGATAGAATATACAATAGGTAGGTATATCTATCTTTATAAATTGTAGCCTGTGTTATCCTGTCGTTACTAGTCGGACGGACGGTGAGCTACCCATTGCTCACCGTCCACAGATCCTCAAACTTCCAGCCACCTCCTTTGTAAGCATAACTGCTTCGCAGAAGTTGACCGTTTCCCATTCCCTCTCGCCGGAGCGAGAACCATGACCTGAATCAGAGCCGAATGAAAGAGGACGCCGATATGAAGGCTTCTAAGTGTTTATCTATGCCCTATAACACAATAACACCCTCCCCCTATGGCACTGGCATTTAATAGTACATTACTGCCGCGGTCTATAATGACTACTTTGCTGGTCGCGCTGATGATGGCCGACAGCGCAGCGTAGCGCAGCTCCAGGCCGACACAGCGCGGTCAGCGTGCAGCACTTGATGGACGAGCTGAGGACAGCAAGGGCTGCAATGATGGCCAAGATGAAAGGCCTAGAGCGTAGCTAGGCTAGCTCGAGGCAATCATAGCGTAACCAGCGAAGCAGTCATTGTGGGCCAAGGTTTGTATAGTGCTTCACTCAAAAATGCAAGTACCTAATCTAAATAAAACCAGCAAGTAATTTAAATAAAAATTTATTTATATCCGTCTGACTGTCGTTTTAGGATACTCGTTAAGTTGTGGTAATTTTTAATGTTCAAATTGTGCTTTATCAGAACCATGCACTTTAACATTGAATAGGTATTCCAGAGAGACGAAGGCTTCATTTTGTTGGAAAGATCATTGAAATACGCAAGAAAAACATTTTCGGATAAAGATTTAGTTTTCCTACTGATTTTCCACTGCACAAATTACACATATGCAAGCTTATATTTTTTCCTTTGAGTTTCGCGGTATCAAATTTTCAACCACTAATTTAGCTTCATCTTTAATGTCTGGTGGTGTTAAACACATTGAATCGGAAGAATTTTCGCTTTGAGAGCTCATTTTTAGCAAAAAAGTCAGTAAATAAATCAAAATTTTCGCTGAACCGCGCTTTTGTTACTTCTTTGTTTTTTTTATTATTAATGGTAGTTGGAATTATACAGCCTAATATCGAATAAAATCTTTTAAATCTTTTTTTATTTTTACCTTTAGACGTACAAACAGCTGTGTTTTAAATAAAATCTTTTTGGAATTGATTTTTTAAAACGTTGAAACGTCAAAATAGCGGCCGGCAAAACATTGCCGGCCTGTTAGAGCGGCCAGCAAAACTTTGCCGGCCGCTCCTTGAAACAGAACGGCAAGGTCGACTTTGCTCAAACAAGGTTGTCAAAATAATGACAACATTACATGCATTTTTGAGTAAATACAATAACCTTTACTCAAAAATGCATGTGTTTCAGGGAGCGGCCGGCAAAGTTTTGCTGGCCGCTCTAACAGGCCGGCAATATTTTGCCGGCCGCTATTTTGACGTTTCAACGTTTTAAAAAATCAATTCCAAAAAGATTTTATTTAAAACACAGCTGTTTGTACGTGTAAAGTTAAAAAAAATATTTAAAAGATTTTATTCGATATTAGGCTGTATTATTCCAACTACCATTGATAAAAAAAAACAAAGAAGTAACAAGCGCGGTTAAGCGAAAATTTTGATTTATTTACTGACTTTTTTGCTAAAAATGAGGTCTCAAAGCGAAAATTCTTCCGATTCAATGTGTTTAACACCGCTAGACATTAAAGATGAAGCTCAATTAGTGTTTGAAAATTTGATACCGCGAAACTCAAGGAAAAATATAAGCTTGCATATGAAAAATTTGTGCAGTGGAAAATCAGTAGGAAATCTAAATCTTTATCTGAAAATGTTTTTCTTGCGTATTTCAATGATCTTTCTAACAAAATGAAGCCTTCGTCTCTCTGGAATACCTATTCAATGTTAAAGTGCATGGTTCTGATAAAGCACAATTTGAACATTAAAAATTACCACAATTTAATATTTTTTATTTAAATTACTTGCTGGTTTTATTTAGATTAGGTACAGGAATTGCATTTTTGCTAAAAATGAGCTCTCAAAGCGAAAATTCTTCCGATTCAATGTGTTTAACACCGTCAGACATTAAAGATGAAGCTAAATTAGTGGTTGAAAATTTGATACCGCGAAACTCAAAGGAAAAATATAAGCTACTAGCTTTCGCCCGCGGCTTCGCCCGCGTTAAATTTGAGGTAACACAGTTCCTCTTGCGCCTTATTGATTTGTAATAGCAACGCTAAGGTTTCCCTTCTCTTCCCTCTTTCTCCCTCACATCCCACTTTTTTCAAAAAAATATTAGCCTATGTCCGTCTCCTGGTTCCCAACTATCTCTGTACCAAAATTCATCCAAATCGGTTCAGCCATTAAAGCGTGAAGAGGTAACAAACAAACAAACAAACTCACTTTCGCTTTTATAATATTAGTAAGGAAGTGCAGTGGAAAATCAGTAGGAAATCTAAATCTTTATCCGAAATCTTGATCTTTCCAACAAAATGAAGCCTTCGTCTCTCTGGAATACCTATTCAAAGTTAAAGTGCATGGTTCTGATAAAGCACAATTTGAACATTAAAAATTATCACAATTTATCGAGTAACGAAAACGACAGTCAGACGGATATAAATATATTTTTTATTTAAATTACTTGCTGGTTTTATTTAGATTAGGTACTTGCATTTTTGAGTAAAGCACTATACAAACCTTGGCCCACAATGACTGCTTCGCTGGTCACGCTATGATTGCCTCGAGCTAGCCTAGCTACGCTCTAAGCCTTTCAGCTTGGCCATCATTGCAGCCCTTGCTGTCCTCGCTGTAAAGGCCTCGACCTACGGTCTCGGCCTTTATCTCAGCTCGTCCATCAAGTGCTGCACGCTGACCGCGCTGTGTCGGCCTGGAGCTGCGCTACGCTGCGCTGTCGGCCATCATCAGCGCGACCAGCAAAGTAGTCATTATAGACCGCGGCAGTAATGTACTATTACACCAAAAAGGCATTGGTTCTTCATTCCTCTTACTCATTAAACCATTCTACATTGACAGCTGATGGGCATCGAAACCCCTACCGACTACAGCGGCTCAGGCTGCGGGTTTCTCACGATGATGTTGGTGGTTGAGGAGCTTTCCAGAGTAGACCCTGCCGTCGCCGCCTTCGTGGACATCCACAACACGCTCGTCAACTCACTTTTCATGAAGTTGGGAACTGAAGAGCAGAAACAGAAGTACTTGACTAAGCTGTGCACTGAATATGTAAGTAGGACTTTCTAAGTTTCTTGCAGCATCACCCAGGACCTTATACTTCGCAGTGGAATACTCTGCAATGAAATTTCGTGAATTTGCATGACTAGTTTCAGATATAGGATAGTTTTAAACCTGTTAGGTTAAGTATGTACCTGTACCTGTTCGTATGAAACTAGAGCGGGTAGCTAGAAATAAATCCATATTCCTAGTTTACAAACCATTCTTTCTCACAGCGAGGAAGCGTAAGTCCCAGCAGAAGGAACCTTACAAACTAAAAGATACAAGATAGTCCAGTACCTATGATTTATCCAGCGAATATCAGCAAAGATAGTCACCTAAACAAGCATCTACATTTCAATTTTGTATTTTCCAGGCCGGCAGTTTCTGCCTCACAGAGCCCAGCTCAGGATCCGATGCCTTTGCTCTAAAGACCGTAGCCAAGAAAGATGGCGACCATTACGTCATCAGCGGGTCCAAGATGTGGATTTCCAACTCTGACGTCGCTGGAGTGTTCCTTGTTATGGCTAATGCTGACCCGTCCAAGGTAAGAAGACGAATTCTTCTAATTATTGATATTGTAATAGTAGTTGGAACTCATCATTGACCTGTAAGAACTTAAACAGTTCAGCTATTTTTTAAAGTAGCGCGTTTTGGAAAGTCTTTAGTCTAGACCTTCCCGCCAGATGCAATCGAGGTCAAAAGCTGACCTATAATGCTACCGTAACGTATTATGCCACATTTGTCAATATGAAGGCGTCTGTCTTCTTTACAAGCTCATGAGACATTTTTCTCTCTGAAGGCAAAACGAAGTCTACCTCGCCTTAGGCAACGCAAATGTTCGTAAATTTGCAAAAGCAAATGGCCGTAGACTATGGTAATTCTGATCACAATCAGTATGAGACCTTTATTTTTTGGGTCAACTTAAACCCACACATGTTCCTTCGGGGTCGCGCTATCTCTTTCGAACAATCCGCAACCCCGGCAGGCGGAGGCCCTGGCAAGCCCCTCCGATCAGTATGACACTTTCGAAATAGTTTCCTATAGAGATTTATAATGAAGATCAAATACCTTAAAACTTAACAATAACCACCTAATTTTCCAGGGCTACAAAGGCATAACCTGCTTCATTGTAGAACGTGAAGCCCCCGGTCTTTCCGTCGCCAAGCCTGAGAACAAGCTCGGTATCCGCGCGTCTGGCACCTGCATGGTACACTTCGACAACGTGAGAGTGCATGAGAGCAGCATTCTTGGAGAATATGGAAAAGGGTATGTATCGTGAGGTATTTGAAGTCCGTCTCAGTTTCAGATGATAAGTAGACGAGCTGGCTCCTAGAATAATACATATACTACTTCAACATTTATAAGATCCATTAGAGGACTAGGATCTTGCTAAAGTCAGCAAATATTGAACACGGCAAGTTGTCTCCGATGAAATCCTAAGAATATCCTTACTAATAAATATTATAAAAGCGAAAGTAAGTTTGTTTGTTTTGTAACGTCTTCACGCCTAAATGGCCAAACCGATTTTGATGAATTTTGGTACAGAGATAGTTGGGACCCTACTGGAGACGGACATAAAAATAGGGGAAATAAGAGGGTAGAAAAAGAGAGAGAAAGATTTTTTTTTTGATCATTATGCGGGTTAAAGTTAAAGTAACATGCCACGCGAACGAAGTCGCGGGCGAACGCTAGTAGCAAATAATCCGTGATCGTTAAAGATGAAAATGATTTACTGTTGAGAGAAAACCCTTAATAATAGCAATCTAAATGCTAAAAATAGCATCTACCAGCTAAATATTTTAATTCCTTATTTCCCCACTTCCAGCTACAAATACGCGGCCGGTTTCCTGAACGAGGGACGCATTGGCATCGCGTCGCAGATGATCGGTCTGTGCCAGGGATGCATGGACGCTACCATCCCCTACACGCTTGAGAGGAAACAGTTTGGCAAAAGCATCTATTCTTTCCAGGTAAGCCCAAATTGTTGTACAACACCAAGAAGAGACTAAGTATCTAGTATCCCCGTAACTAGAGAGAACTGAGAACTCTTGAGAACTTTTCTGGAACCTGGGAAAGGTTCCAGAAAACATAGGATCGCAATGATGATGAGAACAAAATGGGCTTCGGCTTCTTCTTCCTTATCGCACACAAATTTAAAAATACACACATAAATTGAAATACTAAAGCTTATGTACAACGGCGAGTTTAACCCAGAAACAAAACGCTAGGCTTCGTTCGAGAGTACTTTTACACCCAATTAACGCAGTCTTGACGAAAATGATGCATAACCTACGTTATATGACATTCTTTTTTCAGGGTATCAGCTACCAGATTGCTCACCTGCAAACTCAGTTGGAAGCCGCCCGTCTGCTCACTTACAACGCGGCCAGGCTCAAGGAGAACGGCTTGGAATTCGTCAAGGAAGCTGCCATGGCTAAATACTATGCTTCAGGTACGGACTACATAATCATAATTATGTAAAATAGAGACTGCGAACAACATCACGCCTATAATACCCGAAGGGTTGGGCAGAGGTGTAGGTTCCTGATAATAGTATACAGTACATCCACATTTCGCTAGTTATGTTACCATGCGAGCGAGCCTTTTGCCATCAACCGAGCACTAAGCAAGACTCCGTCCCTGCTACTGAGAAAAACCCAATAACACTGCCAGACCCCGAAATCGAACTTGGGACCTTATGCTTAGCAGTCGCACTTGCGAACACTTTACCAAAGACGTAGTCGCCCTATTTACTTATAATTATGCATTTGCAGACTCACGGCATTCGTGGTCACAAAACGTGCGAGTATGACAGTCAGTGGTATCTAACTTCCACGTCACGAATGTAAATATGATATGAGATTAGTTTTTCACTTTCACATGAAGTTTTGCGGCAATAGATCTTTACAGAAAATTAATGGACATGTCATTAAATTGACTTGTAGAGAATGCCATTGGCATTAGGTCCGCTGTGCATCATGTGTTAAATAAATAATCAAAAAGTGTTTAGTATCTGCAAAGTTATTTGACAAGCAATTATGTACCATACTTTATTAGCAATATATTTCATTTTCAGAAATCGCCCAGAAGTTGACCTCAAAATGCATAGACTTCATGGGAGGGGTTGGTTTCACCAAAGATTTCCCTCAAGAGAAATTCTTCCGTGATGCCAAGATCGGAACGATCTATGAAGGAACTAGCAACATGCAGCTTCAAACAATTGCCAAGCTTATTGAGAAGCAGTACACCCAATAGAGATTATAATTAAAGAAATTATTAGGTACCCTTTAAGTATCAAAAAAAAGTACAATTGTACATAATATCAACTTTAAAAGATGTCTGAATTACTTTGATATTATAAAAAGTACTGGTTACTTATTTTTAAAATAAGTGCTTATTAGTGCATTTACTACATGTAAATTAAGTTTTCTTACAATATTTTGACAATAGTACATATAAATTGTGTATGTATTTGAGACTTGAGTCGCGATTAGTTGAAAGTACATAAAATGCAAGGTATTGAATGTTAAAAAGGTTTCCAATACGTACAATGTCTTCCCTTTTGTATCAAATGTAAGTTTAATATTTTATACAAATTGTATTCCAAATAAAAAACTTTTTATAAATTATTTAGTACATTTATTTACAGAAATCTAAGTCTACTATGATATTTATGTTAAACTATTGAACATTTATTTCCCATTTCGTTCAGGTTTTGGATCATGTGGCATTTTGAAACCAACCATCCTTGCGGTTTCTTCAACGCTACGCTCCCCCTTCCCTTTATAATCAGCATTGATTTCTTTGTATCGTCTCGAGTTCACCAGATAATCGGCATATGTTTTTGCCTTAAAATGCATCTCGTCTATTGCCTTACAAAGCTGTTGATCTGTAGTCTGATGTTTCCTGTATTGCTGGAATATGTACTGGGCCATTTGATTGTCTGCCAGTTTCTTTGACGAGCTTGTCTTACGTAATTCTGATAGTAATAGACGTAGTGTTGCTAATGGCGGCTTTGTTGAAATGGATGCCATTTTATACCTTCAAACAAATTATATTTTCAAATTCTGAAGAGTGTTATTTGTTAAAAATTCTTCACAGCTTTTGTATGTTGGTTGGTCACCTTTCATCCAAAAGTCAGAATCTAGGTTTTCTAGATTTTCTTTTGGGAATGTGTGAATGGAAGTATCATTGAAGCAATCAGTGAATTTGAAGTTATTGTTCAATAGCTGCTCAGATGTATGTGGACATATTTTGGCTATGAATGGGACTGTGTCAAAAAGGATTCTATTAGGCTGGCTCTCAGCTAGGTTGTTAAAACTGTTGCATATAAGAATACAGTTATGTAAATTAGGACCCCAGTTGCTCCAAAGAAAACTGTTAGTCAACTGTTTTGAACAGTGGGGAAAGAAAACTAGAGTAGGTCCTTCATCAGAAATTGCATAACAACCTTCACTGTTTTCTTTCAAAACTTCTAGCTGCAACTTTTTAAGTACTTCACACTCACTGTTATAAAAAAGAGGATCGTATACTAACACTTTTTTGGGATTAAAATATTCGTTTAGAGATAACAAGAGAGCTACCTGGTACCTAGAGATATGACATTCAGCTATATGACCAAGTCCCAAACAATAGATTTCTACGAGTTTTCTGTCTTGTAAAACGCTACTCACGGATTTTATAACGTCTTCCAAGAAATTTGAAACTCTTAATTCTTCGACACAGCTGCGGAGCCGCCTGAAAATAATAAAATACAAAATAAATAACCTCAAAATGAAGGGATGTTATTGCTTTGAGGACAAAAACGCTGAACTCACTCTATTGATTTGACCACGTCAATATCTTTATCTTTTTCTATTTCAACATTGAATTGTTTTAATTTCGTATATTTGTTGGGTTGTTGCCGCTTATTCCGTTTTATTTTTACTTTCTGAAAACCATCGCTGTCGACTTCGGGTTTTGACATTTTGTTATTTAGTGTTGTCATTTTCCAAATTATTCAATGTTATGATTTTTTCATTTTAGTAAATGTCGCCTCTAAAAGATAAATTAATAATTTATTAATTTTATAGAGGCTTGAAATGATTTCTATAAATGGAATTAATATTTACAATTTTGAAATGAGAACTATTTATTAGTAATAGAACTATAGATGCAACGACCAATGATAAAAAATGTAAGTGTAATATAACGGTAGAAAATGTATATTTTTTGTTTCCTCGCAAATGTGTTAAAAAACGTCGTACGTTAAACGTGAGTATTGGTTATAACATGCTCGGCTCAATTACGCCCTCGCCTTCGGCTCGGGCTGAAATTCCGACTCACATGTTATAACCATCTTAACGCACAAATATCGTAATGTACTATTAATATAAGTGACCACGTATTGATGTTATCAAAATGCGAGAACGACCAACCATCGCAACTTTTCTTGGATAATTTCAAATCGAAAAAGGTATAGTTAATCAATGTTCCGTTAGACGGTCGTCGTCAAATTGGGAGTACATTTAGAGAAATGAAAATACCTAAGCAGAAAAGAAAAAGAAAAAACTTTTAATAACCTTTTTTTTATTTAATTGTAGTGTTGGGTTAAACAGGCTAAACACGACGCACCATTTTCGAAATAACGGCTTGAGATTTTATATAGAACGATCTATATTTCCAAAATGATAGCTAAGATAAAATCTTTTCTGAAAATAAACTGCTCTTCTTTCTCTGTTTCTTTTTTACACTGTATCCTGGTTTTTGACTGAAAAAAATTGTTTATTTTTAAGTAATCATTCTATATCGCCTCTGGGGCTACACAGCAACCCAATGTTCCGCAAGCTTTTTGTATAATTCTGAACGCCATATTGGGCCTATATTAAAGCTTGATAGGTTTAGTAAAATACGTAGCGTCCTAAAGCAGTTTTGTCCTAAAGTAGAACAGTCAACACTTCCAGTCAAAGAATTACATGCCCCGAATTTTAATGGTTTGAATGAGGGCGCGCTCTAAATTCGGTATTTAATTCACTACTGATACCGTTCCCACACACAACACCATATGTCCTTGATCAGGTATTTGGGTTAGAAAAATTACCTACTGACAAAACGACTTATAGGACGGGCAGTCGTGGCGCATATCGAGTACCTATTGTTCGTTTTGTATGGGAGGGACAATCAAAATCTATGAGCACAGCATTCAAATCACGCACCCGTATTCGTTCCAACATACCGTAATACGAATAAGGTGACAATTGTACACCGAACGAAATTATTAACCGCGCAAGTTTAGCCAAAGGACGACGCTTTCCGGACGCAAGAACGGCGCGAAAAATATTTTTTATTTTTCTGCGTTCCAATTGCGAATTTAGGTCTTTTCATTACTTTCTAATGTTTTTATGAGACGCAACCGTAACGGCCTCCTTAGTTATTTATTCAGAAGAGACCGCAATTAAATTCTCTTCGCTTCGTTACTTTTATATAACTTTATTATAATTTATAATGTTTTGGTAGGTAGTTGAGATTTGTTTTTCTATGTTTTAGTTGTAACACATTCGTGGACTGAGCCCATCGTGTTTCTATTAGTGTGTGCGGTATTTACAGATGTTCTTTATTTAGTGATACATTGACTGTTGGATGTGGACATAGAATGGATCGTTACGTAGTGAACCGGCGTTCTAAACGCAAAAGTGATGGATTTTTAAATAAATGGAGGAGAAAATATAGCATTTTGAGGAAGCGCTCTTGGATCACCAGCGGTTACGACTTGAATGTAAGTAATTTGTAAACATGAGTTGTAGGTTTATATAGTTAGTATTTTAATTGGTTGTGTCATGAAATTGCCTACTTTACCATGGATGTTTAATAATGCGAGTTTTCAGTCATAACATCATACAAAAATAAACACCTAACGGTACGGAAATGCGGTTGTTTTGATAGATAAACAATGTCATGACATTGTTAGGGCAATCGATAATCAAAATATTATTATTGAACCTACCTATAACAACTAAAGTATCATATAGCTAGTTTATGAGATGGGCGACGATCGTCGCTACTGTACGCTTGAGGGTGGAAATCATCGTCGAGGTCGATCTCAGCGGGCAACTGTGGCCAGAAAGTGGTCAAAATAGAGAGGTTTGAAAGCAGAAGAGGCCTTTGTTACAATGACACAATGTAGACTGCGAAAAAAAAATTGCAAATTGAATGCCAAATTAGGAATTGGAAATGATTACGGATATCTTTATTGTAAGTAAAGGAAATTAATTTAGAGTTTTGGAAACGTAAAATATTTTATCAGCGTGTTACGAGGTTTTCAAGTAAAGCCTTGAATCAAGTAGAGGTACCTAGCAATATTTTGGAATTCAAGTAATTTCGGTAATTGGCATGTACTTCCTAATATAATGCCTTTGTATTTATGACTCAACTTGGCTTGAAACGAGTAGGGCCTCTAGCTTTATGCCTAGTAGTTTTCTGCCCCCTTCTGTCCTATATCCGGTCCTATGCCCCTCTGTAAACACTCTGTGTTCACCTTGAGAAGTACTTCATCCAAAGTAAGTATTAATTCTAATAACTAGACTTGTTTATGAAAATAGTCATGTTTCTGAAAAAGTCGAAAGAGTTCTGAAACATGAATCCTAAACGCGCTGAGATTTAAATAAGACTTTAAACTTCAATTCGGTCCCTTTTCTATTATCATCATTCGAAAAGCTAAAAGGTCACCGTCCAAATATCCTGATTGCCAGCAGGTATTGCCAGAAACGCCCATCATGATTTTCCGAACTTGGAAATGGCACCATCAGATCATCACCGTCTTGACATTTTCAAAGAGACTACTCTCTAAAAATAGGTGATTATTATTTGTAGACATGTTTAAATTGTGCCATTTACGCCATGACTAATATTGTGGGCTCTTATGATCCATAATTTAGCGAGACGAACCAACAACCATGCATAAATAATCTAAAACCTAACATTCTTCTGCTCAAATAAAATTATAACAAATACGTGAATTTTAGAATGGATCTCTTTGACGGACCTTCCAATAGCTTTCACTGATTCTCCGAACAATAATGGTTTGGTTAGCCTTCGCCATGGACATAATAACAAGCTTCAATGCAGACATCACGTACAACTTCCAATGAGTAAGTACTTATATGCTAACTATTATTGCTACGTGATGCACAGGACCACTGATTGCTTGCCACGATAAAAAAATGAAATAAATTACGGATCCTGTTAACAATGCCTCATGTAGGATAGATCTACGTTTGGAATGATAAATATTTTTTTAACAAAAAATACGCTTCACAACAATGAGCAAATCTTTTTGGTACTTGTACTTTGGTAAACAATTTATAATTCAAAACATATCAATACTTTCTCCTACACAATTATTGTCTCGTTTTGGGCGACATTAGCATGGTCACAATGCGTGTCGCTTCCTTACTTGAGGCTGAATGCTAGACTTCTTTGCCAACTAATATGGCAGTCTGTTAGTCCAGTGACGTTTATTCTATGTTAATTTTCACCTTTGTTTTGTCGAGTAAATTCTATAGGTATTAGTCACATGTGTACTTAGCTCTATCTGGGGTATTTTAGAAAAACAAAACAAATTTTACCACTAAATCGGCTCGGTGTAGGTAATTCGAGGATTTTTTTTGTGTTTTTCTTCAAATAAAGCTTTTTGGTTGTCTTTTTAGTTATGGTATGATAGTATCTCACTCAAATTGTTATAGAGTCCTAAAAAATATATAATATAGAAGACTAGCTTACTACCGTGACTTCGTCCGCTTGGCATAGTTACTTTGTGCTAACGACTTTATGCCGCGTGATAATCGAAAAAAAAATGTTTCTCTCCCTTCTTATGTTTCCCTCTTTCTCCACCTTTTCTCACTTTTTTAGCCAATGTCCGTCTCCAGGGTCCAAACTATCTCTGTACCAAATTTCATCAAAATCGGTTAGGCCGCTTTGGCGTGAATGAAGACGTAACAAACGAACAAACTCACTTTCGCTTTTACAATAGGTATTAGTAAGGATATGCTGTCCAAGCAATATAAATAAAATTGACCACTTCGGCCGTTCATACCTATCCGCTTTGTATTATAAAAATAATTTTGAATATTGGCTCCAAATTGACGGAGTAAATTCGTAACAAACATACCTACAACAAAAACACCTATGAGAACCTCTTCTTTTTTTGAAGTCGGCTCAAAAAGTGGTTGTCTTCAAAAATTTGTGGGCACATTTAAGTGTTATTGACCATACTTAAAACGAAAAGTTAAATAAAAGACGATTGATACAATTGGGATGACAGCATTCAACAAGCATTCAACCAACAAGAGTGATGAGATTTCTTTGTACCCATCGAAAATTAAGATGTATTGAACCCAAGATCATTGTTTCTTATTTGTCAGTAAACAAGGAGGTGCTAAACTTCTCCGACTGCCTCATTGGTTTAGTGATCTCAAAAGCAATTGCTGACCATGAGGAGAATTTCCAGGTCGAGCAAAAATGCTATTGGATTTTTCTTTATGGCAATTCTCAGTAGCAACCACAGAGTCTAAATTTCTGCCTGGTTGAGGTCAATAGATACTTCCTAGTGCATGGGGCGTAAAAAAACTGATGAAATGTGAGTGTACCTACTTTGAGGTTAGGCTAGGTTGTGTGGAATGCCATTGCGTCTCCGCACCCCAGCAAGAAGTGACGAGAAGGAACATCGTGTGGTTTAAGTCAGTAGGATTCTGAGAGGAACAATCGCCGCGCCATGGCGGGCGGAGGACATTCATCGAGGATTTCCATAAGAAAAAAAAAAAAAAATTAGCACGTGCACATTAGGGCGTAATGTTGTGTAGGTAAGCTTCACTGAAATTCATTTTTATTATATTTTATTTATTAAGCGCCAAAAACGGCTACAGTATATAATATTTACATAAAATAATAAAGTTTTAATGCACAATATTACACCCCACTACATTATGTTAACAAAAAAAAAATATCGTTTCAAGTGTCACTAAGTAAGGATTATGTATTAGATACTTATAGCAGTAGGTATCTACTTAATTCATTATTAAAATACAACTGACAATTAAAACACAACTGACAATTAAAACACAATAACGAATTAATAATTATTAAACAAACAAACATTTGAAATGAACCAGCTAAATGGCTAGCATTAACACAGATAGTAATTAAAAATATAAGAAATCATAAATCATGATTCAGGACTTGTGAAACATACCTATTCGCCTATTCCCAGTAAGGAAACTGAGTCTAAGGATAGCTTAATTGGATAGTTTGGTTTAGGAACGCACCATTTTGAGTCGGAGCGTATGAAATAGCATTCCGATGCATAGATCAAACGAAATGAGAGCTCAAGATCTGAAGCATACCAATGGTAATGGTTATTTTGTAATGCAAGAAATGCAAGACTCACTCTAATATTACGAAATTTGGTAAGCGTGTGGTGGTTGTTCCTATCAAACTATCTTTCGAAACTAGTTCTATTGTCCCTGGTAATGAAAGGGAAATCCCCATATTTGCTGGCTGGGAAATCATATAACTTCCCCCGCTTTGGGTGGAGCGGACTAAGTATCAGACTTTTACTGACTAAAACCCACCCATGTTCCTTCTTTTGTCCTTTGTGTTCCAGGACCGCGGTATCTCTTTCAAATAAACTGATGCTTAGCTACGTTTTCAGCAAGCTTCATTAGTCGCGTATTCCTGATGAATGAGTCAAAAGTGAGAACTTATATTTCGCAAGTGAGAGCTTTTGCCCGCGGCTTCGCTCGTGTTAAATTCGGTATAACACAGTACTTGCTACCTGCAGTTTTAGCCCTTGCGCCTTATTGATTTGTAATAGCAACACTAAGTTTTCCTTTTTCTTACCTCTTCCTCCATCATATCCCACTTTAAAAAAATAGCCTATGTTCGTGTCCTGGTTCCCAACTATCTCTGTACCAAAAGTCAAAATTGGTTACGCCATTAAAGCGTGAAGAGGTAACAAACAAACAAACTCACTTTCGCTTTTATAATATTATTAGTAAGGGTTATTAGGATATCATGCATGCACAACCAACGACGACGTACTTATTTGGGCAAGTTGTCCTGAGTGAATGCCCACCTGTCAATAACTGAATAGGACACGTTTCTGTCAATCATTTCTCAAGGCTATCACTTGCAAGCGATGAACAAACATTAATACAGGCAGGTATCAACGCCAAAACGGGAAGACAATGCAAGATTGTTCAGTAAGAAGCCGATATCAATGGTTGTCGATAGATACTTGCAGTTATTGTTACAAACCGCAATATTGCGCATTTTCTCACGAATCTTAGAGAGAACTGTGCCGTAAGTCTAAATACTGAACTGACTGGGTTAGATGTATACCTACCTACTTGTATTTAATTTGTTTTGTTACGTAAGCTTTACCATATTGAGACTAGGATTTATTAAAGATTTCACCTATTTCGGATCACTGGTCAACATAGATTGACGACTTTTAAATTAAACATCATCATTTTCGTGCCCTTGTCCCATTCTATTTGAGGTCGGCGCATCACGTTTTCTTCTTCCATTCTCCCCTATCAGACGTCACGGCAGCATCTGTTCCTATTAAATTCACCGTAGTTCCTAAGTATAGTAAAAAAACGTATGGTTAAATAATAAATACAATCAATTAACACGTCACAGCTTCATCATCATAATTGCGTTCATTCTGCCAAAGATTCTCCTATAAAATATGATGTGAGGGATTCTTCAAATTCGCAGCAACAAAACAAACAATGTCGCCTCCGGTTTAACCTCGTCATGAATTCATTAAACAATCTGGCTGAGATGGAAGTTGTGGGGATAAAAATCCGGACCCCATTAGAACCACTCTCTATGTTAAGTTATAAGTTGATCTGGTTTGCACATGTTCAGATTTATAAGTAAGTTCTTACACCCGGTACATTTACAGGTCAGACTGGTTGCTCTGAGGTTATGCACCTGGTAGTGTCTTGCTTATGATTACAATACATACTAGCTGTGCCCAGCGGTTTCACCCGCTGTTCAGGTCCCCCTTATCACTTAGCCGATTCTCAGACTTCGTGAATAGGTATGCATAAAAATTTCATAAGAATCGGTCTAGCCGTTTCGGAGGAGTATGGGAACGAACATTACGACACGAGAATTTTATATATTAGACTAACTGGCGCCCGCGGCTTTGCCCGCGTGATATCGAAAAATAATTCTATATGTTAATTCAGACCTCTATCAGAATCTACCTCTGTGCCAAATTTCATCAAGATCCGTTCAGTCGTTTTGACGTAAAAGAGTAACAAACTTCCATACATCCATAACTCACAAACATTCGCATTTATATAATTAGTAGTGGGATTGGTGGGACAGGATTCAGAAAGTCTGAGAATCGGCTACTATCTAACTTTCAAGTCCTTACCCCTAAGTGATAAGGGTGGTAAGAAGCGGGTGAAACCGCTGGGCACAGCTAGTAAGTATATATAGGGCCTTAGTTATTTATAGTTATAGAACCTTATTGATATTCGTAACTACTAGGTAACGACCTGTTATAGAGCACCTTGTTTAGGTCTAACCGAAGGTTTTGTCTCCTTTAAAGGGAAACTAATGTTCCTATCAAGCGGAGGCTGTGTTGAAATAGATTGATAGTATGTGTGTGTATATCAGCACGCGTTTAAGGAATATCTTGGAAAGGTTCTATCGTTTATGTTTTTGTTAGTTTTATGTGTAATTATGTTAAAAGAACTAAGACTATATAGAGCTACTTCCAGGTCAGGTAAATTTTGCAATGTTTAATTGTTTAGCTTAGGCAGGGGTTCCTTAACATATTTACAACGCACCTATTTTCTACTGGTTAAAAAATCCAAGCCCTCCTTTTTTGCGGATGGGAAATCAAAACCCACCCATGTACCTTCTATTGCCCTTTATGTTCCGGGGCTGCGGTATCTTTTTCGAACAACCCGCAACCCTGGCAGGCGGTGACCTTGGCAGGCCCCTCTGCTTTGCTGATACCTCTTAAAGGCGCGCGTGGAATCTGAAAAATAAACAGAAAAAAACTTGAACTCTTTATCATAAATACCACATATACTTTACCACATAAACTGGTTTATAAGTTACTGTTTTTTTTTATTATTTTAAATAAAAACGTTGCCCTATACAAGGAATTGTTCCTGTATCGTGGGTGCTTTTACAAATATTAATTTCAACTCGCATACACAAACATTTCTAAGAAGCCAGAATTGAACCTTTTCTTGTTGAAAGTCATGTTCCTGCTCTTGTCCCATTCTATTTGGTGTCGGCGCAACACGATTTTTCTTCCATTCTCCCCTATCAGACGTCACGGCATCATTTACTTCTTTCTCCATCATATCATTCCTTACATAATGTATCCATCGTTGAAAGTCATTCTAAAAACACAGAACTATGCATTCGATTGGCTTATAACCTGTCTAGTGATTCAGGAGGCATAATATCTTCTAAGGTTGCGGAAATCAGCCGGTAACTGGCTGGAATAAAAAATAAAAAACTCATCCGGCGGAATGAACTGGTCGAGCCAATGGTAATACGAACTACCATGTAGCAAATCAAGCTTAGGTTAGGGACGATACTTATAAAAAGAAGTGTTCATAAACATCTGCCTAGCCTTTTCCTAACTTCGGGGTCGGTTTTCAGTCTAACCAGATGCAGCTGAAGTGTTAGGGATTTTACCCTCTCTGTTGCCTTAACCTCTTTCCTTTTGGATCAACATTGTTGTTAAAATTTTTACATACTCATATTTAAAATTTCATTCCGTCATTTCATCTTCAACATTCTTTTTTTGGTTTTTATATTTTGGATCACGGCTAGCAGCCACATGGCTAGTTGTTCTTTTTTTTATTGAGACGTAGTACATCTATTTTTAAAAGTTGTAAAGTCAGTTTGTGAATAAGTTTTTATGCAGTTCAGTTTCACCTTATCTATTGTGTATTTTCTCCCTTGATAAAAGGGTCCTCCCTTTTGGAGATTAAAGCTATCAAAAACCTGTAGTGGCCATCATTTGTACATCTCTAACACCTGAAAACTTCGACCTCGCTCGAAGGGCAGCGAGCGAGTATTACACAGATATTTTATATGGCAGCTGCCTATCTGACCTCTACTTCCCAGTTAGTACTGGGTAAAACGGTACCCCTTGGCAGGTTTGTTGGCAGACTTTCGGCATACTCACTAAAGCCACTACCTGAAGCGACTGTCAAATATTGTTTGTGAACAAACCAAACAGATCCACAAAGGCCTTCTCCAGATGGGCATTACAGCATACACATATGCACGCCTATAATCTCCGAATAATAAGGCAGAGGTAGAAGTAACTATAGCACAATCATATTCCACATCCATGTAATAGGAATCACCATAATACTCCTTCCATTCTCTAGGAAAAACCCTGTGTTACAGAAGTCGGCACTTTACCCGACCTGAGACTCGAACTCTGAAGCTTTTGGTCAGCAGAAGCGTTTGTTTCCACTATATCAACGAGGCAATCAATTGACACTTTATCTATTGGATAGATTAGTCAAATGGAACAGGATTCGTAACATTAAACAACCAATAGTGTTGAAACCAAAGTCATTTAAATACTTGCGAGTGATAAACGGGACAAGACGAACAAAATCGTAATCCAATACTTGTTACTATTTGGTAACAACTCGTTCTGTTTACACGCACGTTTGTCAGGGAGCATTCGTGTGTCAAAATTTTTGTAAATATTCTCAACGTCCTATATAAGTCTTTAACACATTCTTAGATTTCATGCCAACAAATACGAAGGCCGTACAAAACGCTCTAGTTTAAAAACCGAACTTTTTCTTTTTTTTCACGCTTTTCTGACTTTGCCTTCACTAATTATACGGGTCGCCATCTTGATAATTTATGAATGCATCCAAGTCCTGTAGCAACTATCGTAAATCCAATCTGCACGTATCGAACGTGTATTGCACCTAGAAATAGACAAACTTGGCACTTGTAAGAACTCTAAGTACTACAAGGGAAAATATACCTTGTAAACCAAGAAATAAGAGTCAACGGTGAAGTTCTACGGCATCGCGTTAATATTGTGATTGCGACAGTCCTAGTCAAGTCAACGTTTCTTACTTATAAACATTATGCTGGTTGCGTGGTTTAGTTGCCTACAAAGTGTTAGAAGGGAAAGGTTTGCGTACAAATCGCATTCTTATTTCTAATTTTGCCATAAATTGCATAACTTTGATATCGATCTTTTAATAACAAAGGAATTTTAATTCAAAATTAAAATTTTATCATCCGTGAACGAAAAAAAATTAATTGGCGCCAAATTTTGTGTCAAAAAATGAACAGTGGCCATGACATTGTGTTGTAAACAAAAACAAAAGTGATTTCTTTTGTCATAGACAAAAAAGACGATTAAAAGTCGGAATCGTTAATCGATTCGGTTGACAATTTAACATTAGTGTTGTGTTGTGAGGTCAAAAGGTGACATTATGCCCCAGATTTTCTTCAAAAAAGTAATGGTGGTAAGGGATCGAGCCAACTTCGAGGTGAGCTACTTTCACTTTCCGCGCCGGTCCGTGGCGTATGCCCCTTGCCGGCTACCGTGTAACTTATAAAAATATTTGGAATTTAATTACAGGTTTTATAGAAAAGCTTTTAAATGAATTGCTGCTTTTTGTAGTTTTTTTTTTCTTAATTGATAGGTAGAAACTAAGTATATTTTCTCTATTTGCTGCATAATTTATGAAGAAAAGTATTCCACTATTTTTAACACAGGTGCACGGTCAGTCTATCATTCTTTTTTTTAATATTAAGTTGAATGACCTTACTAAATACCCCAGAAAAAAAATTAACTCGGCGCAAACATCGCATGAAAAAAAAACTCAATTTTAATAAATAATAAATAAAATAAGTAGTTAGCTCTTGTGTCTATTTGTTACAATTATGTGTGTGATTACCGTTTAATAAGGTAAAGTTTTATAATTACATAGGTTACATTATATCTACACCTGCTTTAATCAAATACCTTGTAAGGAGATAGTGCTACACGAAAAAACATCAATTAATATTCATTCGAACTATTTCATCACGTTTTCTAATACATATTTTAATAGAGGTAGGTACATAAAGTTACATAAATATCTACTACCATGGGAACTTTATTGCTTAGGATGAGAGCGTCAGGGTACTCCATTAAATTGAAAAAAAACGAAGTTGTTTCTGCATTTTTCAGGTCAAGTAGTATGTTGATTAAAATATGAATTGCGACCGTTTGAAATATGGGTTATTGAATTATAACCATTTAAATCACCAATACATCTGAGTTTTTTTTACTTTTTCATGAAAACGTTTGCCTAAGTACCAACCTTTATGACATCTTGTTTATTGAGGTGCATTGAGCGTATAGGGTTGTATAGACGTTTTTTTAAAAGTTACTCCACCCTTGCAATTTCTCCTATATTTTAGGTGCGTTCACAAACATTTAAAACACACATACACAAATGTCCAGACCCGGAACATCCTGTCGGTCACACAAATATTTATTTCTTGCGGAGATTGAATCTGCGACAGGCGAAGCAGCAACCAATCGCACCCACAGCGCCAACAATGCCGTGCGTGCCGTAATTATTATAACTTTGTAAAGCCATATTTGTTACGGTCGCAATTAATATTTTAATGAACATAAAACCTGACATTGACCTACAAATTGTAAAACCAAAGACAATTTGAATTTTGTAGACTACCCAGGCGATTCCTCCATAATACAGTAATTTGCTAGTTTTTTGTAATATTGCTTCGACCAACGAAATGTTTAATGACTGCAATATACCCAGTCAAACTAGTATTTAAAGTAATTACCTAGTGTCGAAGAACACTGAACAAACACATAGGTACGAAATGGGTAGGTTAGTATAATGGTCGACTCACCTTTTTATAAAATAACCAAACATCATGGCTGTAATTCCCGAAGAGTAGACAGAACATGTTTAAGACACATGTAATCAGGTCACCCTATTGCCAACAAAAGAGCCCAAATCCTGTCCCTGTGGCAGCTACAGAAAAAAACCTTGTAAAAAAATATTAAAACTTTTCCCGACCCTGGAATCGAAACCACGCTTTCACGCTCAGCTGTCGCTCTAATCAAACCAAATCATTGTATTTGTCACAATGCAGGTATATCGTTCACAATAGGTGTTAAAAATAATTATGTTAGTGAGCTGCATTCTGCTTTCAAGCATAAGTATTTTTATTATTTAATAAGATTTTTTGTAAATGTCAAAAAGAACATCAAATAATAATTAAAATGTCAACCAATAAAATAAAATAGTAAATGAAGTCAAAATAAAAATGAGTTATCAATAATCAACTTAACAATCTTCCATGAATTCAGTCGTAGAGTAATAAGATTTAATAATTAAGATTGTTTAAGTCGCTTTTTAAATAAAACTAAATTGAGTTTCTTTACTTCTCGGGGAATTTTATTGTACAATACTGGAGCCATTTGAAATATATTATTGCGGAAAAGAGCGCTTGGGACTATTAAACTAATGACGAAAGAAAAGGATTTACTATTAATCTATTTTAATATGAACTCTTTTCCTTTAAATTAGCAGCAGTTTTAACTTCAATATCGCTAGGATAATATTCTTATCAAACAAACTTGGTCTTCCTGCCCTTGTCCCATGTCTATATAGGGTTGGCAGATGGCAGAACAATATTTTTTTCCATTCTCCCCTGTCAACAGTCACGTAGTTATTTACTTCTTTTTCCCTCATAAATGATATAAAATAACTTAAAGAAAAAAAGTCGATGTTTTGCATTTGTTTTTTTTAAACGCCGCCAGACTGTCCGCTTTGCCACGTTGTATGGCAACGCTTAACCTCTGACCAATATAAAATCCAGCCCTTGGGCCATGGAAAGTGTCAACTAAACGTTTTGTAATATCCCTATCAAGGCTATGAGCACAGGAAGTGTTTATTTTGAAGGTAGTTTTTGTTGGTTATTTTAAATTATTTTTGTTTAATTACGCATTATTTTTTCTTCCTTAATGTTCTAACGAATATTCCACAATATTAAATACCTAACCACATTTATTGACAGTGGCTGTACTTAATAAGAGACGGGCCTGTTGGTCTAGCGGTTAGTGGCCCTAACTGCTGAGCCGGAGGTCGTGGGTTCGATTCCCACCCAGGACAAACTTTGTGTGATGAGCATGATTGTTTGTTCTGTGTCTGGGTGTGATTTATCTATAATATGTATGTATTTATAAATTATATAAGTATGTATATCAGTTGTCTGGTTACCATAACACAAGCTCTGCTTAGCTTGGGATCAGATAGCCGTGTGTGAGTTGTCCCAAGATATTTATTTATTTAATAAAGTTACTATTTCAATACAAAATGTTGACGACCTCGGGTTGCACAATAAATTATATCAGCTTTGCTCAGATTAAATCTGCGGTATTTAAATATCGCCTATGGTTTGATCATAGACAATATTTTTATCTGCAAGTAGAGCAAAGACCATTGATTATCCTGCTGTCTGATATAAGAAATTTAACATAAATAGAAACCAGAGATTACATGCATGTTGATCTTATCATAGATTTCTTTGCTGAAAGGAAACCATACCCCCGTATGGTAGCCGGTTCAGTGAAAGGGACATTCATTTAATACTATTGTGTATAAGATTATCTCCTGCATAAAATATTACATAATATATAATAGGTATTTTTTTTGGGATTAGCCGGTCTCATCATCGACCTTATCTCCGTTCTTAGGTTGGCTGTCACATTGAGGTCTAGAGCAGGTCTACTAATATGACGCAAAAGTGCCAACCAACAGTCAGCGCAAAAACGGTTAAAAAAGAACCACAATGTAATAATCACACTTGTGGTCTCCGAAGAGTTGGACAGATGTGTATAATTCAGTTCAATTCATCTACAACATAATCCACACTTCGCCATTTTGTGTTTTCCAAGTCCTTTACAATAGGGGCAAGACTGTTGCTTTTATTACTATTGATCCCGAAAGAAAACACATAATTAATCAGGATTAGGTACTACCTATTTGTTTTGAAATCAATACCCAAGAACGCAATGAAGACGCAACTAAACCCACACCATTCATGGCGCAATCCAAAGTTGGATCTTCGTCAGTAAGCGATGACGGTGGCGCGTTTATAATCCGACAAACAATACCTACGTGCATATCTCGTTGAAGGCCCAACAATGATTCTCAACATTTTGTTTCATGTAAAAGAAATAGATAACGCAAACTAACACGCGGAATGGGTTCGCCAGTTCCCCATTGTTATCATTAAGCCACCAACCAATCTCTTGAAAGAACAAAAACAAACGTCATTGATAGCCTGAGAATGAAATGCTCCATTTTTGCGTAAAAACATCAAATAACTGAAAATTCCAGGATGTTTGCAGTAAGAAATGAGTATGAAGATCCAACCTTCATACTCATTTCTTACTGCAAACATTCTCTGATTAAAGGTTTCATTGTACGCTATCCACATTAAAAATCTTCTTCCCCTCTTCAAACTATTTGACATAAAGTAGGTGAGGTGCGTGCATTCATAGAAACCTGGTACCCACATTTTGTAATCGAAGCAAACATTCGCCAAAGATGAGGCATAGGTTAATAATCAATGCGTCTAATTGAAGGCCATAGAGTCTTTAGAGTCATAGGTTCTCAAATATTCAATCAGCTACCAACCTATAAATAATTTTGCATCTGCAATCTGTCAAATAAAATGCACAGGCCTCCTTTCTTGGCTATCCACCTTCGAATTTGTAATTCTACGACATTCTCTACAATGTTTCATAAATTCTTCTGTTACATGCATTCCGTTATAGCTCAAACAATGGGCTTACAATAAAATGTAAACATTTTTATTACGGCCATCATTCGATATAACATGGACTTACCCACCTACTTGCAACGACATTAATGTCTGTAAGTTGGCACTTACAGCGAAGGTCGATGACTCGCATCGTATTTTGCAATCTGTGCCAAGTAAGGATCCCAGATCGGACAATGTTGGCATCCTTAAATGTTATTACGTTATTTATGCTTTAAATACAAGTAAATTGTTAATGTACTGGGTCTCTGGCTACCCAATTGTTTGAAAATGTCTCGTCAAATATTGTGGTTTGATTTTTGTTAAATAAAATTCATGAACGTTTTCGTATAAAGTACAATTTATTTGATATATCAAAAAACAGTTAATTAAATAAATTAAAATTGAGTTGAAAACGTCCTTCGGTTTCTATGAGAAAATAAAACATCTATGTATATCTGACGAGCATGGTTACTTATTTCTTTTGTTGACTGTGATTAACTACGCGTTTTTTGAACTAATTTGAAGACTTTCCCTGCAAGAAAGACGTACCTACCCATAAGCTCATAACAGCTGTCATGCCATAGGAGCTGTCAGTGTCATTATTTGTTGAGTAATACCAAATAGAAGGGACACCGATGCAACCGCCTGCCGGTTGCGGGTTGTTAGAAAGAGATGCCGCGACCCCGGAACATGATAAGAAGGAACATGTACAGGTTTTAGTCAATAAAAGCCTGAGACTAGCTTCCGCTCCGCCCAGAAGGTAAGAATTAAAAAAAAAATCCTTTGGAAAAAGGTGGAAAGTGAGTAGTGGGTAACATAGTACTCAACCTATAGTAAAACTTGAAGGACGTAGAATGTAATGTGCGCGTAAACCACGTAATGCCAATTTTACGGTTTATTTCACTTTTATCGATATTGTAATTATAATCAAAATGTTTTATGCCTTCGTTGTATTTCCAAGGGTAAGGTGTTGTGTAATCTTTGAATGTTTCCTTTTTAAATACCAAATGTCACAATCTGAACTGCCAGTACCTCTGAATCGAAACTAATCAGTGCCCATCTCTCACGTCTTCATTAATTATAGAAGCATAGCATAATATTGAGTAACACTGACTTAGCCTCTACTATAGATTAAAAACTCACTCAATTATCACTTATGAAAATAAAGTAATATAATTAACATTTTGTTGTTTCCCTTATATTTTACATCTAGATAATTGACTAAAACAACTAAACTATGGAATTGCATCAAAAACACTCCTGAACGCTGTTCTGCTGGTAAAGTTGGCAAAAGACTAGAAGCGCTGTTAAGACCCTATTATCTCAGGACATTATGAAGGCATCGAGTTGAAATAAAAACCAAATACTGAAGCCTGTAGTCTCTTCTAGCTGTGAAAAAGTCACTTCAACTACAGATTCAAAAGACATGGCTGTTTATATCGCATTTCCCACACATCGCAAAGACATTTAAAATCTGTAAGGTCAAGTTTTTACGGAACCCTCGGTCAGTGGATCCGACTAGCACTTGGAAGGTTTTATTCTTTGATATCACACCCCAAATAAATGATAGATGTTGTTTGTTTTGCAAGTAGGTTTTTACAAACACTTTTTTAAACTAAATGAGGCCGGTGTTTCGTACCCCTACTACTCTGAGAAGGAGCAGCCGAAATAAACTCAGATGTCATAGTCTCTTTTAAGGTCCGTACGTACGTACGTGGTATTTTTAACAAAACACCACACAAATTGACTCGACTCGTAACTCAAGGAGCTCAACGACACGACGAACAATATCAAAAACATTTGTGTAGGTCGCTAAGAACTCAAACTACCAGATGATCATAAAAAAAAACAATGATCCTGATGGTCCTAAAATAGAATAGTCACCCCATAGTACGGACCGTCATAGCAGACAATGGTCACGTTCCATTAGCTGGTGAAACAGAGCGCGTCGGCCCCGTGGCGTCACTTGCCTTCAGTGGCCGCTGATGGGTGCTGGCTCCCAATCGTTGGGCACTAGGTATGGCTACGGTTGATTAGGTCGCGAGGTTGGCTGCGATTAATGAGTAGTGGGTGTTATTAGTTAATTTGTTTCGATTTACAAAACACGCTTTGTTACACCTACTGGAAAACGTAACAACAATATAATTGACGTCTGTCAGGAGACCCCAAATAAAATGCAACAAGGGCAGCCAGTTGATGATAATGAATATAATGCGTACATTACGTACGCAGAAAATGAGCGTTTTCTGAAAAAGAGGTTCTCCGAAAAATAAAAAGAAATCCTGACTAATATTATAAAAGCGAAAGTGAAACATCATTTGTTGTTTCACGTGAGAATTTGTCAGTGCTGTACTCGGCTCTATAACACCCTCGCCTGGTGGCTCGGGAGTTATATCCGCCACGGCCGCAATGACAAAGTTTCCTCATTTGAATCAAAATGTACTATTTCAGGGTCGATTATTTCTCCTTAGCTACGGTGAACAATTCTCATTCTCTTTTATAATTAACGGTGTAAATCCGGAAACTATAAATTGCGTCCTCCGGTCGCGTAAAATCGAGAGTAAGTCAAGTTTTTGTATCGATCGTTACGATCGAGATAGTGTTGTACATCCTGCCTGACAAGTTCTGTAGAAAGTCCGTTACGGTATGTTACAATACCCAATACTTGACACTCCTGGGTTTTCTTCACACCTTTTATGGGAACCCAGCTTTACGACTTGTGGTACTTAGTATAACCTTTCCTTTACTTACTATAACCAATATGTACGAAATAATAGTGTCGCGCTAACTAATAGTAAGGAGGTTTATTGTCATGCCGGGGTTGCGGGTTGTTCGAAAGAGATACCGCGGCCCCGGAACGTAAAGGGCAATATAAAGAACATGGGTGGGTTTTAGTCAGTAAAAGTCTGACACTCCCCCCCTGAAGTTATTTGATGATGTCCCTCCCCAAAAAAAGGAGGTTTATTGTAATAACCTCCTTATCTATGCAATTAAAGAATAGATGATTTCTTTCGTCGGTTTTTTTTGGCATTAACGCTTTTTATTTCAGCCTTTTTAGTCGTGGTATGATGTTACCTCACACAAATTCTAATCGAGTATTCATTTTTCATTGCTACTAAGAAATATTAGCATTTGGTCCATACACATAAGAAGAAAAAAATATGTATTATAGAAGAGACACATAAATTACTCAAGCAATTTTAATTACCTTTTTATGGGAATTGGGAACCCTTCGGGAGTATAGCCTTTCTATGATAAAAATAATTATGAAAAGCGGCCCACATACCTTTTGTTGAAGTCGGTTAACATGGAGCATGGAACCAACTTGCTCCAATTTTTTTTTCTTTAAAAAAACGTTGCCCCACACTAGGAATTTCTCCTGTATCGTGGGTGCGTTTACAATCATTTAAACTCACACACACAAACAGCCAGACCCGAAACAACTATTTGTAGGCCATACAAATGTTTGTTTGTTCGCAGCAGCCGATCGCTCAGCCACTGCGCCAACCGTGCCGTCAGTTTATTTAACAGATACATTATTTGACAGCAATATGAACATACAATTAATCAGTAAAACAACAAGCCTAACAACATCTGTTTCACCAAAGCTTAAACTGACGGGGGAACACAATAAATCAATTACTCCTGCAACGGCGCCAACACAGTAAAACTGCGTAGGTGTCTTAATTACATAGAACCATAGAGTTAATCGCGTCTATATCATGTAGACGACCTACGCCACCTACTTAACATTTAGTTAAATTGACAGGTGAATATTTGAAGGCAGGTTGAGGAAATTAATGTTTATTTTCTTTGTATACAATGGCTTTTTAAGGACAAATTATGTTTTTTTTGGTACACTGTCTTTTCAAGGACAAATAATGTTTTTCTCTTGGTACACGATGACTTTTTAAAGACAAATTAGCAACTTAAGTTTATTAGAACTATGATGTACTAGCGGCCCGTCCCGGCTTCGCACGGGGGGACTTAAGATTTTTTACATAGTTTTACGTTTTATTTATATTTATTCTCAGTTTTTTTTTATTTAGAAAGTATTTACCTTTTGAAAACATTTTTCCGGACTTCATTTACTTATTTCATTTATTTAATTAATTATTTTCTTCTTAAATAGGAACCTACCTATTTTGTTGTTGTTTGTTTTGGTTGAGGTAAAAGTTTGTTTTTAAATTTCTTTATTGTTTTAAGGTTTTTTTTTTGTTTTTTTTTTGTTGTTTTAAGGTTTTTTTGTTAAAGTTTTTTGATTTTTTTAAGGTTTTTTTTGTTGTTTTAAGGTTTTTTTTGTTAAAGATTTTTGTTTTTTTTTTTGTTAAAGTTCTTTGTTTTATGTGTTTGATCAAATTATCGTAATATTTACATTTTACTTTAAGGCTTCACTGTAAACTATGTTTGCAGTGGTATTTGTAGGTGCTAACAAAACATATTGATTTTTAGGAGATCCTACTCGAGAAAGGGCTACATATAACTGCCCATGAGAAAAGCACTCTTTTCTTAGGTCGACGCCAACAATCGAAAAAGTTTGCCCCTGTGATTTATTTATCGTAAGGGCAAACGATGTCTTCACAGGAAACTGTAACCTTTTAAAGGATACAGGTAAATCCGTCGGAATCATCGGGATTCGCGGTATGTGAGCGAGCTGTCCGGCCGCGGGCCCAGTGATGATTGTTGCTACAATCACATTGTCTCGTAATTCCCTTATCAAAAGTCTTGTGCCATTGCACATATTGGGAGGGCTTAAATTTCTCAAAAGCATGATAGGAGTACCTCCTTTTAATTTTAGTTCGTGGGGTGGCAAGCCGGCAGGGTTGAGGGAATTTAAAAATTCTTGTGGGTAGTGTACTGCATCTTCGATGTTGCACACAGTGTCAATAGATTTGTAACATTTGAAATCACCTGGTACTTTTTCCATAATCATTCTGTTTATATCATTTACGGAATCGTTTCTTGGCGACACTATCGCCCTCGAACAGAGCCAATTGAAATTTCGTTCTGTGAGATTTTCAATGTCGGGATAGATTGTGTCTATTCTGTTTATATCATTTACGGAATCGTTTCTTGGCGACACTATCGCCCTCGAACAGAGCCAATTGAAATTTCGTTCTGTGAGATTTTCAATGTCGGGATAGATTGTGTCTATAAGAACATCTAGACTGTAAACAGTTTGAGCCAATTCATTGTCCAACGATACTTGGGAGCTATTTGCAACTGGCGATGGTAGTTTTCCATCTCCAAGTTGAAGTATTTTTTGTGAGAAATTTCCATTGTTGTCGTTACTTAAATGTGCTCTCATATTTGTGCGCAAATTTAGAGTTTTATTTGATTGCCACAAAGGTGATGATTTGAGGCACGCTTTAATAACGTCGGCGCGTGTACCTTTAGTTATAACCGGTAGTGTTTGGCGAAAGTCTCCAGCCAACACAAAGGTTACGCCTCCCATCACATTGCCTGAGTTCCTGAGGTCTTTTAATGTGCGGTTCACAGCTTCCACGTGAGCTCTATGGCTCATGGTACACTCATCCCAAATAATCAGTGAAGTGTCCTGTAAGAGCTTCCCAAGTGGACCATTTTTGCGGATTGACCATACCGATTGTTGTTCTAATGACACAGACAACGGTAATTTAAAGGTCGAGTGAGCAGTCTTCCCACCATTTAATAGAGTTGCAGCAATGCCAGAAGACGCGACCGCCAGTGCTTTTCTTCCAGATTGTCGTACTTTGGCTAATATTAAATTGGCAAGAAATGTTTTACCAGTTCCGCCAGGCGCGTCCAAAAAAAATAGTCTACCTTTGTTGTTGATCACACTTTCAATTATAGCATCGAACGCAATTTTTTGATCTGCCACCAACTTGGGTACATTTGAGTTGACATATACTGATAACTCGTTAACATCTTATGTAGCCGGGCCTTTTTTATGTATTTTTGAAATAGCAGGTAAGTACTTACCTAATAGGTATCTTTTGGATGAATTAATAGTCATAAGGTAACCGATTGAACAATTCAAAAGTTATCTAGAGCAAACTTTTATAAGGATTGAACCATTCATTAAAACGATTGTTATGGGTAAACTATAAAAGGTAGACATATGCTCTCGCAGACTTTTTTAAAAAGAATGTTAAGATGAACAATTCATCCATGGAGCATTTTTGTATAACTTTAACTATATGCCCAGCGCACGCCACGGAAGGCCTCAGAAACGACACTTTTCCTCCGTTTTTAAAACACTTTTGGTTACTGCTCCACAACTATAGGACCTAGCGTGATATTATATAGCCTATGTTACTTCTGAATAATGCAGCTTTCTAATGGTGAAAAAATTATTGGAATCGGTCCAGTAGTTTTTGAGTTTATTCATTACAAACATACAAAAATACAAATCTTTCCTCTTTATAATATTAGTATAGATAAATCTTAATATCAAATATTTGAAATTCTCGTGTCACAGTGTTAGTTACCATACTCCTCCGGAACGGCTGGACCGATTTGAACGAATTTTTTTGTGCATAATTATATCGGGTAGGTCTGAGAGTCGGCCAACATCTATTTTTCATACCCTTCTCTAGAAAAGGAGCTGAGCAGCTGGTGAAACCGCTGGGCACAGCTAGTATAAAATAAATAATAGGGTGAGCCTTTTGCTATCAGCCGTACACAACTTCAGACTCTGTTGGTTGTTACTGAAAAATACGAGACAGAGAAACTTAATAAAACTGCTGGACCCGGGAATTAAGACTAGAACCAAACATACATATGTGCGTAGAATTTAAGTTCAAGACTAAAATCCCTTTAATCATTAACTTAACAATTCAAAGAACACCTAATTGACTGGTTGGCACGGTGACTAAGCAAGCTATATAAAACCAGTTTATACGGATTTCTTAGGGCGTTTTCATACTAACAAATTGCGAGCGTCTTCAAAGCGAAGCGGGCGCGAAGCGAATGCGTCGCGAACACGCCGCGGCTGCTCAGCGAAGACGTCGCGGACGTGCGGCAAATTCGCAACGTTTTCGTCGCGTGTTTGTAGCAAGTTAACGACGCAAAATACTTTCAGTAACGTACGTCCACGGTGCTATTCGCGTCGAATTCGTTGCGCGTCCGCAATGAATTCGCAGCGCATGCGCGGCGTGTTCGTTGCGCGCCCGTAACGTATTCGTTGCGCGCCCGCTTCGCTTTGAAGACGCTCGCAATTCGCTAGTATGATAAGGCCCTTATTCTACGGTGATTCTATGCAAAGCGAAGCCATGTTATACTGGAAATGTATTGATAAAAATGTCGCTGTGTGTACACGAACATATTCAAATACATTAACACGACGGTATTTTACTTGAAATACTGACGCTACAATCTACTAATCACTCAAACAAACTACAAACAGGGTTGGAACATCGGAATTTAGTCCTCCATGCTCATAAGTACTAAAATTAGTCCCTTTAGCCTAATAGGGTTTCCAGATGTATAAAAAAGTTTTCCGGCTAAAATTCGGAAGTTTTCTTTCTGAATTTACAATATCACTTCACTCTGAATTTTTGCGACAAAATATTTTTAGAACAATGTTTGTTCCAATTATTTTTCGGATATTAAAAAAAAACTACTCACAACTTGAAATGTACTCAGGAGCTTCTTCTTCGGCCATGGGGTCCAATTGCCCATGTAGTATTTCAAGAAATCGCCAAGCAGTTGGTCGACTCTTCTCGTGACCAGGGGCCTTATTAGTCTGTTATTACAATAGTGTCAGAATGGTCGAGCACTGATCGCATAATGGTTAATTTTGACAAGTTTGGTAATCTGCTTCATACTAAACTTGTCAAAATCAACCATTATGCGATCAGTGCTCGACCATTCTGACACTATTGTAATAGCAGATTAAGGCCCCTGAGGGCTGGCCTGTTTTTTGCACAAAAAATAAGCATTGCCATTCAACGCGGTAATGCTGCCAGCCTTCTGGGCACTTTTCTTGTTGATTGCGAGACGGACGAATTTTTTGACGCCCTGTAATTTAATTTTTTTACTTGTTTATATTTTTAGTTCGTTTCTATTTATAGGATGTATATATATAGTAATTAATTTAATAATATGAGGAGCTTCTCATATATATATATGACACAAATAATATAATACTACGTACCTAATGTGTTAATTTTATTAAAAACTAGCTATATATACCAAGCGTAGCGTGCAGCGTGATGTTATATAGCCTATGTTACTTCCTGATAAAGCTCTCTATTGCTGAAAAAATTGATAAAATCACTCCAGTAGTTTTTGAGTATATTCGTTTCAAAGTGACAAACACTGAAATCTTTCTTTTTTATAATATTAAAGTAGATGTAGTTTGATGTAAGTAATCTCATTTATGTAAAGTTCGATGTTTGAGGATTTCCCCCGCATTCCGAGAACTGAGATAAAATTCCAAATGTATGGCAACCCTAGCTAGCTAATATTAGTTCCTCCCGATCAGTCTTAATAAGTACTACTTAAATGAGTATAGAGACGTATTTAGGGACATTCTGAACACCCTACCGGGACACGGTTGAACAAAGGACAAGTATATTTCAGTTGTTAAGGGAATTTGTACTAAGAATAAAATAAGTGTGATTTATGTTTTGCGACACTTATGTCGTGATGTAGATGAATGGCAGAAGTTTCACTGAATTCAATTGGTGAAAACGTGCTTCTAGAGATATAATTTACACAGATAGAACTACATAAATGCACGCTTTTTTCCCATGGTCGTAGAATTCACAGAACGCCATTTGCTACGATCCTCACTGTATAATTACTCCCTTTGTTGTCCCCCCGTTGTTGCCAGTCATATCTGCCTTAAATTTAATTTAGTTTTTATTTTTTTGCGAATGGGAAGTCATCAAATAACGTCGCTCACTCTGAAATTAAAATCCCGAAACAAACTGAAACTACTGTTAGTTCTGTCTTGTTACAACTTATCTAACTTACACACTTCATTACCAAGCTCATTTCAGTACGCATAATTTCAGAAGCCAACCTAAATTGAATTCTATTTCTTACAAAGTAAGTTCCACCATCGTTTGATTTGATAACAAAAGGGTGTTGTCGTAGGGCACGCTACAATAGTGGCGGTAAGTCCCCTCTTTGAGGAGTGGCTGGAGAGGCGTCATGGCGTCCTCACCTACCGCCTGACGCAGGTCCTCACCGGACACGGAAGTTTCGGGAGGTTCCTGCACATCATCGGGCGGGAGGAAGCGCCCGGGTGTCACCATTGTGACGATCGCCCAGAGGACACGGTGGAGCACACAGTGGCGATCTGCCCGGCTTGGGCGGAGCACCGCCGTGCCCTCGTAGAGGCGATCGGCGGCGGCGATCTCTCGCGTCCGGCCCTGGTTCAGGCCATGGTCCGGAGCGAGAGGGAATGGGAAGCGGTCACCACCTTCTGCGAAGCAGTGATGCTGGCGAAGGAGGTGGCCGGGCGTTTGAGGGAGAGAACATCTGCCCAACCCAGCCGCCGCGGGAGACGCCCATGGCGCCGGGCGCCGCGAGACGACTTCCGGCCACCGTAGATGCGGGCCTGTGGGCGGTGAGCAATGGGTAGTTCACCGTCCGTCCGTCGATTGACGACAGGCCGTGTCGACGGCGCGTTCGTGTTTCACGCGCGCCTCAAAGAGAGTCAGCAAAGCAGAGGGGCTTGCCAGAGCCTCTGCCTGCCGGGGTTGCGGGTTGTTCGAAAGAGATACCGCGGCCTCGGAACGTAAAGGGCAATAGAAGAAACATGGGTGGGTTTTAGTCAGTACAAGTCTGACATGCCCCCCCGCTCCACCCAGAGCGGGGGAAGTCATTGGATGATTTCCCACCCGAAAAAAAAAAAAAGGGTGTTGTCGTGACGTCAAGCGGCGCCAACAGATGGCGCTAACAGTGCATTGCGCTTGCGTCACTTGCTGAAGTTTTGCGTCATTCTGTCTGCTGTACTTTTTAGATATCATAGAAGCTGTTTTTGCACTAAACATATTTTTTAATATTGTTATTATGGTGGAAATACAATTTATTCTTACCTACAATAGGTAAGTATTACTAAGTTAACTAGATGTCCTGCCCGATTTTACCCGCGGCTTTGGTTACTGCCCCGCTCCCTTGGGTAGTAGCGTAATTTTTTATAGCTTATGTTACTCAGTATAATGTGGCTTTATTATAGTGAATTTTTTTTTGAAATCGGTTAAGCAGTTTTTGACTTAAATTGTATCAAATAAACAAACAAATTTTACATCTCTAAAGTAGGTATTAGTTTAGATTCATTTGGTAGTTAAAAGCCAATTTGGGCAATCTGTTTGTTCCTACATCACAAACCTAGACCTATTCAACTCTGTGGAAATCCGTAAAACTTTTGTTTCCGAAGAAACAGTGAATTTGAATAAGTTCTGTTTCTGTCATGTCACAATTGTCACAAAGCACTCATTCATTTTTCTATTCTCCTAATTCGAAATTTGAACTACTTAAAACAAAAGCCAATCTTCCATCACGTTCCAAAAAAGAAAAAAAAAACAAAAATTCATGAAATAAAGAAACGAAGTGCCTTGCTCCCATAATTAAATACCAAACACCAAGTACCTAATATAATTAACTTAAGTAAGTTATCGTTAATTTTACTTTTTAATAATTATTATTGCCGTGAAAGTCTCTGTCACTCTTTGTATTAAACATTTTAAAGACGCATCACTTGTCAGCTGTCATATTTACCAACTTTACTTCTCATTTAAATATCAACCTTACTGTCTTGAAGGTAGGGTTACAATGATGTGTTTTGAAGAGTAAAAACAGGTTGTAAGTGGCAGGTACTTTGGTGGAGAGGTTGTGAGAAAGGTATTTGGTTATGCAATTGAACATGATGGTCCGAAGCATAGACTGAAGCGAGTTATGATAATATTGGTAGGTTAGCGCAAGCCCAAGCACATGCACAAGCCCTAAGGTTAGAGCAAGTGGAGCACTCGCTGTAGACGCCAGATGGCAAGGGGCGCCAAAATGCCTAATATTAAAAACAATTTCCAGTTCTTTTTTTAATTACTTTAATTTCAATAACTGTTGATTCAAAACATATTATGTTTTAAAAAAATATTTGACACAAAATCACAGTAGAATTTATGAGAAGTGAAGGAAGGAATTTCTTCCTTCCTTCACTTCACACTACTGTAGGGTTTTTATTGACAAAGTCCACGCGTAAAGGTAGATGTTGATTGTACTCGTTGATTTAACTCTTAATTAATTAAAAATTTTACTTCTTCGAAAGAAGAAGTAATGTTTTTAAATAATTAAGAGTTGTAACTTTTTCGTTTCAGTTGGTTTTTTTGCAGAATATTTTAGAATTTCATACATATGTGTTTGTTTATTATATTCTGTTTTCAAGCGTACGACGCTCATGGGTCGCAGCTGAAAATCAGCGCCAGGTGGCGACCTTGTTTTGCTATCAGGCATTATGCAGGGCTGAGGCCATTTTGGCATTATTTTATTTAGTTTAAGTTTACATGTAAAAACCCTACAGAAGAGTATGCCTAAGGGTTTTGATCTTTGAATTTACTTTCACTGCTTATGCTCCCGAAAGCTACTATTCTACTTAACCCTAGAGTGTTGTAAGTATGTTGTTATGTGCATGTGGTATTGTGGAAGAGTTAAGTAACCCAACCAGGCAATTAAAACTATAATTAAAAGATTAAATTGTATTAGAAAGAAAAAACAGTGTAAAGGCTTTTAAAACAATGTTATCATTGTTTTAAAAGCCTTTACACTGTTTTTTTAACCATTTAATAAATATTTATAAAAATATGAGTAACTAAATGACCAGTAATTTGATTAAAACTATTTATTTATATGTATTTGTTTTCTAAATGTAGCTATTAAAAAAAAACATCCAAAGGTTATCTTGAAAAGATCGCTTTTAGCGATAAGACCGCACCCTATTTATAAATTGTTTAATGTTATTCTTGTTATTTGTATGGTGTACATTATAAAGAATATCTATCTAAAACTACTAACGAAATTTAAATTTTGTTTCGTTAATCTCAGTAAATCGCTCCTTTTTATCGCTCCGCTCGTGCCTTACCCCACACTTGAGGTCGAAATACTATCACGTTTAGTTATGACAACTTATAAAATAATAAAGATTTTCTCTTTCTGCACACGTGACTTAGCAATATTGTGTTATTATCTGTCCTCTAGTGAATAATATGGCGATCTATGATACGATATTATGTCGTCTTTAGCTTTCTTACTTACGAGAGAATTATGCAAAGGTTAAAAATGGAATTATTATTTTGAGGTTATGTCATTTGTATTTACACACAGGTCATTTCTATAACCTTTAAAAATACAGATTGTGGCTTAATGATAGCTGCGGCTGGAATCGATCTTGGGGTTAAGCCGCGCTTGCTTAGGTTGGTCTGTGGATGGGTGACCCGTTACATAACGAGTTTTCTCCGTGTCTCGGAAAACATGTTAAGCTGTTGGTTCCCGCTGCCATTTGCAGATCAGTTGTTACAGGTGACTCGAAAGTCAGACAATAAGAAGACTCATCAATCGTCATCTACGCAGTTAAAGACACGGTTGGCGCAGTGCAGTTATTCCAGACTACCTCTGTGCCAATTCATCAAGATCCGTTCAGCGGTTTTGACGTGAAAGCGTAACAAACATCCATACATCCATCCTCACAAACATTCGCATTTATAATATTAGTAGGATGTTTTGGTTCGTCACCACACAAATTGTGACGACACGGTTGGCGCAGTGGCTGAGCGATCGACTGCTGCGCTGCGTGTCGTGGGTTCGATTCCCGCATGGAACAAATATGTGTATGGCCTACATATAGTTGTTCCGGGTCTGGCTGTTTGTGTATGTGAGTTTAAATGTTTGTAAACGCACCCACGATACAGGAGACATTCCTAGTGTTGGGCAACGTTTTTTTATATAAAAACTAGCTTTCGCCCGCAGTTTCGCCCGCGTTAAATTTGAGGTAACACAGTTCCCCTTGCGCCTTATTAATTTGTAATAGCAACGCTAAGTTTTCCCTTTTCTTCCCTCTTTCTCCCTCACATCCCACTTTTTTGAAATAAAAATTATTCTAATTGTTCCCAACTATCTCTGTACCAAAATTCATCACAATCGGTTTAGCCATTAAAGCGTGGAGAGGAAACAAACAAACAAACTCACTTTCGCTTTTATAATATTAGTAAGGATACCCTCCCATCTTAACATTACTCCATAAGACAAAAATTTCTAAACAACACTTTCATACAGGAGGTACAAATCCGGTTGTAAGCCAATCATTGCCTAACAGCTGATTGTAACTGTTCTATGTTAATACATTTAATTACCTAAGGACAGGTTCAGTGGATAAACAACTATCTTTGTTAAACTATGTTTCGTAATAAACCACTCTATATTAAAATTAAGCTTGCCTTGAAGTGTTGGCAACCGGATGGGCACGCGACAGCGACGTGTTTATTAGAGGGAATAGTTTCAGAAATATTCAAGATTGTGATCTTTAAAGGTAAGATTGACCCAATGGATCTCATCATCTGCCTAGCCTTTTTCCAACTTTATTGGGGTCGGTTTCCAGTCTTACCGGATGAAGTTGTATACCAGTATTTTACATAGGTATTATGAGACTTTTTCATCAAACTGCAGTTTCATGAAAAAGTCTCATTTATCAAAAACTAAGTGTCAAACCTTGTTTAAACTAATTTTCATTATTGAGTTTCTTTTACGTAATATCTAATCTGCAAATTTTAACTATGTATTGACAATAGTTTCGGAGTTAAACGGGCTGTGACATACAGACAGACAGACAGGGTTAGGGCAAATCTTTATGGGACCCCAAGTAAGAAAGACAAAAGAAGGAAGATATTCTTTCACCCCTATACTTTTACTTAGGTACCAAATTAGAAAACCATTTCCATCACAGCAATCGAATTTCAAAACAGCAAATGTTCAATTTCGCGCCACTACTGAATGAAGTTAACAAGATGGCGTAGCAAACAGAACGGATCGGTCACCTCTCATTGGCGTTAAATTTAAAACAATGGCAGTGAGAGCGGCAGCAATTTCACTGACACTTGCGCTTGATGATGATTTTGTTTGTCTATGGCTAAGAAGGATGAATTTTCACCAGGTTAGGGTTTGGAAATAAATCGAATATATCATTATCAGCTTTAGAGAGGTGCTTAGGACAAGCCCGCCACAATATTTGCAAACCACTGCGACTCCTAAAAATGAGAAGCTACAGTGGTGACGACCAGAAAAACACAGAGCCATTTTTATAGGACCACTTTGTTGTAAGTCTGTCTTCATGTCGTGAAGGTATCGAATTAAAATTAAAACGATATTCTCAAGTTTGTGTTCCCTTGGAGCTGTGAGACGGTGAGCAATGGGTAACTCACCGTCCGTCCTTCTATTGACGGCATGCGCGCCTCAAAGAGAAGAGGCCTGTCACGGCCACCGCCTGCCGGGGTTGTGAGTTGTTCGAAAGAGATACCGTGGCCCCGTAACAAAAAGGTTATAGAAGGAACATGGGTGGGTTTTATTTAGTATAAGAAGTCTGATACTCCCGCTCCACCGAGAGCGGGTTAAGTTATTTGATGATTTTCCATTCGCAAAAAAAGCCGAAACTACATGAATGATTCATGCACTAAAGAGAGAGTACACGTGTTAACAAGCCGAAAATTACCACCCGTAATATCAATATTACCTTTCGTAATCAGTAAAAGTAAGAATTATCCGATGCAAATCCGACAAAACTAATGATTTTTGTAAACATACGAAGTCATATTGAATTTTGCAGAACGAGGAAATTACTTGTCTTTTCTATTCTCAATCTTATCGACAACGATTTAAGAATCATTAAAAGATTTTGTGTTGTGTTTATGGGCAAAAATAACTTTGTCAGCGGTTCTTGACATATTTTTTACTGTACAACATCAAATATTGCTCATGTAATAATATTACGTATTTTCTCGTCAATTACGAAGTAAACAAAACTTTCTTTAGTCGTCATATACATATTTAATATCGTTATCGACATAAACAATCAAAGACCAGTTTCATACAATCAGTGTTTTATTATCGACTAGCTTTTGCCCGCGGCTTCGCTCGCGTTAAATTCGGGGTAACACACAGTTCCCCTTTCCTGATTTACAGGTACCTGCTACCTGTAGTTTTTGCCCTTGCGCCTTATTAATTGTAATAGCAAAGCTAAGTTTTCCCTTTTCTTCCTTCATTCGCCCTCACATCTCAATCTTTTTTTTAATAGTCTATGTCCGTCTCCAGGGTCCCAACTATCTCTGTACCAAAATTCATTAAAAACGGTTTAGCCATTTAGGCGTGAAGAGGTAACAAACAAACAAACTCACTTTCGCTTTTATAATATTAGTAAGGATGTAAGGATTCATCTTCACACCCTGTGTTGTTTGCCGCTTTTTTATAACTCAAACTCAAATATTCTCACTAATAAAAGTCAAAAACAAAAAGATAAAGCAACAGTCCTAGTCACAATGCATAATAACTATGTAGAAGATTTTCAGCATATAAAACAATTGAATGGGTAAAGAGGCACTTTCTTGCTATAAATAATATTATGTGCTATAAAGTGATCCAAATAATGAACTGGTTCAAACTGAAAAAGTGACTAAACATCGTCTGCCAGAACTTATTTACCGGGAAGATATCCTTACTAATTTTATAAAAGCGAAAGTAAGTTTGTTTGTTACGTCTTCACGGCTTAATGCCGATTTTGATGAATTTTGGTACAGAGATAGTTGAGACCTTGGAGACGGGCATAGGCTATATATATTTTTAAAGTAAAAGTCGGACATGAGGTAGAAAGAGAAAGAAAAGGGAAAACTTAGCTTTACTATCACAATCAATAAAGCGCAATATCAAAAACTACACAAATCAGGAAAGGGGAACTGTGTTTTCCCGATTTTAACGCGAGCGAAGCCGCGTGAAAAAGCTAGTCAAACATAAAGACACTGATTAAGCCCGTTCACGTTCATATATCACAGATGGTGATAACTTCAACGCCTTCAACGCCTAGAACAATAGGACATTAAGCACTAACAGTGTTTAGAAGAAATATGACTACAAGTAGGCTAAATCAACAAAAAGGTTTGATATACTGTTAATGTTGATTGGAAAACGTCAATCAGAAATGTGGAAATGAGTGCAGAGAAAACTGTACTCAATGTTTTACAAATTCTCCTAAATCAGAACAAGTTATGGCCTGAGAGAATTTAGCTCAGTCTTTTTCAGATTCTCTTTTCCCAGCTAAAGTTTACGGGCTGGGATTTAGAGCTTCCTGTTTTTCACATGGATGTCATGTCATTCAAGAAGACGTATGACATGTAGACATGTAATACGAGTATGTTTTGCCCATTGAAGAAAGGTTAGAAAGGTTATTTACAGTAAAGAGAATAGTTCCTTAAAGCTTGCTGCTGTTGCTGTTTCATCTACATCTTGATCGGCGCTGTAGTTAAGTTCATTTTAAGGGCTTCGTACCTCAAAAGGTTCACTGTGTTGTCCGTCTGTTTGTCAATACCCTTTTTCTCGGTAATGTGTGGAGGTAACTCATTGAAATTAAAACCATATACTCAAGTCTCTTGAAGCTGTGCAGAACTCAACCCTCCGAATCAACGCAGTGAAAAGAGATGGCCGTTTATATCGCAAGTTTATACGAAGACCCTCAATCCGCGAGTCCAATTCGCTCTTGGCCTTTTTTTTCGGGTGGGAAACCATCCAATGACTTCCCCCGCCCTGGGCGGAGCGGGGGGGCATGTCAGACTTGACTAAAACCCACCCATGTTCCTTCTGTTGCCCTTTACGTTCCGGGGCCGCGTAATCTCTTTCGAACAACTCGCAACCCCGGGGCAGGCGGAGGCTCTGGCAAGCCCGTCTGCTTTGCTGACATCTCTTTGAGGCGCGCGTAAAACACGAACGCGCCGTTGACACGGCCTGTCGTCAATCGACGGACAGACGGAGAGCAACCCATTGCTCACCGTCCACAGGCTCGCCGCACTTGGCCCTTGGTTTTTATTTTGGTATTATTATGTTTCAACATTAGTCTTGCAATATACGTCTCATTCAATTTGTTTAGATTTAGTAAGAACTTAATCGTACTAGACCTCATTTCTCACCACTGCCAATAAGGAAATGAAAAACAATACATACATTGCTAAAATGTACTTAATCCTAGCATAACTGTATAATAATATTATCTTGTTAATTAATACATACGCAATTAATGCATGCTAAAACACGATTACTACTGCACCATTTCAGGTTAATTTTACAAGTTCGCGAATTTTAATTACATTACCAATTATAGATCTCATTCATCGTGTGAAAGTATGTGTAAAAGTTGTTTGATATGCTTCCTAAACCGGTTGTTTTTCTCTTTCTTTCAAGGATTTATTTATATCGTCATCTCTCTCGCACAGTGCAATGTCGTAGTACCGTTGGGAGTAGTGTTGCGAATGTTGTATGTATCGAGTAATTTAATCGGTTTATTACGATCGATTTCTGTCTTATATTTGCCTACTATCTGTCGCGAATTTAGACGAATGTGACTGTTAGTAACGATAGATGGTCACATGGCTTTTTTTCTCTGAGTACGTTGTAACTATCGTTTCGAATACGACGTGTTGTTTTGCGTAGTAACCCAAATTTATTTTGTATGCTTCTTTTAACTTATCTCTATCTTTATCTTCTTCTTATTTTATCGTATTATCTTCTCCTTTCTACATCAACAGTTTGTGGCTGAGACCATCAGATATCATGTCTATAAGTTTTCTTACCTCAAAACGAGGAAGAGAATCTTTATAGGATCACTTCGTTGTCCTTTTCCTGTCGTAACCTGTTGGTTTCTAATCATTTCGTGGAACAGACTATACGTCACTTTAATTCAAATCATTCAACGTTCCATAGTAACTTCTCGACTAGTCAAGCGACTCCCAACATCTGATTATTCAATTTGATTAGGAAGTTTCCTCACTAGTTCATAATATGGAACATGTTTTTGCCGTATAATCATGATTACTGTAATACTTTACTGGTATTCAGCGTTAGCATATATTTCTAATAAGCTTGCGGTTTTTTTGAGGTCGCCCGTCACGAGCAGCTGTTATGAAACTTTTATTCTAGTGTAGACTGTTATGTTATTTGTTTTTTATAAATATTAAACTAGCTTTTACCCGCGGCTTCGCTTTAAAATCGGGGTAACATAGTTCCGTTTCCTGATTTACAGGTACCTGCTTCCTGTAGTTTTTGCCCTTGCGCCTTATTTATTGTAATAGCAATGCATAGTTTTCCCTTTTCTTCCCTTTTTCATCATATCGCAATCTTTTTTTTTTTAAATAGCATATGTCCGTCTCCAGGGTCCCAACTAACTCTGTACGTGAAGGCGTGAAGACGTAACAAACAAACTCACTTTCGCGTTTATAATATTAATAAGGAAGTAAGGATGAAAAGTTGTCTTTGGTTTTTCTCTTCCTTGTTTCCGTCTGAGCTGTTCTGTTAGGTTTTTATAACCTTTGTCCAGGTTTTTGTAACCTTTGTTGAGGTTTTTGTCAGTATTTATTACTAACTGACTGGTTCGTTAGCAATTCGTAAGTGCCTTTGCCGTGTCATTAAAATAAATACTGCAAGTTTGAGTGGGCATAAGTACAGTTTTCTGTTCAATATTATTATTCTTCACCCAATTAATGGTCTGGCAACCAGTCTCCTCAATGGGTACCATATTACCCAGTACTTGCTGGGTTATAAAGGTCAGATAGGCAGACACTCCATGTTAAATACTGGTATTCAACTGCATCTGGTAAGACTAGAAGCATTTCTCAATAAAGATGGAATAAAACTAGGCAAATGATGACCCACGTTAATGATAAGATGGATGCTAATCGGTGCTTCTACTCAACATAGTAATCAGGATGAGTCGGGGTATTTTCTTGCTAGACATCTCACTTCTCATTATTTTTTAAATAATATCTGTCTGTCTATTCTATATCATAAATAATTATATCTGCTTCATCGTAAGATTGATGAGCTTCCGATAAAAATGTTACAGCCTCATTTAAAACTTAATAGTATTAGTTTGATCACGACTTTAATATTCTAGATTTTATAGGTCTGTAAATTATTTTCATTAACTGTTATGTAGACTATTACGTTTATACCATTTATCGTTCCTTCAAAGAATGTATTGAAATATGATATTATTATGATTTATTGAACATCAACAGGATTTATTAAGACTAAACTAAAAAATGCCGATTTTAAATGGAGGATATTTTTGGAACGCATTTTTTTTTTCCTGGCCATGATATGCAGTCGAATGTAAAGTACTACTGGTATTCAACTGCATCTAGTGGAACTAGAATCCGATTCCAACATGGTTGGGAATAGTCTAGGCAAATGACAGAGGTGTAGGCAGGTCTACCATGACGTCTTAAAGCAGAACTTATTCTACTGAGGGAAATAGATGGTGCTAGACACCCTGTATAGCTCTGTCTCTTTCCCTCAGTGGAATAAGTTCTGCTTTAAGACGTCATGGTAGGTAGCTGGTCAGACCGAAAGCTATTTCCTCCAACCGTATTTATTTACGTTTTACGGTTCCACGAACAGTATTTTGGAAGCTATACATACTATTATGAAAATTAAGTCTTATCTCAAAGTAGAAACCGTTTTATTCAAGAAAAAATCACTATTTAATTTTGGTAAGTGCATACATGTATATTCTCTCGTTCGTGACTGTACATCCTGGTCTGTAGTCTGACATCATTTCAGTTTGGTATAGATTCCAGAAGAGGAAGATGGAGAGAGGTCACGTAGGAACAAAGCTGACGATAAAAGGGCCAATAATCACATAACCTTGATTGAATTATCACTGGTTACCAACAAGGATGTAATTATGTAAGTACGACAGTGAACGTTGAATTTAATAAGAAACCGCTAGAAGCCGACCTTAGACTAATTTATTGAATAGTGCAGAATTGCTATAAAGGTAAATTATGTTGTTATGTTTTACACCTCAACGAATGTTTGAGTTATTTGTCAATAAAATTTTGTATCACAGTAGTTCTGACAGAATTGTGGCAAGGTCTTCCAATCGTTTTGTGTATTTCGAAATTGTTTTAATGGTGTGATTTTTGTCTTGTTATATTTATGTATATTTGTCTGGAGCTGAGAATATTTGTGTCTGATTTAACGAATCTTTTCGTGTGAAAAGAAATAACTGTTTTATAGTAATACTAGCTTTCGCCCGCGGCTTCGCTCGCGTTAAATTCAGTATAATACACCAAGCAGACCTGCAGTTTTTGTTCTTGTGATGGATTTGTAATAGCAACGCTAAGTTTTCCCTTTTCTTCCGTCCTTCTTCCTCACATCCAACTTTTTTTCCAAAAATATTAGCCTGTGTCCGTCTCCTGGTTCCCAACTATCTCTGTACCAAAATTCATCAAAATCGGTTTAGCCGTTAAAGCGTGAAGAGGTAACAAACAAACAAACTCACTTTCGCTTTTATAATATTACTAGCTTTCGCCCGCGGCTTCACCCGCGTTAAATTTGGGGTAACACAGTCCCCCTTGCGCCTTATTGATTTTTAATAGCAACGCTAAGTTTTCCCTTTTCTTCCCTCTTTCTCCCTCACATCCCACTTTTTTTAAATAAAAATTAGCCTATGTCCGTCTCCTGGTTCCCAACTATCTATGTACCAAAATTCATCACAATCGGTTCAGCCATTAAAGCGTGAAGAGGTAACAAACAAACAAACAAACAAACTCACTTTCGCTTTTATAATATTAGTAAGGATAGTAAGGATGGATCTGTGAGAAAATCTACCTACGACAAGGCAGTCAAAAGATACGGCCGTTTTTGTCGCAAGTTTGTACACGTTCTAGTGCGCGATTCCGACTCGCACTTTGCCATTTTTTTATCACTTTGCAAAATCAGACTTCCCTAGATGTCCAAACACACCAATCTAGCAGCCATGGAATCATCTAGAACTGTGCAGGTTAATTTATGTGAAACCTTTCGTCATGTGTTTGACACAGTCTTTGGAGATTTAACATTACTGTCAAATTCTTTATTTTTGTTGTGATAAAAACGTTATTGTTTTATTGTGGTTTCTGCCACCACTGTCGGAGATTTTTGCAACTGACAAGTAAGACATAATCACAGTGACCCTTATATTGATCACGTTATGGTTGCATTTGGCTTACTAAATTATTGTCATAACTATGAAAGGACTGTACATCGCTGTGCTTGCGTCGTTTGCTCCTAGACCTTGGTGTACGTTTCCTATACAAGTTAGCTGCTTGGCGCCGCTTATGTGCTAAGATAGTGCTTGAGACTTCGCTAATTGCTTTGACTTCAGATAAAGCTGGGTTGTGTTAGGTTAATATTGCAGGTCTGGTTTGCAAAGGTATTGAGTTCTAGTCGGTTTCCTGTTTGGATAAAATCACCAATCCTATACATACATGATATTTTTTACCGTATCTTTAGATATAATATATTTTGTTGTTTTACCGGTTCAAATTACAAAACTGACCTACAACGTTTTAGCCTAAATTAGCACAAAATTACACACTAATACCTACAAATTAAAGCGGTTATCAATTGAAACCTGCGTCAGGCAAAAAAACACTTATCATGAATGGCCATTAATAATTTTACGACTGAAAATAGTTGAATGAAAACTTTTTCCCGCGCTCTTGTAACCGTCCATGCAAAATACATATATAATCATGAAACAAGCCAAGTAAAACAATGATGCATATAATCACATCTTCCCTGAGAAAGGAACCGGTGATATAACCTTTATTGATGCACTGCATTTCCTATGTGCCGGTCCGCCAGTGTTCCTCCGCGCTTCGGTGGCGCGAGACGTGCAGACGCCATTTTTAAAAAACCAAAACGTCATCGTCATTTGTTTATAGTTCGAAGCTATCGAGATTCGAACACAGTTCAAAAACAAAAAAGGTTTTAGTTCAAAAGTTTATTGTGATTTGTGAGTTGTTTATAGTTTCGTCGCATTGTTAATGAAGGATTTGTCAAACGCATTGTTTTGCGGGTAAGTTTATATTATAACGTTGTAGTTTCTTCAGTGTTTTAATACTAAACAATGCCGAATGTTTGTTATTTGTGATAAATGAATCAACTATGTTGAACTATAATTGTAGGTACATCGCTAATTATGAGGGTAGATTGATAATTATCAAAAGCTATAGTTTCGATGATTTGCAATATTTTTGAAACAGCTCTCTGCCCTTGATTTTTTAAAGCATTTTTTTTTCATTTTATGGCACCTAAATGTACTTTCACGTAGATATTCAGGTTTGTACTTGCGTTTTCAAATACTGAATCCTTTATCATCTTGTTTATGCAAATTTTATCTTTATCTCAGCGCAAACTTGTTGTTTCTTCAATCTCAACTGATTGTGCGCTTATCACTTTATCATTCAAGACACAGTCCCTTGACACAGTCAAACATTTTGACATTGTTTTGATAATAATCTATCTGCAAAAATAATCGGAAATAAAACGAAATCTTCGTTTTACAGAATTTTAAACCCAATTAAAAAAAAACCAGACAACATATTCCCTAACTAGTTACCATACTTTTTTTACAGGATAGTTGTCCACATGCCAGGTCAAAATTACAGGGTAATAGAAAAGTAAACTCAATAACTGCAAAGCGTACTGTTCAAAATATCTTACTTATCACTTTTTCTGTAAATATTGATGGTATCTAACCCTTTATCTAACCTACAACTGCGCATATTCAATTAGGCAGTATATGGCAGCGGGTCCAAAATGACCGCTTAAGCTTAATCATAATAGGTTAATAATATGAATTACTTTAGCATTCGTAAAATGGTCATGAAGTTACATTTCACAATATTAACTGCGTCTGTGACCATTTAAAGAATTTTAACGTAAGTAATTCATATTATTATCCTATTATTATTATGCTAAAGTGTCATTGTGTCATGTCATTTTAGAGCCCCTGAATGTTAATAATAAAAGTTGCAATCTTGAAACCATGCAGGATTGTCATTTTTTTGCAAAATGAAAATGAATCTGTAGTCACCACCACTCACACACAACTTCCAGTCACCACACATACACTATCATCATCTCATCCTATTACCACTTTCATAGTGTAGTACCTGGTTTCAGCCTGTCCTATCCTAAAATCCGGCAAATAAGCCGAGATACGTAATCAACAAAAACATAATAATAGATTATTAGCCGGAAAATACATTCAGTCAAAAAAGTATCGGGAATGGATGATTTGTTTATGGTTCCAAATTAAAATTTTAGTTTTTTTTTGTATTTGAATTTCGTGTTCGGAGTCACTGAAAATGTTACAGAAGGCTTGCGGTGAATCGACTTTATCAAAAACTCGTGCCTATGAGTGGTTCAAAGCGTTCAAAAGCGGTCGAGATGTGATGGAAGATTTGCCTCGCTCTGGTAGGCCGTCAACGTCTGCAACTGAAGTTAGCATCGCAAAAGTGAAGAAAATAGTGACTGAAAATCCCCATTCAACTCTGAGAGAGATAGCCGCCGAACTTTCTGTATCTCACGAGTCGATCCGTACCATTGTAACTAATCATTTGGGTATGAAACATGTTGCTGCTCGGCTAGTCCCAAAAGATCTGAATTTTCTCCAAAAACTCAATCGCATGAAAGTCGCTGAGGACATGCTAGAACGAGTCAATTCGGACCCAACATTCATGAAACGCATTGTTACTGGTGACGAGACGTGGGTTTACGAGTTTGACATGCAAACTAGTCAACAAGCTTCGGAGTGGCGCTTTCCAACTGAACCGAAACCGAAAAAACCACGCCAAAGTCGATCAAAAGTCAAAGTCATGTTGACTGTTTTCTTTGACTATCGCGGTGTTGTGCACTCTGAATTCTTACCGGAAGGTCTAACGGTAGGGTACGCCACAATAGTGGCGGTAAGTCCCCTCTTTGAGAAGTGGCTGGAGAGGCGTCATGGCGTCCTCACCTACCACCTGACGCAGGTCTTCACCGGACACGGAAGTTTCGGGAGGTTCCTGCACATCATCGGGCGGGAGGAAGCGCCCGTGTGTCACCATTATGACGATCGCCCGGAGGACACGGTGGAGCACACAGTGGCGATCTGCCCAGCGTGGGCGGAGCACCGCCGTGCCCTCGTAGAGGCGATCGGCGGCGGCGATCTCTCGCGTCCGGCCCTGGTTCAGGCCATGGTCCGGAGCGAGAGGGAATGGGAAGCGGTCACCACCTTCTGCGAAGCAGTAATGCTAGCAAAGGAGGTGGCCGGGCGTTTGAGGGAGAGAACATCTGCCCAACCCAGCCGCCGCGGGAGACGCCCATGGCGCCGGGCGCCGCGAGACGACTTCCGGCCACCGTAGATGTGGGCCTGTGGGCGGTGAGCAATGGATAGTTCACCGTCCGTCCGTCGATTGACGACAGGCCGTGTCGACGGCGCGTTCGTGTTTCACGCGCGCCTCAAAGAGAGTCAGCAAAGCAGAGGGGCTTGCCAGAGCCTCCGCCTGCCGGGGTTGCGGGTTGTTCGAAAGAGATACCGCGGCCTCGGAACGTAAAGGGCAAAAGAAGAAACATGGGTGGGTTTTAGTCAGTACAAGTCTGACATGCCCCCCCGCTCCGCCCAGAGCGGGGGAAGTCATTGGATGATTTCCCACCCGGAAAAAAAAAGGTCTAACGGTAAATATAGAATATTATTTGAGCGTTATGCGGCGTTTAAGAGAGCAAATTCGACGAAAAAGGCCAGATTTGTGGAAAGAAAATTCTTGGATTTTGCACCACGACAATGCGCCTTCGCACTAGGCTATCATTGTACAATTTTCACCAGATATGGCTCCTGCTGACTTTTTTCTTTTTCTTAAACTCGAATTACCACTTCGTGGCACCCGTTTTCAATCGATAGAAGACATAAAGGAGAATTCGCGGCGAGAACTGAACTCAATTCCGGGAGCAGCGTTTAAAAAATGTTTTGATGAATGGATTATTCGTTGGCGCAAGTGTATCGTTTCTAAAGGAGCATACTTTGAAGGTGATAAAATAAATTTGGATGAATAACAGACATCTTGTGTATTATTGATCTTTTCCCGGTACTTTCTTGACAGAGTAGTAATAGAAGTTTGAGTACACATAATTATCACATAGAAAATTAAATATTGGTATTAGGAATAATCCAATAATCCAAAAAAGTATGAGCTGTTTCTGTTCCAATCCAGCCTTTACCTTTGCTATCTAGGGCGAGTCGCGAAACCAACCCCCCCCCCCCCCCCCCCCCGGAAAACCCTTAGCGTGTAGTGAATTACTTTTAAAGTATTATTACCCCTAACTGCAGGCATTACGCTCTAGGCACCCACTGGATAGACCGGTTCAAGCAGACAAGAACCATATAGGTTGACCTTGCTCACGACTAATATCCGACGGGTTGGGCAGAGGTGTATCGAATTGATATTTTGTCAGTTATGAGCTGCGAGAGAACATTCAAAATTAACAGATATAATTTCCTCCTTAGAAGTCGTAATTGACATGCTAACTTTTTTTTTAAATAAATCTTGCCCCCACACTAGGAATTTCTCCTGTATCGTGGGTGCGTTTACAAACACTTAAACCCACATACACAAATTGACAGACCCGAAACAATTACCTGTAGGTCATACAAATATTACTAACCGTGTCATGTCGTTGTTAATCTTATAGCTCAAACTAGTATCTAATAATATTTCCAAAACAGTTTATTGACTATCAATTAACAATCATGAACTCTAGTCATATTGTTTTGTAAACAATCAAAGATTGTTTAATATTATTGTAGTAGTCAACTTTGTTTATATAGTGAAGAGTTGTACATATTAAATAAGGGATTGTTTGTTTAATTTAAATTAAACTAGCTGGCGCCAGCGGCTTCGCCCGCGTGATATCGAAAATAAAATATCCCATTCCAGACTATAATCTACCTCTGTGGAAAATTTCATCAAGATCCGTTCAGCCGTTTTGACGTGAAAGAGTAATAAACATCCATACAAATCCATCCTAACAAACTTTCTTGTTTAAATAATATTATTACGATACAGTAAATAACAGATTTGCAATTTTATTAGAACAGCAACCAGGACCAACTTACAGCTTTTCTAGAAAAGCCTTAATCTTTTAAACACCAGATCATAAAAACATTCGCGTGACCTTCACACCCATCCATTCCATCTATAACGTTGTAAAAAATCCATTTTATCTAAATTTTCGACAGAAAAACGGCCAAGTCGCACTCGAGCACCGAGGGTTCGGTACAAACTTGCGACACAGAGTGTCGCCGACACTAACAGCCATATCTTTGCCTGCGTACACTGAGAAGGTTGATTTTTACATAGCCGCAAGGTACTTAGGTACTACAGACTTAAGATTTCAACTCGATACCTCAACGCGTTCGCGAGATGACAGACAGACAGACAACAAAGTGATCTAATAGGGGTTGCATTTTATTTTTACCACTAGTGCCAGTTAGTCGTAAGTATACATACACACATCATCGTATCCAGACATTTACATTCCGACATTTCAGATACACACATGCACAAACCCAAAAAAATAATGAAGATCAAATCAAGTCACTCTCATCTAATCTTGATGTTTTCGTAATGTACTTTGTAACTGGTGCAATGTTTAATTTAATAATTTAATGTTTATATCCTGTAATCTGTGAAGCTACCCTTTTTTTCTTTTAAGTTACTGAAGCCTAAGAACCAACAAGCATGAGTCAGTACAAGTCTGACACTCCCCTCCGCTCCGCCCAGAGCGGGGGAAGTTTTTTATTATTTCCCATCCGCAAAAAAGCATGTAGCTTACGACTAAGCTAAACCAATAAGCAATTTTTTTTACATTTATTGCCCTGTAATTAAGAAAAATCGACATACATCATTGACACGATAACAAGCCACCGTCAGAACGAAACCGACTGACATTTGAAGGTCTTAGCAGTCTAGCATCACCTACCGCAGTCAACGCTGTTGCAATATTCGTTGCAGACAGTGCACATGACGAAAACGCAACGATTTCCATGTCGGCTGTTGTAAGATCCAATACGGTACTGTTCTATTGTCTTATGTGTGCGGTTGTGGCGTAACAATGGTCTTTTGACCATCTTTTTTAGGGTTCAGTACCTGAAAAGGAAAAAAACGAATCCCTGATAAGATCAATTTGTTGCCTGTATGTCTGTCAATCTCTTGAACGCGAGGAGGAATCCAGTTGAAATTAAAACAATATACTCAACTCTGTGGCTGCTTCGTGCTGTGAAAAAATCAACCCTCTAAATCTACGCGGTCAAAAGATATGGCTGTTTGTACGGAATCCTCGGTGAACAAGTCTGTTTTTACGAGCGATGGTTCCTTTGATCGTTTTGGCCATATTTGTACAAGATTATCTCCAATATCTCTTATATTTGGAGATATTTGGGTAGTGAATCGATACAATTGATCGCTCTTGAAACGATTTTCAGGTTACGTGGTGATAGTTTTACAATCAGGAATTTCTCAGTAACATTTTCAGAAACCGGATATTCTTTAAACACATTCGAAATTTTGGTGTATTTAGATACAGTTCTGCTTAACACTTTGGGGTGTACAAGCGTGATGTTGTGTGAACTAATGTGCCAACTGTCAATCACAATTAAAAGTCAGTAATTATTGTTTTAAATAAAAGTGCATGAATCTACAAATTAAAACAATGATAATAAAAAAACGATCCGTCCGTTATTTAAATTAGATTTCTAAGGGTAATTAATGAAAACACAATTTTTCTATTAGTGAACCAGAGAATCTTCTGTGATTTCTGTCTTGTACCTCCCTAAAAAAGGAAATGACTAAAAATTCAACAAAGACAATATATTTTAGTTTTACTAATGAACTATCGTGTTCAACATCAATTAACAGAAATCTTAACACACAATATTGCGTTTTGAACGATCAAACGCTACCGCCTTTCAAATCAAACACTCATAAATCTGCTCACCCCAGAAAACAAAACAGCGTAATGTTAAATATTGATGTTGAAGTAAGTTATTTGGTATAATTCGTCAAGAATTGAATTGGAGACAATAAAAAAAAGAGTAGTGACTAAAATTTATTTAGAATAAACCACAGTTATTAAATTATCATCTTCCAACCATTCTTATTTGGGGTCGGCACATCACTATTATTTCTTCCATTCTTGTCTGTCAGTCGTCACTATATTATTTACTCCTTTTTCCATATCATTCCTCACACTATCCACCTTTTCATTGGCCTTCCCCTCCTTCATACATCAACATTTATATTCATCAGTCTTTATCTCTTTCTCTCCCTTTCATCGTTTCGGCGCCATTTTTAAACTTCCTCATGTATGTTCATTGTTTATTTTATCCATTTTAGTTGCACATACATCCATCTCAACATTCTCATCCCTGCTGCATGCAACATTTTTTTATCCGTCTACTTCACTGCTCAGGATTTCAGTACATAGAGTACGACTTTAGTAATTAGATAACAGAATGAAATCAAGTATCCACACATATTTGCGTATTCATTCGCTTACAATATGGATAGAACTTTCGCTGGCAACTCATTATAAACTGCCCTCGTAATATTTGTAAATAAGATGCTGTTTTCTTTGTTAATTAAATTCATGAATATGGATGTCATTATCTAATACTTCCTTGAGGTATTCTCATTTGTTATTTTTAGAAATGAATTTACCAGTTATTAATGTTTGTCATCGTTATGTCACGCAAAATCTCAAATATTTCGTCAACATTAATTTATTGGCACTTTTATTGTGAATTATTTCATTTGTATTCATTTTGTTTCCTTCTTTCTATAACTTCCTAAGTCATATCATTTTCATCGTTCGTTTTGGTTTTATCCTCACTATCATTATAATGTATTAACCGACTTCAAAAAAAAGAAGGAGGTTCTCAATTCAAGGCTATGTTTTTATATGTTTGTTGTGTGTCTATGTCTATGTAGGTATATTGATGATCTGTTAATCTTATATTAACAATGGAAAATGAAAACTCGATATTTTTTGTGATATATCGTAATACTATAAGTAAAAATGCTGTTTTTTTTTTTTAAAATAAAAACTAATTCCAATAAAAATACTAATAAGTAGAAAATAACTTGACTTCCGGAAGTTGGTTTCGTCGACTTTTTTGCCACCGAATTCCGGATGTAAAGTTATTTTCTACTATTTGTAATCAAACTCCACATAAACTGAAGATGTTGATAACGAACCACAATAAACACTTATTCCAACCGATTCCCGATTGAGACCGTTTGACTTTTAAGAAACACATAAATATGCATGAAGTATTGCGCTTTGATGAGCTCACAGTAATCGATGCAATAGTGCGTCTGTTCTACCGTGAATAAGGAGGAGCACTCATCGATTGGATAGACAATTAAAGTGTGTGTAGATGAAATAAATGGCAAATATTGCAGGCCTAAACTGGTCTATGAAGAACTATTCAAGGGTGAGTTACAGGGTAAAGTTTCGGCCATACCAATGGGAGGTCCATTGGTATGTCCGAAATTTTACCCTGTTGATATTTTTTTCGAGTCTGGCAAATGACAGTGCTAACTCACCTTTGAATAGTTCTTCATGGACCAGTTTAGGCCTGCAATATTTGCCATTTATTTCATCATGTATACCGGAATGAAAAAAAAAAACTATGTAGTATAGTATCTGTGAATGTACGGGTGTCCACGATCAAACCATACAATATGACAGGACTTAGAGATAGCCTAGACAACGTGACATTCTAACGATATTTGATGTTAAAACATTCAAAATTCTATCGGATTGATAAAATCTGTCGAAAACCTTATGTCAATTTTATTGATAACTGTTTCTGGAATACGTAACACTTGATAAGCGACTAGCTTTACACAGTTCAGTTGTAACACAGTTCCCCTTTCCTGATTTGCAGGGACCTGCAACTTGTAGTTTTGGCCCTTGCGCCTTATTTATTGTAATAGCAATGCTAAGTTTCCCCTTTCTTCTCCCTCTTTCTCCCTCATTTCTCACTTTAAAAAAAATTAAGCCTATGGGTCCCAACTATCTCTGTACCAAAATTCATGAAAACCGGTTTAGCCATTAAAGCGTGAAGAAGTAACAAGCAAGCATTCTTACTTCGCTTTTATAATATTAGTAAGGATGTAAGGATTGTCAGTTCAGCTCCTTTGGTTGGGGCTCGCACTGACCATCAAATACCACGGAAGAATAGAAAATGACAAACAAGTATTAAAATAAAATGTAACTAAAATAAATAACTGACACCAATAACATGTTTTTCATACATTTTAGCCTTTCAGGTCATGGATACTAAAAATATATTAAGTCAAACTCGGTCATTAACTCATGATGAGATTGTTGCGCTTACAGAAGCAGAAACTTGAAGTAATCGATGGAACCATCGCCGTTCTAGCGAGACTAAAAGCTGAGCATAGTGTACACAGATTGAATCATACACAACACAATGAAAAAAATGAAAACATTCAATAAGTTAATTTAAAGATTGACCAGAGCGGCTGCAATTATTTATACCCATCCTACTAATATAATAAATTCAAATGTTTGCGAGGATGGATGTATAGATGTTTGTTACTCTTTTACGTCAAAACGTCTGAACGGATCTTTACGAAATTTGGCACAGAGGTAGACTACAGTCTGGAATAACACATAGGATATTTTTTGTTTCGATATCACGGGGGCGAAGCGGCGGGCGCCTGCTAGTAGGTAATAAAATTTCAACACAGACACCGCACACCGCGGTCAATCTCAAGCCATGTGGGTCACGTGTGGTTCACAACGGTATTCTAACCAGTTTTAATGATTATCCTAATGTACGGCCATTGCTGTTGCATACTACGGCTTGGATAACTAACAAATTGAATGTGTACAGCAAATTGCCGCTTATAAGGCAAGGATTAAAGTGAAAATTGATTTTGAAGCGTACTTTTTAAGCAGTTGGTTGATGTCAAGTCAAGCCGCTTAGTTGATCTTGTCCATGACTTAAGGGTTGTTTTTACCTTGGCCAAAGGCTTGACTTAAGTGTTGCCATAAAAAGTGGCAACGCGGCCAGTCTTTTGATTAGTTGGTAGACCAGTTGACAGCGTTGAGTACTATTTTTTTATGTCCTTTAATAGTTTAATTATTTTAGTTTATTTAATTGACATAACGATAAGTTTTTTTTTTATTAATAAATAAAAATAAACTACATACATAGTAAAAAAGACTGATTCCAGCTAAGCCAAAAACATTTCGTTACCATCATCATTCTCAGTTTCTTCCAACACAAACTGCATTAATTCTGCACTCAGCCTAAGTCCATAGGTATGTAGGCCACTTGTATGGCCCACAAACGGTACTATTCTAACCAGTTGATAATCCTAATGCCTGGTCATTGCGATTGCACATTCAACGGTTTTAATGGCCGACATTACGAATCTTAATAGGTACAATGATGCTGCGAGAAAAATTATAGTAGTGTTAGCTCCAATTTGTGGGGTCATTAGTTAGTTATAGAAACGGTTTTCCTTAGCATTATAGTCGAAGTAGCACCAACATCTTGCCTTTTTTTTAAGGTTCGTTCTTCAAAAGGAAAAAACGGAACACTTATTGGGAACGGAACACTTTGTAGTCCATCTGTCTGTCTGTCTGTCAACACCTTATATCTCAGAAACGCGTGGAGGTATTGAGATGAAATTAAAAACCATATACTTAAGTCTGTGGTGTCTTTGTGCTGTGAAATGAACCCTCAAATCGATTCAATCAATTTTAATTACGGCTTTTAATTTAGGAATGAAATATCAGAACAGATCATCTAATAAATCCCGTCCCGCCCGCTGCGGTCAGAACGGGGGGAGTGTCTTACTAAACCCACCCATGATCCTTCTTTTGCCCTTTATGTTCCGGAGCCGCGGTTTTTCTTTTTTCGAACAACCTGCAGTCCGGCAGAAGTCTCCATTGCTGCTACTAAGAAATTCCCGTTAAAACACAATAACACTTTTCCTGGCCAGGGAATCGAACCACAAAACTCAGCAGTCGCCCAGTACATTTGTGTGACCAGTACATTATCTCAGATCCATTCAAGGCCTGGTCTGGTATTGTTTTTTTACGATTTTGTTACTTTATTACAATGCTGCAATTAGTGTTTTATCGGCAATATCTTTCTGTCACATGTATAGAAACGTGTTACTGGCAAGAAAACACTATAATATAAAAGTGCAGTCATTCATATGCAAGTACAGTCAGTAAACTACATTTCCTGACAGTCCTCGTACCTGTTTTTGGTGACTCTGACAGTGACTGTACCAAGTTATATGCCAACCTTTTTATGCTTACCACTCTTTTGTTTATGCTCCTCCTAGTTTTTTACTCTATATAATGTGACTCGGCAATTTCTTAATATTTCGTATCAAGTTTCAATAACCTTTTTTTGCGTATGGGAATCATGAAAAAACGTGCCCCGCTCTGTTTACTCTCGGGTCTGTCTGTTTAGTCTGGGCCCTACCGGGGTTAGAAAACCTTGACCTAACCAATTTGATCTAACATCAAACCTATTTTCGTGCAAACAAGATTTCAAAAGCCTTTGCAAAATACTTTAACATCAAATTGACCCCAACTTTACAGTCTGGTCTGGTAAGGTGTCTTATTTCGCGTCAAAAACAACGTTACAACGGTCAAGATCAACTCAGAACACACATAACACAATGACGTTATATCACATTACACCCACTTCGTGCAATTCATAGTCATGTGCCATACAATCAGACGAACAAACAAAGACGGGCGCACAATAGCACAGATTTATCTATCTACTTTATGATTCTACGCCTTTACATACGGTAAAGATTTAATAGTATGTAGTGAAGATGTATTTTAAAAGAGGCTGATTATAACAGCGGTATTCGGTCGATCTTCAAAGTTAAGCAGTATTTGCAGAGGTTTGTCCATGGATGGGTGACCATCTATCTACATACTGAGTCCTGCGTGCCTCGAGTAAGCTGAAGCTGTTAGTCATGGCTGTCATTTGTAGACCTTAGGCAGATGTTCTTTAGAAGTAGCCAGTGGCCTCGATAGTCATAGAGGTAGTCGTTCCATGACAAATACTGTCATTCAGCTGAAAACTGAGCGTAGTTGGAAAAAGGCTAGGTATATGATAGTAGAGATATATTTATCAGTCTGCATCTTTTATTCCGATTAATTTGGGGTCGGAAAAGATGGATGTATTTGTGTAACGAATGATATGAAGAAGAAAGGAGTAAGTAAATGATGCCGTGACGTCTGTTAGGGGAGAATGGAAGAAGAAAACGTGTGTGTCGGTGTTAGTCGAAGCTCTTGGCAGTTAAGCCAATGGCTATAACAAATGTAATGTAATAATAAAGTAATTAATTTATAGCTATTAGGTTTCTCCATTAGGAGCTGCTTAGTAGCAGTCACGTAGCCTGGATTTGTGCTCAGTTGATGTCATTAGGCTCACCCTGAATAATGTTTGACATAAACATAACTGTGGGTGCACTATTAGGGAGACATCTGCCTGTCCTTTCAACTTATAAGCCTGATGTAATAATATGTTAAATGTGCAATGATTGTTGACATCACTGTCTCTTATGACGAGAATCTCATGAAAGCAAAGAATGATAAAAAAATAATTAAGTATCTTGGTTTAGCACACGAGGTCGTCGGCATGCGGCACGTGAACTCTGCAATTATTGACCCGATAATCATTACGTCTAATGGGCCTATAGTAAATAGCCTCGATCAATACCTTAGGAAGCTATCATTGCACGGCTGGGTCAAGGGCTTGAGTCAGAAAGTAGTACTCCAAGTCACGGTACGCATACTGAGAAGCTTCCTCATTCTGGAACCCTGACTACCAGTAAAAACAAATGAAAAATGTCATTATTATACAAAACGAAAACGACCAAAACATTAATTCGCAAACCCACAACAGCAAAACTAGGAGCAAGAACGATAACAACACAAGGCTAAGGTTACAACTGCGTTATAATACTTATAAAGGATGTTACGAACAAACGCATCCGTTAGCCTTAGCCTACGCCGTATGACCACATACATAATGCACATCGGTTTTAAGGGCTTACCCACCGGCGGATTTGCGGTCGAAATCCCGTGATGATTTGGCAGCAGCGGGCAGTACTTTAGTTTGCGTGTTTTTGTCTTGATTTGGTGTTCGTGCTTCGTGTTTTTGGACTAATTCTAAGTTATTTGCAATGTTTTGTTTATATTTTGTTGTTGGTTATAATTTGAATACCCCACGTATTCAAATTATCATATTTAAGTTGCAGCTTCGCATTAACATATATTAACGTTTTCGAAAAAACATCGTCATCATCTCTCGGTCCTTGACAACTAAAATTCAATTTTTTTTATTTCAATTTTTTTTCTACGCATTTATTTCATTTAATTAATAATTTCATGTACAGGCACTTTTGACAACAAAAAGGATGAGGCTATAGTCCTAGTCACAGAGCATAATAAAGCTTGTGAAAGTAATCTAGTTGTCTATTCCAAAACGATTTTTTCTATGGAGAAGAATGGGCAAGCAACTCCATGGACACTCTTGTCCCATACTTGGGGTTGACGTAACACGTTTAATTGTTCCGATCTGTCCTGTTCAGTTTTCCAAAAAAACCACGTTGATTTAAAAACTTTGATTTGATTTGATTTATGACTCTTAGTTTATTTCGGAAATCATCGCGAAGAAACTTATCCTTACTTCCTTACAAAATATTATAAAAGCGAAAGTGAGTTTGTTTGTTTATTTGTTACCTCTTCACGCTTGAATGGCTAAACCGATTTTGATGAATTTTGGTACGAAGATAGTTGGGAACCAGGAGACGGACATAGGCTAATATTTTTTTGAAAAAAGTAGGACGTGAGGGAGAAAGAGGGAAGAAAAGGGAAAACTTAGCGTTGCTATTACAAATCAATAAGGCGCAAGGGGAACTGTGTTACCGCGAATTTAACGCGAGCGAAGCCGCGGGCAAAAGCTAGTACTTTATAAATCTGGAATCGCCAGTCCATTTAGCAAGCGTGGTGATCACTGATCTGATCATGCCTTCTCTTTATGAGAAGAGGTATTTTTTCAAGAGTCAGCCAGTATGAAATTAATGTTACCTGGGAAGGAAATTTTTAAAAAATATACTAAATTTTCCAAAAGAAAATAAAGCAATACTTGATCATCAATAAACTTGACGTAAACAATTTCTCAGACACAAACAATAAAATTGGTATTCTCTCTCAAAAATAAGAGAAACTAAAAATAGTCAATGGTATTACAATGGCTGATCTCAGAACTCAGACAATACTAACATGACGAATAAGAAATCTTAATGAACTGTGAAGGAATGTTAATTAATATTAATGAACTGAAACAAAAGGCAAGTAGTGAGGCGCCAATCGAATACCTTGACTGGAATAAGAAATGTTTAACTATAGGGGAGGTCTTTTTAAAAGTTCACATTAAGGCAAGCCTTAGCCCATGCAAAGGTGGCACTAGCTACAATATTACAAGAGAATTGTAAGCAGTTTTTTGATGTTTCCATTATCTTTATCACTGTAACACTGCCTCGCCAAAGTAGGTTTAAATCTTAGAAGTCTTAATGACATATTTTGATAGACTTATGGTGCTGATAAACATAATAGTACTGATGATGTATTGATTACTGCTATCGTAGATAATTAGGAACGAAACAGTACACACTCCGGAAACATAAAGTAGTCACATAGTAGTTAATCTTACATATTTAAAGAAGATTCTCCATATTGTGAAGGGGGGAATAAAAATATTGAGTACAATAATTCCACATTAGATTTATAAATAGAGATTCACATTTTCAGAAATCTAACTTAAGCGCGCAATATCTCGCAAAGATAGGAAAAATAGATATATTCGACATTATCGGACACGTCAAATCTTATCGATGATGTGAAGAACAACTGATAACAAGTCTTTCTTCACAGGCACTTAAAGATATGAATTTTCGTAATAGTCTGTCTATCTTTGGGAAAATTGGAGTGTATTGCACAATCACACTTTTACCAGGAAACTGGGTTTGGTTGAGCAAATTGTAAAGTACAGCGTAATGATAAAATACATCGTTTTTCTATAGCAGGCACTAACTTACTAAAAATGTAATAGCACTAAGCTAAACAAACTAAAATTATACGATAATATGGCTAGTAAGAAGATGACTGGAATAAATGGACCCGCATAGTTAAAGATCGAGAGTCTTGGAAATCTTTGGAGGAGGCCTATGTCGTAGGACAAGCTGTCACAGAAACCGATCCGATCGCTGATGTTTAATTATAGTAATAACTAGCTGTTCCTCGCGGTTTCACCCACGCTGCTCAGCACCTGTTGGTCGTAGCGTGATGTTATATAGCCTATAGCCTTCCTCAAGAAATGGACTATCCAACACTAAAAGAATTTTCCAATTCCAACCAGTAGTCCCTGAGATTAGCGCGTTCAAACAAACAAACTCTTCAGCTTTATAATATTAGTATAGATAGTATAGATAAGTAGTTAAGTTAATAATTCAGTGAAACAACTGTATAGAAAAAACTAAGAGCAATAAAGGCTTATTTTATTTTATTTATTTAAGAAGATGACTGATGTGACAATGAGGAATAGAGAAGTGTGGAAGAAGAAGATATGCTGTATTGACCCCAATTAATTTGGGATAAACGCAGGAGAATGATGATACTGAAATTAACGCAAACATTAAAAGGTATAAACTCTTATCATTCTGGCTTTAGAAGTTCTAAGCAATATTTTTTTTAACAAGGATAACGATTATCAAAAAGTCTGACATAAGCTACCGAAAAGTTGAATTTCAATTATGTTGAAAGTTTTTGTAGAGGAACTTGATGCATACGTTTCGATTTCAAAGAGGTATTGTTTTACTTAACATTACGTGTCTAAAATGAACTCTAATCATAAATTTCGTTATAAATTATACTTGCTTTACCATCCCTTGCTATGGTGCTGGAAAACATTATGAGAATATCAAAGCAGCAAACCTGAATTTCATATATTTTACCTACACCATGTTAAGCCAAGTCAAAGGCGGCACAAAAACACTGACACCAGGTTAGGCTTGAACCACACAAAAAGAAAGAAAAACCTACAATTTGCTCTCAATTTTCAAACAGAATCCTCTTAAATTAACATTTAGCATGTTATGTTGAGTGGTAATTACTGCAACAGTAACTACATTATTTCTAAGTACTTGTCGTCAAACGCAGTCACAAGAGTCAACTGAGGGTAACGAACAACTAACGGTTACCTTTGACAATTACAAGCACTGCAGTCTGATTAACATCGCAGTGTCTATCTTAATCATCTCTGTTTTATTCATATTTGACGTTAAGAGTCTATGGTATACTACTGCTTTCTTCTTGTTGTTTATATTTTTTAAATTGATATTAATTCATATCTCACACTTCTCCGCAGATGAGTAAAGGTGTCTCTCCACTTCTACCATTTACTGCTCCGTTATGGCCCAATCTTTTATTAAGGCGTCTAAGTTGATATACTCTCTTTATTTATTTTTTTCTTATGGGTCATCATCAAATAACTTCTCCCATTCTGGTCGGAGCGGGGGAGAGTATCAGAATTTTACTGACAAAAACCCACCCATGTTCCTTCTATCGCCCTTTATATTCCGGGGCCTCGGTTTATTTTTCGAACAACCTGCAACCCCGGCAGGCGTTGGCCCTAGCAGGCCCTTCTGCTTTGATGATATCTCTTTGAGGCGCGCGTGTAACACCAACGCGCCATCGACACAGCCTGTCGTCACTGGACGGACGGACGGTGAGCTACCCATTGCTCACCGTCTATCTTCTCCTGCGACTTACACTTAAATGAAATACTTCGTTAATATCCCTATTGCATCACCAATAGTTATAGGTGAGGATATATTGTATCGTATCCCAAGAAATATTTGTAACTCCAGAATATTGTTTTTCTCTTACTTTACATTGATCTTTTACTTCTTTCGGACAATCTCATTCAACAAATGAGTAGGTATTTATATTACCTTGACGATGTCACAGGATTACATTGAAGTGATTGTGCACATCAGCATCAAGTACGTTACGTGGGAACTTATTTGTTCATAAAGTGCCGCTAAACGTCGATTTAGCACTAAGATTGCGGTTCCAGTGGCGTGGGAGATGCGTACTGTGGTATATGTTGTGAGTTTTAAGCGTTGAAAGATGCCTTGTTTAATTAAGTTTAGTTTTCTATTTCAAAAACTACTACACATTATGTTCTAGGTATCTTGATCTTAGTTTTGTTTATTTCAAAATCTTTTGTTGTTCATGAATCTGGGCTGTGGCTACATCATCACATCTCTACTTCAGTTTGGCCTGAATGATTAATTAGTTTGCCTGTAATTTAATTTATAAATAGATTTACATGTTATTTTAATCGGTTTATATTGTAGATGACCAAGACCGCTGTTGTCGGTTATACACAACGGGTTACTAAACAGTGAAGATAAAAATTATACCATAGCACTTTTTCCTTACATGACTTCGCCTTGCCATCTCTAAATGCTCCTTCGTTTTAGATTAATATTTACTCGTTTATTTGTTTTTACACATATTTAGACATATTTCTTATTTTAAAAATTAAAGTAAAAAAATATATATTTAATACAAAAATTAGTAGCCCACCGGTATCGGGAACATGTTCCAAGCTACCAGCAGCCAGGGCTCCAGAGAGAGGAACCTCCTAACGATACGAACCGTGTCGAAGAGTACCGCTTTCTGTATGAAACCCTTGATTCAGCCGTCTAACGAGAGCCTCCTCAGCTGTAATTCGAGGCTATTCTTTCTCTGCCATTGGCTTTGGTAGATAATATATTATTATTATTACAAGCCAGGCAGTTAGCTTATAAATAAATAATCGTCTTTCAAATAACTCTCAATCACGAACATCTGCCAGTCTCTCACCTCAAACCTGTATTAAATTACCTATAATCAAGTAATTAGTTTAACATATATGAATAGCCAGCGATCCTCTGCAACACAATTTACACTGTCAACCCAATTTAATGGGAGAAATCTCCTGAGTCCATTACTCGTGCCCATAAAGCACTTGCGTGCAAATTAAGAGTTTCTACTTTTATCCGTTGAGCATTTACGTTAGATATATCAACTAGACAATATGATTGATATTGTCATATCGCTATATAGTGTGGAATATACTTTATCGTTGACAAGAGGAGAATGAAGAGAATGTGTTTTTGAGTGTGGTGTTAGATTTAAGTGGCGATTTTTGTGTGTAGTTGTCGTGCTTTTTTATCCTCATTGATCTTGATTGCAGTGCAAACATTGGCATCATTTTTAATGTTTAGGCCTTGCTACTTTTCACAAGCGCTTAGATTTTTAGAACAAGATTGGTCATAGGTATGGGACATATAATGGCGGTTCTGTCTTGATGTCTAGAAGACAGTGTGGCGTGGCGTAGCATGGGAAATGTATCCAGTAGTGTACCACCATAAGCTGGGTTGATTTATGGATTGACTTATGTCTAAATGTAAACTGTACCGCCTAGCGAGCAAAATGTGTGTACTGTGTCCTTAATTATTTCTAGCTATGCATTAATCAATTGTCCCTGCAACAACAATACAGTCAATTTGTTAAACAAATAACACTAAATTGAACAACTCCTTCGCAATACTAATAAGGTCTTAAGTTCAAACGTAGGTGACTAACTAAAAGGATGGCACTTGACGTGGGCTAGTTAAATAGTTACACAATAAAGTTAATTAACGTAATCATTAATGTGTCTGGCAAGAAATTAATCATGTAAATGCCAAACTCAAAAGGCTTCAGATTGATTTTACAAGGGCGTATTTTAGACGCCTCCAGCATTGAATTGACGACACGATTGGCGCAGTGGCTGAGCGATCGACCGCTGCGCTGCGTATCGCGGGTTCGATCCCCGCACGGAACATATATTTGTATGGCCTACAGATAGTTGTTCCGGGTCTGGCTGTTTGTGTATGTGAGTTTAAATGTTTGTGAACGCACCCACCATACAGGAGAAATCCAAGTGAGGGGCAGCGTTTTCTTTAAAAAAATGTACTTCCAACTTGTTTAAACAATCCATGGCTTTCAACTACGATTTATTATCCTGTCAGCTTCGATGAGACAACAATATAAAAGTCATCATCTGCGTAGCTTTTTCCCCACTATGTTTAGGTCGGCTTCCAGTCTTACCGGATGCAGCTGAACACCAGTATTTTACTTGGAGAGACTGCCTATCTGACCACCACAACCCAGTCAATACTGGGTAATACCTCTTAGTAAGACTGGTTGTCAGAGTTTCGGGACGCTAACTACCTGCAACGACTGTCAGAAATCTATAAATGACAACCGGGATCAACAGCTTAACGTGCTTTCCGAAGCACGGAGAAAACTCACTATGTAATGAGTGATCACCCATCTACAGACCAGCCTAGGCCAGCGCGGCTTAACCGAAAGACCGATCCGAGCGGCTGCTATAATTTAGCCAGGAGCAAACCAAATCAAATCAAAATGATTTATTTCAAGAAGGCCAGTTACAGGCACTTTTGAACTGTCAAACAGCTGTCAAACAGAGTTCTACGAAAACAAAATATAGGTAATCACATAAAAACTTACGAAAAGAGGGAACAGGGACCCTGTTCCCTTTTTTTCGTTATTATTAATATCATTATCATCCTACCTATATAACATGTTTCATTTTCTTCTAGAAATCTGAAATCAATTAAACAATCCCCATATATACTACATAACAACAATATTTACATAGCAACCCCATCCAACAATACCTCCAAAACGTGATTCCAAATTAGTTTAGCTCCGTTTAAAAAAAAACAAAAGGCGGTGCGTTCAAAATAAAATAATGGTTACGACCGAGCGGAATTGGTGTTCGTAAAAAGTAAGGAGATGGATTAGTTACAGCTTCTTTTAATAGAAACGGAAGAATTTGACTTTAGGATGACGGGACATGCTTGGCATGACTTGAAACCTTGTTGAAGTCGTTACAGAAGTCTTATTACAATCAATTTCTTTAAATCAACTTTTGTATGAGACACTCGAGCGCATAGATTAGATTAATACTTAATATACTTTCTTTCATACTACTACTATTATTTATTGTAATAGCAAAGCTAAGTTTTTCCTTTTTGTTTCTCTTTCTCCGTCACATCCCACTTTAAAAAATATATCTGTACCAAAATTCATCAAAATTGGTTTAGCCATTAAAGCGTGAAGAGGTAACAAACAAACTCACTTACGCTTTTATAATATTATATTAGTAAGGATTATTTATTACGTGAAAAGACCTTGTCCCGTTTTACTTTGTTCGGTTCTTTTTTTTCCCCCTTTCTTCCCTGTGAAGCGCCACGCAATCAGTAGCAATTCATAATTAGCATTGCCATTCAACGTTGCAATGCTGCTAGTCTTCTGGGCACGTTTCCAGATGATAGCGATGTGGAGGAGTATTTCGACGTCTAAGCATTCTCTTGGTTTTAGGGTTCCATACCTTATAATTATATTATTATTAATAATAATTATACCTTATAATTATTATTTGTCTGTTAATTTCCTTTATCTCGGTTATGCGTGGAGGTATCTAATTGAAATTAAAAACACACTCAAGTCTCTGGTCCCTTGGAACTACATGCTATAAATCCTCCTTAGGTCCACACTGTCAAAAGATACGGCCGTTTATGTTGCAAATTTGTATAGAACCCTAGGTGCGCGAGTCCGACTCGCGCTTGACTGTTTTTTTTTATAACCCTATTTATTTTTAGTTAATAGTTTATTTTAGTTTTAAAGTAATTAGCTTTGTTTATGATTTTCACAAATAAAACTATGTAATCCATTTAGTAAGAAAACATCTTTTTGTTCTATACGAAGTGAATTATATTCCTTGTTTTCAAAATTTAAACCAAAGATAAGAAAAATCGGTAGCCCCATCAAATTAAAACTACATAATAACTAACCAAAATAGCTCCAAGTTCCCTCCGTTAATAATTTATGACCATAATAATACAGCCATGTTCGGATCTAAAATTATCTTCACGTACATAGAAATCGCTGCAAGAAGCAATTTAGATACAGCGGTAAATAGAAACGACTATTTGTCTTGAATCTATTAACAGATCCGTTCAGTTTAAGTGAGTTTTAACTTTCTAATTTAAATTAAACTCTGCTTAACTTCAAGTCGTTTGTTGACTGGGGTAGTTAAGGCTATACAGACGGGGTATTCTAAAAAGCAGTAACTCACAAAAAATGTAAAGGTCATTTTAATTAATTGGATAACATATATAAATACGCATCAAATAAAGTATCCCAAATAGTAATCCTTATAAAAAAAACCGAATAATCCTACTTCCTACTGGATGGATGTATGGATGTTTGTTACTCTTTCACGTCAAAATAACTGAACGGATCTTGATGAAATATGGCACAAAGGTAGATTATAGTCTGGAATACACACATAGGGTACTTTTTTTTTCGATATCACACGGGCGAAGCCGCAGGCGCCAACTGGTACGAAATAAAACGTTCCGTTTAGTGGAAACCAAACTTATATTTCAAAACTATTTTATTCGCGAAACTGGCTTTCCCTGGGTTACCGTTTTTGTGCTTAGCAGGCAGTATAGGCGAGAAAGAGGGGTTTGTAACAACCACGTTAAGGATGCAGGTGTAAATAAACAGTCGAAGTTACTTTTACTCCCCTTTAAACAGGAGAGTTTCCAAATAGAGAAACTCTTGTAAACAAAAAAGGTATCACTTAAAAACCCCAGTCTTTACAACAATCTGATATACAAAGTAAATACACATCCAAGCGCAAACAAACAAACAGGGGCTTACAACAAACAAGATGAATCATACGTCCTACATCCTTACTAATATTATAAAAGCGAAAGTGAGTTTGTTACGTCTTCACGCCCAAATGGCTAAACCGATTTTGATTAATTTTGGTACAGAGATAGTTGAGACCCTGGAGACGGACATATGCATTTTTTTTTAAAGTGAGTAATGAGGGAGAAAGAGGGAGCTTAGCATTGCTATTACAATAAATAAGGCGCAAAGGCAAAAATTACAGGTAGCAGGTACCTGCAAATCACGAAAGGGGAACTGTGTTACCCCGAATTTAATGCGAGCGAAGCCGCGGGTAAAAGCTAGTAGAATATTAATTACGTTAAATTCTTAAAATGGTAAAAGACGCAATTTATACTGCGACCATTTTACGAATGGTCATGTAATTCATATTATTAATCTATTATGATTCTGTTAAGCAGCCATTTTAGACCCCCTGATACACTTCGAGCAATAAAATCGCGTGGCATTGACTTAAGTTATCGAAAACTTAAGTAAAGACTTAACTTTTACTTAACGATAAATTAAGTCAATGAAGAAAACTAAACTTATTCAAATTCATATGTTTGTGTGAAGATGTTATAATGGGCTTAAAGCTAAGGTACAATCGCGGACCCTGTAGGGCAAAAAGCATAAAGCAATTGTGAAATAAAATTAGTACTAATTTCATTAAAACTTCCTGAAAGTGATTGCCACTTACCTAACTAGACTGTCTGACTGTACTAAGCAAGAAGCATACAAGATCACCAAAGTGTCGCATGCACTATAAACAAAAACCGGCTAAGAGGGACTCAGACACGGACACCAAGGGTATCGTACAAACTTGCTACAAAAACAGCCATATCTTTTGACTGCGTAGACTTAGTTGAATTGTTCATAACAAAAAAACCGGCCAAGAGCGTGTCGGGCCACGCTCAGTGTAGGGTTCCGTAGTTTCCTGTCCGTCACAATAAATGTAAATGTTCCCACTTATGAGTTTAAAGGTGGAAAGCACGGAAAATCTTAACATCGACTTTAAAAAAAATGACGCATTACACAACGCCATCTATCGAACCATTTATGAACTGGTTTTTACCTTAACATTTTGATGGTGTTAAAAAAATTAATTTTAGTTTTGTTCTTAATTGCCTTAGCATTTCTTAATAGAAATTTAATGTAGTTATAAGATACCGCCAATGCCAAGGAGAGACCAACGGAACAATTCGGTAATACCCGATCCAATGTAATTAATAAGTACCTACAGCGCCATCTCTCGGGGAATTGGGTTACTAATTAATACTTTTTTAATAATTTTGGATTGCGAGAACCGATTTCCATAATTCTTTTTTTGTTTGAAAAAAGATACGTTCAGGATAATAAAATATGTAAACGAAGTTAAAAAAAATGCTTGCATATACGATTATACTACAAACTTAGTCCAGAAATTATTCTGTAAAACTTTTTGTCTTTTTTGTACAAAAACTGTTGTGTCAATCAAGTTCAAAATAATTTTCATAGAAAGTCCTTATAAAGTTCTACTTTTCAGATTTTTTTCATATTTTCTAAACTTATGGTTCAAAAGTTAGAGTGGGGGGGACACATTGTTTTTTACTTTTGGAGCGATTATTTCCGAAATTATTGACATTATCAAAAAATGATTTTAGTAAACTCCTATTCATTTTTAAATACCTTTCCAACAATATATCACACGTTAGGGTTGAAATTAAAAAAAAAATCACAACCCACTTTACATATAGGGGGGCTACCCTAATAAAACATTTTTTTCCAATTTTTATTTTACCACTTTGTCGGCGTGATTGATATACATATTAGTACCAAATTTCAGCTTTCCAGTGCTAACGGTCACAGAGATTAAGCGAGGACGGACGGACGGACGGACGGACGGACGGACGGACAGACAGACATGGCGAAACTATAAGGGTTCCTAGTTGACTACGGAACCCTAAAAAAGGACCACAGACTTGAGTATATGATTTAATTACAACTCGATACCTCCACGCGATCACAGTGATCCAATAAGGGTTCCGTTTTTTCCTTTGTAGTTACGGAACCCTAAAAACCGACTATACTAATAACAACAATCCCCTTATTCATTCTTCATAATAAAACCACTCAAACGATTGTGGCTCTAATTGATCACTTCCCCAATACAGATAAAACTTATGAAAACGAACAGATGTTTGACAAACAAACAAGTATGGACGTCTATTAAGTGAACTTGCATGTTGCTGCCTATTAAACTGTTGATAACGAAGTAGATGATCCGAATATTTTGAATTTCTTAGGGGCCAGGGGTCAAAACATTGCCACAGTTTACATAAGTATACTTAGTACATGGAAATTGTTCGTCGATTACTTATTAAAAAAATAACCTGTGTCCTATAAACAGCAAAACATACACAGTGAAAATGTATGTGGAAATACTTTTTTTTTGAGGAAGTTCATTCACCAAATAACTTCGGGGGGTGTCTAAAACCCATCCATGTTCCATCATTTTGCCTTTACTTTCTGGGGCCGCGGTATCTGTTTCGAACAACCCCGGATATGGAACAACAGATTTAGAAAAAATTACCGCTGTAAATTTTAAATTTGGGAGGGTTCAGAAGGAAACATATGAATACCTACGTGGGTGCGGTTGTAACGTCAGAGTCCTTTACAGTCTGTATGCATTAACGTCTGAAAGAAAAAAGTACCAGGGCAGAGTAGGGGAAGAAAAAATAAACTATGGGTGAAGGATGATATTGCTAGAAGAGGATGGTTTGATGGATGGATGATGCAGACTAATGAAGAGGTATGGGAACAACACGACACATAAACAAGGACAAGAGTTTATAATATTTATAGGCAGCTCTGTCCCACTCCGGGGCAAAAGCCTCCCTCAACTCCTTTCACCTCTCACTAACCCGCGCGTTCTGCTTCCAGCTTTGTTGGTACCTCTCTATTTCGTACCACCATCTCAATCGGGAACAAGAGAATGATCGTAATGAAAATAAATTAAGATCCTATATGAATAGTATCGTAATTATCACTCATACTACACACGTTACCTAAAATAAAAATAAAAAAACGTGAGGTAAAAGCTCGACGCTAAAAACGAGCCGTTGCCACAACTACCACAATTTAAAGTCTTATTAACATTAATAATAATAAAATCCATTATAAAATTAAGCCAGTTTCGGATTAACGGAGCTCATGTGAAAAAGAACAGATGTTTAACAAACAAATGAATGAGACTAATTAAGAAAACGCAAGATCAATGGACGCCGCAGTAAGCTTAATGGAATAATATAAGGGGTGACGGTTGAACCGGTCCTGATGTAAATATTTTAAACCAATATAGGATTACTATGCATTCACCTTGGTGTTAATTTGTTCATACATACTTGACTTTCGCGAAGTTGCATAAGTGCTCCGAAAACTTGTGCTTATAAAAACCCAACAACAACACCAAGTTGTTATTTTTTTGTTGTTGTTTATACCTACCCTATCACAATGTTGTCTTATTTAACCAAAATTTCCGCCTATGTATATACTATACCTGAAGTTTAAATAGATACATTAAAACGCTTGTCGATGAATATCCTTTTACTGAAAGAATCCTTTTAGTTTTATTTCCCATTCTTCTTAAATCATTCTTTGTTTATTTTGTTTCCTGACTTCTGTCCTTCTTTCTCACTTCCTTCATTCCTTCTATCTACATCACGCTTTGTCTTTCGTAATCACAGAACGGTTCCGTTCCGCAAAAAAGGCAAAGAATCCCGGACATCAAATCAATCATCAAATAACTTCCCCCGCCCTGAGCGGAGTGGGGGGAGTAACAGACTTGTATTTACTAAAACACACCAATTGCCCTGAAAGAAACATATTTTCCATTTTTTAATATTTTTTGGAAGTCGTTTTTTTTTTCTTTAAAAGTAACATATAAGATCATAATAATCTACCAACATTATTAGCACACCAAGTCACCACTTCCAACTAAAACTTTAACCGAAATAATCTTGAACGATCAAAACGATACAATCTCGGAGGCGCACGCGCAAGTAAATGGTAAACCGTTTGTAGGCGAAGGACTATTCACCTGTCACTGGCGTTACGCACAACTGACCTTTACTGCTATAGAACTTATATTCAATACTGCTATACGTGGTTCTGATGTTACTGCGATTAGTATTTGCCTTGTTAGTAAATTGGAACGCGATCTATTCGTATAAAGTGCATAATGTGTGTTTGTTTACGATATAGCAAGCAACTACATCAAAGCAGACGATGTACGAAGATACCTTTTCCTTTGATGGTGTCAGCCAGAAAAAAAAATATTTCTAATAAATAAAGCTTAGTACAGTCCATCCGTTGTCTGGAAGATATTCCTATTAGCGATAAGACCGCCATTGCAACCATAGATTTAGCATTTTTGTAAAACTGTTTTTTTTTTTAATTTTAGTGTGCAATAAAGTATATTCTATTCTTAGGAAAAGTAAGTTATTATGAATGGAGATGGCAATGCAAGGGTGCATTGCCATCTCCATTCATAATAACTTCAGAAAAAAATGTAATTTTAAAACTATGTCATTATAAACTTGGTAATGCCTCAGTTGTAGCACTCTATTATAAGTGAATTGAAAAGAAAATAAAAAACCGATAAAGTGAGAGTGGGATTCGCGCACCGAAGGTTCCGTACAAACTTACGACATAAACAGCCATATCTTTTGACTGCGTAGACTAAGAGGGTTGATTTATTCATAGCATAAAGAGACTACGGAATTGAGTGTATGGTTTTAATTTCAACCTGATACCTCCACGCGTTCCCGAGATAAAGGACTAGACAGACAGACGGAAAACAAAGTGATCCAATAAGAGTTTCGTTTTTTCCTTTTGACGATGGACCCTTAAAATTACTAATAAATAAAACGAATGAAAAGTGAATGATGGTAGGCAATGTCACGTGAAATAACTTCAGAATAATATACTTATACCTCCATAATTATATATTTTTAATTATGTTTTTTTTAAACTGAGTTACTGGAAATGATGATGACTCAGTAGTAGTACTATATTGCAAGCGACTTGAAAACAAAAAAAAAACTTTGCGCCTTCATTGTAAGGTCAAGTTAAAGAAACTTCAAGATTAACTCGAATTAAACCATTTGACAAAAATATTCGATGAGTCAGACGACCAAGGTATAAATGCTTATTTAAAATATCTAATCTGATACAATAAAGAGGTACATTTCGTTTGTTTATTTGCTGCGATTTAATTCAAGAACTAAACAACCGATTTGAAAAAATCCATCACCAATAGTAAGCTACATTATTACTGAGAAATATCCTTACTAATATTATTAAAGCGAAAGTGAGTTTGATTGTTACGTCTTCACGCCCAAATGGCCAAACCGATTTTGATAAATTTTGGTATAGAGATAGTTGGGACCCTGGAGACGGACATAGGCTAGATTTAGATATGAGGGAGAAAGAGGCCTACAAATCAGCAAAAGAGGAACTGTGTTTGCTACGATTTAACCCAAAAACTAAAATTTGAAAAATTCTATGACCTTTTGAAAGCTACATTATTACAGAGTAACATAAGCTACATAACATCACGCCACCACCCACGGGAGCGGGGCAGTAATCAAAAACCCGGCCGAAACTGCGCAGGACAGCCAGTTATTACTATAGTACGTTCATTCTAACATAACGTTAAGAAAACATCGGCTTGTGAAGCAAATATCGTCCCTGCACTCAATAATATTAAACATGACGAAAGCAAACGAGCAGTAAATGGGATCCTGCGTGCACACCGAAATGCAGTTCAGTGATGTGGAACATAGAGGGGAACTTCTTACAAACATTTCCATTGTCACGTTAAAAGGTTTTTGGGGAGTGGGTCCGACCAACACCCACACATTGATAGAAATACTCTTGGCATATTTAGAATAATGTACTATAAACTACTATAAATAGGTACAATAATGTATTTTAAAAAAATGATGAGTCTTGTATTTTTTAAGCCCAAACAAAATTAAAAGTAATAACTAAGGATGGATAATGTCGTGATGGCCCAAAGGTTAAGATCTCGCCTCTCATGTATAAGGTTTGGGTTCAGATTCGGGCGAGTACCAATGTGGCTTTTTTAATTCATATGTGTACTTTTTAAGTTTGTCTTGGACATCTGAGACATCGATGAAGGAATCGTGAGGAAACCTGGACTTACCTTACTTGTTTGTGAGGATGAATGGATGTATGGATGTTTGTTCCTCGGTCACGTCAAAACGGGTCAACGGATCCTGGTGAAATTTGGCACAGAGGTAGATTATAGTCTGGAATAACACATACGTTTTTTCGATATCACTCGGGCGAAGCCGCGGGCGCCAGCTAGTAATCAATATGAATTTGAAATCGCCAAACCGTCTTAAGCAATCGTGGTGATCAATGCTCGTGCATTCTCTGTATGAGAAGAGGTCTTTGCCCAGCAGGGGGACAGTAACAGGCTGGTATTATTTGTTATGGTTCCTTTATTTTTTCCATACATACAATTTATATTTTTATTAATTAATAAAAAAAGCTTTTATTTTCTTTTTAACATGGTTTGAAGATGATAATACAATCGTTGTATTGGGATCGACCTATCGTCACTGACAGGACTATTGTTGCCAATAAGCCTGACATTGTGGTGATTGATCGATTGGAGCGTCGCACAATGATTGTTGATATAACAGTCCCGTATAATTATTATTATAACTAAGTATATAATATAACATAGTGGTCTCTACTACTCAAAACTGAATGTTTTCTTACATCTTCAAAATCAATTCGTATTATACCAATACTATTATTTATAAGAAGTTTACAAGAAGCTTTAAAAACCTTTGTTATTTTTTCAAGATTAAACTTCAATTCATTATTACTGAATAATCTCCACTTAAGGAATAACCTCGACATATTCTTCAAACGCAGCGCACTGAAGCATGTCACAAGGAGTGGCTTCTCAACATTTCTTATGCGCAGGAGTCGGCCAAGCGTGATCTTACACACGACCGGCTCTCCCACGGGAGTCGAGACGCAGGACATCCGTGAATTAATTACTGAATGCTCCTAAATGTGTGGTCTCATTAGAGGGGGTTAATGATTAATATGGATATTGAATTTAAAAAGATATGGTTGAAATTGATTGCTTTGTTCAGTCCCATTTTTGTATAGACATGGTGACGTAGTTGTAACTGCTTTTGAAGAGGATACAGACAAAATAAGGAAACAAAGTAAAATCCATTAGTATCGAAGTTCGTGTCATTTTTTTTTTTAAAAACTTTGCCTTAAACTAGGAATTTCTTCTGTATCGTGGGTGCGTTTACAAACATTTAAACTCACTTACACAAATAGCCAAAGCCGGAACAACTATCTGTAGGCAATACAAATATTTGTTCCGTGCGGGAATCGAACCCGCGACACGTAGCGCAGCAGTCGATCGCTCAGCAATGATGCGCCAACCGTATCGTCATTGTATTGACAGTCAATCCACCTACATGCAGTCTTGAACATCGTGGGTAACTCCACGATGTCAATACTCAGCAGAAACGACAATATAAAGAAACAGAGTTGTCAATAATGATGGTGATGGGGTCTAGAAAATGATGGCAAAGTTACCATTACACAAATTGAAAACATCTCAATAAAAATAGACCAATAAAATGGCACTTACAAATCTCAGCAACATAGTGCTTTCTACCTCCCGCATCCGGGACTAAACTTGTTAATATTTAAAAGTGTTAGAGCAGGACAACAATAGTGTGAGAGCGAGAGGCACGGGTTCGTCGCACTGTACCTGTTCCACAGGCCGATAGGCTATAAAACATAAGAAGCCAATGTGTTTCGTAATATCTAAGTGTACAAATTCTGTGATTTTTGAAGTATGAGCGAAAGCGATTTTTGATGTTGGAATAAGTTGAATTTGAATTAAGTTAAAAGCTAATGTAAATATTAAAGAACTAGCTTTCGCCCGCGGCTTCGCTTGCTTTAAATTCGGGATAACACAGTTCTCCTTTCCTGATTTGCAGGTACCAGCTACCTGTAGTTTTTCCCTTGCGCCTTATTTATTGTAATAGCCTCTTATCTATCTTCCCTCCAACTCCCTCATTTCTCATTTAAAAAATGTCCATCTACAAGGTCCCAAACTCCCAACTATCTCTGTACCAAAATTCATCAAAATCGGTTTGGTCATTTAGGCGTGAAGTCGTAACAAATAAACTCACTTTCGATTTTATAATATTAGTAAGCATGATAGCAAAACACATTCTCATAGGAAAAATAATATATAATAAAAACATATTCTTTTATAGGTATAGTTGAAATCGTGAATGCAATGGAGAGTGTAGAAGGAGATGCCTGAAATTTAATATGAAGACGGAAAATCAAGAGAGTAAATATTGAACTTTTCTTCCAAATAAAATAGGCTTTTGCGGAGTCGGTCATATTTTGTCATCTACTTTCAATTTCATTAAGAAACTGCCTTATTGATTGACTTGGTTAACACAATCGAGAAATAAGCGTCAACGTTAGATAAGATCTGAACACATAATTACATAGGAATAGTCACCATAACTATTATCGTCTATCTCACAGTTGAGCTAGAACTACAGTCTTACATAATGAAGTTCCGGTATGATCTAGCTGCATAGAGCATGATGCAGTAATTAGTCACCGACCGGGACGTGACGATACTATAATAAGTGTTACCGAAGTATATTGTGTTACCATTGTTGTAGTAATGTATCGTAAAATCGTCATTAGTCATGTTCAACCTTGCATGTGGCTGATTGTAGAAATTATGATTTTGTTTGTAGGCATCTTCTTATGTTGATTAAGTTCTTAATTTGTCGTTATTTGTAGTTATTTTTTATGCAAAATATTTAGTTTCAATTCCGCGATAAAAAGATCTAGGCTTCGATGCAAGATGTAGCATCGTTCACAAAAATATGCGACCTCTTTTACCAGTTTGCGAGAATACGGTCGCCGTGCCAATACCTCCTAAAGATTCCCCGTAGAGGGGCGAAACATGTGTCGAGTTGTGTCAAGTCTGGCTGTATGGCATGCCAATGAGGTCAAAGAGTGGTGCTGCATACTCCACCCCTCCTTATCCAAGATTGGGTCTTTTATCGCGAAATTAAAACTAAATATTTTGCAGAACTTCTAATGTCACGGATTTCCACAAAGTAACGCCTGATTCAATAACTTATTTACCACTACCAGTAGCTGGCGAAAGACGGAGGCCTTTCTTCTCCACACAATTTTGGGTTGAAATCAATTTGTTTCTTCTGTCTTCGCCTTGATCTGCCGGAATGTCGTCTGTTGAATCATTAGACGTACCTCGACAAAAATAAAAAAATGCGATTCGCTTGTCGCTTTTGTTAATGACCAAGCGCTTTTGCTCAAAGCCAAATATGAATGTGTATTTGTCTTCAGACCAAGTCCGGGTCTTAAACTTTATTCTACTGCCTCTGCATTTATAAACAACCGCGTCGAGTGAGACATGTCAGATAATATACGTAGTTCTCAGAAATATTGAAATTGTTTTGGAATTGTCCAAAACAATTTCAATATTTCTCATATAATCAACTAATTTTGGTCTCAAAATATACCTTTTGAGGTATATAATAAGTCAAGTTAAATGGAACTCTTTACATGACTGCATTTTAAACTCTTTGTTAAAAAGAAATGGGTTGAGGTAATACTCAGTCACATAATACGCAGTCAATTTATGTAAAACAAAACACTGGTGTTCAACTGCATCCAATTAGACTTAGAAGAGTGGAAGGCAAACCCACACATGGTTGGAAAAATAAGTAGTATATGACTGATTTAAGACCCCTAAAGGAAATAATCTAAGATGGGGTCGGTAGAATATCGGCGAACCAATGCTTACGGTTACGGACTGTGTGAAAAGACGATCTTCGCAGGGTAACTCATTGCAGCTGAAAGAAAGTCGCCAAGCATCAATGGATACGTCCAGTGTCCAGTAGTGGGCTGCTGTTAATAATAATAACAATCATTTATTTATTCAGATAATAGAGATTCATAAATATTGAATATTGGACCACCATAGACGGAGATATCGCATAACAAACATAAAAAAACAGTCGAATTGATAACCTCCTCCTTTTTTTTAAGGGAAGATGGTAAAAATAACTTACTAATATTATAAAAGCGAAAGTGAGTTTGTTTGCTTGTTACGTCTTCACGACTAAATGGCTAAACCGATTTTGATGAATTTTGGTACAGAAATACTTGAGACCCTGGAGACGGCAATAGGGTACTTTTTGTCTTTTTCTAACCCCCCACTTTCCTAAAATAGGGGGTGGTAGTTTGTATCGAGCATTCCGCAATTTTCAAGGTAGGAAGCTAAAATTGGTATGTGGACTATTTGTCACTAACAAAAACATCGTGAATCATTTATTTTTGTAAACCTGCCCCCACCCCCTTAAAAAAGGGGATGAAATTTCATATGGGCCTTTCACAGTTAACAAGGTGGGAACCTAAAAAATGGGAACATACCCTTTGTTCCCAACTGGAACTTCCAACAGGAACTGTGTTACCCCGTATTTAATGCTAGTAAACTAATAAACAATAGTAAGCAGGGATTTTGTCCGACTATGTCCGATAATATCAACATAAGAGAGCAATATGTAGTTATGACTACTGTGGTGACTTGACCACACAACCGTCTGACGAATGATGCGGTATTTTTGCACCAAATAATTGCGAAGCCGACTAATGATAAAGCTTTAGCAGGAATTCCTTCGAATAATATGTCCGGGAGATACCTAACTAAATGCTGTTAGCAACTAAACTGTTACACACGATTACAACGTACAACCAACAAAAACCATTTTATCTCACGATAAAATATCTTAGTAGTAGGACCAAGTACAGAGATCGTATCAAAGTAGCTTTGATTAAACAACGGTACGGATTATAAACAATAACTTTGTAGGTATATACCGTATTGTTATGAGAATAAGAGTAATTACTTAGAAACAACAAGATTGAGGAACACTTAGATAATCAAATATCAACACTTTGTTTAAGAGTTAAGACTGTTTTTGCTGTGCGAGTGTTATGGGAGTTAAGTTTTCGAATAAAGGTTACAAAGAAAGCGAATTGTTTAATTTTTTTATAATTGTTATGAGTTCCGTTTCCTATGGGAAGATTTTCTTATGAAATGTTTACGGAGAAACAGTTCTCATATAGGAGATGAAAAATTAAGTACCTACTTAGGTACTGAATTTGATATTTATAGATCGCATAGTAAATTGAGCAAACGTGGTGATCAATGCTCATGCCTTCTCTGTATGAGAAGAGACCTTTCCCAGCAGTGGTACAGTTATAGGCTGATACTAAGTTTTAAGTTAAGTTAGTATTCGACTATTCGGTGGCGTCTCAGCCATACGACACGACGTTTTGCAATTAAAGTTGTCACAGTCGTTCAAAAGGTTAAAAATCAAGAAAATCATATCATCTGCAAATAACAAATCACCTAGACTACTTATCTTCCAACATAAAAATCACAACTTTAAGGGAAATGAGTTATTGTGTCGCAGACGATGATGTAACCAGCACTATTTATATACAACACATGTTAGCATATCCAGGTACACTGCACGTGTCCTAAGTGGACTAAATGATGTTTTCTTAATAATAAATTAACAGGCTTTTTTTGCGACAATGTCCGCATGGTAGAGAGACGCACTAGCTGTCAATGACTTTCTTTTGTTATTTTTCCAGAGTTTCTCCTGTATCGTGGGTGCATTTACAAACATTTAAACTCACATACATAAACAACAAGACCCAAAACAACTACCTGCAGGTCATACTTACAAATATAAGTTCCGCGCGGGGATCCGGGACCCGCATCGTAGCAGTCGATCTAAAAACTACTGTGAAGACCGTGCTGTCAATTGATATATTTTTCATGATTGAGAAATCATCAAATAACTTCCTTCGCTCTGGGCGGAGCTAACTTTAATTCGCGTGATTATAAAAAAAAAACTTACTCTCCCCTTTTTTGCCCTCTTTCTACCCCTTATCTCTAGCCTATGTCCGTCTGCAGGGTCTCAACTATCTCTGTACCAAGATTTATCAAAATCGGTTTGACCATTTAGGCGTGAAGACTAACTAACAAACTGACTTTCACTTCTTTAATTATAGTAAGGATTATGATTCTGCTAAAGCCATTTTGAACCACCTTATTCCAATTCATTTCGGGTCGGTGTTTCTCTCGTGTCTTCTTCTAAGCGGCTTATCTTTATACCTCCCATTAAAACACACCTCACATTCTCGTTTATTCTTACCTTAACAAGTAGTCTAAGTATTATTAACAACTCGAATATACTCGAAATATAGTACCTAGCAATATAATAACAATAAATTCTCATTCTGTTTATAATTCAGGTGGCACTTATCCGTTGCTTCTTCATACCATACTTCTTATAACCTCAATATACTCATTCAATACTCACAAACGGTTAGCAATCAATTAAATGAAATTTATCTTCCACTCGCTCTTGCTAAGAAGGTGGAACGTTAAATTATAACTAATAAGTAACAGTAAACAACTTCCTAGTGTTCGTTAACTGCTGTTTACACGATCTGTTTCTATACTCATCTCTCGTTTGGTTGGACAGACTTAGTATACGCTACAAGATAGATATGACGTCATTTATTAACGTCTACCAAACCATATTTCTGAAAACGTGCTGGGGTTGCGAGTTGTTCGAAAGTGATACCGCGGCCCAGAAACATAAAGGGCAATAGAAGGAACTTAGGTGGGTTTTAATCAGTACAAGTCTGACACTCCCCCTTCCCCCCCGCTCCGCCCAGAGCGGGGGACGTTATTTGATGGTTTCCCATCCGCTAAAAAAAAGCCTTAAAATGAATGCCCTGACGTAGCTGTGTCTAACTACCATACAAAACAATATCCAAGAATTCTGACAACGTGTTTAATTTTGTGAGATGTCAGGATACGTGGAATACTTGTAAAAGTAAATACTAATATTAACACAGCGATTTCCAATGCGGAGTTTATAAAAAATATCCTAGACATAACGACTTTTTTACATAATTAAAAAAAATACTAGAGGCAGGTGTGCGAATTATTGGCGCCATTAATACCGACTTGAAATTATAATCAAAATATTCAAAAGATAAATAAATAGGCACTTTCTCGGAATTAATAGCTGTATCCTTTTGGATGACAGTGATAAATGAAAAATGTTTTACTCTGTCATTTGTTTACACAACAACTCTTCATTTATTTACTTCTATAATGTTATGTTGTTCTACGTAACAGATTATAAATTAAAATTCTTACGAAACTTGCCAACTGATGCGCTGTGATAGTAATCAGTTCAGTTTCTCACATAACATGGCGTAAGCTAAATATATCCTATCATGATCTATCTCATTCAGTCACGATTTACCTTATTTATACCATGATTTAAACGAATTGCTACCTTATGCTTTTTCGATTAAGTTTAAAAACAGTTGAATATGTCTAATTGGGTAATAAAATTACGAGGTCTATTTCATTTAATGTGTTTTTTTTTTCTTTTACAGGTAAGTGTGATGGTGTTTGGAACCGAATACGGTAAATTGCAAAATGGGCAAAAAACATTCAATTAAAGATGTATACAGTCTAGATTTCAAGTTACCTACATGGAAAGATAAATCACTGACTGATTGGGTTTAAAATCTTGGAATTAACATACAAAGTAAAGAGTATGAACTTCGTATATTTTCGTTTATCCTCGGAAATACGAACGGTGAATGATGTTCTAACAGAAAGCTCTATGGTATATGTTTTGTACCTTGTTTGTCTAGTGATTGCAAGCTTAGTGTTAACCATGCTTGGAACGCAATTCGCAATTCCCTAAATTTTCGTGTTACGGTCATTAGTTGTAGGGCTTTTGGAATGTTTAAGAAAAAGCCAAAAGTCTAACTCGCGGACCGAGGGTTCCGTACAAACCTGTTTCACAAGTGGCCATATCTTTTGATCGCATAGACTTAGAGGATTGATTTTATGGCAGCAATAAGAAGCCACATAATTAGGTATATGGTTTTAATTTTAACTCGATAACTCCATGCAATCCCGAGATAAAGGGTCTTAATAGACAGACAGATGGACAACAAAGTGATCCTATAAGGGTTCCAGTTGTTTCCTTTTGAAGCACGGAATCCTAAAAATAATGTGATATTTCTGGAAGATATAATATAATCACTCAAATCTTTTATCTCAAAGGTCAGGAGTCTCAAATCGTCCCACTTTACGCTAGCAGTAACAAACATAAGTACAATCAATCAAAAACTAAAATTAATTTGGATATATCAAAAGCTATCTAATTATTATTCAAATTAAATCAACACCGTTATAGATAACCGGAATTGACGATGTTACGACACTCAGACACCGGACCCAGTCGTGCTATTGACCGGAAATGATAAAACAAATTAACTACTTTTATTTTTTTAAACTGTTAATTAAAGTACCTGTGATTATTTTTGATATATTTTTTTTTATTTGCACGAATTTAATTTCGGAAACTGTTTTTATATTAGTATTTATATTTATTGAGAGATGGCGGTCGAGTAACAGCTGAAGGATAGAGAGGACGAAAAAAGAGATAGAATATACAAAATATAGAATAGTTTGTATAGACTGTGTGAGGAATGATACATGAAAGACGCGTCACGGTTGGTGCAGTGGCTGACCCATTCGCTGCTGCGCTACATGTTGCGGGTACGATACCCGCGTGTAAAAAATATTTACAGGATGATCGGTAGTTGTTCCAGGACTGGCTCTTTGTGTAAGTGAGTTTAAATGTTTATAAAGGAACCCACAGCACAGGTGAAAACCCTAGTGTAAGGCAACGTTTTTCTTCAAGCCAACCCATCCGCCGCGGGAGTCGCTTCGGGCGTCCTCCCAGAGAAGAAATGGCGAAACTATCTCGTAACCAACATGAACACGTTAAGAAGTTCTCTAAATGAATAGTCTTGTGCCAACTTTTCTCACTTAATTAAAATTAATATGAGAATTTAATCATTTCACAACGTATTAAAATTAAAAGTAATGTGCTTGGAGTTTCTCAGAGGAGAAATTGTAGCCCTTACGAAGTTTTTTCATTCTGTACCAACATTAAAATTCTCGAGGAAGAACTCGTGGCTAAATAACAGTAGCCGCTCAGGTCGATCTTTAGGTTAAGTCGCGCTTGCCTAGGTTGGTCTGTGGATGGGTGACCACCCGTTACATACCGAGTTTCCCGGCTGTCATTTGATCTTTGACAGTCGTTACAGGTAGTCAGTGTTTCGAAAGTCTGACAACCAGTCTTATCAAGAAGTATCGTATTACCCAGTATAAACTGGGTTGTGGAGGTCAGATAGGCAGTCGCTCCATGTAAAATACTGATATTCAGCTGCATCCGGTTAGACTGGAAGCCGACCCCAATATAGTTGGGAAAAGGCTAGGCAGATGATGATGGGCAACATTACGATTCTATCAAACAAGTCAGGACACATAGCTACATAGCCTCGGATACTGATACATACTTTAGTATAATTATGTCAGTGTCCATAACTAGAGTCGCGTCTTCAATTTGTCCGTACATTTTTGACCGAATATTTTATTAATGAATTTTTTGATTATAAAAACATAAAATAAAACTGTCCTATTTATGTGTTATTCTATTTTGAAAACTCGATACCTACACACGTTCCCGAGATAAAGGGTCATGAGTGTCATCACAGACAGACGGACAACGAAATTATCCTATAAGGATTCCGTTTTTAACCAACTTAAAAAAAGGAGGTGGGTGTATATCCAACTGGATTTTTTTATTTCTATTCAGGTTTGGAACCTAAAAATGAGGCGGTCAAATTACGTTCAATAATATACCAAAAAATAATATTTGGCCGTATCAAATCGGATGGCAGTCTCTCAAATGATAGTTACGCAATGCAAATAAATTATTTCGTAATATTGGACGACCGGAACGAACTCCACTGTGATCTCATTAGTTTTTGAGGCTAGAGAAAGTCGCGAGTTGCCATGCGAAATAAATTAAATATGAATAGTAGATATACCGGTCTAGGGTCTGATAAAAGGACATTTGTGATTCATGCTGATAATATCGTTCGGCGAAAACAGTTCCATAAGTACAGTCAACAACAGGTGAGAAACCAGTAGGGTTACTATGACATCTTAAAGCAGAACTTATTCCACTGAGGGAAAGAGATGGTGCTAGACACCCTGTATAGCTCTGTCTCTTTGCCTCAGCGGAATAAGTTCTGCTTTAAGACTTCATGGTAGGGTAGCAGGGCCGTCAGATACAGTTGAAGTTTTGTTCAAACTATTCGAATATAGTTTTTTTTATAGAAAACAAATAGTTCATTAAATAAATTAAGGGTATTCCATTAATGAAATAAAATAATCTCTTATAATATTTTTTTATATTGCTTTTTTTTATAGTTCTGTCTGATGTTATAATTATGATTGAATTTAGATATATGCAAATATTTGTTCACCAGAAATGGTAAAAAATAAAAGTCTGTAATTAATAACGATGTTTTGTAAGTAGCTACTTACTATATTCTGACAAATAAAAAAATCTTTATTTTTTTATTTGACGGTTTTTAAGAATAAACTCACTGTATCTGACTAGTTCGGTTACTTATATTTTTTATTGACCGCACTTGGGCGTCCCCCCAAGATAAACAACCGGTTCTGAGTTTACACATCCAGCATATGGGCCCAGGATCTCGCACTGCTGGGTTTAGGCCCTTTCCTCTGCCACAAGTTTTGTTTTTATGCGTATCTCATTCAACAAATAAAGTAAATAATAATACAATTTTAATCTTAGCCAAACATTAAATTAATAATCTGACAAAACACTTTCGTGTTAAGCACCTATTACAAGAACGAAGCAAAGGCGAAATGCGAATTAATTCATTTTTATTCCAAGAGTTAGTATTGATCGAAAACGACTTAGTAGTCGAAAGAAGATGGTAATATTAGGTACACCTCTGCGAGCGCCGTGAGATGACTTCCGGCCACTGTAGATGCGGGTCTGTGGACGGTGAGCAATGGATAGCTCACTGTCGGTCCGTCCAGTGACGACAGGCCGTGTCGACGGCGCATTATTATTCAAGAGCGTTAAAGAGATCGTATCAAAGCAGAGGTGCCTGCCCGGGCCACCGCCTGCAGGGGTTGCGGATTGTTCGAAAGAGATACCGCGGCCCCGGAACAAGTGAATGTTATTGGAAACGAATAAATCAAACACTGAAAGGAGGCGCGTTCCTAAGGCATCCTTTTTCTGACTTAACAAGCCTGTCAACAAAAATTTCTTCGAATCGAGGTCATGAATTACGTGTAATGCGTCAATTACACGTCCTCACCATACGACCATAACTCGAAACAGTGCCAGTCATCACCTTAAGCCTACCTTACCGGGGTGTTAAGTCAGAAAACCTCCACGTGTGCCTAGCGGCTGCTGGTCTCCTTGATCCATCGAGTGGAAGCACTTACTGGGCCAGTGCACCCTAGGCGCGAATAAATTCCTATCCCTTGGGGAACATCACTGTCCGTGGCAAATATTTTGACATGGGAGGGACGGAACATGGTTGGGTTTTAGCCAGTACAAGTCTGACACTCCCCCCCGCTCCACCTTGAGCGGGGGAAGTTATTTGTGATTTCCCGCCCCAAAATAAAAAAAGCCTACCTTACCTCATACGCCCATTCATGCTGGTAACACGTTGTACCAATACGAACTGTGTGGAAGACAAAATGTTTTCTGAGAACTTTTGTTATCAAACAATAATTTTAATCTTTGGTTCTTTGTTTGTTATCGGTTGAGGTTATCGAGAAGTATTGCTGGAACAAGATATCCGATGTTGTTACAAGGGACTTTGTAATTCTATCCTATACCAGTGTCCTGGTCAAGACATGATTTTAGACCTCGAGAATTTAAATTCATCTGTGTTTGACAAATAGCACCAGCTACATTCTTTAATAACTTGAACATCGTAACAATAGCTACGCGAAAATAACAATCCTGACGGGCTGTCAAAATCCAACGGATGAAAACCGGTCTAAATTGAAAACAAACAGCAATGACAGCATAATATGGAGTATTCTGCAATTGGGGACCTGTTCCACATACTCCGACATATCTATCGACACAGCACTTTGATGGCACGGTTAGCGCAGTGGTTGAGTGATTGACAGCTGCGCTGCGTGTCGCGGGTTCGATCCTCGCAAGGAACAAGTATTTGTGTGGCCTACAGGTAGTTGTTCTGGGTCTGGCTGTTTGTGTATGTGAGTTTAAATTTTTGTAAACGCACCCACGATACAGGAGAAATTCCTAGTGTGGGTCAAAGTTTAAAACAAAACTTCACACTTAATTTGTCTGCCAAAAATACTCCGGCTTGCTTTTCATTCAATCAGGTACATGGGTGACAACCAACCTTATTCCATACAAAAAAACGATCCACTAATTTGTTCTCAAAACCAACATCTCGTCAGCCCATTGCTATTACATCCGGCTTTCCCGTTAGTCTCGAAGTCTCGACAGTATTATATTTTCTGTGTACTCTTGCTGCGCCCGCGCTTCTACTAAAAATATCGACTCGGCTGATGAACCCACGACCGATTAACGTTAAGTAACGCTAAATGTGTCCGATTCCGTTCTAGTTATCGATGCCATTTCCCTTATGAAGTAGAATTCTTATTACTTCAAATACATTTGGTAAGAAAACTGTTGCATTTCCTGAAGCCTCAGTAAAATTTACTGGGAATTCTGATCGGATATAAACCTAAGACCGTGTAAACTTGTATTAATGCTGTAGTTGTAAAGAAAGTGTGATAGAAATTGAAAGTAGTTAGCGCAAATAATTAACCATATATAGGTATGTATATATATATAAGCAAAAAAGGAGGATATAATATATCCACCGCATACAAATTTTATTAACGAATTAAGAATGACACTAGCTCTAATAGAAAGACCACGATTTAGGTCGACATCCTACTAAAAAACGAATGTATGTATGTCAAAACTCGAAAAGATCGCGTCTATCTGATTCATAGTTTTGAGAACAGAAGCCAATAATACACGCAATAGTTTCTTTAATTTAGTATCTACTGAGTGAGTATACTCTATGACTAATCATGAAACATTAGCACAGTCAGTCAATCGAGTGCAGATTAATCATTGATTTCTGAACGATGAGTTGTCAGTGTTTTGTAATCAGCTGAGGCGCCAGTTATACTTCTGTTGGTAAGCAATGCATTTGAATTTTTAACCGACTTCAAAAAAAGGATGAGTTTTCAATTAGACTGTTCTTTTTTGTACTGTTATTTCTCCGTCGATTCATCATCGTTTTCCTGCCCTTGTCCCATTCTATTTGGGGTCGGCGCAACACGTTTTTCTCTTCCATTCTCCCCTATCAGACGTCACGGCATCATTTACTCCTTTCTCCCTTATATCATTCCTTACAAAATCCATCCATCTTTTCTTTGGCCTGCCTCTCGCTCTCCGTTCTCCAACATTCAGATCCATCATTCTTTTAGTTACATGTGCTTCGTCCCTCCCCATAACATGTTTTCCGTCCATTGTGAGCTGTTTTTTAAGATTCTATAATCGAAAGGGATCACATTTTATCCATCTAAATTGCTTCAGTATTTTATAAGTTTTCTTCTATAAAAGGTTTTCTTATTTATTAAATTCTTCTAATGTCTATGGACGATATGCTAAAATTTCTGAGTAGCAATGGAAAATAAATAATCGATATGAATGTGAAAAAAAATGCTGAAAAAGCAGACTTCCAAAAAATATGTAATGGTTTTTTTTATCAGAAATGAAGCTACTGTCAACAAGTATAGTGTCAATGGAATTTCCTTGTGGTAATGTGATGAAATGATCATATAACTCAACTACGTTCCTAAACTATCATCATCTGCTTAGTTTTTTTAAACTTTATAGGGGTCAACCTTAACTCACTACATGAAACGTTATATAATATTGTTTTCTTTAGTATTCAGCAAATTCAACCAGGTATGAAAATATTGTACAGTAAGTGGTCTTTCAATCTAACAGTTCATGAAATCCATTTAAAGGCTTGTCGATTTCGTTTATTTGAAGTTCTGTTTATCCAATAAAACTTTTAATTTAAAGTAAAACAAATCTTGCACACATCAATGATGAAGCCTAAAAAACACCCCGTATTTAATACGATGTAACATCAACAACAACGATGAAGTACCAAATTTATCCCTATTTGCAGCTACAACTGCTTAAGCAGACATTGCCATAAAAGATGGCAGACACCACATCAAAACATCTAAAGAGAAACAAGCATCATTAACCACATTAAAGGATAAGCAATAAAAGCGTTTAAATTTCTGAATTTAGCCAAACCAGATTTTATATTGATGTGTCTAATACCAAAATAGCCTTGAAATCTATTAATTAATTTAAAAAAAAACGTTGTCTTACTATTTAGCACGACTGCTGAGTATAATCTGGATTCAATTCCCGGCTCTTGCAAAAGTGATATTGGGTTTTTCTATCAGAAATGTTTTAATAGCAGTCACGGAGCGGCTGATGGCAATAGAAACTAAAATTAATTGTAACACCTAATCGACGTCCCTACGTACATAAAGGCATGTCGAAAATGGCTTTTTTTATGGTCTCATTGGGTTTAGATTATCTATGCGCACATGCTGACATACGCTTTTTATTTTTATTTAATTTATTTACCTTGTTTTAGAAATCGTAAAAGAGAACAAGTCTTATACCCGGAACAACTATCTGTAGGTCATAAAAATATTTGTTCCGTGCGCAACACGCAGCGTAGCAGTCGATCGCTCAGCCACTGCTCCAACCGTGTCGTATTAAATAAATAAATAACACGAATATGAAGGGCAATATAAGGAATATGGTTGGGTTTTAGTCCGTACAAGTCAGAGCGGGAGGAATACCTTATATACCAAGCGATATGTTTTGTTAAAATTTTCCATCATTTTTGTTAAATAAAGAGAATCTTGCAAATAATAAAATAGTGGATACATAAGTACGTTTTACAAAATGTAATAGGGTAGTTTCTAGGGTCAAAGTAATTACATTCTATTTAGTCCGTCTTTTAGATTATTCAAAAATAACGGACACGTATTTTTTAAATTGTAAAAAAATATGACATAATATGACAAAGGTATAACCTATTAAAGTTACGTGTGACGTCACTTGTTGCGAAAAATGCACGTGTGACGTCAACTTTAATGGCCCATTATCTTTGTCATTTTTGGTCTAATTTACAAATAAAAAAATGCGTGTCCCTTATTTTTGAAAAATCTAACAGACGGACTAATATTTTTTTTTGTGAACTAGCCTATTATGTCAATGGTCAAATAACACAATTGGTTTCGAGTACGACCAAGTTTAGTTCCTTACTTGCGCTTTTATTTGTCAACCTTGCGTTCATGGCCGCTATATAATTTACTTTGCTTTGTTCGTCATGCGGCACAGGTGGCACTGCTCAAAAATTATAATCTTTTATTATTTATAAATACAAAAACATGATTAAGAGAAACACGGTAAAATTTGCAGCAATGAGAACAATCACAAAGTAGCTAGTAATAAAATATCTGAAGAAAGAATGGTTATTGATAATGATGATGAATGTCACACACGCCATAGTATGACCGCGAAGTAGAGATACGGCAGTTTTGTTTTTGATATCGCAATAATAATTGTCAACTCATCCATTTTAACAAATTTTTAGTAGGTGTCAACAGATTCGGACCCCGTGAAATTCTAACAAATCTTTCAACGGATAGTCAGGTATGAACGTTCGAAATCACTGAACCCACCTGTCTAATGATTAATAGTCGTGCCGTACAGTCAAAACAAAACATACCTCATCCGTGACCACGAGTGTTCGAAACAAAAAACAATTCTGAAAGCGAAAACACATTAGTTAAAGATGCAACCGTGTCTTAACGGTTTGTGCTCTCGACATACTTTGGGAACGTGAAGTTTGTCCAAAATATTAGTCATATTATGAAAATGTAGGCTATATGAAGGAGTGGTAGATGATAGTGGCTCTTTGAGTGGTTTTTTTTAATTGTTATGAACGGGAACTTCTTGTCTGGAGGATGGGTTACATGAATGAAGTGTGTTTCCACACTTACACTGGTTTTATGCGAATCATCTTCTCATTCTTTTCACTTGAGGTCGGTGTTATAGCGGGTTGTTTCAAAGTGATACCGAAGCCATAAAGAGCAAGAGTAAGAAAGAACATGGGTGGGTTTTATGTCAGTAAAAGTCTGACACTCCCCCCGGGAGCGGGGGCTCCTTTATTTTGTGATTTCCCAAACGCAACAAAAAAAAAGGACAGGGCAATCCCTTTTCTTACTTAATCATGTCTTTTTTTCTTCTCCCTCTAAATCCATCATCATTTATATTCATCATTATTTTAGTGGCATGCGTTTCATCCCTCCTCATCACACACCTAAACCAAATGATCTCCTTTTTTACTTTTGAATGCGAGGCCATCAGCGCAAAAAGAGTTTAATGATAAACCTTTTCCTAGAAACCAAGTGTCCTCCATACCAACAATCATCATCTTTTTCTTGCCTCGTGTCAGAACAATCTACTCCAAAATAGCTCAGTAAAGACTAGCAAGTCATCAGATTCGTCATCAAAATTGGCTTGACCCTGAAAGACTCACTTTCGCATTTGAGTTTGATTACTCACAATAATAACGCCAACTTTGGACGCCTGGCACATAACAAAACATTGGGCATTAATCTGTATATTCTCTATCCCTGAATTTCCTGTTGAATTCTTTTTAATATTATTTTAATCTATTTTGTATAGATATTTCAAAATCGTTGTCGTCTGAAGAGGACAAAATTGAACACTTGTTTACTGACTGGGAAAACTTCGAAAGGATTTTTAACATTTTTAAATTAGGATATGAGCTGAGAGAATCTTTACAGCATATGTACGTGCCTACTTCTGGACTCAAGGATTCTATACTACAAGGGAGCGGTGGCAGCAACCAAAAACATGGGTGAAACCACGCATTACAGAAGTGGTGAGATATTTTGTTTGTACCAAAAAGGTTCCGAAAGTTACCAAGTAGGCTTCGCGTTTTCGTCAGTAGAAAACTAAACTATCTAGAAGTAGCTGAAGTAGTTTATATATCATGACAGTACAGGAAAAAGGAGCTGAGCAGCGGGTAAAACGGCTGAGCACAACTAGTATATAAATATGCTAAAGACTGCTCTACATTATCTTTGCACTTAGTAAGCATGAAATGTGTACAAAATCTCAACCATGTCGTGACTCGTCACTATACCACACAAAGTTGATTGCCTTACCTAATTTGCCTGCTCGAAATAAACACGTGTTTTCGGTTACTTTGCCCTAAATGTGTTTTTATTTTGCCCTAATTGATTTCTTGGTCTGAATGTTTGGTTAATGTTGGCTTTTGTGGCAGTGTTTAACTTAGCTGTAACTTTGATGGTATTTGCTGTGTGTTTGGAGTTACATATTTTACTATACTTCTAGTAAGGTCCTTAAGATCAATTTTGAAAATAAGCCGTATATTATGGAAGTATCTAATTAGGCTTATCTTTAGACTCTAGACTTTCTATTCGATAACTTAGTACCTATATAGTACCTATACAATCCTGATTAAACATGATGTTGTGTACCACAAACAATAAGAAGAGTAAGTACTGTTTTCTGTAATGAAAATGAAGTCGTTTTTAATTATATATTTGATGTTCAAACTAAGTATCATAATAATTCAATTCTGGGTTGAGCTAACCATTTTACATAATTTTAGTATTGCAATTTGTTTGTATATATTTTTTTAAATAAGGATAATACCACAATTATTAAGTGATATAAGGTTTCCCAATAACAAGACAAAAGAACAAATTATACAAAATCTAAGGACAGCGATACAGCCACAAACATGGCAGACTTAAAATATTTAAACACTCATTCTAAAGACATCCAGCTAAAGAATGCAACACTAGTAGCAGTTAACTCTAACAAGTCCTTTCATACAAGCAAAGAATTAACAACAAAAGGGCATTCACTTCTTCAATTGAGTAACATGTGGCTATCCGTAGGGACCCCAACAGCATGACAAATTGACAGCTGACCCTTCAACTCCTTAATTGGAAGTTAATACTTTAATTCTCAGTTAACAGTTTAACTGACGTTTTCTACAGTCAATTTTGCTATAAAAATAACTGTTAGTTGAATGTTTTCTAACGGATCTGCGGTGTTATAGCGAATAACACTTGTAATTACTTACTTTATTGCTTTACTGACGTTTGTAGTAAAAACAGTTTTTTATTCTAGATTGTTGTGTTGGCTACAATCTTATTGTGATGTGTAAGTTAGCCATTGAGCAAGATTATGCGACTGTTTAATTTAGTTATTGTGCATGGGATATAATTATAATATTAGTAGTTAACGTTCTAAGATGTCCCGCAGCGGTATAACAATACCGGCCTGGTACAGTTCATGGTCCGGAGCGAGAAAGAATGGGAAGCAGTTACGCTAGCGAAAGAGGTGGATGGTTGTTTGAGAGAGAGAACCTCGCTCGGGAGTCGAGACCCATGACATGACTCCCGGTCACCATAGACACAGTTCTATGAATATTGAGCAATGGGTAGCTCATTGACAAGAGAACACCTCTAATCATGTGATTTAAGATGAAATCTTCGCACCCGAAACCGTGCGACAGAATGGCATAGTTCCTAATTATCCATCGTGTTGTGCCGGAAGCAGAGCCTCAATGTTTTACAATACAAATGCCACTCTGTACATGCTCAAGGTAAAATAAATAAATGTCTTTAGATAGTACAAGGCTTTACTTGATCTTTAGCGATAGTGGTTTTGTTATTGATTTTATCAATATGTTTAAGATGTCAGATCTGTGTCATCGGCAAATCCTTGTATGAATTAATCATTAATATGTGTCCCACTAGAAAACACGTAAAGATTTCTCTTTACGTGTTTTCTAGTGGGGGGTATTACTTGGTTTCCCAAGTAATAGAAAAGCATGGAAGAAGAGAACATACCGCGCCGTCACGAAAAAAAAATGGACAAGGGCAAAAGAATGATGATGTGTCCCAAGACCCACCTATGAGTTAGTAGTCTGGAATGTTCGCCCCCTTGCTTAATGGTTTCAAAAGTGGTTCTAACTTACTAACTTTTATCTAGACCATGTGTCTAGTTTATTTAGGATCTCTTTACCTGTCATTCTTTTACACTGGCAAGATTTTGTGCAGTGTCATCTTAATGTTTAGTAGTCAGGTCTTATACAAATGTAATTTACCTATGGAAACCTGAATGATGAGATTGCTTGATCAACTAGTTAGTACTGGGTCATACGATACCAGTTGGTAAGACTAGTTGTCAGACTTTCAGGACACTGACTACTTGTAACGAAGGTCACCCATCTACAGACCGACCTAGGCAAGCGTGGCTTAACCTAAAGATTGACTCGAGCCGCTGGTATTATTAAACCACCAGCGCCTCCACACAGTATTCGTTTCTATCAATCTGCTTTTAAAATCAATTATACGTATTTCCAAGTTTAAACAGCTTGAAATTCAAACAGATTTACTCCAAAAATTAGACAGGCATATCGACCATTTCAATGTCAACGTTGGTGTCAAGTTTTCTATTCGCCAATACAAATATCCGTCGCTTGAAATCCGACACTTTTAGTGAATATCGCGTGACGAAGTTAACGTTGTGTTTTTGTAACTAGATTTTTCTGTTCTTGCTTCAGATTCGTGTTTGTCATATATTTTTCCGTCTTTACAAATTAAGGGATCTGTAGTGTCGTTCATTTTGGAAACCTAATGCACTTAATTGTTTTTATGATGATCACCTGTAGTAATAGGCCATAGCCCTTATACTATATAAAAAAAATGGAACACTTCCACTTTTCAAAAAGACATTAACTGATTTAATAATTAATAAATTTTAATGTAGTTTGTCCCTAAAACAAAAACAGGTCAACCACCACACTGGCATGTTGTATACGTCAATCCATTTAAATACTTAGTTTTTTTTGTGATCTCATTAGATATGTTTATAACCGTTCTTAAAGTAGTCTAGAAAAAGAGATGCACCATTATTCAGCGTGCAATTCTTTCCAGTCATCAGCAAGTTGTTGTATATCAACTGAACGTAAACACGACAAATCATCTGTCTATTAAATTCCGTAGTGTGAGTAAATGTATAAGATCTTGAAACCGAATATGAATCAGCATTGATCTTGATCATTGTTGCAGATTTCAGACAAGTCAGTTTGTTGCTTCAACAATAACAGCGTCATTATTAATTAAATCGACATATATATACTGCTTGACCGCTATATTGACCGGCACTATGTTTTTTTACATCGTCAGCCAAAAGTCATCCATTGTCAGACAAAATAATGCTAAGTCCGACCGTTTTGGAGAACTGTCTTTATGTGATTTAAGTTAAAAAATAAGTCCTGATCTTTAGCCTGATTCCAAACAATTACTGATTTTGACTGAGGTCTCCAGCAAGTCTTACCACAACGAGTAGTTTTATGTCACTGAATTCACTAGATTCTCGCAACCTTTTTCAGGTCATCGATCCTCCTTGTAAGTTTCTTCACAACCAAGAAGTAGATCATAATCAGCCTAGCTTTTTCCAAATTGGACTCGGCGTCCAGTCTAAGCGGATGCAGCATAATAGTAATTACCTGTATTTTTCATAGGGTGACTACTTATCTGACTTTCATGACCAAGAAAGAACTGGTTAATACGACACCCCTAGGAAGGACTGGTTGACAGACTTTCGGGACACCAACTACTTGTAAAGACTGTCAAGGATCTACAAATTACACCTAGAACAAATGGCTTACAGTGTTTTCTGACGCACGAAGAAAATCAGTAACCCAGAACCTGGTTTACGTGAAAATCGATCCGAGCGACTGTTATTATTTACCCACGAATCTTTACGAACATGTATAAATCCTGCAATAATCAATTACAATACATTACCTATCGGTCCAAAAGAAAGGCTCACAACCAGTCTTACTAAGGGTTACCGTATAACCCGGTCGTAGTACTAACTGGGTTATCAAAGTCAGATAGGTAGTCGCTCCATGTAAAATATTGGTATTCAGCTGCATCCGGTTCTGCATCCGGTTCTGCATCTGGAAGCAGACCAAAACGCAGAACAAAGTTCCCAAAAAACTGAGCAGATCATGATGACGTTTCATAAAGTACGTTGCTAAACGTTGCCCCACACTAGGAACAACTTTCTGCAGGTCATGAAATTTTTTGTTCCGTGCGGGAATCGAACCCGCGACACGCAGCGCAGCAGTCGACCGCTCAGCCACTGCGCCAACCATGCCGTCAAAAGTGTTACTGTTACATTAAATTGCGTATCAATCGACCTCTACAATATATTTTCCTATCTCTCATTAATGTATGTAGGTAAGTAACATCTGACAGGCAATTAAAATCTTGCTCGACATGTGAAGGACGGTGATACGATCTACTCTTGTATTTAGATACAGTATTGTGATATAATGCAAATGTACTGCTAATATGTTTGTAATTTACATGTCAATACCAGACAAATAACTAAAGCAGTTAAACATCAAGACACCTTACTGAGGGAAGTAGACGTTGCAACGGTCAGTCACTGCAACGAATAAATTGAAATGAAAGGGTAGGATGAATCCGGACCGAGAGGGAATGGGAAGCGGTCACTTCCTTCTGCGATGCAGTCATGCTAGCGAAGGTGGCCGGGCGTTTGAGGGAGAGACCTCAAACCAACCCAGCCGCCGCGGCCGCGGGAAACGCCCCGGACGTCGGGCGCCGCGAGACGACTCCCGGCCACCGTAGATGCGGGCCTGTGGACGGTAAGCAATGGATAGCTCAACGTTCGTCCGTCTATTGACGACAGGCCGTGTCGACGGCGCGTTAGTGTTTCACGCGCGCCACAAATAGATGACAGCAAAGCAGAGGGGCCTGCCAGGGCCTTCGCCTGCAGGGTTGAGGGGTAAAGAAAGAAAGAGATACTGAGGGACAATATATAGGAGCATTCAGAACTAAAACTTTACAATGCAAAGTAAACCCAAATAACATTTCATTTATGAACATTTACCATTCTTTTGTTGAACAAAAATCTCCGTCATTTTCTGCACAATACACTGTATTGATGTACCTATTAGTCACATTTAACTAATTCTGAATATGAAAAGCAATATATTTCTCTTGGTACTCATCGAGATAATTCCTATAAATTGTTGCATTGTGTCTCCTTGTATCTTCATCGCAGGTGTCGTCAAACTAAGGAAGATCACAATTAAAAGAGAATAAAATTGACATTAAACTTTGATAAATCTGACATTAACTTTGACTAGTCATCTAATTAAAGTAAGAACAGATTTAACAGACCTAAAATGGGTGTAAGAATATTTAATTATTTTTTTTTAAAAATCATGGGCTTATTCAAATTTGGTCCAGAAAACCACAGCTTCAAAACATGGTAGGATAACAATGATCAGATAATCCCATAATTACCAGATAAGCGTGGCAACAATGAGATCTGAAACAAAGTAGCTATAACTTTGTTCCAAATAGAAGATTCATCCGCTATAGGATGCCGCATTGCGCGCATGTGCAACTTCCTTCGTTTTGTTTGCGCAAATGTACCAGAACTTAGATTACGATCGATCGTTAGCGTTTCTTAGTACATTGCTTTTATGTTCTCTTGGATTTTAATACTTACCTTTAACTCTTCAGATTGTAACTGCCGTAAATCCAGATATAGTACGGGCTTTAGTTCTGGTTCGTTTTGAAAACCTGACGGGTGTTTAACTTAATTTCAATCCTATTCATATGAATAAGGAAATTATTCCAGATGTCTTTAAACTCTCTGATCAGCACATAAATGAACATTTCAAAAGTATTTCAAATTCGTTTGGAAATAGACAACATTCTAGATGAAAATATTTCACTCTTAATCAGTATCTTAATGACTAAATTTTTAGCGTTGGAGTTGGAATGCTTTTCATCTGCTTTGTATCGTAACGGTATCATAAACGTGACTCGCCGTTTAACTTGCGCTAAAATGTTGTTCAGCCAAGAATTTGCTATAACAAGCCTCATTGTGAGTGATTACTAAAGCAAAATGACCAAAGCTGCCGCTTAGCAAAACAAATTAAAAGAGCGATCGAAGGAAACATAAACTGGTGAACGAAAAAAGGTCAAAACAGTAAACAATGAACCGTCTGAAGGGACTAGAACCGGCAAAAAGGACAAAAAGACCAGCATATGAAGTTATTGGGCACAACTGCATAGCATAACAACCATTCATAACGGCGAGGAAACGAGACGAACGGGCGTATAGGAGAAAACGCGCGCATGCCTGAGAGAGCGAGGGAGATTGCATTCCAAATACAAGCGCAAAGTCCGGCGCCGCGCGTCCGCGCCGCTCACTGACTCCCGCGCAGCGCTGCGACGCGGCCGCGCGCGCTCTTCCAACCCGCCCGTTCTCGTGACATCTCGCCATAATTTCGACAATCTCGTAACCGAATCAAAGATCAGGTCCGGTGATGTCATTATAAATAAAAGTATAGTGTTATGTTCCAAAGATCAATGGTGTTACCATAGTGAAGTGTTTTGTGATTTGAGTGCACCAGACTGTAAAGGAGAAGACGCCGAGGATACTTTCACTGGACTGAAAGTTTTAAAACATTCTTACGGAGAACTTCTTAAAAAGGGACTTGACCTCAACTCGATGCGAAGGTAAATATTGATGACGATTACGATGATACGGACGCGAAACCTGTTATTGACCAGTCAATAGATAAACATAACGGTGATTTAGAAGCAGAATTAATATTTGAAACTTTTGCAGGGTCTTTGAACGCTTTCGAAACAGTAGTAAAAATAATAATCGCACATAACAGAAAGCTAACTTTTATTTAGAAAATGCTTCAACAGACCTTTCAATAAAGAATAATTAAAATTCAATAAAACACAAAAGCCAATTAAGACAAAGTCGGCATTGTTTATCACGTGAAAATATTTTCTCCGTCAGTATTATAAGCTCAAGAATATCGTTATCTCGCAGAGATATGTCAGTTTGTGCCATCTCCGGCGTGCATCTACAAGATTATTCTAACGTCACGGAATTTATTTTTTGTTTGCACCAAGGTTTTGTCACCTCAGAAATGTAAATATTTCGAAAATCATTGTGTTCAATTAAATCTTATGACTGCTATAGATTTCGAAGATAATTTAGAATAAAACTATCCATATTCATTTTCAGATCAGGCTTAGTTTTAAAATGAAAGGATAGATTTAGAAAAAGTTTATTAACATAACTTACCAGCTTTGATACCAATTTATATAAGCGCACGCGCACCCAAAATCTACAAAAAACAAAAACAGGTTTAAAGATTAAAATAAAACTTGATTCACGACTAGTTTGAAGTATAAAAAGACACACGTATGTCTGATGACTATTTTTCTTTAATATTTAGTAACTAAATAAAAACTTACATCCAAATTTTAAAGAATTTTTAGTTCCCAAAAATTTTGATGAAGTCGTTGCTGAAACATTTAACAATAGATTGAAGTACAGCTTTTGCTACCGTTACTTAGTGAGCATCAAAGGTTATTGAATCTTCTATCGCAGTTTCTTGTATCATGTTTTAACCGTTGATGGGTCCCCAATTATGTAATAGTTAGATTGTAGGAGTTCGCGTGATTACACTAAGCGCACGTTTACACAGTAATTTTCTACTATTAACGTTCAATTCCTCATTAATCACTTTTATTTTTTAAGCAATTGTACAAAATACATTATGTCATTCTTCATAACCATCAAGTTTTGGTTATTACGGGTTTAATGGGAACATTATTTTCTTCAGGTTCAGTACTATGCGTGTTTTGTTAGTGGACAAACAACTTTTTATATCCTTGCAGCAAGTTTTATAGTAGTCTTACATTTATTTTAACAACATTAAACTGATCATTACCAATCAAATCGTTACGCAGTTTTTAATGTCGACGTTTTGATGTGCTGTCTATTTATCTAGTGCCGTAATCTTGTCTTTTTGGAGTGTCTATCGCATCGCATATATTTGATTATAATTAGAAATGATCGTTTTAGATACTTGCTGATTATGGTAATTAAGTGTAGTCATAGTCCAAAAAATACTCTTGTGTGATTTTTTTTCCACATTTAAGTATCCACATGGCATTTCACAGTAGGTAGGTATTAGTTATATTTCAGTTTTTTATTTCATTACAATTTATAAAAATACCATCGTCTTTGAAGATGATACACAACCTATCCAAGCTAAATTATGAGAAGTATGACATTTTTTTCTCAGTTTATAACATCAGAAATGATTGACAATGCAAATATTTTAACTAAACTTGCTATGGCAAGAGAACACTAAATTAATAAAGATACCTTCGTCAGTGTCACAGAAAGATATAATTATCATAAAATAACATTAACAACATTGAACAGTATTCAAACACAAATTAAACCAAAACTACGTTCACTTTTCCGTGTACGTGATACTATGAAGAACCTAAAAGCCAACTACAGCAAAACCAAATTGGATCATTCGACATCAACAAACGTTTTCCGTCTGACGAGTGACAATATGGCATTTTCGCTGACTTGAAAAGGTCAAATGGGTGGCTAGCGGAAACTTGTTGTCTGTACAATTCTGACATAGTTAAGAGTTCTTCGTGGTTTACCTCAAAACTTTCGTTTATAGGCTCAGAGTGACTAGCTTTACTCTATAACATACCGTACGCAGTTTACGAGGCATTAGGCTATTTAGGTTTGTGTTGCTTTCAACGGTTTACTTTCAGCTTCAAGTGTATAAGTGCTATTAATTTTCAGGTTAGTTAGTTTTAATTGTGCTCTTTCTGCTTTTCCTGGTTTAGTATTGTTTAATATGCAGTGTTTGTCGTTGTATTATTATCAATTCGTTTTTGTTTTGGTTTTTCTTTAGACTGTTGTGCGTTATATTTAATCCTAGTCATGACTCTAAAGTTATTTTGCATTTGCATGTCATGTAATTTGTCATTTCTCCGATCAGATCGTGTAAAAATCTAGGGTTTTACACGATCTAGAATCTAGTATCTAGAATCTAGATTTTTACGTGCAACTTAAGTCTTATAAAAATTTAATGAACTGCAGATAAACGCAACTTACTGCTACAACCAACTACAGCATTATTTCATTCATTTTCAGTTTTTTAATTAGACAATTTTTCAAAGCTATATATTACAGTCGCGAAAGTTCCCAGGTATTTCCGATCGATTAAACATAAGCATTGATTACTGTTCAAACATTGATTACGTATGTCTGAGGTATCTCAGGAAGTGGCGCAGGCGCTCACATCCGTTCTTACTTTTGATAAGTGCACTTGATACTTTGAAAACTTTTAAGTGGTCATGTTCTTTGGAGATTACTTATTTAAATGGTCATGTAGTTATGTTTATGTTGTTGTTTGTTTATTAAGTGTTGTTTGCGACTTTGTCTGCGTTTATTTGTGTTTTATTTTTTAATTTTTAACACTCATTTTTAGAATGTCAAGTAATCGATGTCTTATACTAATCCAAATCTTAGGCTGTCAATAATATGATCGATTCAGTAATTAAGGCGTGAACACATAACATGCGGACATATCAAGTTACTTCCATTTATAATATTCCAATGATCTAAGTAGGTACAGCTTCTGACATCATTTGCAGTGTTTTTGGGGAAAATGTCAATGATGTCTTTTATTAAAGTTGGCAAGTATTTGTATTTCATATCGTGGGTTAGATTTCCTACTTAACAAACACTTATAGCGCCTACGGGTACCTTAGTTGTTGCAGCTCTGGCTTTGTGCCATATGACATTTATGTTTGTAATGTAACCTCGGTACAGTTGTTTTACCGTAACGTGTTCTTACAAGGAATTTAATCTCCATAAAGGTTTGCCAACTTTCAAATGCCAACTTTAGAAAGAAGTATCAATTTGACTTATTTTGTCTATTCCAAGGGTTGCTCTGACTTTTCTTCTACAACCAGTATCATTATGGATTACATTAATATCAGTCAGATGTGAGAAGTCTCTAATCTGTATCGTAGCCGTGTTATGTTAGGATCTAATATCACTTAAGTGTTGCTCTTCCAACCTTTTTACTCAATGTTTTATGTTTTTACTATCAATTTCATTGTTATCTGCTCCTCAACATGAAATGTTTCTTATTTCACGCGTATTTGACCTTTCCTCCACTTGATCTCGAACGGAAATGAGATTTGTTTCTAGAGAAATGGGTGCCCTATTCTTAGAAGATATTTCGAAACGTTGACAAGTGAAATGTCTGTCACGTTGTTGGGTGATGGGTCCTGGCATACTACATTTTCGTTTGAGTGATTTTTAGTTTATTAGAGTGATTAAGATTATAGATCCTACTTATTCTGTTGGAAACAATATTCCAATCATTATAACGATCTAGTAGACATCATCCCCAAACAGTATTGACGTAGTGTCAATCGCCCACAAAGCATCTCGGTTTTATAGGCACACGACAGAATTCACTTGGTTATTAATAGTTTTAAGGTGAATTGACAAATCGAGTACACCTTTAACTTGGGTCATCGGTATCGACGATATATTGTCTCATTTTTCTGTCTAGATCCTCAGTTTATCAAAACTTTAAAATAAAACATCCCACTGCTGGCCACACCTCTCGCTGTGTCACTGCTCTCTGTCCAACGCCCTCTGGTGGTCTTTACTCCAGGCATCGTTTAAGAACAAAACTGGTACTGTTCTACTTACAAAATACCAGCACCAACTGTTTTGTCTTCTTCGTATCGTATAGTTAGTATCTAACCTAATAACTAGAGATTTTTGTACTGTCAAAGGCCTCTCACTTGGCTTATCATACCGACGAGAAATATATTTGTATATCCACCGTAACGCTTACGTCGAAGATGAGTCGAGATGCACATAGGCATTTTTTTTAAAGTGAGATAAGGGGAGAGAAAGATTTTTTTTTCGATCATCACGCGGGTCAAAGTTCGCGTTAGCTCAAAGTAACTATGCCATGCAGACGAAGTTGCGAGTGGAAGCTAGTATGTTAATATTCTTAAAATGGTCACAAACGTAGTTAACGTTGTGAATTATCACTTTGTGACCATTGTACGAAGGGTAACGTAATTCATACTTTAACCTATTATAATTCTACTTAAGCGACTATTTTAGACCCCCTGGTCTTGATGATTGCTTTAAATATAAAAGCACCGATAACTTAATTAAATAAAGAAACTCTACCAGATTTGCAGTAAGTAGGTACTACGAAAAACTTTCATAAAATATCCGTTTAAAAACATTATTATCGCGACATTACTGATTGCGTAACTAATGGACGGTCAGGAGAAAGCCAGTGCTGCGCCCGCGCACCGAATATCGATGACTGATGGAGGATCGTTTAACAAATATTTGTATAAACTAACTTTTACCCACGGCATCAGTCTAGAAAATGTCCCAATAACCCACAGGAGCGTCTTACCCTGTAACAAAAAATAATAAGATATCCAATCACGATGTCCTTGATTATCCCAACCTAGGTCTTTCCCTACGCCTATCTATCTCTAAACCAAATTTTATCCAAACGTATGCAGTCATTAAGGCGTGGCCAAACCCACTTTCACATTTATTATATTAGTTATGATTAATAATAAGTGTACGTTATTTTTTATCAATGTTGCGTAATTTTTGTATGTAGGCAGCGGTTGATGGTGTTAAAGTTATTAATTAAGATTGAGTAAGACGTATTAATGAAATCCTCACTGAATAAAGACAGTTATGTTAGTAGTTGATTTCTAGCCTTAAATCAAGTGATTATTATTGAAGAGATTTTTAGAGTTGCGTAGGTATCTAAAAGGAAAAAACAAAAACCTTATAGGGTCATTTTGTTGTCCGTACTGTCTGTCAAGAGTTATCTTAACTCGAGAACGCGTGGAGGTATCGAGTTGAATTATACAATACTAAAACTATATGCTCAAGTCTATGGTCCTGTGAAGCTGTGCAAAAACAATCCTCTAAGTCTACGCAGTCAAAGAATGGCCGTTTGTTTCGCAAGTTTGTGCAAAACCCTCGGTGCTCAAGGATTAGACTTCAAAACTGTTTTCTCATGTTTGCTTCCGGATATTTCGTTACGTGTGCATCAGTGGCTCTGTGTATTAAGTTACATACATAGAACAATTTATCTTAAGATTCGCCTCAGGCGTAAAAAGTGTAAGTGGCACACAAATTGCTATTCATCCATTATCTTCTCTTAAAATAAAGTAATGATGTTTCACTGAAACACAAACCCACATACTCGTCTGTGTGATTAATGTTATCGATAACTGTCGGATTCACGTTGTTAATCGATTCATCTATTAATCGAGATGTAAACGCTGTATTGATATGGTATTGGAGCACTAGATCTAATTTCAAAGTGTTCGTTATTGTACCGTTAAGTTAACGCCTGGTCAAAGAGTACACGGATTAAAATATGGAACCATTAATTTGCTTTTCTAGTTTTTTTGCAGGGTAAGTGTAACTAACAAAACTTTTAAGATATAAATCCTAATTGAATCTAATCTAATAACTAATTTATTGAACACGTTTTCCTTCGTAGTTAGAATTAAGATTAGAGGCACACGTTTTAAACTCATATTACTTAAAATCCTTATTAAATATTTTAAAAGTGAAGTGTGTTACTTCTTTACGCCTAAATGACTAAGGCAATTTTGATGAAATTTAGTACAGAGATATTTGAGACCCTGGAGACGGACCCTCACCCACATAACCCGCAAACTAAGTGTGAAATAAGCATTTTTTATAACTAAGCATTTTTTCTCAGAAAGCATTTCAAGTAACCATTTTTTATGAACCTTCCGTCTATAAGTACTAACACTTATGGAAGTGTAAAATGAGGAAGTGTCAGTAAGTTATTTCGGTACAACATTAATCTTTCGTCAAGTTAACGCGTCGCTAACATTCCCTAAGCTCTTTGTAAATTTCTCACCACGTGTCCCAATGTTCGACATGTGTTCTCGTTTCAAAGCTTTGTTCAGGAAGTTATTGTTTTATTTTTTGTAAATCTAACGGTTTAGTGTTTTGGACGCTTAATTGGTATCATTGTTTTGGCAAGATTTCTTTACATAGTAGAAATCATAGTCGCTAAGATCTTTTAAACTACTCAACGGATTTTAATGCAATTTTCATCTATAGACAGAGGTATTTCATATATTGACGACACGGTTAGCGCAAGGGTTGAGCGATTGACTGGTGCGCTGCGGGTCGCAGGTTCGATCGCCGCACGGAACAAATTTGTATGGCCTATAGATACTTGTTTTGGGTCTGTCTGTTTCTGTATGTGAGTTTGAATGTTTGTAAACGCACCCACGATACAGGAGAAATTCCTAATGTGGGGCAAAGTTTTAAAAAAAATATATAAAAATGTGTTTTAAATTCGCTTGTAGGGTATAACTAAGGATCATATGGAATTCATTTGCGTTTTTATACTTCACTGGGCGCCCGCCTTCACCCGCGGCTTCAACCGCGTGATATCGAAAAAAATTACCTATCCTATGTATTATTACAGACTATAATCTACCTCTATGCCAAAATTCATCTAGATCCATTCAGCCGTTTTGACGTGGAAGAGTAACATACATCCATCCATCGTCACAAACATTCGCATTTATAATATTAGTAGGAAGTAGGATGTACCAGTGAGCACAAGGACTTGCTAGACAAGTGGCACATTTACAAAACAATTCATAATTTTACAAGAACTCAACTTGATTGGCGACATACATTTTGTTTTTCAATTTTTCTTTAAGGCAAGTATTCCAACGATTTGCATTACATTCCTGCGAAGTCGGGGCAGGTCGCTAGTTTACCGACAATTCAAAGTCTTACTAAGAGGTATCCTATGTTCTGGAGGTCAGTCTAGACTGGAAACCGACCCTGACAGAGTTAAGATAGACTACGCAGATGATGAAGATTCAAACTCTTTGATTTATGATTATTGAAATGTCATCTTTAATATTATTTAGGTACCTAAATGCATATTCTTATTCAATAAGACATTAACTTGTATTGCATGTTAGGTTGTAAGTGGTAGGTAATTAAAAAATAATGTTCTCGGAAATAATTAGATAAATTTGTTAGTTAGGATAACCTTTCAAATACCATATGAGAAAGGTCACGGCTTGAAAACAATATGTTGCTCATATTCTGTAACGATTAGTTTTTAGCTGAATAGCAACAAATCTTACGATATATTTTGTCAACCGTCTGTACCTTTTTACGCAAATAAATGATTTTGTTTTTTTTTACGGTTAGTTTCATAACAGGTGAGAAACTTATAAACTTCAGTAACAAGCTCAATGCAACTGTCATCATTCGTCATCAGTATTACCGGATGCAGCTGAATATCAGTATTTTATATGAAGCGACTGCCTATTAGACCTCCACAACCTAGTTAGTACCGGGTAATACAATACCCCTTAATGAGACTGGTTGTCAAACTTTTGGGATACTTACTACTTGCAAAGACTGTCAAAGATATAATATTTAAATGATAGCTGGGACCGATAGCATGCTTTTCGAGACACGGAGGAAACTCGGTCGGGTGGTCACCATAGACCAACCTAGGCAAACAAAGATCGACCCAATCGGCAATTTATTTAGCCACGAGCTCTTCCTGCTGCTTCGGTATTGTAGCTAAATCATGACATTTAACTGACTATACATTAAGTGAGGAATAACCAAATGATGTAGCAACAACGATTTTGTTAGAAAATGAAGTCCGTAACAATTGGGGACACGACAAACGAACAAACACTCCCATTTCCCACATTACGCGGCATCAATAAAGCGCCAGAAAGCTGCATTCCATCCACATCCGTGCCATTGTTGGCGCCAACCTTTGTCGCATCCAACACGGCCTGATTAACACGTACGTTGAGCATTCATTGTTTGACAAATGTTTGTCTTTATGGCCAACTTGGCGAATTGGCACGTGCTTTTTCGCTGCGGCCATTGTCTTCTCATCGTGATCGAAGATCGCACGCTTCACGACTATGATTTATTGAACAATTGTTTAAAGTTCAAGAACGAGAGATTAAGTTGGAAGCTGTGAAGCTTTAAAATGATTATATTGTGACTTACTCTAATTTAATAGGACCGGATGTTGTGTACTTGCAAATCTAGGATATTTCGTCAATTTTATTAACCAATAATACGAGTGAAGATCACTTTATAGGAAACTTTCGCATAATAGAATATTTATTTATTAAACTTTATGCACATATATAAAAAACACTGTACAAAGGCGGACTTAATGCTTTGAATATTGTATCGAAAAGTTCGGCGTCAATTTCATACTGCCTTCTGGCCTACAGGTAGTTGTTCCACGTCTATTTGTAAAAGCATCCGCGATACAAAGCTTTTAAAAAACTATTTACATATGTATATTATTGAATTGCGTTGCGAACGTTGCACGAAGCTAAAACTGATTGTTGTGGATCAAGTACCTATACGGATACATTTTGATCTGGTGTGGCAAATGACAAATGTACTGTTCATTGCCCTAAGAAGAGTCAAAGACAAAGTGGCTTGAACGCAGCTTGCAAGAGACTCCGTTAAAGTATTCCATGACGGGTAAGCCTTGAGCAATTAAAAAACAAAAAAAAAGAAAACATATAGCTGGGACAGTTACTGCTAAAAATATCTTGTCATAGGTACCTACATTTAATTAGCCTGTAGTTTCTCACAAGTTGTGACGCACTCAACAAGATCTTTCTTTTCATTTGGCGGCCATGTATCGATGTCTGCGTCATTAATAATGTTAATATATGTCACTAGACAGCAAACGGTACAGTCACGAAGATCAATTTGTATTCACTTGCATAAATACAAACGCTTTTTTTTTCGATGAAAAACGTTTGCAACGCTGGGATAGAACCTACTACATAATATATTTGGTTAGCAGGTTTCTTTATTTAAATTGTGTCCATCTATGTCCGTTATTTAGTAACTACAAATCACTAAAATATGTATAAGTCTCAAAACGGGAAAAGAACATCGCTGATCGAACAGCTACAAGAGACTACAGACTTGAGTGTATGGTTTTAATTTCAACTCAATACTTCCACGCGTTCTTGAGATAAAGAGTCTTGACAGACGGATAACAAAGTGATCCAATAAGGGTTCCATATTTTCCTTTGCAGGTACGGAACCCTAAAAAGCGCAGAAGGCTGTCATCATTAGATGCCAATTGATGATATATACCTAGAACCCAACACACTATATTCGTAACAACATGAATTTCGAATCAATAAAGTAGGACAACATTTAAAACGTGCTAAATGTATAGGTGTTGGTGCTCATGACTGTACGGAGTAGCGAAAGCATTCCTTATGTCGACCACACAGATATGACCACATGTGTACCATATTTATATGATGTCCTGTCAGCGCGAAGAAACTGAAAAGGATGTTTGTACATGTTCAATTTGTGGATAGATATTGCTGTGTTAATCCAGACAAGCTATCTACGGAAATAAGTTACAAACATACACAAACACATACAAACTTTCGTCTTTGTTAATATTAGTGTGATTATCTATACTTTAAAGTATTGGCATGGATGAGTTTCTATGACAGTGAATGTGTTTATTTCTTCTTCTTTCTTTAATATCCTCATTAAATTAGCATGCACCAACTCATAACTATTAGCATAACGTAAAAACTTCATAACTCAATAAAATAGCACTAAAAATAATAATTTCGTGCGGCGGAAGCGTAAATCAATAACACACAAACCCCGCATGGCGCATAATAAAGTGCATACAATAAGAAAATATTAGAAGTACCACTCAATATATACTTAGCCTTTTCTCAATTATGGTAATTGACGTTCAGTCTTAACTGCATGCTGCTGTATACTAACAGTCTGACCTCATTAACCAAGTTACTAAGTTACACCGCTTGATAAGACTGTTATAAACAGAACCAATAAGTATTATTTCATGAGTTATGATTTACAGAACAATGACATTAGACAGAACGATTTGTTACCAAATATTAATACGTACATATTTCAAGGTACACTTAAATGATTTCGTTATTAATTTAATTATATATCCATTTATTATATTTTTTTTTAGTTATTTTTTTTTACATAATTTTATTTATTTTATGTTAATATTATAGTGTTATTTAATTTGTAAACTTTTTGTAGTCATTATGGTGAATGCTGCGTATACCTGTAATAGGCATACATACCAGCATTTTTGTATTATTGCATAGTTCCTTGTTAGTTTTAGTATATATTGTTGGTAGTGTACTAAATAAATAAACACAAACATCAATCAAATAACTCATACAATCTGTCAATCTTCATCTACTATCGCTCTTTGTCGGAATGAATCTTCTGAAGTTATCTGTAGGTACTATGCCAGACTTATACTCTGATAGCGAGAGGGTCAGTTAACTCAGCTAATAATAGACTAGTGATGTGCCTATATTTACCGTTTACCCGATAGGGAACGAATTACTTATGGCCTTTGAAATTCGAGAAAGTTCTGTAACAATATTTAGTTTGGAAGACTAGTGAAGTTGTAATTGAAATAAAAACAGCTGTCAATCACCCTTGAGTTAGATATAAAAATATACTGTTTTTTAAGCACACTGAAATATTTTGCAATGACTGTTTACATTTACACTAGACGTTACCTAAATGAAAGTCTCAGCAAAGATATAATATAAAAAAAACGAAAATAAGCTTAGCGAAATCTAAGTGTCACATAGTTTTTAATCCTTATTACTAATATTATAAAAGCGAAAGTGAGTTTGTCATTGGTTACGTCTTCACGCCTAAATGGCTAAACTGATTTTGATGAATTTTGGTATGGAGAAAGTTGGGACCCTGGAGACGGACATAGGCTATTTAAAAAAAAAGATAGAGATGTGAGAAAGAAGAGGGAAAACTTAGCATTGCTAATACAATAAATCAGGCGCTAGGGCAAAAACTACAAGTAGCAGGAACCTTTAATTCAGGAAAGGGGAACTGTGTTACCCCAAATTTAACTCGACGAAGCCGCAGGCAAAAGCTAGTTTAAATATAATGAATGACAAAGTGTTAGTCCACCATAAATTAATGGAAGAGAAGTAAAAAGTTTGCCATATTGGATTTACAACGACGTCACTTAGGTAATTCATTGCCATCCGAAATTTAAGCTTTTACGGTTAGGGAGAACTGTTTAAAAAAAACAGATGCGGGAAAAATCAAAAAAAATCAAACAAACATTGCAAATTATTTAAAAATTTGTAAAAAGCTCGCTGTAAGATTTCAAGCTCAGCTTAACGTTGTAAGATGTCAATCTAAGTTGTTTTTGTCATGACGTTTCTTTAGGTGTCGCCTAGGGTTAGTGAAAACTGATATAAAGCTTCACAAAATTATGTTTGTATGTATAATATATTACAAATTATAGGTTGTCATATATAATATCAACCGCTTTGTTGAGGGAAAATGTTTTTAATAAATCGCCATTTGGGGAATAGGTACAGTTATTATGAAAATATTTCCTCAATGTATGCTCCAAGTTAATTAGTTGTGAATTGATGTTTAATTTAGGTCTGCAAACTATTAATAAGTGTCTTTATTTACCTCATAAATTATAGTCAAACAACTCAACTGAAAGTTGAACTGCGACTGGCCCTTTCGAAAATAAACCTCATATATTACGTTCACAGACAAAACTGTAACATAGTAGGCTATATTTTTAGGGTTACGTACCTCAAGGGGAAATACCATATACAATCATCTGTAGTCCCTTGGAGCTGTGAATAAACCTTCTAAGTCTACGCAGTCAAAAGATATGGACGTTGTGTCCCAAGTTTATACGAAACCATGACAACACGGTTGGCACAGTGGCTGAGCGATCGACTGCTGCGCTGAGTATCGCGAATACGATCCCCGCAAGGAACAATTATTAATTGTATGGCCTACACATATTAATTCCGAGTCTGGCTGTTTGTGTAAGTGAGTTTAAATGTTTTTAAACGACCACGATACAGGAGAAATTACTAGCGTGAAGCAACGTTTTTTTTAAAAAAAAAAACCCAGGATTTCGGCTTATTCGTCAACTCGCGCCTCATAAACTCGCGACTGCGCGCGAGTTAGCACCTTCTGATTTTACCTATTTTTATTGTAGTCAACTCGCGACCGAGTGAAAACCTGACGTATTTACAGTCGTCTACAAAAGTGTCTTGTCTTTATGAGGCGCGAGTTGACGAGTAAGCCAGGATTTCGGGATTGCGTAACTAATTTAATTAATGTATATTTACTTATCTTCCCTATTTACTTATATTCTCTGAGGTTTAACAGCCCAATTTGACATTGTTACAAATATCGTCAAAAAGCACTAACAATAAAAATAGAGAAAAGCAACCATATACCGTTGTAACAGGGCAACAGTCATCTATGTCAAATTGGGTTTACTAAATCTCACAGAGTATAGGTACACTTAAAGACTAGACTAGAGTATAGGTACACTTTTCTATAAGAACACTGCTTTCCATAAAAAACAACTTCTTAACCCTAGGTAAATATACATCCGAATATCCCATCTCTAACCAAGTTATGGTTAGAGATGTAATATTCCTTCAAAGGTTATCAATCACTAAATCAAATCCCGAAAGCCACCGAATTTATCCCTTTCTCACTTATCTCATCAAAATTACAATGCACATGATAATAACCATGATAAAAAAGATGACGTATCTGAATAACTGATAAAAACATTTATTAAACATTACATCGATATCAAAGTAAACAAAACAAGGAGCTTCAAACGTGGTGATTTCATAAAAACATTATCTTTTAGTCTATGCCTTGCGTTTGTTGAAACAGCCTGCTAGTATTCGTAACAATTATCATTTTAATTTATTATTATTTTAATAAGTGTTTTAAGTGAAGTGTTGTGAAAATGTTGAAGGATTTCTTTAATAAATATGTTGGGCAGGTATGTGTATAGTTTGTATGTTATTTAACGTTCAGAGAAGCAGGTTACGTTTTGGATGAAAGTAGGTCGCATTTAAAATTTGAAAAACTGTTTTTTTTTTGTTAATGACATCTCGTACGTCTAAGGAGGTTAACCGGTCTGTTCTATAGGTGCCTCCAGCCAGTTGTATAATAATTATTTAAAATGAGCGACTACACACTTAAGGGCACACCCTGGGGGGTATGTGCCTCGGCTTAGAGCGTCGCTGCGACAACAAGGGACAGGCTAGATTGGGGCAACAATAAACTGTCAAGTCATCAATTTAATTTATCAGCAGTGATAGTCTGGGGTGACCGTTGGACTGTCAAGAGATAGGTCTCGATTTCGAATTCAAGGCACGCAGCTCTAACTTTTGGGATTCATTTGTAAATTGTATCATATATATCTAAATAATAGCAGGCGTTTGGGTCCATCATTATGTTAAGTCGCGCTTGCCTAGGTAGATCTGATTATGGGTCCGACGACCACCCACTACATACCGAGTTTTATCCGTGCCTCAGAAAGCACATTAAGCTATTGGTCCCGCCTGTCATTTGTAGATCTTTGACAATTGTTATAGGTAGTCAGTGTCCCGAAAGTCTGTCAACCAGTCTTACCAAGAAGTATCGAACTACCTGGGTTGTGGAGGTCAAAAACAGAATAAAAAAAAATTGTTCGTGGTTTCTGTCAAATCAATGTAGATTTGCGGTCACTCAATAATAATTATTTTTTTGCAATTCATTAACCATTTAATCAATATTTATTAAATACTAGCTGTGCCCAGCGGTTTCACCCGCTGCTCAGTTCCTTTTCTAGAGAAGGGTATGAAAATAGATGTTGGCCGATTCTCAGAGCCACCCGATATGTACACAAAATTTCGTTCAAATCGGTCCAGCCGTTTCGGAGGAGTATGGGAACGAAAATTGTGACACGAGAATTTTATATATTAGATTCAGCTTAGCAATAAGTGAAGACAATATTTTTAACACTCGATACGTTATATTTACTATGTTTGTTATTTATTTAATAAAAATGTTAGTTAACATGTCAGTTTAAAGACTTGTATTGTGAAGACATATTTTTTTCAAAAAAACATCTATACTGCAATCACTAATTCCACTAATTCCCTGGCCAAGCGACCCCAAGTTCATCCGTAGTACTTATCAAAGATTCCTATGAGAACAACTTTGCTTATTCCAAAACCCGAAGCCTTAATCAATGCATGATTAATGACAATGCCCAATAAAATGTGTACACAATGTAGTTCAGAGAAAGTGTACCTACATAGAAACAATCGTCGCACACACAGCTACTACAGTGTAAGTGGATCATTATGTGGACTTTAGCTCTATGAATGTCATTTATGATCGCGTATACCTATTAGAGGAAGTTTGAAAGTGGCGCCTGATACAGAAAAATGAGAGGGAGTCGTTTGTCTTGCTATGATGAGGAGGGACGAAGCGCACGTGACTAAAAGAGTAATTGATAAGAATGTTGATGGATGGAGAGGGAGAGGAATGGTAAAGGAAAGAAGGATGGATTGTGTACGGAATGACAATGGCCAAATGTCTGACAGGGGAGAATGGAAGAAGAAAGAAGGAGAATGTTGCGTCGAGTCCAAATAGATTGGGACGAGGACAGGAAAATTATGAATGTCGTTTGTGATCTCTGTAACTGCATCTTGACTTTCAGAGGTGAAAATGCCAAGCCTTCTGGTTCTTCAGACATAATATGCCATCTTGCCTGTGATCCCAGAAAGCTTATGCAGAGGTGATTAAGATTTTTGTCTGGACGTTAAAAGAGCCTATGACCTTTTTTTGCAGATGGAAAATCATCAATTAACTTCCCCCGCTCTAGGCGGAGCGGGGGGTGTCAGCCTTGTACTGACTAAAACCCACCCATGTTCCCATGTTCCTTCTATTGACCTATATTCTATGGCCTTTGTGTTTCTTTCGAAAATTTCTTCTCAAAATTATCGGAAATGAAAAACCTCATCTAGTTTAAAAAAAAAATACGTGTAAGTGTTTGTGAAAACCTACTTTCAAAATAAACATCATTTATCACTCTTTTGTCTAAACAAGGTAAAAAGTATAATCTATCGTCATAGTTTCCGGTAACCATATTGACAAATATTACCAAATCAATGGAATGAATCATTTTTATTTACGTGATTCATTTATTTTTATCCGGTATTGCAGTCTGCGCTATCAGCCCGATTGGGTTTTACTTCTAGATACTACGCGTCATGAATGGTCCCTATCAGAACATATTGTAATTAGCTTATCACTAGATTAGCTTGTCGAAATATGTATTCTCATTTGTTTGAACAGATAGTAATTATGACCTCACATTAACCACGTGATTTGCTTGTTTGTATCGAACCTTCTTTCTATTTAAGTTTAAAAATACCTTTTATGTAGCTGCGTTTATTTTCTCCGCCACTGCAATACTTGAATTTATTATTTTTAATATTAGGCTGTTTTGGCGATGACGTGCCGTTGTTTCTCCTTCACTATGAGAAGCCAGGCGGATAAAAAACAAAATTAAATCATAGTTTCATATTTAATGTCCCCAAAAGTGTATTCTGTTCTCAGCTCTATAACACCCCAAATTAACCATACCTGAGGACATTCTAGTTACGGCGATATTTGGTGTCAAAGTGCAATTAGTTCTACAAGTTTTTTTTATAATTTTACTTACAAAGAGATGTCAGGAAAGCAGAGGAGCCCGCCAGGGCCACTGCTTATCGAGATTGCGAGTTATTCGAAATAGATACCCCAGCTCCAGAAAACAAAGGGCAAAAGAAAAAATATGTTTAAGTTTTAGTCAGTAAAAGTCTGGCACTCATCAGAGCGGGAGAATTTATTTGATGACAACCCATTCCAAAATAATAAAAAAAAACCTACAGAAGCCATACGGCCCCAAACATTAAATCTAGCGTACCTATTAAGTGGTCACCACTGACGACCACGTGCAGAGCTATATAGATGACAATGAACAGTAAATAGTGGTCACTCGGCTAGTCTAACTGGTCTGTCTTTGTGATGTTTGTTTTGACCTGAATTCCTCAAAGTAGCTCGATCGATACATCCTTATGTGTACCTTAGTTGCATCGATGTCAAATGTTGCCAATATATCTGACTAACTTTGCCCAGCGATTTCACCCGCTACTCAGCTCCTTAGGGTCGTAGCGTGATGTTACATAGTCTATTAATTTCGTGAAAGAATGCCTATTCAATATTTCAAGTCAATCCGGTCATGGAGTTTCTTGCCCATTCTTCTCCATAGAGATCAACGCTTTGGAATGGGCAACTACAGTACTTTCACAAGTTATTATGCTTGTGACCGGGACTGTAGCTTTAACATTTTGTTTTTTTTTTTGACATTCAAAAGTGTCTGTAATGGTCTAATTGAAATAAATGATTTTGATTTTGATTCACATTCTCCCATATAAAGTTTGCCACCCTGTCTCACTCCTTTAGGGATTGAATTTTAGAAAATCCTGTCTTAGTGAGCACTTATATCCTAAACGCATCCTCCATGCAATTTGAGACACCTAACACATGTAGTTTCAGAAATTAATTGATAAGTGAGTCAGTGATTTTCTCTTTTATAAAAATAGATGAGGTTTTTTATCCTGCTACTAACAGCCAAATCCTTACCATTAAAAGCGAAAGTGAGTTTGTTTGTTACGTCTTCACGCCCAAATGTCAAAACCGATTTTGATGAATTTTGGTACAGTAATAGTTGGGACCCGTGAGACGGACATAAGAATAAGAATAATTTATTTGAAAGAATACAGTACAAGTAGTATGTATGATCTTAACATTAATGTGGCCCATTTACATTCTACCACTAAATGTGGTGTGCAAATATTTAATTTAGGAATGGATTAAATTACTAAAAGTAGGCAAAAAACTTTTAAACTGACAAATGAGGGAGAAAGAGGGAAGAAAAGGGAAAACTTAGCTTTGCTATTACAATCAATTAGGCGCAAGGGCAAAAACTACAGGTAGCAGGTACCTGCAAATCAGGAAAAGGGAACTGTGTTACCCCGAATTTAACGCGAGCGAAGCCGCGGGCAAAAACTAGTTAATTATAAATCCCAGGTTTTCTCACGATATTTTCTTTAGTTAATTTTATGCTTTGATTCCAATAACTGGATCCTGATAATATCTACTGCAAACAACAACAAAAACAGTATATGATTTGTTTCTCATCAACGCCACGCAATATAATCATTATTATGTCTGCGATACAATCATTAGATATACTTGTGTCCCAATCCATTCCAACTTAAATATAAAAAGCTGTACGCCATTAAATATATCAATAGATAGATCGGTTGCGCAAGCGCCGACGCCGTTACAGCGCAGTTCCGTTAGAGCATCCTCTCCCACGATATCTAAGACAGACTTATAAAACTGTTACTTCATGTTCAAGTCTCATTTATTAACTGTATCGAGTTTTAGTGCACGGGAAACGGTTAAAAGCTTATCCGGCTAAGATTTCTTTGATTTCTAAAGCCTTTTCTAGTATCCGAATAGTTCTATTCAATGTAGATCTGTTTCAGTCTGTCGTATATCTGATTCGGACTACCCAGAAGTCAAGATTGACAATTCAAAGGAATATCGTGTTACCCCAGTTATTGGGTTGTACAGGTCTTTTGGATCCGGTTAGACTAAGAGTCATTATAAGATAGCCTAGGCAGATTTATGAAGGTCCTGAATCATCTCTTCCCAAAAGAGGATTATTGGAAGACATTAGCATCAAGTCGAAATCATTTTAGAAGGGCCTGCCAGGGCCAGCGCCTGCCGGGGCTGCGGGTTGTTCGGAAGAGATACCATGGCCCAGGAATATAAACAAATAAAGGAACAGGGATGGGTTTTAGTCAGTAATAACCGAATACTCCGGAAAGTTATTTGATGCCTTCTAATGCAACAAAAAAAATTTGAATCCTACATGTTTCATGTACTCTTTGAATTGACTTTGAACACAATTTGATTTGGCTTAGCTAATTAATCTAACAGGTAACATTCTAGATGTCTCTGCTATTGTAACAGCTAATATATTCTAATTCATCGACCTTTTATTAAAGAACAGTGTTATTACATTCTTCTACATTGACATGTTCACCAATAACATGCAACGTTACTGAATATTAAAACATTTACTTTTCATCGAAGTATCACGCGATATGCTGGTGAAAGCGAGAGGCAAGACCTATTAAAATTTTTCTAGGTTCCTGAACCTCAAAAGAAAACAACGGAACCCTTTGTTGTCTGTCTATCAAGACCCTTTATGTCACGAACGCGTTTAGGTATCGACTAGAAATGAATTATTATTATTACCACATACTCAAGGCCGCAGTCCCTTGAAGCTGTGACCCTCGAAGTCGACGTAGTCAAAAGATATGGCTGTTTATGTCGCAAGTTTGTACGGAACCCACGGTGCGCAACTGCGACTCGCACTTGGGGGAAGTGATGAGTTTCCTTCTGCAAAGAAAAAGCATTGTTTTCTCTGTAAAATCCAATCTTTTCTGTACATAGGAAATTAAGAATAACATAACCATCTTTACCAGCGTGTTTTTGAGATGACATCACGGAACAAAAACAAGATATTATCAAGGTGATGCAGTTTTTATCGGTTGTGCCCCAAGCTGGCGACGATGGCAGCTTTGTGCACACGGGTGTAGATGTTTAAACGTAAGGGCGTTGCGTTGTTGAGACAAAAAATGTGTCTGATTTTACAAAGTAGACCTCCATAAAAAATAATAAAAGAAGGCATTGAATAGTAACAGCAGAAATAAAGATAACATTTATTTAATTTTTTAAACTGTTTACTACTACGTTTTTTTGTTTCAAAAACAATGCCCCAAACTGGGAATTGCTCCTGTATCGTGGGTGCGTTTACAAACATTTAAACCCATATACGCAAACAGCCAGACCCGGAATAACTACCTGTAGGTCATACAAATATTTGTTCGTAGTGCAACAGTCAATCGCTCAGCCACTGCGCCAACCGCTCCTTCATATGTATAATAAACATTGTAAGTATACATACAAGATAATTATATATTATGTCGTTTGGGTCCAATCATGTTCAGCAATAAGAAGCTATACATAATGTACAAGACATACATTACTTTAGTACACATATCACGCCGCCATTAGGTCCGTTTGTAATAAACAAACATTGCTTCAGCTGCTTACCAAACTACATCCAACCCACAAATTAGATATTTGAAACCACTCCACAAAGAATAACAACTAAACAGCTGACAAAATTCTGCAGTTACAAACAAAAAGTACCCTTGGCCTTGATTTTATCACAGTTGCACTAATGTCACTATCAGAAACAGCTGTAGCGGATCGGATGTGGTTGCAACGATAGCTGTCATTGTACGGTCAACAAAACAGATAAGTAACTAGGTTCGTCTTTTTTGTATGTAGTTATTGTTTTTTTCTTTAACATTTAAATTTACACACACAAACAGCGAGTCCTGGAACAACTATCTGTAAACCTACAAATATTTGTTTCGTACGGGGAAAACACCCGCGAACCGCAGCGCAGCAGTCTACGCTCAGCCGCTGCGTCAACTGTGACGTCAATTTTTTTCTTAGCAACCGATGGACATCAAAAACTTAAATTTAATTTATATCTTTTACTGTTTGTTTTCTATCAAATAAATTTAAACTTAATTCGAAATAATTTATGGATCTTTAATAAAATTTTAATTATATCTGACGAGCCTGACTACTTAATCTCTTTTGATGACTGTACACTTTAACCAACTTACCTGTACAGACGGCAAAACACAGAACTAAAATGAATGTACCAAGTTTTACTTATATAAGCAAACTTTCATGACAAGCAACGCCACCTTAAACTGCACACTTAAAGTGGCCATACTATTGATTTGTTTTTTTGTGATAACAGATTGTCAACCTTGGGATACGACAATGGTCTATCAAATTATAAAAGAATAAGGACAGAGTCACAAAAACTAAAGCAAATAGATATTTTGTTATGATTGTAATTTGGACGTGTTTCCGGATAGTATATTAAAGTGAATAATTTGATCTCCTCTTTTGAAGACTCGCCAGATGTGGTTGTACTGTGAGGTACCCCGTTTTTCATTTGGGGTGGGAAACCATCAAATAACTTCCCCCGCTCTGGGCGGAGCGAGGGGGAGTGTCAGACTTTTACTGACTAAAACTCACCCATGCTCCATCTATTGCCGCGGTATCTCTTTCGAACAACCCGCAACCCCGGGACATCCAGCAACACACCGCTGTCTTACCCTTTTAGAAATACAAACGTGAAGTTATGTTAAATAACTTCAAACTTAATAATTTCGAACGATTTAAAAAATACTTCGTATGAGAATCCTTACTTAATCCTTACTAATATTATAAAAGTGAAAGCGAGTTTGTTTGTTTGTTACCTCTTCACGCTTTAATGGCTAAACCGATTTTGATGAATTTTGGTACAGAGATAGTTGGGAACCAGGAGACGGACATACTTAGCTAATTTATTTTATTTATTTTTTTAATTTTATTTATTTATTTTATTTTTTAAAAGTGGGATATGAGGAAGAACGAACGAGGGAAGAAAAGGGAAAACTTAGCGTTGCTATTACAAATCCATCAGGCGCAAGAGCAAAAACTGCAGGTCTGCTTGGTGTGTTATACCGAATTTAACGCAAGCGAAGCTGCGGGCGAAAGCTAGTATGTATTATAAAAGCGAAAGTAAGTTTGTTTGTTTGTTATGTCTTCACGCCTAAATGGCAAAACCGATTTTGATGAATTTTAGTACAGAGATAGTTGGGGACGGACATAGGCAAAAAAAGTGAGTAAAGGGGGAGAAAGAGGGAAGAAAAGGGGAGAAAAAGACATTGTTTTCTCGATTATTACGCGGGTTAAAGTTAGCGTTAACCCTAAGTAACTATGCCACACGGACGAAGTCGCGGGCGGAAGTTAGTAAAGTATAATTCAACCATAACCAAAAATACGTATGATGTAAATGTAATAATGTAAATACGTGTTATTTCGCAAAGTTTTAAGTAAAAAATAAATGACAGCTGCACCGCGTCCATTATATCTGGATAAATAAATGTAAATACATAGATACTATAAATAAGTTAAATGTCACAAAAGCCATTCACATTCCTTAGAAGCAGGTGACAACAATAAAGCTATAAGTTAGAGCGAATTTATAAAATTTGTTTCGACCATAGACATCAGAAAGGAGGTTTCGACTTATTGGAATAGTGTTACCTGTTTGTATTAAAATCATTGATATTGAAAACTTGAAATCGATTTAAAACACCTCCTTATTTATTGATAACAAAGTGAAAAATAGGTTTTAAATTGTAATTTGAATTTAAATTTTAATAACAAACTAAACAATTGTAAATATTTCTCGTATTTTTTTCCGGCGGAAAAACGCAAAGCTTGGATAAAAAAACTCCAACATAAATTAGACGTCAGTGTAATTTTTTTTTCTTTTGTAGAGCTTTTTGTGTCGCTGGTAAAACTATTTCATAGTCAATGTCAATGTGTTCTACATAAATGTATATTGTTATAATTTGAATGTGTTTTGTTTTGTGCCAGTCATTTCCAAACTTGTTTTGTGTACGCAAAGAGATCTTATACCTATTAGATTAGAATGATGTGACCTAGCCATTGACTGTCATGCAAATTAAAGATGTATGTAAAATAAGTATAGTAGAAGTTAATATAGCAGTGTTTAACAAACATCTTTTATTATATCATTCACTCAATGCAACTTAATTTTCTCGTCGATGTCACGTCATGCTACAAAACCTGGTTCTCTGCCTTCCGCATACACCTTAACAACCTTGAAAATGTCTTTGAACTCTTTAAATAAAAGAATTTTCTGCAATATCATCCTATTGAATACATTTTTGAATTGATCTTTAGTCTCTCTTTCAAGGACATTCAATCTATACATGAGTCTAGATTGACAAAAAAAAACATTTAATTCTAGGAACAAAGATCTATAGATGTTAACATTTAAGATTAACATAATGTCTCTTGTACGGCGCTGTAGTTTAAATCTAAAGCTTTTAGAATAAGGTTGTCAATTGTATGGATTATAAATAAAAAAGTTTACCCACGCTTTTTCAACCGAATTGGGTGAAGTTGTCCAATAAAAATGCTTTTAAATGCTATTAATAGCATCCAAACGTGAGTGAATTCGAAATTTAATCCGAGTCTTTCAAAGATATTCTATTAAGAGGGCAAAAGTCTCCAGTAACTAATGTTTATTTTTCTCTATGACTCAATTGAATTGATTTTGAAGACATTGTTGGCGCAGTGGCTGAGCCTCAGACTGTTGCGCTGCGTTTCGCGGGTTCGATCACCGCACGGATTAATATTTAGCCTGTTTGTGTACGTGAGTTTAAATGCTTGTAAACTCACCCACAATACAGGATACATTCATAGAGAAGAACAATGTTTAAAAAACATAAAGATAGAATGAACTTAATTCTGTTCCCAAAGTGGTGAACATTGCATGAGTGAGACATTAAAAAATCCGATGATGTTTTTATAAAAGCGCAAGAACGTATCCAACTCATTAATTTAAAGATCATTCATGGGTTTTTTAAGAAAATATCAACGAGCCTGGCTACTTCTCTTTTACTGACTGTACGAAGAATCAACCAACCCGCTGGGGGCCTGTGTGGTTGATACAGACCACCTCCCCCAATAGAAGAGGTATATACTCCAGTTGTGGGAACTTTGAAATCAAAAAAATATACTTACAATAAAAGCTGTCAACACTGGGTCAAGAAAAATGACGTAACAATTGGAAAATAAGAAAGTTTCTCAACAAACTTGACTTTTCCAAGAAAACCAGCCTGGACCCGCGTCACTTGTACCTACTTTTATTTGATATTGGGTTTCTACTCTACACGCAACGGGAAAGCAAATTTAATTATAGTTTTCCCGTTCTTTGGAAAACTTTTAACAACAACCCAGGATTAATTTTTCAAAAAATAATTCTATTGCACCATGTGCTTTTTCTGAGGCACGGGAGAAACCCCACATCCCAACTTTGTCTTTCAAATCGAACTAATATTATAAATGCGAATGTTTGTGAGGATGGATGTATGGATATATGGATGTTTGTTACTCTTGCACGTCAAAACGGCTGAACGAATCTTGATGAGATTTTTTCCATTTCACGAAGGGCGAAGTCGCGGGCCCATTTTGGTCCCACTTTCTCAGTTCCACTGACGAAGATATCACATGAAAATTGCATTAAAAATAATGAGCTTTAGGTCATGCATATTCGCGTATTACATTCTATTCAAGTAACTTCATCAAATGAAATTAAAAGTTAATGTCTTTCAAAAACGACTTAAAATGATTTGACCGTTGAGAATATTTTTTAGAGGACCGAAAGGCCACTTGATGCAGAAGAAGCTCATTGAGAGGGTTAGGTACCGTATAAAAGAAAAGTCCGTGTTGTTAATACCAAACGCTTTGTTAGCGATAGATAATTGCTAGTTTCCAAAAAAAACTATTAGTAAATTGTAAATTAGAATAAAAATAATCAAGACCCAGATAGCCCACTAAATTTATTCTATATAGTTATATATTATTTTTCTATATAGTTTTTTTATAAGCAATGTTCCGTCAACTTAAAGAGACGCCGCATGCCAAAGTTAGTTCAGGCACAGATAATATAATACTAACGTAGTTTAGGTAACCGTTTGTTTTATTATTCTACAATTATAAAACAAACGGTTTAACAGTAACCTTGAATTTTGCAAACAGTAAATTGGTATAATTTTTAAGACAACCAAGTAAACGCGAAGAACATATTAACATGAAATGTGTGTCGAGTCGTATCAAGGTCACATTAGTGTTGCCGCTCACGGTCCCACATTAATCATGGCACATCAACAATAGAGATCATTAGAAAAGGCATAAGAATGTAAATGCAAATGTTGATGCAAATTGTACTGTCCATACATAAACTCACGCCTTTTTCCCAAGAGAGTAGGCAGAACTCACAGAACGCCACCTGCTACGATCCTTGCACACTTATTTTGCTTCATCCACGTTCATACATATATCTAGTTAAACGCACGCCATTTATGAGTACTACGCACTTGATTTTTTGAAGAACCTCACCAATAAGGTCAGTGTATGTCCTTCTAGAGCCTCCCTTTCTTTTTCATGGAATAACTTTCTATAAGGGGAGGTGTCGGCTATTTGATTCGTCTGATTAAAACCCATCCCATCCATGTTATTTCTTTTGCCCTATGTGTTCCGGGGCCACGGGACTTATAACTTATAATAACTTGTGAAAGTACTGTAGTTGTTGAACTTGTAGTTAATACTAAAACTATATATTATTTCAAACTAACTGCCTGTGCTTAATATCAAAATAAGTTAATCACTAGTTATTTACAATCTGCAATTAGTATTACATGACAAACAATTCATTAAACACTGATTACGTGACATTAAACAATTCAATCAAGAATGTATTGTTCTCATTTAATTGCTCACAGAATAAAAAATACTGACAGATGCGTGATATGATATGAGATAATGAGATGACGTGATGACCTAGAGGTTAAGCGCCTCGCCTATCATGCATGAAGTTGTGGGTTATTATCTAGGCGAGCACCAAAGTGATTTTTCAATTCACATGTACTTTCTAAAGTTTATACAAGACGGCACGGATATGGATGGAGTTAAACATTATGAGGAAACCTGGACGTGGTTTGATAAGTCTGATATCGCCAACCCGCCTTGAGTAAGCGGCGTGATCAATGCCTTCTCGAAATGAACTGTTATAGGCTGGTATGTTTTCATTATTAACAGATGCGTACTCAACAAAAACTTCTTCGCAGATAGACCAAATTTAGCTGGAGATGAAATATTGGAAACAGTAGTTACTTAAGCCTTTATTGACCTTTCATTTTGACAGATTTATTCTTTCGAGAAGACAATCTTTTTGTACAAATGAAGCAATGGACACAAATTTCTTTCAATATCAGACGCATTGTTTCAGAAAGGGTGCCACGCAATTGGTGTTAAAATTCTTAATCCTAATCCTTACTAATATTATAAAAGCGAAAGTGAGTTTGTTACCTCTTCACGCCAAACCGATTTTGATGAATTTTGGTACAGAGATAGTTGATTACATTGTTTTTTTTTTAAATTAGGTTATGAGGAAGAAAAGGGAAACCTTAGCTTTGCTATTACAAATCAATAAGGCGCAAGGGCAATAACTGCAGGTAGCAGGTAGGTACCTACAAATCAAAAAAGGGGAACTGTGCGAAGCCGCGGGCAAAAGCTAGTTGAAATATAATTCTTCTTTCAACTACTCTGCCAAACTGTTTGTGAACTTCCAAACATCACAATCTACTTCGTGCATCTTTGATCGTCCACATATCTCAGACATGTCATTTGCCAACGATAACATAGTTGGCGCGCATTTCTGTTTTCACAACGTCTGGTCAATGCCCTTTGGCTTTGCTTGTTAATGAATTAATTATTAGTTCTATTACTCTTATCTTTGTTCAAGATAATAGTGCAAGCAGACCGTTTATGAAGTATGGGAACTATTTTCATAATTGGACCAACATTTTCTTACATAATTTTATGGATGTGGGTACGTGGACGTAGGTCATAAGTTCATAGCACAAGGTATGTAGATTGTGTAACTGCCTGTTTACTCATTATGGTTGATTCATGCACGTATTAATGGCTAGACTGAACTTATATGGGTTAGTTAATGAGGAAATGGGTAAATAAATAAAGGATTTTAAGGCCATTCACGATTTTGCACACTGTGTTTGTATTGATGACTCATTTCTGTTCTGTCTTTAGTTTATTATGTTACCGCCATAAATGGATCATAACAATATTAGTCTCTAAGCCTCGAGCAATACCTAAGACCATTCTCGAATATCAGCTGAATCAATGGCTTGATACAGAAAGCGGTACTTCTGAACACGGCTCGTTCTGTTAGGTGGTTCTTTTCTCTGGAGCCCTGACCGTAGATTGAAACCTGTTCCCGATAAAGTGGGCTACTATTTTTTGTAATATTAAATGTTTCTTTTTTTCTATGTTTTTATTAAGACATATTTTTAAATGTCATTATACATTTGTGTACCTATGTCAATGTCAATAAAATGAATATAAACGATAACAAAATTAGTCTCTATAACCGTTTTCAAAAATCGTCATATATTATGTTCGTCTTTCAATATTTATTTGTATGGTTAGTGTGTCTGGAAATCTGAAGGTTTATTCTAAACTTATATTACCTACTCTATACTATATACTTAGGTATATTCTAACTTATTATTATCAGTCCAGTCGTCTTAGAGTATGTGCTAAGTAAAAGTCTAAAAGTATTTGTTCTGACAACCCTAGTTATACACCGAGTTGTTAAATGAGCACATACTTAATGCTAATCTTTTCTATTAGTACTTTTAAGCCGTAAAACTAGAAAGCTGTAAGTGAAAATATCAAAGCAAAGCAACTTAGTTTTCTTACCTGTCAAACGTCTAGGTTTTTCTTTTCAATACGAAACTGACGGGTTAAGTTTTCTATATGGTGTTGAAGCTTCAAGAGATCTGTATTTTTTGTGACATAAACTTTTACTTTTAAGAAACTGTAACACGATAAATCTTTTATATATAACTGTGAGTTGTTTCGAAAGAGATACTACGGCTCCGGTAAAAAAAGTAACGAAAGCTGCTCTATCTTAAGAAAAAAAAAACTTATGCATGATACACGATGGTGTGCGAAAAGAAGGCCAAAACAGGTGTATGGATCGTTATTAAAAATGAAGGAAAGATTAAGGTTCCCAATATATGCGACAAGATCATCAAGATGGTGACGATAAGAAACGTACTAGAACTACGAACCATATTCAAAAACTAATCTCAACTTCCTAAACAGACGGCACGGTTGGTGGTTGAGCGATCGACTGTTGTGATGTGTGTCGCGGGTTCGATCCCAGCACGGAGCAAATATTTGTTTGACCTACAGATTTCATAAACATTTAAATGTTTGTAAACGCACCCACGATACAGGAGTAATTCCTAGTTGGGGAACGTCTTGTCTTGTCAACGTCGGCAAGTTCAAAATCAACGCAACAAACCGGTGAAACGTCCAAAAATAACAACAGCATTCTTAGAAATATCCACTTTTAATATAATCACCAACATACAGCCGCATAAGTAGATTAAAATTCCTCTAAAATAGTTTAATAGCACGCTTAATACCTCCGCTTCTAATATAGCCTGGTTTGGTGGGAACATACAACCGCGGCCCGCGGCTTGCAAGCAATTATGGTTCGTGGAAAGGCCCTTTCACATTAAAAAAACGTTAACGATGTCGACACGTGTTATTTAGAGTTAGAAAATAAAGAAGAATTGGGTTCCTAAAGGAAGTGTCTTTCAGAGCGGTACGCATTACGTTATTTTCGTCAAAAACTGTTAAATTACTCTAATGATAATACTGCTTCACTGCTGGGAAGGTACGAGCCGTTTGCTCAAGTTGGGTCGCCGATTTCAGACTCATTTTAATTAGTTTAATTACAAGTCGGAAACAAATTACTTAAACGAAAGAACTCACATACGTACACAAATATACACAATGGTGAAGCCATTTAGTACAATAAATATAACATATACATATAAAAAATACTATACATACTGTGTATATTATCCATACTAATATTATAAAATAGCTGACGCCCGCGGCTTCGCCCGCGTGATATCGGAAAAAAATGTGTTATTCCAGACTATAATCTATCTCTGTGCCAAATTTCATCATAATCCGTTCAGCCGTTTTGACGTGAAAGAGTAACAAACATCCATACATCCATCTATCCATCCTCACAAACATTCGCATTTAAAATATTAGTAGGATAGGAAGGAGAATGAGAAAATGCATGGTGTGTCTGTTTTTTTGTCCGTCGTTCACGGCAAAACGGAGCTATGAATTGACGTGATTTAAGTGGAGATAGTTGAAGGAATGGAGAGTGACATGGGCTACTTTTTGTCTCTATCTAACCCCCAGCTTCCCTAATAACGAAGTGGACGTGAGCGAAGCCGTGCGCAAAAGCTAGTTTATATATTTATTATACATATTAGATGGGCTCATTCATGACCCATGAATGGTCTCATCTTGTCCAAGGCCAGAGATGAGATCGACGTCGGTTCCCGGTTATTTGAATTTGGGAACACAGACATAGGCAAACTAATGCAGCGCCTATTATAATGGGAAATAAGCAAAAACTATCTGACAAGTGTACAAATCTTTAACACAAATTTCAAACAGGCTTCAATTTTGAATGACGCGTATACCCGACACAGGCCTTTCCACTAATTGAGAGTTACAATCTAAATTAACCTTCTACAAAAATTTAATAATATATTAAACTGTCTAGTCGAAATCATACTGATTGGAACATATATTACTGTTCACAATTACAGTGTTTATACTGTCAAAAAACTAAAATTTATTACTGAAGTCAGGGATCGATTCTAATCGAAGTTTATTTTAATCGATGCTTAATTCCTTGCTACTACTTTCACTTCAGTGTGAGTTGAATTAATCTTCCATCGACAATTTGACTCGATAATTATCTGTTTGGTATTATTTATACATCCTTGATATGAGTAAACATAGGTTTTTCACGCGGTTTTTGAAATCCCTTTTTCTCAAGTAGATTGATAGATAAATTCTTTAGTATGTACACCATACAAATTACAAGAATTACAGTATTGAACTTATAAAATAATAAGGTGACACAATGTGCGGTCTTATCGCTAAAAGCGATGTTTTCAAGATAAACTTTGGATGGATTTAAAGGGAAGAGGAAAGGCAAATAGTCTTTTGCGTTCCATTATTGTTTACTACAGTATAACTAAACTATAATAAACATAAAGACGTCAAATAAGGAGAATTATTTGATGTCTCACCTAACCTAACCTAAATATAACAAAATATAGTTACTAAATATCTATAAAATAATACGCAATTCTTTTGCGATTTTATTAACATACTTTCCTCAATTTTTAATTTCAATGACGTCACAGCAGATGATGTACCCGCATAAAATATTTAGCAATCCTAATTTGCACATACCAAATTAGGAAGTATGAACTGTAAACCTAGTGTAATTATTTGCGATTCATTTTCGAAATCAACTTGGTCTTTAACCTTTTGGTTGCATTAAAATCATGCTGCTTAGTCAAATTGGCACAAACGTTATTCAATGTGTTTCCTAAAACGGATACTAGCTTTTACCCGCGGCTTCGCTCGCGTTAAAGTCCGGGTAACACAGTTCCCCCTGCGCCTTATTGATTTGTAATAGCAATGCTAAATTTTCCATTTTCTTCCCTCTTTCTCCCTCACATCCCACTTTTTTTAAATAAAAATAGCCTATGTCCGTCTTCTGGTTCCCAACAATCTCTGTACCAATTCATCAAAATCGGTGTAGCCATTAAAGCGTGAAGAGGTAACAAACTCACTTTCGCTTTTATAATATTAGTAATAATTAGTAATATTCACGGTATACTTTGTACATAAATATTAATATCTGTGGAATAATTTGTATAGTTTTGACTATCTCATTAATCTAGTGCTCGCCGGGGACAACTGAGCTTAAGGTACTCTGGACGGAAGGGAGGTCCAGACTTTTACTAAAACCTACCCATGTCCCTTTATGTTCCCTGGCCGCGGTATCTCTTTCGAACAACCCGCAACCCCGGCAGGCAGTGGCCCTGGCAGGCCCCTCTGCTTTGCCAACATCTCTTTAACGCGCGTCAAAGACGAACGCTCCGTCAACATAGCCTTTCTTCAATAGCTTGATGAGGGCCTGGATTCCTTTCCGAGGTTGGAAAGTTATTGGGTTTTTCGGTCAGGAATAAAAGAAAATGTAAATTAAAGAAAATCTCCAGTATGTATTCCAATTTTCTGAAATTATTGACAAATGTTGAGAATCATGAAGATGATTATGTTTGTTAAATGTTATTGGGTTTTTGTTTTTTGTTGTCTGTTGACTGCCTCGTTGGTCTAATGGTTGCAAGCGTGACTGCTAGCATGAATTCCTATGTTCGATGCGTTATAGGGTTTTTCCATTAGAAATTACTCAGTAGCTATAGAGTTCCACATTTTCCTGCCCTCCTCCCATTCTATTTGGTTCGTCTTTTCATTCTCCCCTGTCAAACATGCATGCACGGCATCATTTACTCCTTCCTCTTTCATTTCATTCCCCACACAATCCCTCCATCTTTTCTTTGACCTTCCTCTCCCTCTCAATCCACCAACATCATATCTATCACTGATTTAGTCACATGCGCTTCGACCCTCTTCATTACATATCCATACCAAAACAAACTACTCCCTTTCAATTTTACTGTTACATTTGGCCTCTGGCTGGCTCCCTTTTCATGGCAAGAAGCGCAAACATAACTGGTGAAATTGAGGGTGTACTATCAGGTACACCTCTCCTTACCCCTTCTAGGACTACAGACGTGATGATATATTTGGTGTGGTATTATTTCAACAAAACCGGTCAATAGTGACATAACCCAGGTGAGATCATCAGTACATTAATACTGACTATTTAAGGCATTGCTCAGTTCGACCGCTATTCAAGGTTTCAAGGTGACACGGAGACACGGGCCAGAGAAATGTTTGGCATACGTAAACTCGCTTTAGTGGGACAGTATTGGATATCGGTTGAGAAACTGGCTCCTTAATCAGTGTGTACAAATATCGGTGATTCATTGTGGTTTTCTCTTGTGGAATGAATATTTTAGATCCTATATTTGTTTGAAAAAAAAATTTGTTAAAGCGTTATGCCAGGGAGTTTAAAATCCTGGGTTGAGGGTTTTCAAAAAACGGCCCCAAAACATAAAGGGCAAAAAAAGGAACTTAAAAAAGGGTGGTTTTAGTCAGTAGATATCTGTGATATAAAGAACATGGCAGTAGCCATTATCCTATTTCATCATCTTTGTTTTCGTGCCATGGTGCAATATTTCTTGAGGTTGGTGGTTCCGTTAAGTCACACATTCTACCACATGCGTAAATAACGTATTTACTCACAGCATAGAGCATAATTACCTACAGTCTTCTCTCCATTTCCGACTCAAATTAGGGGCAACGCAACTAATATTAGAAAACACAAGAATATCCATCAAAGTCGAGAAGCTTCCGTACTGAGCTCAAAGACCGCCGCTTAAGACCAATAAGCTCCAAAATAGTATACCGTCTCGCCATAATTAGCTTTAGATAACAGGGTATTTATAGCGCATTGTGGCCCGATAATTAGTTATATTGTCTAACGAACTGTGTAGTTTGTTCAGCTACCAATTTAGACCGGCTTAAAGACTATTATTTGCTTGGAGCGTGAATTATCTTACCATAGATATCAGAAAGGAATTAGGTATTAATATAACTGTGTACTTACTGAGACAAAATTTTCGGAATTTCGTTTGACCGGTTGTCTAGGGAGTAAAATAGAAAATTGTTCATTATCCAGGTATTACATAAGCAGGTACATAACACAAGAGATTTTATAAGTGGTTTAAATGCTTCTTTTGCCTTGACGTTTTTTCTCAACGCTTATTGGTCGATTAGTCGGGTGTATGTCGAATTCGCAGCCCCAAAATAGCCGTATTGTTAAGTATAAAAAAAATATTTTCCCTTATAAATAACAAGCTTTATTATTTTATGTAACTTTTGCATTTGATTTAAATTGTTTACATTCCAAAATATAATATTTCATATCGTCAGGAGAGTTGCGGCAAAACGCAAAACTATTTAAAATACAAAAAAAAGTTGCAAAGCGTTTAAAAAAAGAGACAAAGTCGAACGCCCCAAACAGACACCCACTTTCGGAAAAAAGAAGACTTATTATTATTTTCATGGCATCCGTAACCCTGAAACATTGTCATGCTGAAAACACCTGCATTCAATGTATCTAGGCCAGCCATTTTCACATATACAGTAAACAATATAGCTAGCTATGTTTGCGAAGGTGCTACGTGCCATTTTCACCTCGACTTGAACCGGTTACGAAGTATACTGGCCTGGATTCTTAGTGTTACTGATTCTGATGCGTTTCAAATCATCTGTGGTACATTTTTAAGTGTTTTGAATTTGAAACTAGAAAAGCGACGATCTTTTTTATAATGTTTGACGATAGCTTATGTCATTTTCTTCGAAAGCTTGTGTCATTGTCACGATTTCTTCATCCAGTGTCATTATCGTTGACGCTAATAAATATAAGTCTTTCTAGACCACCTAGTTTGATCTTTTCATATTTCTTTATGATTTCGTAGAATATGGCTGTAATTATGACCAAATATGCTCTCAACAGCGGATACTGATAGTCTATCAACACTAAACGAACGAGGTACCCTTAGAATATTTTTTAAATTGGTAAGAGATATATTAAAAATACTTAATGAACAGAACACTTAATCACTGGTTGCAAATTGCAGAGATCTCCTTTTCATATACATTCATTAATTTAAAAAAAAAAAACGTTTTATTGCCTTGTAATTAAACATAATAAGCGTAACACAACATTAATAGCAGCTAGCTATACGTAATTTATTGTAAAACCATTCATCACTGTTCAAATATACTTAAGATATCGGGCCAAGGGAACTGAAATCATCTTTTCTACACAACACCTAAAGAATGGCAACATATTCGCACGTTTACTTTATTTTACAAGATATAAGATAAACTAGATCGAAAAGATAAAATGTTTAAAAATAATCACGTGTTTCGACATACTTTTATAGTGTCAACATTCCACAAACAGAGCTATTTCTTAAGTTAGGATATTTAATCTTAAGATATAATAAAAAAAATGTGATGAGAAAACTTACTTATCTATACAGTCAATAGGAGATTTACTAATGATGTAACTGCAATAGGAAAAAAATATTCATTCAATTCAATTCAAGTGTTGGTACATTTTAGGTCTTAATATTAGTAATTATTAGATCCATAACAATTGGTCATAATAATGTGACATGCAAACATTTGGGATCTTATTTTTTTATAGAACTTATAGAATATTGATAAAATTAATTATAATAAGTAAAAATGGCAATTGAGACGATTTGTTGGTAACATAATATATTATTTGTTAATTTAAAAATATATGTATAAATAATTGATGTCAAGTAATAATTTTTTAACCTCTTATTAAAAATGTCACTTACTGAGTAGAAATTCTTTTCCAATAGCCATAAATTTAGATAGCTCGAAAATTAATTACTTAACTGGTAAGATTTTAATAGTGACTGGTACTTATATCATTAAATATACGAGCACACATTGCACAGCTATTTTTACTAAATAGTGCCATACAAAACGTTATCCCCTCCAATTTATACGTTGCTCTCAGAAAGGTTATTTCGAATTTTAAATTGTTTGACTAACAATTTCTGTAAGTTCACTAATACTAACCTCATATTGACATGCAAAATAGTCTGAATTAAGTAAATGATTCATTTCATACAAGTTTTCAAATATAACCTAGTTTACAAATAATGATGTTTAGCTTAAAAGAAAATTCAAAATATGTCAATCTCATTTTCTTTTCCAAACAAAAGCCTCACCCTGACCTAATGCCAGTTCTCAAACAATCCATTATAATATACATAACAATAACTATCCAATAAAACAAACATTACAAAGTAGAGCAGTAACAAAAACAAACAATAATGTAACACTTTCAGGCTGTGTTGAAGGACGCAGTTGATGACCTCGCGAGGCATGGCACTAAGAATGCAAGCAAGAATATTCCAGAAGTATTACGTTTAAAAAATCGAACATTAATAATCAACACAGACTATTACCAATCATTTTAGGGATAATTATTTAATCAATCAGGGGTGTTATTTATTTTTTGAACAGTTTTATTAATTATTTTATTTCTTTTAAATCTACGCCATCTATATCTTACATCTTCATATCCCGCTTTATTAATCGTCGGCGTGGATGGTGCTTGTCTTCTTATAGTATATCAAATATACTGGCTGATGATACTTACTAAAAATAAAAAAGTTTCTTTTAAATTTCCCTTCCGATTTGTTTTTTTTTTTTGTGTGATATATTTTTGTTTTGACCTAGACCTATGTGCCTTAAATGTCATGAAACCTCCTTGCATGTAGATCTCTTCCATTAACTTTTTGTAGTATAGTAACACCCACTTACATACATAATGAAGTATTGTTCATGATGAGCTCGATTGATACTCGCATACGATCGCAGATATAAGTTTATTAGCTACATTGGCAATTACTATTATCAGAAAATACGTGAGATATAGGCACGTTATTTCTCTATTACCTAGTCTAGGTTAGTGTTTTGATCAGATCGGCATGTGATGCGTGTACCGTTACTAAAATGTGGAATGTGAGCTTTTTTTCGGATGGGATATCATTAATTAACTTTTCTCACGCTGGACGGGGTGGAAGGGAATATCAGACTTTCCATATTTCTTCTCTTGCTCTTTATGTATCGACTACAGCGTTTGCTAGAAAGATCATGTGTTTGAAACGATGTTTGGCTCTATGCTTGCTCTCTTTCGACAAATTTAAAACATGCTCGATGTTCTGTTCAAGTGAATGCTCTTGTCTATCAGCACTTTTATACTGATCTTAGCCAACTGTTTTTACCTCAAAACTGATCGGGTCAAAAGACCGTGAATGGAATATTTTACTAGGCAACATTAAAATGCCACACGGCGGTTAATGTTCAAAGTTAGAACTAGCATTGTCGTTTCCCAAATCATTAATTACCACAGCGTTCTTCTATCTCTAAAACTCTATCTTAAACTGCAAAGCCATGTCAATATGATGTAAAATCACTTCACTTATCTTCACTCTCAAGTAAGTATAGAAGTCGGCGTATCTAGTCATTACATCAGGGCCACAATCACGTAATATTATGTATCGGAATCAGGTTCGCACATAAATATTTATGGACTGTTACTCTTCTTACGTGCACTGCGATTATTTAGAAACGATGTTGTAGATAGACATTACCCATTGGTTGAACATGCTCATGATCTGCCTAGCCATGTCCCAACTATCTTGGGGTCGACTTCCAATCTGAATACCAGAATTATACATGAAGCCACTGATTACCTTACCTTTTTAACTGAACCAGAAAAAGAGGTTCTCAATCCGACACGTATATTTTTTTTACCCGACTACGAAAGCAAAAAGGAGAGGAGGATTTTGAGCGATGCCCACGCAGCCCGCGCTTATAACTTTTTACAGATTAGTTCGATTTTAACTATTCTTTTTCTAACTAGGATCTTGCAAATTATACAGTAAGTAGTTTATTGTTGTCAATGACTCAGATTGTCCATAGGTACCTACTGCGCCACACTTCATGTTAGAATTACAGTTCGCGACGATGCAGCCGTAGGAATGCTAAAGTTTTAAATCTCAAAGGCACGTTGTATGTTTTGTAAATAATCCTTGTAACAAGGCGCATACGTGCGTCAGAGTATGTCATACAGACAGATGGCATTGCTACTGTAAAATGTAGTTTATTTAACAAAATAAGACTACTACAGCATCGGTTTAAGGTTGGAGCAGAATATGATGCAGTAAAGGAAAAATTTGCCCACATTTTGAGAGTTATGTTTAGATAGATAGAAAGAATATTCTTTATTATGTACACCATACATGTAACAAGAACAACACTAGACAAACTTGTAAATAGGGTGATACAATGGGCGGTCTTATCGCTAAAAGCGATCTTTTCAAGACAAACTTTGGATGGATTTAAGAAGAGAACTGTAGGTAGTTTGTGGCTAAACATTTTTCAAAATTTATTTTCAAACAATTTAAAAAAAATAGTTTGTCTTGTATTCAGGTGTGAATATTACCACTAACTTTATCCGGATACAAACGTGTGACGTCACGCGTTGCTGCATTTTTTCACAACGAGTGACGTCACACGTAACTTTAATGGGCTATATCTTTGTAATTTTTAGTCTAATTCACAAATAAAAAAATAAAAGTCTCTTATTTTTGAATAATCTAAAAGACGGACTAAATAGAATGTAATTACTTTGACCCTGGAAACTACCCTATTGATTATCTATCTGTTATACCTGCTGGTGATCCTATTTATAAATAAAGACATCTGAAAAACCTGGAAACTTATCTCTGTTGTTAACTGTACGTACAGCGATCACATTCGATCAGCTGACAACATCGAACGTAACCATATTGATTGTACTGCATGATTGAAATGGCCGTCAAACGCCAATGTCTTGTATTTGATAGTTTCCAACATGAATGTGCATACTGTCACGCTATTTAGTTAATATTTAAGGAGCAATAAACACGATATGTGAGCAATTGAACTTGTGGATGAACGGCATTGAAAATGAATGACTTCTGAGAATCTGAGACCTAACCATTTTACAATCATTACATCGTATCAGTATCAGACTGTAAAACATTCCCGGGTCGGGAAAAATGTTATTGGGTTTTCCCATTAGGAATTACTCAGTTGGAGAGACAGGTAGTACCTGGATTAGTGCCTGTTTAATGGTAATAGGCTCGCTCCCCATCCTTTTATTAAACACTAGCTTTTCCCCATGTGGTTTCCCCCGTAGCTAGCAACATGATAGCCCATGAAACAGTCGTTACGGGTAATCAGTGTCCTGAAAGTCAGACAACCAGTCTTACTAAGGGGTATTATCCAATACAAAGAGAGTTGTGGAAGTCAGATAGGTAGACGCTCTATGAAAAATACTGGTATTCAGCTACATGTGGTAAGCCTGGAAGCCGACCCCAACATAATAGGGAAAGGCTAGGCAGATGATGAAGATATAGGTCCCTACGTACATAAGGTTAAATCAAAAACCGAGGTTAACAGGAGAGCGTAATTTGTGTTCAACACGCTCTAGAAATAATTCTATGAGCAACAATAAATATTTTCTTTCAACAATATTTTAACAGTTTTAAGAACTTTATGATGCCTACCATTTTATACAACAATATTTTATTTTTCACGTTTTCTTAGAAAAATTGAGAATGTTTAATTGTTTGTTACGTCTTCACGCCTAAATGGCAAAACTGATTTTAATGAATTTTGGTACAGAGATAGTTGTCAGAAAAGAGGGAGAAAAAGGAAATAAAAGGGGAGGGAGATAATCTTTTTTTTGATGATCACTCGAGTTAAACTTAGCGTTACCTACCCAAAGTAACTATGCCACACGGACGAAGTCGCGGGCAGAAGCTAGTCAACGATAAATAATCCACAATTTAAATTCCATACCCACCTATGTCGACATCACTCTCTCCATCACTAAAATCTACACTAAATACATCAAAGAGTCCACATTACAATGTATATAGACAATTTCCACTTCTTCAATCGCGTCAGTGTATGAATGTTTGATGAGCACAGTATGGCGACATCCATGCTCGGTGTATGCAGAGAAAGCACATACTTGCCACTGTTACGCATATTACTTACTCAAGTTATGAGCGAAAGCGGGTAATGTAATAGTTTCTTGAATGATAAATATATTTACCTACACTAGTCCTCACTAATATTATAAAAGCGAAAGTGAGTTTGTTTGTTACCTGTTCACGCTTTAATGGCTAAACCAATTTTTATGAATATTGGTACAGAGATAGTTGGGAACCAGGAGACGGACCATAAGCTATTTTTTTTTTAAAAAAAGATTGAGGTATGAGGAAGAAAGAGGGAAGAAAAGGAAAAGCTTAACATTGCTATTACAAATCAATAAGGCGTAAGGGCAAAAACTGCAGGTAGCAGGTACTGTGTGTTACCGAATTTAACGGGAGCGAAGCCGCGGGCAAAAGCTAGTAATACATACATATAAAGGGGAAATAATTGTTTTTTTTTTTATATAACAATTTAACTCGAAAACTACTCGACACATTTCAAAAATATTTTGACATTAGATACTACATTATTATTAGTAGTAGATGATCGAGGTTTTTTTCATAGCTCCAAGGAACCCCAGGCTTGAGTATATGGTTTTAATTACAATTCGATACCTCCTCGCGTTCCCGAGATAAAAGGTCTTGGCAAACAGATGGACGGACAGATAGAGGGACAACAAAGTGGTCCTGCAAGGGTAACATTTTTTCCTTTTGAGTTACGAACTCTAAAAAGGATAGGCATGCTTATTTACTACATTCTGGTCCGGAAGTCTTGTTTTCCTAGACATTTTTTAATTTTAATTATTAATTAAGTTACATAATGCTTGTAAACCCGTTTATAAATCACGTCAATAGTGCACCTGGTAGAATGATAAAATCACGAAAATCTTGAATAATCTAATGGATGACATAACGATGATTACATAATCATGATTTGTTAATTTTGCTCTTAGTAATTTACATTTTTTTAAACGCCAAGAGCAAGACTGTGGTTACTCTTGTAATACAAGATTGAGTATTTTTTGTTAAAATATATTTACTCAAGTTACGTTTGTTTAGCAAAGCAGACTCTTAATCCCTAAAATAAATCAATGCAATGTGAAACTCGAGGGCCATGATTAAAATATCCGGAAAACAAACGAACAAGTCAATCATATCAATTAAAGCATATAAAGGCACTTTAGAAAGTTAATAGTGATTAAGAAAACAAAACAGTTATTTACAAAACAAAAACATTTTAATAATACGTAAATAAATTCATTATTGATTGATCTCAGGAGAAAGTAATACTCATAATTAAACATATTTTTTGTTATTTTGACAACGTCAAACCAATTTGAATTTCGAAACGCTTTTCGAATAATAAAAGTCTTGTTATGTCATGATATCCACTTCCCTAATAACCCCGATTGGATTCTATATATTATCTAAGGGGTTTTTACATAAACTATAACATAATATATCGTTTAAAAATTAACTTATTTTAACCATACTTATCTTATATAAAGCCTACTGATTCAATCAGTCGGCTTAAATAAAACTATAGCGGTTATTGGAATTGATAATATTATAGGCAAAAGAAGGAACATAGGTGTGTTTTAGTTAGTAAAAGCCTGCCTAAGTTATTTGACGACTTCCCGTAAAAAAGGTGTCTGTATATCCTTACTAATATTATAAAAGCGAAAGTGAGTTTGTTTGTTTGTTACCTCTTCACGCTTAAATGGCTAAACCGATTTTGATGAATATTGATACAGAGATAGTTGGGACCCAGGAGACGGAAATATACTATTTAAAAAAAAAGATTGAGATATGAGCGAGAAAGAGGGAAGAAATGGGAAAACTTAGCTTTGCTATTACAAATCAATAAGGCGCATGGGTAAAACTGCAGGTAGCAGGTAACTGCAAATCAGGAAAGGTGAACTATGTTACCCCGAATCTAACGCGAGCGAAGCCGCGGGTAAAAGCTAGTGTGTCTATATATTAAAAATAAATGCTTCGAGTTTGAGTTTATGGCAAATTTTACGCAATTACACAAATGCTAAATCATTAACAACAACTAACATCGTGTTTGTTTTTAACTTAGTAGGTTCAAATTAAACACGTTGTGAACGTGATATTAAATGTTAGATTAATTGATATTGCGTCCAAATTGTAATTAAATATGAAGCATGTCAAATTAAGCAATGTAGGTTAACACTCAAACTAAATAATTATATTATATTGAAACTTAAGTTAGAGTTGTAGAGTTACAAGCTCATTTCATTTCGTCCAAGTCTACTTATGAAATGACAATAATATAAAAGGCATATTAAAAAATAACAACCTTTCTTGACGTAACTTTCCAAATACTCTATCTTCTCTCAACTTGCACCAAACCCCAAGCGTCCACTAGGGATTTATTCCTCTTCTCGTATTCCAATTCGATAACCGAACGTGACTCGTTAAAGAATCGCTAATCGAGTCGAACAGGTAACGATTATTATTCGATTCCCGAAGAAATCGAGTGTTTACGTAAGAGCAATCAATCACTTTGAGCACGCACCATAATTTATTATGTAAAAACTAGATGCGTATGTAACTGGGGTATATAATTGTATTTCGTTCTCTTTTTTAGGTAAATACTTCTTTGTAAGGTTAAATCTGTTGATGAAGTGCGGGTCATGGTGTGAATTGAGTTGGGTATGTTGTTTTTCGGCAAACATTGTAGACCAAAGACTTCTAATTGCTTATAGGCAACAGTTTATCATTACAGGCCAATTTCATATTCATATTATCGCGTTCCATAATGTGTGAAGATCTTACAATGGGCTTAAAGCTGTATGCCACAGCATAACGTTTAAAATTAATTTTATGAAATAAAAAAACACTATTTAAATTTTAAAACGTCCAATATTAATTAAGACATGTTGACATTAATTTTAATAAGATCAGTTTGAAAAAAATAATTATTTGGTAAAATTAAATTAAATTTTTTTTTATTTACTTAAGTTGTTTGAAAACACCAACCATCAATGACAGTCGTTGGAAACCGAGTCTCTACCTGAATTAGGCGTAGCATGATTTCTAATTGATATAGGTACAATATCTAAGAAAATCAATATTTCTTACTACATAATTATATCAAATCAAAAGCATTTATTTCAGTAAGGCCACTTTTGTCACTGTCAAAATAATGATAACTATAAAATAAAGCTACAGTCAAAGTCACAAGGCAAAATCACTGTGAAAGTACTATAGTTGCCCATTCCAAAGCGTAGATCTCAATGGAGAAGAATATATAACATTGGGGATAAACTGTTGCTCAAACCTTTACACGAACGGTTCCACGAATTGACTGCAAGTAAAACAACGGCACTTTTGGGCAATTGTGAATAGGACCTGATTGTGACCCAAATATGCCGTTGAATAATAAACGTGTAGGCAGATCGTTAGCACTAAAATTAGCACTTTAAAAACGACATTAATATTTCTATCAGTCGGTCTGTCACAAAAATTGTGTTTAAAACAAGTAATTATCACTTTTTCTGAATGTCATTTGAATGGTAGTCTCCCGTAACACATATTATCTCCCTCATGATGTTACTACTTTTCGCATACTTTACTTGATTTGTGTTTTAAATAAAGAGAACTGCAGATTCTGATTTGCAGTTCACAATATGTGCAAAGTTGACACGATTGTAAATGGTTGGGTGCATTTTTATGTTGATGGAAATTTAAATGTCATTTTAGTTGAGGTAAATGCACACAGTGACGATCTTGATATACGCTCTTTAAATGTCTGAAGCACTATACATAGTTGTAAAATAAAGGAACTTTCAAAATATATTGATTCAAGCAATACTAACGTTCTCTTTTCTTTCTTTCCAGAATGCCAGTTACGTGATCAACAGACGATACTCGAAAGACAAGATGTCACCGGTGTGCCACAACTTCGTGCAAAACGCGTGGAAGAAGGACTTTTGCTCCAATTGTTTCAAGTCGCGTGAGGAACACGTCAAGCAGGAGCGGGCGACCGACGGCGGTGGCAAGTACCTCACCACTCCCTTCCAAAACAGAAGCACCTACTTCAAGAAAACGCCGCCAAGCATACTAAAAATACACCCAAAGAAGAAAAACAAACGAAACGTCACATTCCCCGCAGAAGTATGCAGTGTTATAGGCTTCGGGGGCGACGATTGGTCCGATGGAGAGGAATTCGAAATGTCAGAGGAAACGGAAGAAGATGACTCGTTCCCAGATACTGAGGAGGAAAGAGAACTCCATAAAATCACAAAATCTAACACAGATTTTAACACAGTCAAAGCTAACTTGTTGCAAGATTCTGCAGCCAAGACGTACACGTCCCTGTTACTGGGAAAAGTACAGACCGACTCAGATGGCAAAAAGAAGACTCTGTTAGTATCTGTTACGCCTTTCGGCTCCGAGAATAAGCCTAGTACTAAGTCACATGTCCGAAAACCCGCCGTAATACACGTATCAGAAGCAGCCATCGAAGAAACGTGTAATAGTTATAAAACTAATATAATTCTATCTTCGTATAAAGAAACAGAAACAATCATAAGTGCAGACACAACTAGTGGAACTATTTGCACAGAAAAGTCGTTGCTAGAAGAGATATCAGAAACGTTGGAACAAAATCGAATGTCTAACGGCAATGAGAACCATATGTCTCAAAAAGATAGCAACAAACCCACCGTGGTTGACGAAAAGATGAAAGAAAGTATGCAAGATGAATCAGACAAGAAAGAAATGTGTGAAATCAAAAAGAACGGTATTGTCAGACAATCGCCATTACAAAAAACTCACGAAAGGCCAAAAGTAAACTTGGGCCGGTCGGAGTTTAAATTCTGTAAGATCAATATTGAGAGCAGCAGTGTTGATTCAGCCGTTAGCACTTTGAACTCAACCGCCAATAACTCGTTAGCCTCAGACGACGAGAGCTTTAGTGGGCGGACAGACTCGGACAATGACGACAGCGGACACTTTTCGGAAACCCATAAATGCGAGGAAACCGTTAAGATTAAAGTATTCAGCGAAGGCGATAAAAACATTAAAATGTCTCCAATCGGCCAACTTAGAAAAGTAGACGGGCAAGCTAACAGTGGCTATTCTACATTCCAAAGTCCGATCATTGACATGCCTCCTATACTACCTAAACAACCAGATAATATATTTTCTGCAGACGCCAGTCGCGAACTGGCGGGCGAGCCAGACGGCAGAGCCGACCCGGACGATGCTACGGAAGCACCAGCCTTGCCAAAAAGTCCTGTCCCCACTCTAGACCCGCGGCCGTCTTTCTTGCATGGAATGATAACTGACATATTGCCTGCACACAAACCGGCTTTACCAGAAAAACCCAAGCTACCAGTCAAGCCAGTCATCAAACAGACAACAAAAAAAAGTGCTTCCACAACAAGTCTGCAGCAACTAAATATGTACATGCATCCAAAAAAAGATGATGATGAGAAAATTATTGGAGCATTGAGTGAAGAAAAAAATAATGAGATAACAGAAGTGCACGAGGACAAAGCTGAACCGATTTATTATGCTCAACCGGTATTGACTAAAGAGGACAGTGATACATCGCTCAATAGCCTCGGCAAACGGAAAGCGCCAACACCGCCGTCATCGCCTACAATAGAGGAATATCCGAATATTTACCAAAGAAACACAGCTGGGTTTTTGAAGTCAGACGCGCCGATCGTAAGGGAATTGGAGAAAAGGGAAAGGGCCACTGGATCTACAGCCAGTAAAGCACGACCTGTTGAAGAACCGATTGAGATTAAGAAAGTAGATGCAACTCCAGAACCTGCACCGCGCAGGAACATATCTCTATCCCACGATAATTTACTCTTGGATGACAAACGCAAGGGAAAACTAAAATTCTCAATCAAGAAGCTACTTCGGATAGGTTCATCAAAGGACCTTGACAAAAAGGAGCTTACAGTGCCAGCCGTAACAAAGATGTCGAGCAAAACTGAGGAGTTATACGATTTAACCCCGAAACCTAAGCCGCGCCTTGTGATCATCCACCCTTTGGACATGAATGGGTCGAATGGAGTGGAAGTCGTGAAGTCGAACTGTGAAATCTTAGGAAATCGACGGCGTCTGAGTCACGATGACGTGTCTTCGATATACAGTTCGTCGAGTACTGTTACGGAGCCAGAGACTCCTAAGGTAGTGAACAAGCCACCACCTCCTCCGAGGCAGTCAAATGAGGAACATAAGACAGTGTCGAGTGTACCGAAGCCTGCGCGACCACCGCCTCCGAAGTCAGTTGCTTTGCAGAAGAAACAGAAACAGCAAGCTTGGGCCACTGCACCGAAACAATCTGATACTATTTATGCTAACTTAGGTGAGTAAATCCGGATATATATTTTTTCAAAACTGGAAAACTAGGCCTTATTGCACGACGATTAGGTTCAACATGCAATGTATTTCACACCTTTTTTCTCATTTATATAATTATACAAAGGCTTTAATTTTTTCTGTTTCATCACCTATAGTTGGCAGCTTTTTCTTAGGGTTCCCGTACCTCAAAAGGGAAAAAACACCCTTATTGGACCAGTTTGTTGTCCGTCTGCCTGTCTGTCAAGACCCTTTATCTCCAGAACGCTTGGAGGTATCGAGTTGAAATTAAAACCATATGCTTAAACCTGTGTCTGTCCCTTTGCGCTGTGAAAAAATCAACCCTCTAAGTCTACGCAGTCAAAAGATACGGTTTATGTAGCAACATTGTACGGAACCCTCGGTGCACGAGTCTAACTCGCTCTTGGCCGGTTTTTTTAGACCATGAGGCGCTTGTTTTTAAGGCCTTAATATTATTTTTTTTTTTAAACTGTTCATCAACAGAATATCACAAAAAAACATGATGATTTATAAATAATTTGCTAATAACAAAAGATTGATATTTAATTGAGTTCTAAATTGTAAGGCTGTTAAGAGATGTCATGCTTTTGTTTCTCCTTCAGTACGAGAAGACAGGGCGGGGAAAATCAATTTAAATCATAGTTTTATATTGATTAACGTAGACGTAACGTGTATTGAAAAACGTGATCATATTTCACTACTGTAAATATACATAAACGAATTATTACATGTTTTGTTTTCGTTTTTCACTAACCAGATTTTGTCAACCAATGTTTAACTTATGCTCAACTATGACTATATGAAAGTACTAACGTCATGATAATATTTATAATTAATTATTGAAACTTCAGAAGTTTAATGACGAAAGGAACCGTTCATAATGCTCCAAAAGCCATAACCGTATTTTCACTTTCTAAACAAAAATTATAATTTTAATTAACTTAATTTAACTAACAAAAATATTCAATTTTGTAGGAGAAATCAGATCTGCTCTAGCGCCGCGAAAACCGGAACGGACAGCGAGTATGCGCGAGAGAGAAGCACGTTTGGAGCTACCCAAACGTAGGAATCAGATTGACGACGACAAAGACGAAATAGACGATGGACCACAGGAGCTGGTGCAGGCTACCAACGAACCTGTCATAAACAGCTATGATGATGTCTACAACTCCGCTAAATACGACGAAGAAAACTGTGATTCAGCCAAGAACAGCGACAGCGATTACGAATACGTCCACCACGCAAGATCAAGTTCCCCTGAATGCGACTCAGCCATAAAACCCAGAGAAACGAACTTCCAAATCGAATCCAGAAAAAGTGAAGAAAACAATACGGAATACCCGAAATACAATAACGGTGTATTCAATAGATCATCTCTTCCTTACTGCGGCAGTGAAACTGAATCTGAAATATATTCTCCATACAGTTTCTACAGTTCCAACGATAACATGGACAGCCCTGGGAACGAGGATTATCAGAATGAGATGACTCCGAAAAATACAACAAATAAACTTCGAGTTAGGAAAGGCCGGAGCGTGGTACATCGAAACCTAGAAGACAATTACGGAGCCGTCGTTATTGCGAATCACGAAGCGCTCGCGCAGGTTTTAGAACAGGTAATTTGTTTAGCTTACCTTAGCGTTTGTACTGAGATTGCATAAAGTGGTAAATCGTTTTGCATTTTGCTCGCAATTTAAGTACGAACAGTTTAATTTATGGAGCGGTCAAAGTAATGTAAATCCTTGAAAGTATTCTTGATCTAAGTTCTTGTTTGGTTAAGTGCTCTGATTTTAGAGATTACTACCTAACTGCAGACTATACAGCTAATACTATTTTACCTAACTATGGAGTTTCTTGCCGGTTCTTCTCCATAGGAAACGACCAACCCAAGCCGTGCATCTTTTCTCGACGTTTTATAAGTGCCCATGTAGGCCTATGTGGAATAAAAATATGTTGATTGATTGATTGATAAAATTAGGAACTACTATAGAGAGTTTTTGATCGATACGTGATCTTGTTTGGTCCTTCTAGTATCCAGTTGCATCTGGTTAGACTGGCAGCCGGCCCTAAAATAGTAGTCTAGACAGTTGAGGGGTCCTTCAAAAATGTCTTATTTATTAAAATTCGCTTTCCAAAACTTACAAACCCCTCTTACATTACTCAAATGTGATCTTAATTCACCAGCTATAATTACGTTGTAAGAATATCCAACTGCTTCATTATTCAATCACCAGTTAACTTTTAAAACTAGTCATTTAAATCAAAATATAACCCCATTTCCAGGTTCAACAAAGTGCAACAATGCAATCCTCTCTACGAGGTCTGAAAGCTTGCACCAACCTAAGGTGGAACGACTTCGCAATCCAGCAACCTAAGCCAAGCTCAGTCAAAGCTGGGAAGCGGTTTTTCTACCCAGCGGTCTGGAACTCCAACCAGGGACCTGTAAATGTCACCCTGATGGTGTTTAAGGAGCAGATGGCCTCGCAGATGGTGTGCCAGCAGTCCGTGCAGCCACAGACGTTGAGTTTGAATGCTATTACAGAGTTCTGTGACCTGGTACCTCTTCAACAGTTTGGGGAGGAGGGCGAGGATTTGGTACAAGGTAATTATTTTTTTATTGTTATTTCATTTTCTGTGTTAAGTTTGGAAGGTAAGCGAGTACGTGCTGTAGGGAATTGGTAATTATACGTAATTTAAAATGCATAAAACACTTTTATGGCTATATTTTAGTTTATCGTTTGAGCAATACCTACATTTGACACACTAATTCCAAAGCTATGCGCTATTTTTGTTATTTTTTTTTTATCTGAATATTCGAACTTCTTTGTAAACCAGCCTGCACTGTTGAAGGTTTGATCAATGTTATTAAACCTCTACAGTACATTTTCCAATGTTTGTCTTTTTAATTGTGACACGACATCCAACCCCAGGGCTAGACTATTTCAAGATTACCTTACCTACTACATTGTAAGACAGTGCAGGACCAATAATAGAAGACCAATATTAGGAGAATAAAAATTAAAAAGTGTATTGATTAACGTTTTACAAAAATAGTTTTTTGGAAGCCATAAGTACTTTTACAAAGTATAAACCGTTTTTTCACAAGAAAATCGCTTTGATTTTTGGTAAGTGACATGTTACTGCTCGTAAGGTCCCTACAACTAGCGCTACATCTTTGGTCCACTTGTTAATTGTTTTCATTCTACCGACAAAACAACGATGAACCGAACCGATGAATTATAAACTATTTTCAATTTATTAATACGTACCTACTTACCAAACATTCGTTTGGAGATTCCGGGACCAAACGCATTTGAATGCCCGCAATATTTTCTAAATCACTGTTAGGTACCTATAAAATGTTATCACGGCTCTGTTTTTCTTCCTCATCTAAATAAATGTGTAGGTACCTTTACTTTGCGTAAGCTCATGGTAATCTCAGTTATTTAGGCCGATAGGTACGAACAAAGTAAATATGTAGTCCATCTAAATACATAATCCAATGTTTATTAAAACTAGTTTAATATCTGAGGTTGTTTGACCACACTTATTAGTTATTTGACATGAATTCCTTTCGTAACCCAGATAATGCGACGCCATTATTGACAGGCCCCGGGGCTAAACTTGTGTTGAAATCTGGGGATTTTCTAATGGCCGCATGTGATTAAAAGAGTGATAGATATGAATGTTGATGGATGGAGAGGGAGAGGAAGGCTAAGAAAACATGAAATATAGAATAAGAATTCTCATAGTTGTGAACTTACATGTTTTACCATATAGCATACAAATATAACGGCATCTAGGTAACATTTTATTATAGAACATTACACTAAATCCTTATAATAATATGAGTAGTAAAAAACAAAACAGAATACTTTAAACAAAAATTATGGATAGATGGATTGTGTAAGGAATGGTATGAAAGAGAAAGGAGTAAATGATGCCGTGATGTCACTTTACACTGACTACTACGATATTATCATTTGCCTAACCTTTTCCAAGGCTAACGTTTGCTTCGAATCAAACTAATATATAAATAAAAAATAGATGTATGTAGGTATTTTAAAAGCAACGACTGTTAAAATACTAGCATTCAGTTGGTTGCATCCGGTTAGACTGGAGGCCGACGCCGACATATACCTATGGAAAAGGTTAGGCAGGTGATATAAAACGACTGGTAACTAGAATACACTCTCCTATACCTCCCAGCAAAAACCAATGCACCAGAAACTAAACGCCTTTTTCTTTATATTTCAGCCACAATAGTTGTGCTTGCCCATGCCCAAGTGGACACCATCCACTCCTACGGCGAAAGCCTTCACTCATCTGAAGGTCTGACCACAAAAGAACACCAACTGGTCCAGACTGAGCAGATCCATGAGGCTATATTCATGATGCTTCAGATGATTAACGGTCTCAAGTGCTTGCAAGCGCGAGGAATGGAGGAAATCTCAGATTCCTTGACGTCTTTCATTGCCCTAAAAGAGTTGCAACCCCTGCAGTCACATGGAAGCACCCTGAACCTGCCGTCCTCGCCTGATGACAGGTTGAATTCTCTATGGGCACCGAAAACTAATTCTTATGGAAGACTCTGCATATTACAGGGGTAAGTGCCCAGGGCTAAACGATGTAACCTTTCCATAATCAACGTTGTTTAACAACGTTGATTATGGAAAGGTTACATCTTTTACTATTACTGTCCTTTTATTAACAACGGTTGTTAGTTAATAAAAGGACAGTAATAGTAAAAGTAAATTCTGCAAATTCTACAGATATATGAGAAGTTATTCAAACGAATGATGACGTTATAGTTTTTTTTTGGCCAACTACATTCAAAACAAGAGCCCATAATTAAATTAGATCAATGAAAAAAGAAAATGGTAGGTCTTGCACAGTTTCAATGCAGAGCCATAAAACACTCTGCAAATAAATAGACAATGAAAACTTCAGTGTTAAAGTTTAAATTAAATTAGCTTTTGTCCGTGGGTTTGCTTATGATAAATTCTGCAACGAAAAAGTTAGTAATTTACCTTTCTACTGGTGGAAGAATTTTCATAATCGGTACAGTAGTTCAAGAAATAACTTTCTATAATAAACTTAACCTCTTTATAGTATTACTAGTTGGCGCTCGCGGCTTCGCCCGCGTGATATCGAAAATAAAGTTTCCTTATTCCAGACTATAATATTTCATCAAGATGCATTCAGTCGTTTTGACGTGAAAGAGTAACAAACACATTCTCACAAACATTCGTATTTTTAATAAGTATTAGGTAGTAGGATTGTATAAATATTCTAGCATCTAACTATTGCTCTCTCTTTTTCCAGATTGAGCGACGAAATAAACAGCAAATCGACAGACGAGGGCCAACTCAATTCTCTCTGTAAATGTGCTATTAAAGCGACCGAAATTTTCCTCCCAGGGGAGAAACTATCACCCCTTCTGAAGGAAATACTGCGTGAGGAGCGCGCTGTGTCGTTGAACCAGGCAAAATCTGTGCTGGAGTTCATGCTGTGGGGACCTTTGGATGTTGTCCAAGGAGTTCCTGTTCAAGAACGGGAGCTGTCTCTGCAAAGATGGCTGGACCTCGAACGAGCAACGGTTTTACACGGACTTGTTAGAACAAGAGTCCAACTGAACGTGTTCGAACAACTTCATCTCATGTTCTTAGTTCGGTCAACAGCTAAAGCCATGTGTGATGCCTCAGTGCTTCTCGAAAAAGCCAATGTTTATTAATTTTATTTGTAAATTTTTAAGCTTACTTTTAATCGATGACCTCTTTGTAATATGATCCAGTTTTGACGTGTTTTTAAATTGTAATTTTTAAAAGATTAGATTTTTGTAATTATTGCTAAATAATTTAGTTTTTCGTCGTTTGGTTTTTTTTCATAATTTACTTAAGAGGCATCTATCTTTAATGTAAATCTTAGTTTTAATTAGGCACCAGAAGACTTGATAATAATTTTTAGAGTTTTGAATAATTTTTTGAAGTTGGGTATGGGACATGATTGGAAATATTAATAATTTTAATATTATTTTATTAGAAAATAATCTGCAACATTATTAAGATGTTTATTAGATTGTGTATATAAAATTTAAAATAAAAAGCTTACTGCCATTATATGGGACCAAGCTGCTGAAGACCTTTGGTCGAATTAAAATAATATATCTATATTTAAAACGACCAATTACGCTAAAATAAACTGATCAAAAAGACATAATCAATAAACATGAAAATGAATACGCATAAAATTCTTCATAAAATTGGAAAGTTATTTTTTGCTCAATTCGATCAGTTTTGGCAAAACATCGAGCATTTGTTTCATCCAATCAATGTCTATGTCATGGTGCCACATAGAACTGAAGGTATATACCTACTCATGTACTAACTCCGGTGCCTTATATTGTATTATACGTAAGTGCTGTATCATATCAAATGTAATTTATACTTTATATTACGAACTCCTTTAGGATATCGAGTTCAAATGATTAATTTTATCCTTGTAAGTATTCATCGAATATAAAAATACATATTTCTTACTATATTTCTTGTTGTTTTATTTGTAACTTGCTGTGCTATGCATTGCAATGCACCTTTTACTACTCTACCCTACCTAACAGGGTAAAAAGTATGTCTGTCTCCTGGTTTTAAGCTACCTCCCACCAATTTTCAGTCAAATCGGTTGAGCCGTTCTTGAGTTATAAATAGTGTAACAAACACGACTTTCTTGTAATACATATACTAGCTGTGCCCGGCATGCGTTGCAATGCAATTTTTCCACCGTACCTACCTTGCGTACCCTACTTACCGATTTTCATAGGGAGCGAGCCTATTGCCATCAACCGGGGACAAATCCAGACTATATGGTTCCTACTGATAATATCCTCATGGAATACCCAATAACACTTACCCCTCCCGCCTAGCAGTTGTGCTTGCAACCACTCGTCCAAAGAGGTAGTCACAACACGCCAACAACTCTCCAAAAAAAAATGCCCAACAGGTTGCCTATCATTAGTACAGGGATTACTGACTAGCCACAGGATATAATTATAAAGTAGAAAACTGTCCACCAAATACTTTATAGTACACTTTGCCCCTCCTGGGACTCGCAAGCTAAGATTTCATGCTGAACTGGCCAGCTTGCGACCACTATACTCATGAGCCGTAAACTATTGCAAACAAAAAAAACTCAAATAGATTGAGATTGCTATCCTTAAAAGAGCTGCCCGCGTGATGTTCGCAAAAAAGTATCCTATGTGTTATTCCAGAGTATAATCTAAATCTGTGCCAAATTTCATCTAGATCCGTTTTGCCGTATTGACGTGAAAGAGTAACAAACATCCACACATTCATCTATGCATCCTCACAAAAAATAGCATTTATAATATAAGAAGAATTAAAAACTAACCAAAGAAAACACACAAAATCAATTCCTAATACTTTATTGTCTCACATTGCAACAGATATTTCACTACAACATTCTACAGCTAAAATAAAATACTACACAGCATAGTTTAAACATAAGTAAATAATACTACAAATAACAGTAGCGTTTCATATAAATGGCACAAATAAAGAAAAGCCTTTAAAATGCCAATTAATTTAAATGTCATATCTACTGCCTTCTAAAAAACATAATTCAACAAACCATAGACCAAAATCTATAAACGTTACTTAGCTTGGTTAGGAAGTGTTCCCATCTCTACCAGCACTTGAAAGTTTAACAAGTGTGCACTGCTTTGCCAAAGTGTGCCACTCAGCCCCATAAAGAATAAATTGAAAGAATTGTGTATACCAATATTGTAAAGAGGAAAGATTTGTTTGTATTGAATAGGCTCCTAAACTACAGGACCGACTTTAACCATTTTTTCACTAATAGAAAGCTACATTATATCACGCCCGCTCTCGGGAGCTGGGCAGCACCTAAGAGGCGGGTGAAACCGCGCAAGACAGCTAGTTTACTATATTTTGCTTTACATTGTTTACAAAATTATGGAACAATAGATATTAAATCGTTCCTTGACAGTGTTTAATCTAATATATAAAATTTCCGTGTCACAATGTTAGTTACCGTACTCCTCCGAAACGGCTGGACCGATTTAAACGAAATATTGTGTACATATCGGGTAGATCTGAGAATCGGCTAACATCTATTTTTCATGCCACTAACTGAGTAGCGGGTGAAACCGCTGGGCACAGCTAGTAATAATAACCCATTTATTTCAGACATACAGTCCATAAATCAGACAATATAAAATCAAATTACACATTACAATTAATCAACAAGTAGTAAAATAATCAAAAATAAATACATGTGTGTTTACATCTTTTTGGGGCTGACTGTACTAAGTAAATTTTAAAGATACTGATCTTATATTTATAATATAACAACACACTTATATAATATTATCTTTTAATATCTTAGCCTTTACATTTTTAGTCCAACAGGCAACCAGTAGAAAAGTATACTGAAATCTGTGGACACAAAAATAACTAAACACTAGTTTTACTTTATGCGAACCCGAAACACGTGTCTAATATTTTTATGTAAGGAATCTATGTACAAAATTTCCGAACTGTATCGTGAATAATCACAAAGTTATAAACTTGTTGTTACCTGCTACCCTACCATGACGTCTTAAAACAGAACTTATTCCACTGAGGGAAAGAGACAGAGCTATACAGGGTGTCTAGCACCATCTCTTTCTCACACAGGAATAAGAACTGCTATAAGGTGTTATGGGGGGTTGCCACCCTACTGGTTGTCCGTACAAAGTCACCGCGCGTCTCGTGTCGCTGTGACCGTCATAGTGTAGTGGCCGTGAGATCGCGGACAAAATATAACATGGACTAAATATTATTGGAATGGATTCACTTACTCATTCTGAACAAACTATACAGGTTTCGCATATACTAAAACTAATGTTGTTTTTAAAAACTCAATAATATCAATGTTTGTTTTAACTAAATCAACTAAATTTGAGCGTTAAATAATATCGCTTAAGTTGTAAGCTTATTGTAAGTAATACATGTCACCCGTCGTTGCTTATGGGAGTGGCCAGACTTATCGGTAAACACGTGGTCCGAAACGAAAACAACAGAATGATGACGTTTTCACTTCTATTGCATGGATATAAAGCTCTTTTTATATCACGCGTAGGTAAATGTGGTCACTCCATTTTAATATAATGATAAATAAGTTTTATAATAGCGATTGGCGATAGCAAAGTATGTTTTTTCGGGACATATTCATCATTAGCCTTTTCACAACTGTTTTAGGGTAGGCGAGTCTAACCGGATTAGAGACTGTCTATCTAACCTCCACAACCCAGTTCGAGGCACATAATGTTAAAATATTTCAAAAATAAAATTGTTTTAGCTTCAGTAGTTTCAGGCGCAATCGGAGTCTTTTATGATCAGCGCTAATACAACAATGCTCGAACAGTTTTCAGTTGATATTATCAAACTTAGTTATGGAAAAGAAATAGAGTTCAAAATAAGTTCGACTTTCTGAATGTTCTAGATACTCTATTGCCAATGTCTCAAAACCCAAACCACGTATACGACTAGAAATTAAAATTCAAAAATACACCTTAAAATTAAACGCAAAAAGCAACAAAATTATAAAAGCAAGTGAATCCGGAATGTATACGCATAAAAAAGGCAAAAATTAGTTTTTGCAAATCCCAAGATTTCTATTGTGATTTTTATGCCTATTACAATTAGGTTTAACTTATAATAAATTTCAAATAAAAAGTGACGAGCGCCATGACGCGATAACATCGTAGCTGTAAATGAAAGAAGTTGGTTGCTTAATTTGTTTTGTTGACAATATATGATTATTATTGGATTTAAATCGGCCCACCAATATATATCATTTAGGTGTCATTTAACAGATAAAGTATCAATACGGCGCGAGCGCAGTCATTTTCTTATTTGAAACGCATTGTACACCTAGAAACGCGTGTCAAATACAAAAACTAAACATTCCAAAAAAAAACAGATCTCAATGTTTCATAGTAGAGAAGCTTAAAATAAAGTTATAAATAAATAAAAAAATATAGGAATAGAAAATGTAAAGCATTCGATTTCAAACAACAAGCAACCTTAAATATTAACAATGTAATATGAAATTTGAGTACATGTGAATTTAATGACTCAAATTCATAGGGGTGACATTTTTTTCCCAACCATTATGACTTCCAGTCTTACCGGATGCAGCCGAGTATTTTACATGGACTGCCTATCTGACCAACACAACCCAGTTACTAAACTCTGTATGTTATGAATGGTCACCCATCCACTGACCAACCTAGGCCACCGCGGTTTAGCTTTAAGATCGACCCGAGCGGCAGTTATTAACCCACGAGCACCTCCACAACCCAGACAATACGACACTCCATGGTAAGACTGGTTGTCAGAGTAGCCACTGACCTGTTTCACAGTGTGTACAGACAAAGATCTACAAATGACAGCCGCGACCAACGGCTTAACGTGTGCACCGAGGCACGGGGGGGGGGGGGTATCACACCGACAATTTCCAAACTTCGGGCTATTACTGACGAATTCCAAATGGAAAAACTCAATAACTCTCCCGACCCGGAAATTGACCCCAGGACCCCGCACTCAGCAGTCCCGCTTGTGGCCGCGAGACCAGCAGAGCAGTCAACTCTGTACACTCTGTATCAGCCACTCTAAAGCAAATACCAATATGATATTAACTGAACATGAGATCTCACACGTACACATATTCACACTCGTATTAACATTGCATTGTTACCATTCCATGTATAAAAAAATAATATATAGAAACATGCCAAATTATCTTACAGCTCTATCGAGACTCGATCAGAAAACAATAATTAACAAACGATTGATAAACAAAATAAAAATAATGGTTTGTTTCTTCCAGTGCTTTTTTATAAATTGACTTAATAAAATGCAGTAAAATGGTCAAGAATACCTACCCTCTACATAATACCTTTTTTATGACCATATCATTGATTACATGACATAAAACTAAGTCGCTTCCCGCTGCCTGTCTCTCCCTATGTATGCATAGATCTTGAAAACTACTCAACGGATTTGATGCGGTTCAAGAGGAAGGTTTATATGTATAATATTAGTATCTACATTGCACCCAGGCAAAGCCGGGCGGGTTGCTAGTCCTACTAATATTATAAATCCAAATGTTTGTGAGAATGGATGTTAGTTACTCTTTCACGTCAAAACGGCTGAACGGATCTTGGTGAAATTTGGTGCAGAGGTAGTTTATGGTCTGGAATAACATATGGGATACTTTATTTTACGATATCACGCGGGTTAAGCTGCGGGCGCCAGCGTTATATACATATAAATGGCAATTCATTATTGTTTAAACAGAGTCCAACCTACATGTTTTAATTTTTTTTACCTTCTTATTCACATCGTACTTTTAGGATTCCGTACCCGAATCTACACTTTAAATATTTCTGCCACAGAGAGATATACCTTTTTACAGTAGAAGATGACCAATAAATTTTTAGTCTATGACAATTATGATAACTGCTTTATTCCGTCAATTACATTATGTAAATAAAATGTCTTCAATACTTGACAAAATATGAACAAAAGGCAAATTATAATAGACTAGCTTCAGCCCGCGACTTCGTCCGCGTGGCTTAGTTATTTGGGTTAACGCTAACTAACCCGCGTGAAAAAAATATATCTTTCCCTCCCCTTTTCTTCCCTCTTTCTCACTTTTTTAGCCTATGACCGTCGGTCCCAACTATCTCTGTACTAAAATTTATGAAAATCGGTTTGGCCATTTAGGCGTGACGATGTAACAAACATACAAACTCACTTTCGCTTGTATAATATTAGTAAGGATTTCGTGGTACGGAATCCATATTGCTTCGCACATGGGCCTGTTAGCGCTTTGGCCTTCAATATGAAACTTGTACATTCTTAAGTTTATTCTTGACCATTCTACTTACACACTGGGTTATCCTTACTACTACATTCTCATATCTTTATCTTCTCGAAATGAGAGCACTTAAAATTAACAGTTTACAATCCCTTGTTGAAGTACACGTATTCTGGCGGTTTGCCGTCGGTATTCTTCAGAATTTGTTCGTAATTGTCCTTCTCGAAACGTTTGATTGTGTCTATGGAGAGTTTGCTGAAAAGAAAAAAACATTTATTAATTTCTGGTTGGACAAGACTTTGTTAAACACAAAAATTGAAACAACTGTTTCAACACCATTGTCACATATATGTGAGTAGCTAGTGCAGGTCCTGGAGGCCACCGACACAAATATGTGACAAGACTAGGTCAAATGCGTTTCTTGGCATTGAGATCAAGCGGGGCTGTTTATGCTCTGGAGTTCAAAAGGTGACATACTTATTTCGTTGAATACAGGACTTCATCAGTATTGCCTTCAAGCATGTTTTTGGGCACGGATTCCTAAATTACCCACAACGAATCTACAGACCATACAATCCCTTATGATATTTGAGCAACGCATAACTCAAATAGCTGAGTATAAAATCTAGAACCAGCGAGTTGTGCACTGTATATTCTTATTTGTTTGGTTAATGATTAAAAAAAAATCAGCCCAAACAGCTAAATCTTGAAATAGTAAGTAAATCAAGAAATATACATACCATCTTTGAGGGAAGATTGCGCAAGCAGTCGGCACCATGAATGTTAGGCTGCAATAAAACAGATAAGATTTAGTTTCAAACCAGCTATCATCGAAATGATGTCTATCATAGTATTTCTGGTCAATTTCTACACGGAACTAAACACGTCAAATTAGACCTTATTGGCTTGCGGTCAAATAAATGCTAAACCGGGAACAAAGTATGTAATCGTAAGTATTCATTTTATTTTATTTGATTTCATTTGATTTAATTGTGATTTGATCTAATTTTGATTTAATATCGATAAATTTTAATTAGGTTTCATTTTTGATTAGATTTTGATTTTTTATTTAATGTGTTTTTAATTAAGACTGTATGGATCGAGTTATCTGAAATAAATGAAATTTAATTAAATAGGATTTAAGATTTGTATGGCTGTTATTAACTCAAACCAACGGGACACAGGAACTTGTAATTTACAAAGTACACGAAAGCAAATACTCACAACATGCCGACGATAGCAGTCTGTATGCCGATGTGCGCCCACCGGATCCTCTGCATCCAGGGTTTGGGCTCCAGACGCTCCATGATGACAGGTAGCAGCAACATGCCTGGTGCGCACATCACGATTCTAGAATGTAGAAGATGCATAAATAAATAAAGTGTCTTCACAAAATAAAAACAAACAACAACAATTGGAAACATTAAATCTCAATCCAGCGACAACAGCTAGAGAGAAATTCCTAACGGAAAATTCAATTAGCGAAAACTGTTGAATGGTAGAAAATTACTATGGTATTTAAGTCCGCCTCTGTACTTAGTGCTTGAATCGAACCTCGGAAATAATGCCCAGTATTCGCGCTTGGGAACAATAGACCAATGAAACAATCTATGTTAAACTAGCTAGCGTAGGCGGATTCGCTCACATGATGATCGAAAGAAATGTGTCCTATGTGTAATTCCAGACTATGATCTATCTTTTGTATGTTCAGCCGTTTTGACGTGAAAGAGTAACAAATGTCCATCCATCCATTCATCCATCTATCCATCCATCCACCGATCCATCTATCCATACATCCATCCCCACAAACATTCGCTTTTTAATATTAGTAGGATAGTAGGATGTCATTCTTACCTTGAGGTGACGACCTGAGAGATGCCTTTCGCTGGCGCGATCTGAGACTTGCCTATCACTTTACCGTTCTCATCAGTTACATCCAAACCTGAAAATTTTATTTAAAATTAATTATTTTAATTTTATTATTGAACTAGCTTTTGCCCGCGGCTTCGATTGCGTTAAATTCGGGACAACACAGTTCCCCTTTCCTGATTTGTAGGTTTATAAAGCACGAAAGGGATACAGCTTTTATCCTAGCGCAATATAATATATCATAATATATAATAATAGCAAAGCTAAGTTTTCCCTTATGTTCTCTCTTTCTTCCTCATTTCTCACAAAAAATAGGTTATGTCCGTCTCCAGGGTCTATTATAATTCATCAAAATCGATTTAGCCATTTAGGCGTGAAGATATAACAAACAAACAAACTCACTTTCGCTTTTATAATATTAGTAAGGATTTGACAGTGGCAATGGCTAAGCGATTGGTTGCGCATTGTGTCGCTTGTTTGATCCTGCCAAAAAGCAAATATTTGTGTGGCCTATAGTAGGGGAGCCCAAGCGGGGATTTCGGGATTTACTAAAGCGCGGCAGATTAATATACAGGGGGATACCTTGTACCCAGTTAAGTACCTCCACAGAACATGAGGCCCATATATAAGGCCGCCCGTGAAGGATACAGGATCAGATTAGTTTAAAAAAATTGACCATCAGAAATTCTCGAGCGCGTCAGATTAAGGTAGGGTGAGTTAATTACACCCTAAAAAGTGTATATTCCACTAATCTGACAATTTGAGAGTGACGTAAAAAAAGGGGAGGGCAACAAAGTTGTAAAAAAAAACGTCATCTCGACATTCTCGAGCGTAGCTAAATTTTTTTTTATTTTGAAGGAAATAATTCAAGAATAATGAAAAATATATAATCTGACGATTTCCACAAGCCGAAATAACAAAAATTCGTCGATAAAGTTAAATGCGTGCAGCTGCGTGATGCCTACATTTCCTTCTCCGCGTTTCTATTCCTCTCTCACTCTTTCTCTATCTATTACTCTCTCACTCCGTCCCAATTAATTAAGTTCAATGATTTAAAAAAATAAAAAAAAAATTTAAAGTGATTTTTTGGGAATAACTTTTAACCGGCTTTATTGATCAACTCCAAAAACTACTCCGCCTTTGAGCTTAAAAAACCACGTCGATCGCCACCAAGCTGGTCAAAAGCGGTTGATTCGTTCGAGAGATATCGTGAACGAAAGAAACCCGAAAAAGTGTTTCTTCGGGATTACTCCGAAATTTGTGGTTCAATCAATTAAAATTGCAAAATTACTTATGAGGATGATAAAACTGCGTCGAATGCCGCCAACCGTGTGAAAATCGGTTGATCCATTCAAAAGTTATTGCGGTTTGAAAATTCCAAAAATAGTGTTCTATGAAACTTCTATCAGACTTTCGAACTGAGAGAGCTCAAATGCATAGAAATATTATTTCTTTGAACTCAGCGAGCTCAAAATATCACATAAATTATGTTTTGAGCTCAAAAATGTCATAAGTACAATTTTAAGCGCCCAGGAATGGAATTAGCGAGAAGTTGCAGGGATGGCCTTTAAGGTGAACCGTTTTTCAATTATTTTTTTTGTCAGATTAGGCGAATCCCTCTACATAATCGTCAGATTATGAGACAGTACGTTTAGAACATAAATATTAACCACATATATAAGGTGCTATAAAAATATCTGCCACGGCTGCACTGGGAGATAGTATTGTGTTTATAGATTACAATAGTAAAGAAAAATTATTGATTTTTTATCTTATTTTTTTTCATACAAAAAATTGTACGTATAAATTTGAATTGATTTATTGGCATAAAACGATCCCGTAGGTAGACTCCAATTCAATCGTTGCGCCGGCGCGGCGGCGGCGCCTTTCATGCCATTTTTATCAAAGACTGCCGCTGCGCGCCGGCCACTCGATCGCAAAAGCTGCGCCCCGCGCGCCCCCACCCTCACCCGCACTACCCCGTTCGCCGCACGCGCAAGCCGACCGCCCGCCGCCCGCTCTCCAGTCAGTCGCCCCCCGCCCGCTCGGAAGATAGCGGTTAGCGATTAGCGGGAAATAGCGCGATTCGCGCGCGGTTTTTTTATAAAATGCCTCCCCGACGAAGGTATTCCAATCAAGAATATCTTGAAATGGTATTGTGCTACCGCGAGTGTAACTCTATCACTGCGCATGCAGTAAACTTGTACCAGCAGAGGTTTGGTGTGCGAGTGAGCCATCATACCATTCTGGATGCCGTGTACAGGTTCAGAGAACACGGCCGCTTTGACCCGCCTCCGGTAGACGCAGGCAGGCCTCCATATTCTGCCGAACTCGAAGAGGAAGTGTTGGACTTCTTCCGGCGCCATCCTCTTGCGAGCACCAGGGATGCTGCTCGAGTCTTCGACGTGAGCGACAACTACGTGTGGCGACTATTAAATCGGGAAGGGCTCCATCCTTATCATTTCACGAGAGTACAGGAATTGCATCCACATGACTACGCGGCTCGCCTCAGGTTTTGTAATTGGATTCGAGAAGAACGCCGCAACATTCTGTGGACTGACGAGTCCACATTCACACGGGTTGGTATGTTCAACATACACAATGCACATTACTGGACTGAGGCAAATCCTCGTGTTGTGCGGCCTGACCACTTTCAGACTCGCTTTAGTGTTAATGTGTGGGCCGGGATACTCGGCAACAGAATACTAGGACCAGTGTTCTTGGACAGACTGAACGGAGAGACGTATCTGCGCTTACTGCAAACCCGTGTGAGAAGAATGTTGGAACGTATTCCTCTTGAAGAGATAAGAGGGCTGCACTTTCAACATGATGGAGCACCGCCTCATTTCGCCATCAGCGTACGGGAATTTTTAAACGGTGTGTGGTACGGCGGTGAAAGGTGGATAGGCCGAGGAGGGCCAGTGCCGTGGCCTCCTCGCTCGCCGGATTTAACCCCTTTAGACTTTTTTTTGTGGGGTCGTGTAAAGGACCTTGTTTACGGCCAAACCGGACATGATATTAGAAGTGTGGAAGAACTAAAAAGGCGCATCAAACGCGCATTTAGACAAGTAAAAAGTGAAACGGACACATTAATTAAAGTGAAGAGGCATGTACGTAAACGTGCCTACATTTGTGTGCAACGCGAGGGCGGACTTGTGCAACAGTTTTGTAGATAAGTACCTAAGTAGGGAATGTGTAAATAACTTTAAATATGGTGTAATTGTTGTAAATAAGATGATTAACTTTTAAACACGCCAAGTTACTGTAATTTATCGTTATAATAAGAAAAACAATGCGATTCTTACACTAACTTGACAGTCCAAAGCCTGTTTTAAGTGTGATGGGAAGTTTATCATCTTATTTACGTCAATTTTTTGGAAGGATGCAGTAGCTGGTAAGTCGTTGCACTTTTAAAACACTAGTCAGCTGATTTTAGCACTGCGTTCCGTGTAGCGCTATAATCGATGTAAGCGCGACAAAAACTCAGCTGTGAACATAGGTACCTACTAGTCTAGGGCCTAGACTAATGTCACATTTAATAGGAATGAAAATATCGCTTTTAGCGAAATAAACGCGATATCTCAATCGGTCCGCCTGTTAGCGCTCACAACGCTCACATCGCAGTTTTCATTCACAGAACAGATGGAAAGAGATAGCAGTTGTTTTCATTGACGAAGTGACACATCGCGCGTAATTTGTGAACCACGTTATGCAAAGTAGAGCCAATGTTTATGTAACTATTTTATTTTCTCAAATTGAATTAACTGTTCTGGGGTACGAAAGCTCTTCACTATTGTAATCTATAAACACAATACTATCTCCCATTGCAGCCGTGGCAGATATTTTTATAGCACCTTATATCTTAATCTGACGCGCTTGAGTATTTCAAAATGGCGATTTTTTTTTGCACATTATGAAAATGGCCGCGAGTTTGCGTCCCATCGAAATCGTCAGATTAGTGAATGAGAGCTTTTTTTTGGTGCACTTAACACTCCCTTAGAAAATCTGACGCGCTCGACTAATTTTTTTTTTTTTTCATTTTCAACCCTTAAATACAACCACCCCCATCATGCAAACGATCAGATTAACATACGTACATTATTAAAAATACATAGGGCATTGATGCTATCAATATCTGACGCGCTCGAGGATGTCCATGCAACAGTTTTTTTTTACATATTTAAAAATCTATAGCCGCTTCCCCCACCGATGTAACGGTATATATCATATAACATTTTTTTCTTCTTATCATCTAAGCTTTGCATCCCAATAGGTCTCTACGACGCTCGAGTAAATCCCCATTTAGCATCGTGGGCTCCCCTACTACTATACGTAGTTTTTTTAAACACCCACAATAGAAGAAATATTCTTAGTGTGGGGCCACGTTCATTAAATAAAAAAAAACCCACAAATAAGGGTATAAATTTCTGGGGTTGCGGTTTGTTCGAAACAGATACCGCGGCCCCGGATCTTTATGGGCAATAGAAGGAACTTAGGTGGGTTTTAGTCAGTACAAGTCTGACACTCCCACCCGCTCTGCCCATAGCGGGGGAAGTTATTTGATGGTTTCCCATCCGCAAAAAGGGTATAGATTTTTGTTATGCTGGTAACCTCATTACCAATGTCAATTTGATTATTATAAATGTATGTTCATTTAATCTGTGCCAATACCTACGTGTGTGTTTTTATTCCTCCTTTGGCATTGTAAGATTAGAATGGTGTGAACTGTTGCATTTACATCTAAACTAAACGTTTATGCAAAATTTCACTTCAATCGGAAATGGCTGAAATTTAACTTCAAAGATATGTTTACATAGTATGTTTCAGATGAAGAACAATACCAATTTACTTCAGAATTTTTTTCACAAACAAGTTAAAAATATATTTTATAGAGCGTGACATACTTACAGGCAAATAAAATAAACCTTTTTGACCTGTTTGGCGTTATATACGACATCGTTTAGCAGCATTATTTGGTAGTCTAAACAAAAAAAAACGCAACTAGGTATTTAACACTATTTCTATTTTTTTTCCGTTTTAATTAAGTAGGTATATATCCACTGTCTTATAAATAACAAACTGCATTCAACCAATTTATCATTGATAAATTAACATGACCAGCATAATTATCTATTATTGATTGTAACATGAGACACATCTCGACATCACAATACCTCTTTGACAGTACATACACGTTTCTTTGATTAAAACTAATTAAAGACTGTATGAATATCGTCAATAATAAAGTGCAACGGGCACTTACCTAACAGTATTTCATTCTGCCTCATTAACGGAATGTTTACCCAGTTCGCCGCCGCTACTGCTACAAATGGCACGAAACGCTGGAAACAAATAAACATTTACTTAAGTATTTATATCTTTAATTCATCATCATTTTTCTGCTCTTGCCCCATTATATTTGGGGTCGGCGAAACACGTTTTTTTCTTCCATTCTTCCCTGTCAGACGTCACGGCATCATTTACTCCTTTCTCCTTCATTCTTTACACAATCTATTCATCTTTTCTTTGGCCTTAATTAAATCTTTAATTAATTATTAGTACCTAACTAATTTTTTAATATAAAAATTTGTTTTTTAATCGAAAATTTGGCAAATTTACAGAAAATCTGTAAATTTGCCAAATTTTCGATTAAAAAACGCCGCATGCGAGTCGAAGTCGCGGATCGAGGGTTCCGTAAAAACTTGCGACATAAACGGCCATATCTTTTTAGCCTTCTCACCCTTTACACAGTTGTGACTAATTATTTTTTTATTATTCACTCAAATGGTCGTCACGACTAAGAGAGGATTTGTTCATTTATGCAGTCCACACTAATGTAACAAATGCGGATGTTACGCCGTCTGTTTGACCCTTTTTATGCTTTAACGGCTATATGTGATTTTTATGAATTTGATCAGGCAGATATATTTAGTACATTACGATTCCAAATTGTCTTTTTTCTTAAAACAATCCCAAATATTATGTCTCTTTTCCAATCAAGCGTTTTTAGGGTTCCGAGAGGAAAGGAAAAAACAAAACCCTTATAGGATGACTTTGTTGTCCGTCTGTCTGTCAAGACCCAGTTAAAATTAAAACCATGTACTGAAATCTGTCGTCAATTGGAACTGTAAAAAATAAACCTTTAAGGCTACGCAGACGCAAGTTTGTACGGAACCTTCGGTGCACGAGTGCGACTCGCAATTAGCCGGTTTTTGTTTTATTTCAATTTCACGATGAATGAAATAAAGTTCTATCTCCAATTCCTACAGGTTGATGCATTTTTGTGCAACGTGGTTTTTTTTTTCAAAAGAAAAGTTGAATTACAAAAAACACTCTTTTCCAAATGAAACATACAATCAAGTCTACCTGATTTAATAAACAATATAAATTATTGATGAATCCCAGACTAGTTCAGTTAACTATAAACTGTCGTGTAACCTAACCTTGATACTTCAGACATCGACGGTAGGAAGATGAAATGGCGTAAGGCAAATAGAGCTGTTCGATTTGCAACGTTTGGCGTAGCGCTGAAAGTCGATAATCCATCAGCTCACGTTCCTTACAACATTCCAAACTCACACTACGACATGTCATATATTTAAAATAAATTGTTTATGGGACAGTTCAAACATACCGGACAAATGGCCGAGCAATTAAATGGTCGTATTGAAAAGGATCATCATCTTGATTATCCCTAGCTTATTCCAAACGATGTGGGGTCGGCTTCCAGTCTTACCAGATGCAGCTGAATACCAGTAGGGATTTTACATGGAGCGACTATCTTTCTGACCACCACAACCCAGGTAATACGTGCCCCTTGGTAAGACTGGTTGTCTAAATTTCGGCTCACATACTACAACGACTGACTAAGATTTACAATTAATAAAAGACCAACGGCTTAATGTGCTATCCGAGGCAGGACACTAGGTATGTATAGGGTGGTCACCCATCCACGAACCCATCTAGGCATGCGCGGCTTAACCTGAAGATCGTCTTGTACAGCTGTTAAATTTTAAACGCGAAGTCATTATTTAAAGTAGGTAATTGTATTGTTAAGACTAACTTAATTATTAACCGTACTTTGGATCACCTCGACAGCAATAAAAAGGGATTCAGACGATAATTTTATAGATAAAATAAATAATACATAGATATCTCTTAGGTACTACAAATATTGCGGTATAATCATATCTTATCAATAGTTATACTGTATTTAAGCGGCCATAAAGATTATTATCGGATAAAAGATATTGAAACATGTTTACATAACTCATTACTGTTACCTGTTACAAAATGTCTAAGTTACTAAAAAACACGGCGATGTGCAAGTCTTGCGACATAAACTTTTGACTGCATAGACTTAGAGTTAATTTTTTCACAGTTCCAAAGTCCAAGGGACCATAGACTTGAGTATTTATGGTTTCTAATTTCAGCTCGATACCTCCACGCGTTCCCGATCATCGTGACAGACAGGCGACAGGCGGACAACAAAGTGATCCAATAAGGGTTCCGTTTTTTCCTTTTGAGGTACGGAACCCTAAAAATGTGCGAGTTGGATTCGCGCACCAAGGGTGCCGTACAAAACTGCGACATAAACGGCCATATCTTTTGACTACGTAGACTTAAGAGAGTTGATTTTTTCACAGCTTTAATGTCGAAGGGACTATAAACTTGAGTATATGCTTTTAATTTTCACTCAGTACCTCCACGCGTTCCCGAGATAAAGAGCCATAACAGACAGACAGACAGAGAGACCGTCGGACAACGGAGTTATTCTTAAAGGGTTCTGCGGCTTTCCTTTTTACAGATAACTTTACAAGATCATTCGACAAATCACATGGGTTGAGAATGTTACTTTGACTTCTTAAGATGCATCGTATTATTCAGTTGTAACTGGGTTGTACAGGTCAAATAGATAGTCGTCCCATATGGTATTCACCTCCAACAAGTTGGACTGGAAGCTGATCCCAATTTACATAGTTGGGGAAAAGCTTTTCCCCAACTATGTAAATTGCCCAGCTGCCCAGCTGGGCAGATGATGATTAATTTAAATCTGATAAATGCACATCGATATGTATTTGACGACTCGTTGGCGCAGTGGTGAGCGATCGACTGCTGCGCTGCGTGTCGCGGGTTCGATCTCCGCACGGAAAAAAATATTTATATGGCCTACAGTTGTTCCGGGTCTGGCTGTTTGTGTATGTGAGTTTAAATGTTTGTAAACGCACCCACGATACAGTAGTAATACAAACGTGGACGTTTCTTTAAAAAAAAATGTGAACAATGTATCGAAGATTCTGTTGTGCGAATTTACCTTTATATAGAAGTTAATACTTAAATAACTTCACCCGCAATAAAAGGGATATACTAATTTAGGACTGAAGTCTACACGTGTTATTTTTTATTCTATTATTATATCAGCTGATACATTGTATGGCTTGCAGTTGTGTTCAGAAAGGATTCAATTCGTAGGATCCACCGTGTTGTATTTATTTATTTTTGGAACACAGTTCCTTAATGCGCGTTGCGAAAGGGAGCTAGACGGAACAAATTAAGACCAAAAGTTGTAACGACACTTTTTGCTATAGTTGTAAGCCGTACGGCGTGCGCGTGTTTCTCTCTCTCTCTCTCACAAAAAGCAGGCCAGTTATTTTCGTTTCGTCTTTCTATTTCGCATGGAACAGTGTGGTGTTGCGACGAATATTTTTGTTGAGAGTATTCAGGTTTTTTGTACATAATAAATAATAACTTCCTTCCATCTGAGTGTCTTTTACACCTCTCAAGATTTTAGACTATTTTGTCCCCACTGCAGAGAAAATGGCTTTTCTCCTTAAGATTCCTCTCTATTTTGAGCTAGAGTGGATCAAACTGGTCTTGAGGTGTCAAGCTTGTTCCGCCATCTTTGCCTAGATCTGCCGTGACATGTTACAATTTGAAGTAGATCTGGCTTATTTCTAAACCTTCTAGGCGACGGCCTCTCTCGATTCCTTCTATATTTTACGAGCGTCTGCGCTTTGTTATTGCATATTTCTGCGGACTAGTTCGAACTGTCATTTCTTTCCCGGTCTACTAGGACTTCGTCCTACTGGAAGCTCGATTACGTCTAGAAGAATTACGTACTGGTCCATGAAGGTTTCATTCAAAGACATATTATCTATGGCTTTCATAATCTATGGCACAGATTTGAACCTAAAATAATAATGAAAATCAAACTCACAGCAAGAATAGGGTTCTTCGCGCGTTTTTGGACGCTAAACTTGAAGATCAGCGCCGTAGCCATAGCAGCTGACGTAGCAGATACATAGGCCACCCCCATCTGTGTGGTCGTGAGGGGCGAGTTCGCATTACGGTTGGTGTAGTTTACCAGCGCGTTGAACGACTGGTTCACCCATTGCCAGAAGACCACTGCTACTGGAGTTCTGGGGGGAAAAAGAGATTTAAGCAAAAAGTTTTAACTAAGATTGCGAGAAGAAATTGAGTTTGTGTGTGTCTTATCCCCGACAAAACAAAAAAGGGAGGTGTTATTAGTGTAACGTGAGTATGTGTGTCTGTGGCATCGTTGCTCCTAAACGACCAAATCGATATATTATAGTATTTTTTAAACATTGAAATAAGATTTGAAAGTGTGCTCTTCAATTTTTCTTTTTTATTAAAAAAAAAAACTGTTTTATATTTTGAAGATCGTCAACTTATTTTTTAGACAATAGAATGTTCTATTTTATACTTTTCAGACTTCATTGTCAGGATGATATTATCACCATCATCAATTCCGTTCTTTAAAATCAGCATACAGTTTCAAGATACAGGGAAACCCATTAGAAAAATTCCTCATAAAAAAATACCAGTTTCCATTTGAAGTGGATTGATGTTTCATTTTTGAAGGAGCCCATTACTATTCTGTATATATAATCTTCAGAACTACATAAAGACAACTAAGTGAATGAAAACAAAGGGAAATGATCTTTTACATCACAATGTTCTGTTTCTAACTCAGCAATATAACATGTTATCCTCATTACAGTTTATGAGTTACCATTTATTTTATTTCAAACATTGTTTTGTTGTCGAATACCTTTACCTACCCGTTGCTGTCTGCTCAGTAATTTTATAAATTCGTGAGCAAGTTGATAGGTCGAATATCATAACACATTTTTTGAGGAAAGAGTCTGATATTTTATTAAACAATCGTTACTGCTCACAGATTTTAAAAATATCCCAATTAGTGTCTACTGCTCTAATCGTTTTGGCGTGAATTAGCAGAAGTTCTGTCTTCCATCATCAGCGGCATTCAGTATCCCACTGCTGGGCATCGGTGTCAAGTCACAGTTTCAACTCAATTTTCAACGAGTTTCCGCGACCTGCTACCAGCCCTCGATACATAACCAAGCCCGAAGGCCTGAAGGTTATTACGATTGCGGATTCGAGGTTTGCACTTAAGAATACGTCTACCCTAAACCATAAACAAAATCGTGTTAGTGGATTTACAACCTATGGCGGTCTTGGGAAAGAACCTTGCCTGAAATGTACAATAGACTTTGTAGTAAGACATTAAAGAAAACTCATGTTTTCAGTTTTTCTAATTAAATACGCGATATAGATTAGGGCGCAAGACTTATACGGATGTAGTTTAGAGCTGAGCTGTCTTTATAATTATTGTTTGCATGGAATTACTCTAAGCATCTAACAAGGTGGTGATGGTTTAGAGACTATCGGCGGCGGCGATCTCTCGCGTCCAGCCCTGGTTGAGTCCATGGTCCGGAGCGAGAGGGAATCGGAAGCTGTCACATCCTTCTGCGAAGTAGTCATGCTAGCGAAGGAGGTCGCTGGGCGTTTTAGAACCTCAAACCAACCGAGCCGCCGCGAGAGACGCTCCGGGCGACGGACGCCATGAATCAACTCTCGGCCACCGTAGATGCAGGTCTGTGGACGGTGAGCAATGGGTAGCCACCTGCCAGGGTTGCGAAGTGTTCTAAAGAGATACCGCGGCCCCGGAACATAAAGGGCAAAAGAAGAAACATGGGTGGGTCTTAGTCAGTACAAGTCTGACATCCCACCGCTCCGCCCAGAGTGGGGGAAGTTATTTAATATTTTCTCGTCCGCAAAAAAAAAGGCGGAGATTGTGCGTCATCAAAAAAAATACGATTTTTTAGGCATAATCCTTTAACAAATTATTTATTTATTATATATTTATTAGGTATTCGTTTTGGTGCTGTCTTGAAAACTACGCATAGAGTATACATATATCGTTATAATAATCAACACACAAACACAAAAGGATGTGATCATCATGAAAAACAAATCTTGCAATATTGAATAAAGTCGCACATTGTTGACAAAATTCCTTAGTACTTGGCAACACAATGCTTGACATTGGTTGTAAAAGCCATTATTCGGTTTTCAAGTAGGTACCTGCCTACTAAAGTTATTTGATTTTTGACCTACATTGGCCGGATGCCATTGCCACTGCATTTTAAATGCACCAGAGTCCTTCAAATTAATGGAGGACTTTAAATAAACATGTTTTGTATATTGTATAGAACTAAATGAATGCAGATCATTGAGCAGTGGCATATCAATGTATATTGCTTATGGAAGGTAGAATCGAATAAATGATCGATAATAGTGCAGCACACCTTTTTTTGCAGAGGCGAAATTATTAAATAACTTCCCCCGCTCTGGGCGGAGCGGGGGGTTGTGTCTTCTTTTACCCTTTATGTTCCAGGGCCGCGGTTTCTCTTTCGAACAACCCGCTACAACGACAGGTGGGTGGAGCACACTTGCCTATAATAAACTAATTCATTTGAACTAAGCTCCAGATTACAATGACATAGGTTCAGTTTATTTTATGAAGTCAAATCAAAAAATTAAGAAACATTTTTCAAGCACAGAATTATATTGAACTAGCTGGCAACCGCAACTTCGCCCGCGTGATGATCGAAAAAACAGTATCCTATGTGTTATTCCAGGCTATTATCTAACTCTGTACCCATCAAGATCCGTTCAAACGTTTTGACGTGAAAGAGTAACAAAAATCCATACAAACATCTTCACAAAATTCGCATTTATAATATTGGTAGGATTGGCAAAATCATAGCTCACAGAAAATAAGTAAGACAGTCATTAAGAATAGGGTATTTTACTCTATATGAAAGAATTTCTAAAAATATACAATTCAGATAGTTTAGGCAACAAGCAGTCGGAAAATGTTAAATTTAGTTAATAAAATAACTAAATAAATTTTTAAATTGATTTCAAAGTTTTCACTTTTTAAGTCTGTTCTTTTACTACGCGAAACAGTGTCCGCCATGATTATTACGTCATATGGTCATGAGAACAAAAAGTGACAACTGTCAACTGAGCAACTATTACTATTTTAGTATTTTAAAACTTTACATTTTAATTTTTATTGAAATAATTATAATCATACCATGGAAGAAATAAATACTACCATATAATAATACCATAAACTATAGTGAAAAATACAACTAAACAGAAAGACTAATAACAGCGCATTTGTTTACATGAACAACTGACGTCATGGCCACAGAGTAACATGGCGTCAAGCGTTTTTGTGATTTTACGCGCGAAAATAGAAATTGTAAAATTGAAATGCAGTTTTATGGCACTTATCGTTTGAATATTTTTTTTTTGTTTTTTTTGGTGGTTTATTAGGACCCTAGGATCAAAAAGAGATACTTTTTAAAAATGGGTGTAATACCGTATTCTGCAGATACTCAAAAGTTACTCTTAAATAAATCGTAGTAAGCCTTTTTTTGTGGTGGGAAATCATCAAATAACTTCCCCCGTTCTGGGGGAGCGGGGGGGAATGTCAGACTTTTACCGACTAAAATCCACCCACGTTCCTTCTTGCCCTTTGCGTTCCGGGGCCGCGGTATCTTTGGATCAACCCGCAACCCCGGCATCATGGTAAGCATGGTTTTGACTTATTTTAGAGTCTTCTACTCAATTTATTTTTGTTTAGGTGTGTAAGCCATTGTAGTCAATTTAGATAGTGCTAGCTTTTGCCCGCGGCTTTGATCGTGTTAAATTCGGGGTAACACGGTTCCTCTTTCCTGATTTGCAAGTACTATAGGGGTGGTTGGAATTAAACGGCACCATATGACATACGACCGATATAATTAACTCCAATAACAGACACACATATAACAAGATACTTTTAACACACGTAAACGATACAAATAACAAGTAGGTACGCCGCGGCGCCGCCACGGATTACATGCGGTCACGCTACGGAGGCTCAACGCGAACTAACCGGCGCGTGCGGGCAAGGTGGGACATCCACGTTGCCAGCGCGCGCGGCGATCCTAGCCGAGCGGCGACACGGCGGAAGGGTTGGCGGGAGGCGAGGGATGGTGAGAGCGGGCAACGTCGCCTTATTTTGGCGCGCTATATCCTCCCCCTCCAAGTCACAAGAACGGCCCGGCAGTGACTTGGCTGGTCGGCCACGCCGACGTTGGTGAACCACCACTGGGGTTGATCCCCTATAAGGGGTCAGAGCGCTAGCATGGTACCTTCCCTTTACAATCCCGCTGTTATCAACGACTAAAAAAGATGTAGGACTGATGACCTGCGAGACACGATACGGGCCTTCCCGTCTTGGCGCAAACTTACTGGTAAAACCTTTGGCTGCACTGCTCGCCACATGGGTCTCCACAAGGACCAAATCTCCCTCCTTATAAGAAGGAACGTCCCTACGACGTTGATCACCCGTCGACTTCCTAGCATCTTGCTGTTCCTCTACTCGGTGCTTCACGTCATGTAGGACGCGTGCAAACTCTTTCAAATACGGTGTAAATTGGGGCACAAAGTTCTGCTGAGAGACAATAGCTCGAAGATCCGTCTGTACAGCCAGAGGAGAACGCAATTCTCGGGCAAAAGTAAGAAACGCTGCAGATTGACCCGTACCCTGATTGTAAGCGCTATTCAAGGCAAATCGTACCATCGGAAGAGCGAACGGCCATCGGCGATGCTCGGGACCAACTAGAATGGCAAGATGTTTTTTCAATTCACGGTTTTTGCGTTCCGCAGGATTAGCTTCGGGATGGTATACTGGTATCAATGATTGATGAATCCCAAGCACAAACATAGCCTTTTGCATTACGGCCGAAACAAACTGGCTTCCGTTATCAGAGATAACGCGACGAGGCAAACCGTACCGCAAGAAAACTTCCTCAATCAGTACTTTTGCACATGACTCAGCAGTCGCGTCACAAAGTGCAAAAAGTTCGATCCATCGGCTGGAGGTGTCCTCGACTAGGAGAATCCACTTCTCCCCCTTATCCCCTTCGGGTAATGGTCCAAATAGGTCCATTGCGAGAACCTCAAATCTTTGCTGATGTATTGGGGTTTGAAGCAAACCAGCAGGCTTTAAGTTGGTAGCTTTGTATTTCTGACAAATATCACAGGACTTTAAGTACTGTGCCACATATGTTTTCATATTTTTAAAATAGTATTTTTCTTTAATCTTCCTCAAGGTCCGCTCTAAACCTAAGTGTCCGGCAGTAGGCGCGTCATGAAACTCTTTGAGGAGTTCTGCCTTTAAACTCTCCGGGACTACTAACTGAGGTTCATCGGAATCTCCATCCAGATCACAGCGGTACAAAACACCTTGCGAAAGGTAATATCCTCTGTCAGTCCAGCGCATAGCTGCTTCTGGATTGTTGGTATCTTCAAAATCAATTATTATTTTGCTTACATCCAGGTCGTTAAGTTGGGAATTGCGAATGTCTTCAGGTGATTTTTGAGGTAAGTCAACTACGATCGGGCAGATGCTGCAAGCATTTGAATCAAGTTCCGATTCTGTAGTCACTGGGCGGCTAAGTGTATCCGCAACTAAGTTGACTTTCCCCGGTGTATATTCTATGACCAAGTTGTATGCCTGAATTTTCATTGCCCAACGGGCTAAACGACCACTAGGAGTTTTTAAAGACAAGAGCCATCTTAAGGGCTGATGATCAGTAGACACACGAACCTGTGCTCCTTCAATATAACCTCTGAATTTATCAAGAGCCCAAACAACTGCAAGAGCCTCTCGCTCTGTGGTGTGATAGTTACGCTCGGCAGGTGTTAATAACCTACTAGCGTACTCTATAGGCCTCTCTTCAGTATGAGTCTCGCCTTGGAGTAACACAGCTCCAAGGGCATACGCACTGGCGTCCGTGCGCAAAACAAATGGTTCATTAAAATCGGGTTGGCGGAGAATGGGGCTAGTTGCAAGCCGCAACTTGAGTTCTTCAAAGGCTCCTTTCTCACCCTCCCCCCATTGCCAACGACGATCTTTCTTCGTCAGATTGGTAAGAGGACGCGCAACATCCGAAAATTGCGGAATGAATTTCCTAAACCAAGAACAGGCATGAAGAAACGTCTTAAGTTCCTTTAAATTTGTCGGCGGTTTCATACTTAATACCGCTTTAACCTTCAAGGGGTCAGGTTCAATACCCCGAGATGAAACAACGTGTCCCAAGTAAATAACTTTATCTCTAGCAAAGACACACTTATCTCGATTTGCCCTCAGGTTGAACAAACGAAGCCTGTCGAAAACCAGCTGAAGGTCTTTCAGGTGCTGATCTACATTTGGGGATATCAAAAGAATATCATCAAGATATCCTAGGACGCAAACGTCCTTGAGGCCAGATCTCATCCGATCCATGAGACGTTGAAAAGTGGCCGGGGCATTCTTCAGACCGAACGGCATACGACGGAACTGGAAAGTTCCAAATGGGGTCGTAAAAGCAGTTTTGTGCCGATCCTCTGGAGCTACAATCGTCTGCCAGTATCCCGCCTTCAAATCAATCGTAGACATAACACAATTGGGCTTAGTGCTCTGCAGCAGCTCGTCGATGACCGGTAGTGGGTATTTATCATTCCGAGTAACGCTGTTGAGTTTTCTGTAGTCAACACAGAACCTAATCTCACCGTTTTTCTTCGGTATCAACACAACAGGTGACGCCCACTCCGACTCAGCATCTTCAATTATGTCATCCTCAAGCATCTTCTCTATCTCTTTTTTGATTATATCCTTTTTGGCAGAAGGATACCTATAAGGTGGACTTGCTATTGGTGCGGCATCTCCAGTATCTATGCGATGAACAGCGAACTGGGTAGGTCCTCCCCCTGGAGCGAATATGTCCCGGTGGACATTCAGAAGGTCAGACAGTCTCTCTCGTTCGTCTGAGACGAGGTAAGATCCTTCGTCCTCACGAAGACTCACGGACGAGCAAGCGAAAGGCTTTATTGACCTAGATTCGAAAATAATCGGCAGGGGCGCCCTATCATGCCTCACAGACCATGTACCACGGTCAAAGTCTAATACCATGCCAACGTCCTGAACAAAATTCATACCTAATAAACTTTCAGTTGCTCCGGGCAACATAATAAAAGTAACAGCTAACGCCATCCCTCGTACTGTTACAATAACGTGCGCTAATTCGACATTTTGCGCACAAATTCGACCATCCGCATATTTTAATTCAATAAATACATTATCAAAAGTATGACCATTATTGACTAAATGAGACCTCAAAGATACGCTACCAATACAATGTTTAGCTCCGGTGTCTAACAATAAACTACCTACTACACTGTAAATCTCTACACTAATTACGGGACGCACACGCGAATCAATTTTATCGGCACTCGCGGACACTGATTGGAACACTGACGCGGACGACACAACACTAATCTTTTCTTTGCACGTGGGACAGTTGGAGCGAATTACCCCGGGCGCTCCGCACCCGAAGCACGTGACTGCAGGCGCAAACGGCTCTCCCTCCTTTGCCTTGTCTTTGTCCTTGGTCATCTTCTGCTTGGCAAGTCGCTGACAAGCCTCCTTTAAGTGGCCATACTGTTTACAGTAATTGCACTGGGGCCGAGACTTATTGGAACCAGGCGCGGTCGGCGACTGCGAAGTCGGCACAGCAGAGGATGTCGCTGGTTTAATATCAGCTGTGGCCCGTGGACGAGTTTCGTCCAAAATCTCTTCGACGCGGCGAGCTTGGGAGAGAAGTTCCGCGAAGGTACAAAAAGAGGAGCGCGGAATCTTCTCACGGATCTGTCGGTGCAACAACCCATACGCCATATCTAGCTGAACCACCTCAGTAAGAGAGAAAGGTGGAAGTTGTGCGATTATCGCTCTAATGTGACATACGAACAAGTCAGTAGGTTCATTAACCTTTTGTTCACGTTCGAATATTTTCCTATATACTTTATGCGGCGGTAATCGTGGTCCAAACGTTTGTTTGAGTGATTCGACGGCGGCTTGCCAGGACAAGGTAGTATCCTTTACGCCTTGCCACCACGTGGCTGCAAGTCCCGTCAATAACATTGGAAGTCCGCGGAGCGCATTAATATCGTCGACGCGGACACATTCCTTATACGTTTCTATTGAATCAATAAAAGCTAGCACGTTGCTCGACTTTTCCCCGTCGAAACGCGCCGTACATTTGGCAAAATGGCCTGTATAAATTGGTAATGCTGTACTCACAGGATCGCTGCGACTTAACCTTTCTATCAGCAACAATAGCTGGTCCGTCGACATCGTGACAGACGTCGGCAGAGCACCAGTAGACACGGGCTGCGGATCCACCGTAACCGTCCCTGCGGTATCGGTGTCGGCGCCGCGCGGAACAGAGTCCGGCGCGGGCGCGTGGGGCAGCGGCGCCACGCCGTCCGACGAAGCGCCGGCGGACGCCGGGCTGGCGGCGCGCGATCTTGTTAACACCATCGCAAACGCGTATTTATTTCGCGATAAATAATGTCCAATGCGAAACACACACTCACACAGGTACACTTAGTAACCTAGGTTCAGGTTCTTCGAACCTGGAACGAAACCTAGTTACTAACAACAGTTACCAACCGTAGGTATTTATTTCACAACAAATAGTTCGAAGAACGCGTAATTATTTTACAATAAATTGTCCGAGAACGCGTATTTATTTTACACTGTCCGAAGCACAACACACATAGGTCCACTCGGTAAGCTAGGTTCAGGTATTTGGAACCTGAGGCGAAACCTAGTTACTTACAACGCGTCTATTCATCAATAAACCGCGCGAAAACCTACGCATGTGCATAGCAACAACCGAAAATGCACCCGCGGGACACGAGGCTAGTGACGAATATACTTCACGAACCTACAAGTACGTCTAGTCTATAATGTTCTTTCAATGTTCTGCACCACGTTAGGCTGCCATTTATAGGGGTGGTTGGAATTAAACGGCACCATATGACATACGACCGATATAATTAACTCCAATAACAGACACACATATAACAAGATACTTTTAACACACGTAAACGATACAAATAACAAGTAGGTACGCCGCGGCGCCGCCACGGATTACATGCGGTCACGCTACGGAGGCTCAACGCGAACTAACCGGCGCGTGCGGGCAAGGTGGGACATCCACGTTGCCAGCGCGCGCGGCGATCCTAGCCGAGCGGCGACACGGCGGAAGGGTTGGCGGGAGGCGAGGGATGGTGAGAGCGGGCAACGTCGCCTTATTTTGGCGCGCTATAGTACCTGCTACCAGTACTGCCCTCGTAGTAGCAAATGCAGTAATCGACATTTTTTTGGTTTCTCGTTTTTTTCAAAAAATCAATCTGGATGCTTTCAGCTACACGTAGAATTTTTTTTTTTTTTTTTTTCGTACAGGAACATGGTGAAACAACAAGGAAAAATGCAGTATTTCCTGTGAAATTATCTAATATTGTTAGTATGAATGCAGCAATGATCATAAACTAGACTAAAATGCAGTAATCACGTATTTAGTACCAAGTTCGAATGCAGTATTCGTCTAAATACTAGTAAGAAACGCAGTACTCGCATTTTGGCTGCATTTTATTTTAGTACATTCGTATATTTGGTTATTCATTGCTTTCTAAGGTGAAATGCAGTATTGGTTTATACTGCGATTCAACCTAGTATTATAAAACAAAATTATGTCAAATTGCTGCATTCTTATAGCGCATACTGCGTTTTACATTAGTGCCGCAGTCTGTGCTCGTCACTCGCAGTGGTGGGACGTGTAGCAGCCGCGCGTGCATACGCCTACGATACAGGAGAAAACACGCACCCAACAGAAGATACCTTCCAAGCGACTTAAGCGCAACTTTCGCATTTAATGATTTTAAAGAAAAACATCCTGCAATAAATAGTAGATTATTAACCAAGGGGATGAAGCAGTGTCTTCTGTCGTGGGTGACGATTTAAATCGCGAGTGTCACGAAGGACTCGAGGTTTACTCCCGAGCGTAGCGAGGGTGTTAAAAACTTAAATCACGAGCGAAGCGAGGGATTTAAGACGAGTCCTGAGTGTAGCGAGAGATTTAAGTTTACCCAAAACTAAGACAGCTTTATCACCGAGGAAAATACTCTACTTTTCGTACCATTTGCGAAAAAATTAACATAGTAATAATATGAGATAAGCATTTATTAAAGATAATGACATTAAAAGTAAAAGTTAAGATTCGAACATTGGTCCAATTATTTATAAAGAGAGCTACACTTTTGTTTGGTACATTTATTGTTGATGAGTATGATTGCGGCAGCATTTGCACTGATGGAATCCGACAATACTCACTGTCGCTTTGATTTAACAACGTATTTTTAAAACATTAACTTATTTATAAAAAATAAACTTAACGTTTATGTATTTGAAGAAAACAAAATCGCGGCAAATTCCTAGACATATAATATGTTTTTCGTACCACTTGCTCAAAAAAGTGACATTCTATGCCACAAAAAGCGAACATAACAATAGTCATTTTTAATCTGTCAAAAACAGGGAAAGAAAATTGTACTGAATTTCATTCATCCCCTAGGGAGAGAATGTGATTTAAAATTGGAATACTTAATACTGAACTACATCTGTGTTTACACCATTGAGTTTGTAGGTATATAAAGCATTAAGCATCTTTTTTAAAAAGGAACACGCAGTTAATATGCAGTTATGATTATTAAATAAAATTACCTAAACCGACGAGGTTGTATGAGCTTGATGCCTTTGCTTTTCCGACAAAACATATTAGTCTAGGAATTTGCCGCGATTTTGTTTTCTTCAAATACATAAACGATAAGTTTATTTTTATAAATAAGTTAATGTTTTATAAAATACATTGTTAAATCAAAGCGACAGTGACAGTGTATTGTCGGATTCCATCAGTGCAAATGCTGCCGCAATCATACTCATCAACAATAAATGTACCAAACAGAAGTGTAGCTCTCTTTATAAATAATTGAACCAACGTTCGAATCTTAACTTTTACTTTTAATGTCATTAAGTATCTTTAATAAATGCTTATCTCGTATTATTACTGTGTTAATTTTTTCGCAAATGGTACGAAATGTAGAGTATTTTCCTCGGTGATAAAGCTGTCTTAGTCCTGGGTAAACTTAAATCTCTCGCTACACTCAGGACTCGTCTTAAATCCCTCGCTTCGCTCGTGATTTAAGTTTTTAACACCCTCGCTACGCTCGGGAGTAAACCTCGGGTCCTCCGTTACACTCGCGATTTAAATCGTCACCCACGACAGAAGACACTGCTTTATCCCCTTGGTTGATAATCTACTATTGTCGGAAAAGCAAAGGCATCAAGCTCTATGTCGCAACATAAAGACTGTTTAAATTTATTATAAAATAAAAGATTTTCATAATACCCAGGTATTTCCTTTTTCTTCCTATTTTATTTTTTTAAATTTTGGGACAAGACTTATTTCCACTGCATTTTAGTCTATTATTTCAGTCGTCTTCAATTATTAACTTTGCTAATACTAAATGCAGTTAATGTATTTCGTAGAAACAAATGCAGTAACAAACACGAGTACTGCATTTTACTGCACTACTTTGATTTATTTGTTAATGGCGACACAAGGTATAAATGCAGTATCCACGTTTATAAAGACTTACATTAGATAAAATACTGTCAAAATCAAACTAAATAATAACTTGTATTTTTTGTACTTGTTCTGTAACAAAAAAATTGAGTTTTTTGATCAGTTTTAGTAGAGATTCAAAAAAAACACTTAACCGCGTTTTTCTCGAAACCGCCATTTTGCAAGTACTGCATTTGCTGTTACGAGGGCAGAGTAGTTTTTGTCCTTGCGCCTGATTTATTGTAGTAGCAAAGCTAAGTTTTCCCTTTTCTTTCCTCTTTCTCCCTCATTTCTCACTTTTATTTAAAAAAAAATACAATTACGTCTTCTGGTTCCCAACTATCTCTGTACCAAAATTCATCAAAATTGGTTTAGCCATTAAAGCGTGAAGAGGTAACAAACAAACAAACTTACTTTCGCTTTTATAATATTAGTAAGAATAAGGATAGTAAGGATTATTTCACACTTACCTATACCACTGCAACATAGCTCCAGTGATAAGACAGCCTCCAGGCATCTGGAAGGACATTCTTCCGAACACATTCTGAAGCTCCCCACTGTCTGGATGGAAAGCTGACTCATACAGCTGCTTGGCTCTTACTAGCTGCTCATATTTCGTGCCTGCTGGCTCTTGGCCTATCCTGTAGGGAAAGAAAAATATTGTTAATACATTACAATAACAAAATAGGTATGATAATGAAATATAGCAGTACACCATAGCCAATATCATTCTTTGAAAGGAGGTGAACTTATTGAACTCCAGACTCTAGGCTGCTATCGAGATATTTGTTAAGGCCAACTATCTCCAAGTATCTGCATCTTAAGGGTTTGAAAGATTGATCCTGAAACCTTAGCAGTCATGATTTTGATAACTATACAAATAGTTAGGCAGTCAAAAGTTATTAATACTTACTTATACTTCAAATAAAGGTCCTTGGCTGCATGCAGTTCAGTTTCCGATGCCAGCGACAGCAGAGGATTAGAAATAAATGCAAAATGTTTGAATCTACCCGCAAATGTGCTTTGGTCCCAAAGAGGCTGGGTTATGTCTAACCTTTCTGTTGCCATTACCTGGTAAGAGAAAATGATATAAGTACATTAAACTGAGGCACAACCAGGATATAAACTTTCAAGGATGTTTTCTACTGCTCATAGATCATTTGTATATTTAAAAAAGGAACAAATAACAAATGCCATTTGGATAACTTGAGATAAAAAAATCCATGAACAGTCTTTGAAAATAAAGAAGAATAAGTATTTTAATATTTTCACTGGCTTAGGTTCTTACATTACAATTTATTTTAAGCTCTCAAGGACTTTCGTGAAGAATGTAACGAGTCTCGTTACCTGCTCAATTTTTCACCGCTGTAATTAATCTCCACGTAATATTATAATCCGTTTCAAATTATTAAATAATAGTGGTCAATCAACTTGAGACAACAACAAAATTACATTCCATGGCCTTGACTAAACGACAGTCAAATAAAACCACGGCAGAAACAGCGGTTTTGCAAACAAGAAAATAAAAGCTGAATAATTTCGAATAGATTATGTAAGGCTGCGTTTAAAAATGTAATAACTACAAACTTTGAAACGTTAGACGTGAAACGATTCTGTATTTTACTTACTGTAGTATGATTTAACCCCTGAAGAGCGAAATGCAGTTTCAAGATAGTTACAGTAAGTGAGTAAGATTTAAAAGATGTGCGCGTTTATCAAACTCGTTTTATCAACTGAAAAATAGTGTAGCTGTGTATGTTCGGCTTGACGAGTTTGACGACCTCGCGATCGCAAACTGGAAATGTCAATCTGTCATTCGTGTAGTTGAATACATGAATCCTTCCTTTAATATATGAAATAAAAGTAATCCTTTCTTTCTTTTCAAATGTGGTGGAACAGCAGGAAATGAGGAGACACCAAACAAAAGAACCAGAATGTTTTGGTGGAAAACAAAAAAAAGAGGAAGAATAATTACCATTGCCAGTATATAAAATTCAAATTTTGATTTAAGGTTTCTATTTACAACTTTATTTAGTCTATGATTCAACAAAATATGGCGGCTGTCTTAGCAACAGCCGATATGACGATTCAAAAGAATTCCCAGATTTTAGTAAACGTAGAAGAAGCCCTAGCCGATTTAATTGTTGTGTCGTATTGCACTGACGATAAAAAGTTCCAAGGTGTGCTTCTGGACTCCAACAAAGGGTAGGTAACAAAGTCGCAGCTCAGCTAAGTGTGTTTTTATCGATTATTGGAGAAATTTTTGATATTTACATTAATTCGGTTATATTTTTGCAGTAATTTGCCTTTTGGGGTTTATAGCCTCAACCCAGCATTCTCTAAACAGGCTGTGACCACAAATGAAAGCGATAAGTTGCATTCCGTTAGTCAAAGGTTCACATACCAAGAGCCCCAGTATGAGGGAGAAAACTCACAAAGGTCGAAAAAGCCTGCTCTTAAGGGTAAACAGCAGCAAAAGATGACCGTCCGTCTAAGACCTCGGAAAGTCTTATGTTCTAATTGCCAAGGGATTTGTAATGAGAACAATGAAAACGTAGACGTGTCGAAAAAACGTAAGTTAGAACCTGATGACGATACACCACACTTCTCTGACTCATCAAGGCCAGAGAAAAAGTATTTGATGGGCAGCATGCTTATTCCTAAGCTATCCAGGCTGCAACCCAGCGAAATCTCAAGTGCTGTAAGGGGTGCAGCGAAAAATTCCAATAAGGCTAGTGAAAAACAAATTAAAAGTGAGAAATGTAGCAATGAGACTGAGACACAGGAAATGGCATTTGTCAGTGTTTCTGATGACATGGACGGCGACAAAGATGAAGACACAAAAGATGAAAACGACATTTCTTTTAGTTCAATGTTTTCAAGTGCAAAAACTCTTAAAATATGTTTTGGAGAAGGTGAGGGAACAGTTGTGAAAATACCACCACTAACGGGTGATTTTAATGAAGATTCAGGTGTTTCCTGTGACATGGGGAAGCCAACAAAACCAGACTCGAAAGCAGCTAAGAAGGCCTTGAAAAAAGCTAAAAAGCAGGCAAAAAAAAGTAGTTCAGTAGAACAAAGTCAAAGTATGCAGTCACCAAAACATGTTGGAGCATTATCACCGCACAATAATGCATCCAGTCCAACACTAGACCCTCTAGAAAAGAAACACAAACACAAGGTCAAACATAAAAAAAAATATAAGAACCAGAAGAAACGTGATGAAAACACAAGTAAATGTACTGAAAGTGAATCAGTGGACTATTTTAGTGATATTAAAGAGCACTGTCTGAACCAAAAGCTTTCAATAAGCTTACGAAGGCTTAGTAGTAATTCCCTTGAGAAACAAATTGAGAATGATGCTATAGAAAGTGGTTCAGAGGACTGGGAGAATGAAGTGGTACCAGATTTCCCAGCAAGTGGTATGGAGGGTGTTGGTGGTAGGTTGTTACGGGTTTCGCCTGGGGATGTGGTGTGGGGCAAGGTGGTAGGGTTTCCGTGGTGGCCAGGGAAGGTGCTCAGTGTCACATCCACATCTAAGGCACATGTGGCTTGGTATGCTTCAGCCACATCATCACTGATGCCATGTGATAGCTTGAGTCCATTCTTAGAAGATTTTAAGGTTAGTTTTGATTGTTTTTATACTTTCAGCTTATTAACATCAGAAGACCACATTTAGGCCATTAATATTTAGATCTGCAAGTTATCATGATTTAATAGATTAACTGCCTAGTTGTTGTACTGGTTGTATGCTCATCTACTCAGCATGGGGTCCTGGGTTTGAGCCCCAGGCCAGGAGTAGTGTTGTTGGGTCTTTCCCATCAGGAAGGTCAATCTACAGAGTCTGGATTTGGGCCTGGTTGATGCCAAAAGGCTTTTCCCTAATAATTGAGATTTAACATAACTGCCGAAACATTGGTATACTATTCAGGTACAACCTTGCCTAATCTAGGGATTAGGGGCATGAGATTTTGATGATGGTGAAGAAAGTGAAATTTTCAAACAAAGAACATCTTACATCATTTTATAAGTTGATGAATGTTCAACATTCAAGCTTCTTGCTTTTCAGATTTATCTAACAAATGTGACCTTTGATCTGAGCTAACTATCTGAATGTATTTGCCTACAATTCCATAACAATAGGTTTTAATACTAACATAACCATGTGGTTTTTTTTTAAGTTTTCTTCTATTTTATAAATAACAAAAAAAAAATTACATAAAAATAGATAAGAATCAGAGAGGACCATGAATATAAAACACATTTTTTCATTAACCATTGTGTTAAAAAAAATGTTTTCATTATCAAGTCTTCATGCATTACATTGTGTATTTAATTGTTTTACAATCAATAAATTATTTGTTTTTTCCAGATACGCTTTCTGAAGAAAAAGCGGGGACCATACAAAGAGGCTGTAAAACAAGCGACGAATGAAGCCAAAAGGAGCGAATCTCATGTGAGCGATCCTCTTGCCAGTCCAACACACAACTTGGCAACGGCTTCACCCCGCCCCATTGATGTGTTCTCGTAGACTTAAGGTGCATCCGAATTTATTCAAAGTCATGTGATATTTACTAATTACTTGATTCATCTGCACAAATAGTTTTAATTGGTGTTTAGTTGTAATACTGTAAATGTGGATAAAAGGTAGGTGTGGTGGTATGTCAGAAAAACAAATGCAAATCCTTGTGAGGGTTACCATAAATCAGTAAGATTTAATAATGATTTCATCTTGCCATAAGCGTAAGCTGGCTGACTGTTGGACTGGCGATCATATACACATCCCATAATTATGGGGTAGTAGCCGACGACCTTGATTCCATTTTCAGTGTAACAGTTTTTTATATAAATGTAAACCAACAGTTTTGCTATTATGTTGGTATCAACAAAAAGGCTCTTTTTTGATCACGTTGATCGTAAAAAATGCCACATTCGCCGTCGCACTAACGAGCATTTTGATTTCAAAACCGGACAAAATTATTAGCACTTTAAAAACAATGAATATATCGAACATTTTGCTTTTTACATTGGATAAAATTAATTAGCACTTTGAAAACAACAACACAACAACAACAATTCGCACTTAAAAAAAATGAATAAAAATACGTAAGGGAATACACAAAATCGTTTATTTTTATGAATAAAAATATTAAAAAAAAACACGAATCATTTAATTCTGATGGATCTTATTCTGAGTCATCTGAGTAAACAAGGCTCGAAGTTGATTGGTCTATTTCTGTGTCCAGTTCTTCTGCCTCGAACAACTCTATAGTTTCACTCATGAAAGGTTGGCTTTTGCTAGGTTTACGTTTCCGTACACAACTTATGTATGGATCTGATGTGAGGAGCAGCCTGTTGAGGTTACATTGTATCCTCGAAAATTTTCGGGCATAATTTTGACGGTATGAACGGTAGTGCTTATTACGGGCCTCTGCGGCCTCTTCGGATAACTGCCCGATAGGCAGGATGGCATATTTGATAACAGTTGTACCGTGCACTAGGATTTTGTGAAGAGTTGGCGTCATTGGATGCCAACCGTACAATTCAACATACATTTTTGCAGTATCTTTGCAGTATTTCCCGAACTTCTCTGCATTAATTTTGAATCCAGATGACATTGCTTCCAGAATCACCTTTAGTTTATCATCTAATCTTTTTACTAGGCTTTCTTTAAAAAACATATACAATGATTTTCGAGTCATCTCAGTAACATTTGATGTTGAATCTGCAAAAAAAAACGACAAAGTGCTAATCGGTTAAAAATCCTATTAAAGATTAAAAGTACAATTTTTTGGAGTCGTGGAATGATGTGGTAAATGTTATTACTGTTTTGATGAGGTAAAACTGTATATTTTACCACAAAGATAAACAAATAGCTCGATCTGACTCGGTACTATTACAAATGTATTAATTTGTAAAAAAAAATACATGATTTTTACTTTTTTTCCTCCTCTATAGATGGTGGCTCTAAAACTATAATATAGTCAATTGTATTAAGGATAACATGCATTAAAACTAATTACATACCTTGTTCTTTAGACTCCATGGTTAAAACTTTACACTATTCACTTCTAACCACTTTTTAAACTAAATGCAAGTTCGAAAACAACAGTGCGAATCGTGAAAGTAGATGTGCGTACTAAACAATGACTAGTTTCCGACTAACTGAACGGGGCGTGCGGAGGGGAGTGGTCCGAGGTAGGACCGGTTTATGGTAGTGCCACTACTCAGGTGCAATAAAATGACATTTTAAATGGCATTTACAGAAATTTATAATTGTCACTTTTGTCCGGTTTTTAAATCAAAATGCTCGTTAGTGCGTCGTGTCTAAGAATTTATCACCTGGTACCAACATGGCAAAACTTAATGAACTTCAAAGATAACATTTTCTAGTTTAGCTTTTGGTGTAAAGAGTTTTGCTGGGTATTTAAATGTTTTTGAGGATGATTACCCATATGGTTAGATATTTTTTACGCTCCAACGTTCATTCTATATGGGACCTTGAAAATATTATTATTATGTACAAAAGTTAGCCAAAGTTGTTTCAGTTGTTGTTTTCAAACATCAAATAAAACAACTTTGTATGTGATTGTGATATTTAAGTTTTAATACGCTTGAGAAATTACTCCTCAATTAAAAACTTATTTGTGATTATAATTATAGATTACTGTAAAGAGGACGTCCTTTAATCACGCGAGGTAAAATTAGGGCGGAGGGCGAGGGAGGAGAGAATCAAGATAGGGGAGGGGTTAATGTGATACTCACGTGTAATTTTTCGTCCCACGAAAAAAAAACAATTTGATGTGTACTTTTTCTTACAAATAATGAGTTAAAATTTCGAGTAAACGATCTTTTGTGTCTGAAAAACTCCGAAAACGTAAGTAAGGATCTTTTGTATAAAACAAAATACACGTGATGGGAGCAGGGAAAGTTCTAAGCTTCCCAGCTTAACCTCACTACGGATCACCAAGGGGGAGGGTGAGGGAGGTATAAAAGTACCTTACGTGATTAAAAGATAGCCCGAAAGGTATTGTTCCAACGACAACATAACCGTAAACCGCAAGGGAGACCGCAAATCAATAATTAAGTCAAATGAAAACGTTTTCAGTTTCATAAAGGTGCGACTGGTGAGCATAAAGTCCTTGGTTCTAGTCCCGGGTCGGGCAAAGAGTTATCAGGATTTTCTCAGTTTTTTTGGTTCCGCTCTGGGCGGAGCGGGGGGGAGTGTCAGACTTGTACTGACTAAAATCCACCCATGTTCTTTCTATTGCTCTTTGCGTTCCGGGTATCTCTTTCGAACAAACCGCAACCTCGGCAGGCGGAGGCCCTAGGCTGGCAGGCACCTCTTCTTTGCTTGACATTTCTTTGAGGCGCGCGTCAAACACTAACGCGCCGTTGGCACTGAGGATTTTCTCAGTAGCAGCCACAGAATCTGGATTGGTACCCCGTTGGAGGCAATAAGGTCGCTTTACATGGTGATTTAAATATAACTGGCGCAATATAGGTGTACTATTACAACTCTGCTAAACCCTTTAGGGGATTTCACCTGTATTGCGAATGCGGTTTACGGTTGTTGTCTTCGGAGCACCTTAACTTTTATATATGAAAAATAAAGCAATGGGTGATCTGCTCTACTTTACTGTATTAATTGTACTTATTACGTCATTTTCAGAATGTGCAATAAATTATCTGTTTACTATCCATGGTTGTTACACTGTAGTAACACTGGTGCATTTTCTGTGTACTTATCTTATAAAAATTGTGGGCTTATCGTAAGTCAACCGAAAATAGAGCCTAATTTTAGCCAGAAGACATGAAACTTGTTCTATATTCCTATTTAACTTATACATTCAGTGTTCAATAATTAAAATTACGACCAAATTAATGCTATGAAACTATTCAGGCCAGAACAGTCTAGAAACTGTGTGTGTTCATTACTTAAATAGTTCAGAAACATTACTCTCATGTTGGATTTTGTCGCAGTCTGGTAAAAAAAAGCCTTCTGAATCGTTCGTAGAGGATGCAGCAATCGAATTTGGGTATGGTGCCATAGACAAATTAAGAATAATGTTGTGAATAATAATCCATCAAAAGGTTGTCAAATAAGAGTATTTGGCCTTTTTTTTTCTTTGTTGCTGTTTTCGTGGAAAATAATATGTTTTTAACATCTCAACACTACAAAGATATCTAATAGTTTTATTATATTTTGTTTAAATTTTTATGTTCTTGTTTATATTGATAAAAGAAGTGTGTACCTATGTACTTATGGCAAAAAATATCTATTATGTTACAAACTTATAGCCATTCCTTTTATTATCTAACTCTTGGTTTTGAACTTCATTGTAACATATAATTGTATATTCTTCTTGTCTACAAAAAACTTACTGTAGATTATTTTTATAGTTCGATTTTAAAACCAAGAGGAAGATTTTGTTATTTACTTTTTAAGAAGTATGTTTTTAATTCAGTTGAAAAGATTATGTGCATTATTATAGTGTCAATTGGTTGCTATATTATGGTATTTTAATTGAGAACCATTGGAGTACCTACGTGAAAGCAAGCAAACTGCCAGTAAGGTATATGGTAGCAATGAGGTCGACTGCCACTGCGTGTAGCAATTGCAAAGTTTCATAAATTTTTGTAATCAATCGTGCAACGGGTTAAAGTGTACCTTTATTAACCTGCCGAACGGCATTGACCACCTAAGCAGCAAAACGTTCGAGTGGCTGAGACGCCGTAAATAGCGATTTTTACTAGGCGCTGGCGTGGGAAATATTAAAACACTTTAGGTGCTGATTGATTTTGTAGTTGATTTTTATCTTGTTGCATTGATTATTTTGGTAAAATCCTATCATTTGTGATTATCTTTGGAGCTATACTTAAACAAAACATGTATCTAAAGTTAACTGTTTTTTTTTGTTATTCATTGTGGTTACTTACATAAAAAAAGATAAAATTAACCCTTTGGTTAAAAAATGCTTGTTATTTCTTAAAATATGACACAGGCTGTTTTAAATGTTGTTTATTTTTATATATTCAAGCTTAACCAAGGGGATGGAGTCAGAGGCACATGTAAACGAAAGAAATTCTGCCAAAGATTAAGGATCTTTGCCCAACTTGTGGTGATTAAATATAATTGTTCATAATTATAATATTAATGTGTAAATATTCAGAATAAAGCCGTATTTTATTAGTGTAGTCTGCTACAGTGTATCATCTTATCATTACAGGAAATGTATTTTTAAATATAAACTCTTCACAGATCATGTATTTTTCTATTTCCAATATTCCGCACCCGACCCGCGCAATTTTTAGCAGACGCCCTTAGTGGCAAAGCCCAGGCTAAATATTCTTGCAAATGTCACGTATTTCTGTAATAAACGGGACTTCGTATAAACACAATTGGATCTATTTGTGAAAACAAGAACCAAAAGGAGTTCAGATGCTGAGGTTGTGGGTTGTTCGAAAAAGATACCGTGGACCAAATCATCCGCCCAGAGCCAGAGGGAAGTTTGTGATGATTTCCCATCCGAAAATGAAGGCGTCGAGATAAAAATACAGAAAGCTTCAAAAATCCACATTCAAGCAACCCTATAGAGATCAAAATGATCTGACAATTTTTGACAGACAAAACATGAAATTGACAGATCATTTGGTTCCTGTCCTAAATAGGTTCAATTATGTGTGTACGTTACTCCAGCAAGAAAGTATCTCCTAGAGTTATATGAGTAAAACGTATAGTTTGTGCCTTATCTGCTGTAAATGTGCCCCCACATAAAAAATGTGTGCCCCCTGTCGTTTTGAAAAAAAAAACGGAAAAACGATTCTTGCTGGGGTAACGTTTTTCTAGCAGGAAAATTCTAAACGAGTGATCGGAGAGAGAAAAATTGTGCATGGCCAGAGAGCTTATATTATTATGTGTGCCAAAATGTGCCCCAAAAAATAAAATCTGTGCCCCTTCAGGTATTCGAGTTTTTGCGTTTCCTGCTGGAGTAACGTTTTGATGAATCGTATATCTCTAAAACCATTGCATGTGCCCCTGTAGAATAAACATACACGAGTAGCTCTTGATATGTGTCCCTTTGTGCTCCAATTACTTTTAAGGAATAATTTATAGTTTTCAAGTTATCGCGGTTTTATCAAAACCTGAAAAAACATCGCAGCGCCTAAATGAGGCAAGGCATAAGTTCACTGGAAACTGTATTCGGTCCTTCTTGGCGCTACTAATAACCATAGAAAGTTTAAAAATATATGGTGAAAATATTAAGCTTGGAATGTTCCGCATTAAGTAAATATAAAAAAAAAAACAAGTTAAGTAAACAACGGCTGGTTATCCGACCAAATTAAGATGACTACTAAAAAGCGACGGATTCATACATATCGATGACCTACTATTTTTGACTAAAGGCACATGATTTTAGTTCACACCTACACATCTGAGATTGAGCCAGTTCCTTGTATTTTGCCGTCAAAGTTGTGACACCATCGTTTTGACTTTTAGCAAGATTATTCAAAAACGCATGCATGAACAGTTTTGCAACTTTCTATGGTTATTAGTAGCGCCAAGAAGGACCGAATACAGTTTTCAGTGAACTTATGCCTTGCCTCATTTAGGCGCTGCGATGTTTTTTCAGGTTTTGATAAAACCGCGATAACTTGAAAACTATAAATTATTCCTTAAAACTAATTGGAGCACAAAGGGGCACATATCAAGAGCTACTCGTGTATGTTTATTCTACAGGGGCACATGCAATGGTTTTAGAGATATACGATTCATCAAAACGTTACTCCAGCAGGAAACGCAAAAACTCGAATACCTGAAGGGGCACAGATTTTATTTTTTGGGGCACATTTTGGCACACATAATAATATAAGCTCTCTGGCCATGCACAATTTTTCTCTCTCCGATCACTCGTTTAGAATTTTTCTGCTAGAAAAACGTTACCCCAGCAAGAATCGTTTTTCCGTTTTTTTTTTTCAAATCGACAGGGGGGCACACATTTTTTATGTGGGGGCACATTTACAGCAGATAAGGCACAAACTATACGTTTTACTCATATAACTCTAGGAGATACTTTCTTGCTGGAGTAACGTACACCAATTATGTCCCTATCGTCAGATTTTACAAAGCAACCACAAGTACCTACTATGAAACATGTGGTTTTGCAAGCGTCGGTAATAAAGCAAACACTGTGTTTTTGCAAACGTACAGTTAGCGCCACGATGTGCTTACCTTCTAAAAGTTATTTTTAATGCAACTGCGGTAATTAATTAATGCCTTTGATGCAGCCCATGTACATGCCACGAGTGCAGTCGAACGTCCCCTGTGTGTTTCAATTTTTTACGGCTATTTCTGTGGATCACATGAGTGCCACCATTTGTGTTCTAATAACTTACCGCGAATGCGGTGAAACAAACACACATGTCTGTTTCTACCAACGTACCACTAGTGCGGTTTTTAAACATAAGTACCTGAGTGTACGACTAAACGCCGACAGACACTACGCCGACAGACTGAACACCGACAAGACTTTACTTCGACGGGACTCTTCGCCGACAGGACTCTTCGCCGACATGGCTCTCTCTATTAATGCAAGTCGTTTCTGGAGGTCACAGTTTTAACCTAACCTAACCTACCCATTGCGTCGCTGATGAGCCGTGTCGGCGAAGAGTCCCGTCGAAGTAAAGCCTTGTCGGTGTTCAGTCTGTCGGCGTTTAGTCGTACACTTTAAGTAGGTACCTACATAGTTTGTTTCGGCATCTACAAATGTTTATTTCATACATCGCCGATGTTGGCGATAAGTCTGCGGGGTTAAAATAGGACTGGATGGATCATATTTTCAGGATGGGTATGCCAGAATTGTCACACAGTGGGCTGAAAACGATTGTTGTTACCGAGAAAGGCCCAAAAAATGCTTGCGTGATGATTTGGATTCGTTCTTGCCGGAGTGACCAGAGGAGGTAAAACACTTAAGAGAGTTGGAAAAGAATAGGAAAGGCCTTTGACAAGGAGTGAGGCAAATTAGTTTAAATTAAAAAATAAACGAAATAAAACCAAGCTTTCGAAAGACACTGCATTCTGAACTTAATAGTAATGCAAAATAAGATAGTGTATTGAAAAATGTGTATTTTCAGCCGATTTATGGTTTCACTTAAACGTTTGCATTTTACTACGGCGTTTACAACTTCAACAAATAAATTATTTATTATATTGCAAAAAGCTGTCTCAGATATTAACTAAAACCAAATCATGGAACGCAACTGATTTTGAAGGAATTTAACGTCATCTCGGCTCGTCACGTCAAGTTGAATAAAGGCCGAAGCACACCAGATGCGTGGCGTGACGTGATGCGTGCGCGCACCAGTTGTAATGTATGAAACTGTAAGAAAGGTGTCAGACAAGATGCGTGCCGTGTACACGCGCGTGATCCACGCACGCAGAGCCGCATCTTGTCACAAACCGAGTCCGTGCGCGTGTGTAGCGGAACGGCAACGTCGCACACGCGCCTGCAGTGATGACGTTGTATTATATGGCGCTCCCTGTTAGATGCCAGACCGGGCACGCAGGCATACTCGTCGGTCAGTGCTGCACGTGCGCACGCACGCAAAGTTGTATTTATTTACAAACAGAAAGCAGTTTACGAGTGTTTTTTTCGCAATGGAGACAATTTAAACGAAAAGCTAATAGAAATCGTCCGCAAATATTAGTGCCTCTGCAACACCAAACAAAGCAAAAATTAAAGTTACACTATTTTGAGGTTTGAAAGCACTAATTATGCTATTTAAATCGAAATAAATTAGAAAAAGTGAAATGTCTCAGGCGGGACTTGAACCCGCGAAAACGTCGCCCTAAGACGTAAAAAGGAAAATTTGGAATGTCTTAGACGGTGTCTTGGTAGCTTAGTGGTCAAAGCACTCTCCCTGTAAGAGAAAGATCGCGGGTTCAAGTCCCGCCTGAGACATTTCACTTTTTCTAATTTATTTCGATTAAAGTTACAAATTATTATAGGAGAGAATTGGGAATACGCTGGAAATATGAGATGGTAAGTTCAAATTACAGTGCAGCAGTTCTGCGTAACGCGATGCGTGCGCGCGGGACGTGCGCTGCACCGGTCTTGGCCGGTGTGACAGTGCTCGCACCTCGCACGCGCGTGTGCACGTCACGTCACGCGTCACGGTACGTCACGCGTCACGTCACGCCACGCATCCGGTGTGCACCGGCCTTAAATAAACTAAACGAACTGTCAAAGTCGAACGTATTTCAGTTAATAATTTCGAAAGTAGAATTGGACTTATGCTGGTGTAATTTAGTCAACCACTTGTTTTATTTATTGTTAAGTAGTGAATTAGTGTGTAGAAACAATGAGACGAACATATAAGTCTAAGAAAGACACCGGGGGTGTCCTTGACCGCAGAGACTTGTTGCAAAACTTGGACGAAAAAAGCTCAGCCTATCATGCATTTTTCATTCAAAATATCAAGCAAACTAAGCGAGAATTATCTTGTATTGGATCTTCTAACGCTCATGGAGTGGCATCAAACCGAGTACGCAAAAGGAAATATACAAAAAGGGTTGTAAAAGAAGTGGAAACTCCTTGCCGAAAAAGCTTGTCTCGGTCGGCTTATTTGACACCAGATAAATCCATCCGTGTAAATAAACCTATGGATCCGTTCGATATGCTGTTAAATTCGTCAAATGCGTGTACAGTACAAGTTCAACCTAAGACTGAGTCTGTGACCAGCAAGGTGGATGTATTTGACAAACTTGTGCAGAAAAAGTAAGTAAGCTTATGTTCTCAAGTAGGTCTCTATGCAACACGTACTTCAGCAAGCCTTTGTAAATATGTAATTTCTGTATTGACTGTAAATATCACAAACAAAAATCTTCCGCACTTACTAAAAGGTATTAGAGGTAAAATATTTAAGTATTTCAATAATAGAACAGTTTAGTTTCTTTATCTATTAAAGATGTTTATTTAATTTTTGATGTGTCGTAGAATGATACTCACCTGAGTAATTTATTGATGGTTTCAGAGAAGGAAAGTCTTATACTAGAAGAAAGCCAACGAAACCCAAAAAGGTTAACTATTCAAACAGTGACAGTTCTGGTAAGTTTAATATTTTTTAATGTGTAAGCAAAAACATTGTTATTTTGCTTTGCATAAAATTGACATAAAATCGTGCCAGGAATTGGAGTGGGTCATCTTGAATTCCTGAAGTGTCAGGCGAAGGACAATATCCAATTAACAATTAAAGTATTTGATTGTAACTGACCGTGACCTAACTTGCTTGGGCCTTCTCAGAAAATCATGACTGTGAAATGGCTGCCATGTTGCAGCACCATGCTGAGATATGGGCCTTATGGCCTCCTACAGGACTCAATTAATAGTCTTTTTTAAATACTTATTGATTTTTTTTTGGAATTTCTTGTTTTATATAAAAAAAATATTTTGTTTCATTGTCTTGTCCTGTGGGAGTCTAATGAACAGTTTTTTGTCTATCTTTCCAATTATGTTTTAAGTATAGGCCCTGTGAGTCTTGTACTTGGACACAAATCCAACAACACTTGCTCCTGCTTTCCAGAAGCCTGGAACTTTAACCCAGGACCTCAAGCTGATATACACTTGCAAGTGCCAACTTGCAAGTGTATATCAAAAATCATTTGAAAACTACATCTTCTTTTGATTTCAGATTCTGACAAGGAAAACTCAGACGAAAAAACAAACATTACAAGAAATACATCAGATATAAAAGCATACCAACTCCTTATTGAAAATGAAGTCAATACTACTCCAAGAAGGTTCAATGACTCCATTAATAAAATAGTCAACAACTTATCACTACTCAATAAACTAAAACATAAGAATAGCTTCAATGATTCAATGAAAAAACCTCTAAGTTACTATAAACATAGACTGTCTAGGAATATACAATCTCCAATTTTACAAAAGTCACCATTGTGCAGTACTCCATTTAAAGTTAAATATAGAGGGGAATCTATATTCAAATTTTCGCCTATATCTGTTACAAATGATGATGCTAATAGCCCAAAGTATACAACTATAAGGGAACATAATGATGATAGTAACAATAGCATAGTATTTTTAGGGAATAATAAAACGCGAGGTTCTAAAGATTCAAAGGCAAATACTACACCTCCTCCAACATACACTGTAGAATCCGCTCAGACATCTGCTGAACTGAATCCTAATAATAATATAAACTGTGATATAGATGAATTAATGCCTGAAATAGTAACAAATACTGGAGAAGTCTTCCATAGAAATAATAAAAAAGAAGAAAAGGAAAGTACAGAAATGGTTGAGAAAAGCAATGCAACTTCTAGTGTTGAAATAAGTTCCTTACAAACCACAGAGATTGAACTATTTTTGGGCTTTTCCAATGATGTTAATAAAGAGATTGTTAATGAAGATGTTAGTTTACACAGAATCTCAGATTCAGATGAGACAGTGCATAGAAATGAATTGACTAAAATTAAAGTTAGTAAAAATATTGGAAATGAAGAAAAAGACTGTCAGTATCAGACTGATAATATCAAAGAAGATATCACATCTTCAGAGTCTGAAAATGATGATAAGGATTCTTTGTATGACACATGCAATAGTGACCAAAGTTCTATTGAAGAAAAAGAATTAATCAAAATACCCATAGTAAAGATATATAGAATGAATGACTCTTCATTCATGAGATATTATGAGAAAATTAATGACTTTGACTCTGAAAGTAATGAACCACATGAAAGCCTGAAGAACAAAGGCTCAGATAGTTATAATGATAGTCTGCAAGATGAAGAAATTGGTAAAAATATTATGAATATAGATGACAAGATTGATAAAAACTATTTGAGTGGAGAAGAAGAAGAAATTCCCAAAAATAATGTTAGTCATGAAGATGAAGTTTTTTCTCAAGATGAAGAGTTCGCTAGTTTTGAAGATAGCAATGCTTCAAATGAACAAACATCTGAAAATGGTTCTAGTACTAGTGTGATTGCTGATAATTATTTATTAGAAAATGAGGCTAGTGAATATATTGACATTATTTCATCTAATGATGATGACGGAGAATCCTATGAAGAAGAGAAATGTGTTAGTTTTGTTACGACAAGGAGGAGAAATGAACTTACAAATAACTCTATGATGTCTATTTTTAATGATTCCTGTGCGTCTTCTAGTACTGATTGTGATAAGACTGTGCTTAGCAATAAAAAAGATCCTGATTTTGAAATAAATGAAGCAACAATAGATGAAAATAAAACATTAATAAACTTAAATGAAAATAAAACATTAATAAACTTAAATGAAAATAAACAACATAGTAGTGATGAAGAACTTTTAGAATTAAGAAAAGATGTTGATTGTCAAGAAAAAACACCACCTACTTTGCAAAATTGCAAAGAAAAAGAATGCACCAGAATCTCATTTGTAGGCATTAGGACAAGTAATATCACTGACCGAAAAAGCTCCATTAGAAATAGAAAGAGTTCTATTAAACCAAGAAGAACTACATATTCCAATCGAAAAAAATGTAGCTTACCCAGAGAAAGTATGACAAATAGTCCAGAAGTCTCCAGGAATACTTGTTTTGAAAAACCAGGAATAGTTCTTCAGCCCGGAAAGAAATGGGAGAGATCACTGAGTATATTCAGAAGAATGACTATGATGACAGATCATTTTGATCAGTCTATTCTCGAAGATGAACCTTCAGAGAAAAAAGGACGGAAATATAGACAAAGTGTGATTGAGACTATGGAAAGGCAAGAGTTAAATGGTAGGTACATTTTAATTCTTTTATTATCACCGTGTGTCCGGCCAGCATTTCGACTATTGGGAGTTAGCTTCTAATTTTACCAGACATAGCTTTATGCCAATATTGTACATGGAATGACTGTTTGTCTGAACTTACAAACTCGAACCAAAACATATTGTTACCTAGTGAACTGTGTTCTCCAGACCTGGCAAATTCCAGCTTTTATTTTAATTCTTTATTAAAAATGGTATACACATTGAGTTATATAATAATATAATAATAATAATTGTTTATTTTTATAAAAGGACATAATTTACAATAAAATTATCTTGACATCTAAAATAGATCACAGTTTGCACAGTTGCCTGAACTAGGTTGAACCTGTGTCTCAGGCTAGACAGTACATAAAAAATCTTATTCGAATTATAAATAAATAAACAGTGTAAAATACTAAAATTAAAACTAACATAGCGGAAAACTAAAGTGGAACAGAGTGTTATTAAATATTTGCTGACATAAAGTAAAAATTGTCTGGGCGTACATGGCTCTAGGTATGCAACGCTGCGCAAAAAAGTAATTGCTGTCTTTGTACATAATTGTAATACATCAACTTAAAGATAGGTACATGATTTTCTACGTAACCTAATAGGGTATTTTACTCCATATGAAAGAAATTCTAAAAATATACAATTCAGATAGCTTAGGCAACAAGCAATCGGAAAACGTTAAATTTAATTAATAAAATAACTGAATAAATTTTAAAATTGATTTCAAAGTTTTCACTTTGTTTAGTCTGTTGTTAAAAAGCCAAACAGTGTCCGCCATGATTATTACGTCTTAAGGTTATGTAAACAAAAAACTGACAACTGTCAACTGAGCAACTATTACTATTTTTGTACTATAAAACTTTACATTTAATTTTTTATTAAAATAGTAGTAATAATACCATGGAAGAAATAAATACTACCATATAATAATACCATAAACTATAGTAAAAAATACAACTAAACAGAAAGATTAATAACAGCGCATTTGTTTACATACCCAACTGACGTCATGACCACAGAGTAACATGGCGTCAAGCGTTTTTGTGATTTTACGCGCGAAAATAGAAATTGTAAAATTGAAATGCAGTTTTATGGCACTTATCGATTGAATATATTTTTTTTGTTTTTTTTGGTTGTTTACTAGGACCCTAGGATCAAAATGAGATATTTTTTAAAAATGGGTGTAATACCGTATTAATACCTATTACATTCTAAATACAATTAATAATTACGATAAGCTATAAATATGATTTTATTGTAAAACTAGCTGTGCTCCGGCATGCGTTGCTATGCAATTTTCTACCTACTCTACCTACCCTTCTTACCCTACCTACCCTACCTTTTCTTTGCTATAAACCTCACGGAGCCCGAGACCTTTCCAACAAATGCAAAACCGTGGAAATCGGTTCGTGCATTCTGGAGTAATAGCGTCAGGAAGGAAAACCCGACTTATATTTTATGTAGTAGAATATTTCTCATTTCGCCATTTCTGCCTTTTCGGTTTTGTAGAGGTCGAATTGTTTTTTTGCACAGCAAATCACAACTTTTTATCATTTATGAAATTTGTTCTGGCAATCAAACCCAGTACCATATTTTCTTATTTGAATAACCACAGAGTATTTTCCATTTCCTTGCAAATAAAAAAATATACATACTATTTTGACATTACTTATTACTGGCACCTAGGAAATAAATAAAAACATACAAAACATGGAACAAACTTGACACTTCCATCCAAAGTTTCAGTGTAATGTCAGGTTTGTGTTTTTTTTCCTAGAAAAACAAATAAAAGTTGTAAATCTTTATTCAAAATATTGAACTATTTCAGGTTCCCTACACAATGAATCAATCAATAGTCGCAGAAGTACCTTTGTATCTAAGCCGTGTCGATCTACAATTAGAATTGTGAAAGTGAGTACTAAAATAAAAATAGGGTAATAAAAGTAGAAAATTGCGGTTTCACGTAGATAAACACGTGAATTTATTTTCAGGATCCTGATATTTCAAGATTGAGTCTATGCAACACAAGTATATTTGATGACTTGAAAGGTAATTGTTCTTCTATATTTTAAGTTTGGTTAAAACTGTATTTTTAGAATTTTAGTAAGTTGCCATTATATATGGCGATAGTTCAGATTACTTAAAAAAAGCAAAACAATATAATCTGTAACTTATTGATAGCAGTACAAATTTGAATGAAACCGCAACATTATCGCGGCAGTACCGTACCGCCCAATCGCAATGACACCACAGCTAAACGAGCGGCAATCTCGCCATCCACACAAGCATTTTCACTGCAACAAAAACCAGTCTTATCACTTCGGTCTCAGCAATTTGTTGACTTTGCCGCTGCGGTTTGCAGTTTTCGAATAATGTAAAAAAACTCCTCCAAATTGAATTTTTAATACCATATTTCCAAAGGACCATGCATTGACAACACTTTGTGGTAGATTTGTTAGTATTGTTTTATGGTAACACTCAACATCTCGAATTAAAATTTTGATTATCTGTGGCGGTGTGGCCGTTCTGTGCATTTCGTGGAAGAAGACGCTTCGTGTGGTCTTTGTCCATAATCATTTTTATTTTATTTTTATTTGTAACTGCGTGTTTCAAATTTGATAATTGTGAACTTAATATTTAATACTATTACAAAGTAATAGTAGAAAAACATTTTTTGAAGAGTGACCATTTGTGTTTGAACGCTAAAAGAAATAATTGTGTCTGGTGTCTGCCATTGCGTATCCGTAACGGGATAACAGCTTGGTTCTACGCCCTTTGTTCTAATAAAGTGTTAAATCAGCCAAGTGCATGCATCTTTCCCTGCAATACACAGGTTAGTTCCAAAATCGTGGTGTTTTTCGGTCCTTATATTAATTGTCGTAGCGTGATTCGTTGCGTCAACGAGACGATTACGCACGGGGGGAAAGTACGTCCAAGTACTTCCTACTTTGTGTAATGAATGTCTTTAGCCGTGGATTCGTGAATGACGCGTTGTATTTTTCAGGATTTTTGAACGAGGAGTGTGATGATACGATTATCGAATTATCCAAACTCTCGATCGCTGATCAGACGCACGAGGTCACTGTACTAGACACCTTCCATGATACTTCGAGCCGTATAGCTACAGCAAGGGATTACGTGTTGCGTCGATGCAATCAAACAGACGCGATACTATTTGATGAATGCTATCCGGACACGTGAGTACCATAATGTTAAATTTACGCTCGCAATAATATTTAAAAAGAAAAGAAAACAAAATTGGCGGCTAAATAGGTCACACATATACAAGATGGTGGCATTGTTATTAAACATCTGTAGCCTGTCGGTATGTAGGCGTCGAAACAGATATTTTGTTGTATGAATGGCTGTCCTACATTTTAAAACATTAATATTCAATGACATATACCTATATGAGTATTAGGTTCAAATTGATCAACTGCTCTACTTTTGAGCTATCAATGTAATTTAAACCATTTTTATTTGTCTGTTACACAATTTTGTGTCATTGGAAGTAATGATGCCAATCTGTAAGGTTGTTGCAAAAAGTGTTTTATGTAATCATTACTGATTCAGACGAGTGATTTAAGAGTTAAGTAGACTAAAAGAAGTAATTTTATTGTTGCTTCTATTTAGTTCAAGATAATGTTATTTAAAAATAGAATTTAGTCAAGAAAACCTGAACTAATTCCAACAACCTATCAATAAATTGATTTCCACAGAAATTAACCTACCACATTTCACAGAAGAACATAATGAGTCATGAGAGTGAATGTCTTTTCAATTGACCTTTCCAAGGTATATTAGGGTACATTGTCCTTTACATTTCACAAGTTTGCTTCATTTATCTACTACATATACCAACCTACTACAGTTTGTTATTGTTTGTTCATTACACACTAACTGCGAAGTAAACTTGAAGGATGTTTTTCACTTCAAAGAGGAAAGACAAAGACTTTACTTTAAACATGGCCAGGGTTAATCCATGTGTGTATTATTGGATGCTTGTCAAATATTTATTTTATTTTTCTTAAGAGAAAATGCAAATATTTCTTTTGATTTCAAGGTAAAACTCCTTACTGTCTTTTTTATAAAGATTCTTAAACTAAAATGTTCTATAATTCTATGCTGTCTTATTTTATGACAATGGCAGGTAAGATTTGTTTATTGTTTTTTTATAAATCTGTACAATAATAATAAAGGTTTATATAAAATACATTTTCTATCACACAGCATGACATTATTATCAGTTTTTAGTCATAGGCATGAACATTGTATCCTCAATGAATCAGACATTGCCTTAGTCAACATGTAAACCTAAACAATTTAGAATGAGTCTGCCAACCTATATTCATTATCTCCATTAAGTATCAACTTTCATGTACTAAGTATGTAGTTTAAAACCTCATTTTAATTGAAAAATCAGATAAGTATTTGTTCTGATTCAAGGTTTCAAGTGTCACAAGACATAACCTTGTCATCGTTCAACATTAAACATCATATCATATTCAATTTACCAATAACATTACCATGATTAAACTGTCAACGTTTGTTGAATCATACTTTTTTTTAATACAATGCAAGGAGTGAAAGTTGTTGAGTTGATCTTTGAATAATAATCATGTGGTCAAATCTTGAAAAGAAACCACAGACTAGGAATTTAAATCAGAGAGTATGAGTGATTGTTTAATATTTATTTTGTTTGAAGTTTTGTTTATGAATTTAACTACCACTTATGTTGATCTCTTTGCTTCTGTGATAATACATAGTTGCGAACTTTCTTTTCTGTGTCACATAGTAACTGTGGATTTCAAAACACTAACTGATGTAACATAGTGTATGCATGAATATCAATGTTGTAGTGTTGTTAATAAATTTAATGCCATATTAACACCGATAACATTTTGTAAGCACTGTTTCTATGCAGAATTCTGCAGCTCCTTGTACTAGAGTGCCCTTTGGAAAGTATTGCATCAAACATCACTTTATTTCAGAATTTTTGAGCACATATAGGGTATTTGTGTATAACTAGTTTCATCTATCATCATTCATTTAATCACAGAAATAGTGAGAAATATCAAGAGTTGTATGATTATGAAGTGTCTGTGCTTCATCATTACAGATTCTTTTATATTTCTCATGTTTCAAAAGGGTTGAATTGCTATCAGTGTCACACTATCACCATTATTATTTAAATAAACACACCTTCTAAGGTTTCATCTTAATCTAATCAGGAAATATGAGTGTGTTCTGTTTCATTTGTTTACATAAGACAATGCTTATCAACTAGCACAGTATAAATGGCAATGGATGTTCTAGTAACATTTAAAGTGATATTTAGTTTAACATTTTAGATTCAGTATGGCTTGAAATGTTGAAGCTTTATTGCAATATTTGTGTAGATATTAGGCACCATCATTTTTATTTAATAAACAGATATGCTTGATTTGTTTGTTAAATATGCAACCTGAAAAAAGGGGTGTTTGTTTGAAGCCTTTGTCTGTCTGTGACATTGTAGCTCCTAAAAAGATTAAAACGTTTTCAAATGCTGATTTATAGCAGACAGCTATAAAAAATAACTGTCAATTGCCCCTATGATGTTGATTAATTAAATTGGAATGAGTTAAAAATGGGAATGAGCACACTTATCCACCACATGGAATCGGTTTGACCGCTACAGAAAAAGCTTTTATTTACAATGAAAACGAAAATCTTATTTCGTCTCATTTCGATTCAAACGACGCGAATCAATTCGATTTAACACCGCATCCGAAAATTTACTCTATAAAAAGCTTTTTCTGACAGGTTAAATACGATTCTGCATCTGTAAGTGTATTCAATTCCTAAAAGTCCAGCATATCTGGCAAGCTATTCTAAGTCTCACTACTCGTGCCTATAACAATGTACCTAATTATAGGTTGTTGAAGAACTGCCACAAAATCGGCGAAGGAGTGTACGGCGAAGTGTTCCTGTGGCGCGCCAGAGATGGTCGGGCTCGCGTATTGAAGATAGTGCCCATCGCCGGCACGCTCAAGGTCAATGGGGAGAGTCAGAAGGACTTCCACGAGATCATATCTGAAATTGTGATTGCTATGTAAGTATTTCTTTTAATATGTTGATTGGTTTTTTGACCGCATGCAGCGTTTGACTGGCGAGCTTCTGTTGCCATTTCTCCATCTGAAAGAGGCGAAGGGCGAGAGTTTTTCACCGAATTTCTAAAAGGTCTAATTTCCAGCGTCATTTTATTGACCTTGTTTTTGAAATAGTAACAAAAGCTGGCTTGTAATTCCATGATACTATATGCTAGGCCAGATAAAGCTTAAAGGTTGAGATTAACTTTGATAAGAAAGCGTGTAAATACTGCCAAGGAAAAAAGTCGCTATACATTCATCCAGTTATTCATGTTAAAAAGAGAACATAAACATCTACCAAACAATCCACTTCGGAATCTACTTCAAAGTAGTTACTCTAAACTAGGTCACGAAAACTGCAAAACCATATATTTTAAGAGGACATTGTTAGATTTATGGAATTCCGGCGACGACGTTCAAAATCGTCTCCTTTGTGTAGCTTCTTTGCCAAAACGACTACTGTGACCTTTGTCGTGACAGTTTGTTACAGTAATATATATTTATGACTAGCACACTAACATCAAGACTTCGCAAACTCCCTAACCAGCTATTGTATTTACATTTGGCACTCAAACCAAGGTTCTCGCTCACTACGCCGAATAAGGGTGACGCTGTCCTGTTTCGTGATATTTTAATTCAGGTTTTGAGTTCAAAATCCGTGCTTAAAACAGAACGGATTTTAGTATAATTTTCACGCTCACAATATTCGTTTAGTCGCAAAAATACATTCTCGTAAGATGACTACTTTCACTTACAGAACCGGGCCGTCTTTTCGACGGAATTGAATATTGCAGCGTAATGATTATGAAACCGTTGGTCTGAAGCCCCTAAGTCTGAAAACCAGTCTTAAGTGGCAGGTATCATGATACCCAGTGCCTGCCGGGGTTGTGGAAGTCAAATAGGTAGTCGCTCCATGTAAAATTTAGCTGCAACCGGTTAGACTGGAAGTCTGCGACTATTCACACTCATCATTTTCCTGCCCATATCCCATTCTATTTGGGGTCGGCGCAACACGTTTTCTTCTTCCATTCTCCCCTATTCTGATAAGGGAGAATGGAAGAAGAAAACGTGTTACTCGGTTACTCGTCGTTACTCCTTTCTCCTTCGTGTGACTATTGATACTAATATTATGAAACCAATAATTCCTTGCCAGATGCCTAAAGTTAAATTAGGCGAAATATTGATATGAGTTATCGAATTTATCAGCTACCTAATTAGCATATCTACCTAGGTGACCATTTGTGTAAACTATTTAATTACTTTTCGCGCAAACATTGGTCTCATAAGATATCTATCATAAATGTTTGTGTACTATCACAGACATCTTTGTATAATTAACTGATAATATTCCTTTGTCTAATCATGTAAAATTTAATACAGTATCACTCCACATCGCAACACTAATTTATCTAGGTCATTTTATCAGTTCATTAGCAGACTTGTAAATTACAGTAAGAGCTTATAAGCATAATTTATGCCAAACAAATATCTGCCTTAACGAAATGCTGAAGTGACCCATTTTCCTTCTTAACACAATGTTTGCCGCTAAATCTATACGCTACGATCTTGAGCGAAACGGGTCACTTCCGCAAGCAAACGATGAGTAAGCAAACACGTTTATATAACGTTGTTTCTTCAGCTTATGTACCACTTTATAGTAATTTTAACCAACTTAAAAAAAATGTTATGTATTCGATCAACAACTTTTTTATAGACTGTTTCTGACGGTTTTTCTCACCTAGTCCACCTATAAGTACTACTGCTGAGTATAAGGCCCTAGGTTCGATTATTTGGGTTTGATGGAATGAAGAATTAATTAATGCAATAATCTCGCCCCCTATTACTTTTGTACTAAAGCTACTCCTCTGCTTAATGCCTCTGGGAAAAGCTAGCGTCATGTAATGTTATTGTATTTTAACAATGTAATAGTTCTCCTTACAAGTATTTTTTTCTCTAAACTTTTGGGATAAGAAAATTATGTAACCGCTTTTACGGAGTACAATTTTCCTCATAGAATTTCTTTGGGCAAGAAAATTGCGTAACGGCCTTTCAAAGGTTTCAGAAAATGTGAACACAGGCTTTGTTACGTAAGTTCTTTGTACAACAGTTTTAAATCTAAACTAAACTTTAGATTTAGTTCGAACTAAATCTAAACTTTAGATTGAGTTCGCCCTTTATAACATTAATCTATACTAATATTATAAAGCTGAAGAGTTTGTTTGTATGTTTGAACGCGCTAATCTCAGGGACTACTGGTTGGAATTGGAAAATTCTTTTAGTGTTGGATAGTCCATTTCTTGAGGAAGGCCAACAGGTGCTGAGCAGCGTGGGTGAAACCGCGAGGAACAGCTAGTCTTAAATATAAGTGGAGAAATGTGGGTGTGCTTGTAGGCGTAGTGGTGTAAAGTCGTCTAGAAACCAACAATACAGCAATGTTTCATTTATTAAAATGAAGAGTTAAAATGAAAACCCAAGCTTGCTTGTATGAAAGTACCGCCACTATAGGTACCATATAAGGATTGTGGGCGTTATTTAGTTGTTAAAATGTAGTTTTAACCATTGTTTTCTTTCACAGGGAATTGAGCGCACTACGCGCTCCCATAGCCGAGATTAATCGCCACTTTGATGAAGGGAAAGACGTCGAGACGCTGGATCTACATGCTGTAGAAAATGCAACTGATATTTTCAATGAGGTTAGTTAAAAATTATAGTATCATCCATCATCAGCCTGTAACAAACTAAATTTGGACAAATAATTAAGATACCTTTCAAGCAAAACGTAATTAAAATCGGTTCATCCGTTCAAGAGCTACAATGCCACGCACATGTACAAACTTATGAAACCCCATCATTGGTCGGGAGTTGAAAGAAACAATGACAGTACAGTTGATCGAGGGTCGTTGGTAACAGTTAAAGTCAACCAGTGTAAGTTGGCATCGCATTCTATTAGAAGTACACGAGGTCTGCTCAAGGTCCAAGGATACCATCGAAGTCCCTCTGTAAAACTGCTCTGACCTACATTAAACTAAGTATTTCAGGATGTCTCTTTATTGTGTGGTTAGTGTTTCACCTGGTTCGAGAGTTTTAAAACGCCCATGATTGACTCGGCCTGATTTTGCTTAGCATTCCGTCGAGAAATATCTCTCAGGCATTCTGGTTTATTCCTTCACAGAATCATGTACTAATTACACAATACACACATGAATCGGAAAAATTAGCCGTGTGTGTCTTTGGTTCAAAGTTCAAACTCCCTATGACGTGGCATATAGGCTGCAGCACTAGGCTATTATTGTTGTAGCCAGGATGTTGTCACAATAACTTTACGATTCACATTAAGATCACTATCTCTTTTTTCTATAAAGGTCTCTCAAATCAAACGCAAATCAACTCTATCGTCGCCAAGTTTCATTTAACTTATCCCACACAGTCTACTATGTATTCGTATAGACGTAAGGTTGAAGGTTCTATGTTATATCCGTAGTCCACACCGCAATCAATACTTGAGTCCTTGACACAAGCGAGTACAAGGTTTTAGTCTGTGGGGAAGGTTTCTGTGACGTAACCCAAGGATTATGTAACCTTGATTTTCTCAGAAGCGGAATTTCTAAGATAAGTCGCTTGTGAGATATTGATACGTGACTAAACGGAGAGAAACTTAATATTTCCATCAACATTGACCTCCAAGTATGTGACCAAAGTTCAAGAGTAAATATTTCTTGCCTGAATGAATTTTTCACGCGAATGTTACATCACTCAATTCTGCATTCAAACTCTTTAGTTCATAAGTGCAACGGAATGACGTAAGCTATGCGAAAAATGATACGCGACACAATGGGCAGTTACGTAATGTTATTGTGTCCGAGATGCGAATTATTGGAAACTGATAAATATGACGCGAGTCGACTTTGCTAAGTGACAGAACGCTTTGAACTTATAAGATAAAATCTCTACGGCTGTGTCGTGGTGGTGGTAGACCACTCCCCCTATTACCCAAAAGAGTAAGCTTGAGTCCCAGCAGTAGGAATATCAAAAGACTTCTTAAAAATACGTGCTTAAGTTATGATAACAGTAAACGGTAAAAAAATAACGTACGAAAACATTTCGATCCCAAATATCGATAGGTCAAACAAATATTGGTGCAGATGAGAATGAACCGTCATACATACATACGTCATAATACTGGCGCCGTTCGATTTAGGTCAAATAAGTTAATACTTCGAAAGGTTACGAATACAAATTTCTCTATTCAATTTCCTGTAATGACTAACAGATAGCTCCAAATTGCGTCCATTCAATTTTCTTGTTTATCTAGTGTAACGACCTGCCCCGGTGCTTAACAGTTTCACACGGTTTTCACGACAAAACATTGAGATTTTTTTATTCTTCCGGGGTTAATTCTCTAAACTAAATGATTGTGAGAAACGCTGCAAAATCTGTTGCGTTTTTGAACGAACAACGCGGTCTTACGAATTCAAAAGCGGCTTTACATAGTATAATATAGGGGTCATATGGATCAATATATGTGTTCCCACTGAAGGTGAAATGAAAAACATAACACCACCCAGTATATAAACTCTACCACGTGTAATACATGATAATATGTGGCGTAGTAATTGTGATAGTATAACTATATGAACACAGCGAGAACATGCAGGCAATTAAAGTGTCTCGTATCTTATTATTTGACGTGCATACGATGTGTATGTACGTTGATGTCATGAACCGGCCATGCCCCCGGGTTTCTGAGAATAATACATATAAATATGTAACAACAGGGAAAATATTGCATTATTCAACGGTGTATTTTCCTGGGAATTGTTTGTTTTTCCTCCCGTTTTATTCTGTTATCAGGAGAGGATGGGTTAGCGGCATTTTTGTTCCCATTTTTAATGATACCGTGTTTTTTACTACCATTCTATGATTAAATGTCAACAAAGAGTCACCTTTTATGCACGTTTTGGCAATAACAACGTCGTTAGGCATCGGTCGCAAATATAATCAGTATTCAAGTCTTAACTAGTCAACATTTTCAGAATCGTATCTGCATTCCAGCCATTCTTGAAATTCCGAGACAAAACGATACCTGCTTGGTATCTCAAAAATGTTCGTCATCCACTTCAGAAAATGATAACGGGACTAACGAAATTCCGAAGAATTGATAAACCCCACTCTGCGCAGACCTTTCTTAATTTTGAATGCCACTGTGTGGGGCCTTTCTACCTGATAAAAGCTCCCCCTGGTTCTTCTAAATAATTAAAGGTTGAGATTTATTTTACCTGTGCTACGTTCTTTTACGTCATCTTTGCCTTTCAGCTAATTATATTACAAATTGAAGTAGACGGCTTATTCATCATGTTTTTTTTTTATCGGCCAAGAATCGTCTAGTAATTTTTTTGTACTATAAAAAATATGCTTTATCTATGTTAGCACGATAAATTGTAAAAAGCCAACAGAGTACGACGAATTATTTAATCTTTCATCACGTTTTTCGATAAGCTTAGAAACTCCCAACGTTTATGCATGCAACGTTACTTCTTAATATGCTGTTACTATACGCCACGGAGTTCTTGTACTAATCACGATAATTTTCCTTAAACGATTCTACAAAACGGATTTCATTTATTAATTAGCAATCTTATACTACGGTTAATAGGGTATTTATCGCAAATACCAACATTGTTCCGCATTTGTCATAGATGCATTTAGCATAACGATTTAAACCAATGGCCATACAAAATTAGGTCACTATGATGCGCGTCACGGATCGCTTCTAGGAAAATGAATCACCTGTTCCACGGTACGGCAGAGAATACACGTAAAATTTTACTTTCGTATAAATGTGTGAATCATTGTATTCACAAAAACGAACAGCACTTTGTTTGTTTGATAAAGTTACTAGGCCGCACTGTTATCGGAACAAGACATCCCTATCTTCTGTGCACAGCTGGCACATAATTTGCGTTTGTTAAAACCAATTATAAATTATGATTAAACTGTCGGAATTTATTTCTTTCTTTCACAATTACTCATTGTTGTCGTTTCATTCATTATTTATGTGCGGTAGGTAATTCTTTGGTAGTCTTTATCATCATGTGTTGTATGAATGTGCAATTTGTTTTATCACTTGACAGATTTTTCCGATTAAGAAACCTGAAATTGGAGGTCATTTGTACACGATTATTTCAGTAATCTTGATTTTTGAAGCATTGAAGAAGAAACGTTCTTGTTTGAATTTGATGGCCGTATGATAACTGTGACCTTTTGCCTTTGATACCCGTCAATCGATAGCGGAGGATAAAATATTCCTTTTAGATATTAAAATATCCAGTATCTACTGTTTACACCAGAGGGACAAAACAACATTTCCATTTTCCTCCCAGTTGTCATCTTCTGAATTTTTACCTCCTTACAACAAAAATCCTTATCCTTACTAATATTATAAAAGCGAAAGTAAGTTTGTTTGTCACCTCCTCACGCTTAAATGGCTAAACCGATATTGATGAATTTTTGTACAGAGATAATTTGGACCCTGGAGACGGACATAAGCTATGTTTAAAAAAAAGATTGTGATATGAGGGAGAAAGAGGGAATAAAAGGGAAAACTTAGCTTTTACAATAAATAAGGTCCAGGGCAAAAACTACAGGTAGCAGGAACCTGTGAATCAAGAAAAGGTTACTGTGTTACCCCGAATTTAACGCGAGCGAAGCCGCTTACAAAAGCTAATAAATAAATAATAAAAATCGTCATGGCAACAGGCTACAACAGCCAACAGGATGGCACATGCTACTTCCTTTCATATCACAAAACGACAAGTGCGAGCAGCTGCTGCATATTTTTTTATTGTGGCAAGTGGTCTTTAGCGTTTATTGGCAGCCATCGGCCATTTGCCTTAAATGAATGACGGGCTTTTAATTCTACGCTTCGCGTTTGACCGCTGGGACTGAGACACATGTTTTTGAGAAGCCATTTTTACATTTACATCGGTAATTTCTATTGGCGTACATAAATGAGTTCTGTTTCGTCATAGAAATACCAGATTTCTTGTACGACTTGCCAGAGAAACAAAATGAGCTAGAATCGTATTTATAAACTTTTCATTTTAGAGCTTCCTGTTATTTGTCGATTTCATCAGTCCAGTTAGTTGCTGACTTGTTTTTTGAATTGTATGAAATGCAGACGTTAAAGTATTTCTGTGAAATCTGGAAGATGATTTTATTCTGACAGCTCTTCTTATAATTAGACTCGCGGGCACTAATTCACGATAAGTTATCTTGTGTCTTGTGACGGGGGGACCACCCAGTAATATAAGGTCCTCACTCATTGCTGAGCACTTGAACATCACTACATAGTATAAAACAAAGTCGCTTTCTCTGTCCCTATGTCCCTTTGTATGCTTAAATCTTTGAAACTACGCCACGGATTTTGATGCGGTTTTTTTAATAGATAGAGTGATTCAAGAGGAAGGTTTTTTATGTAGTAGAGAAAAGTGTGGATATTCAAAGATTTGTAACACCCGTGCGAAGCTGGGACGGGTCGCTAGTTATTAATATTATAATGTGATGCTGATCTACAAACAATAGGACACCTGATATCGTGCTTGCATTCCCTGGTCCACTATATCAATCCCTAAATCAATTCCTTTAGCATTAGGACGCTACTGATAGCGTGAACATCGTTGCCAAGTTCTTGGGATTGGAAACTCCAGCTCTAAAACAACGCCATCTTTGTCCTCAGGTGCTAGCAGTAAGGTGTGTATACGGCGGCTACCCAGCCCGCTTGCTCGATCTGTGGGATCTGTACGACGAGTGCAAAGGTTCTGAGAACGATAACCCGGCGATATTGCCAGCTGATCAGCAGTTCATAGTGCTGGAGCTCGCCAACGCGGGCCAGGACCTGGAGAGCTATCAGTTCAATAACGCTGAACAGGCGTATGCCTTGTTTATGCAGGTACGTACGGTGTGAAAGCAATTTTTTCACTTTCGTTTTCTTAAGCTGTGGCATGTGTTTTTTTTTTTGTTATTTTGATGTTGTGTGTGTATATTTGCTAGTCGACCAAGATTCCTAGCCGTCTTATAAAAGGTCGCACCTTCGTCTGCCTTTAAAATCTCTCAAATATTTACGGATACTAATACCAATCTTGTTTGACTCGGTCGACTAGTAAACATTAATTTTGTAAAAAAAAATATCAATGTGAATGTATTTTAGGGCCGATTTTTCAATCCTCAGTTAAGTCGTCGAATAGCTATCTGGCCAGTAAAATTATCTGGCTGTTTATCAGGCGAATAAATATATTACATTTTTCAATCGTGTATTAACTGCAGAATAGTTATGTGAGGCTTATGCTCGCAAACTTCACACTATTGATGTGCAAGCGAGACGCACTGATATGGTATTCAACGTGTTGAAAAAGAACGAAACATGTATTTGAGATTTGACGTTTATTGCAATACAGCAGATGCTTGACACGTGCATAACACAATGCAGCAAAAACGTTTGCTTCGTTGAAGGTTTTGATAATGTAGATTTTATTACTGCAAAGATTCTTAATAAATTGCAATAGACAAAACTGATTAACTTATGTGTTTCGTGATTTATTTTATCCTCCATGAAAGCAACTTAGCTACAGTATTTTTCAAATTTGTTTTCAAATTAAATCTTCTCCAAAATTCGTTGTCTTGCCATGTTTTCAAACAGGCGCTTTCGTAAATCTATTTTTTTTTCTCTCGAGATAGTTTAAATAATTTAAGATTTCATCTTTTTTCAATTGCTTCGTCATTACCTACTTGTTTGAAACTCGTCCATAATAATTACAAATCATTACATTACTTACCTACCCCTATCGTAATAATACCAAAACCCACAAAACGAAAGTAACGGTCAAAAACAAACTAAAATATCACACATAACGGAGAGATAAAACCCTATCCGGCCCTTAAAGTAGCAGGTAACTATATTCCTCCGTTAGGGACATTATTGGACAGTTAACTACTAACTGACCATTGAAAAATTAAAAATCTTGCTATCCATCGAATAAAGACTATCTAGTTGTTTATCTGAGGATTGAAAAATCGGCCCTCAGTTGCTAATTTTTCAAATAACATTTGTTATAAGTGCATTTTTCGTTATGACATGATTTGAACTGACTTTCATGAAATGATTGATGGTTTAATAAATAGAAAGTCGCGTTCACTTTCGTACATTAGCGGACCATTTATTTGATGTTGCAATCTCGAAAAAGTACAATAATATGAGAATTACTATTATGAACTTACCTTGTTATGTTATGGTTTTTTTACGTAACAACTAACCATTTAGGTCGGTTTGTTTCGGCATTGCCCTCTGGGCTGTGTTGAATCGGGCTGACTCTAATCATAATGGGATCCTAAGTAATAAAAATATACTTTTTGATAGTCTGTGAGGCTATCCTGTATCGTGAACTTGACTTTTATAATACAGGCAAATCTGTTATGTATCCAACCAAGTTTCGATTATAGGCGAATGCTCGGTAAAGTTACGTACAGCAGCTAAACATACCATAACGCGTTAAATGTTTGATTTTGTTTCTTTTTTGTTTTTTTTTTTCAGCAGCTCTCTCAACTGCATGCAACAGTCATCGCGGACGATAAGCGATATTCTAGTATCAAGTTGATCACGTATCTTGACTAGATTATCACTTATCCTCTGAGGTAGCTTTCGCGCGCTTTTCATGTGTTACCAGTGTGTGGATTCCTTTATTTTATTGTTTTTTTTGTAGCATGATTTTTTTATGCATATTTTTTGTTGTTGTATGATTGTAGATAACTTAATTTGTAGGTTGTTAATTTGTATGTTTTTGATAGTTGTTGTTTAATTACAAATTATTAAGATTTACTAACATATTATTTGTGCTACCAGGTTGCGTATGGTCTGGCTGTTGCAGAAGAAGCGTTCCAGTTTGAGCACAGAGACTTGCATTGGGGTAATGTGCTGATAGCGCCTACTGAGCAGAAGGTATGTTGAAAAAAATTACGTACTTAAAACATTTAAAAAATAGGTAACATTTCTCCCAATCACCATGATATTTTTGCGGTCCTCGTTAAACAGGGTACAATGACATCGACACTAAAACACTACCACACATTCAGTACAATCTTCTGAACTATAGAAAAACCCACTCGGTCAAAATGCATAGTAACAGCTGATATAAAAAAAAGTACGAGGGTTCCGTGCAAACTTGCGAAATAAACCGCCATATCTTTTGACTGCGTAGACTTACAGTTGATTTTTTAACTCTAAAGGGCCACTGATTTGATTATATGGTTTTAATTTCAAGTCGATATCTCCACGCGGTCCCGGGACAAAGGGTCCTGACAGACAAACGCACAACAAAGTGATACAATAAGGGTTTGGTTTTATCTTTTGAGGTACGGGAACTCTTAAAATAATAAAATGATGTACCGTTTTAACGTCGTTGTACATGCCACCTTGTATATCAACTTGTGTCAATCGACATCAAGTAATATTACAGTTCTTTAATGTTCTAAGGAAAATCTCACAACGACGGTGAAAACAAAACCACTAAAGCGAGAAGTTGAATGCTATCCATGACGCCACCGTTGTCTGTCCGTCACTCCGTCCATACGATCGCGATGGCGCTCATTCTGGCGCGACGGCTCGGTTATCGAGTAACTATCGCGAGGCTCACTAATGTAGCGCTGTCACTGCGATCAGTATTGTCTTGTAGGATCTGGTTATCTGATGTTTTAGGCCTGAGTCAAGATAAGTTGAGAAAGAAAGAGTAATATACTTAGGGCCCTGGTTTAACGATTCGGTGAGTAGATGTTTGGTACTTGGGTATTTGACACCAAAAACTAATACTTAACGAGACAAAAATTAAAAAAAAAACACTTTAATGAGCCGGAAAACCCGATTAATTAAGTTCTTTTTGTTGCTTTGAAATTATAGTCATAGTCCAATCATTGTGTTGTTTAGTGATGGCAAACACATTTAACGATGACAAAAATCTATGGTAGAATCGCGTTTTGGCAGGTCATTACAAGTTTGCAATTGATTGATAGTGTCAACTGCCTTATTGCCCACGTCTCTCTCGTTGCTTATGTGGTCATACCCGTACGCGACTCTATTCCGGACTGTTATTCGTTCTCACATGTATGTATAATCCCAACATAAATGATGTAACCCTGATCTTTTAAAAATAATATTATGATTTGAAAGAGTGACCATAATAGTTTCCATCCTCATATCATTCCTCCATAGAGCTCTACACTTTGTTTTAATGCCTTGTGACTTACTGGGGCTGAAGTTTCTGTTTCTTAACATTCAGAAGTGCCTGTAATCTATAAATATTTAATTGAGTTATTGAGTTTCCGTTGGTGACGGCATCACTTGTGAATTGAATTTGTTGTCAGGTGAAGGTTCTTATCAAAGAGAAAAATAAGTAGGTAGGGGGGGGGGGTGCACGGCAACGCATGCCGAGCACAGCTAATCCTACTAACAACTTATAAATTCGAATGTTTGTGAGTTATGGATGTTTGTTACTCTCTCGTAAAAAGGGCTGAATAGATCTTGATGAAATTTGGCACAGCGGTAGATTCTAGTCTAGAATAACACATTTTTATAATTTAAATACGTGTAGTGTTAAACAGATTTGAAACATAGCCGAGGCGCAAATAGTATGTAAGCACAGTAACTGGTTGTGCTATGTGGTTTCTGCCTTCCCCGACTTTATATACAGGGTGGCCAGTTGATAGACGTCCAAAGAAAAAAATTAGATGCCTTATGCTAAGGGGTACCCGAATTACCCCCATGTATGTTCCGCGATTATTTGTAGTTTAGGAGCTAGAATTTTTTTAAGTACTATTTTCAAAATTTTCACCTAACATTGGTTTTTATTTTTTATGTCTTTATTCCTATCATTTTTAGATATTCTTTTTTGTGGAAACTATTAGCGATAACAATAGCTACCATGCAAAAAAAACCGTTTGCCTAGGCATTGTAGAACTTACCACAAAATTAGTCCAAAGTTCAAAATTACCATTAGAGTTCGATAATCAAAAATGTTCAGAGCTTAAAAAAAAATAAGTTAGGGGTGCCAGAGGTTTCTAAATGATCTTAAAAACTTTTATGGACCTTCAACAGACAAAATCGGTAAAAAAATATAGAGCTTGATCAGGGATTATTTCCTGTAATTAGCGTTGATAGCAATAAAAGTATTTTTACAGTTATTGTTATAATTTGGGATTTCTTTATTTTTGCCACTTTTATGATAAAAAATACGGTAGATAGTTTACAAATTTTATTAAAACACGTTACAAAAGGTTTTCAAAGTGCCGCCGTACCACAGAAATACACAATCTACATCTACGGAGGAAATTGTCTTTTAGTTGTAAACCATGTCTCGTCTCAGTGTTAAGTTAACGTCTGACAGCAAAATTGGTAATTCTTCAAGAACTCTTTGTAGGTGGCTCCATCGAGCTTGAACAGCGGTCTGGCTATGGATTCTCCATAGTCCGCTATCGAGAATCCTCATTCCGTAAGACCATAAAATTTTCAACACCACTTCAGTGTGAACATGTGGTCCAGCGTTCCAGCGTTCTCAACGGTGAACTACCAATTACTTTACCACCACCATTCGAGCTGCCGTCCAGGCTCGTGATGGTACGCACGGGACACTAACAATGAGGAAGAGCTAAAACGGAAAATTGGAGAAGCGGGAAATGTGGCGGGCCTGTTGGTGTAGTGGTTAGTGGCCCTGACTGCTGAGCCGGAGGTCGTGGGTTCGATTCCCACCCAGGACAAACTTTGTGTGATTTTTTAACTTTGTCTGGTTACCATAACACAAGCTCTGCTTAGCTTGGGATCAGATAGCAGTGTGTGAGTTGTCCCAAGATATTTATTATTTATTTATTTAATGTTGTAAGAACTAACAGAGAAGCCTTTAGACTTTAGACAACTAAAAGACAATTTCCTCCGTAGATGTAGATTGTGCATTTCTGTGGTAAGGCGGCACTTTGAAAACCTTTTGTAACGTGTTTTAATAAAATTTGTAAACTATCTACCGTATTTTTTTATCATAAAAGTGGCAAAAATAAAGAAATCCCAAATTATAACAATAACTGTAAAAATACCTTTATTGCTATCAACGCTAATTACAGGAAATAATCCCCGATCAAGCTCTATATTTTTTTACCGATTTTGTCTGTTGAAGGTCCATAAAAGTTTTTAAGATCATTTAGAAACCTCTGGCACCCCTAACTTATTTTTTTTAAGCTCTGAACTTTTTTGATTATCGAACTCTAATGGTAATTTTAAACTTTGGACTAATTTTGTGGTAAGTTCTACAATGCCTAGGCAAACGGTTTTTTTTTTGCATGGTAGCTATTGTTATCGCTAATAGTTCCCACAAAAAAGAATATCTAAAAATGATAGGAATAAAGACATAAAAAATAAAAATCAATGTTAAGTGAAAATTTTGAAAATAGTACTTAAAAAAATTCTAGCTCCTAAACTACAAATAATCGCGGAACATACATGGGGGTAATTCGGGTACCCCTTAGCATAAGGCATCTTATTTTATTTTTGGACGCCTATCAACTGGCCACCCTGTATTTATTTAATACATATTTCTCATTCTGTCAGCCGTTTGAAGATGATAATGATAGTTCAACTATTTTTAACTTTAACGCATTTAATAAGTTATAGTGCTAGTGGACCTTAGTCTACCAAGATAACTCCGTTTGTACCACCCAAATACTAAGCATCATATCAATATAATAATAATGTTGTGAATAAAATAGTAGGCCTATTACGCAATGTTTCATTAGTCAACAGTTGTCTTCATATAAAGTCAAAACAGCTGTCTTCATACGAAGCCAAACCAGTTGTCATCATATGAAGTCAAAACAGTTTAAAATTGTGCTAAGTTTGGTCTGATCAAATGATTAGACGATAACAAAAGAAGTAATTGAATAAAATGTTGGCAATAAGTATATTTAAATAATCATTTTCCTTCATTGTAGTTTAGTCTTCGCTTTTATGTACAATATTTCGCTCGCCTGTGCCAAATATTCCGTTCGGAATTTACCAAGAAGTTGCCTTATTTTAAATAAAGCTCAGTCGCATCTTGTCAGGCTATTTTGATTTCAATAACAAACGTTGTCTAACGCATGTATGAGGAACTCTCAAATAAACTTAATTTATATTTAAAGAGTTTTTCTTACAACAATTTGTATCTTCTGGAGTCAATTTTGTTTAATAATACTATCGTATCAAGACCCAAACCGATGCCAGATACTATTGCCAAGAATGTAAATAAACTACAGGAAGCATTAAATAAAAGAATCCGTTGATTTCCCTCAGTAACCGGATACTATAACCGCACCTTGGAAAGAAAAGAAATAAAAACCATGTTCGAATTACAAATAATGCGCCAAAAAAGAAATAAAAACCACGTTCGAATTACAAATGGCGAGCCAAAACAGCTGCACTACGTAACATAAATTGTATAACTGCCATTGTACTTTTGCACCCAATATTTCTAGAACAATTTAACCTTGTCGAAAGACCAGTCACCCCATAAGGTGGATGACTTTGCGGACAAAATGTCTCGTCTACTCGAGTTAACGTCCTGGGGTGACGGGTCAACGAACTCCGCAAGATAGCCGGGCGAAATTGTTATCGATAACAATATTTAATTTGTATAAACGTTTTTTACGATCAAATATTAGTGTTTAAGAACAATAGTGATACTGTCTGTAAGGTAATAATTTTAGGACTCGTCTGGTCTTAGTGGACATACTAGTACATGTCATGTAAAAATACTGTTTTCAAACCAGTGGTAAAAATATCGGGGCCCTTTCTTTTTCCATTATTTAATTCTGTCAATAGTTCTGACAGGGTAATTCAAATTTTATATTAACACAAAACAATATTAAAGTTTGAAACTAAAAAGTCATAAATTATATTAAGTTGATTAATAGCAAGCAGTCTTGAAAAATTAATGCTGGCTTATTAATTTATCGCAAGTTCCAGATGTAAGTCACGACCTTGCGCTGTTGTTATTGTTGTTGTAATCGTTAAACATTATGCAGCGAAATGGTGCAACAGATTAAATCGAAATAATTTCAGCCGATTTGATTATCTGCATCATCATCTGCTTAGCATTTTATCGCCGATTATCTGCATAGCGATTTATTGATATCAATCAATGATTACCAAAACAGTTTAAAATAATTTAGATATTTCAATTTGTAATCAAAATATATGTCATTATGACATGATAACCTTGACTAAGACCTATATTCTAGAAGGACGTTTTGTAAGTTTTTTAAACGTGTTATTAAGTACTGATTAGTATGAAATTTTTCATTTGTTTAAACTGTAAAGTGTCGTCAGGCCTGACGACTTATTCTCGTTTCAATAAACTTTTCGCGACTCGAGTCAACAAACAGACGCAGACGATTTTAGCGCAAGTGTCCTAGAAGTGCGGCCTCAGAAAGGGTAGGCCTAAAGGTCAAAGGTTGCGGCCTTACAGGTTCAAGGTCTAACCGCAAGGTAATTCAACCTTATTAACATTTGGAACTGTGAGGGTTATGGTAATATACCCAATAATTACTGAAAGAAGTGTATACTATTTTTTGGTCTGAACGAAAAGGCTTTATCCGTTACCTAATATAGAATTAAGTTTCCAACTTCTGACTGACGACGGATTTAAAGGCTTATTACAGCTGTCCATAGTTGTTATCTGTTTTTTAATCACGTCACGTCATAAAGAAACTAAATTAATGACCTATCTTCTTCCGCAGTACTCAACCTTCGTTCTCCGCGGACGTTCTCACCGAGTCCCGCGCTGCGGGGTCGCGGCGACAATCATCGACTACTCGTTATCTCGTGTGTCACTACCGCTGGCTGGCGGCGAGTGTGCGGCTCTGTACAACGACCTCGCCACTGACGAGTCCCTGTTCGAAGCCGTCGGGGACTACCAGTTTGAGGTGTACCGCCTCATGAGAGACAAGTTGGGGTAAGGAACTGCTTATTATAGACAAATATTTGTATCAAAGAGTGCTTGCTTAAAGATATAGGTTCAACTTCAAAGTACCGATCCACCACGGTTGGTAAACTTGCATCTTCATGCCATCATCGGCGAGAGTACCGTGATATCGACCGTTGTAATTAAATTCAAAAGAAAAAAATATCTAGGTGGTGCTAGGCAATCTTCGTTCAGTACACCCGCTTGTGAAGATGGCGCCTTCAAGGCTTATCAATAAATCAGCTGCTCTTAAATTTCATGTAAAATTGTCTAACCAATGTGTAATGTGTTTTAAACACCCAGTGTTAGTTTTAGAACTAATGATCTGACAACTGCATAACTTCCTCGACATTTTATAAACGACAACAGTCGTTTTGTTAAGCAGATATTTTTATTACAACAGTTGCAATGCGATGCTCACGACTTAGACCTGCCACTGATTTCTGGCACTATGCCAAACAGAAAATCTTCAATTAAGAGTAAAGTGCTCCACTTTACAGTTTAAACAGTAATGAAAAAGGACATTCACAAATACATGATCTTGACGCCAATCCCCAAAGGTCGTTTGATATCTGGGGAATGCCCCCTTGCGGCCATGCTATGTATTAATTTAACTTCCGCTTCGTTTTCCCCCACGAGACACAGCTCTATTAGCTATGAATAAAATGTAGGTAGGTAGCAAATGCCACGTGTAGCAACAAATTAATGAGACACGTCACACAAATGACGCACGCAGGGTAAAACTATATGTGATAATATTATTGACTAGAAATCTGGATTGTAGATGTCATAGAGCAATATTTTGTATTTACATGGTTTACAGATTTATTGAAAAAAAAAAAGACAATGAGCATTAATATTGTTGTACATTACAGATTTCAAGTTGCGTTCCTTTATAAAAAGTAAGAAATTGTAACAGAGCGCGATTTACCTTATTTGTTTTTTAAACCGCTGCATACGGTTAAAATGGAAACCGGCCCCATTGTGGTTGCTGCGAAAAGGCTTGTCCATAAAAAGCCCTGTCCTTTCCCTGACGATTCTTGAAATTAATTCTTAGGTACTAATATTGTTCTATCTTCTTTACAGAAATGATTGGAAGAACTTCGCGCCCTACACAAACATCCTGTGGCTGCATTACACTGTTGATAAAATGATAACGGCCCTCCGCTACAAGAGGATAAACACGAAGATTCACAAGCACTACATTGACAAGCTGAAAGGAATCAAGAGTAGAATACTAGACTACGGCAGCGCGGCGCTGTTTGTCCTAACAGACAACGAAATATAAACGAACAAATTATGATAATATACAAAACAATTTCATATGTAAATTAATCCAAACTAGTCTTAACAATGGTTTTAATAAACTGCTGCTATTGCTATAAATCTGACATGACAATGAATTACATAAATTATAATAATGTAAATAAAGTTTGCTTTGATAAATTCGTTGAAATGATCGACGCTAAAAGTGTTATTTACAAAGTTGTCGCATTATTAGAACAGTATCAGAAAGGTGCCTTTTTAGATAAGGTAGTGCCTTTGTTCACATTAATAAATTCATATAATATTGTGTTCCGAAACCTTTGTTTTATTTCGAGTTTATTTATGGTCACTATCTCCCAATACATCCGTGCATTGTTTCCTATGAACCAGCACGTCATGGCCTCCAGTAGTAGTTACATAAACTATTGTTACCCTTACTGCACACAGTAAAAATGTTGGTGATGTCTTTTAATATATACGCGTAGGAGTAGCTTCCCGGGTGACGCAAATTCTCATACTTTTGTACAGACTACAAACTATGTCCGTAAGGATTGAGGAGCCACATCAGATTTTTTAAATCTGATCTCACCATTATTTAGCAGCAATTTAGCTTATTTTGCAGCACGAATTCTAGATTTAGCAGCAAAATATATCACTAGTTATTTTAATGCAAAAGTGGCTCCTCAATCTAAACATTTGAACTGAGGAGCCACCTGGAACTCGTTAAGTAAAAGATGAATATTTATGAAAATTTTGCAGCATTTAGTAGCAATTTAGCATATTACCTGCTAAAACTTTTGCTTTTGTAGCTCTAAAACGAAAGAAAATACAATACTTTTTATATGGCTCCTCAATCTAACCTCAATAAGGGAATTTCTATTGGATGTGAGCGATCAATTAATATATTCGACATATTGATCATTTAGCAGGTCTTGTGTTTGTTTTTGCAGTATGCGAGTAAAATCGTAAAACAGAGTAAATTTTTTATATGAACACATTTTCTTTGGCTCCTCAATCCTGACGCTCTAATTATATATGTTTGACTGTAGCCACCTGAGATCTCAACGAAATCTAAAACCAGATATACAAACATTTAGCAGAAATTTCTGCTAAATATATCTGCACACTTCAGTAATGTACATATTTTGGATTCTGAAAAAACAATACTTTACTACTTTTTCGTAAATTCTGTGTGTAGGGTGACCACATTTTGGGGGTACCTACAAATTAAAATTTCACTTACGTACCCAAAATAATATTTATTTATTTATTTTGTCACATTATTTCCGGTTGTTCTCGTCTTGCTAACGAAGATACTTGCATGGACACAACCTTGTAACTAGGAATGTCCATCAGCAACTTGGTCTAAAATACAGGCTTGTGGAATCGGAAGTGCCGTACCGTACCGTGCCGTAACTGGGTCGGGCACAAGCCTGTAGCATGTGCCCGACCCAGTTAACGAACATGGCGATATCACATTTACTGGGATCCATCCATTTATTTATTTATTTATGCACACACAAAATACATGACAAGACATTACATTAAGACTGAAGAGCACAAAGGTACTGCTTATTTCAAAAGAAATTACTTCCAGCAGACCTGCGAGAGGAGAGTTGGATAAGATATGTAGACACAGTGTGTGGAAAAGATAAAACAGAAAATTTTAGCGATACCGATGGGCTCCTATTTTTTGGTATTTTTTTAAAATATATTTCTTTTTCTTTATTTATCATATAATTAAATTAATTGCTAAATATATACAACCTATAAATATACACAAATGGAAAATTACAGGGAGTCAAAAAATTCGTCCGTATCGCCGTCAACAGGTAAAGTGCACAGAAGGCTGGCAACATTACCGCGTTGGATGGCAATGCTTATTTTTTGTGCAAAAAACAGGCCAGCCCTCTGGTCACGAGAAGAATCAACCAACCGCTTGGCGATTTCTCGAAATACTACATGGGCACTCGGACCCCATGGCCCTAGTGTTTCAACCTCAAACGGCTCAAAACATAATTACCAATCAAATTGTGATATTTGCGCCGCTTGAGGTTTTCAGCACCTGCAGCAGCAGCTCCATAAGGTTATTCCGTTATATGTATATACAGGGTGGCCAGTTGATAGGCGTCCAAAAAAAAAAATTAGATGCCTTATGCTAAGGGGTACCCGAATTACCCCCATGTATGTTCCGCGATTATTTGTAGTTTAGGAGCTAGAATTTTTAAAAGTACTATTTTCAAAATTTTCACCTAACATTGGTTTTGCGTGAACGGGCGCTGTCAGTTGTGACTGGTCATCTTTCAGTTGCCACGGCTTATTTGAATTAATTATGTATATTTGCAATTCTTTTTGTTTTTATGGACACTTTTAATGTGCACGTCTTGCTACATCGTTCTCACATATTTTATCATATAACACGGATGATGTAACCAAGGTTCTGTAACAATATTCTGATTTAAAAGAGTGTCCATGGAGGTTCTTGCCCATTCTTCTCCATAGAGATCTACGCTTTGGAATGGGCAACTACAGTACTTTCACAGTTATTATGCCTTGTGACTGGGACTGTAGCTTAATTTATATTGTTGTCAATGTTTCGACAGTTCAAAAGTGCTTGTAACTGGCCTACTTGAAATAAATGATTTTGATTTGATTTGATTCCGAGATTTTTCTATTATTTATGAGTTTTATTTCTTGTTTTATTATATTCTAGTCGTAGTATTTTATCTGTTGGGTCATTTTTCCATTTTATAAATAATTCGTCCTTTTTTCTGCACATGTTATCAATTTTTATATTAATATAAAAAGTAGTAATTTTTATTATTTGACGTAAGTGAAATATTAATTTGTAGGTACCCCCAAAATGTGGTCACCCTACACACAGAATTTACGAAAAAGTAGTAAAGTATTGTTTTTTCAGAATCCAAAATATGTACATTACTGAAGTGTGCAGATATATTTAGCAGAAATTTCTGCTAAATGTTTGTATATCTGGTTTTAGATTTCGTTGAGATCTCAGGTGGCTACAGTCAAACATATATAATTAGAGCGTCAGGATTGAGGAGCCAAAGAAAATGTGTTCATATAAAAAATTTACTCTGTTTTACGATTTTACTCGCATACTGCAAAAACAAACACAAGACCTGCTAAATGATCAATATGTCGAATATATTAATTGATCGCTCACATCCAATAGAAATTCACTTATTGAGGTTAGATTGAGGAGCCATATAAAAAGTATTGTATTTTCTTTCGTTTTAGAGCTACAAAAGCAAAATTTTTAGCAGGTAATATGCTAAATTGCTACTAAATGCTGCAAAATTTTCATAAATATTCATCTATTACTTAACGAGTTCCAGGTGGCTCCTCAGTTCAAATGTTTAGATTGAGGAGCCACTTTTGCATTAAAATAACTAGTGATATATTTTGCTGCTAAATCTAGAATTCGTGCTGCAAAATAAGCTAAATTGCTGTTAAATAATGGTGAGATCAGATTTAAAAAATCTGATGTGGCTCCTCAATCCTTACGGACATTACAAACTTATGAGAAACTGTGTCAGCTATGCGAGCCGGCGCCCATTGCACGGCATTGACACGACAGGATTTTAGGTGGCAAATAGCAATATACATTAACATAATGGCAATAAAGTAGAAAATTCCATTACCTATGGTCGTAATAACAAAAATACCACTTTGATATGCTTGAGAATGCTTCGGTACGCCGCCGGCGCCGAGGCAACACTCGGGGACAGCTTGCTTCGTTCGCGCAGCGGAATGTTGTTGAATTTAAAGATTTTAATTATGCAGATATTTAGTGTATGACGTCGTGTAATTCTGTATGGTAAAAAAAAATTGTGCATGCAGCCATTGTGGAGAAATTCACCAAAAACTGATTCCGCTGCGCGAACGTTCGCCCAGCGGAACTTTTTTTGAAATATAGACTTTAAAAGAAAACTGATGTGTCTAAAAATTAGTGTGTATAATTATGTATGTATGAATAAAATTAGTGCATGCATAAACTTCGGAGATATTCAAGTTTCCGCTGCGCGAACGTTTGGCTATTAGCTAGTTTTCATATAAAGCGCTTACATAAAGAGCTGTAGATTTTTACATATATTGTTTTGAATTTGTGTATATTTGTGTAAAAAACAGATTTAAAAAAATTGCAGGGCTTAAAAGATAAAATATGTATAAACGTCAAAAACGCTTATTAGGTCGTAGTTCTAAAAGTCTGCACTTTGGGGTCTAGATTTTCACGTTTATACAAACCTTGTAAGTGTCTGCAACATGTTGCCAAGTATCAATGATGTTCCGTTAGTAATTAAAGAGTTATAGGACAATTTACCATAAATAGATCACTGTTTACAAAGCAGTCAAATATCACGACATTCTAAAGGAATTACATGGTAAAATGTATGACCAATAATTAGTGTATTCATTCAACTATTCACATGCAAAATTTCATGTCATTAAATTCAGTAATTAAAGAAAAACAATTAAAACACTGACGAAGCATCGAAAACCTACATAACCCGACCAAGTTCGGATGGCTACAAAAAAGCGGCCGAGCGCTTGCTAGCCTGGAGCAGAGATGATTATTTAAAGAAGTTATTAAAGGCCTGAGTAGATATTGGTACAGATGTGCGAAGCAGAGAGGACACGAGATCTCGTCTCACCGAAGCAGTGCGGGGATACCAACGGGCTAGGCCGCTCACGTTCTTCTTTTCTCCGCTGTGCCATGCTGCCGAGTGCTGGTGTTGGCCTAAATAAAAATGAGGCATCTTCTAAAACTCAACCGTACCCATTAAAGCTAAGCAGAAAGGGGAAGTCCAAATAACGAAATTCTTTTGGTTTTCATAACACATCTCTGTTCTCGTCTCGTGTCCACTTCGGTGGAGTCCTAGCTAAAATGTGCCGCACACTCACAACTTTTGTAGGCAGTTTAAAGCGCACCAGTAACACCTCAAAAGACTCTTACAAAAAATGCGGAAGGCATGTTAGAAAAGGACAAGATGACTAATAATTAAGTAAATAAACAAATTCAAAACTAAAAACGATTTTATCCGTCTCTATCTAATTTCTGAACGGGATTATTTTTTAATCTATCGGATTTACTGATTAGTTAGATTTCCAAACGACCTACAAACCTGTCATATTGAGTGTGTCAGTCGCAGATTGCAGCAGATTGCAGTCAATCAGTTTTCTATTTCTTTTGCTTCACAATCTACAAAAATGTACGAAAATAGCAAGGACACATCAAAAACCAAATAAATACGAATTAACATCGTTTTGTTCGTTAAGATTCTCGACATCAAAGTTGACTCGATTATTTTAGAGTGTGTAATCAGTCCAGTTTAAATATTCATTCTCGTCGCCTTATTCATGAAGTTTTCTTCAAGCTGGTGTTAAAAAGACCAAATGAAAAGTATATTCAGTGTAAAAATGGAGGCAAGCAACGATTCTTTGTCTGGTAAGTGGCGTACAATGGTTGAAAACGGTTATGTAAAGTTGTTGTGTTAAATCGCGTGTTTTGATGTAATTCAGTGTTATCTCCGCCGTTGACGGGTTCCCCTGCGGTTCTTCTGACTCCAGGTCGGACGAGGAACATCGCGCAGGACATGGAAGCCTTGAGACTGTCGCGCCAAGACAACCCTTACCTCCAGGTAAGGCCAATATGATTGTAAAAGATAATTGCGCCTTGTTACGGAAATATTTGTAATGAGATGCGTCTTCCGCGTAGATTACATGTAAATATTGCAGGAAAATTTCAAGGAAGTGTTTATGAGACATGTTTTCCAGTATTCTTGGTATTGTTTAGATATTCATTAGGTGGGATTATGTTGGTTCATTGTTGGGGTTTGAATGTAATCACAGAGTTTCAGGCAATTGTATAATGACTACACAAGTATTTCTAGTTATGTATGTAATTGTAAAGTTTATATAATGTTGTATTGCCCAAAACTATTTTTGCAAATTATTTCTAAAGAATTTGCTCTCCATGTTTCACCTATATTTAAATATCCCATTTGTAATCATAAGTAATAGTATTTATACTGTGGGATTTGTTCATAAATCGTTGTAATTTAATAATCAAAATAGAGAAAAATTTTAAAGTTAGCTTTTGGCGCTAATTTTAATTAACTGATCCCTTAATTAAAATAACCATGACCCATATGAACAATTAAATAAACAAAAGCTGGAGTTTGTGAAGGATGATAGGGCAAGAAAGGAGGTCTGATGCGATGCAAGTAATAGAGAAGTATGAAGAAGCAAGACATACAGCGTCAACCCAAAATAACTTGCAATAAGAGCAGGAGATAGAAGAAGAGGGCTGGACATATGATTCATTACCCCATTAACAAATGGAGCAACCAAGTCACCCTCTGGCAACCAATTATAATTGGAAGGAGATGCCTAGGAGGCCTATGCCAAAAGGCACACCGAACTTAGGGACCTTTTGTAACCCTATGTTTAGGAATAAAAGATTATTATTATAAGAGCAAGAGAGTTATGAAAGGCCATAGAGACAGCTTTGCCAAAGCCTGCCTAAAATGTCACCCACAAGCAAACAAGCAAAGTATAGTTGATGAATTATGAGTATTTTTAGAGATCTAAGGAGAAGAGGAACCTTTATGATCACTTTGTTTGTCTGTCTGTCCGTCAAGACTCATATCCTCAAGAACTCGTAGAGTTATATCCTTCTTTCACCAATATCTGAGATGTCTTAGATAAACTTCTAAAAATACTTATAAATTTAAAAAAGGCATATTGGTACTATGAGGCGTTGAACCTTTGGACCACAACTAAAATACCAACATATATTTTTATTTATTTAAATTAATATTTTCAGCAGGTTATGGTTAGCAGAGAGAGTCTGATAGAAAGCCATGCTGAGGAGTGTGAGTCAGATGACACCATACTTATGTCACAGGTAAATAATTACCATTACTTTGTTTGTTTCATTTACTTCTTGTGCTTCACTGTATTTTTTTTTAATCTGTTGTCGGCTCTCTAGCCATAATCAGATGTGTTCCACAGCTCTTACCCCCAAATACTGAAACGTCACTCAAAATTTGTGGGCTGCTTAACATTTGAGCAGCTCTTAAACTTTAGATTTTGTATGGTCAAACGTCACTTCTGAGTCTCTGTTAAACTTAAGTGGGACTTAAATTTTGAGAGACGTTTCAGTATTCGGGGGCTAGTGTTGTAGGTGGCATTCCATATAATTTTGTTTGGAATTTAAGTTCTCTAGTAAGTTCCTATCTAGTTCATTAGTGTGTTTGTTAGTCTGTGCTTGTATATCATTTGTTAAAGATTAATATAAAATAAATATATAATTTAAATAACCATATCTCATATACAATACAATTTTCTACAAAGATCACCATTATATGACCATGATAATATGACCATATAAGATTGCTCTTGGGAACGATATTTTCACTTTTATAAATATAATACTTGGTTTTTATGATTAAAATGGACCAAATTAAAGGAGAATCTAAAAGTTGTTGTGACTGTCTCATTCGTTTAGTGGTCGTACGTATGACTGCTGAGTATGAGAGTCATAGTTCAATTCTTGTGTCAGGCAAAGTTTAATTGAATTTTTTCATCATGAATTTCTCAGTAGCATGACAAATGACGTCTATTTTACAAATAGGTTTTAACAAACACTTTTATACTTAATTTTTTTTTTAACTAGATGAGGCCTGTGTTTTGTAACTGACTACTCTGATTAGAAACAGTCAAAACAAACTCAGTGGTCATAGTTTCTTTTAAGGCCCAGACAAAAATCTTGGTCAACTTACATGAAAACTATGATTAGTGTCTGAGATGATTTTTTTTAAGAAAAACCACACAGATTTTGTTGGAGTCTAGATTTGTGCCCGGTTGGTGGCAAAAGGCGGCGAGCCTTTTGCCACCAACAACACCACCAACCTATTACAGGGACTTTAAACATAACTGGCAAAATATGGGTGTACTTATTAGGTAGGTTTACCTTTATTCTTTTTTGCGGATGGGAAATCATCAAATGACTTCCTCTACTCTGGGCGAAGCGAGGGGTTGTGTAAGACTTGTACTGACTAAAACCCACCCATTTTCCTTCATTTTTTTTTAATGCGTTGCCCCACACTAGTAATTTCTCCTGTATCGTGGGTGCGGTTACAAACATTTAAATTCATATCACACAAACAGCCAGACCCGAAACAACTACCTGTAGGCCATACAAATATTTGTTCCGTGCGGGAATCAAACCCGCGACACGCAGCGCAGCAGTCAATCGCCCAGCCACTGCGCCAACCGTGCCGTCTATTGCTCTTTATATTCCGGCGCCGCGGTATCTCTTTCGAACAACCCGCAATCCCGGCAGGGCAATCATATTGTTGTATAATAATAGCAGTCTGGTGTAATTTTTACTTACACTACTGTAATAGATTAAACAAGAAACACAATTTCTTCAAACTCGTTATCTTGTGTATATTTAATCTCATCTCATTTAGCTATATATGAGCTATATAAGAATTTATAGCACCTTATGCTATGCTTACCTGTTTTCAATCATAAAAGTCAATACAGAAACTAAAATTAAATATTATTCTGCACTAGCTGTTCCACGCGGTTTCACCCACGCTGCTCAGCACCTGTTGGTCGTAGCGTGATGTTATATAGCCTATGGCCTTCCTCAAGAAATGGACTATCCAACACTAAAAGAATATTCCAATTCCAACCAGTAGTCCCTGAGATTAGCGCGTTCAAACAAACAAATAAACTCTTCAGCTTTATAATACCGCGGCTCCGGGGTTTAATACAAAGGGTAAAAAACAAGGAACATGGGTTTCATTAAGTACAAATCGACAGTCCCTTCCGCTCCGCCCAGAGCGGGAGAAGTAATTTGAACAAAAAAAAAATGGAATATAATTTATGGTAGGTACGATAATGCCGCTTCCTCGAATTGGTATCACAGATGATTGTATGGATTTTCAGGTATCATTTTACATCTTTTTTCTTATTATAAAATTTTCGGGGTACAGACTACAGACGCCTGCAGGCTGCAGGTCAAGCTACCCGAAACTGTCATTTTTTCCCAATGAACCTTGAACCTAATACTTTAGATATAAAGTCGAAAATCTATCAAAGAAATCTGACAGATTCTAGTAGCTTGATGTGCAGGCGTCTGTACAGTTATAGTTTACACGCCTTTGAAACGGCTTGACCGTTTTTTATGTAATTTTATGTGTATATGTGTGTAGGTCTGAGAATCGGTCGTAATATGTTTTTCTTACTCCTGAGTGATGAGGGTGCCCGCTGGGCACAGCTGCTTTTTGGTGTTCCGAACCACAAAATGAGAAAATGTCTGTCTGTCAAGACCATTTATCTCGGAAACGCAGGAAGGTTTCGATTTCCCCCGGTGTGCGAGTCCAACTCGCACTAAACTTGTCCGGATTTTTCTATAAAATATAGCTTTTTAACACCAGGAAGTGGTGAGAGTGGTCATTCTGGGGACTGCCTTTTGTATAATTGACGTTAAAAAAATGCTGATCTTCAGTCTGGTTTGATTAAATTAATTTTGAATTTAAACCAGCGTAGCAGTGATAATGTTATTCTTTATGCATACGTTTTTTAAACGTGGACCACTCGCAAGGTTCTGTATTGTGCGTGCGTTCATGGTGTAAAACAAAGTCTAGGTTTTAGTATCCATGTGCTGTTCAGTCTTTAAACTACTCAATCATTTTGATGCAGTTGATACCATGATTTACATCCTTACTAATATTATAAAAGCGAAAGTGAGTTTGTTTGTTTGTTTGTTACCTCTTTACGCTTTAATGGCTAAACCGATTGTGATGAATTTTGGTACATAGGTAGTTGGGAACCAGGAGACGGACATAGGCTAATTTTTATTAAAAAAAAGTGGGAGAAAGAGGAAGAAAAGGGAAAACTTAGCGTTGCTATTACAAATCAATAAGGCGCAAGGAGAACTGTGTTTACCCAAATTTAACGCGAGCGAAGCCGCGGGCAAAAGCTAGTTAATTATAAACGCATATAATAAAAAAACCTCGATATCTTGTCAAGTCTCTGAAATCCAACCATAGCTAAAATCCTTCTTTAATTAATTTCAGGAATTTGGAAGCACTGCCTTAGACTTCATAGAGGATGACCCATTGACCCTAAAAGAGGTCCACGAACACATGATAAGGTCTCCACCACCCACCAGTTGCTGGCCACACGGTAAACCACCACATTCCAAATTAAAAAATAATAATCATCTCTGTCCCTTACAATTAGTTGCTGCGTTATTGCATAAATTAAAAAGATATATTGTGCTAACAATTTCGAACTTTTTCAAATGCTACATTGGTAAATGTAGCAATTTTAACCATGTTTAATAATTTTGCTTTTATTAATACTAACGTTTTAATTTTAATGATGATACTTTTCTATGAAACACCTGTAATATTTTAAAAAATAAATATGGAATATAAATTTTCTTTTTTTGTAGACTAGTTACATTCAATAAGTACTTTTTTTTTATAAAATAGAAAAGTGTCCATAACATACATTTTTTTTAAATTTACCATCAATTAGCCATCGTTAGTACACTGTACACTTCTTTATCTACTGACATTATTAGTATATAGGGCACATCAGGTGAATGACTGATAACACTGATCACCAGATTCACACAGTCTGATACTGTTATCTTATAATTTTGTTTAGATAGCTGCTTAACATTGTTAAAAGTCTAGTCTCGAAATTATTATAAAAAAAACACGTTTTTTGTTTTAAGTAGGTACATGACTGGCAAAAACATTATTTTGATTTTAGTCTGTACCTATGTTTTGTAAAGACGAAAAATGGTGCGAAGCAGTCTCCCGTGCCTAGGTAGTTTTCTTAGCCGTAAAAATATAATAGCAGTTTTATGAAAGACGAACCTGTTCCCGTTTTATCACATTTTTTTTCCTCATATCGCCGAGTAAAAGTCACATTAAACTATATCTCATTTCATTAACACCAAATATACACAGTTTAGGTTTAAAGACATCTATCTTCTATAATATAAATATGAATCGCAAAATGTGTTGGTAAACGCATAACTCCAAAACGCCACGACCAATTTTACCTTTTTTTTTTTAAATATTCGTTGTCCAAGTCCAAGGATGGTTTTTACGACGAGAAAAAAAATCGAATAATTGCCGGGAAATCCCTAAAAACAGCCCATTTTTCCATACAAAATGTGGAGTAACTTTATTGTTATTCAATAAAGTTAGGTAAGTAGGGTAGTAAAATTGCAACGCATGCCGGGCACAGCTAGTTTTCAATAAAAACTTAACATGTCACTTACTTGAGAACAATAATCATTACTTAAATACTAAATTGGGTTCTACAACATCCGTTAAAAACTAACTAAAACTTTCCCAGCCAACGCATTCATTTCTTGGGTTATCTCCGGTTTGCGATTAAATACAAGCTAAGCTGGGTTTTGAATGCATTGAATGAGTGTTTCTTATGCTTGAGGGTATTTTATTTATTTATTAAAACTTCATGCACAAGTAACAAAACATTGTACAAAGGCAGACTTAATGCCTTGGGCATTTTCTACCAGTCAACCTTAGGGTGATGCAGAGACAAAGACATAGTAGGTGCAATGAGACAGGAAATATCAATTTTATTTATAATAAATACATAAATACATACATAGAAGATATACAATAGTGAAGAGAGGTAACTACTAAATATGATGAAAATCTGACAACTTTTTTATTTTGAGAAGAGTCTGCCAACTTCTTACGTAAGTGTTCGCGAACTTTTACCTTAAATGTAAACCGGCTGGTAGCCATCCTGATATTCAGAGGGAGCGCATTCCACAGGAAAACCGCCTGGACAGAGAAGGAATATTTAAGGAAACCATTTTATTGTATAAATGTGTTCCTTCAAATGTTAGTTTACTGTTTATATAATTACTAGCTGTTCCACGCGGTTTCACCCACGCTGCTCAGCACCTGTTGGTCGTAGCGTGATGTTATATAGCCTATAGCCTTCCTCAAGAAATGGACTATCCAACACTAAAAGAATTTTACAATTCCAACCAGTAGTCCCTGAGATTAGCGCGTTCAAACAAACAAACTCTTCAGCTTTATAATATTAGTATAGATGATTTAGTTGTTTTGTAATGTTGTTGAAAAAGGACATAAGAATCTCGTATTTAGTGAAGCCCATCAACAAACACATAACAAGCAATGAAGACAAAAAAGTGCTAAGTACGATTTGATTTTCATTTGTTATTGCTCTTGTATTAGTGGGGATTAGCCAATTTGTTACCCAACCTAAGTAACATTCAGGGTTGCCAAATAATAGTGTAGTATCGGGAAAAGGCCATAGACCGATACCTAAGGGTATTTTAGTTTTAGTAGAATTTTGTCGTACGACTAGATAAAACGTGCTTTGTATTTTCTTTGTATTTGTGACATTTTTAATAAACCTAAATAATCTCATCCTCTGTTTTTTACACTAGAATAGAATCAGACATTTTTAGGGTTCCGTAGTCAACTAGGAACCCTTATAGTTTCGCCATGTCTGTCTGTCCGTCCGTCCGTCCGTCCGTCCTCGCTTAATCTCTGTGACCGTTTGCACTAGAAAGCTGAAATTTGGTACCAATATGTATATCAATCACGCCGACAAAGTGGTAAAATAAAAATTTGGCGCAGCTGGCGGGCGTGCTGGGCGCCAAGGAAAAAATTGTTTTATTAGGGTAGCCACCCTATATGTAAAGTGGGAAGTGTTTTTTTTTTATTTCAACCCTAACGTGTGATATATTGTTGGAATGGTATTTAAAAATGAATAGGGGTTTACTAAAATCATTTTTTGATAATATCAATAATTTCGGAAATAATCGCTCCAAAAGTAAAAAACAATGTGTCCCCCCCCTCTAACTTTTGAACCATAAGTTTAGAAAATATGAAAAAAATCTGAAAAGTAGAACTTTATAAGGACTTTCTATGAAAATTATTTTGAACTTGATTGACATAACAGTTTTTGTACAAAAAAAAAAGTTGTAAAAAATAATTTCTGGACTAAGTTTGTAGTATAATCGTTTATGCAAGCATTTTTTTTAACTTCGTTTACATATTTTATTATCCTGAACGTATTTTTTTTCAAACAAAAAAGAATTATTGAAATCGGTTCTCGCAATACAAAAATTACCACCGAAAACTTCTGGCACGTGTTTGTATTAATTAGTAACCCAATTCCCCGAGAGATGGCGCTGTAGGTACTTATTACATTGGATCGGGTATTACCGAATTGTTCGGTTGGTCTCTCCTTGGCGTTGGCGGTATCTTATAAATACATTAAACTTCTATTAAGAACATGCTAGGGCAATTTAGAACAAAACTAAAATTCATTTTTTTAACACCATCAAAATGTTAAGGTAAAAACCAGTTCATAAATGGTTCGATAGATGGCGTTGTGTAATGACGTCATTTTTTTAAAAGTCGATGTTAAGATTTTCCGTGCTTTCATGACCTACCGTGGTAAAATAAGTTGTAATTACAAATAATCGTGACTTTATCTATGAGTGTATAATCTAATTAGTCGTCGAGGTATGATTTTGATTTGTCCGGTATTAAAATGTTCTCGTATAATCGTATATTTTGAACAGTGATATCAATCATGTTGAAGACGACGCTGTGCGCGCCTTTTTGTTAGCCCTACCAACACACATCGTTTCGGCCTAGAGAAGTGTCTCTTTTTCTTTACCCGGAACAAATAGAGCCTGTGCCTCAAAACAAGTCTCATTTACAAATTATATATGGCGGAGAAGTCGGGTTTGTGGGGCATTGGATTTGCATTCATTACATCAATGGAATATTACGGGTCTATGATAGTTTATATAATAGTTTAAGTCATTCGCACCACGTTTACGTTAACGCACTATTCCCATACTTGGATAATAATAAAATACAATTCCCTAGTGTTAAACGTCAAACAAATAATAAACTCATAAGTGGGAACACTTATTGTGACGGACGGGAAACTACGGAACCCTACACTGAGCGTGGCCCGACACGCTCTTGGCCGGTTTTTTATTTAATCAAAAGTTTTTTGTCCTTTTCACGTAAGTAATACCTATTGTCAAAAACGATGGCGCTTTGTCAAAACGTTATTTTTCTTTTATCATTCGAGAACCACGTATGGATACTTGTTTTTTTTTTATCATGGGTACGATTTCCGGGACGGGTTTGTGCCCGCTTGATGGCAATAAGCTGACCCCTATGGGGTGGTAGTGGTCCCACATGGAAGTCCTATGTGGGATTTAAAAATAACTTGTGAAATGTAGTTGTACTACTTTTTAGCCTCACCCTTTGGCGATTATAAGCGTGATGGTATATGTATATCTGGTTCAATGTTACACCTCAATACGTATCTAAAATCTAGTATGTTATCTAAATAACAAATTTAAGAAATATAACAAAGATAAGGATGCCTCTTGTAGAGTATTTAGCAACATGAGATTAATTCAATATTCCCACAAAGGATCATGACCATCAACGGTACTAGTTTTTCTCATGCATCAAGATAAAAATTATATCACAATTATTTTTTTTTTATTTTTGAAGACATTCTGCAATTAGAATGCCAATTTTGTATAGGGGTTTATTTTGTAAACTTAATATATCTGTAGGTGAAAAGTGAAGGGCCTTAAGTCACATTTTATAAAGTATTCAGTAGAGCTCATTAAAGATGGCCATACCTGAAATTAGATATTAAAATCGACACAGTCAGAAAAATAATTATCATATCATTGTCAAATAAAAAGTATGATTATGATGGATACTTAAGCTATTAAATTGAGATATTTTTTTAATAAATATAGTTCCTTAAGGCTGTATTATCGGACTTAAGGTTCTTTAACTTTTAAGATTTATTATGATATCTTAAAGTATGACGGTACTTACGTCTTTCCTGTACAGTAAATTTAATTATTTTATAAGTTAGGTACGATACAACATCATGGAAAATGTTTTAAAAAGTAAGTTACATAAAGTGCTCTTGTGAGCTAATGTATTATAAAAAAATATGAAAAATGGGTGGAATCCTTTGCAGAGCTTTCGGGAAATCCTGCAACTTTTTTTTTGGTGCTTGTCGGGCTTGCGGGTTTTTCGAAGAAGAAGAGCCATGGTGTTTCATGGCCGCGGGAATAAGCACCGTCGGGATTTCAGCTGAAGGTAGGAGGGGTTCGCATCGGTGTCCTCGACAGCCGGTGGAATTTCGTGGAGTATTTCCGACGTGTGGCTCCCAAATTGGAGCGGACCGGGGCTGTTTACAAGCGGCTCCTGCCCAACCTGAGCTATGCCGGAGTCGTGCGGGTCCATGGCCCTTTAGCCCCGGTATGGGCGCGTTCTTTAGGGCGGCGCGCCACCCACGGTCGTAGCCATTAGGCTTATCCGGGGCTACAGCACGATCTCCGGCGAAGCGGCGAGCCTCCTTGCCGGATTGCCACCTTGGGATCTGGAGGCGATAGTCCTTGCGCACCTGTATGAGTGGCGCGCACAGGCACTACATCGGGGGGAAACTCCGCTACCACGGCGAATTGCCGCTTAGTGGACAGACCTCCAGCGCGATCTCATGGTGGCATGGAGAGAGCGACTGTCGCAACCCCGTGCAGGGCATGCCACAATAGTAGTGGTAAGTCCCCTCGTCCCCTTGTTGAGGAGTGGCTGGAGAGGCGCCATGGCGTCCTCACCTACCGCCTGACGCAGGTCAACCCCACCCCTGGACACTGCAGCCCCCGTAGTGAGGGCTCTCACACGCATGATGGCGTTCACAGTCGAGCGCCCCTTGCGAAACCATACTGATGTTCCGCAAGATTCGGATCCGTCCCCACAAGGTGCCCGACGAGGCGGTTTGCAATAACTCTTTCAAAGAGCTTGCCCACCTCGTCGAGCAGCACGGTGGGCCGGAATGCGGACGGAGAGTCCGTAGAGTGCCCCGGCTTCTGTATGAGGACCAGCTTCCCCGTCTTCCAACGAAGTGGGAACTGGCGTCTCTCTAAGCATGCGCTTAGGAGCCCAAGTGGTCGGGGCCCAAGAGCCAAAAGCCTATTCGATTAAGCCACACACCTATAAGCACAAGAAAGGGGGGGGGGGGAGTGTCAGACTTCTACTGACTAAAACCCACCCATGTTCCTTCTATTGCCCTTTACGTTCCTGGGCCCCGGTATCTTCTTCGAAAAAGCCGCAAGCCCGACAAGCACAAAAAAAAAAGTTGCAGGATTTCCCGAAAGCTCTGCAAAGGATTCCACCCATTTTTCATATTTTTTATAATACATTAGCTCACGAGAGCACTGCATGTAACTTACTTTTTAAAACATTTTCCATGATGTTGTATCGTACCTAACTTATAAAATAATTAAATTTACTATACAGGAAAGACGTAAGTACCGTCATACTATAAGATATCATAATAAATCTTAAAAGTTAAAGAACCTTAAGTCCGATAATACAGCCTTAAGGAACTATATTTATTAAAAAAAAATCTCAATATAATAGCTTAAGTATCCATCATAATCATACTTTTTATTCGACAATGATACGATAATTATTTTTCTGACTGTGTCGATTTTAATATCTAATTTCAGGTATGGCCATCTTTAATGAGCTCTACTGAATACTTTATAAAATGTGACTTAAGGCCCTTCACTTTTCACCTACAGAAATAGTGAACAATATTAAGTAACCATACGATCTTTCACTTTTTCACGTCTAGGGACTTAATGTTATTTATAATTCTACATCTGCGAAATTAGCGGCTGTAGGACTTAATGTCTTTTACCATTTGATCAATTCGGGTATTCTGAATAAAAATCATTTAAAACCCAAAAATGACAAAAAATGGACTTAAGGTCCTTTAGCTTTCACCTACAGATATTATGAAATTGTTTTGATAAAATGAATTACCTACAGCCGGCTATTCTTACGTTAAAGTGTTGCCATAATCAAAATAAGTAAATACCTATATTGAGAACTGTAATCGATTCTTTTTGCATACGATTACAAATTAATATAAATGTAAAGTCATTGGAAAGGTAAATCACGAGGTTTTTATAAATAATAAAGCGAGATGATACTACTGTGGTGTGAAATAATTAGTACCTATTTCACACACACAGTAGTCGTATTAATATTTTGCTTTCAAAACCAATTTCACTTCGTTGGCTAACAATACATATGAATGATGATCATATGATTTTTTTTTTATTATCTTGCTTCGGTTTGATATAAATCGAAACTTTTTAATAAATTAATGATTATAGAACTAAATCAGTCATTTGAAATAATTATGTGTCGAGTGTATTTATTCGAGTAATCGATTTTTATTTAAAATCTAAAGTGGCAACATTGGTGTTGGTGTCCCAAATTGAATTTGTCATTGTCAAAAGTCCAATGACAATTGCGCGTGGTGCATGCTAAGTTTGTTCATTGCGATTTAAATATTACATTCTTTTTGTGTTGATGGAGGCAAGGTATATAATTTATTTAAGTCTCTATCCCATCAGATATGCTAATTAATCTGCTCTCCAAACTACGACCTATAAACTTACCTCTATACACGACGGATATTTTTATGTTGAGGTTAAGTTATGTTTTCAAAAAAAACTTGGGAATGCGGGTTTTGATTCCAAAAAAGCAATTGTAGATGGTTATTTGGTTAATTTATAAACCATCTAAAACAACTTTGGAATTGATGCAACTCTGTACCGTGGTCCATATTGTCGTGGTCATTCTCCTTTTTGTATAATATTAAAATTCAGTTTTTTTTATACTGATTTTATAATAGAAATTAAAAAATATATAAAAATTATAAGTACAAGTTCTAGAATTATCTTGGATTTTCAAACTAATTTTAACGGTCATGATACGTGGAAAAGAGACGACACGAGACACTTTTCACAGTTACCCAGTACAAAACATTCACCGTCTCACTTGCACGTTTTATGACCGCTACCACCACGGCTCGAAATCATAATCAATATATTTTATTTATAGATACATGGCACTTATAAAAACGTCAAGAAAAGATTCACGGTTCGGGTCGGTCGGTTCGGTTCCTATAGAAAAGAAGGAACCGGAATGAAACTCCATGGTTACTTTTAAAATCAATTGGTTTTACAGTGTAAAACCAAGTTCATGCTTCTAAGCTCTATCTCTCAACTACTTATCGTACACTGTCTGTAGATTTCCCGTACAATGAAAGATCCGCATACACTGGTTTTGTATAGGGTGACGTGTTCTCGTATGTACTTAAATATGATAGTATTTTCTAACCTCTATAATAATATTATGTTTGCCATTTCCCGCTTTCCATGAAGATTCACTGTCGTATCGTGCGGCGAGCGCGTTCGACTTCGCCGCCGACAGTCCTGTTTCGTACAGCGCTTACTCTGTCAATTCCCAGGAAAAGGTTACTAACATTACTTTTTAAGCGTGCCGTCCTTTGTGTCTGTGTGTCACTACTGTTGCTTTTGTGCACTGATTTTGGTTTGTTAATTGTTACATTTGTTGTTATTATTTATATTATATCTAAGGCTCTAGCAGAAGTTCGCGGCGTTAACATACGATTTTTTTATTTATTTTATTGTTTATTTACTTATAACGAAAAACGCAGTTTTTTTATTGATAATTATTTGCAAAAAATAAACAGTAATATTATTAGATATCATGAAATTACATTTGAAGCGAATATTATATATTTTTTTTAATTTTTATATTTTTGTTGCATTATCACCGTCAACTCGTGCTAGGGCCTCTAGCCTTAAATTATGAATACATTCTGTTCTGAAGTTTTACTAGACACAAATATTATAAATAATTACTAGATGTAACGCACTAGAAGTTTGTAGTGCACTTGCAGCATCATGTTTGAGCTAATCTCTTATTAATTTCAATTCGTATTTTACATAAAAGTGTTCTTTATCTTATTCCAATATATTCAGTTTAAAAAAAAACTTGCTATTGTAGCATATACAGGATGTATAAAAATATTAAAGGCTATTTCATCATATACAGGTTGTATTAATAATCTGGATTATTTTGTCAATACAGGTGTATTTTTTGTAAAATATTTTCGGTTAATTGTTATATTTCGATGCTCAATAGAATCAGCATGCCAAAACCAAAAACCAATCTGCCCGTCTACATCCCTTACATAACCTTACAGGAGCTGATAAGCGGTCGCTCTCCGCGTCGTAACACCCGATGCGATGAGTCTCGCAACAACAACACTTCGAGCCGACCGCGCTCGTCACGCTCCGCGTCTCCAAGGTCACATGACCTCACACTCTGTGGACGACCGTTGTCGTTACCAGGTAAATACAACATCATTAGCAGTGTTACCCCAAGAGACCACATACAAGTATTTTTATGTAGTCTCTTATTTTGGGGTATTAATTTAAAATTAATTTGACATGTATTCTGACATTGGAGTTAGTTATAATACACTTACTTTTAAATTTGGTTTTGCAATAGTAATTTCAGATAATATGTTTAATTTTAACACTTTTATGATTTGATTCATTATTTTGTAATGGATTTTAAGTAGGTACCTGATTTTTTATTATTTGTTAGCTGTCTTTAATAAGACGGTTTATCTCGTTAGTGTCTATCTATAATGTTACTTAGCTCTGTGATTATATGTACATGTTCCAACCTTTATCCTGCAAAGTTGTACGGAATGGATAAGAGTAACGCTTACTAAAAGTTCGCGCTATGTAACGTTTATAGGTCTCGGCCATAAACTGTATCCACTCCAGATCTGGGGGTCTAAAATGACCGCTTTTGCAGAATTATAAGAGGATAATAATAATATTGTAGCGACATAAATATGAACCTGGTAAAAACCTACGACTCCTACATCTCGCAAGCAGAGTTATCTGCGAGTTAAGCGTGTATACGAGAACCCGACCATCAACTGCCGGGCAGTGGCCCACCAGATATGACACCCGTCTGGTCGGAAGATCCTCCCTTTTCTGTAGGGGATGAAGAGCTTTACACCCTGTTCTTCATATCCCTAAAATATGAATCATTATTTTAAAGTGCCCTCTCGAAATCTTATGAGCCTCAAAGAGTTTCCACGCGTGTTCAAGAGTGATGAAACAAAGGTATGTCTGACGTATCGTATCCTAAGCAACCAGTTCTATTTATCAACCGCTAGTATTTTCCCAACGACATCAGCTATATTTTAGGACCAAACTACCTTCAAAAAAGCATTAAACCTTCTGTATTGCCACATTGTAGGATACATTCCATTCATAAAACGTCGAGAAAGAATTAACATTAATTAATTTTCATTTGCGTGTAGCCTATTTTAGATATTAGGTTTAGATGTATTTACGACCAACGAACCACATCGATTTGCTCAGGTGCTATGTTATCCAAATGTATTGTAGAGATACATTTTCTTGGTATTGTTGAGATAGTTTGCTAAAGTAAATAAATGTAACACCAACACTCCACTTTAACGCCCGGCAGCTGCAGCTCTTTAACCCAACCTTATCGTAACGCACATAAAGAATACTTTATTTTTCAGTAATTCAAAATCAAAAAGATCTCAACTAGATTCATAAAATATTATTTATTATTCATAAAATATTATTAATTACAGGAGAAAGTCACCTCCGCAATGCACTAAGCAAAAAGCAGAGTGGCAACCAAAGCGAGAGGTTCTCCCTCCTTCAGCACCCTCGACCTCTACGGAGACCCCATTGCAACAGACGGGATGAAGACAGCGTCCAACTCGTGCCAGATTGCGATAAGTAATACCACAAGATATTATCTGTACCAAAAATACAGAAACTAAGGTTGAATCGAAGATAAAAGCAAAGCCTGATTAATCAGGCAATTACGAGCACTTTTTTGATGACCTTGACCTTGAAACCGTTGTCATACTCATAACAAACTTAAATTTCTCGGCTTTAACTGAGAAATACTTTCGCAAGGTATTTGAAGAATAATTTGCTTGTTATACGATAGCTACTGGGTGACCTTGAAACGTGGTTACTGTTAAACTGCCAAGGTCAATGTTTAATAGACCGGTGTTCTTTGAAATGTGTATGGAATTGAACGTGGAATGGTTCGTCTATTTACGTGATGTGTGTGTGAGTGCACACTTATAAGCAAAGAATGTTTAATGCGTTATTTTTGGGAAGTATAGGTATGTTTTTGGTATATGCCAAAGCTTCTAAGTCTGCGTTGACATTTACATATAAAGGTGAACGCAGACTTAAATAAATGTTTTATTTGTACCTACAATAATTTTAAATGAAAAAAAAATGTTACTAAATTCTATCACGAAAAACTTAAAATTATAACTGTGGAAAAAGTATTGATTAATATTTAAGAGAAAATGGTATTTTGAAAAACGAAAGTAATTAGCAAAGACTTTGTCCTGTTAAAAGATAGAGGGGAAATTAAAAAAAAATCATAGCTTATAAAATTTAAAGCACATTTTTTGAAACACTGGGTACTAGGGGACCTAAACCCTCTTAATAATCTCTTAAAGAAATAGCAAGAATAGTAGCCTGTTCAACTTAGAACCACTGTAAGTAATCTAAAAACATACTATTTCATTTAAAGATACATAAAGATATTACATCGAGACTTACTACTCGATGTAATTTCAACATATTTGCATAAACTTATTAATTTAAATAATTGTAAAATTGACAAATAAAATTGCCAAGTATAGTACTCATCGGCAAATTAGCTGGTAAAATTGTGCAACTCATTAGATACAATTACCATCTTGTTATTTCGTAAGTTAATCGGCGTCGGGCACGTCATTATACCCATATTGAAGAATTTCGCAATTGACTGCCTGTGCTTAAAAACAATAAAGTAAAATCAAACGCATCATAAATTTGCCCAGTATTATTTCCACACGATATTGACAAGTATACGTGTAGTAATATCCGACTAGTAACACGATATTGTCAAGTATGCTACGGTATAACCCGACTATTACTACGGCATTACCCGACTAATACCGCGATATTGCCCAACATTGCCGCGACCGGCAAACGAACACCATATACATTCCTATAAAATGCTCACTGTAGTTATAATTGCTGTCCTAAATTACGTGAATTAGTTACTCGATTATAGTATTATTGTTACTACTAAATAAGCTTTATTAGTTAAATTATAGATTAGTACGAGTCGCTGAAGTAGACTAATAACGAAAAAAAAATCGTTTCTAAAACATTATATTTTAACGATGTTTTTTCGGTTTAGTCTAAGAATGACCGATTCGCGAAATGACTACATGGTCTATAATTGACCAATTCTTGAAATGTACAATTCTTTAAATGACTGATTCTACAAATGACTGATTCTATAAAAGACCGATTCTTTTAAAGACCGATTCTATAAATGACCGATTCTTCAAATGACTGATTTTTCAATTCTATGAATGTGTGTGAATATCGTAAATAAAATGCTATGCAAGGGTTTGCAAATCATATATTTCAACTAGTTTAAAAAAATTACTTGTATAATGCCACGTACTACATTTTGTAGCGCAAAATTAAACATTTATTCGGTTTCTTTTCAAAAAATCAACAGTTATCTAAAAGTCATGAAAACAATTATCAAAAAATCAACAATTATAAAAAATAAGAAATAAATCACTTAGGATTATGTAGTTGAATATAAATAATTCTTTTGAAAAAAAAACCTCTACTGATGTTTCTCCATTTTTAATTTTTTTTACTACTTTTTTGTACTTTTTATCAAATAAAATATAACGGTTTAGGCGATTTTTTCCAAATAATTTTGTCAAAAATAGAAGCGGTCCCTTCAATGCATCAGTTTGGGAATTATTTCGAAAAACAATCGCACAGAATAAGTCCGTCCATCTTGAGTTGTGCAGACCAGCGTCATCGCACCACTAAAACATTAGAAGGCTATCATCACAAATTAAATGTATTGATACCGAAAAAACCAAGTCTTTTACTTTATACAAAAGTTGAAGCAAGAAGCCAAACAGTGTGATATATGGTTAAGAGATACTCTTTTCCAGGTTTCACGAAAAAATCGCCGAAACAGTTATATTTTATTTGATAAAAAGTACAAAAAGTATTAAAAAAAATTAAAAATGGAGAAACATCAGTAGTCTTTTTGAAAAAAAAATGATTTATATTCAACTACATATTCCTAAGTGATTTATTTCTTATTTTTTTTAATTGTTGATTTTTTGATAATTGATTTTATGACTTTTTGACCACTTTTGATTTCTTAAAAATAAAAAGAATAAATGTTTACTTTTGGGCTACAAAATGTAGTACGTGACATTATAACCACATATTCCTCAGTGATTTTCTTTCTTAGTTTTTGATAATGATAGTCTTTTTTTTAAAATATTTATATTCAACTTAATATTCCTGAGTCATTTATTTCTTAATTTTTATAATTGTTGATTTTTTGATAATTGTTTTCATGACTTTTTGATAATTGTTGATTTTTTGAAAAGAAACCGAATAAATGTTTAATTTTGCGCTACAAAATGTAGTACGTGGCATTATACAAGTTATTTTTTGAAACTAGTTGAAATATATGATTTGCAAACCCTTACATTTTATTTACGATATTCACACACATTCATAGAATTGAAAAATCAGTCATTTGAAGAATCGGTCATTTATAGAATCGGTCTTTAAAAGAATCGGTCTTTTATAGAATCAGTCATTTGTAGAATCAGTCATTTAAAGAATTGTACATTTCAAGAATTGGTCAATTATAGACCATGTAGTCATTTCGCGAATCAGTCATTCTTAGACTAAACCGTTTTTTCGTCAGAATAATGGTTTGTTTGTCGATATATTGCATGTGTTTTTAGCCTTAGATTATAAGATGTATAAAGGAAAGTAGATATTGAGTTACCGAATTATTATGTTTGTTCAAAATATATCCCACCATTATTGTTTTTTATTTGTTAATCCAAATTAGTACAGTCAGCATCAGACATTAGTGTAATAATAAGAATTTCTATCGTGTATGGAGAAAAATGATAATGAAGGTAGTAAATAAGCAGATTGTAGGAATACGCGTTTCAAGCACATTGCGGTTAATAAAAATGAAAGCATTTTTTACCCGATTGTGGCAGAGCCCTGAGGGAGAGTAATATTTTTAATATAAGTCTGTTTTCCGTTTGCTAAAAAAAATGGTAAAGTACACAGTAGGATAAGTTGTATCAAATAATACGTAAGATAATTAAAACTTTCTTTTATCTAAAAGAAAATATTTAAATATCTTGCTGTCAAAATCAGATAATTATGAAAAAAAACTTAATTAAAAATACCTAAATTTAAAAAATAGCCACATTGTATAAAAAAGTGCACGTATATTAATATCATTAAACAGGTATTTAGTTAAATCTACATGTATTAAATTTTCCATATTGTGAGTCTAGTAAAATGTAATTCTTATTTCAATTGAGAGGCTTATTTGTACAAATGTTTAAAAAAAATATAAAATAATTATTACTTTGTGGTGTTGATTGTACTTATTATATATTATACTATTGTTTTTAAGATTAAATCGCTACGTGTGTGGTGATAAGGGTAAATATAATTTCGATGTTTAATTCATAAAATGTTTATTAGTTATTATAATGAGTCAAACCCGAAAAATATGTTGTCCATTTTTGAAAATTCTAGTCCTAAATTGTTTCATGTAACAGAAGAAGGAAATCTTTCTTTGAAATAGGTTCGTCTGTGGGAGAGGGATTTCTTAGGATAAACAAGTCTTCGCTTTTGTGGGTGTACAAATGTACACCTTTGCCTGAACCAAGGAGGTTCGTAGGCAAATCGTTCATGAGAGTCACTCTTATTCAGCAAATAATTTGATTGTAAAGCGGTCGGGGGTTGTGGGTTATTCGAAAGAGATACTGCGACCTGAAAAAAGTAAAAGAAGAAACATGGGTAGTATTTAGTCAGTACAAGTCTAACACTCCGCTAACTGCTCCGCCTAGACTGGGGGAAGTTATTTGATGATTATCTATCCGGAAAAAAAACGCTAGTTAAATTCCGCCGAATATCGCGCGGAATGAACTTCGCTTGCATCCTTTGTCTCAACTGACTTGGATGTGGTTTAAACTGGTGAATAGTAGCGCGATTTCTTGAACCACCTCTTGCAGTCACTTCCCACTTACCGCGCGGGTTTTGCCTCGTTTTGATAAGGGGGTCTAAAATTACCACCTTAACAGGCTCATGATAGGATAATAATGCGAATCACATTACAATTCTAGGATCGGCAGAATAAACCACACAAGCCTTTATGCATGCTTTTTGTTTTTAATGAAACAGCATTTAAATGAACACATAGATCGACAATTGAAAAAAAAAAACATTGTCCCAAACTAAGCATTTCTCCTGTATATGGGTGCGTTTACAAAAAAATTAACTCACATACACAAACAGCCAGACTCGAAACAACTATCTGTAGGCCATACATATATTTGTTCCGTGCGGGGATCGAATCCGCGACACGCAGCGCAGCAGTCGATCTCTCAGCCATTGCGCCAACCGTATCGTCAAATGCACATAAGTCACACCCGGTCATTACAATTTAAATTCCATGGGTACGATTTCAACGTTATCATTCTTTTCACATCTTAAGATATCATAAACGACATAAGTTTGACTTACCTGGTTTGTCTGCCGAGCCTAGAATTGTTTTTGTAAAAATTGCTTCGGTGACCAATTTAAGAATTTTAACGGTCATTTTAGACCCCCTTAACTTAAATCGATACCTATTAGCCCTCTTAGAAACAACTTGTTTTCGATAACGCCGTTTAAACGAAGAATACCATTTCTCTTCAGAAATATAATTTAGGATAAAAGACCATTATTAAAATATAATTCGTAGTAATGATTGTAAAATTATGTACGGTAAAATAATTAACTAAAATATAAGTATTATTGGGAATTGGGATTTTATTTGTTGCCGCTGAAATTTAATTTTGGCTTCTATCGTCCTCGATTTTATTGGATAAAATAATTATTTTTAACTGACGAAAGAAGGAAGAGGTTCTCGAGTCGACGTGTAAATAGTAGTAGAAAATATTGTTTAATGCTCTTTAATGTTACTTTGTTGATATTATTTAAGGGGAGAATTATTTTGTAGTTTCTTCTTATAAATATTTACGGGCGAAATATGAATGTACCATAATTCTACCTACCCTGTTGGGGAATACAGGGGACATGTTATGTTAAAATATTTTATTCTGTAGTCGAGCTTACGTGTCATAACTATTAAATAAATCAATAGCATATTCTGTTTGATATTATATTGTTAAACCTAATTATTATGTACGGTTTTGATTTTATTGTTCGTATCTCAGCAGGCTTGGGTTATAACACAAGGTCATATTAAATCAGCTAGCGAAACTCTTAACAGCCAGTTTAAGTGGAAAGATAAGATAGAAGCAGATATTATTATTTTGAGTTAACTGGCATAACAGTTTTGCTCAATTAAGCTTTGATATGGTTAGATCATGGCAAATATCCTATTTAACATGTTTCATTTTATCTTTTGAAGAATATACAGCAATAGCTAGTTAAAGTCATGACGAAAGGTCACACACATTTCAAGGGTTTACATAATTAAAACCATTACTGCAACCCCGTACGTTCTTTGTACCCCAATCAAGTACCAGTTCATAAAAAAAACTCACATAATGGGGTCAAACGAACTTACAGGGTTATATTGATAGTTTAGAATTAGATGATTATAATAGGGGGTAGTTGACACCACCAACCAATTGATATACTTTTTATGAGCTGTCAAAACGCGCTTCCCCCATAGATTTTGTATGAGACTCGCAACCGATGACGACACTAAGTTGTCAAGTCAATGATGCAACTATTAATTGATTTAAAAGCAACTAAAAATCGAATTTTAAAGTTATTTTGAAATGAATGGAGTTCTCAGGTCTAGAATAAGGAGTTCTTTCAGAAAAATTGTGTTTTTAAATTACTGGTTAATGGTGTCAACTACCCAATTCAGTAAACCAATGTTTTAAAAGGTATCAATTCATTTTAATTATGTCTGCTCTGGCGAGCTCTGGCGCTTTTACTTTAAAGAACACAGTATAATAGAGATAATAATAAAAATATGTTTATTTTGCAAGTAGTTTTAAACAAAGACTTTTACACGTCGTTTTTTTTAAACTAGATTAAGCCGGTATTTCGTACCCGACTATTCTGAGGAGAATCAGCCGATAAGTCTCTTTTACGGCCCAAAAAAAAGTCTTGTAAAACTTACATGTGTCTGAGATGGGCTTTTTAAGAAAGTATAACACAAATCGAGTGGATCTGTCCAGTCAGTGCAAGTATTTATCAGTTATCGTGTAGCTCAACTCACAACTCGTGGAGCTCAACGACACGACGAACAATATCAAAAAAGGACATTTATTTAAGTCGCTATTAATACTCAAACTGCCAGACAACAATAAAAAAGATTTCATCAAGAGATAAAATAATAATGAAAAAAAACAACAAACTAAATATTCATGTCAATCATTAAATGTCAAAGTGTATGAAAGAAAGGAATGAAACATAAACAAAAAAATAGAAATGACCCACACAATGCTATCTTCACTCAATTATATTTTGTTCCTTAGTTTTTATTCAATGACATTCCAAAGTTAATACTTCTTTAATATAAGTTTTTGGTGAATTTATATGAATGTTTTCTAGATAATGTGTTGTTTAAGAAAATAGAATTTACTGGCGATGAGTTTCCAGTGAAAATTGTAATGTCCTTTGAAAAATATCCCTTTACCTGTAAAAAAATATTCTAGTATGTTATCATTTATGTTGCTAAAATATCGCAGTAAAAGTAATTTGATACAACTTTAAAACTGGTTGTCGATCAAGAGCCTATGTAGGTTGTCTCTGGAAGTATGGATCAGTTTAAATAGGTCATTTCAATACTTTTTAACTCATTATTAAGTTATTGTTTCTGAAATTTAAGCTAAATCTAATTTACTTAAGCACTTTGTCAATAACCAATTTTGATAAACCGAACCAGTCCATCAAAGCAGTTCCTAATCTTAGAGCCAAAGTTAGCTTACCTTATTGCCAGTCAATTTTATGTTCCAAAAAGTTTTCCTATTAACAGTTCTCAATATAAATTGTACCTCAACCAAAGAGTAGGCCAATGTTTTATATAAGTGTGGTTATGTTTTGTATCATATTTTGTAATCTCTGGTCATTCGCTGGTCGATGTTACCGGATTGTCTATAGATTAATAAAGAAATATTTGATTCTGAGTATGTGATTTTATTTATTTGTTGAACTTGAGGAACTCATATATTAAAATCGTCGCTTTTTGGATCCTGTTCCCGATAACGATGGGCTACTATTTTTTTTGTTAACCTTACAACATGTTTTTCTTTTCATTTTATTAACCGTATAGTTCGGTACGGACCCCTTCGGGGGCTCGACATTCAAACCTCCGCTGGCTCGGTACTGGCCCCGAAAGGGGTCGGACATTTAAGTCATATGACCTCCTCATTATTATTGTAAATATTTTATTTTCTGGTTAAAAAATAATATGGGTGTGCATTCATTAAGATAGTAGAATAAAAATCTCATATGTAAACGTCATTAGAAGTTCTTTAATTATTGAGTAAGTTTCAAAAATTTGGCGATGATCGTAATTTTTTAAATTACGATCATCGCCATTTTGATGGCAGTGTAGGTCGACGCTAAAAATCATAAAAAAGTAGGTTTTCGGACATTTAAACTCCATATTATTGGGCATGATTAACATGTCCTTTTATTACGTGAAGAAATCATTCGTTATTGAACTTATATTAGCAGTGGTAATGATACATTTTGAAATCTAAAGTCGAAGTATCGCGCCAATCGTGCTTGTTTACATTTTTCATTCCACATTATATCACACGGACGCGAATAGATTCTATAACAAATGAGAGAAATATCATTGCAAATATTATAAATAACATGAACATGCCCAGATCTTATCATAATTTGCAATAATAGGACCATTAACACGTAATATTCATAACCACTGCTAAATTCACTTTCGAAAATGACGTCCATTTCTTTTTTTTTTTTTTGTGATGTGTAAATGCGATTATTTCAATCGATTATTTTCTTGGAAATCAATCAACTCGAATAATTAAAATAAGGAATATCAGAAATTGATAGATGAAAATAAGAATAATTTTGTAATACGTGTAAAATACTATAAATATTGATAATAATATTTTTTACGCCACTAAAACCGACTCAACAACAAACAGTAGAATCTGTTCTATGGCTAAATTCGCGCCAATTTTATTTTCAGATAAAAATTCAAATAAGGAATGCGCTCGCTGTTCGAATTTATATGAAAATGTTTATTTGCTATTTTATTAATAATTTGGTTTTGTACCTACTATTTGAATGTGCATTGCAAATAGAAATAAATAAGGTTGAATATGGAACGACCTTATTATGATTTTGGTAGGCACAGTAAAAAAAATCAGCCAAGATAAATTATTATATTTGTTCGACAAAATTGTTTGTAGAGTGGTTGGATTAGTTATTTGGAAAGCGTTTTCATTCTTTCCTAAATCATGGCTCGTAGGCCAAAGTGTTCTTGGAGTGGAAGCCTTGGGGTAAAAATGGCCTAGAGGGAGACCACAATTGAGATGGAAAAAAAAAACCCCGGTACACGACATCAAGAAAACTCCAGGTTCAAAATAGGTTCATTTTGTACCTGGAGTTTTCTCATTTCAAAAAATAGAGATACACTATTTAAAAATACTTTTTAGGGTTCCGTACCTCATAATAAATAACACAACCCAAATTTCAAATCTGTGGTCCCTTGAAGCTGTGAAAAAAACAACCCTCCAAGTCTACGTAGAGAAAAGATATGACCGTTTATGTCGTCAGTTTGTACGGAACCCTTGGTGCGTGAGTCCGACTCGCATTTGGCCGGTCTATTTTTAATAGGCTAAATCGCTTAGTGCTACGCAAAGGTCTCCTTATTAGCATGACCTACAAAATTGGTTACCGCAAAACCGTTTCACAGCAAATGTGCCTACCAAATATTGGCGCATAACAAAATAATTAAACCATAACAAAAAAGCACGAGACAAAATGCTGTTGTCTCTCTTTTCTAATCGATATCATAGATATTTGTACAACTATAATATATATACTAGAGTAATATGCCATCTCCATAGGTAATTCCTCAATGGTCCCAAAACTTTTTGAAAGTTTACTCGATTACGATTATCGATTAGGTTGAATGCAACTTTTTAATCGTAATGATGAAACTTAGTTTTACGGTCAGCACTAAGAAATGTCATATTGCAACACATTTTGTAGTATTTTTTGTCGAGATTTGTATCGTGTTTTTTTATTAATTTAAATGTAAAATGGCAAAAATAAGAATGCAGATGGAATGTCACTGTTTTTATTTAGAATTTCCGATTTTATTATCAAAGGGTTATCTTATGTATGTGCATTATCTCCAGCGTTTTTAAAGTACCTAATTTTTGGAAGGGTGTAGTAATATGCATTTTACACACATTTTACAATAGATCGACGCTGTTTTATCGACCATAGGAGGTTTTTGGAAATATAAATCTCAAACTTATCGTATGAAACAGCTGCTGTGACTTATTTTTAATAACAAAATTGAAAGCTGTAAATTGATGAAAATTCTTGATTTTCATGACAATTCGCGTCACCCCACCGATTCAGCTGATGTGTCATGTGTCAAAATCCTGTCGTGCAGAGTGGTTATATTAAGAAACATTTAAAAATGTAAATAATATGTGTTGGAATCAATAAAAGAATAATAACAGCCGCTCGGGTCGATCTGCAGGCTAAGCCGCGCTTGCCTTCTAAGTGACTTCCCATAACTTGTTGAGTTTAATCTGCTTCAGAATGCATATATTAAGCCGTTGGTCCTGGCTGTCATTTGTAGATACCTGAGTCATGTTATTACGGACCCGATCGAGATTGAGTATTTGAGTCGTTTAGAAAACACAATTTTAGCTGCCCTAAAAAAAAGGTTAAACCTTTTGAGCATAAATGCACGCGCGTGCGTTCCACGCCAAACATCTCCATCCCGTCCGTCCGGCGTCGCGGATTTACCCACACAACAACATAAACCTTCCTCTTGAATCAATCTATCTATTGCTGAAGCGAACAAACAGCGGAAGCGCCTTCATTCTATACTATTGACGACACGGTTGGCGCAGTGGCTGAGCGATCGACTGCCGCGCTCCGTGAAGCGGGTTCGATCGCCCCACGGAACAAATATTTGTGTGACTTACAAATGTTGTTCCGGGTCTGGCTGTTAGTGTATGCGACCCACGTTTCAGGTAAAATTCCAAGTGTGGGCAACGCATGTATAAAAAAAATGTAATGCCTCGTGAGTGGTAGTGTTGCTTCATTTATGTTTACTTTGTAGTTCATTAGTAAATTGTAACTGGCTTAAATACGTGAAATAAATGATTTGATTTTAGTAAATCATAATTCTATAGATTTATCACTGGCACAAAATGAAAGTAATTAATTAATTCTTGTAAATAATATATTTTTTAAATGTAGGTAAGTATTTTATTCAGTCTCATGATGTGAATTTTTCAATTCGTATACACTTACTAAAATCTAAGACATCCCAGACATTCATGAAGGAAAACATAGTGAGGAAAACTGTACTTATAATTATTGTGTAAGTGTTCGATCCTTGTCTAGTTTAAATTAGTTTTGAGCTCCATTATTTTTATGCGTTTTACCCTCGCTTCTGGTGATGTGACGGCGATGAGCAGCCATCTTGGCGCTGCACTTGTATTCGACGTTCGAATGCTGTAAGAGAAGCAGATTCGCGTTGCCGTGCACGCCGATGTGTCGATTACTACATTGTATAATCTGACTTTTATGTCTACTATTGCGCCAGTCTCCTACAAATAAGTCGAATTGCTTGTTCTAGACAAGTATCTGAATATTAGCCAGTTTGCACTAAAAGTATATTTATTCTCAGTCCACAACTCAAAATTAAAGGTTCACGTTCCCAAACAAGTCTGAAATCGCCAAATAGTCTTGAGCAAGCGTGGTGATTAATGCTTCTGCCTTCTCTATGTGTTCAAACTCAAACTCAAAGCATTTATTTCAATTAGACCATTACAGGCACTTTTGAATGTCATAAAAACAAAAACAACACAAGACATAATAACTTGTGAAAGTCATGTGGTTGCCCATTCCAAAGCGTAGATCTCTATGGAGAAGAATGGGCAAAAAACCCCATGGACTCTTTTAAATCATAATATTATATAAAATCATGGATACATCATTCATGTTGAGATTATACATAATGTGAGAACGATGTAGGAAAACGAGCACATTTAGAGCGTCCTATTTGAGAAGGCTTTGCCCAGCAGTGAGACAGTTAGAGCTTGGTATTATTATATTTGATCCAGTATTATTCATACTCAATGACATCTATAATAAACTGCCTATTGGTTTATAGTCGATGTTGCATAAAGGTATAATAATACAAAAGAAAGTTTTATTTATAATTTTATTAAATTAATTATTTCTATAACTTTTTACATAAAGTAAATTATATGTGCCACGTTTCGTCAATTACATTGAATAATGCTGCCATGTCACATCAGCATAGTCACAATAGTACCTAATGTTTTTGCCTCTACGATCCGACAACGATAGGCTGCCCGCGATGACACATAGCATCGAACATTCGACGCTCCCGAGTACAACGTATTCGGAGGAATGATAACGTTATTGACGAACGCAGCCTTTTTTGACATTGACATATAAGTTTGACAGTGACAGCTGCGTTTTTCAAACGTCAGGAGCGAAGAGAGCGCGGCAGCCGGCCCGCGAAACGACTCGCCTCCGCACACAACTTGGTCCAAGAATATATTTTTATGAAATAATTTGTATAAAAATTTTGGCTCCAATATTTACAAATGCACTGATATTTTTTTTACAACGCCGGACTAAGTTTACAGCGACTAAGTTGAGTAAAGGGTCGCGGAGGCGATCCGAGATGTGGGCGAAACACAGTTTTTATTACAATTCATTTCTAATAACACATTTCTTATCTAATAAGAGTGCGCGCGTATAGTGCGCGAACATTTCTAATACCCTATCGTTACAGTGGTACACTCTTAACTTAGAGCGCTCTAGGCGCGTACTACGAGTGAAGAGACACGGAAGATACAGCAACTAAACGCACTGTAGCAATAGAGTACAGACAACGTAATAATGAAGAGACAACACCAAAGGCAGAGCTGACTGGTTCCGTGGCCTGACGTCGCCCGCGCTATCTATTCGTATTCTGACGATACCTTCTCCCTGTTTCGTGTTTTAAAATTAATATTTAGTATTAACACACAAGTTGAGGGGCTTATACAGAATTTGTACTCTTAAAGCGTCCCGTCGCCGCTTGCACCCATGTGACACTCGTACGCGGAACTTCTGTACAACACTACACTAGTGGCTCCACGACCGCGCGACCGCACGGTCACACGGCTGCAGGCCGCACGGCTGCGCGGCCGGCCAGGAGACGGCGTGACTTGACCGAAGCAAAACACTGGTACGATTTAAAACGACAAAGCACTGTTCTAACAATAAATTAAATAATTTTCGTGATACATAAATAATAACCGAATGATAAATATAGTTGTAGTTGATATAAATATTCTGACAGAGGTGTAAGTCTGAGCGTGGGTAGCTGACGTGGACATCGGGCGCTCGGCTCACGGCGCTTACGTCGTCGACACAACAGCAACACTAACATTACGTAGTTGCACATTTGAACTAACAGATGGATGGAATCGTTCAATACAACAGAGTCAGTCAGTCGATAGTCGTGAGATAACCTTAATAATGTAACACTTAAACATTTCAACAAATGTGATGTAATAAAACATACTTATAACTGTATCAACAGAGAGTGACACAGTAAGCGAGCGAGTTCGCCCGACGGCAACGCCGCCATTTTACCGTAAGAGATCAAACTGTCATTAAAACAAACATTATACTTACAAATGATAATACGTTTACAACTATCCTTATTATAAACAATTTACAATAATATTTTATGCAAATTATATTTAGATAAACATAAATCATTCAGTGCGGGCAAAGTGATGGTTATGAGATTGACTCTAACCAAACCCCACCGAATGCCAATAGATATAATTTACTGAAAATTATTATAATACAATGAAAAGTTCAGTCGTTCATTTCAGAAATGAATCAACAATTTATTACAAGATATAGTCATAACAAAAATATATGTGTACTCATTAAGGTGTTAATCTGTGCAAATTTTGTAACACATTGTATTGTCCAGCTCTAGTCGTGTATAGGTAATATATTACTTTTTTTTTGGTACATGAATGTCCACATAAATTAAAATCGCAACTAAATAATTGTGTCATCACGTCTCGCATGTGACGTCATCACATGTCGCGGAGTTGAGATGCCCGAAAGTCAAGAAATAAAATATTAACAAGTGTTCTGTACAGTAGGGTTGCCACGAAATCTTATAGCAGTTCTTATTGCTGTGTGAGAAAGAGATGGTGCTAGACACCCTGTAAAGCTCTGCCTCTTTCCCTCAGTGGAATAAGTTCTGCTTTAAGACGTCATGGTAGGGTAGCAGAGTAGAATACAGAATGTCGACGCACAAAATATCGATAAACGCTAATACGATCCTACAAAATAGCGATGCACGTAACGGCGAAAGACCGTCTCTGTAAGAGCCCATTCACGACTTCGGTCTTAGCGGCGAGCGGCGCGACTGGCGGCGCGGCGGCGGCAAGCGGTGCGATTTACACGCCACGTACTCTCAGCAGCGGCGAGCGGCAGCGGCCGAGGTGGACGGATTTAGGTAGTCAGAACGTACTCAAAATAATGGCGTTATCAAAATTATCCCTTCTTTGTTTAGAGAACAGTATATTTTTAAAACAAGATATTCTTAATATGAGAAAAGGAGTGCACGAACTTAATAAAGAACGATATTTAAATGGAGTATTTCATGACCTACGAAGATTACATAAAATATGTTGTTGTGTGTTGGGGATGTCTGACATCCATATAGGGGGTCGATTTAAAATTTCTGTTATAAACGCCTCGGTATCCATTACCGCCACAAAATTGCCTAAAATATTTTGTTCATAAGTTTGCCGCCGAGTCCGTCCCACCTACACCGCTGTCCGCGCCGCTCTGTTTCGTAGCGTCGCACTCGTCGCACTCATTCGCTTGTACTTTTGATCCCGCCGCGCCCCGCACCGCGCGCCGCTACGGCGATTCGCTCGGACAAAACCGCGCGCGTTTTCGCTATGAGCGGCGAGTCGTGGCGTGCTTCATACATTTTCATACGTTTGTTCTCACCGCTCGCCGCCACCGCATTCGCCGCCGCTCACCGCGGCAAGGTCGTAAAGCCACTACACTGCGATGAACGTTACCGCGATAAACTACGGACCAACTTGGCTTTGATAATCTATTGCGAAACATTGTATACTGAGAAACTTTTACCCTCGCATCCCTGCTCGTCTTTCGTTAAACAGTCATGTTTGCTATCTACATTTATTTTATTTATTTATTATATTATCACCTATCAGAACGAAAATATGTTTTGAATGGGCCTTAAAAATATATAAACCAAAACGCATAGTGAACGCATAGTTAATGGCTGAACCAGCCATTAAAGCGTGAAGAGGTAACAAACAAACAAACAAACTCACTTTCGCTTTTATAATATTAAGTAAGGATTAGTAAGGATTTCTTACCAAGTAGGTATGTAAACTTTTTTGATCTAGAAGACATACTGGCTGGTTGTAAAAAAACCGAGTATCATTTGTTTTTTTTTTCACAAATTAAAAAACGCATTCGTTCGAATTATAACGTTTTCTTTGCATCAAAATGTATTCTATATCAATTTTATGAATTAAGTAATTTGGATTTTGAGACATTTTTTACATGGAGTGACGTCATTTGAATGCAAATGAAATGAAAAGAGCTGTAGGGATGTTGCAAACGGGAAGAAGTCAGTCTCAAGTATCTCGGTACTTTGGTATCAACAGAAGCGTTATTTGCCATCTTCATCAGCGTTACACTAACATGGAGGATCCTACTGAGCAGCACCCAGGTCGAGGAAGGTATGTGATGTGTGGATTATTTTGTTCACTATGCGTTTGGTTTATATATTTTGTAGGCTCATTCAAAACATATTTTATATATATATATATATATATATTTTATAAATAAATAAAATAAATGTAGATAGCTAATATGATAAGCTTAACGAACGACGAGCAGGGATGCGAGGGTAAAAGTCTCTCAGTATACGATGTTTCGCAATAGATATCAAAGCAAAGTTGCTCCGTAGTTTATCGCGGTAACGTGCATCGAAGTTAAGTAGTATCGCAGTGAAAATCTATCGCGGTAACGTGCATTGAAGTGTAGTGAAAGTAAATTAAATTTTGCTTTTTATTTACTCTGGACGCTCTTACTGTGCACGCCTTTTTACATCGTTCTCACATATTTGTATAATCTCAACATGAATGATGTAAACACGATTTTGTAAAAATATTATAATTTAAAAGAGTGTTCATGGAGTTTCTTGCCCATTCTTCTCCATAGAGATCAACGCTTTGGAATGGGCAACTACAGTACTTTCACAAGTTATTATGCCTTGTGACCGGGACTGTAGATTCATTTTGTTTCTTGACTTTCAAAAGTGCCTGTAATGGTCTAATTGAAATAAATGATTTGATTTGATTTGATTTGATTTGAGTGGCTTCGCAGAGACGGTTTTTTGCGGTTACGTAATCGCAATTTTGTAGCATCGTATTAGCGTTTATCGATATTTTGTGCGTGGACATTCCGTATTCTACTCAGGGTAGCAGGTCAGGTGATAAAGAAGTTTAGTGCAACATTAAATTACATAAAATTGGGGAAATATTTATTAAACAGCATTTATCAATAAGATGCGTTCATTTTTATGGATGTGGTATAAACCATTATAGAGAATAACTTCATGCAGGGGACTAACATCATTTACGCAAAAAATATTTGTCCCATACATTTGGATCGAATTTGGTATGGGACAGGTGAATTTTCTTCATGGTTACGAAGATGGTCATAGAGATATGGTCTATATTACATCCTTAAATATGACCACATCCTTCATACATGCTTTAGATATTGTGTGGGGAGATATTCGTACCCAAAATATTTTTTCTGTTCAAAAATGTATCAGTAAGTAGGTGTATGACACATTTACTCAGCCGATATTGTGTGACAATGAAGTGAGATCATTAATTATAATTCAATATTAATACTTAACAATACGATGGTCTGTGGATGATGACGAGCAGTTGGGTGTTATGCGATTTTGGACTGTATCTCAGAACGATTTAGAGTCAAAAATAACATAATATCGTATTGTCTACAACTACCGCGTATTTCAATATAAAATTAGAAGTATATATGAGTGAGTGAATGTGGTGATCAACACTAACGCAGCCTTTTACGCAGGTGATTAGATGGGGTTAGGTTATATCATGACAATCAAACGTGTTTCTAGACGAGAAATATGGCGTTATATCCGCCGATTTGCATGATATAAATGACGCAACGAATCACCCAGGCTTTTAGGCAAGGCCTGTATAACTTATGGCGAATTTGTATAGGTATGTGAAAAGGTTGCCAACAAAAAACTCAATGATTCAAATAAAAAAAAAGAAAATAATGTTGCCACAGCCAGGTCACGTTCATGTCGATCAACGCGATTATAAAACTAATTCTCATAGCCGAATTTGTTAGTACCTGAGTTTAGATGGATATCCTCGTTAGAAATTGACTTAAAAATATTAAAAACAATATAATTTTTGGTGGGTTCCCTTTGTTTTGTGTTCGACCCAATTATACAAACTTTTCTCCAAATCGGCGCAACATTCACAGATCTAATTCTATTTGATTAATTTTTACAAGAAAAATAATTATATACAAAATATAAAATTGATATAGCTATACAACATACACTATAATAGCAACTTGTTTTTTTTTGTGGAAATTAATAACAATAAGTACCTAGAGAGTTTTTCGAAAACGATTTTTTCTAATAACCGTTAAAATTTATATTCGAAATGTCCGATAGAAAAATTGAATAAAATTACAAAAATAATATGGTCATTTGATAAGGAAGGCGTACTGGGGCCATTCTACATTTGTACAAGTTGTTATAAAACGTGATGATCGCCCCCCGAGGCATACATATTACAATAAACGTGTGATATAAAATATTTAAATTATAGTGACATTATGTAGGTAGATAAAGATTTGCACACATTGCGTGTTTTCAACACAGTGGAATATGTGGCGGCGATGTAAAATCGTAATGGAATACACATCGCGTCACGAGACTACACAATATTGCAACTCATCCAATCGAGCCAGGCTCGGTACAATAACATAGAAAGAAAATAAATAAAAAAAAAATACAAATTTGTCTGAAATGTGAAAAATAAACTTTGAATATATTTTTTTGGCAATTTTGTACTTAGTGATGGTTCGCAGAGGTGTGTAGTGTGTTCACGTGTACAGTGTGTGGTGTGTGTTGTGTTTTGTTGTGTGTATGTGGGTGTGTGCGGCGCGGGCGCAGGTGTCGTCGCCGAGTCACTCTGTCGCGTGGAACGGTCGCGGGGTCGCCGCCGTCGAGTTCAGTCACAATAAACAACATTCGCCTTAGTACATGTATCAACAAAATGTCCTACGTTTGTTTACGTTATGTTATAACGTCAGCTGGGCCGATGAGGCCGCAGCTCGCCCCGCACCGCGCATCGCACACCTGAAACAAAATGACACGGACGATTACAATTTAAAAATGATTTTACAATTTTGAAATAGAGGGTTCTGATAGAATCGTCTTCCGCGGAACAAGTAACCACAAACATAGCCGCTTAGGCCCCTGACTAAATACAATCTTACTTTGATATTTTTTCTCAATCTGTGTTTCCTTGCCAGAATAGACTGTTCATCAAAGCGTCGAGTACAAATCAGGACTACCCCAACGGATCGAACCGTCTTTACGGAGACTGAGATGAGAGACAACAAATACAGAAGGTATGTCCACTCTAATCCTTGCTGCCCTCCCCCCCAACGACACTCTTAGCCCCTTCGCCCTTGCCTGGATGCCTTATTTTCCACATTGAAGCGGAGAATAACGTCCTCAATTAACACGAGATACCGTTGAAACCAAAGTAACACCCACCTAGACAACTTTCGTGAGGCGAGCATTGCGTCGTGTCCGCGGCACGTTGGCGGGGCGCGTCTTCAGCGGGGTCCGCGGTCGTCGCCGCGCCCCGCCGCCCACCCCGCTGTCGCCGCTGTGCCCCGACACCAGCGACTCACTGTCACTCTGGTTCGACGTGTAGCCGATCACATCCACCTCATCTGGAATTAAGAAAGGGATTTTGTTAGATGATAGATGCAATAAGCTTAAAAAAGGTTGTAGTAGTTAAATTTTCATGTCTTTTTGTTGTGTTCCTAGAGTTCGGTTGTCAGTCCCTAAAGAGTTTGAATTCAAGTAACTGACCCATGAACGTGAGTGTTCTGATGTAGGGCCCATCTGCCCTGAATTTGGGAATGTACAAGTTTGTTTAAGGTATTAAATCCTAGTACAAAACGTTTAAAATAAAAAAAAAAAACTATAAATAATAAACCAAATTAAAGGATCTTATTCCGGTTAAATTAAATACCTCTTTAAAAACTTTAACAATTCTCTTTCTCCATAACACAAGGTTATTTCAACAATACAAAAAAGCCTGCTCCTACATACCGGTCAGCTTCACAACTGGCAACCTTGCAGGTGCCCCAATTCCGGAACCCTCGTTGTTTTTCACGAAATGGGTCCAAATCCAACAGGCTATGCTTTACGCCACTTTACATTGCATCTTTAATTAAAATCGTGAATTCAGCGGATTACTAGGTAGCCTTTTAAATTTTACATAGGAAATGTTTGAGTATTTTTGTATTCTATTTTGACTAGGTTAAACTTTTGTCTATATTTTCCTTCCTTGTATTATAATTAGTAAATTCTGTGTTACTATTGAGCGTGAGGTCTTAGGCACAGTGCACTGGTCGTGCTTGCTGTTATTGGATTTTTCCATTAGCTATGTCTCCGTAGACTATTGAAGGTTATATTAATATTGCTCTTTTAACAATTGCATGATTCACTTTTTCCTTATATCCCAGAACATTTCGTCTAATCTTTCTACAGTCGTTCTCCTTTGAAATTTCTTAACAAAGATTTTGTACGTTTTCATATTTATATTTTCACCTCGACGGTGTAAAATGTGAAAGGGATGTTGCTGTTACAAACTTCTCCCAAGAAAATTTGTTGAATAAGATGAAAGCATATTTTTCCTAGAATTTCATTAAGAATTTTGACATTTATTAAGTTTCGGTTTAAAAATTATTCATATGATAAAAAACTGTTATACTCTACTTTATCTATCAAGGTAAGAAAGATAAATAAAATATTTTGAAGTAAAAAGTTAAAGAGATGTTACTAGAAGGGGCTCGCCAAAACCTGGTATAAATCCTACCTTTATTTTTCCCGGAACCTTTGAGGGATCTAAATTTTATTTGACGAATAAAAAGACAGAAAATGTAATATTAAAATTGAAGATAGACGTGGATTGTATTCATATTAAAACTTACTTTTTTCTCAGTGACAATTATTAATTTTCAGGCTAAATTTGACTCGTCGTAGTAGGGTTCTATACATCCTTACTTATATAAAGCGAAAGTGAGTTTGTTTGTTACGTCTTCACGCTTAAATGGCTAAACCGATTAGAACTGGTACCGAGATAGTTGGGACCCTGGAGACGGACATAGTTTTTTTTTTAAATGAGAAAAGTTTGAGATAGAGGGAAGAAAAGGGGAGATAAAGAATTTTTTTGCTTCGCTAATATTCTGGCATATAGTCTGGAATAACACATAGGATAGATACTTTTTTTTCGATATCACGCGGGTGAAGCCGCGGGCGCCAGCTAGTGTTACCATATTTATGCCGCTTGGAAGCTGAGGTTTTTCATTGACATTTAGAACACTACAATTAACATTTAACCTTCGACCTTTGAACCTGAAAAAGTTTTTGATAAATAGACTTCTAAGTAATAGATAAATATGTAGGTATTGCTTCTCCTGGGATACACAAACCCTGTTACAGATATTAAAACAAAAATAACTAAGGAATTTGATATTCAAAAGCAACTTTATTTCTTCCCAGAATAAATTAGAAGCACTTCACTAAAATTTGATGTAAGCTGCAATCACTTGAGGAAATTACGAATTCCTGGATTTTCACAAAGTATTACATTAAATTTTTCTAAGAAATACTTAATACTCTGTGCACTCACAATAATAATATAATATTCTTGTTGTCTCTTGGGACGTACTTACGTACGACTACTATATGAGTTATGCTAGGTGTGCAAAATTTCAAAAATCAGTGAACTTTTTCTTGACAAGCACCTTGAACTGCCCACTCTCAAGTTTAGTGGACATTTTAATATGGTGAAGACGAAAGTTTTATTTGTTTGCTTGTACCGAATAGGCTCCGAAACTACTGGACTGATTTTAACATGAACAGACAGCTAAATTATCAGCAAGTTGCATAGCCATATCATCACGCTTCTACGGTTAGGAGCTGAGCAGTGGGTGAAATTGCTGGGCTCGTTTAATAAACTTTGTTGGATCCTCTCATTCACGGTAAGCTTTTACAACTATTTCTAAACTAGCTTTTGCCCGCGGCTTCGCTCGCGTTATATTCGGGGTAACACAATTGCCCTTTTCTGATTTACAGGTACCTTCTGGCTGTACTTTTTGCCCTAGCGTCTTATTTATTGTTATATCAATGCTAAGTTTTCCCTTTTCTTCACTCTTTCACCCTCATATCTCAATTTTTTTGCCTATCTCTGTACCAAAATTAATCAAAATCAGTTTAGCCATTTAGGTGTGAAGACGGAACAAACAAACAAACTCATTTTCGCTTTCATAATATTAGTAACGATAACGCCTTCCAAATTCAGCAAGTCAATCATTCACAGGGAACAAGCCAGGCAGTATGTTTGCAACTAACTATTAACAGGTAATCCGCTTTGAGCTCGCAAATTACTAAACCAACAAGTTTCCCGAGGCGCGTCGCTAATTCTACATAGCCATTCATATTAACTTATTCAGTGAGATTAGTTCATTTGTGAGTTTCAAATAACGGATAGAAGGAATTTGGTAAACGTGTTTTTAAGATATTTTCGAGGTTATAATGGCTCCCCAACTTGACAAACTGAAGTCGCACTCAAAAGCTCTCACAAGTGACATAATATAATTGTTATGGTATAATTATTGACACTAGACCGCTCGTATAGGAATTTCTGAAATCTCAAATTTAATGGATAGGAGGAGCTCGTGGCTAAATAGTAGCAGCCGCTCGGGTCGATCTTTAGGTTAAGCCGCGCTTGCCTAGCTTGGTGTGTGGATGGGTGACCACCCATTACATATTGAGTTTCCTCCGTGCCTCGGAAAGCACGTTAAGGCCGTACCCTACGCAAATAACCTTGAGCATTCGCTTCCCTCTTTGGCGCGCAGGAGTGAGAGCAGTAGTGAATAATGCCTATTTTTTGGAATAAAATCTATTTAAAATTAAGTATTGGGTTTTTGGAAAAAATAAAAATTAAACAATGTTTACTTTTCGAGGAGATGCATGTTATTGATATTTTTCTCATTTCTGGGGCTTTGTTGTAAGGAGATTTACTAAATAATGCCTCAATAAATAAAAACTAAATCTACAATAATGGAATCAAGATTATAAAGAAATTTAATGTATTTTTTTTGTTACTTAGTTCGTTTTAAATAACAAGTAGATAGCTCTAGAAAACTGTACAAAAACGGCTAGCGCGGCGTTTTGGTTGGGGTGGCGCCTTAAGCCGTTGGTCCCGGCTGTCAATTGTAGATCTTTGACAGTCGTTAAAGGTAGTCAGTGTTCCGAAAGTCTGACAACCAGTCTTACCAAGGGGTATCGTATTACCCAGTACTAACGGGGTCGTGGAGGTCAGATAGGTAGTCGCTCCATGTTAAATACTGGTATCTAGCTGCATCCGGATATACTGGAAGCCGACCCCAACATAGTTGGGATTAGGAACAAAAAACAATTAAAAGTCCACAAAGAAATATTGAGTAGAACGTTTAACGAACGTTAGAAAATTGTAATAGTTTACACAGCAACCGAATCCGTGAGGTGATATACAATGTTTCCCAGGGATAAGTGACCGCCCGGCGTTTTTTGAATATTTGTAACAAATTATTAATAATTAGAAATATTTATTAATAATTTGTAACAAATTATTAATAATAATTTTGTACAAATATTCAAAAAACGCCGGGCGGTCACTTATCCCTGGGACACATTGTACAATAACTCAATATGAAACTTCTTCACAAATCTGTTTGCAAGGCTATCAACGATCCGGGGTTGCGGGTTGTTCGAAAGGGATACCACGGCCCCGGAACGTAAAGGGCAATAAAAGGAACGTGGGTGGGTTTTAGTTAGTACAAGTCTGACATGCCCCCCCGCTCCGCAAGAGCGGGGGAAGTCATTAGATGATTCCCCACCCGAAAAAAAGGCTATCAACGATATTCTCAGCCACATTAAATTATTCACGTGCCATCCCTAACATCCCAGCACAAGTTTGTTGAGACTAATTATAACACAAACGGCACCAAGCGAGCGGATCGCAATGGCGGCGCGCGCCAATTTCCTGCAATACATGCTAAATGGGAGCCAATCGTGCGCCAGCCACCGACCGAGCAACACGCCCCTTCCGGGAGTTCTTGAAAATTACACTAGAAACTTCAGAAAGCATAATTTGCTATTAATTTGTGTGTACTTGACGCTTTTCTGTTGAACTTGTTTGAAAGCGATTATTACTTGTTTTTCTATAGTTACTTTGTAGTTATTTAGGGAGTATTATTAAGAAATGCATTACTATATAAATGCTGTAAAAGTGAAGCCTATGTGTACTAGGTTATTTTTAGTTTGATTTCATATATTCAAATTGTAATATTAACATAACCTTAACCATAAAACCCACGTTGTCTAATTAAATTTTCACGGTAAAACATTTTTGCGCTCATTACTACTACTGCAAAATTTAATTTCGCTCCAACACCACAATTTTAATCAACAAACTAAAATTAGATTTTCAATTCCACCAAACATGCTTTAATATCCGAATCTATTATTAATGTAAATCCGATAATACAGTTTTAATTATACACTGAAACACAAAGGGTCGGAAATGGTAATGGCGCCCAGCACGGGCCGCAGGCTGACATCATAATAGCGGCTTGTAGACTTAATACGTAATCAATACGAACACTGAACATCGTTCTAGTTAAAGCGCAATGAATAAAGCTCAAATACGACACGGGTCCTTATCTGCCACACCTTTGATCATGGCCCGTGAATCTAAGGGCAGATAAATTATTGGATAACTGGATTTTTCGGACGTGGAACGAAGATATCGTAAACGGTGGTAGCAGAAAATTTGACAGAACTTTTAAACTCAAACCATTTATTTCAATTAGGCTATAACAGACACTTAAAAGTCAAGAAACAAAAGCATGAACATGTATTTGAACACACAATATTCAAACACAATCAGCGAAGTCAGTTATATGTATAAAAGTCAAACGTACATGCCTCATACAAACGCCTTTAACCACCAAGTTCCACCCACACGCCATTCAAAACTTACAAAAGCCAAAATCTCATCTGCATAGAAGCAGACACCTCAATAGACCGCAAAATAAATCTCACCAAGTTATTACCAACACATACAGAACATGAATCACTCCACGATACACGCATACAAAAAGCATGGAGCTTACAGGGCCTGCAGCTTAATATTTCGTCACAAGAATTTATTTCCGGCAGAAATTGAATAGGACGGTATAGCGGCCAAACTGTGTTAACGTGTTACACTCAAATACTGTGTGATGCTGGCTGAATTCATTTTTAGTTTCAAGCTATTGTTGCTTGCAGCTACGAAAAATATTGGACGTATGACGTTTTTTTTAAAGATAGCGTAAGTATCGATGGCCAGCACTCCTATGTAAATGGAAAAATACCTTGGATGTGAAACCTTTTCATGGACCACACGATTTAAATGACTGTTTTTTTGTAGGTAGTTATTGCGACTACTGTTTAGTTAAACTACTGTATTTATAAACACATACAAAACATTACTATTTTCGCTTTGCTACCCGAAATGCAACAATGTAACTGATGATCGCACAATTACAGTCTCAGGTGCGGAACTGCGGGCTCTAAACCACGCTATTTGTTATCAACATACAATTTGGAGGGTAGATACGTATTTAGCTGTTGTTTTGATGTTACGTAACGATTACCTTTGTGAAGGTTTTTGGTGGAAGGTATTAAAGTTTGCTTTGTTAGATTTAACCAAGGTATTAATGGCAATTTCCATAATGAAAAAGTAGATTTTGACATTGATTTTGTATTACGTAAATCGGTTTATTTCGAAAATTATTGACGTGGTTATTGGTAATAATGTCGAATGGTTTTCTTACTAACATGAAATAATGAGAACGAAGTTTAAGTTACTTACCAACACGCCTTTTATCTCCATGTCTACAAAATTATAATAATGAACTTCACGCAGACGATTTTAATGGCGCCCACGTGGGACCATGAGTAGATAATGACTAACGCCAATTAATCAGTGTCAGTCGACAGACAATATATCAACATTAAATTCTTAATGTGATTACTCCAAATATAATTAGTTTCAACACGTTATAACTTATTTAGGTTCCACATCGTACCTCCAAACAATGACGTCACGTAATGTCTGTGTTTATTATTACTTCGGACTTTTTAACATTTCTGTGTAAATGTTCCAGTTAAGATGTAATTCGGTTACAGTTGAATGTTATCTGTTACATAAATACTAAAAGCCTCGTTATGCCGAGACCTAACACTAATTGGCGAAAAGTGGGTAGACGAAAGTTAAATTCTGCCTAACAGCTGGGGATTGGATGACGGTTTGCTCAGTAATGGGCTACCAAGTTCATTACGCACTGAAATCCGAATATCCATCGCACTTTGATATTACATACGCACTTAGACACAGCCATTAAACTCCATCCCGAGTCTGTTAATCTATTAGTTGATGTCTTCATGAATACTTAATGGTGTTTGGTATTTAGGTATTGTGTGTAGAGCATTGCTTTCGTATTGGGTATTAGTGCAGGGTTACGTTGTGAGCCCTATTGAATATTGATGCTTTGTTTCAAGTGCTATCGTTGTTTTTATATGTATTTTTACCATATTTCAAGCAAATAAACGATTATTATTATTGGACACTTAAACTTGGCCGTTGAAAATAGTGTTCCTAGAAGTTTACCGGTCCGCAAAAGTATCGCATATTATGTAGAACATATTGTGTATCAAAAGTGATCGTACTTCCAATGCAAACATGTTGTGAACGAAAATCATAGTCTAAGAACCCAACGCAAAATGAATAGGCCGCCATCTAACATTTCGGCACCAAATAGAACATATATAATGAATGAATTATTTATAGCTATATTATACGAGACTAAGACACCTGTCCCCTTCGAGAGCACCGATAAATCTCCTGCCGATAATTTACTGATTGTTTGTCGCGGCACATAAATTCCTCGCTGACGTCACAGACCCTGGCGTTTGCACCTCCACAACTTTAAGTTATTTATTTGTTTTGCTTCGGGGATTTATCGAAAGATTTTATAGAAGGTCGATGTAGAGTGACGGGTGCGAGAAAGGTTCATGGTAAAAAAAGGAATTGGGAGCTGAATAATAAAATTCTAATTAAATATTAATAACGATCTTTTTGAGTTTGAAGTCCCACGCTGGGCGCCCATTAACGGTTGAATACATTTTTAATTAATTTGTTCACTCGGTATGTTGGTTTCCACATTATTTACTTCGTCAAAATTTTGTGAACAACGTAGCGTATCAGCGATCACATAACATTCACATTATCTCTCCTCGTTGAAAATAAACGCTGTTTATGAATACATGTCCCCGATTTATCAAAAGAGTCTTTACAATTTCCAACAAAAAGCCCGGTTGATGCGAGAAAAATACAAAAAGCTATTTTCGCAAAATTAGGATTTTATAAGACATTTGACGCGTAAGAAAATTGGATTCTATTCAAATTGAAGAGCGAATTTGATCTTATACAGCAGGTTATGAGTCTCTTACCAAGTGGGGTAGGCACTAAAACATTCCGAAAATCGTACTATCCAATTTGGTTAATTTGGCCCCTGAATTGTATACTGATTTCTTAGAACGTTAATATTAGACTTTGCCCTTTTCTCTTAAATTAGTTTGCCGACAATTCTAACTTAGATCATTAATTGTCGTACTTGAATAGCTAATAAACGGATATTCAGACTTGTTGTTTAGTGTAAAGGTGGGTAGTCGTTGAATTTACATTGGTGTAATTTAATTTTCGGCTTTGGAAAATCAATATTAAAACTTTTTACAGTAACTTTACTTTTAGGCTGAATAGAACATAAAAGAACTGAAATAAATTCAAGCAAATTAGGTTTTTTTTAGATTTCTACCTAGCCACATCAACTTATAAGTTAGGAATAAGTATACAACACAGTCACGCAGCATATACCCCGAAGTCTATCAAGGTTATACCTCTAAGCATAATAATCCAGTACCAAGTTTCATCTATCTTAATAAAAGCCCCCAACTTAAGATAGCGCTACAAAATTGATTTCACCCGCTAACATTTTCATCTCAACAGAATTAACGCAATGCCGTGATTACATCACATTATGTCCCTAAGTCGTGTATCTTGTTATACTCCCGACGAGATACCGACCATTATCTTAACTAGATTCCTACTGTATTACTCATAGTTTAGGATCTTTATTTGAGTTATTTTTAGTTGGAGTTAGTAGTCCTTGCTGGGAGCCAATATTGAAGTAATTTTTCGCATTTTTTCGTTATTAATATTTTAAGAATGTCGCCTGGTATTTGTTAATTTTAGGTGAAAGAATTTTTAACATAATTTTTATTCAAAAAATAAAGCTACGACTTTTATTTTATTCATCAAAATTCTTCGTTTACCCTCCTATAAACATATCAAATTTGCAGTGCATACGAAGTGTCCCAGAACTACCAGCAACATAAACAAGTGTGTTGCGACCTAATTAAAGTTGGATAGTTAGGGTAATTAGCGACCGAGCGCCTCCGCGAACCCTCGGGCCACTGATAATACCGGAACACGGAAGGCTTATCAGTGTAAGGGTGCTTCGAAGCAGGCTACATGATATTTGGACACGCAAAGTGTGAAACTTGCCTCTGTTTTGGAAGTTATCGGGTGATGTGAATCGGGGGTAGTTGTGTTTTTCTTTTAAGTTGAAGAAAGTATGTTTTAAGAAATGTGACTTTGTCTTTCAAATATTGTTTTTCTTGAGTTTCATTTCTATTATAAAGTATCTCTTTAAGTATGCAACAAAGGGCCTTGTAATGTAATTCTTTGACAAAGCCGTCTACGGTTATGTAACTTGTCCCTTTCTGAAAATATCCAACCGGAAGGTCCATACATAATTGAATACTCCTTAACATTTCGACTACCTGTCGGTTAAGTTCAATAAAAGAAATCCAATAAGTGGGATCACCGTCGAACGAAGGTTTTTGCCCAGAATTGGGAATAATATAAATTCTACCTAAACTGAAAAATCTGTATCAATTATTTTCGGACTTTGACAAGGGAAGGGATTATGTGAATATCGTATATTTTGAGGCTCGTTTAATAATTCAGTGTACGTAGAAATATCCAAAATGGCGACTATAAATTGAATCATGTATAATAAAAAGTGCACAGGATATCATAAATACGTAAAATTTGTTTATTCAAAACAAGGAAAGGGCTTCTTAGTTTTACTATATGATATATTATCTTCATAAAAACGGGAATAAACCAATTTTTCGTTTACGGCCTTCCTCGTTTGTCTCTTTTTAGTTTGTGTGAAGGTGAATAGTGGTATCTCTTTCTAACGTCGGTATTCGCATAGTTATTATCTATGTTATTCTTTGTCTGAGATATTGCTGTAATTTTTTTTCTGGCCTTCTATCGGTGAGACAGAGATCTGATAATTTTGCCTTAGGTACGGATAATCCAAACATTTTGCTTAAATGATAATAAGGAACGATATTTTTTCGGTAGACGAAAAATTTTCCCTGGCTGTCTTCAACGACCTTAGAGTTTCATGATTTATTCTCTCTACTCTCTGTACTCGTTCTTTTATTTATAGGTCTGCCTATTTATTTTTTTAATGGGAAGAGGTGAGTTCAGCAACATGGTAATTTAACGGTTTTTAGCCACATTATATTTCTGCTATAATAGAGTTTAGATGCGTAGTACTCACACCCAGCGTACGTGTCATCATGGGATGTTTGACGTCCAGCGTTCTGCAGATTCCGCCGAGCCTCCATGGGAGATAAACGTGAATTAACATATGTGTTGTAGATATCTTGTATATCTGATTTCAAATCACTGTTTTTTTAACTACCGTCCCTAAATCTAAGAAGGACTATATTAGCTGATGGTCCGGTGGTCCTTCGAGGCGTGCGCTCTAGGTGTAATTAATAAGCGACGCGCTAGAGAGAGCGAGAGCAATAAGCGGGGAGCTAGTGAGAGTGAGTGAGAGAGGGAGAGAGCGATAAGCCGAGCGCCTCTCGTAAATCACCCGCGCTAATGACGCTGCATGCAACGTGGCTGTATAGAACTGGATGTGACTGCTAGGTTCTTTTGGGTATGGAAAAATTGAATACTTTTAGACAGTCGTTTAGTTTGCTGGTCTGTAATCTTAAAACACCGCATGTTTCTGTTACAAGCTTTGGAAGTCTATTCTATGTATTTCCGTGTTGATCTCTACTGAACATTATTTTGAAGGTTGTAAAAACCACTGTCCTGTCGGGGTTGCGGGTTGTTCGAAATAGATATCGCGGCTCCGGAACATAAAAGGCAATAGTAGGAACATGGGTGGGTTTTAGTCAGTATATAAAAATTGTTTGCATGACATGTTCTCTTGTCCTGGTTTTTCAGACTTTCTCTATCTTGATCTATTTGTTTTTCAGTTTTAGGATAATCAAAAATAAATCAATGATGATAAATTATGTTCATTTTGCAAGTAGGTTTTTACAAACACCTTGATTTAGTAGGTTTTTACAAACACCTTAATTAGTGGACCTGTTCAGTCAGTGCAAGCATTTGTCAGTTATCGTGTAGTTCGACTTTAACTAAAGGACCCCAACGACACGACGAAGAAAACCAAAAAAATACACTTCTGATGACACTTCAATGCTATGTAAGATTTATAAAATTAACAGAAATTCTTTACTAATCAAAATAAACAAAATGGCATCGCGTTTACATGAAAAATCAGTACAAAACAAAATCATAATCTACCGTTTCACCACATTCAACGCATCTCAAGTTTACAAAATAATTCTATACAACCACTTCAACTACAAACATTCATTCAACCATCACCGGATTTCGCGTAATTCAGCAGATTTCACCGTAATTCAGCGTAATTCACCGTTGCTTTATAACGCCGAGAGAGCACATAATTCAAAATGTTTACCGGTTTTAATTCGTAAACTTTGGTAATGAATAGAGGGCTCGTTCATTACCTTTTGTACGGATCGTACTTTTGAATAACGTTTGATTAATACCACGGCTTGTTACGTGATAATGGTTTCGTATTAAATATCAATTTTAGTAGCTTTTTGTTAAATATTTGTCACTATACTGGAAAAATAGTAAGTACCTTTTTTTCGGAGTGTGATTAATCTGTTTAGAAACGGGTAGTCTAAAGATATGGCTATTTATGTCGCAAAGTTTGTACGAAACCGGGTTTTACAAGTATTTATATTAAATATTGTTAATTTTTATTATTGGAAAAGTGTTATTGAATCCGATTCCATACTAGTAAGTAATCGCAGCCAGTCATGTGTCTATAAAGACTTCCTTTAAGACCAAAGCCGCTTCTATTCCCCATACGTTCTTGTCAAGTCCCACCACTCTCTCGAAGCGCAAACAAACAACACTCTACACACATATACACACCCACTCCTCCACCCACACATTCACAAACGTATTTATAAATCATTCGCTTTCGATTTATACTGCATTAAGTAGTTTTTAATTTATCGTAAGTGAATTTAAAGCGCGATTTAAATTCAGAATCAATGCTGGCTGGATATGTGAGCGAAACGGGTTTAAATATTGTGCTGTTGGAAGTTTTCGAATGTGCAATACAGATTTATGCTCTTTTTAAAAACTGTATACAATGTAGAGTATCATCCACATACTGACTTTGGCAAGCGTATCCTTACGAATATTATAAAAGCGCAAGTGAGTTTGTTTGTTACGTCTTCACGCCTTTATGACTAAACCCATTTTGATGAATTTTGGTTCAGAGATAGTTGGGACCCTGGAGACGGACATAGGCAATTTTTTTAAAGTGAGAAATGCCCTGGAGAACGGGAAGAAAAGGGAAAAGTTAGCTTAGCTATTACAATCAATTAGGCGCAAGGGTAAAAACTATAGGTAGCCGGTACCTGCAAATCGGGATTCAAGGGGAACTGTGTTACCCAGAATTTAACGCGAGCGAAGTCGCTTAGCTCAGTTTTTGTGGTGTACCACACCTGCTAAAATATTTTAATACCTTCCATGCAAAAAAAAAAAAAATGCCGCGTCGCTGCGCTTAAATACTTTCCCCTAATTTTTTTTCGCTGAAATTATCTAGTTTGGGACGCATACAGCCTAACGCAATATAATTATGTCCGCCCGTCGCCTCGCGTCACCTCACATACGCGATTACCGTAATGCGATTGCGCTACCCGTCGGCAATGTGCGCGCGCCCTTAATTAGCCCAGCTGCCCCAACCGAAATAACAAGCAAATGTAAACTTTATGCTTCAAAGTTTAGGGTTAAAGTTTGACTGTACAATGTGAGGCATCGAAGGCAGAGTTGATTATGTGATCGCAAAATCACATTAATCGGTATTGGAAATCATTAAATGGGTGTGTGTTTTCATTAAGGAATTTTAATTAAGTGGCTGTAAGGGTTATTGTAGGTTGTTAAGAAAATATTATTTAAAACCTGCAAATTAGGGATTAAAATTTAAGTTTCATAATTAAATAAACTAACTTTCCTCTAACGGGTCTGCTGGAAAACAATTTAATGAAATAAGCAGTGCCTTTGGGGTCTTCTGTAATACTGCAATGTTCTCAAGTAGTTCTTGTGTGAATAAATAAATGAATAAAAAGGTACCTAAAAACTAGGCCGGGTGGCATTCAGCGAGCATGTATGATTTGACGTATGGACGTACACGAAGCAAAAAATTCTAAAAAAACGTTAAGAATCATAGCGCGTAGGGTTCTGTAGGTGTACTGCCTACCCCTAAATGAAAAAAAGCATGAGTTTACGTATAGACCAGTATACTGCCCAATGGCACTATACTTCCATAAGATAGGCTCGCAAATATCGTACATTGCTTCCGAAAGTGGCATTTGCTACGTACAGAACTACGTAGTGCTACGGAGTCTACGGCGTAGGTGATGTGCTATACGAACTCTGCGCTACGCTTTATGTTCTACGCTACGATATTATTTTCGTTTCGGTCCTATGATACGTTATGACAATTAGGTTTTAGATCTTATAGTAACTGTTATATAGAGTTTAAAATAGGAAAATCGGGATGATTTGATAAGTGCCTACTAGTAAGTAATACATTCGCGTAAAACACGCTAAATTTAATTTTACTCCCGAAAACAGATGTACGCAATCGTAAAGCCATAATGAAACGATTAATAGACTCCAAATGACTATTTATACGGTATATAAAACCCGTTTATTTACCATATCAATTCGATACGAATAAAAACGTAATAAAGGCCTGTGTTCGGAAGACTGGGGAAGTTTTTAAGATGGGGACCGACAATGGATTACGAATTTATGTGGGGAACCCCGCCTTAAGAATAAGTGTGGTGGCGACAGTTATATTGCTTAAGTTAATGCATAAATAAAAGGTAACAATATAGGCTGGTTTTAAGGGCCGGGGGGAAGGAGAGTAAAAGAAGGTCATTACGTAGAATAAAAATAGGGCTTTATTATTTTTAACAAAAAGCTTGCGACGAAGTTGTAGCTAGATAATAGCGGCACGCGTTAAGCTGCGTTTGCCAAGGTCGGGCTGTAGATGGGTGATCGATATTTCCTCCGTGCCTCGAAAAGCACTTTAAGTCGTTGGGCCCAGGTGTGTGTCATGTCAAGATTTTTGACAGTTGTTACGTCAGTAACCAGTCAGTGACCCGAACGTTTACCAACCAGGGAATAGGCAGCGTTGGATGGCAGTTTTGTTGCTGAGGATGAAGTTAGTATGTTTGTATGTGTTAGTAAGTGCCAGCTTTGTTTTCTAAAGGACTGAATGCACGCATTTAATTTTTTTTTTTTCATATGGTCGCGGACATTGGTGTGGGTTTCACGTTTACTTAGTTTTAATATTAATTGTCATACTTTATTGTAATGTGTGTTAGATGTTCCCAATAAAGCAAAATAAAAACTAGTCTTACAAAGAGCTATAACATTTTTCAGAATGAGTTAGGATGTGGAGGTCAGATAGTCGCTCCATGTAAACAAGCCATCTCCGTTAGATTTCATAATACTGGATGGCTGACCCCACTTTATTAGTGAAAGGTCTAGGTAGATCATGAAATAGTCTTTTTATTCGAATGGAATATCATCATGTGATTGCTCCCGCTCTGGGCGGAGTGGAAGGGAGTGTCAGTCTTGGATTGACTAAAACCCATCCATGTTCCTTTCTGCTCTATGTGTTCCGGGGCCGCGGTATCTCTTTGGAACAATCCCTGCGGAGTGAAATAACTTGCAAACAACACAATTTTGACTACATGTTCATAATGAATGATTCCTAAAAGGAAAACGTAATTCTTTACTTGTTTGTTTTAACTGCAGAGAGCACAGTGCACTCTAAAATATGAATATTGTAGTTCCATCGTTTTCCGACACACTATATATAATAAAACTGCTAGAAGTTGACTGCTTACCAAAGTAAGCGAGATTTAAGTAAGTAAGTTGCAAATAAAGAGTACAGAAAGCTTCGATTTTTTTTATTATATTTTAGCTGCATTTCATGGTTTCAACCACGTAGACTGGTATATAATTATATAGTATTAATAAAATCACTTCTCGCTGCCTATCTGCCCTACTTTTTTTAAAAATTAACCTTGCCTCACAAGGAATTTCTCCTGTATCGTGGGAGGGTGCACAAGCATTTAAATTCACATACACAAACAGTCAGACCCGAAATAACTACCTGTAGGTGATACAAATTTTTGTTCCCGGATCGAACCCGCGACACGCAGCGTTGCAGTCGATTGCACAAACCTTTAAAACTACGCAACGGATTTTGATGCAGTTTTTACAGATGGCGTGATTCAAGTGAAGTTTATAGTAGTAGTATAATATTAGTATCTACATTGCACCCGGCCGAACCCGGGGCGTACACTAGTTATACCTATTTATCTTTCTCTTGATCTTTTGCTGTAAGCTGCATTAAAATCCGTTGAGTAGTTTAAAAGATCTGAGCGAACAGATAACAGAAGCGACTTCATTTAATACTATGTGAAGATTTGTCCATGATTCAGTTTAAGTTTTATTTCTTTACTAGCTTTTGCCCGCGGCTACGCTCGCGTTAAATTCGGGGTAACACAATTCCCCTTGCGCCTTATTGATTTGTAATAGCAACGCTAAGTTTTCCCTTTTCTTTCCTCTTTCTCCCTCACATCCCACTTTTTTAAAATAAACATAAGCCTATGTCCGTCTCCTGGTTCCCAGCTATCTCTGTACCAAAATTCATCAAAATCGGTGTATCCATTAAAGCGTGAAGAGACAAAAATACTCACTTTCGCTTTTATAATATTATATAGTAAGGATTTTATTTCTTTGTTTTATTTCTTGCTCAAGGAAAAAAATCCTAACCATTTCTTTATGTTTTAAAAATATTTGAATTTTGGGTTAATTCATTATTCTGATATGGCAACTCTGCTTTTAAAGTATGTCATGATATTTAGTGCTAGACAGTGAAGACTTACCCTTTTTTCATTAGCAGCTCAGTAATCAGCTTTGTCTTCCTACCGCTGTTTTTAATTTTCAAAAAATCCCGCTCTTTTGTTTTCCGGAAATATCTGCGCGAGTTTCGGCGGTGTTGCTCACTGTCATTTGTTTATTGTGCTTAGCTGGTTTTTTTAATTACAGGGCTGTGCTTAAGAGGTTTTTAAAGGTGCTTTAGAGAGCTTTTTGGACCGTTGTGAATCGTTTATGGTGGAGGCAACTCTATGGTCTATGGTTGATTTTCCTGAATCAGTTAGCAATAAATTCGGATATACTGTTTGCAAAACGCTACCCTCAGAACGTCTATCAAGTGTTTCTTAATAGATTAAAAAATTATGGCAACGATAAATCATATGATATTTTTTCATAAAGGCGATTGTCAAGAACCCATGTATTTTCAGTATCACTTATAGGCCTACCGTTTCATGGAATGAATATATGGATTTGAATGCTACAATAGAGTATAACAAAATATGTAATGGTAAGATATACATTAGACTTGGGGATATTAAATTGATTTATTTACATAACCTCAAAATGGACTATCAAAAATAGACTACGGTAGGTACCTACTACCTACATACTTATGTAACTCAAGGCAGACCCTCAAGGCGTCGTCCTATTTGGCTAATCAACGTACGATTGATCGATGCGATTTCGTCGCACGACGAGATGAAACTCTGTGCTCGCGCGATGATTTGCAAGCTTTAATTAGTACACTCTGAAAATGTGCGTTTTTCGTCGTGCGACGAAATCGCATCGTTCAATCGTACAATGATTAGCTAAATAGGACGCCTACATCATACATTTCAATGAGATAAAGTGGATGGATTGTACTTTATTAACTATAGAAGGATTTTTGTGATAGGTGCTAGTAATATTTTAAAGTAGGGTGTTCTCAGTTGTGATATGAAAACAATACCTATTACTTGCCTATTACAAATAATTTGATTTAGATTAATTATTATAGGCCATCCAACTGCTATGACGTTACTAAAAATAATAATTAACTTCCTTTCCGTTCCTTTTGCGGGATTCGAATCCGCATCCAAGATGATCCATATGGTGGTCGTCAACAGGATAAAAGTTAATTAAGTAATAAAAACAGTATAGGTAAAAACAAAACCACAGTATTTATAATAACTTTTTATTCTAATGATAACAATACATTGTCAAGAAATGCCGCAGGGGGGGTTGTTCCTTCGTGTCGAGCGTAAGCTAAATACCAAACCACACTCATGACATGTGAACAGCAGCCCACGGTTCTGAGTCCTATACAGTTACAACAGTAGTCGATGATGGCACTCCGACCTTGCTGTTCCCTTTCAACGGCTATGAAAACAAAATATGTGTTCCGTGCCACATGACGGGACTTTATTTTAGCTCTTAACAAAAAAGTATTTTCTCCCCTTAAACTGGTCAAATCCAGCTGGTCGCGACCTATTTCGAGTTTGTAAAGTCCGTGAAAACGGAAATGTTCTCCAATGTATGATCTAGCTTGACGGATCTGGTATGTGCCACACGCAAACAACACCAATTCTTCTATGGAGAGCCGTGGGAATGATATATCTGAGGCGTGATAAGCGCACATCACAGTTTATACACCGAAGATCAACTGCCGACATTGTTATAGCATGAACAACATTCAAAGAACACCAAAACAATGTAAAAAAATAATAAGAGTCCTTTCTCAGTCCTGCGCAGGATTATACACTGAACGCAAATTGTAATGCGATGCACAAAATAAGAGTTCACACTTCAGTTGTAGATGCAGTCACGATTACAAAATAATATCACAAACGATGAATTATGTGCAGGTTTAAACATATAAAACACAATCATGACCGCAGAATAATCATGAACAAGACGGTTCATATATTTTTTTGTATTTGACATAAGTGACAGCTGTGTTGCCAAATATTGATTAACTCATCGGATCGATTAAAATCATCTAATCGATACAAATAATAATTTAGAAAAAGCAATGCTATTTTAATCTTAAATGTTGTTTGAAATGAGCATCTATTTCCGAATTAAATCGATCTACATTCTTTTTATTTAATGAAAAATATTTGCACGAACGATACTTTCCAAAACATACATAATACTTGTGGGTTTTATTTATTTAATTAAATATTATTTATGTACAAGAAAAGAAAAAAAAACTAATACTAATATTACTAATAATAGTGCAAATGTTTAGGCCGTCTATTTAATATCCCTTTTCATATTTTTAAGTGATTAATTATTGATTACCTTTCAACATACATCCTGTTACATTTTTAACACACGCCACCACCCGTGAAATACTTATCATTCAAGAGTCACTACATCAAATCTGATTTAAGTAGTTTATATATTTATTTTGTATTGCACATATTTTATTGAATAAACGATTTTTTTTCCTCTTCACTAAAGAACCCAAATCGATAAGGATAAGTTAATTATCCTCATCGATTAGGGTTTATTGTATGGCTACACTGACGTAATACGTCTATTTTATGCGTTTCGTTTTGTTTCCGTAACGGGACTGTACCCCAAAATACATACGTTTTTTAATTACTCCCAACAGCTAAAAAACCATTTTACCTTTTAAAATAACTACGGGTATAGGACCTATAATTTGCATATAACTAGATTTTGAAACGTTTGAATTTGATCGGATACCCCATTCGTCAATCTTCTTTAGGATGAAAACCTCACAAAACTATTACAAAAAGATAAAATCATATTTATAGTCTTGCATAATCGGAATAAGCTAAGGAAGTAGGTTATAAATTAACTGGGCTCATAAAATGCTCGCTTTTATTGTGAGCAACAGTGGTTTATCAGGCACTTCATTAAATTTTTATTTTACTTTTGCCTGGAATTGGAACTATCAACGCTTTTGCTAAATTTGTATTGTGATGACTTTCCTTTGAAAAATTATAACTCACTAGCTGGCACCCGCGGATTTACTCGAGTGATTTAAAAAAGTATCCTTTGTGTTATTCCAGACTATAATCTATCTCTGTCCTAAATTTAATCAAGTGATATCTTCGGCCGTTTTGACGTGAAAGAGTAACAAAAATCCATCCTCACAAACATTCAAAATTATAATATTATTTAACCACTTGTATGCCGGAATTACAGACAACAATTAAAAACGCATTGTGTCTCGCGTAGATCTACGTTCCGGCATACAAGGGGATAAGTAGGATAATATTAGTTGGAATAATATATATTTTGTAAGCTTTTGAATAGTAGTGTGGCCGATTAATGGCAATAGGGTCGACGTTTATTACATGGGAGTTAAACATAACTGGTGAAATATGTATTTTCGGTATAATGCTGCCGAACTCTTTTGAGATTTCAGGCATCAATGTTTTCTTGTTAGGTTTGAAATGATTTTACTAGAATTTTTTGTTATAAATCAGTCCAGAACAAAAAAAATGCAATAATGAAGCTAACTCTTCGTCGGATTTCCCATAATGACAGCTACTCCAGGTATTCCTAATTAATTTTCGACTCCTAAAATAAAACTTAACACAAACTCACCACTCTCCGAGACTGACGAGGGCGACCGTTCCGCAGTGGACACGCCCGACGATGACGACTCTAGCGACGACAGCGAGTCAGCCCTCGTCGAGTGCGTGTGGGTCATCGAACTCTCCGATAGTCTTGAGTCTCTGGGCGCGTCGCTCAGCTGATTCAGCCGTCGCTGCAGGTAGCGCTGTTCCCGCGCTAGCTGCTCCTTGTGACTCACGTGCCTCTTCTCTCGCTCTTCCAGACTCTGCAACAAGAGAATGGTGGGGTCAGAACTGTAGAGGTCTGATAACATTGATCAAACCTGTGACAGTACAGGTTGTGTGACAGTAATTCTTACTAATATTATAAAAGCAAAACAGAGTTTGTTTGTTTGTTACGTCTTCACGCCTAAATGGATAAACCGATTTTGATGAATTTTGGTACCTGTACAACAGGAAAGGGGAACTGTGTTACCCCGAATTAAGAAACGCCGCAGGCAAAAGCTAGTCAAAGTTATCAATAAAATTTGGAAAGTAGATGGGCTTAGCCTTGTTGTTCTATTATTAAATGACATGCGCTTTCAATTACGTGGAGTTGTAGACCTACCACAGATCACTGCAGGCACAGAATGGCATGTTTTTGAACACGAGAATAGAAGTCTGCAGAGTTAGAATTGGTAATCAAAGTTTGGAACAAACCTTCAAAACATTGCAGGGTGTCGGGGAGCCCTGGTCTATATATATCAATGGACAGATAGCAGTCCACTGATCAATTCTACCTATAGAGGCAGAGTTGATATACGCCGGAAAGGCATAGGCGAATTTCTGCAGAGTAAGATACATTTTTGATTCTCTGCAGTGTATGCGATAAAAAAGGAACTGAAGAGACATTAAACTAGGCTTGTATTAGTTAGTGACAATTAAAAGTTTATTTAGTTTATTTGAAGACTGATTCCTATGATGAGGTTTTCATATTAGATTTAGTACAATTACATATGTTCAACACTTGTTTCATTACATACGCCCTTTTCTGTATCTTTGTCGAATTATGCCCCTAGTACATTTTTTTGAAAATGAAAACATGACTCAGCAGGTTCAGAATGAATTAAGCACTCTGCACTTCCAGAAAGTTATTAATTACCTATTTACAGGAACGCAACTTTCACCGTTTACAAAAAGAACTGTTCCAATTACCCATCAACGGAAGCAAATAGTAATTTACTGTTAAACTTCTACCCATATTAGCAGTACGCAGGCACGTCGGACAAACTGTTCCGAAAGAGATTAATAGTATCAATAACAAGAAACTATTAGGTAATTAGACGCACATAATGTGCTTCTCGAAACACATTAATCACTAGTTGCTGATTTACTAACTCAGGCCTTTGATGTTTAGCGTAAGTCTTAGTCATAACTAGGGTTGAATGTGGTTCGGGTTGTATGATAGGGTTTTTTAATATCTCTGTTCCACTATCTTACAATACTAAAACATTACACTAGAATGTTTTTGTGCTTGTATGTAATTTACCATTTAATTTTATAATATTACTAGCTTCTGCCCGCGGCTTCGCTCGCGTTAAATTCGGGGTAAGAGAATTCCCTCTTCCTGATTTGTAGGTGCCTGCTACCTGTAGTTTTTGCCCTTGCGCCTTATTTATTGTAATAGCAAAGCTAAATTTTCCCTCTCTTCCCTCTTTCTCCGTAATTTCTAACTTTAACTTTTTTCATCAAAATCGGTTTAGCCATTTAGGCGTGAAGACGTAACAAAAAAACAAACTCACTTTCGCTTTTATAATATAAGTAAGGATTTTACCTAACCCACGATACATGCAGCATCGAACAACATCGAACTTGTTACCGGTATTCGAAATGATGTTAAATTAAGAAAAATGTTGTAACTATGGTTTCATAAATTTATTCTTATTCTTAATTAATTGTTTAACATTTGGAGAATGGGAAAGGCAACTGTCGATCTAAGTTGGACACCTGTCCAGCTTGATCTCATTAGTCTAATTAGGGCTACGGACACGCCAACTACAATCAGCTTTGCCTTCCTCATTGAGAAAAACAAAATGGCGGTGTTAATTTCGATTTCTGCCAGGCGTCATAAGATCCGTGTCGTTACGTCGCTATGCTTTACTTGGATGTCATAAAACCTTGCTTTCATTAAAACTTAAAGGAGAATAAATTTATACATTTCCCACAGTTAAGAACATCAGCCTCTTATTTCATCGTTTCCGGGGATCAAAACGGATATAAAGGCAACACAATATTCCGCGAAGTTCTATCAATAAATACTTAATGACGGTACACAAAACATTTATAAACTTTAGCCGGCTTCGCGTGTGTTCATTCGCCCCTATACAGCGCCGTCAGAATCTGCACATAGCAGGTTTTTTGTGAGGCTCTTAAGAAAATGGCTTTTTCTAGAGCCCTATACACCCGGGACCGACCCGCGGGAAAAAATGAGGATTATGTACGAATAAGTTCAGGCAACTTCCAACACTGCAGGGTAGTCGATGAATTTTACGTCTTTTGTTTTTCTCCCATTGTGTCCATGGGTTTTATACTACGTATATTTAAATGGGAGTTGCTGAGTTTCTTCGCGAGTTTAGAATTAATAGCCCTAATGTTGAATAATTCACGTTATTTTCAGTGCGGGTTAGTATAATTTTCAGAATGTTACCATTAGCTGTTTGTGCTGATGTATTTTTGGGGAGAAATGTAGCGGATAATGAGTCGGTAATCAAAATAGATTGAGGCTTATTACTTGACGAATCTAATTTCGCTACTCAAATTACTTTTGATTACACAACTGTTGAATAAAACGGTAATGTACTAATTGAATTACCCGATCGTAGCTAAAATGATTACGAGAAAGCACTAATAATCTCTTGCGTCAAAACAATGCAAGAGCGACCAAAAGCCACGTATACTTTTTTTTTTTTTAAAGTGTGGCCACCCTTAGGCAATACAGCCGACCCGGGAAGGCCTGAGATGATATATCTGATCATAAATCTCCGACAAGTCAGCGGACGGTGCAATCCTGTCCTTATTTTGCAGTCCAAATGTTAAATGCTTTTTGGGGGAGATTTTAAATTTTCGCTGCTTTCGCGAGTGATTAAATTATGGATGGAGAGAAATGGCCGTGGAAATTGTTTGTGGATGATGGATATGAAGCTCTGTGATTTTTTATGAAAAGTTGTGTTGTTTAAAAACTGGAAGCTGCTGCAACGTATAAATTAAATGAAAGGTAAATTGGAGATTCCTGTACAATATTTACTCGTGCACCCATGTATATATAATTTTAAAGCTGACTTTTTTTTCGGTATTTAAAAATTTTAAAAGATAGCTTGTTCATATTTGAAACATAAAACTCTTGGAATAAATCACTTTATCAAAATATACTTTAGAGGAATTTTATACCTTTCCTAATACTGTTTATAACAGAATAAATCTTACCAATTCCTAGTTAATTCCATCACTCAATATTATATAGCGAACGTGTACAAGCAGAAATTATCCAATTTATACGTCTGAATGGACAGATTTCCAATACACTCGCACATAGGCACAAACCACAACCTTTGCTTTATCGATTTCCTGTCAGGGTATTTGAACGTCGAGCGATTCCGAATTATGTCATATCGCTATACGTATACTATGTCATATAACTATATATTATGGATTACTGGTGCCATCCTACCCTCGTGTTATTGCACGCTATTTATTTTTTACGACCATCGCCCCGTTTAATATGAGTAAATTCGTCCTCTCCAAATAATCCACTCGTATTGCAAAACCCGGTGATGCTGAATAATCTCTGCACTCTGTAGTCTCGAAATGTTAATTCCTTTTGAAGGATTTTCGAGAGTATCGGAAATAAAATGTTAAGTGACGCCTGATTCCAATGTAGGGTGAATATAAATGGACGCAAAAATGAATGTTTCGCTCTTAATGATGCGATAGTAAGTGACAATCAAGATGGTCGATTTAACGCCATTCTCGCTAAAAGCGTATTTAAAACACAACTGACCTATTTTAACATAACCACACCAAAATCAGAAGAGCTTCGTATTAAATTAAAACAAGCTTATTATAGAAAAAACAATACCAAAGGAAAGCGTTAAACATTAACCTTAAAACATGTAAATTTTGAGGCTGATGAATTTTAAACAACACTTCGGAGTATCACTTATAACTTAATTGGTTATTAGAAAACTTTTCCAATCTGCATGAGGAATTGCTCGGTGGTCGGAATTTTTAGCCGCTGTAAAATATAACGAACATTGTTTACTTAGGTAGACTTGATGGGAACCGCCTGAGGAGTTCTCTCAGCAATTTGGTCGGTTTTTGACCTTTCGCAGGCTGAGTTATTTCATACTGTCTATCTTGGAATTTTTGAAGCTCAGAATAAATGTTGCGTAACAAAGGCTGGTCGGTACGAAACACGATCAATTTCATTTCGAAATCCAGGTAGGTTTTACTGAAGGAATATTTGACGTGAAATTTCTTTGATATGCTCTATTTTTTCTTTCAATCACAGACGACAGGTGATCATAGGGTGGAAAATTAGATGGACCACTGACCTGGAAACGTTCGCGAGGATGTGTTAGATACGGGGCTGTGTGTTGACGTGAGGTGCTATGTTAGCGTTTATTCAATAGTGTGGACGTCTTATAACTATACTAGCTTTCGCCCGCGGCTTCGCTCGCATTAAATTCGGGGTAACACAGTTCCCCTTCTCTGATTTGCTGGTGCCTGTAGTTTTTGCTCTTGCGCCTTATTTATTGTAACAGCAAAGCTAAGTTTTCCCTTTTCTTCCCGTTTTCTCCTCCATTTCTCTCTTTAAAAAATAGCTTATGTACGTCTCCAGGGTCCTAACTATCCCTGTACCAAAATTCATCAAAATCGGTTTAGCCATTTAGGCGTGAAGACGTAACAAACAAACTCACTTTCGCTTTTATAATATTAGTAAGGATTTGGTCTATTTGATAGGTGATTGCTACAATATGACATTAGTTTGAGATTTGTAAGGTACATTTTTTGTGAAATCATCAAATAACTCCCCCCACTCTCGGCGAAGCGGGGGTGGGTGTAAGACTTTTACTGACTAAAACCTATCTTCTTTCTTTTGCCTTTTGTGTTGCGTTATCTCTTTCGAACAACACGCAAGCCCGGTAGGCAGGCTCGTTTTCTTAGGTAAGCTTTCGTCCAGTTAAGTAATGGCGTATAAGTATTCAGATCCATAAGGAACTACTCGTGTTTCACCGTTCCTAACCCCACTAAGCAACTCGTTTGCTTCTAAATCTATATCTTCTACATCTGGCAGTTTGAGTACTATAAACGACCTACACAAATGTCCCTTTTTTGTACTTTTCATCATGTTGAGTGAGTTATATGGAGCTACACAATAACCGACAAATGCTTGCACTGATTGGATAAGTAAAATCTGTGAGGTGCTTTCTTAAAAATACCATTTAAGATACAAATCTCCACAATCCTCATGTAAGTTGATCAAGATTTTTTTCTGGTCCATAAAAGAGACTATGTCTGACCTCTGAGTTTGTTTCGGCTGTTTCATCTCAAAGTAGTCGGATACGAAACGCAGGCCTCAACGAGTTTTAAAAACAAAACTACATGTAAAAGTATTTGTAAAAACCTACTTGCAAAATGAACATCCTTTATTATTTATATTATTTACACAAGACCATGTTTTTTTTTAATACAGTCTAATTATATCCTTATTTTCAACCTTCCTCTGATCATTATTGGCTAAACCGAACACGGTGGAGTCTCTGTCAATATCAAAGCATATAATATTTTCATAGCGTAGGGGACCCCTTTCATCCCTTACAAACGTTTACAGGTAAAATTGCTTCGAGAATCTTTTCAGAAGGCACTTGTCATTTGAAAAGATTTAGATGCTTTTAGAAAACGACTCGTTTTAAGTCGAGAAAGAGATCATACATTGCTATATCCAAAGTACTTTGGATTTTTCAGGCTTTACCGAACTGGTGAAGCAAAGTGGTCAGAGAGGCTGGAACTCCATGTGGAACTCCATGGTGTCCAAATACTGGTATTTAACTGCATCTAGTAAGGCTAGAAGGTGGACCTAATAAATTTGGAGAAAGACCAGACAGGTATAATGTTTAATTTTTAGGGTCCCGCACCTCAAAAGGAGATAACGGAAACCTTATAGAATCGCTTTGCTGGCCATCTATTTTTCGATACCTTTTATCTCGGGAACGCGTAGACGTATCAAGCTGAAATTAAAACCATATACTCAAGTCTGTCGTTCCTTGGAGCTGTGAAAAATCAACCCTCTAGGTCTAGGCAGTTAAAATGTATGGCCATATATGTCGCGTTAATCCGACTCCAGTTGGCATGTTTTTCATACCTCACAACTAACCCTAAGTTAGACACGCTGGTTCCATCTATATAATTAAGACGGCACGGTTAGCGCAGTGGCTGACCGATCGACAACTGCGCTGCGTGTCACGGGTTCAATCCCCGCACGGAACAAATATTTGTGTGACCTACGTTATGTTTCGGGTCTAACTGTTTGTGTATGTGAGTTTATATGTTTGTAAACGTACCCACGATACCGGAAAATTCCTAGTGAGAGGCAAAGCTTTAAAAAAAAACAACCAAAAAAGTTGAAATTGGTTTCCGAGATAAACTTGTACCAACATGTGTGACACATGATTGTTATAAATTAAAATATTCATAGATTTTGAAGCTCTCAAATTTAACTTTTTCCAACACATAAATCTGGAATACAGCAGATATATCTGTATACAAGGCCGCATAAAATGATAGACGGCATTTTGAGAGAGCAATTTTGTGAAACTTTGCGACTGTATGTATGTATATTATATGTATGTTGGTGTTGTCTCAAGTTGCTGGCAATTCGCTAGCTTATCGCCTCGCAAGGGGAAGCAGCGGAGGGTTGTCGAAAAAAGGAGACATTTTTAAAGCTTTTATTTCGCCCAAAAGTCACATCATTAAATTTATATTCCCCATGAGTTAATAAGTAATATAAAAATTGTTTAAATTTTAAAAATCTACTAGCTGTGCCCAGGCATGCGTTGCAATGCAATTTTCTACCTTTCTACCTACCCTACCTATCCTATCTTTCAAGTTGGAGCAAACTGCACACGGTGTGCAAATTTAATTAAAGTCGGTTAAGTAGTTTAGGAGTCCATCGCGGACAAACAACGTGACACGTGATTTATATAAATTAAGATAAGTTAGTCAATAGTAATAATAAATTGTTATTCTCGAAATGTTATTGTTTTGTTATTATGTTGTCAACTTCTTAGCAGGGTCCGTAACTGTTCTTTAGCTTTAAGCCTTTTGTAACACACATTATGGTACGAAGATAAGTGAATATGAATATGAGTTAAGTAGAATTTTTATTCTTTCACATTCAAAAGTGCCTGTAATGGTCTGATTGAGTTGCGGGTTGTTCGAAAGAGATACGGCGGCGCCGGAACGTAAAGGGCAATAGAAGGAACATGGGTGAGTTTTACTCAGTAAAAGTCTGACACTCCCCCCCCCCCCCGTTCCGCCCAGAGCGTTATTAGGAAGATATTTGATGATTTCCCACCTCAAAAAAAATTCTGATTTCTCGTCTAATTGAAAAAAAAGATTTTGATTTGATTTGATTGTTTTGATTTGTAGATGGATAAAAATGTTGGTGTACTTGAAGTTATAGTACACCAACGTTTAACGTGTTTCGTTTATGTCCCATGTTATTGCCGGCAAGTTTATTGATACCAACTGTACACAAATCCCGACAAAGGATTACTACCAAGAACGTAGTAGTAGTTGTAGTAGTCGGAAACGCTACGATACCGTTTTCACTATAGCATGGTGCGGGTGATATTAGATGACAAGATATATTAAGAGATATTCTATTAAATCGTATTATAAATCTTTACTAATATTATAAAAGCGAAAGTTTGTTTGTTTGTTACGTCTTCACGCCGAAATGGCAAAACCGATTTTGATTAATTTTAGATAGTTGGGACACTGGAGACGGACAGAGGCTAAAAAAGTGAGAAAAGAAAAGGTTTCCTCTTAAGTGGAGAGAAAAGATTTTGTTTTTCGATTTTCACGCAGGTTAAAGTTAGCGTTAGCCCATAGTAACTATAACACAGAGACGACGTCGCAGGCGGAAGCTAGTTTAGTATATATTTAATCTTAAATCGCAGTACTTTACAGATTGAAGAGGAACGGCTCATATAATTTATGTCACCGACACCATGCTACAGCGAAAACTGTATAAGCTGACTCACTCTCAAGATACAGGCTACCCACAGTTTTTGTATTGCATTGTGTTTCTACCTAAGCTCCATTTAATTAACATCAAAATATTTTTAATTCACATAAACCTACATGGGCACTTATAAAACGTCGAGAACAGTTCGGGTTGGTCGCTTCCTATGGAGAAGAACCGGCAAGAAACTCTATGATTGGTTACTCTTTTAAATCATTTGGTTTTCAAATGTTGTTGTTACAGCATTAGCTCATACTTAAGTAAAGTATGAGAGGATAGCGTAGGCACGGCAATTAGTCTTCAAATTGTAGTATAAACCATGTCAAATCTGTATTTTTGATAAAATAAAAATCTTTTCATTTAATTATTATAAGTTTACAAGGGCTTTCGCAAGCAGCCAGATGTATATGAAAAGGAAATATATATATATATTTTATATTATAAATTTGTACATCTAATTATTTATAGGACATGGCCAATGACAATCAAGAGCCTTTGAGGCCCATACTAATTGAAAGCAATGATCTAAATGGAACAGGCAATCAAATAGAAATATATTTTGAGCTCTATACACTTTACAGTACAAACCAATTAAGTATTTTAATGAACATATTCATTGAATAATTTGTGTTCATATTATTTTTGATTGAAGCTTTGGATTCCGCTTGATAAAATTTAAATAATTATAACTACGTTTTGTTTTGAAGGTGCCGAACCTCAAAAATCGGAAATAACAGACCCCTAATATGATCATTTTGTTGTCCGTCTATTTGTCTGTCAAGACCCGTAATCTCGGGAACGCTTGGAGAACACAAAAGAATTGAAATTTCATACATTTGACCAACAAGCTTCTTTTAGCATAATTGCTAAATATATTTCATTACTTTGTTACATTCACTCTGTTCAAACACATCTTCATAAACAAACCTTGCTTTTGCTTCTATCTCTTGTACTTTCAACCCTTTACGTATATCTAGTCCTACATTCGAAGTATCTCCACTTGCACCAACCCTAGGGCTCTGTACGGCTCATTAAAACGTTCACGCGGGGCACGTAATCGTGGATTTACGAGTCGCGAGCCTGCATGTGCTGTATCACTCGCGAATTCATCTTAATTATTATACTAGGCTTGTGGAGTGTACACCAACGATGATGAGGGTCTGATAATGTTGATATTATTGTGTTCTGGGTCTGCGGAGAGGAGAGACTAGTTTATTGACGTAAGTTTAACGATATTAGTAGGATGTTTGTAGGTGATACGCTAAGCTTAATTTGAAATATCTGAAGTTAGATATCAAGCTAATAATTTATTTATGTACACACATAACACAATTGAAAAAAATACATACAAAAGAGTACAAAGGTACTGCTTATTACATATAGAAATCTCTTTCAGCAGACCTGCGATAGAACAGATTGATAAGACACGTAGACACAATCGATAAAAATAATAAATTAAGCACTAAAATAATATATATATATATCTAATATATAAAATTTCCGTGTCACAATGTTAGTTACCGAACTCCTCCGAAACGGCTCGACCGATTCTTATGAAATTTTGGGTACATATTGTGTAGGTCTGAGAATCGGCTAACATCTATTTTTCATACCCCTAAACCTCAGCGGGTGAAACCGCTGGGCACAGCTAGTATATATATATATATATATTATAATAGTTGTTCTATGACAAATACTCATCATAATCATTTGCTTACTTTTCAAAACTATGTTGGAATCGGTATCAAGTCTAATTATCTAATTGCAGCTGAATACTAGTATTTTGCTTGGAGGGACTTCCTAACTCTCCACTAACCATGAAATCACTACCCTTTGGTAAGACAGGTTGCCTGTTTTTCAAAAATTCAAATTAAGCTTCAAATTGTAACGCAGCTGACACTAATAAGATGTAAATGCTAATCAACATACATTCAATCCATAATGAACACAATAGAAAGCCAGATACAAAAAAAATTCACGATAAACCACTAAACAGTCTCCCAAGACCTCTAAACTGCCATAAAGTATTTCAAGATTCGACATGTTCGATGTAATGAAATTTTCTATTCGAACCATCACTACAATTCTCCGAAATCATTCAGGGCGAATGATTTCCACGAAACGCAAATGAAAAGTGGCGTTGACTTCGGTTGCGAAGTACTCGCTTTCCTACGATGCCTTTTAATTAGTCCTGCATATTTATCAGACTAACGGTCTAAGTTTGAAAATGTACTGGAAAGCGGTTGGGACGGACAAGTTTTATTTACTGTCACTGTAGAATTGAGAAGCGACGTTCATGTTCATGATTGGAAGGAAAGAATAGTCAAGGTATGTGAGAGACAAAAATATTGTAAGTTTCAGTTGAAGAATATTAAGCCAAATAAAAATATGAATATATAATTAATATATATAGGTGGTATTATATTAATTCTGCTTAGTAAAGATGAGGGACCAGTGTCCAATTGATAACCTAGATGAAGGACAGAATGACTTGAATAGATTTGTAGAGTAAAAAGCAGAATATAAAGTTACACAAATTAACGCATTTACGTCTGAAAGTAAACCCAAGATAGACATTTTGAAGCTGTTTATTAAAGAAGGGCAATAATATTAATTCAAAACTAACAGACGTCAATGTCTATACACTAATAGCTGTATGTTTCCACACTGACAACAAATTGGCTAAACTAAACAAAGTGTGCGACCATTAACATATTAGATTCCTTTAGACGAGAGCCTATTTATGGCGCGGTTTTAATTACTTATGTGTTGTGGAAATTTCTAATGAATTTCGGTGTGTATGAATGTAGGAATGTAATTAATTAATGATGTCTGGGTAGATTGCTGATTTAAATTATATTTTTGTGACTTAATTTAAGAGTACTACTTTGTCATAACTTTGTATGTATAAAGCAGAAAAACAAGACAAAAGACAGTTTCTGTAATCTGGTTGTCACAAGGAATTCCTCTTTGATTTCAACGTCATGCCGAAACTAATTGTCAAAGGAAATAACTTTAACTGTAAGTAAGTTTATACTATACTCAATGAAAATTCATGAAATAATAAAACGCTTCCCATAATCCCTGTCACTTTTCAGCAAACTCAAACTTATAACCGAGACGTAAAGTTGAAATTCCTTCAGAGGGTTGGCAAATAATATTTGGTGAAGCGAGTTTGGAATAATAACGCATCGCTTCATTGACAGCGGTTTACTTTACGCTCAATTAGTGGAACGACACACGTGACGTCCCTGAGCCTTACACCCCCGCCATCCCCTCACACCACTTTGAGTGTCTGGTCCCAGTTGGGGTGTGGTGAATTTTGTACTACTGTTTTAAACGTATTCTCTCTTACACGCAAATTTTGTGGGAAAACAAGAATGAAGGACATTTGAAGGGATAGTTGTTTGTGGTTCTTTAATAAGTGCTCTGTTTTAACTGTTAAGCATGCCTGGGAATTTACGGTACATGCTTAGTGAATATACAGACGTAACTGTCTAAGTCCAACGTTACAACAGAAGCTCAACTTCAGCATCCTCCTACATAAACACACAAATAAATTAATTTCGACACGAAAATGTGTCATCAAACATTTACTCAACATAAACTTGGCCTAAGAATCGTACCTTGCGGTACCCTTACACCTGTCGCCACTAACATCAGCTGATAACGCAATAAAGCGAAGTTACAACCCAGACAGCGGTCGAAACACCTTGATAAACCATCCTGTGAACATCCCGTACCTCTCGCACCCAATTTCGCATTGTTTCACCCGAGCGATATTGTCGAATGCCACCTGCCGTTCCTTTTCCCCAATGTTCCCCAGTTATCTCAATTTAACGATAGATAGGTGTGTTATGGGAAGAAGGGTAAACAAAGTGTGCGACCATTAACATATTAGATTCCTTTAGACGAGAGCCTATTTATGGCGCGGTTTTAATTACTTATGTGTTGTGGAAATTTCTAATGAATTTCGGTGTGTATGAATGTAGGAATGTAATTAATTAATGATGTCTGGGTAGATTGCTGATTTAAATTATATTTTTGTGACTTAATTTAAGAGTACTACTTTGTCATAACTTTGTATGTATAAAGCAGAAAAACAAGACAAAAGACAGTTTCTGTAATCTGGTTGTCACAAGGAATTCCTCTTTGATTTCAACGTCATGCCGAAACTAATTGTCAAAGGAAATAACTTTAACTGTAAGTAAGTTTATACTATACTCAATGAAAATTCATGAAATAATAAAACGCTTCCCATAATCCCTGTCACTTTTCAGCAAACTCAAACTTATAACCGAGACGTAAAGTTGAAATTCCTTCAGAGGGTTGGCAAATAATATTTGGTGAAGCGAGTTTGGAATAATAACGCATCGCTTCATTGACAGCGGTTTACTTTACGCTCAATTAGTGGAACGACACACGTGACGTCCCTGAGCCTTACACCCCCGCCATCCCCTCACACCACTTTGAGTGTCTGGTCCCAGTTGGGGTGTGGTGAATTTTGTACTACTGTTTTAAACGTATTCTCTCTTACACGCAAATTTTGTGGGAAAACAAGAATGAAGGACATTTGAAGGGATAGTTGTTTGTGGTTCTTTAATAAGTGCTCTGTTTTAACTGTTAAGCATGCCTGGGAATTTACGGTACATGCTTAGTGAATATACAGACGTAACTGTCTAAGTCCAACGTTACAACAGAAGCTCAACTTCAGCATCCTCCTACATAAACACACAAATAAATTAATTTCGACACGAAAATGTGTCATCAAACATTTACTCAACATAAACTTGGCCTAAGAATCGTACCTTGCGGTACCCTTACACCTGTCGCCACTAACATCAGCTGATAACGCAATAAAGCGAAATTACAACCCAGACAGCGGTCGAAACACCTTGATAAACCATCCTGTGAACATCCCGTACCTCTCGCACCCAATTTCGCATTGTTTCACCCGAGCGATATTGTCGAATGCCACCTGCCGTTCCTTTTCCCCAATGTTCCCCAGTTATCTCAATTTAACGATAGATAGGTGTGTTATGGGAAGAAGGGTTTTAAGGCAGTTATCTTACCGCGCGCAGAAGGGATGTATCTTTCCTTACGTATTTATCCAGTATTTTCTGTATTAAGATTATGAATATTATGTCAAAGGTATTTTTAAACGTTTCCATTTGATAATTTCCGAACATAACGGCACCGAAGACGCGGAAAAAAACTAGTATGTTATTTACTTTGAAAAACATGGAATAGGCTCGTCTAACGTGCCAAAAATATGTTTTATATATACCACAATGAAAACCCTACACTAAACCACAAGGTGTACAGCGTAATATTCAAACGGGGGTCACAAAACGTGACTACTAACAATATACTCAGTGGTTTCACCGTGAATTATAAATAACAGGAGATTAGGAGGCTTGTAATTGGGCAGATTCCAGCTACAGATAACACATCTGACACTCGGTCACGTTCGGGAAAAACGGCAAACGGTTCACTGTTCAAGGGGACTTATTTGGCATCGTTAAACAGAAGTTGTAATTTGTAGCCCTTTTATTTGAATTATATTATATTTTTGTTTGAGCTAGCACGAAAGCATTTTGTAATTTTCTAGTCTCTTTATCTATACTAATATTATAAAGAAAGAGAACATTTGTTTGTTTGTTTTTTCACTAATAGGATGCTACATTACCGGAAAGTAACATATACGGCTATACAACTTCACGCTTCTACCCACAGCGGGGCAGCAACTAAAGACGCGGGTGAAACTGCGTAAGATTGCTAGTATTATATAAAATGATAAACCTCACAATCTCGAAAAGCCAGGATTTAATATTTTTATCTTCTCTCATAGACTTATTCCATTACATCATGCTAGGAAATGCTTTAAGTGTACAAATGAATTCTTCTAGTCCAGCGTTTCTGTTGGCTAAATAAATAATACTTTCCTAGAACTTTTATTCTCGGCGAGCAAAAAGTTTAAATTATACTATGACCGAACGTTTTTCCAACTGGGCTATGAAGATATAATTTGTTTAACGCTGTGAATACTAACTTAAAATGGCTAATGAGTTTCTTATAGTCAAACGGAGTATTATTTTCTTCGTTAGTAATACTCATATTGTTTGTGGCTTTGAAACGTGCATATTTCAGAGAAATAAAAAAAATATGCTAGACCTACATGATACATACATTCAACAAAATCAACATTTATATTTTTGATATGTCAATATTATCGATTCTAAAAGCTCAATCGCCACCTGCTCGACCAATTTCACACGGCGTTACACCGAATCAAAAACAATTATACTATATATATTTTCAGAAGGCGGCAGGTAATTTTTAAAATAAATACTACCCTACAGCGCGGCATGGGTGAGTCATTATAGGTTTTATGGGCCATAACGAGGTCCCAACCTTATAATTCCGACTTATTCAACTACGTGAAAACAAAAATAAATCACGCCATCGATATACAGGAGGGTATGATGGTTGGGGAAGACGGAAAATGTTGCGTAAATGTATACTATGCCGCGGTCGTGTGCTCATGTGACGGCACACGGCAAAATGGCGGAGAATTTTGATTACATTGTTTGGATTTTCGATTTTTGTTAGGCATTCTAGCAATGTTTCCTTCCCATCTTTATTGTTCTTGTTATCTTCCCTTTCCGTAATTTTATTGTTCCAAGATATTTCAGCAAGGTTTGTTGTGTTAATCAGGAAAAGCTGAGAAATAATTTCCACTGATGAAAATCATTATCGCTTCGAGAAAAGCGGACATTTAAGATTTGAATATTTCTTTTTATTTGAATTTCCCTTTGTAGGTATTGTACAAATTTTCTTTGTAATCATTAGGTTCGTAATTTCATTGAGCCATCCGTGTTAATTAGAACAATTTTCCTTCAATCTCTTCTTAAGCGACAGAGGAGGGTACAGAAATGCTTTGTCTGTCTGCTGAAGATTCGTACATAATTTAGGTAAATAATTTGGTCGTTTCGACAAGGGTCTTATTTCGTGTATCGTGTACAACATCTAAGCACCTAGCATCGATATAATATATGGAGGTATTTGAGAAAACAGTAAACACTCATTATATGTGATTATTCAAGCGAAAATATATCTTTTTGTTCTGCGATTTCTTTTCGGGTATCTTTTATGTGTGCCGTTGTTATATAACGGCCAATAATACATTTTATTGACATAAAAGGAGAATAATTATGTGTTTGTAAATTGTTCGAGCGTGAAAAGTTTTAGAGTAAGTATTTTTGGTAGGAATTATGATTGACGTATGTGTGTCTTTATTTTATCTACCTCTCTAAATGAGGCCGCATATTGGAGGAGTGCATTCACTTTGAAATCTCACTTCCTCGCACTCCCGAATGGGCAGTTATTTTGCAAGGTCCCGGTCACTTAGTCTTTAAAAACCAAGTGCGATTTGAAATCGCGCACCGAGTTTCGTACAAACTTGCGACTTAAACGGCCATATCTTTTGTCTGCGTAGATTAAGAGGGTTGATTTTTTCACAGCTCTAACGGACTACAGACTTGAGCATATGGTTTTAATTTCAACTCGATACCTCCACGCGTTCCCGAGATTAAGGGCCTTGGCAGACAGACAGACGAACAACAAAGTTCCGCTTATTCCTTTTGAGGCACTGAACCCTAAAAAAACGAATGCTAAGCACTGCTTCTAATCAAATATCGGCCATCATATTTTTGATTCTTGTCAATCAAACCGTCAATCATCTTTTTATTCAGTCTTCACAGATTATTAAGAAAAATTTTAAACTTAAACAAAACCCCATTCATCTTTGTAGCACGCCATCAGTTTTTGAGTAACGCGACGAGAATAATATCCCGGGTCTTATAGCGTTCCCTTCCTATTGATGCCACGGCGCTTATTAAATTTCCCATGAAAAAGTGTCGAGGGACACAAAATGAATTGCCCTTTACGCTAGTTAAAATTAGCTTAATTTTTTCATCTTTCCTTAGGTTTATTTTTATGAAAAAAGCTTTTTCGTTTTGATGGTGTCCTAGATCTAATTTTAAGAAAAAGATTGTCTGTTTTCACTAACACTGTCTTATGTGTGTAACATGTCTTATAGAAAACGTTTGGACATAAAAGCGCGCAATTAGATTTTTAACCCTTTTTTTACGCATTCATTGTTTCGCTTAGTGTGACCTAAAGCTGTTATATACTTAGTTTTGTTAACCATCGTTACTTCTTTAATTTGCATAAAATTTAACCTTTAAAGTGAATCATATTTCAAATTAACTACTCCACAGATTTACAAACGTCAAAAAATCAAACATTCTAAAATCAAAAGCTTCAACCGCCAATATCAGACGCGATTGACGTAATGCCACGTCAGCGGAACGGAGGACTCTGATTGGCGCTCGAATTTGATCCGACGTTGAAATCGAACTGCAGGCTGACGTCCCGACGTCACGTGATGCGACGCTGACGTCGCGATGTACTGACGTTTATTGGTTTAGAGTTCTGGAGATTTTATTAGGGTGCTGGGATGCTGATATGGGAAACGGGTAGAGTGTGAATAAATAAGGTATTCTCGGCGTTTTATGGCAGACCACATTATTTTTAAATATTTTTTTTTATTTTGGTTCCGTACAACTAAATGAAAAAATAGAATCCTTATAGGATCACTTCTTTGTGCGTTTGTCTGTCTGTGAATACCCTTAATCTCGTGAAAGAGTGAAGGTAGCGTTTTCGAAAAAAAACACCTCTATGTTTACGCAGTCAAAAGACATGGCCGTTTACGTCGCAAGTTTGTACGGAACCCTCGGTGTGCGAGTCTAACTCGTTTTTTGGCTAGTTTTTATCTAATAACACGGCACGAAGAAGTTGAAGTTGTATGTAGCAGTGAAATGAAAGTGATATTATTACAATTAACGTAGAAAGCATGTGAATACAAAAATAACTATATGAGAAATGCTAATCAACAGCACTGAAGGCAATACAACTTTAGAGGGGCCTGCCAGGGTTAAGGATTGTTCCAAAGAGATACCGCGGCCCCGGAACGAAAAGGGCAAACGAAGGAACGTGGATGGGTTTTAGTCAAAGCTTGACACTCCCCCCGCACCGCCCAGAGCGGTTTTATGATTTCTTATCCGCAAAAAAAGGCCATACAACTTAACATAGATACATACTTTTTTTGAAGAGGCAAAGAGAATAGGGCAAAAATAATATATAAGCTAAAATACAGTAAGTAGGTATATAAGTTGAAACATGTCATTTTGACAAATGCTGATTCCCATACTAACAATAAATTTACATCATCATCTGCCTAGCCTATTCCTATGTTGGGGTAGGCTTCCAGTCTTACTGGATTCAGCAGGCTGCTAGTATTTTTTATAGCTCGAATGCCTATCTGACCTCCACAACCCATTTAACAACTAATTGGTTAGATAGATGGTGTTTGTAAAAACTTACTTACTAAATAAATGCCATTTATCATTTATCAATAAAACAAACCTCTCTAGCAGTTACTGACAGCCCGTCTAGACTTAAGGCAGACTCTTACATCATCGCCTATATCGGTGTCGTCGTAAGTCTAATGAATTCTTCTTCTTCTTTTTTTTTTAATTATTGTAACAACAAACCTAAATTTAAAAACTAAATTTGAAACCTAGATTTGAAAAAATAATTTATGGGTTGTTAGTTTATTATTTATTTATTATTAAAATAAAATAAATAAATCTGATTTTTTTTTACATCAACTACTTAATAAATATTGTGACTTCTTTGATTTAGTTGTACCTAGTGCCAAACAACTTTTTTTTATGTTGATTAATTTATAATTTAGTAACAGTAACTTTTATTTGATTGTACAATTTGTATTTCACTATTTTTGTATGCCTCACCTTTTAGTCACACGAAACTTGTCAATATTCAGAATAGCGAGCTCACACATACTGTATACACCGTTTCCATGGCAACAACGACTTTAATGTGTGTCAGAGGTATTAAATTTTACAGTTATCTTTTAGTTCATCTGTATTGTATCTCATGTTTCATTATTAGCTTATTTAGTAATATTCCTACTCATCCTATATCCTTAATTCCGTTTTAAATAATATGAATAAGTTCCCGTTTCCCTACTTTTGTCTCCTATGCACAACACATGACATTGGCTAAAAGCACAAACTGTGCGAAGTAAAAAAAAAACTAATAAACAAGAAGGTGTCCTATGAAATTATGCGTAATAATAGAGGAATATGGAAGAAGGAATGCTACCCTTAAATAACATGGGAAAAGGGCAGGATAATGATATTGGGTTTAAAACTAAAAACCCGCTTTCTCGTATTCCGCTCAGTAAACCCTTTCATTTGATACCCATACCATGGCAACGCATAAAAAATACCTAGTTTGCCATCTATAAGAACCCGCCATTTTGGATTAGAATGACGTAATTTCTCGTTTGAATTGTCATCAAAACTAAACACGTATGAACAATTTTAATTTTATCGGACACCGGAAAGTGGGTCAAATTGAACTTGTTAATTTTAGTTTTTAATAACAGCTGAACCTCATAAAGGTGTGTTAAAAATTCAAAACACCAACTCTTGACAGTGCAAGGAGTATCAACCGATTTAAATCGTTGTATTATAGCAGACATGAATTTATTAAAAGATAATTCTAGAAAGACGGGAACAGGAGAAAAAAAAGAAAAAGATCCTACTTCCTACTATAATGTTAAAAACGCGAAAGTTTGTATGGATAGATGAACTCGTATGTATATTTGTGACTCTTTCGTGCAAAAACTTCTGAATGGATTTTTATGAAACTTTACAATAATATAGCTTACTAGCTGTGTCCAGCGGTTTCACCCGCTGCTCGGTTAGGGGTATGAAAAATAGATATTAGCCGATTCTCAGACCTACCCGATATGCACACAAAATTTCGTTCAAATCGGCCCAGCCGTTTCGGAGGAGTATGGGAACGAAAACTGTGACACGAGAATTTTATATATTAGATACATCAGAATAACACATAGGCTACAACTCATAAAGATGTATTGTATATTCTATCAACACGCGAGTGAAACCGCGGGAGCAGCTAGTATACAATTAAATGTACAGCGGCGTTATCAGAATTATCTCAGACAGACAACCTGAGGATGAACATTATTATGATGCGCAGGTTATACGGTCAGAGATCTGAAAGATAATTTAATTGAAACAAAAAAAAAGGAATTGAATACTGAAATAATTTTGCGAAAAATTACGTGGCCTTATTTAAACTGAGGATTTTAGAGATACAGACGGTACTGTGAAGGCTTTAAGCAAACCTTCAAAATACTTTCTTCAATCTACTTGACTATCGTTTTTGATCGAAGACTATCTGTAATGATTATATTCTAATGACAGCCGGGACCACCAGTTTAACATGCTTTCCGAGGCACGGAAGAAAACTCGGTGTGTACACCCATCCCCAGAACAACCTAACAAGCGCGGCTTAATCTAAAGACCAACCCGAGCGGCTGATATAGAAAAAACTAGCCTTTTACTAAAATTTGCGTGTCACTATTAATACACATATTTTATACTAGCTGGGGCCCGCGGCTTCGCCCGCGTGATCATCGCAAAAAAGTATCCTATGTAGGTATTTTTTTTCCCAGACTATAATCTAACTCTGTGCCAAATTTCATCAAATCCCGTCAGCCGTTTTGATGTGAAAGAGTACAAACATCCATACATTCATCCATCCTCACAAACATCATTATTCATCATTATTTATAATGCATATTAAATATATGATAATTATATATATATGATAAAAACAAAGTCGCTGTCGCTGTCTGTCTGTTGCTATGTTGTATGTATGGTTAAATCTTTAAAACTACGCAACGGATGTTCATGCGGTTTTTTAATAAGTGGAGTGATTCAAGAGGAAGGTTTATATGTATACTTTATATGTATGTTTATATGTAATACTTCACGCTATGACTCTTAGAAGGTGAGCAGCGGGTGATACCGCTGGGCGGGTCGCTAGTAGTACATATATAACAGATATAACCTTCAATATACTCGTGTGTAAAAGTAATTAATATCCATGTACCCTACATAAAACGACCACGGAACAAAAAGCCGAATGTATTCAAATTGCATCCCTTACATCGTGGTCTTTAATCAACCCCCGCTGTAAACATTTCATCCCCCTTCAGAATTACTATGGGGAAGTTGACGGTATTACTGATAATTGTAACGTAGTCGGATGCTTGATGAGTAGCAGAATTTCAATAAGGAAGTTAATTTCTAAGACAGGAAGACTTAGAAATGTGGTTTATTTGTGGAATAAGATACTTTTTTAATCGTCGTTAGGTTTCTCAGCCATTTAAAAAATTGCGAGTTGATGGTAAAAGCTATGTGTTACTGTTGCGCTGCGTGTCGTGGGTTCGAAATACATATTTGTATGTCCTACAGATAGTTGTTCCGCGTCTGGCTGTTTGTGTATGTGAATAAATACATTATATTATTATATATTTATTATATAAAAAAAAGGAAATAGTACTAGTAGCAAAGGTAACAATTATCCTGTAGCGTTTTAGTTAAATTTTTTGCAATATTGTTTGAATAAATTCTTCAAATTATGAAAATATGTGAAACGAGTATTTTTAATTTTTATAATTAATGTTCTAGCGTTTTGTTTACACCGCGCGCTTATGAAAGGGCCGGTTTTTTATCCAGAATCCATTCTGGCTTCATATGTTAATGTATTTTTTTTGTAAGGGTGTATTTTTTTTCTGAATGACGCAATAGCAAATTATGATTACAGCCCCAAACGGCTTTTGGTCGAGAAAAAGATCTACTATCACCTAGAAGATTTTCATTAGAAGTAATAATTCTACGGGGCTCAAACCTCTTACAAAATAAATGTTGCGATCTTGTGCGAATGTGATCTATAGCATGGTATCAGTACTGTGCGTACCCTGGCACATATTAATTTGGCCACAATGCCAAAATCGTGGTTAATGGCAGCGGTGTGCCCCTGCGGCCCGTATCTCCGCTTTATAGCCCAAATTTTCTTTATTACACAACTTATGAATGATAGCAAGGCGCGGCTTTTAGCTACTAATAAAAATGTGGTAATTAAATCTTTGGAGAATTTTCCTCTGTTTTCGGGGATAATAATTTGGGAGAAGCGCTTTGTGAGGCTGTATTTTGTTAATTATAATGAAATAAATAAGGGATTGCACACATAAAAGTAATGCATAACTGTGGCTCTATGCTACATTGCTAAATGGTGAAAAACAACTCGCGCGTTCGCGTTCTTATTCCACGGACACATCAAGGGATGTCAGCAAAGCAGAGGGGCCTGCCAGGGCCACCGCCTGCCGGAGTTGCGGGCTTTTCGAAAGAGATACTGCGGCCCCGGAACATAAAGGGCAAAAGAAGGAACATAGGTGGGTTTTAGTCTATCATTTGCCCCACAGAACGTCAAAGCGTCAAAGAAAAAATGGTGCAGAATGAACTTTAATTCAAATAAACTAAACCACTAAAAGAAACATATTTCAAGACAGAAGCTTTAATAATCAAAGTAGTACTTCACTAAGTTAAACAGACTTCTTGCCCCAACTTCCAAGCTGTGGTCAACGCTGACAACTTTGAACAAGACCGAGATGAAACTCGCCATGATTGCTACACATATTCATGAACACAAACGTTCTATACTAAGTTCTATCGACAAAGTGCAAACTAGATCTGAACGTGGTTATTGGCCTGCAAGTAGGCTTACCTTCCATCCGGATTTGTCCCGGACATGCCCGGCTCTCTGTGCCCCTGTGCTGAGTCTGTGTGGCTCTCAATTTGTCTGATGAAAGATTTTTCTATGCTCATTATATAAAGAGGAAAAGTTTTTAGGTTTGTTTGTAGGTGTAATCTTTGTAATATTCTTGAACTTATCGGAAGCTACATTAAAGTCATGCATCATAAATTAAAAGAAAAGGTTGCCCTGTGGGATGGCAACCTGTGGGTTCATTTCCGGGCCACAGCTGAAGCGAGTTAACTGAGTACTCTAAATTCCGGGGTTGCGGGTTGTTTGAAACAGATACCGTGGCCTCGGAACATAAAAGGCAAAACTAGGAACATGAGTGGGCATTAGTTAATACAAGTCTGGACACACTCCCCTGCTTCGCCCAGAGCGGGGGAAGGTATCTGATAATTTCCCATCAGCAAAAAAATAATACTCTAAATTAAAATGTCGTGATATATTTGCAAATGTCCGGTTATTTTAAAGAGATTTTCTTACTTCGAAATGGAAACCCTACAAGCAACTTCGCTGCAGTTTAAATATTGGCTCTCGAGATTAAGCTTAAATCTTATTCCGAGTTTAACATTTGGATAGTCTGCTAGTGTGTCTTACAATGTTGTTTGAGTGTTCGGCTTTATCGACTACATTTAGTGCTTTTAGTTAAATATGAGAATACGAGAACGTTAACTTCTGTCTATGTAGTGTAGTGAATTGAATTGATACATCAATAAAAATCAATATTAGAAGAGGAAAGCTTTTTTTTTTGTTTGTATCGAATAGGCTCAAAAACTATTTTAACCATTTTTTAACTAATAGGAGGTTACATAGACCAGGAAGTAACATAGGCTATACATGCATCACGTTACTACCCACGGGAGCGGGGCAGCAACTAAAGACGCGGGTAATACCATGCATAGTTAATAATATAATAAAAATCGTGAATATACCGTTTATGACTGCCTAAAAGAGTAGGAATTTGTGCAATCCTTACTAATATTATAAAAGCGAAAGTGAGTTTGTTTGTTTGTTTGTTATCTCTTCACGCTTTAATGGCATAACCGATCTTGATGAATTTTGGTACAGAGATAGTTGGGAACCAGGAGACGGACATAGGCTAATATTTTTTTGAAAAAGAAGTGGGATGTGAGGGAGAAAGAGGGAAGAATAGGGAAAACTTAGCATTGCTATTACAAATCAATAAGGCGCAAGGGGAACTGTGTTACCCCGAATTTAACGCGAGCAAAGCCGCGGGCAAAAGCTAGTAATATTATAAAAGCGAAAGTGAGTTTGTTTGTTTGTTACCTCTTCACGCTTTAATGGCTTAACCGATCTTGATGAATTTTGGTACAGAGATAGTGGGAAGTAGGAGAAGGACATAGGCTAATTTTTATTTAAAAAAAGTGGGATGTAAGGGAGAAAGAGGGAAGAATAGGGAAAACTTAGCGTTGCTATTACAAATCAATAAGGCGCAAGGGGAACTGTGTTACCCCAAATTTAACGCGAGCGAAGCCGCGGGCAAAAGCTAGTACAATCATAATTACGAATTAGCTTAGGTATTGTTAAGTGTGAAATCGATTGAAAACTTGATTAAGATTTTTTTTGCATATAACTCCTAATTTTTAAATTCATTAAGATGATCATTACTGTATCTAATAAATTTGCCCTTCTTCCACTATTTTTTTCTATCCTCCATCAAATCCCACAATAACATTCAAGATATTTAATTTCACATCACATAAATATGAACTTAACAGCCAAAACATCGTAAAGGGCACCGAGATACCTATTCTCATAATTAAATCTTTACACTGTAACACGATAGCTAATATCTATCGACAGTAAACGTCAATTCAGTTGGGGAAGCGTCAAAATTACGGCCCGTTTATTTGTCGTAAATAGTTAGGATCGATCGATTTCGTCTCGCAAACGTCGCGTGTGAAACGACTTTCGATGGCGAGGTTCGAAACCGTAGACTTTGTTGGGAATGTTAGTAGTAATAAAATAGTAGTGTAGTTTAAAATTCTTTTTTATTGTTAGGTCGTTACATGTGGCTCGGAAGTCTGACAAACAGTCTTACCAAGGGGTATCGTATTACCTAGCGTTAACAAGGTTGTGGAGGTCAGAATGGTAGTTGCCACGGCTTATTTAAATTAATTATTTATTTTTTAAATTCTTTTTGTTTTACTATGGACACTTTTAATATACGACTTGCTACGTCGTTCTCACATAGTTTACCATATTAACACGAATGATGTAACCAAGATTTTGTAACAATATTCTGATTTAAAAGAGTGTCCATGGAGTTTCTTGCCTATTCTCCTCCATAGAGATCTAGGCTTTGTGTGTTTGTTTAAAGTACATAATAATATACAAGTGCATAATAATAGTGAAAGTACTGTAGTTGCCCAATGGGCAACTACAGTACTTTCACTATTATTATGCATTGTGACTGGGACTGTAGCTTCATTTTTATTGTTATCAATGTTTCGACAGTTCAAAAGTGCCTGTAACTGGCCTACTTGAAGTAAATTATTTTGATTTGATTTGAGTTGTTTCATGTATACTCTGATACAGTAGTCAGACTGGAAGCCGAACAACATAGTTGGAAGGCCATGCAGATGGTGATGATGTTAAGATGTAAGAAAGTAATTAGGTCGCTGAGTGGTTCTAAAGGTACTAAGCAAATGGAAAAAGCGATTTTGAGCTGTTCCTATCAATATTCCACAGCAAAGAAGTGCGCTAGTTGCGCTCATTAGGGTATATTTTCACGAATCTGTTGCCATGGCTTGCTTTCTGTGTCCAATATTGATTCAAGTTGGATCTTGCTTCTGGTTGAGGTAATCAAGATTTGTTTTGTGTCTTAAATGCTGGCTTGAATCATTGAAGTCTGAGTATAAGTTTTTTTATTATAAACCTTGCATGCATGCCCATGCAATGTACGCTATGGCGGTTAAACATGGTATTTTTTGTATTTTGATTAAACAAATAAAAACTTAAACTTTAATTACTTAAAACTAAAAAAAATTTGAAAACATGTTAAATATTATATTTATACCAGCTGTGCCCAGCGGTTTCACCCGCTGCTCATTTAGGGGTATGAAAAATATATGTTGGCCGATACTCAGACCTACCCGATATGTGCACAAAATTTCAAATTCAAATCGGTCCAGCCGTTTCGGAGTAGTATGGGAACGAAAACTGTGACACGAGAATTTTATATATTAGATTGTAAATGATAATCCGAGTAAATTCATACAAAACGTAAATTCTAATTACGCATCAATAGACAACTAAATCACCCCAGTTTTACTACCATCAATAAATTTCGTATTTCCCCATTTACCGGAGTCCTAAAACCCACACCGCCGCCATGCAATCAGCCGATTGTCATTCACATTCAGATACTTCAATCAATTCATAACAAAGATTATCTTTACGACAGTACATCGGAAATGAAACAACAAAGGCAGGAGAATCGCTCCATTTAAACGTTACTATCAGTCGGAGAGTTTACGAGTTGTCGTAAATCAACATTGTATCGCTCAGAGAATAGGTCCCCGCCTGCACTAACATAATTCATGGTGGTAGCCTTTAAGGGTGCAGTGTTCTGCCTGTTTGGAGTAAAGGGTGAGAAGATTTAGGACTATTATCTTTATCTTATGAACTACTAGCTTTTGCCCACGGCTTCGCTCGCGTTAAATTCGGGGTAACACAGGTCCTGTTTCCTTCCAGGAAAGGGGATCTGTGTTACGGGAGCAGGTACCTACCTGCTACCTGTAGTTTTTGCCCTTGCGCCTTATTTTTGTAATAGCAATGTTAAGTTTTCCCTTTTCTTCCCTCTTTTTCCTCCTCATATATTCATCAAAATCGGTTTAGCCAATAAGGCGTGAAGACGTAACAAACAAAAAAACTCACTTTCGCTTTTATAATAATGGCAAAGGCTTTCAATATGGGGTTTAAAGAGAGTCATTACAGTGACATTACCTAGATAAGTACACGTTCTATTCATCAAAATAAGTAGGTAACAATGCCAGTTATGGTAATGATTTTAATTTTAATGGTAATGATTTTTTTCCAGGGAGCCTGGGTTTATGGCCGTTTGTTTTTTTTTTAATTTCCCCTCTATAGGAATTTCTCCTATATCGGGGGTGCGTTTACAAACATTTTAAATCACATACACAAAACAGTCAGACCCGAAACAACTATCTGTAGACTAAACAAATATTTGTTTCGTGCGGGGGTAGAACCCGCGACACGCAGCGCAGCAGTCGAACGCTCAGCCACTGTTGCGTTTTATTATAAAAAAATAGAGTTCTTTCGCAACCATGTTTAAAGTTAAACAAAGTAGGCCGATATGAAAAGTTGATATATTTGTTATTCTTAATTCCAACTCAAGTTGATATTTTATATACAAAACTTTTTGTAATACATCATTTCGTGTCCGTTTTTATTGCTTTAGCTCAAGATTTATGGTTTCCGAGTGTCCTTTTGAATAATCTTTTCATAAAAATGTTTTAAAAAGTTTTTTATAATGAACTCTGTTTTTGTTGCCAGTTTCTTTCAATAGGCTGCGACGCCATGTTTATTCTTTGCTGTGATATAAATTGGATTCAGTGAATTTCAGTGTTGAACTAGGTTTTTTTATAACGAAAAGTATTTACTTGTTAAAAACACGCAGAATGTGTCTATTTTATTTTTAACTAGCTTTTGCACGCGATGTTTGCTTGCATTTTAATGGGAAATTATCACACAGGAACGTTCTGAATATAAACCTACTACTGGCGCCCGCGGCTTTGCCCGCGTTAAGTCGAAAAAAAGTATCCTATGTGTTAGTCCAGACTATAATCTAACTTTGTGCCAAATTTCATAAAGATCTGTTCAGTCGTTTTGACGTGATTGAGTAACAAACATCCATATATCCCTTAAAAACATTCGGATATTAGTAGGATAGTAGGATGACCCTGATCATTATCACCGACTTACTCATCACTAACTCTTAGAAACTAAAATGTATTCTTTTAAGACGTAAGTGCTCACTAAGACGGGATTTTGCAAAATTAAATCCTTAAGAGGGTGAAACAGGGTGGCAAAGTTTGTATGGGAAAACGTGATTCCTTTTACGGATTAATTTGAAACTTTGCATAGACGATATCTCATAAAATTTAGGTACACACGACGGCACATCAACCTACACAAAACCATTTTAACCTGATCTCTCTACTACGGCGTGCGATGCGTAGTAGAGAGATTAGGTTATTATAGATTAGAATAGGTTGACCTGCCGTCGTGTGTACTATATAACATCACGCTACGACACTAAGGAGCTGAACAGCGAGTAAAACCGCTAAGCATGGCATGTTATACAAGTTAGTATAGTTTAGCGACCCAGGCCTGCTCAGCATGTTAACTTATTAAAACTTGATAAAACAATCAGATTTGTTTATAATATTTATGTGATTTTTTGTGGATTATATGTATACGTACACACATACACATACCGGAGAGTCAGACGTGTACTGACTAAAACCCACCCATGTTCTTTCTATTGCCCTTTATGTTCCGCAGCCGCGGTATCTCTTTCGAACAACCCGCAACCCCGGCAGGAAAGCGTTATCAAAATTCGTTTCGTTGTTAAATAAACAAGGCGAACACACACAAAAAGAGACTTAAATTTATACAAAGTAAACAAAATCACTATACACACAATAAACAATCTATAAAAGTTCCCACTCATCCCCTTTGTCTACAAAAACTATGAACGAAATATTATTCATTTTAATATTTGAAAGACCTAGCAATTTGTTCGGTTCATTGGTTCGAGCCTTCGTATCAAATTATTTTAAAACGTTTTTTATTTCGTAAGCAATGGACAATATGAAAACTGCTTCTAGAAGCTTCTAGTCTTTGTTCTTATGTTCCATTCATATTCTTGAAAATAAAATTTAGCTAAAAAAAAGGTTAATTTAGGTTTACCTAATAGTACGTAATTTTGTGAGTCTATTGCCATCAAACCGGCGCAATCCAGGCTCCGTTGCTGGTACTGAGAAATTCCGGATCGAAAAACCTAATAACACTTTTTCCTACCCGGGAATCGAACTGACGACCTAATGCTGCCTGCCGGGGTTGCTGGTTGTTCGAAAGAGATACCGTAGCCCCGGAACATAAAGGGCAATAGAAGGAACAGGGGTGGGTCTGTAAAACTCTGGCACTCCCAGCTCCGCCCAGAGCGGGGGAAGATAATTGATGATTTCCCTTTCCCAAAAAAAGTTCCTAATGCTTAGCGTCCACTAGACCAACAAAGAAACGAGGTACCTTAAATATAATTACGGCAACTTATCAAAAGTTTATTTGAAAACCGATTTTTACAACGGTATCTTGTGAGGTCAAAATTGGACCACTGATCTACATAATAACAAAGAGGTTTTACTTTCAAAGTTTGCAGCCAAGCTACGAGGGCATCGTCATCTAATTAGCCAGTGTCAGCTGATATTTATGTGCGTGCAAAGATCCCAACCTTATTGTAACCGTACGTAGAAGGGAACGGTCGTATAGGTGATGTCCCAGAATAAAATAAGTCAGTAGGTTAACAGCAATAACTAGATTAGTTCACTAATCAGACTTAAAGAGTCGATTATCACACTAATTCTACAAATACTTAATATAAATGCGAATGTTTGTGAGGATGGATGTTTGTTAATCTTATACGCAAAAACCACCGGATTAAGATGTAATTTGGCACAGAGATAGTTAACGAGGTATGCAGGTTTAAAACATATGTAGATCATTCCAGACGTTTGAGCGTGAAGAACAAACATACATACAAATTTTCGTTTTTAGAATATTGATTGTGTAATTTTCGTTTATTCGTTTAAATACATAAAATTACATTTTTAAATATTACTTAATCAAAATAGAAAAAAAACTAAACAATAAAAGAAAATACAAAAAAAAGTGTATATTTTTAAAGTGTTAAATAATATTATGCAATTTTACAATTTATGCATAATTATGCATCATATTAAAATAATTCTTAGAAACTTTAAACTGTAATCTTGAGTTAGATGCACACCATATTTAATTGTGTAAGCCTCCAGGCATAACATACCGCTCTCTTCATTAAATATAAAATCTATATATTTCTTTACGTATGTTAAAATATAAAAGTGATTTTATAGTGTGATGTGATGAAATACTATTTGTACTTCATCATACCGTTTATTTGCCATATACCTTATTCAAGGATAATCAAATGAAACTTCTCCCCATACCCTGTCCAGTATCTTGAGTTAATTATGTTGGTGATTAATAGGGCTGCCCCTGGATTAGGATGCGGCGAGCTCCAGCACTTATTAATGGAGAATGGCTTGTTCGACGATTTGTTACGTGTTCAGTAGCTGGGTATTTGATGAGGTCACAGATCTTTTTTTTTTTGTGTGTTTTTATACATATAGCCTAACCTGGAGTTAGTTTTTGCCGCTGACTTTTTTTTTGCGGCTGAGAAATCATCAAATAACTTCCCCCGTTCTTGGCGGAGCAGGGGGAGTGTCAGACATGTACTGACTAAAACCCTGTGTTTCTTCTTTTGCCCTTTATGTTCCGGGGCCGCGGTGTCTCTTTAGCACAACCCGCAACCATGGGTCTCTGACTTGGCTTTACATGGCCGTCGCGAAATATCTCTCAGACAAGCTCGTTTGGTTTCCGCTCGATGTTTTCCGTCAGCGAAGTAATTGATCATTAAGAGTGTACAATACGCATATAAATCCGAATAATCTGATTTGCGAGAGTCCTGGTTTCGAGACCTATGACTTGGCAGTCCGACCGGTTACACTAATTAGGTGTCATTGCGACATTTATTTATTATTTTTTTAAATAATTTTTCCCCACACTAGGAATTTCTCCTGTATTGTGGGTGCTTTTACAAACATTTAAACTCACATACACAAACAACCAGACCCGGAACAACTACCTGTCGGTCATACAAATATTTGTTCCGTGCCCGCGACATGCAGCGCAGCAGTAGATCGCTCAGCCGTGCACCAACAGTAAGATACACACATAGATAATAGAGATATACCTAATGACATCACTTTTCACTGATTCAAAATATTGTTACGTTTTTGTAAGACTGTAGAAAGTAGGTAACAAGAAATTGCTGTAAACAATATGAGTTCTCGAAGAGGGTCTAAAGAATTATGACAAAGAAGATTGCTTTTTGTAAGGCAGAAAAATTAAGACATAAAACACGAAAATAGGTTCCGTCTAAAACCTTGACGAGTAAAATAAAAAACCTCATCACATTTTAGTATCTAAAAAGGCCCGTTGCTAAACCTAAAAGTTCTTCAAAGTGTTGTAACAGTGTTTGAGGGGGATGCTAAACATTTTTTAGGGTTGGCAATATTCTATTCAGTAATTTTGATTGAACTAAATCCATGTCATCCAAACATCAGAGAGGACTGCCAGGGCCACCGCCTGCCTAAATAACAAAAGAAAGAACATGGGTGGGTTTTAGTCAATAAAAATCTGGCACTCCCCCCGCTCCATTCAGGGCGGGGGAAGTTATTTGATGATTTCCCATCTGTAAAAGAATGGCGTGTATACATAATACATATTATTCTCTAATCGATTGGTTTTTCGTCGCTGAAGCACCTTTAACTCGACACAAAGGGAAGTTTCAAGATGTTGATATGATAACTGATGTTTATTTAACAAATTATATTTTTATAACAAAGATCTTGTTAAAATATTATGATTTAAAAGAGTGTCCATAAAGATTCTTCTCCATAGAGATCACCGCTTTGGATTGGGTAACTACAGTACTTTATTATGCCATGTAACGGGGACAAATTTTTTTTGTTTCTTGACATTCAAAAGTGCATGTTATGGTCTAATTAAAATAAATGCTTTGAGTTAATTAGATTCGATTTTCCAACACTTCCTTATCTTGGATCTGTTTAGCTATTTTTGTAGTAACGTCACTTTACCTCATTACAAACGTAACTTTAAAGTCCACAAACATTTTCATATTTAGATATTTTTGAAGATTTTTTAACATTTTTGTTTCTTGTCATTTAAAATTTATTAACCTTAAATAAAAAAAAAACATTTCAAGTTATACCGACCAACTCCCTCTCATTGAGAAGGCCTGTATCCCAGTAGTGGGATACGGTACAGACCAATCCCAGCACTCTGCGAACAGTGGGCTTATTTTACTATCATGACAATCCAAACATGTACTACCCCTGTTATTAAATTACATCTCCGGGGTGCTTTATCAAAACCAGGATGATAAACGTTAGACGTACCTGGGTACATTACGTTTGGTACCTGGAGTAACTCGTAAGAGCCTATTTTATATAATAGCAGAGAGAAATTGCTTATTTCTAGAATATAATGTCGTATTTCTTTTGTTCACCATCCTTGTTTTAACGATAGGTAAAAGGTATGTGTTGTTATATTCTTGCCTTCAAGCTTAGGCTAGACTTGGCCCGACGTTATTGGGGTCGGTTTTCAGTAAAAAGTATTTGTTGTATTTTTCTTAATTTGGCGACGTTTCTTTTTCTTTTATGTGTGGTTTTGTCTGCAAAAGACTAGGAAGTGGCGAAGGGTAGGGTTTTTGTGGGACTGTCTCTTGTAATGTGACGTTCAAAAAGTGCTGATTATCAGCCTAATTTGTATAAATTACTTTTGATTTTGTGGTTTTGTAAAAGTGAGGTGAATTAATTGAAAAAAAGAGGGGCAAATTGCAACTCGCGCTACGAGGGTTTCGTACAAACTTGCGACATAAATGGAAATATCTTTTGACTGCTTAGACTTGGAGGGTTGATTTTTTCACATTTCCAAAGGACCACAGACTAGAGTATATGGTTATGAGATAAAGGGTCTTGATAGACAGACAGACGGACAACACAGTGATCCTATCCTAGGGGCCGTTTTCCATTTGAGGTTTTTTGCCATAAAATAATTTTGTACACTATATTTAAAGGTTATATAGCAGGCTACCTACCTAGGCACATTGTAGGAGAACACTCTAGAAAATTGCCCGTGACGTCATCAGCGATGCTCAAATTGATACTGACAGTCTCATTTTACGCAGCTAAATTGAGTTGTCGGAAAAAATAAGGGAGAATGGGTAAGGGAATAATTTTGCAGTTTTTTTTTAGGTTCGGATACTATGGGGTGAACGAGATGTGGTGTGAGGGGTGAGCAGTAATCTGAGCGTTTATTAGAATTTAAGAAGTGAGATTTAAGTTGCGAAATTGTTTTAATTTTTTGTGCCATTTCGGCACTGTGCGTTCCTAGTGTTGCATTTTTTGGTCATGTTGCATAACGTAATCGCGAACGAGCGAAGGTGGCAATATCATCAAGCGAGTAGGGTAATCTCCAGCTTAAGCTGCGCTGGCTTAGGTTGGTCTGTAGATGGGTGACCACCGATAATATCAAGTTTCCTCCGTGTTTTAGAAAATACTTTAAGCCTTTGGTTCCAGCTGTCATTTGTAGATCTTTGACGTTACAGAAAGTTAGTGCTCCGAAAGTCTGACAAACATTTATAGGATTTTTACCAAGTACTAACTGGGTTGTTGAGGTCAGATAGGCAGTCGCTCCATGAAAAATCCTGGTATGCAGCTGCATCCGGTTAGACTCCAGTCTAACCGGATGCAGCTGGCCACTAAATAAGCATTAAACTTATTACTAAGCATTAAGCAGAAGGGCTTGTAAGGGCCACAGCCTGCCGGGGCTACAGGTTGTTCAAAAGACAAACCGCGGCCCCAGTACATAAAGGGCAAAAGAAGGGTTTTAGTCAGTACAAGTCTGACACTCTCCCCCGCTCTGGGTGGAGCGGGGGAGACAAGTTATGTGATGATTTCCAATCAGCGAAAAAAAGGGTTTACGTATTTCGTTACCTATTATAGTAAGGCGCCATAACACGGACGAAAAACATCTAAAGAAACTCTTTCTTTCACAAGTTTCTCTGAGACACTATTATCTGTCTTCAAATAAATATCAAACGAGACATTCATACCACTCGTTCCGTACGAGAACACACAAAAAGCAAACATTCTCGTTCACCCACAGAAACTAAGTCACGCACAAAACCTACACAACTGTGACATGCCAGTAAATCTTATGTATCAAATACTATTGGATACAAGTGATACAACTGATTCAAACGATACTACGATAGGAAGGACATGGCCCAGAGTAGATAGATATCAGAAGCCCTGCTGTAAATAACGAACGAAAACAGACACAGAATCACGTTGGACGACGAGTGGTTGTGTTGATAAACATTTTTTTTTGTGAAATGTATTGAAAACGGGTTCCCTCTATCTGGCAGAATCTTGATGCTCCGTAATTTATTTGGCAAACACACTTAGCATAATTTTCTTTAAACGAACATTTTAAAGGCATAAAATTTATTTGGTATAATTATCGTTTGGCATAATGTTTAAAACTTCGAATTAACAATGGCATACTTTTAAGATGGCAGAATTACATTTAGTATAATTACGATTCGCAGAGTTCAAATTTCGCATAATATATTATTTGGTATAATTTCACTTGGCATACTATGCAGACGGCAGTAATGGCTAGGTTAGGTTAGGTTAAAACTGTGTCCTCCTACGTGACAGAAACGACTTGCGTTAATAGAAAAAAGAGATTGTTTTAAATAGGTTACCTGGAACTGAACTATTTAGATTAGGATACCTAATTACTTATTTAATTCAATGACATTATCTCAAATTCAATTAAACAATAACTAAAATAAATGACATTATTTTAAATAAATAATTATTCAAAATAAATGACCACTTATAATGACAAAGATGACCCTAACTATAAACTTTCTACGATATGACAATTCTGCCGTTTAATGATCATCGATATAAAATATGTTATGCCAAAAGATGATTCTGACTGTGAACTTTCTGCGATATGATGTTTCTACTTTTTAAATATTATGGATATGAAGTTTATGCCTAGGGATGATCCTGACTTACAAAATTATGACTTTAGAATGTATGATAAATGAGTGTCTGCTAAACTATTTTCTGCGAAGTGAAGTTTATGCCATCCGTTGTTATGCAAAATAAAATTATGACATAAAAAGTTCTGCTATAAAGGGTGGACCCATTGAAAACACAAGAATTGAGGTGATTTTGGTCTCAGAGATGACCAGGCGTTAAAAAAAATTACAACTGTAGCACAAACAACAAATTAGTTACGCATCATGGTTAGTTATCAAAGCGTTAGTTGGTTATCAAAGCCTAAAACCTAGCGTTATTATTCGACCAAGAACATGAATGGGTTTTAGTCAGAACAAGTCTGACACTCGCTTCCGCTCCACACAGGCCGGAAAAAGTTATTTGATTATCCCATGCGAAACCAAAACTGTTTTAAATGACTTCTTGCTGCGAAGACAATTGCAATATTCGTGTACGTACGCATTCATTCGTTGTACGAACCTAACTTTCTGTGTTAATCTATTTTGTGGTCGTACCTCCGCGGATGAATGAGGACCATCAGTCAATGTCGGCACAAATCGAGGACATATATAACTTATTCTTTACGTAAGAAAGTCAGCGGTGACATATTATTGAGAATTGTGACGATGTATTGGCGGTGAATGGTATTGAGATTTGTCGAATGAGGGTAGGGAGAATTGTAAGCTGTAAATGGTGTTGAAAGAAATAGTAATTACGTAAATTGTACCTTTTATTAAGATGTCAATAACATAGAAGGTTTATTGGTTTTGTTCATATAAGTATTCCTTTGACATTTCTGCTAAGAATTAGGTTAAAACAATTGGTTTATCTCAGATTTGGTTTGGTTTTAATATTTCGAAAATGTTCGCTCATCAAGCATATCAAGGATTAAGAGGCTTTAACACATTAACGTATAAACAGATATACATTTAAAAAAAAAGTGTAACTTCAGCTAAAACTCAATTAGCTATTCGGCTAATGGGCCCAATTACAAGCATTCCATTTATTCGTTGAATTGTAATAAATAAAGTTTATTTCGTAATTATCTGTGTCCGTTTAATTAAAGGAAAAGGTTTGTGCTCGCTCTCTCTATGAGGCTTTTAAAATATCTGATAATCCTTACGAAAGTGAGTTTGTTTGTTTGTTACCTCTTCACGCTTTAATGGCAAGACCGATGAATTTTGGATGAAAATAGGTTAATTTTTATTTAAAAAAAAAGTAGGATATGAGGTAGAACGAGGGAACAAAAGGTAAAACTTAGCGTTGCTATTACAAATCAATCAGGCGCAAGAGCAAAAACTGCAGGTCTTCTTGGTGTGTTATACCGAATTTAACGCGAGCGAAGCCGCGGGCGAAAGCTAGTGATTTATATTATCTTAAATCACAGTCACGTGTGACGTCACGCGTTGCTGCATTTTTTCGCAACGAGTTACGTCACACGTAACTTTAATGGGTTCTCATCTTTGTCATTTTAATTCTGATTTACAAATTGAAAAATACGTGTCCCTTATTTTTAAAAAAATCTAAAAGACGGACTAAATAGAATGTAATTACTTTGACCGTGGAAACTACCCCATTAGAATTCTTCATCAAAACCCTTGTTATAGCTAAATCCAACACCATCACAATAAACAAAATAAAAACGACATAGAACCTCATCCGTGGCATAATTATGACGAGACAACGTAGCGAGACCGCCAATGTCAAAAACAGGAGTTTGACACAAAAACCTGCCATTTTGTCGTGAACGTTGCATGATGCCAGTATGGAGAGACATTTATCACGGCCGAGCTATTAATTTAATAGACAAAGAATACTAGTATGACATACACGCTATGTTACCGGTGCCACATGATGTTTGGTTGTGTTGAAAATAGTATGGTGTCATCGTTTGCCTAGCTTTTTCCCAAATGTTACGTTTGGTTACGGTTAAATTGATTACATGAGCAGAGCATCGTACTAATGTTATAAATACGAATGTTTGTGAGGATGTATGGATGTATTTTTTTTATAAAAACGTTGCCCCACACTAGTAATTTCTCCTGTATCGTAGATGAGTTTTCAAATATTTAAAGTCACTTACACAAAAAGCCAGACCCGGAACAACCATCTGTAGGTCATACAAATATTTGTTCCGTGCGGGGATCAACCCCACGATACGGAGTGCAGCAGTCAAACGCTTAGCCACTCAATTAGCTCGCACCTATTTGAAAATATCTGGAGAAAAGCATAATATCTCTGCTTAACCATCCAGGGAACAAAGGGGCGATGCTGTTACAACCATAAAGAATCAGCTATTTTGAATATAACTCAAGCAATGATGGTCAAAATGTTAATTGCATACCTACTTTAATTAAAATAAAACGCCGTAATTAGCCATTAGTTGTTTACATACTCTAATAAATACAAAGTACATATTATGTTAGTGTTAGTCTTAAATAATGGCTTATTTTTGTTAGTTTTATTAAGGACTGTTTGCACGCAAAGGTTATTATCATAACATTATTACAACGCGTCCAGCGTTGTGGGTTCAAATTAACTTGCTCTGATTTGTTAGTCATCAGCAGATACTCCAGAATACTTACGCATTAGGTTCAATTGATTATGATTCTTTAATTAACACGGTGCGGCTGTGCCTGTAACGTAGCGTAAAAAGTTACGTTCGCGTAATTTTAACCGACTTTAAAACATGGTTCAATGTTCGACAGTTTTATTTTGTTCTCCGATTACTGCGCCAACTGTGGACCGATTTTCATCTCTTATTATTTTTTTTGTTTGAAAAAGTATATTTCCGAGATGATTCAATATCAATTTTATTTATATTGCTTGGGTAGTTTATGAGTTATCGACGATTGAAGATTTTTTTCTTCTATGTCTATTTGGATGATCTGCTAATATATTTTTAGTAACAATAGAAAATAAATACTTATTAAAAATGAGAGATATCATCATACCGTAACTAAAAATGGTGAAATAAAAAACTTTATCTCTATCGAAAAATCTCTCGCAACCCCAAAAGTCATCCCGATTTAGTTGGAAAAAGGTTAGGCAGATGAAGCTATTTTCCGTCTCTCCATAAGCCTGCACGTCTTCGGTAGACTCCGCTTTAGTGCAAACGAGGCCTTTTTTTTTTTTTTTTTCGGGTGGGAAATCATCCAATGACTTCCCCCGCTCTGGGTGGAGCGGGGGGGCATGTCAGACTTGTACTGACTAAAACCCACCCATGTTTTTTCTATTGCCCTCTACGTTCCGAGGCCGCGGTATCTCTTTCGAACAACCTGCAACCCCGGCAGGCGGAGGCTCTGGCAAGCCCCTCTGCTTTGCTGACTCTCTTTGAGGCGCGCGTGAAACACGAACGCGCCGTCGACACGGCCTGTCGTCAATCGACGGACGGACGGTAAACTACCCATTGCTCACCGCCCACAGGCCCGCATCTACGGTGGCCGGAAGTCGTCTCGCGGCGCCCGGCGCCATGGGCGTCTCCCGCGGCGGCTGTGTTGGGCAGATGTTCTCTCCCTCAAACGCCCGGCCACCTCCTTCGCTAGCATTACTGCTTCGCAGAAGGTGGTGACCGCCTCCCATTCCCTCTCGCTCCGGACCATGGCCTGAACCAGGGCCGGACGCGAGAGATCGCCGCCGCCGATCGCCTCTACGAGGGCACGGCGGTGCTCCGCCCACGCTGGGCAGATCGCCACTGTGTGCTCCACCGTGTCCTCCGGGCGATCGTCACAATGGTGACACCCGGGCGCTTCCTCCCGCCCGATGATGTGCAGGAACCTCCCGAAACTTCCGTGTCCGGTGAGGACCTGCGTCAGGCGGTAGGTGAGGACGCCATGACGCCTCTCCAGCCACTCCTCAAAGAGGGGACTTACCGCCACTATTGTGGCGTGGTAGACTCCGCTTTAGTGCAAACGAGACCTTATATAACCATTTTTGTCTTTCAAACACAAGTCACATATAAATCAAAGGTGGAGAGATAGTAGAATCTAACTACAATCTATTAGGAACCGTCGGGGCGTTGAATCTGTAAGTTTTCCGATTAGCAAGTCCGCCCCCTGACGTCCGGAATCACCCCCGTTAACACCCCCTCGCCCCTTCCCCAGTACCCCGCGGAAATTGTAAATCTTAGTGTTGGCTTCACAGAAATTTATTAACCATAATGGTTGAAGGGGAAATTGATAATTATTTCCAGTGCTTTTCCGAATATAGGTGGTAAATAATAAATACGTCTTTTGTTCTCATTTCCACTGATTAAAATGAGGCGGAAAGGCTTGTTATATAAATCAGGGAACAAAGACTTTTGTTATATGCATTGTATGCGGAATTATTTGTTGTGAAACGAATAAACATTGCATTCAAGTTTATAAGTCAAGTATTTTTATGGTGTGGAGGCAAATAAATTATACTTCTAATTGCTTTAATCGTTTGTGCATTACTATTTTTAAAGAGAATCGATCACCATAGATTTTTTTCAGAAATATTTACAAATGTAAATAATTTTTATATGGCTCTCGTTAGGCAGCTGGATCAGGGGCTTGATACAGACAGCGGTACTCATGGACGGCACGTATTGCTAAGACGAGCTTCTCTGGAGCCCTGACCGCCGCACATACATAGATTTTGACGATTTACGCGGCCAAAAGTCATTTTTCCAAAGTCGATATAACGGTAAATCAGCAATTACAATAGGCAGTCTACAGTTCCAGGTATAATATGGCATACGCCTACCCCCGCTTATGCGCGGGAGTCGACCCCCCTCGGTTAGTCGGAATTCGATAGTCGCCTAGTGTGCGTGTGTCAGTTCACGGCGCTCTAAAATTTGCAACTTTAAAAAGCTTATAGTTTTTTTTAAACTAATCATTTTAAAGTGTTTGTGATGGATTACGATAAATCAGGTAAGAATTGATTTTATTCGATATATACTAACCCAATTTACATTTTCTTTCTTTAACTTTTATTCAGTCAAACATCACTCTGCTCAAAATGTATTTTTTTGTAATAATTAATATTCAGTGACTGTTTTAAAGTACTTTTTTGCCCGTCCCTATGATAATTTTAATTACACTTCATATGTAAGGCATCTAACTATGTAATTCCATAACAAGCTGCCGCGCAAATGCGCGCTTTTTTAAATTACGTCCCTTTGAAAGTTATTAGTCAAATGTAGTAAAATTACTTTGTTCGGGGTTTTTTTTGTATTAAACTCTTTTTATTTTTGTTTTAGGTCTATCTAGTTCCTCTGGTACTAAAGTAGTGACTCGGCAAATTAAAAGACCTTCACGCAAAGCATTCCTCCATGAAACTATTGAACTTTTATTACCTGCTGACCCAAACGTGGAGACAATGGATGAATGCTCTGGGCCCGAGAAGGGTGATAGTTTTTTAGAATCTGAATGATATTTTATACTGTTACGGTTACATGTTATTGTTAAGTTCTTAATGAAAAAAAAAATGTATTACCGTGTTTGTATTTTTTTTTAAGTAAACCTTAGAATTTTGTCCGTGACTGTACTTTTTATTTTCAAAATAAGTGAAATATACGCTTGTTTTTTAAGAAAAACTATTATTTTTTAATCTTATTGAACATAGAAGAGAATTTAGCTGTAAAATAGTTTTGGCCGCGTAAATCGTCAAAATCTACGTATGTGCGCCGGTAGCTTGGACCCTGTTCCCGATACCGGCGGGCTACTATTTTTTGTATTATTAAATGTTTCTTTTATTTGTTTTCTATTTTTTTTTATTAAAAAATATTAAAAATTTAACCAATATGTATTTAACTGAATAAACGAAAAACACAAAACAATAAAACACAAGCATATAATAAACGAAAAAATATAATAATAATAAGATTTCGTTTTATTTCAGGCATGCACACAAAAAAATAAATAAGTTAAGTATATTTAAATTGGCACTTAATTGCGTATTTAAATAGAATCTTTGATTATTCCAATTATCTAACGCCTAGGAAAGTCAACGGATCTAAATTTTCTGTGAGTTCCAATATACTAAACGCGCATACATAAGACGCAAATACATCTAATACTAAATTGCGTCTAATTCGAATAAGTTGTAACACACACCGTAAAATAAAAGGCCATGTAAATGATAAATGATGTTTATTTTGCAAGTAGGTTTTCACAAACACTTTTACACGTCATTTTTTTTTTTAAACTAGATGAGGCCGGTGTTTCGTACCCGACTACTCTGAGAAGAAACAGCCGAAAAAAACTCAGGTTGTTGTGAAACGACTGTATTCAGGTTTACCAAATAATCATTATAAATGGAGTCCCCGGGCATAGAGGGGTATGGTTATACGGTAAACCTGGGCCTTAAATTTTCAGCTAAAATCTAATATGTCAACGTACACCCTGCAAAGGGTTGTGATTTCACGGAATTGAAATATTAATATACGAATATGAAATTGTTATTTTAAAATTATTGTGTTCAATTAGTAACATATATAACCCTTGTTTTGGAAAGTAGGAATATATCGTACTAGTAGTATTATAAATGTGACACTGTGTGAGGGTGTATGGGTGTTTGTTACTCTTTCACGCAAAATCTACAAAATAAATTTTGATGAAATTTCGGATACTTACAGATATTGTATAATTTAGATAAAAAAATAAGGTACTTTTGATCCCAGTACTATGTTCCCTTGTATAAATTTCGACGAAAACACGGGCAAGTCTGCCGGCAACACCTTATGTCAAATTCAATTAAGAATTGCCATAAAAAAATGCGGCGAAAAAATCACGGACCTTGTATTTATTTGATTTTGTTGCAACACTTTTCTACGAATAGCGCTGTCGACAAAGAGGAAGAAATGCTACGCTGGACATGTTTCACTTTTAAGGCGCTGTACAAAGCAAACACTTCGTTAAACGTTTAGATTTTCGTCGCAAAGTGAGCCGTATCTGTACATGCCACTAGCCAAAAATTACCGTGTATAGTTCAATACATAAAGACTTAAGCAAAATCAGTTTACAAAAGTGGCCTAGTACTACGAAAAAAAATGTTTAAAAAGACAAAAAAAAAATTCATTCGTCTCGAAATTCTCAAATTTTTCAGGGACAACCATTATATTTTTTATATCTATCATCATCTGCCTAGCCTTTTCCCAACTATGTTGGGGTCGGCTTCCAGTCTAACCGGATACAGCTGAATATCAGTATTTTACATGGAGCGACTGCCTATCTGACCTCCACAACCCAGTTAATACTGGGTAATACGATACCCCTTGGTAAGACTGGTTTTCAGACTTTCGGAACACTGACTACCTGTAACGACTGTCAAAGATCTACAAATGACAGCCGGGACCAACGGCTTAACATGCTTTCCGAGGCACGTAACGGGTGGTCACCCATCCACAGACCAACCTAGGCAAGCGCGGCTTAACCTGAAGATCGACCCGAGCGGCTGCTATTTATTTAGCCACGAGCTCCTATACAAAGGAAATTGTATAGACTACAGAGATATCTAAAAAAATTCAAACACGGAGCTGTATTCTTTTATCCTACTACTATATTATAAAGGCGAAAGTTTGTATGTATGGATGTATGGATGTTTGTTACTCTTTCACGTAAAAACTACTGAATGGATTTGCATGAAACTTTACCACAATATAGCTTATACATCAGAATAACACATAGGCTATAGCTTATACATCAGAATAACACATACGCTACAATTTTTGAGGTTTCTAATGTGAGGTCGTAAAAAAACACATTGTTTGCGCTTACATTGCAAACGCTGACTGAATCCTACAAGATAGATCAAAACAATGTACTACAGTATTGTACAACTTAAAAAGGTCTACAAAAAAGTCCGTGATGGTATATGTTTATCTCTTAGGAATAACCCACAATAACCATTTTTTATCCTTTAATTTGTACGAGAAATAATGGCTTATTTACGAAGCGATTTTAAGCAATACAGTATTAATCCTTATCCAATTAAGTATCTTAAATACATTGTGCATTTAATAAAGATCAATATGGCTTTTTACAGCATGTAAATTAAATAAATATTTTCGAAGATATCACAGATTTAAAATGCAGAGTCATAGCAATTTCGGCGATAAATACTGGCAGCGGTGCCAGGCGAACGGGGCGTGGGGGGAGCGGGGTAGGTGCGGTGGGGAAGAAGTGGCTAATCGCTGAGTGCGCGACCCGAACACGGGCAGACGCGTGAGGGCAGACGTCGTTGACGGTTGTGTCCGTTTTGCGAATTTTCAAGGCACTAGCGATTTGATAAAAACGTATGGTCGCCTACTTTAAGTAATATAGGCCTAAAGTTAGTTATTGCCAGGTTTCTTTTTGGTTAGGAGTTACACGTACAAAAAGATACTTCATTTTTACGAATTACTTCATTGAAAATTCAATTACTATATAGATAGGTTACTTACAGTTAATTATAACAAACTAGCTTCCGCCCGCGACTTTGTCCGCGTGGCATAGTTACTTTAGGCTAACGCTAACTTTAACACCTGTGATGATCGAAAAAAAAAATATCCTTCTCTGCCCTTTTCTTCCTTCTTTCTCCCCCTACTCTATTCTCACTTTTTTTTAGCCTATGTCTGTCTTCAGGGTCCCAACTATCTCTGTAACAAAATTCATCAAAATCGTTTAGGCCATTTAAGCGTGAAGACGTAACAAACAAACTAACTAAACTAGAATAGTGCCGAGTTGATGGCAATAGGCTCAACCCTTATTACAACGGACTATAACACAAATGCGCATTTATGTTATAAAAAGCAAGTATTAGTGTGTCAACTTAGACAGAAGTGTATAATATCCTTATCCTTACTATCCTTACTCCTTACTTATCCTTACTATAATAATATTATAAAAGCGAAAGTGAGTTTGTTTGTTTGTTTGTTACCTCTTCACGCTTTAATGGCTGAACCGATTTGGATGAAATTTGGTACAGAGATAGTTGGGAACCAGGAGGCGGACATAGGCTAATATTTTTTTGAAAAAAGTGGGATGTGAGGGAGAAAGAGGGAAGAGAAGGGAAAACTTAGCGTTGCTATTACAAATCAATAAGGCGCAAGGGGAATTGTGTTACCCCAAATTTAACGCGGGCGAAGCCGCGGGCGAAAGCTAGTATTCAATAAAAACTGCAAAATGACCTCCATTTTGGCGGACATGATATTCAAATTAAATCAAACACCGAAATATTTACGAACTTATTTCAATATTTTTTCGATGCAATACTGTCGTGTAGGTACTTGTGTCAGACCATGCCTAGTATGCAGCTAGCCTCACTTAAGCGAATACCTAAAGATTAGCTTGTTGCCGCGCCTTAACATGTTGACGGAACAGAGCCAGATAGGATTTACAACAGATCATTACACTCGCCAAAATATAAAGGAATAAATCCTCTTTTCATCGAACTCGTCCGGGCGAGTAAGTGATTAAGAAAAATCCCTATATTTTCATAATATTACTAGCTGGGCCCAGCGGTTTCACCCGCTGCTCACTTAGGGGTATGAAAAATAGATGTTGGCCGATTCTCAGACCTACCCGATATGGACACAAAATTTCGTTTAAATCGGTCCAGCCGTTTCGGAGGAGTATGGGAACGAAAACTGTGACACGAGAATTTTATATATTAGACTAGCTGTGGCCAGCGGTTTCACCCGCTGCTCACTTAGGGGTATGAAAAATAGATGTTGGCTGATTCTCAGACCTACCCGATATGTACACAAAATTTCGTTTAAATCGGTCCAGCCGTTTCGGAGGAGTATGGGAACGAAAACTGTGACACGAGAATTTTATATATTAGATATTATTAAAATTTCAGGCGAATAATATTTCATTTTTACGTTTCTTGCTGTTTGTTTAGGGGAAAAAATCTGTGAATATCGTTTAGTATTAAGAGGTTAAAAGAGGCAAATCCTACTATATTAATATAGTAGGATTTGCCTAATTCAATTCCTCGTTTGACTAGTGGTCGAAAGCGCCGCTACTGAGCATGCGGTCCTTTGTTAGATTCTCAGATCGGGCAGTGTTAGAGTACGAAATGTGGGGTAACCATTAGGTGCACCTCTACCTCCATCCCTCCACCGTCCCTTTAGGGATTGCAAGCGTGATGATAAAGTGTTAGATAACACTATAACAGAGGTTACCTTAACCTCTTTCCTTTTGGAGCAACATTGACTTTTAAATTTTGAATTTCGAATTTCATTCTGGCATTTCATTATAAACAATCATTGTTTGGGTCATTAATCAATGAAAAATCATTAATTTTATCACGGCTAGTAGCTACAAGTGCATGAATAATTTTATAAAAGCTGTTTCATCTTTTAAAATCTGTGTGTGCTTCCTTCAACTCTCTTACTACTTTTGAAGTATTATTGCTAAAAAAAATATCTACAACAAATTCCCTTAATTATAATACCAACATCACCACAAAAACAAAATCCACAGTAATTAAAAACGACCCGCATTAAAAATGGAATGGCACAAAAATTCACGTGCATCATCCGACTGAACGTATAATTTAAGCCCGGGAAATTTCGGGAATGGGTGCAGGTGACAACACTAGGTACTGTAACTACTGTCTGTAATTGAAAGCCACGTCCACGAAGGGATGAAGTGCATTAAGGCTCGATTGCAATGACATTAACGGGATTGTGCAGGTGTCGGGATGTGCGGACAAAGCTTTATGTCAGAGGAAGTAATAGAATTTTGTACTCTTAGTTACGGAATAGGAAACGTTATTAGGTAGTACGTATATCGTATGCAGGATTGGCAATGTATTGAAAGTAATGTGTAGTGATGGTGATTGAAAAATCAAATCAAATCAAATCAAATCATTTATTTCAATTAGACCATTACAGGCACTTTTGAATGTCTAGAAACAAAATGAATCTACAGTCCCGGTCACAAGGCATAATAACTTGTGAAAGTACTGCAGTTGCCCATTCCAAAGCGTTGATCTCTATGGAGAAGAATGGGCAAGAAACTCCATGGACACTCTTTTAAATTCTAATATTTTTACAAAATAGTATTTACATCATTCGTGTTGAGATTATACAAATATGTGAGAACGATGTAGAAAGACGTGCACAGTAAGAGCGTCCAGAGTAAATAAAAAACAAAATTCAATTTAAATCTAAATAAATTAAAAATGACCGTGGTAGTTAAAAAATGACCAGTCCCAACTGACAGCGCCCGTTCACGAACATGACGTATGGATCAGCCCCATTCAGCTCGACCATTTTGAAGGGAGCTAAATGACCCGACACACCCGCCACCATCAGCGAGACATTTAAGTGAGCATGACACTATTAACCACCAGGGCTTCGTCAAGTCAATGATAATACATAGCACTCACATATGGGCTTAATAATTATACAATACTAGAGAATTGATTCTATACATTGCAAAGATAGTCTTACAATCTTCTGCAGCTTCCACTATAGCTTCGGATACTTATTAATGAGTTTACCCCTATGCTTGAGGAGCAGGACCAGCATTGAGCCAAGCATTTTTATCATCAATATAATCCCCCAACTTATAATATGCTTGCCTACATAGTGTGCGTTTAATACAAGATTTAAATTTCGTTTCATTCAGTTGAAGAATGTGGGGAGGTATTTTATTGTAGCATTTTAAACAGTACCCCATGAAAGATGAGTCTACTTTAGCTAACCTGAAACCTGGTTGAACTAATTGGTCCCTATTTCTAGTATTATAATTGTGTCTGTCACCTCTTTTACTAAAAAGATGCGAGTTTTTCCTGACATACATGATGTTTTCATAAATATATTGACAAGGTACTGTCATGATGTTAATATCCTTAAACTGTTCCCTTAAAGAATCTCGCCTACGTAGGTTATATATGGCTCTAATGGCTCTTTTCTGCAGAATAAATATAGACTCGATGTCTGCAGCCCGTCCCCAAAGTAAAATACCGTATGACATTATACTATGAAAATAACTAAAATAGACTAGTCTCGCGGTATCAACATCAGTAAACTGACGGATTTTTCTAACAGCATATGCTGCTGAACTAAGGCGTCCTGCAAGAGATGTTATATGCGGACCCCATTGTAGCTTTGAATCGAGTGTTATTCCCAAGAAAACAGTTTTTTCGACGAATTCTAGTTTCTCTTGATTCAATACTATGTCACACTCACTGTTTTTGACATTTGGTAGAGCAAATCTTATACACTTCGTTTTTTTCCCATTTAATACTAAATTATTAGCCGTAAACCAATTATGTACCTGCATTAGGGCATTATTTACGTCGTCAAGATTTGTGGCACGTCTGTTTATCTTAAATATTAAAGAGGTATCGTCAGCAAATAACACCATTTGTGGTTGGTTTTTAAACAAATGGGGTAGATCATTTATATATACTAAAAAGAGGAAGGGACCTAATATCGATCCTTGTGGTACACCCATCTTTACATTTAAACCCATTGAATTGACACCATTTATTTGTACTTGCTGCTGTCTATCATTTAAATACGATTTAACTAAACTAAGGGCAAGTTTCCCTAGGCCGTAATGTTCAAGTTTTAAGAGAAGGGTTTCGTGGTTCACGCAATCAAATGCTTTTGAGAGGTCACAAAAGATCCCTATGGCATCCTGTGCCTCTTCCCACGCAGTAAATATGTGTTTTAATAGGGTGACACCGGCGTCAGTGGTACAACGTCCTTTGGTGAAACCATACTGCTTTTCATGTAATATTTTATTGGTGTTAAAGTGGTTGAGCATTTGGTTAAGCATTACCTTTTCAAACACCTTGCTGAAAACCGGCAAAACGGATACGGGTCTATAATTATTGGTGTCTTTACTGTCCCCAGATTTGAAAAGTGGTATTACCTTGCTGTATTTCATGAGGTCCGGGAAGACTCCTTGGTCCACACACAAATTAAATATAAAGGCTAAGTACGGTGCTATAGTCTCAATGATAGCTTGACAAACTTTAATAGACAATCCCCAAAGGTCTTCGGTTAATTTGATTTTTATTTGTTTAAAAGCTTTAATAACTACAGTGGGGTTAATATGTTTAAACTGAAACTCAACCGGGCATGGTAAAACGTTTGCTCTTAATAAGTCAACAGAAAGCAAGGGTGAGGAATTTAACGTTTCTGTAGTTTTAATTGGGATACTAGTAAAGAAATCCACAAATTCTTGAGCAACTTCGTTTTTAGTGGTTAGAAGACCACGTGAAGACTCTAGTGTTATATCATTATTATATTTCTTATTTCTATTAGTTTCACTATTGATTATTTTCCAAACCGTCTTAATTTTATTATCAGCGGATTTAATCTTGTTGCTTATGAATAAGGCTTTAGCTACCTTGCAGGTGTTTTTAAACATTTTTGAGTAAGTAGCAACATAGCGATTGAATGTTTCCGAGTTTATGTAAGGCTTAAGGCCGTAAAGCTCAAACAGTCGTTCCCTACTTTTTCTTATACCCTTAGTTGCCCAATCACTAAATATAAACTTTGGGCTAATAGATTTAGTTTTTATTTTTAGCGTCTCATTAAACTCTGTGTAGACAACCGAAAAGAATTCCTCATAAAAATGATTTACATTATTAATATTATATCCCGGAATGCCTAGACTACTTATTAAATTATTATTAAATTTATTTAAATTGCTGGGTGTTATTTGTCTAGACTGTATCTGAATTTTTTGTGATGATGTGTAGGACTCGAAAACAACGGTTTGACCGCTGTGATCAGAGGGAAGGTAATTTACAATGGATTTATCTAAGAAGTCGCAGCAACAGAAAACATTATCGATACAAGTAGCGGTATTTGTAGTAATTCGGGTTGGCTCCGAAAACACATTCAACAAATTAAATGATTTAAAAAGATTTAAGAATCTACTGCTGTTTGAATTTTCATCTAAAATATTGATGTTAAAGTCACCACAGATGACTAGCGATTTATTACCTGTTGCAAGTTTTGCCAAAGCATCTTCCATTACTGACTCAAATATCGAGTAGTTTTGATAATTTGGGGGCCTGTAAACGCACACTATGACATGCTTATCTAGCTCAACACAAGACAATTCAATATTATGTTCAACCGATAGATCAACTATATCAATACGACTTCTAAATTTAATACTATTTTTGACTAAGATTAGTGAACCCCCACGCATCTTAGATTTACGGTTAAAGCAACTGCCTACATTGTAATTTTCATAATTAATTAACATTTCATGATCTTTTAACCAATGTTCGGTGAAACAAACAATATCAAACTTAGTTTTTTCTAAAAACAATTCAATCTCTAGTTGTTTTGAAGAGAAACCTTGAATATTTTGATGGAATAATTTCAAGGAATTCTGCTTAGCCCCTTTTTTAAATTTAACTATTTGAGAGCCAGAAGGTACCTTGGTGTCTGTTGTCTTACTAGCTAGTTTAAATGAGCCGGAGTGAGCGACAATACTCCCCCGCCTTCCTTGTAAAAAGGTATATTAGTAGAAGTTCTAATATTTGCAGTGTTAATAATTGTACAAAACATAGACATAATATTTATGTCCGAGTGAATATTATAAGCTAATAGCCTAGCTATTTTGTGTCTACAACTAGTAGGTAGAAACACACTACCCCGTGTCGACCTAAGCTTATCAACAACAGTGTTGACATCAAGATATACAAGCTTGTCACAATAGTGACCTACCAAGAAATGCATATGCTTATTCAGCATGTGAATGTAATTGTTCTGTTTGTTGGACTTTTTATATAAGTATGGAAAAGCACACAATATTATTTTACGACAGTTCAACTTTAACAACTCAGTTACACTATCTGTGATGTCTTCTCTTGTAATTTTTGAACTATTTCCTATAAATATAGTTAAATCAGTATTTTCACTATAAACATTTCCAGTTACTAATGCCATTATCTGTTTATAAGTTAACCCTGGCATACAATTATTTTGACTGGGAAAACTCAGGTTATTACTTAATAATTTACCTACACCCCTTCCTATACTATCTGAGAACATTACTGAGTGAGAACATTCACAACTATCATATATCTCAGTTTGTACCACTTGTAAATTATTTAATGGAATATTAACTGCATCTTGGTTCAGTATACAGTCCAGAGGCAAATTCTCAGCCTGGGACGGGTCCTCCATTACCTCAGGCTGGGTAGTATCATGGTTGGAAACTGTATGGCAACTACATTGACTCATTACCAACTCATTTGCTGCAAGAATATGTTCCCTTATTTGGTTTTGAGAACTCACATATTTACTAGAAAGGGAACTAAGTGAGTCCTGAAGTACCTCTATTTCAGACTGCAATTGCTGAGTATCTATATTATATATTTTAATACTGTCTTCTAACTTTATTTGATAATTTTTTAACTTGTTCACTAAATCAACACGTTCTTTTCTTAGTGGAATGTTTTTAGAAAAGTGTTTATATTGTTTTTTAAATTGATTACATTTTTTAATTAGTCTATTTAACTTAGCATATTTTTTTATTTTCTTATTGCTTACTGAATAATTTGGTTTTAGTAAGGAATCTTCAGTCAAATCAATAGTTATTAAGGAAGGGGAGTTACAATTACTATTTAACAATTCCTTATATAAACGGTTAGTTTCAATAACCTGAGTACTTTGTCTTTCTCTCTGTAACTTTAAAATACAACTATTGGCATGAATCAATTCATCTTCTAGGTCCCTAATCTTACACAAAGCCTCCTCATATAAATTACTGCAATTGCTGAAACCATCTGTGACCACCTTTAGCTGATCCCGTTCATCAACAACGTCCAAGTATTGCTGATGAAGGTCTACTAACTGCCTTTTCAAGGAAGAGTTTTTGCTGTTGACTTTAACGACTTCCACCTCACTTTCTTCTCTCTCCTGTAACAGTTGTTGGACTTGGAGTTTTGATTCTTTAAGCTCTTGGAGGGCCGTTCTCAACTTGAGCTCCATCTCCTGAGCAGTAGCCTTACGGGTCATCACAGGCATGGTTTCAGGATTATTTACTGAAAAATAGAAATAAAGAAACGGTGAGAACTAACAGAATAGACAAATACAGAAAAGTTAGCGGTGAAAGGGGAAAGAAAAAAAAATAACAAAAGGGGCAAAAGTTCAGATATGAAATTAAATGAGGTAGGATATTATATTAAGTTTAAAAGATTATCTTTATATTAAATTAATCTAATAGAATATTGAATTTAACTGGCTTTTATCAACCTATTTATACTTTTTCTTAAGTGGACCTACCCACTGCTTTGATGAAAAAAAAAAAAAAAAATTTATGTAGTTCATTCAAATATTATTTTTACAAAATTATCATTAATGTTAATAATAAGCTTGAATATAAGAATAACAGAGTTATGAAAAGACTATCATAATGTTGTTGTGTTTATAAATTTCAATCTTAGGTTGTCAACAAAGCGATTTAGAACCATTTTAGGGTAATAAATCAGCACAAAATTAAATCTGGAAATTGACGTAGATGTGCTATATAGTTAAAGTGACGAGTGTGTGCTATTATTTAATAAAAGTAACAATACTTCCCCTGAATTGTCCGTTTAGTTAGGTGCAGGTAAAACGTCAGCTGATGTGTGTAGGTTACCGGTAACGATGTATTACCGAAAAACGTTATGGATTATCGGGAAGACAATAATCCTGGGTATTTACACATTTACAATCCGATTGCACAAATAATTGCACTATATTATAACTTATTTACTAATTTAATTTAATTTTAAAATACGGAGCCAAAATTTTACATGTCACTCGGGCAGTGTTGCCCGAGAAGAAAAAAAGTATAAAATAAAATAAAATGGTTTTTTTGCGGATGGGAAATCATCAAACAACTTCCCCTGCTCTGGGCGGAGCGGGGGGGTAGTGTCAGACTTGATGACTTAAACCCAGTCGTGTTCCGACAAAATTTAATTTTAACTTGACGGTATACTTAGCGCAGTAGCTGAGCGATCAATTGCTGCTCTACGTGTCGCGGGATCGATTTCCGCACGGAACAAATAATTGTTTGACCTACAGGTAGTTGTTCCGGGTCTGACTGTTTGTGTATGTGAGTTTAACTGTTTGTAAGATACAGGAGAACTGCCTAGTGTGGAGAAACGTTTTTTTTTTAAACTAAATTTCCGTGTCGCGGGTTCGATTCCTGCGCGAAACAAACATTTGTTTGGCCTACCCGGAACAACTATCTGTAGGCTTTACATATATCTGATCCGTGCGGGGAGCAAACCAACGACACGCACCGCGGTAGTCGATCGCTCAGCCACTGCGCCAACCGTATCGTCATTCATCGTGCAAGTCATTACCACATAACTACCCTATGTACTCTATATGTCCTGGAATTAAGTTGCTATTAGTAAATGCTGAGTACATGGTCCCTTTTTAACCGCACGGCAGTTATACGGGTAAGCCAAGGATAATGGGATGTTTTCGTAAGTGATAGGGTACTAACCTTATACTAATTGTGAGCTCCTTGCAGTAATTGTATAACGTATCTTTTGGTCATTATTATTTTTTTAAAATCAAAGAAAACAAAAAGAAAATACAAGAAACAGTAGCCCACCGGTATTGGGAACAGGGTTCAAGCTACCGACAGTCAGGGCTCCAGAGAGAGGAACCTCCTAACAATACGAGCCGTGTCCAGGAGTACCACTTTCCATCCAGTCGTCTATTGAGATATTCCTCAGGTATTGGTCGAGGCTCTTAGCAAATAAGCCATTGGCAGATACGACTATCAGCACAGTGATCGCTGAGTCCACATCCCACATGTCGATAACCTCGCGAGCCAAGTCAATATTTACGTATCTTTTATTATTAAACTAGCTGCGCCCCGCGGTGTTACCCGCGATAAAACCATTTCAGTGATCATCTCACGGGAATACCGCATTTTCCCGGGAACAATGTGTAAATCTAGAATATAAGCTATCTTGATAACGAATTACATCCAAATCTGTTCAACCGTTTGAGCGTGATTGAGTAACAAACATACATATACCACAAATCTTGGTTTTTTTTTGTTTTGATAATCACCGAAAACTTAACTTCAACGCAAATACCATTTTTAGAGTCTCATACCTCAAAAGAAAAAACAGAATCTTTATTGGATAACTTTGTTGTCTGTCTGTCTGTCAAGACCCTAAAACTCGCGAACGCGTGAAGGTATCGTTTTAAATTAAAACCATATACTGAACTGTTATGGTCCCTTTGTGCTGTAAATTAAACTTCAAAGTCCAGTAAAAAGATATGGCTGTTTATGTAGCAGGTTTGTACGGAACCCTGGATGCGCGAGTGACCAGTTTTGTGGTTATTTTTCGTACCCTGAACTTAAAAAAAAAACCTACAGAAGAAAACTACAAACCCCACATTTAATTCACCCTCGACATCTCTCAAAAAACATGAAAAAGAAAAATACCACTGCGGTACGGTCAGCAAAAACACGTCGCACACTTATATCGTCATATCTGTGTACGGTTAGCAGCGGCGTCATGTTTAATGTGACGTGTAAAACGAATAGTGTCGCGCGGGGGTGGGGTATGGACGGCCGGTAAGAGGAGGGGGGGAGGCTCGAAAGTACTATTGGTCAGATTTTTTCGTGAGGTCTGGGTGAGTTTTGGGAAGATGGGAGAACAAGAGGAAGGAAAATATTATTGGAAAGGAGGGGAAAATAGTGTAATACTTATTGCTGCCGAAAGTCTTTTGCCTGCGAACTATAACGTGCTAAGAAAACGGTAAAAAACAAATTTTATGCCCCCATGGTGTGGACATTCTTTTTGACGACACGGTTGAGCGATCAACTGCCGCGCTGAGTGTCGCGGGATCGATCTCCGCTCGGAACAAATATTTGTATGACCTACAGATAATTGTTCCGGGTCTGGCTGTAGAGTGTGAATGTGTGAAGTGAATAAATGTGAGTCTACTGTTAGGAATAATATATAATGTCGAACTAGACATAAAGAACGCAGTACAGAGAGGAATGGAGGAAGTTGAAGGAGGCCTACCCCACAATGGTCGAAAAAGGCTGAAGAAGAAGATGAAGATACTGCTAGGGCATTCTGGGGTGGAGGGCGGAGAATTTTACGGACTAAAACCCTTGTTCCTTTTTTTGCGGTGCTGCAGTTTCTAACAACCCGCAACCCCAGATTAAATACACCTTCGTCTACCCCCTCTTTTAGAGGCGTGATATTTTGATTGATAAGCAATGTTACATATTCGTAATAAACTAAACGTTAAAACAAGCTCTAAATTCAACCCTCACACGAACCCTATCCTTCCCAACACAGCAGACAATTCAAACCAGATTCCAATTTATCCCATAGTAGTGTCTCCCCACAATGGCGCGGTGACGAATGCGCACAGTGTCCGGTGTTCGGCCATCGCTCACGGCTCCCGGACACGCGGACACCCGGACGCCGTACAACACACCGAAACGCCAGCCTTGCAATATATGTGCCTATTCGTAGTCAATGTGCGGACATCGGTCATCTTTGACGTGTTGTGTATTTGAAAATTGTTCGATCGAATAGGCTTTTAATAGGCGCTTGATGCTTAATAATAATAGACGCTATATAATAAATCGTAACACTACAAAAAAAAGCATAAATATTAACACAACAAAAAGAAATTTTAATAAAAAAATATTGTTAAAATATTGCTATCACTTAAATGAGTTTAGTAAAATAGCAGAATTACGCAGGATGACAAAATTAAATAGTAATTCATTAAATCCATTTGACATCCCAATTAAAGGGGCCAGAAGGGTAGTAGAAACCCACTACCCTTCTGGCACAGAAACCCAAAAAAATAAACTCACCCGAAGATGTTTCCGAGTTTCCTTCCAGTTAAAACGAAAGTTACTTTCGCTCAAATTGAATGTGAAAGTGAACTCAAAGTTCAAAATTCAATTAACTAACAATTATTTCAACTTAATTGTAACTTCATAAATTGTATAAAAGTTTTAAAATTCGGTCGTTGTCGTCGGGAGTTCAAAATTAGTTGATCAACCATAAACCGGAGGGAAATACGATGTGACAGAGGAACAAGAGCTTGGTGGATATTTGGTGAAAGAGGCCATGTCGGGAGTGACAAACCTTTCGTTTTAAATAATAGACAAATTAAAAAGCTAAACATATTTTCGAGCCGTTTTAGGATTGAAACTCTGTGGTCGTGGAATTGGAGTGCTCACAGTTTCTATAAAGAGCTATCAAAACTGTTAATTGGCGCTTCCCGTGACCAAAGTTTTTATCTTGGGTAGAAGCTGAAGTATTGCCATACAAAGTAGCAATGCTGCCAGTGTCTTGGGCACATCACTGACTGAAAGTGTTGAGTTTACATTAGTAAAACTCCTCCTTTTTGTTATTTAGTCGTTTTTAAAAACTAAATCAAAAGTGCCGTGGATCCAATTAGTACGTTTGTAGATATCGACAGACACAAGACGTGTTAATTTTCATAACTTATTTTATAAAATTTCCAAGCTTTAAGATGACCCATTGATAAAATATCCTTAATTTTGGAACTTTGGCGAATAAGAGCAAAACTGTACCATCCCATCCACGGAATCAACAACAAGTGACAAACAAACACACACACACACACTCCCCACACATACACACAAAACCAATCGCATCAAACACATTTCTGTGAACTACGCGGCAAGTTTCTATGACAAAGCACTTACCATTACCACTGAAAAGCATACGTAGTTGAAAAAAAAAACACGACGCCGCGCCGCCGACAAGGGTACAGTACCTCCGGGATCTTTCTGAGAGAAGGGCCGGGATGGGGAGGGAGGGGGTGTCCACGGAAGTGACGGGCCGGAAACGGCGCCGGGCGGAAGCGCGCGAACCCTTTGGCTCGCCCTTTGTTTATAGAGACCGGAGTAAGAAGCAGTAAGTTAAGGCTGCAATGTCTTTAGGATTGGTTGAGAGGCGGAGATTAGTCTCCTGTGCTCCAACATTGCACATGTACACGCGGATTCACGCTGCATGTCTGGAGGCTTTAATTACATTTTATTTTGATACATCGATGTGTGTGGCAATTCAATGAAATGTAGTCTTTCATAATTATAATGTGTACCTTGGATATTAAATAAAATCGGGTCAATCAAACCTACCAGACAGTTGTTTTGCTGGTGAGTTTGTTTCGCCACTTCTGCTTCCCGGCTAAAACACTAGGAAGTGGGGATGGGTGGGCGTTTTGAGGGACTGTTTTGTGTTATGACGTTCAAAAAGTGCTAATCATTAGCCTAGTTTGAATAAATGACTTGATTTTGATTTTTCTGACTTGTGTCTGGGAGCGAGAGAGTTTTACACATGTTATTTTACTTTTTTAAATTTTCCTTAATAAAAACATTTAAAAATATATAAAAAATATTAACTACATTATTACGATTACAAAACGGGCGAGTCGGACTCGTGCACCGCGGGTTCCGTACATTATTGCAACATGAACGGCCATATCTTTTGACTGCGTAGACTTAGATGGCTGATTTTATATTTTTCACTTTAGAAGAGCCTGGACTGTCCCAGGTCGCTCCTTAACTATTGAATAATACTCAATCTCACTTCTTTTTGAAAAAAAAAATAAACCCGGGTAAGTAAACTTAGAGGGTTGATTTTTTCACAGTTCCAAGGGACAACAGACTCTGTATATGGTTTGAATTTCAACTCGATACCTCCACGCTTTCCTAGGTTAAAGAGTCTTGACAAACAGACAGACAGACGGACAACAAAGTGACCATAAAAACGATTAAAATAACTAATCAACACAACTTTCTCTATGCTGGCACAAGCTGAAGTTTATAATACAATGATTAAGTTTTAATGATAATTAAATAAAGATACCAATTTCCCCATAAGTTGTTTAATATTTTTAATCTTCCACACTATGATAACAATATTACAAGCAATCTGTCAACGAAAAACTCCTACGCAAAAATATCTATTAATCCCTCAAAAATAAACAGTTAAAAGGTATTCCGACAGTTGTAGTAGAACAATACATCCCCCAGATGGCGCTGGCGGCGCGTCACTTGATATACTGTCCGTACTTCCCCACGACAAAAGGTTTTCTCACAACTATTACGCAAAACAGGAAACGGATGTCGTTGCTGCGATGCGACCGACACCAAGCGTTGGCTTTAAGGGCGCCAAATAATCCTGAAATTCGCCCTTCCACCAAGTCTTTAATGAAAAAAGTTTAAAAGAAAACGTCCGCTGTAAAGTACTTATTTTTGAACATCAAATATTTATACAGCGCCGAGTTTTTGGGGCACTTAATAATGATCGTACTTTTATTCGTGAATATTTTTTGGGGTGACAACAAAATGGACTGTAATCGTCTTCTTTAGAAGATAATTTCATAACAAAAAATGGTTGTGTGGTGTTTGATTAATTAACCGCTTATTAAGTTATCCTTACTAATATTATAAAAGCGAAAGTAAATTTGTTTGTTTGAAACGTGCCTAATTCAGATTTTCATGAATTTTAGTACAGAGATCATTGGGACCCGGACGGACGGGATTGGAGACGGACATAGGCTACTACACGGACGGACAGACTTTTTTTGAATAAAAGTGAGAAATGAGGGAAAAAAAAGGCGCTAGGGCAAACACTACAAGTAACAGGTACCTGCAAATCAGGAAAGGGGAACTGTGTTACTCCGAATTAAACGCGAACGGAGCGGCGGGCTAAAGCTAGTTTTATATAATTTACATCATGCATATAACTTGTAAATAAATAGTCTAAATTACAACTCTTTAAACTCCCCTGTGCACAGGGGAGTTTAAAAAGAAAAAAAACTTGAAAATTTTTGAAACAATGCATCTTATTACAAATGACTAGATATTACTCCAATGTTGTAAACACTCTGCCGGGGTTGCAGGTTGTTCGAAAGAGGTACCGCAGCCCCGTTACACAAAGAGCAATAGATGAACATGGATGGGTTTTAGGTAGTAAAACTCTGACACTCCCTCCCGCTAAACCCAAAGCGGGAGAAGTTATTTTATGACTTCTAAACCGAAATAAAATAATACAATTTAGTATCTGTATATGAATATACGTTTTCGAAAACAAATAGTTTTATTTTTATAATAGCTTTTGCCCGCGGCTTCGCTCGCGTTATTTTTGTTAGCGCCTTATTGATTTGTAATAGCAACGCTAAGTTTTCCCGTTTCTTCCCTCTTCCTACCCCATACCCCACTCTTTTTAAAAAAATAGCCTATGTCCGTCTCCTTGTTCCCAACTATCTCTGTACCAAAATTCATCAAAATCGGTTTAGCCATTAAAGCGTGAAGACGTAACAAACAAACTCACTTTCGCTTTTATAATATTAAGAGGGAAAAAAAGGAAAACTTAGCGTTGTTATTACAAATCAAAAAGGCGCAAGGCGAACTGTGTTACCCAGAATTTAACGCGAGCGAAGCCGCGGGCAAAAGCTAGTTTCGAATAAAACAGCGTTCAAGAATGGTCAATGTCACTGACCACTCTTGAACGCAGTTTTATTACTCCTATGACAAATAACAGATATGATTATGAAGGCAAAGTTGATGTCGTCTGTGAACCAACGACAGTTATAGAAAAAATAGAAAAGGGGGATTAACTTTATTGTTGTCGCAGATGGTCGAGAGGCTGCAAGACGTTAATGCTCTTAGCAGTTCTGTTATAATAGATAAAAGTATGACATGTCTTTGAAAGATAACCTGTATCTTCTTATTAAATAATATTTTTTTCTTTACTTTTCTGTGTGTTTGTAACCTAACTCCTCCTAAACAGCTGGATCGATTTGAATGATTTTTCTCCTGGGTGGTTTGGATTCACAAATCAGCCCAAAAAACAGGACAACGTCTGACAGGTTTGCTAGTATAGGTATATAATTCTTCTATACGAGTGTTTGTAACCTTACACCTTCTAAACGGCTGGACCGATTTGGAAAGAATTCTGTAATTTTCAATGGGTTTCTGGATGGCTTGAAAACATAATTGGACCCGGTAGGTGGCGTGGCTGTCGATATGTGACCAAATTTGATTGGTTGTACGAGGGGCAGGACAACTAGTAATATATTAAAATAAAAGTAAGGGAAAACCAACTGTCACACTAAACAAGAGTTTTAGGACCATTCTTTCAAAGTTATATTTTTAGGCAACTGAACTAGATACTTTTACCTTATATTTTAACATAGACTTAATCAGTAAAATTTAAAAAATCGCCACTTTTTACCCGACTGCGCACTGCAAAAGAGAGTTATGTGTTTGAATGACAAAATTATAATAGAACAGTCTCTCAAATTGCCTGTTCACCACCACCCATTTTCCATTATTTAGCTTATTTTGTCCCACGGTTGACAAAAGGCCTTCCCCATTAATTTCCAACTCTCCTCTAATCGACTCTGTATGCGTATATTTTGTACGTGTGACCTACAGCTATTTTATATATTGTATATTTTGTTTATAGAACAGTTATGTCAAACTCATATTCAAGGATTGAAGAATATTCATCAAAGTAGAGAAAAGATCAAATGATAAATCTTTTGTCATAATGAGGAATTTTACGACTTAGAATAGTGAAAAACAAAAAAAAAAACAGCATTAATCAACATTTCTACGTATGCAATAAAATAACATAAAATCACTAGCTGAGCCCCGCTTTTTCACGAGTAAGTGAGGATGAATATGTTGATTCGGGTATAAACTGTCTATAAATTCTATTAATTTCATCCAAATCCGTTAAGCCAATTTAACGTAAAGGAGTAACAAACATACACAGACACATACAAACCTCACACATTTTTTTATTGAGTATTCATGTTTTCATTGCTACTAAGAGATAAAAGCATATCGTAACATTAAAAGAAAAAATATGTATATAGAAGATAACTCATAAATTACCCAAGCAATATAGATAAAACTCATATGGGACTTCTTCTTTCTACGGACAAATCTTGTAAACGAGTAACAAAAAAAACAGTGAGAACTCCTCCTTTTTTGAAGTCGGCTAATGAGAACAATACTACTAAAGGCACAATATTACCAGCGTCACTTAAAACATACACAATAGCAGAAGTGTTGCTACGCAAATGTCTCTCGTTCTAACTTTGTCTGACAACTTCGGAATGGATAGCTTAAGTTTATGCTGACTTAGGTCAAGTTATATTTAGGATGGGCGAAATTAGAAACAGTATTGGTACAGACCATCTGACTGGTTAATGCAAATACGGATGTAACTTTAACCGTAGTTTAGATTGTTGAGATCTTAAAACTAGATGTTTGAAAGTAGGGTTTCATTAGAAGTTTTTATTGGTGAGTCCTAGTAATATTATAAATGCGAATGTTTGTGAGGATGGATGGATGTGTGGATGTATGTATGTTTGTCACTTTTTTACGTCCAAACGGCTGAACGGATCTTTATAAAATTTGGCGGAAAGGTAGATTATAGCCTAGAATAACACAAAGGATAATTTTTTCCGATTTCTCGCGGGCGAAGTCGCGGATGAATGGCGCAGCTAGTTATTAATAAAAGTAGAGTGGTAAACGTTGGATTGTATAAAAACTGTAGCATGTGGCATTTGGAAATTTAGATCAACTTAATAAAAAACCGGCAAAGTGCGAGTCGGATTCGCGAACTAAAGGTTCCATACAAGCGACATAAACGGCCATATATTTTGAGTGCGTCGATTTAGACGGTTGATTTTTACACAACTCCAAGGGACCACGAGTATGAGTATATGGATTTAATTTCAACTCAATACCTCCACGCGTTCCCGAGATAAAACATCTTGACAGACAAAGGACAACTAAGTGATCCTATATGGGTAATACTAAAAAAAATAAATTTTATAGGTTTTTATAGTTGTGAAGTTAATACCAGAAAGATATTTATGCAAAAAAGGCGATTAACGGAAGCAGTCCGCAATGTATGGACCACAGTATTTGAATTCTGTACCCCTAGGATTGAAGAAGAAAATGCGCCGCTATTCATGTAGGTATTGTGATCAGGGGTAGTTTTAGTGAGGTAAAACTCCCATACTCCGCAGTCTTATACGGAAACACTTTAAAGGACAAAGTTTTAACTTAATTATAATTTATTTTGCGTATAACGATAAAGTCATGAGTTCCTTGCGGTTTTTCATTTTCTTACAAGTAATTAATAACTTATAATTAGTACTAACCTTTATAAATCTTTTGGCTTTCGTTAATAATCCTAAAGTTGTGTGTCGTGATGCTTCGGGTCCTAGAGGTACCATGTCCTTTAATTTTTCCAAGCAACTCCTAAGGTGTGCTCTCCTGAAACAAATAAAAAATATACGTTACTAGCGTGTAACGCGTCTTTAGTTGCTGCCCCGCTCCCGTAGGTAGTAGCGTGATGTTGTACAGCCTATGTTATTTCCTAATAATGTAACTTATATTGTTTGAAATCGTGGTTGAAATCAGTCCAGCAGTTTTCGAGCCTATTCGATACAAACAAACAAATCTTTTTATAATATTAGTATGGGCTACAAAATTATATTTATGAAAAGGAAAAATAACTGAATAACTGATAAAAAATTATAAACATTGGTAGATTAGAAAGAAAGGAAAAGAAATGATTTACATTCATTTCTTTTTCTTTCCGAATGAGATTTTTCCTATTAAATTCCATACCGATTTACTGAATAAACATAATTTCAACAAAATATCACATACTTTGGACTTCTCACAGAACCAGAAACATTCTATATTAAACAATGTTTAACTTTCATCTACATATATATTTATTCTCTTATATTATCACAACAGAAGAAATATTGTCAACGACAATATGCCTAAAGGAGTTTTCATTTATATTTGCGGTTAAACAAGTTTCGCTAACTAACTACCTTGTTAATAAACAAAATATTGAACATTTAACGTTGACACAGCAAGTCAAGGATAGACTCAATGAAATGTGTGTCTAGTAAGTTTTAGCAGTAAGTTTCAAAACTTAGCGAACGTTAAGTTACATAGTTTATATCTAACTTACATGCATACCGAAACGAATTTTCTTCACTTTTAAGAAATTTATTTTTCAAAAAAGACCGGCTATGTAATTTTGCGTAATAGGTTAGTTTCCACCAATAATTATAAAGATATAGCCCATTAAAGTAACGTTTGACGTCACTCGTTGCGAAAAAATGCAGCAACGCGTGACGTCACGCTATATCTTTGTCATTTTTGGTCTAATTTACATATAAAAAATACGTCTCCCTTATTTTTGAACAATAAAAAGAAAGACGGCTAAAAGACGGCTAAATAGAATGTAATGACTTCGACCCTGGAATCTACCCTATAGTAAAATCCGTAACCAATACGATTTTCATCGAGGAATATTTATCAACTTTTCCAGAAATTAAAATGCTTCTTTAGTCACAATCAACTGATTTCAAATACAAAAAAAGGCCAAGAGCGAGTCAGAATCGCGCGCCGAGTGTTCTGTAAAATATAGCGACATAAACGCCTATATCTTTTGACTGCGTTGACTTAGTTAGAGGGTCCATTTTTTAACAGCTCTTAAGGGACCACATATTTGAGAATATGGTTTAATATGGATAATAAGGAAGGAGTATATTAGAGCACGTTTGAAAGTTGCGCCTGTTACAGAGAATCTGAAAAGGAGTCGTTTGGCTTGGTATGAACATGTAATGAGGAGGGATGAAGCACATGTGACTACAAGAGCGATGGATCTGAATGTTGATGGACGGAGAGCGAGAGGAACGCCAAAGAAAAGATGGGTGGATTGTGTAAGGAATGATATGAAGGAAAAAGGAGTAAATGATGCCGTAACGTCTGATAGGGGAGAATGGAAAGAGAAAATGTGTTACGCCGACCCCAAATAGAATAGGACAAGGGCAGGAAAATGATGATGGACAACGAAGTGATCCTATAAGGATTCCGTATTTTCCTATTGACTTTGAGGTACGGAACCCTTAGAAAAAAAACACACACACACACACTTTATAATGCTAAATGAATTTGGGTAGAAGGCACACGGATAGATTATTAAATACATTTTACCTTAACGTGGGCCAAACCAGTACAGAGAAAGTTCATAAATATTTCTCCGATCTCATCAAATACATTCAGCCATTCATCACAACGAGCCCAAAACTAAAATGATGTCCTTATTACTGTAAGTGCTAGTTATTTATGTCAGTGTTGCCATACTCATAGTTTGCCATCCGCCACTAGAATTAAGATGGGGGAGGTAAATAATGTTTCTCGTAAAAATGCTCTAATGGCGTTTGTCAAAGTTGTTTATATAGTTTTACTAGCTAGCGCCCGCGGCTTCGCCCGCGTGGTGATGGAAAAATGTATTCTATGTGTTATTCCAGACTATAATCTACCTCTATGCCAAAATTTATCAAGATCCGTACAGCCGTTTTGACGTGAAAGAGTAACAAGCAGCCATACATCCTCACAAATAGTCAAATATTCGCATTTATAATATTACTAGCTTCCGTCCGTGACTTCGTTCGCGTGGCATAGTTACTTTGTTTGGGTTAACGCTAACTTTAACCCGCGTGATGATCGACAAAATATTATCTTTATCTCCCCATTTCACACATTTAAAAAAAATAGCCTATATCCGTCGCCAAGGTCCCAACTACCTCTGTACCCAAAATTCATCAAAAATCGGTTTAGGCATTCAGGTGTAACAAACAAAAAACTTACTCATAAAAAAACCATAAAGAGAAATGTCTCCCAAAACTTAGAAAATAAAGACGAAATATTACCTTTCTTATCAAATAAAATAGTACACCCAAATTCCGTAGCACTTCTCTCTAGTAATAAGAATTCTCTATAATTCTCTCTCCGCACTTAATAGTTCTCATACATGATAATACAATACAGTTATATTTCAGCCACTAAGAGGGCATTATATTTCAGTTACGGGAGTTTTCACGTCTCAACGTAAACGTAATACGTTCTCTTTGGCGAAATTTGCAACTGAGTATAGCTAGTACTAAGGGTTTCAGGAATTTCGTATATATTTTGATTGCTTTCAAACTGCTTTTGTTTATGGTATAATGTAGCGTTTTTTAGTTCTGTAGATATGTTTTGCAAAACGTGAGTGATTTTAATTCAAGTTGTTTTTTTGAATTTTTTCTTGCATTTATTTGTTATTCTGACGTATACGCTATATTATTGTAGTTTCATTGAATTCCATTCAGTAGGTATGCGTGAAAAAGTAACAAACATCCATCCATCCATACAAACTTACGCGTTTTTAATATTACTACCTGGCGCCCGCGGCTTCGCCCGCGTAATGAAAAAAAAGTATCCTATTTGTTATTCCAGACTATAATCTACCTCTGTGCCAAATTACATCAAGATCTGTACCGTAGTTTTTTGAGAAACACGATCAAACATACATCCATACTCACAAACTTTCGCATTTCTAATATTAGTAGGATAAGTATACATATATAGTAAGATGTTGCAATTTTAAAGTAGGAAAAGACGCAAAGTTTTAAAACACACAAAACTACTTTCAATGATCAACTTCATATCTCCCAAGTTTTTGTGCCAACTCGAAAGTGCCTACGTTTCGACAACCCCGCATTAATTTCGACAACCGTTAGTTTGATCACAAATAAGCTTTGTTAAGGCGCCGTCGGCTATCGCGCGTGCCCCGAACCAACTCCGTTTGGCTTTGAACGCTCAGCCTCACTAATTTTGAGCCACTGCTCCATTATACGTACTAACGATTGTTTGTCGTTATAATGAGCGGTTATTATTTTTGTTTTAGAAGAAATTGGATTTGGCTGGTTAACCTGAAATGAGGGTTGTACAAATTGATTGTGTATTCTGGAGTTATTTGATTTATGTACACACAGTAAACCAGACAGGATATAAACATATAAAATTTGAGTACAAAAATGCTGCTTATTTCTTAAGAAATTTCTGCCAGCAGACCTGCTAAAGGAGATATGAGAACGAAATGTAGACGATAGTGTGTGAGAGAGTATTAGAAAAATATGTGTGTGTCTTAACCTATTATAACCTACTACATAATAAATACTTGAATTAATATATAATGCTTAAATATATATCCATTAATGAAAACATATTACGATGGAAAGGACAGGTAATGCTCTTTCACTCTGTTTTTAAATAGGGAATTAGAGGAGTTTAAATCGCGAATGCTAGGCGGCAGTGACTTCCACAACCTAACAGCGTGTACAGAAAAGGAATAAGAATAATAACTGGATTTGTGCGGATGGGATTAATTGATTGATTGTTGGATTGCAAGATTCTAACAAAAACGTAAATAAAATTCAAGCTAAGATGAGCCATAAAACACGTGTGTGTTTACGTGTTTCGGAAACGTAAGGTTAAAACATTTTTAGAATAAAAAAATGCTATCTTATTATACATATTTAAGTTTGATGTTGGTTGTTAATAACTTGTGGCATTCTAAAATCAAAATATTCTCCTAACAACATTATACATTTTTTTTTAATTATCGCGCCAATTGTCATTTAACTTCAATGATGTGATTAACTTAGGTTGCAGTTTCTTTATAATTTGTGGTATCTAAAAACAAAATATTCTCCTAATACATTACATGCCCTACATTCATTTACTTTTTTTTTTTAATTATCGCTTCAACAGTAATTTAACGTCAATGATATGATTGATTTAAGTTGTAGTTCCTATAAAATATTTTTCTGCATTTTTATTTCGGTTTTTTTAATCTTTTATCCAGCCTATCAAAACCTAATTTCTAGTTTTAGAAAATACTGCTAGCTTCGATGAGCCAACTCAAAAAGTATCCATAGCGAATATTCCCAACGAAGGAGGCGGACTGTCTTAAGTAGACCTCCTTCTCCCAAGAGAATGGTATGACGAGTTCCAGGGTTTCCCGAAAAGCGAGCTCAGTTTAACCTGCATTCCTTAGGGAGGCTCGTTTCCGCACTGTGTTAGCATTGTACCGTCGAAGTGCCGACCTGCAAATGTTCTGTTTGGTTCAACGCCCGACGGGTGCCGTGACCTAATTTTAAAGACCACTATTCATACATACTGATCAAAGAAAGGGCTTTTGCCTGAATTCTATGGGTCCCTAACGCCATCTCTTTAGGTGTGTGGAGTAGTTTCATACAAACAATAGTTGTAATTGAAAATGCCGAAAATTTAAGTTACTAGCTTCCGCCCGCGACTTCGTGCGCGTGGCGTAGTTACTTTGGGCTAACGGTAACTTTAACCCGCGTGATGATCGAAAAATATATCATTGTCTCCCCTTTTTCCCCCGTTTTCTACCCTCCTTCTCCCCCTTTTTTCTTTTTTTATTTAATTTTCTCTGTACCAAAATTCATCAAAACCGGTTTGGCCATTTAGGCGTGATGACGTAACAAACAAACTCACTTTCGCTTTTATAATATTAGTAAGGGTTTTTTAAAAGCATGCTATGCCATTTACGCTAATAAAATGCAACTTGACTTGTATTATAAAATACGAACTAACTGATAACTACTCTGTTGGTTCCTGTTGGTCTCAGACGGCTGAGCACGGGGTTCTAGGTTCGATTCCCGGGTTAGGCAAAAGGTGTTATTAAGTTTTTCTATTAGGTATTTCACAGTAGTAGCCCGGGGTTTGGAAGTTGGCGGTATGAATTATCCGTGCCTCGGAAACCACGTTAAGCCGTTGGTTCTGCGCCTGATCTCTCTCCAGTCAAATCCGATTGCCGTCCCATCGGACTATGAGAGTGAGGGAACAAAGATTGTACCTGCGCCTGCGCACATACGCCTGCACTATAATATCTCCCACGCAAATGGCTAATCTCCGCTGAGATAGGCCGCCGTTGCCGAAAACGGTCAAGAGCACTGTATTATGAAATAAATATAATTACCATTAAAAGAAAAATAAATAAAATTCGCGATATAGATTCGGGCGCATAAATGGAAACAGAGGTAATTTAGTAAGTATTGTTTCATTTGTGAACGAGTTGACATGGTTGGGCTTGTAGATTCTTAGACGCTTCTTAACTTTTGTTAACGTGTTATTTTATTTTACGTTTTGTAAAGTAAGCAATGACTTATTTGTCGGGCCTACGCTGTCGTCTCATACTGAAGTGCTAACGCTGTAACAACAACATTGTAAAACCAAATAAGTTTAAAAGAGTAACCATGGAGTTTCTTGCCGGTTGTCCCCTATAGGAAACGACCAACCCGAACTGTTCACCACATATGTGAAAAAAAATATTTTGATTTGTGTTATAACTTGGGAAGTAAGATTTTTTTTGTGCTTCACACAGCTGAAACCGCGGGTATATGTTAGTATTACATAAATCTTAACCCCCAAATTGGTTATCAACAAAACTGCAGGTGGAATAAAAGTAATAGACGTTAATGCAAAGATAAGCTCAAATATCGCCAAATTATGTCCCAAAAATATCTCTATACCGCTGTTTGCAGCCATTAATATTGTCCCCGCCGCTGTCTCCGCGATAACACCCGCATACCAACATATACATCTATATACTTAATTATATCTACCTTTCCTATCTACCCTCATAAAATCTTACACGCTATTTCTAAGAAAATTGAAAATTTATTGCCATGTTATTCGTGTCGGAGGCAAAAAATAATAACGTTGGAATCTTAACGCAGAAATAAAACTAATGCTTGGCAGGTAGCGGTGATAGGACGAGGGCGGGGTAGAAGGATGGGTGGAGAGGGTACACTAAAATATACAAACAAGTTTATACGTGTACCTACGCTGTATTAAAAATACATTAGACTCCCTGAAAATAATAATGGTACATTGAAAATTGGTTTTCGTGTAATTAGGTAAAAAATAAATATAATTTTTCTTCTAAATAAATTATGCTGGATGGTAATTTACTATTGTATTTAGGTGAACTTATCAGCTATGTGTATCTCAGGTCAAGTATGGAGAGTAGCGCGAACAAAAACAATTATTACTAAGGTAACCGCGGGCAAAAGCTACTATAACATAAGTGTTATAGTAGCTTTTGACCGCGGTTTCGCTCGCGTTAAATTCGGTATAACACAGTACCTTATAAACTTAGCGTTGTTATTTATCAATAAGGCGCAAAGGCAAAAACTGCTACCTGCAGTTTTTGCCTTTGCGCCATATTGATTTGTAATAGCAACGCTAAGTTTACCCTTTTCTTTCCTCTTTATCCCTGATATCCCCTTTTTTTTTGAGAAAATAAGCATATGTTCGTCTCCTGGTTCCCAACTATCTCTGTACCAAAATTCATCAAAATCGGTTTAGCCATTAAAGCGTGAAGAGGTGACAAACAAACAAAAAAACTCACTTTCGCTTTTATAATATTAGTAAGGATAAATAGAAATTTAAATTCAAAAGCATTAATCCATACTAATATCTAAATTGTGAAAGTTACTCTGTTTGCTAGTACCATAATATTTTGACTGAAAAAAATACACATTGAAACACATCTCCGGCCTAGCTTTTTCCCGAGTATGTTGGGGTCGGCTGCTAGTCTACCTGAATACAGCTGAATACTACGACTGCCTATCTGGTACCCAATCCTAGTCATATTCTCGACCTATTGACTAATTGTACCAACTGTCTAAGATCTACAAATGATGAAGGCGTCAAACAAAATTGAAAGGAATCTAATGGATCAGTTTTTATCAAAGGGAGATAAGATAAACTTTTTTCGAGATCACAATAGGGTTTATAGACGGTACACTTAAAAACGCACTCTTATAACTGAGGCTATAATATTTTGTTTTCTCTACTTCTCAGTTGTTCTTCTACACTAATACGCGTAAACAAGCTATTACAACAAAATCGAATTTATTATTTTAAATTTGTTTTTTTTTTTTAAATATACTTCTCAAACTATTTGCCAAACACATTTGACATTAGCTCCAATAGCCAGAAAGACGGAAAAAGAAAAGTTTTTTTTTTAAAAAAAGATTACCATTTACTAAAATACTATAACATTAATAGTCTTCAGATTCATAGAGTAATCCAATAAGGCTAACTAAATGGATGCAGTAAATGCAAATTGCCGGGAGTTGGAACGCGCCATAGTCTCTTCCTGCCGGATATCAGAGGCTCCGCTTTCATGGAGTTCACTTTGGTCTATAATTTCTGGTGCAATGTTTTAACTAGCCTATGTCCGCGATTTTCGTTAGCGTTAAGTTTTTTGAAAAATATAATTTTCTTATTAATTTCTTTGCACGGAACCTTTTGTTCTTTTTCTAAAAAAAAAGAATAAAAGTAGTCTAAGCTACTTTACATAGGTATAACATCTGCGTGTAAAAGTTCTGTCAAAATCGGTCCAGTCTTTCCAGAGATTAACCGGAACAAACATGTTTTATTTTAAATACCGTATATGCATTAAATAAAAATGTTACTTTTTTAAATTACAAACAGGCTCTTCTATTTTATTTATTTATAAAAATAATAATGAATACTCATTCTCATTTGTACTACAGGTTTTGGTGCATATTTTATTAAAAAGAAAAGATCAGGGCGTCTCAAATGCCTTCTTTAGTAGAATCATACTTTATAGACCCCAAAATTTATGTTGAACTCCCTAGTAAACAAAACAATACTACCATTTATCTATAATATGTATGTATTTATAAATTATATAAGTATGTATATCAGTTGTCTGGTTACCATAACACAAGCTCTGCTTAGCTTGGGATCAGATAGCCGTGTGTGAGTTGTCCCAAGATATTTATTTATTTATTATTATGTAGAGTTTTGTTAACCTGAAACTCGACGCAATTAAAATACAAAAAACAACATAGCGGCATACCTACACATCAAAACTTTAACAAAATTCCAACAAATATGCATTCTTACCATACTTTCAGCCCCTTGTGAACAAAAGCATCGCGTGGCAATTCACTACAATATCTTAACACATTGTTATCACCACGATATGCCCAAAGTTTACGGCATCGTAAATTACTTTATTTAGCCTACTGGTTACTTGGAACCCAGGCCTTTTGGGTGGGGGATGTGGAGTTGGTTGAGTTTTAAATCTTATGAGACAGGCTATTGGCTTATCAATACTTTTATACATGATAAAGTTGATTTGTTTGTTTTTTTGAACGCGCTAATCTTAACTATTGATTCGAATTGAAAATATGTTTTGGTGTTGGATAGCACATTTATCAAGGAAGGCTTTATGCTAGCAGGTGGGCCTGCTAGGGCCACCGCCTGCCGGTGTGGCGGGTTGTTCGAAAGAGATAACGCGGGCCCGGAACATCAAGGGCAAAAGAAGGAACATGGGTGGTAAAAAAGGCTATAAGTAGGCTATATACAACATTCAAGTAATATATGTAACACTTAGGGAGCTGAGCTGCGCTAGATACAGCCAATATAACATGAAGATACATACAAAACATGCATAATATCACGCAATCCTTACTTAATATTGTAAAAGCGAAAGTGAGTTTGTTTCTTACGTCTTCAAGCCTAAACGGCTAAACCGATTTTGATAAATTTTAGTACAGAATAGTTGGGATCCCGGAAACGGACATAGGCTACTGCACGGACGGACAGACTTTTTTTTAATAAAAGTAAGACATGAGGGGGAAAGAGGTAAGAAAAGGGAAAACTTAGCATTGCTATTACAAAAAATAAGGCGCAAGGGCAAAAACTACAGGTAGCCGGTACCTGTAAATCAGGAAAGGGGAACTGTGTTACCATTTATCGCGAGCGAAGCCGCGGGCAAAATCTAGTTCTCATAAATATGTGCCGAATCTATAAAATGCAACTTGTTACAATCAAAACAGAGTGAGTAGACATGTGACGAAAGAATGACTTTGCCCTATTTCTAGTTCAGTAATACACAATACAAACACTAGAATTCCAGGTATCATGTTAAAAGCTAACCCCACCTGCTACCCACAACAAGACACCGCGGAACAATTCACTAAAATATCTTAGTACATTGTTATCTACGCGATATGCCGAGCACGGCAACTTTACGAGCTCGTAAATTACTTAGGAGTCGAAAACTCGTAAAAAAGTCGTCAAGCCGAAATTGGACGTACTCCACTATGATAATGTCGGACAAACGCTGTAATTACGGCAGGCAGCTACCGTAAATGTTTAGGGCTGGGCCACGGGATACACGCGCGAGCGACACGCGTCTTACGACACCAAAACGTTTAAGGCGCTGTATATAGCAAACAATAAAACGTCTAGAATTTCGACGCAAAGTTAGCCGTATCTGTACATGCCACAAGCCAAAAAAAAATACACAATGTAATGACAAAAGTGGTCTAGTACTACGAAAAAAAAAATGTTTAAAGAGCGAAGACGTGAGCGAATACCTAAACATTGGCTTGTTACCGCGCCATAAGGCGTGTCGCGAATCTTACAACTTGCATATGGCATAATATAGTGTTCCCACATCAAGACTATAAGCCAGATCTATATAACAGGGATTTCGCTGTATACATCACGTGAGCTTCATACGTATTTTTGATTCTGGGACAAGCTGGTTATCTAAAGATGTTTTCCTTCACCATTTTTAGATGTCATGATGACATACATTCAAAAGTAATGCTGGGTGTTTACTCGTATACATTAATATGTATACGAGTAAACACCCAGCATTACCCAGTGACTACATAATTGTAGTCACTGGGTTACCATGACACACATAAAAGAAAAAGCCTAGAACATGTCACATGCGACTTATGAAATTACGGAGTTCATGTGAATGAAACATGAAAAAAACACGCACATGTGGCCTATAGCTCGTGTCGCAAGTTGCATCACATGAGGATGTACAGGATGCGTTAAGGGTGTGTGTGCAAACGAGGCGGTTTTTTTCGCGACAACGCACCTGCGACTGTTTTGTTTATGGTTAAAATGGCGGATCATCTGCGGGAGGAATGAGCTTGGGAGGGGGGGAATGTGTTTGTGTGTTGTGTATCCGGGTTCGTTGAAATTAATTGGAGCTCTGATGTATGTTGTTTGAGTTGGCTGGCGTTCGTATTTGTTGTGTGTTCAAAACTTTTTACTTATGGTATTAGATCCGACTTCTTTTATAATCTTGATAGCGTGTTGGGTAGATAAATAAAGACAACAGAGGCAAGTATCAACAGAAACTTGAAACGTCCGTTGTATACATGAATAAATCTAAAATTGTATAATTATTTGTGTGTATATATATATATAAGTGATCCTATCTTAAAATTAAGTCGAAAACTGTATAACGTATACAGTTTTCTTACAGAATTAAAAAAAATATTAAATTATATAAATGAACCCTAATTTCTCACTCTGTTAGTCAAGAATTTGTTCAAACTAGACAATTATCCTAAAACATCAACTTCTTTTCCAAGTTAAATCTTTTTCCGACGATAACGTAACTGCTAAATGTATTGTATTTTATATCAGGCTAGGGTCCGCAACTGGAGTTGCGACGCGTCCAAGGTATCCAAGTCGCGTACGTTGCGTACGGCTGGGAATACTATTCGATCCACCCCAGCACTACGAGAAAAACCAGCAACGCCTTGGTGTTGCTGATAATCTCGCCAAGAGTAGGTACCTGGCTTACCGAGGTACTTTGCCCTGTATGGGGCAACCACTGGGCAGTGCAATACCACGAGAACTGCTAAATGTAGGTGCACAATAAACTCTGCCTAATCCCATGGGGATTGCATGTTGATAGTATGTATGTTCAAGTACCAAAAAGATAAGTTTTATGTGCATAAGGGAAAACACAAAATCTATCTTTCTTCATAGTCGGTTAAAAACAAACCGGTTTATTACTCAATGAAGCCACATCCTAACTACAGACGGAAGCCTTCGCAAATAATTTCGCGCCCAACTATTAAACATTAAGGTTAGTGCCGGCTGTTTATTACGGGGTAACCGATAAAACTAGTACATATAATGTTAACTACTGGATTAAGACAATGTACAGAGTCGATGGAGAGTTTTTTTATTGTCGTGTGTATTGTAGGTACAATATCACGCCAATTATGAAAGTGATAGCCGGAGGACTTAAAAAAAAAAACAATTTACTTATAATAAAATTTAATCCTAAGATATTTTACAAAACTAACCTAAAACTAAACTTATGTCTATGTTCGGACGATGCTAGTACCAAAGTGGTTGATCTCTTTTCTTACGAGAAAATGCAGTTTCATGGATTGTAAAACGGGCATGCTAATTCAGCATAACGTGAGGTGGACAGTGGCGGCACGAAGCGTCGAATCAGCAATGTCCCTGACCTGCAGTTTTGTGTTGAAACATCCGTAAATCGTAAGTTGAACATGATGTCGCTATTTAGCTGATATGGTGTAGGCAGGGTACGTAACTCGCCTGTAGGGACAGTACTGATCTCAATATCTGTGTCACTTGTTTCATATAGTTTTGACGACACGGTTGGCACAGAGGCTGTGCGTTATTTAATCAAACTTCATTTATAATAGTGGTACATAAGCGGACTTAATTCCATAAGGCATTCTCTACAAGTCAACTTTTGGGTTAAATACGACTACATTGTGATGTACCCTACAAAAATATATATATAAAATTATATGTATATATCTAAAACTATTTGTTTACGAAAACGTATATTTTTATACACATATACATATCAAATTAAAAATATTCATTTAAAAAATAAATAAAAACGAGAACTTTAACAGTAATTACCATGACTTGTAATTGGTACTAAATAGAGGTTACGAACATTTCTTTTATTTATGTTTTATTATTTGAATTAGTAAAATATACCGGAACTACTACCAGTAGCAATAACTACAACTCCTAACATTTTGTCTTTAACAATACACAAACCTAATATTCTTTATATTTTTGTTAAAAGTTAACTACCCTCAAGATTATAACATTTTTTTATGATCGCCAACCGCTATTACTAAAGTGTCGTACTCATGTCGTATATATGTCGTATAGCTGTCGTATATCCGTCGTCGTCGTGTCGTAACGATACAAATGCCCTCGTTATCGTGATTGCTAGCTTCTGTCTCTACATATTTCTTTGTTACAAGACACTACTAAAGAAAACAGATAAAAACTTACTTACAGTATATTTTTTTATTGGTTTCTGTCAATGTTTTCGCGTTTTTGTTTGTTTTTGTGATAAATAGAATGAAAAGGATATTTATTGTTTTTCTTTAAATAACTAACCCAATCTTCAGTTATATTTATGTTTTTCTGCTATTAAAAACTTATACAATACGGCAAAATAAAGGCTGTGTATTTTTCTGCATGTAGGTATCCATATACATACATGCAGAAAGCCTAGAGTTATCTACCGTTTCAAACACAGTAATTGTAAAAACACTAAGTCCGCCCATTAAATCCGCTACGCGCTACGATTATCACTGCGGCAATCGGAGTAGCAAGCTCGAGCCATATTATTCAATAATTACGTTACCGCCCGCGCCCTGCGTAGCACCGGCTACGACCCGCTACGGAGTTGCTACGCGCTACGTTCGTAGACCCAAATGTTTGCTACGAAAATGTTCATGTTATTTCGGAATTAAATTATTGTTATCGGGACATTTCGTGATTTGTATTTTTATTTTATTTAGATCGGTGTATTACATTTTGCACCCGTATCCATTTCTTTTGTATTTTTTTATTTAACGAGTTTTGTGGAAGATATTTTGTGTGATATTAAGTTTTTCTTTTTCTTGGGTTGTGGAAGTCAGATAGGCTCTATGCATAATCAGTATACCAGTGGTATTCAGCTAAATCCGGTAAGACTGTAAGCTGTCCCCAACCTAGCTGGGCAGATGATGACTATTTCTGAATTTAAGCTTAATTTACATCTACAATTTCTAATTTCCACAACAAAATTGAATTTACCATTTTGAAAAGCAATATCCCACACATCCCTCCAAAAAAAAAAACAGCAACATCATTCCCTAAAATCATATTATTTATCACTAACAATAAAAAGGAAATGACTCCCCTTCCACATAACGCGTCGGTGTGATACACGGCCGTAATAGACCGCCCGCGGCTACATTCACACCGTCACGAATCAATGTTCAATCAATCATGCTCACTGCGAGCGATAATGTCACCGTGTGAATAATCGCTCGTCACTTACTTTATCGTTTAAAGTTAAGTGATTTTTAAAAGGTTTATACTGGTTTACTGTGCTGTGTGGGTAGTCGGAGATTTTATTAGTTATTTCTAGTAGGGAAAGACGATTTTACAGTATGAGCTTTAATATTTAAAAGTAATTGAATCAATTCCTTGAAGATAACGAAGGTTTTCTTTTAACCCAGTAAAGAATACATAAAAAATAACTAGTCCGTTTTCTTTGGTAGTTAGCTTCATTTGATTTAGAATCAGGTATCACTTAGCTAACCATGCATTATCATTGAAAGTGAACTTCAAAAGTTTTTTGGGTTCCTGTATCTGAAAAGGAAAGACGGTAACCTTATTGTTGTTCGTCTGTCTGTATATTCTTTTATAGGCAAACAAATGCGTGATAAAAATGCGAAAACTCTTATTTACGGTCGACAAAATTTTAGTCGTTATAAAACAAAAGCCTAACGTAATTAGCAATTTTTCAGGCCATCGTACATCCCCGACTCGGTGCTGATACGTTAGGTCCCAGGTGGTGTGGGGAGTCTACCAATTTATTGGGATCCTACTTTTTTAAACCGACAAAATCCAATTATACTTTCAACCAGTAGGGAATTCTAGCCGTACTTTATGTTAGCTAGATCAAAGGGAAGGCTTAAATCAAGCTGGTTTGAAATCTACACGAGATTTCAGTAATTTTGCGTAATTTCAAAATCCGTAACCAAAAGGTTTTTCATCGAGAAATTTTTATCAACTTTTGAAATGCAAATTATATTTTGTACTTATTTAGTCTCTACAACTGATTTCATTTACAAACCGGTACAATCTTGCGACATAAACGTGCATATCTTTTGACTGCGTAGACTTAGAGGGTTGATTTTTACAGCACAAAGTTGAGTTTATTATAATGTTTTTTTTTTATTTCAACTCGATACCTTCATGCGTTCTCGAGATAAAATATCTTGACAGACGGACATCAAAATGATCCAAAACGGGTTTCGTTTTTTTCCTTTTGAGGCACAGAATGAAGTAAAAAAAATCTAGTCAATTCGCAATTTTTACTAACAAAATTACAAACAATTTCACCCAAAATATTACGGCCTGAAAAACTAAGTAACAACAGACGAAGTTGCCTAATAAACTCTCGTCAAAACCCAAGGTTTTCTACGAAAATGTTTTTGTTAACCAAAAAAAGTTAAAAGCGAGATACTTGTGTGAAGTCATGTCTAAATTATGTAGATAGGCAAATAGTCCATTTGGAGAGTAACGGACGCAACAAAGCTGGGAGGGTCAAACGGTAATGGTGCTTGAATGACCACGGACCTCTTTTAAACTGTAGACCACTGTGTGTAGAACGTGGTGAGGGATCCGTACAAATTTGCGACATAAACAGCCATATCTTTTGACTACGTAGACTTAGAGCGTTGATTTTTTCACATCTCCAAAAAATTACAGACTTGAGTATTTGGTTTTAATTTCAACTGGATACCTCTTCATGTTACCAACATAAAAGGGCCTTAAAGGAACAGAAAGATAGATAGACTGATAACAAAGTGATCCTATAAGGGTTCCGTTTTGTCTTTTGGGGTACGGAACCCCAAAAAAGAGAAACAAAGCAACTTACCAAAACGGAATTGACCCACCGTTGCGTTCTCTACTACGTCACCCCCAAAAACACGTATGTCCCCATATTCAGCGGACTAGCGGTCCAACCCAATCTGTATGCAAAACGTCCCGAGGGGTGGGGATCTCATTTCCTACCCCCTCACCCCCTGGCACGTCCGTCGTCTAACTGACCCACCCCGGCTCGTCAAAAGATGGATGAATATGAAAGAAACTTGCGCCCTACGGCGGTTTAAGGGCTGTCCCAATGACCTAGGGGCTAGATTTCAAAGTGCTTAAACCTAGAATATTCCATAAGAATTGTTAGGATTTTAGTATCAGTGCGGGATACCTCTTCCGTCATTATGACTGAAAACCAGCGCTGTGCTGTGGGCTCCCATAGCACAGCATAATGCTGAGCGGTGACCTAACTGTCGCAGTCACGACTTGCAAGCTTTTTTTATTTTGTTTTGCGACAGATAAATATTTTTTCTTTCTTTTTTTCTTTCATTAGCTTGCGGTAAGGGGAGTGACACCCCGGCACTCGCGTCTTCGGGACGGACGCACTTTCAAACCGATAATTAATATTATTGTTTCTCCGGCACCAGTTCTTATTAAATACAGTCCATTTTATTCTATCCTCATTTTTACAGTAATTTCTGTTGAATGGGTTTTTCTAGATTTAATATTAAAAGGATCGCAATTCCGTAAAGAATTGACCAACCCTAATAGGAAGGATCGTCACGTTAGGGTTAAAGCATATCTTAACATTTTTGCACGCCCGACTTCGCTTTGATTTATTTTTTATATCTTCATCGTGACCCTTTATACAGCATTTCCTTTATTCTTGGGAAGCGATGATTTATAATCTGGTAGTAGAATCAAGAACAGGGTTTGTTTAAATTAAAATGCCAGATTATAAATTAAGTTGTTTTGGAAAACTGAGACTGCTTAATGTAATCTAGACGCACTTTTTCTTAGCGTATTATTTCCGCACATTACTTTTAGCCACCGACTTGTTTTTAGAAGTATTTTTTGTATTTTTTTTTATTTTAGCCTTTTTGATATGCAGGTAGCTCACACAAATTCTCATAGAGTATTCATTTTCCATTGCTACTTAGAGATATAAGTATATCGTCCATTTACTTTACAAGAAAAAATTGTAGATAAAATATACCTAAACAAAATAATACCCCTATCAATTATATAAAAATAGTTTTCGATAATCAGGCCATAATCGACGGAGAAATTGCATAACAAACATAAAAAACAACATAGCAGTCGACTTAAGAACCTTCTTTTGAAGTCAGGTAATCAGATTAAGTGTTCATCCATTAGTAACCTCCTTCATTCCTCTCAGAAATAAATAGAATACATTAAAATATTGAATACAAATTAGTTAGTAGTTAAATTCTCAGTTAACTTCCTGTTAATACTCCAAGTTTAATTTAAACCGGAGTCTATAATAGCTGGTATGCAAACAACGTCTAATAAACTTTGCTATCGATGTAACGAAGTCAATTTATTGTAGGCATTTAAGGGGTGTTCTCTTAAATCTACCTTTGATAGGAAAATCATTATCTGCCTAGCTTTTTCCCAACTATTTTGGGTTCGGCTTCCAGTCTTACCAGCTGAATAACATGGAGCGAGTCTATTTGACCTCCATGATCCAATTAGTACTAGGTAATATGATAAGGCTTTGGACCCAGTGGTGCTGTGTGTTGGCTTGGCTGTCAATAACGATGTATGCTTGCCATTTTAATGAATGACGCAACTATTACTTTATTTTCTGCGAAGATGAATGGACCAGATGACACTACATTAATATAGTCATATTTTTAAATAACGGAACTAGAAACGGCCAAAAAACACGTGATGCCCATCAAAACAGACGCAATGTAAGCTCTTTTTAAACAAACGCAAGACTGAAAGGTCGAATAGGGGAACTGAATAAAAAATGCACATGTAATATTTTTCCGGGGATAAACGTAGCGACATGTGTCAATGTAAACCTTTAGGGTCAAAGCACACCGAGACAGAACGAAGAGCGAACGTGGTGAGTCGCTTTGCTAGGGAGAGCGCTTTTGTTTGAGTGCATGTTAATATTTCTTTGAGTAAAGATTTTGAGCTGATATGCTATGCACCGTCTTGTTTGTGAGCTGTATAATAGGAGCAATCAACGACTTACAAGTTTAATAAATGGTTTAGTGACGATAAGCATGTACGTTGATTGGCTGATGTGAACGTTATGCCTTGAAGGACGTGCTCATTGGTTAACAATTTCATTTACGACATGTTCTGACCAACCAGAATAAAGATGTTATGTTGCATTCTTACATAGATTGCTCAATCAGTTATCAATTTTTCGATCGTCTTAAAAAGATTTTTCAAATTGTTTGGACGACACGGTTGTCGTTGCTACGCTGCGTGTCGCAGGTTCGATCCCCGCACGGAACAAATATTTGTATGACCTGCAGATAGTGGTTCCGGGTCTGACTGTTTGTGTATGTGAGTTTAAATATTTGCAAACGCACCCACGATACAGGAATAATTCCTAGTAGTAGTGGCAACATTTGTTTTTTATATAAAAATATTTTGGCACATCCATGTTCAGGAATATTTTGGTATTACCTTGTCATACATCTCAGTGTTTGATACACCTCAGTGTGCCTAAACATTTACATTGCCACGTCTGAATGTCCGTCGTATGAAGAAATACGATAGTTTTGAGTCCCGGAATATAGGTGGCGCTGTAATACCTTGCGTGATCAGATAACTGATGGCTCCCATACATCATTCATGAAGCATTCGGGTGGGACTTCCAAGTCAGCGGGAAATAACAGTGTCAGTGTTGAGTCAATTGGAAATCACATGAGAACTGGAGCAAGAAATTTAGTGCAGCATATAATTCAATTTGATTTTGAAAACTGTAATTTTTAGTCAAAGAGTATATCAGTAGGTCCTCATTAACTATGTGTGTATTATTTTTATGTATGTTTATTACACGATTGATAATTTAAAATTTTCCTGTTTTATCTTTTCCACACTCTGTGTCTACATATCTCATCCAACGTTCCTCTCGCAGGTCTGCTGGCAGAAATTTCAATGAAATAAGCTGTACCTTTGGGATCTTCTGTTTTAGTGCAATGTCCTGTCATGTATTTTGTGTGTGTGTATAAATGAATGTCTCATTTTTCAATGACCTGCGTATTAATTGAGATGTTCATAATAAAAACTGAAACTTAATAAGTTTTAATTTAAGGTGCAAATTGCCATTACATTTCATAATTAAAATAAAAGGTTATTGTGTTCTCCAATCCTAATTTTTATGGCCACAATCATTAATTTAGCTAAATCAACATGGCGGTTTTTGGTAATTGTTTTTTTTAATCTGTAGCCTTTTTTTGCTGATTTAGGAAGAAATGAGAAATATTCAAATAACTTCCCCAGCTCAGGGCGAGCGGGGGGACCGCAGACTTTTACTGACTAAAACCCATGTTCCTTCTTTTGCCCTTTGCGTTTTTCGAGGCCGCGGTATGTCTTTCGAACAACCCACAAACCCGGGTGGCTGGTGCCTATCCTGGTGTCAGAGATTATATGCCACTAATGAGCGTTGCGAAAGAGGGCTAGACGGAAAAAACATAACACCAAAAGTTGTAACGACACTTTTTGCCATAGTTGTAAGCCGTGCGGCGTGCGCGTGTTTCTCTGTCTCTCTTTCTCATAGAAAGCAAGCCAGTTATTTTCGTTTCGTCTTTCTATTTCGCATTAAACAGTGTGGTGTCGCGACGATTATTTTCGTTGAAGGTATACAGGTTTTTTGTCCATAACAAATAATAACTTCGTGAAGTCCGTGTATGTCCAATTGACTCCTCTCAAGGTTTTTTTGGATATCGTTTTGTTTGTTGATTTCATGATGCGCTGAAGTTTCAAACGCCATTTTCAAAGCCACAACCACCACCGACGTTAAACTAACGCCTGACATTCGGATGCAAACGACAAGGCCTACAAAATATCACCCTTTGTCATATAGATAGCGTGGAACGACAGTTTTATCGTACCTCTGCAAGTGTACTGCTTACCTAAGCAGAGGTAAAGGTGTGATAAGGCTTCGTGAAAACTGGTGAAATGTTTTTGTTTTTTTGCAATGGTGATTGGTTCTCTAGTTTAGTTTTTTAGTTAACTTAGATACGTTTAATGCGTTTGTTGGACATTGTCTATATTCAGGATAAGGGTAAATACTTAGATACTACAGATACAATTGATTTACTTGGTGGTACGGTTGGCGCAGTGGCTGAGCGATCTACTGCTGCTGAGAATCAGCCAACATTTATTTTACATATCCCTAACTGGTAAGTGTGGCCCGAACAGCGAAGCCGCGAGACACGGCTAGTAAGTAATACGTTTATTCATCAAAATACACCAAAGAAAATCAACATTAGTGGATCGAATAATATTCCCACCCGTACGCAAAATACGCTCCTCAGATGTGGAGTTGCAGACATCAGCCCGTTTTACTATACATTCAGTCAAAAAAGTAGTGGGAATGGATGAATTGTTTATGGTTCCAAATTAAAAATTTTGTTTTTTTTTTTGTATTTGTTAGATTGGCACAACTGTTTACCATTTTGGCGCGGAGTTTGAGTTGCATCTGTTATTTATATTAAATACAGTGCTGGTTTTAGTAATATCATATATAGTGTGTATTGCGAATTTCATAATGGACAAAAATATCGAACAAAGAGTTTGTCTTAAATTTTGCATCGCCAATGTAATTTTGTGTTCGGAGTCACTGAAAATGTTACAGAAGGCTTACGGTGAATCGACTTTATCAAAAACTCGTGCTTATGAGTGGTTCAAAGCGTTCAAAAGCGGTCGAGATGTGATGGAAGATTTGCCTCGCTCTGGTAGGCCGTCAACGTCTGCAACTGAAGTTAACATCGCAAAAGTTTGACTATCGCGGTGTTGTGCACTCTGAATTCTTACCGGAAGGTCTAACGATAAATAAAGAATATTATTTGAGCGTTATGCGGCGTTTAAGAGAGCAAATTCGACGAAAAAGGCCAGATTTGTGGAATGAAAATTCTTGGATTTTGCACCACGTCAATGCGCCTTCGCACAAGGCTATCATTGTGAACGAATTTTTGACCAAACACTCAACAAATACCATCCAGCAACCACCATATTCACCAGATATGGCTCCTGCTGACTTTTTTCTTTTTCCTAAACTCAAATTACCACTTCGTGGCAACCGTTTTCAATTGATAGAAGACATAAAGGAGAATTCGCGGCGAGAACTGAACTCAATTCTGGAAGCAGCGTTTAAAAAATGTTTTGATGAATGGATTATTCGTTGGCGCAAGTGTATCGTTTGTAAAGGAGCATACTTTGAAGGTGATAAAATAAATTTGGATGAATAACAGACATTTTGAGTACTTTTCCCGGTACTTTCTTGACAGAGTAGTACAATACAATAGGTTTGATATGTGTGATGTTATATGGTAGTATTATTTGTTTAATAGTTGTACCCAGTCAAATAGTTTTGCCTGATAAACAGTTTTGACTGTAACATAAGTACCTACTGAATTTCAATATTGCGGCCTCTAAAATATTGATAATATTATATAATACCGTAATATGGTATTAAGTTAATATGAGCTAATTGGATCTGTATTGCATTTCGCAATGACGCACGAAATCCATATAAATTGATATCAGCTTTGTGTTTAATTAGTTGTGAATATGGCGGAAATTTAGTAATATTTGGGCTAATACTGAAATAATTTCATGATCGACAAACACGAACAAATATATATTAATACTAGCTTTTGACCGCGGCTTTGCTCGCGTTAAATTCGGGGGAACACAGTTCCCCTTTCCTGATTTGCATGTACCTGCTACCTGTAGTTTTTGCCCTTGCGCTTTATTATTGTAGTAGCAAAGCTAAGTTTTCCTTTTCTTCCCTCTTTCGCCCTCATTTCTCAATTTAAAAAAAGCCTATGTCCGTTTCCAGGGTCTCAACTTTATCTGTACCAAAATTCATCAAAAACGGTTTAGCCATTTAAGACGTAATAAATCAACAAACTCACTTTGGCTTTTATATTATAAGTAAGGATAAGGAATTGTTATATTTTTTGAGGTGATCAATCACATTTTAAGGTTGGACTCAATTTAACGCACTCAAAATGGTAATGGAGGTGGTTATTGATACAGGGATCGCGTTGGCAATTTAAAATATAAAATTAACGTTAAAAAACATCATCATCATCATCATTTTCCTGCCCTTGCCCATTGCTCTTGCCCATTGCCCATTCTATTTGGAGTCGGTGCAACACGTTTTTTTCTTCCATTCTCCCCTATCAGACGTTACGACATAATTTACTCCTTTCCATCATTTAAATCCATCCATCTTTTCTTGGGCCTTCCACTCGCTCTCCGTCCATCAACATTCAGAACCATTACTCTTTTAGTCACATGTGCTTCGTCCCTCCTCATTACATGCCCATACCAAGACAAACGACTCCCTTTATTTTTTTTCTTAAAAACACGTATTAAGAAATGAACATCTAAGTAACTAGAAGTTCTAGACCATACCTAGGAATAGGTGTGGTCTATAACAAAACAATGACGAGGAGAACGAACACATGCCTTTCGTCTTCGTTCAGGGTATTTTTACGACCAATATAGAATATAGTCATCAATAGTCCTCCATCATCGCAATATTAAGTCTTCACTGCTTTGTTGGTTTCGTGGTCGCAAGTGTGACTGTCCAGCACTGGGTCCTGGGTTCGTTTCCCGGGTGGGTCAAAAAGTGTTATTGGGATTTTCCAATAAGGATTCCTCAGAGGCAACTCGGAGTTTAGAAGTTGGTAGTATGATACCCCTGTGCCTCGGAAAGCAGGTTAAGCCGTTGGTCCTGCGCCTGATCTCTCTCCGGTCGTGTCGGTTTGAGAGTGAGGGAACAGAGAGTGAACCTGTGCCTGCACACACACGCCTGCACAATAATATTTCCCACGCCGATGTTGACTATTTTCTGAAAACTAAACTACATTCGATATTTAATTTTCGTCCGAAAATCTTAATTTATTTGTTGCTTTGAAAGAAAATAAGATCCATGCTTATCTATTCCATAAACCTCATCCGAATTACTAGAAAAAGAAGTTATTATTGGACACTGAATAATACACGGACAATATTTCTTGTTGTTTTGCGATTACGTTTCCGTTGCTTAGGTACTACTCCATTGTATTTCTAAGAAAAACAAACAATAAGATAGATTGTGTATTGTGTGTTTAAAGAGTTATTTTTGTTTTATATGTTGGGTTACTGCGATCCCAGTTAAGTGACTTGTTCAAATGTTCAAAAGCTTTGATTACAACGGCTAGTTAAAATAATAACTCTTCAATTTGAAGAGTTAAGAAAGCTCTATAATTACCACATATTAGGTACATTATTCGTTGGTTTTTTATCAGTTGCTAAAAAATTATCAGAAGAAAATAGCTGTTTTTTAGCACTCCGATTTCATGGCGCATTCGTATCGCTAAAGAAAAGCGATGGTTGTCGAAGCGCATAATTTTTCTGGGAGATCTGTAAATCAAGAGACGTGGCGAGCCAGGAAGTTGGAAAAATGTTTATAAGTAGAAAAAAGAAATATATTTCGAGGAACACCTGTAGCAACAGCCAGGAAAATGGAAGTGAACAAGAAATATGCTTCATGTATTTACTTTTAGATCTAGTTTCTATAGCAGCGATTTTCAGAATATGTTGATTTAATGATAGCTAACTAGGCTGAATGTAAGTTATATGTATAGGATGTACGTTTTGTAAACTCTTCGGTTTCTATTTTGACCAGATCCAGCTGAATACCAGTATTTTACATGAAGCGACTGCCAATCTTACCTTTACAATACAGTATTAGGTAAACGATTACCTCTTGGTAAGACTGGCACTCAAACTTCTGGACCACAGAAAACCTGTAAAAACTGTCAACGATCACAAATGACAGCCGGGACCAATGGTTTAACGCGCTTTTCGAGGCACAGAGGAAACTCGGTAAGTAATAGGTCCATCACGTATTCGTGTTCCAACCTAGGTAAGCGTAGCTAAACCAGCCACCAGCCACAACTAAGTAACGTACAATCAATAAAGCTATAGTATTTTTTTCTTAAAAGTTCACGAATGATTCATACAAAGACATTCGTATAAAGATTTTTTTTTATAGAAAACAACAAATTTATTGAAAAAACTAAAAATTTATTCAAAATGTCCAGTTTGGTTTTAAAAAATATGTATCTATATAGATATATCTGATAAAATGAACGAGTATACAGTGGGCTGCATCATTAAAGCAAAATGCAAATTATGTTCCAAAGAAAAGTTCCTTGAAACTTAATTTTAAGAGGTCCCCAATTGACGCGGCTGACGTGACTAAAGAAGAAGACCAAGTGGTGTAATCTTACTTATGTTGCGACATAATACAACAGAATATCTGTATCAGAAAATAACGCGACCCAGTTGTAAATAAGCAAACATTTACTTTTACTTTACACTCGTCTCAAACGAAACAGTGCATTACCGAACGCGGGAACAAATTCTCTCCGGACGTGCCACCCGCCTTGCACTTGCACGTAGGACTGTCGCGTGACAACTAAGATGGAGGAAGAATTAGAAAAAATATAACGGTTTTTTTTTTTTTTTTCGGTTGGGAAATCATCCAATGACTTCCCCCGCTCTGGGCGGAGCGGGAGGGCATGTCAGACTTGTACTGACTAAAACCCACCCATGTTTCTTCTTTTGCCCTTTACGTTCCGAGGCCGCGGTATCTCTTTCGAACAACCCGCAACCCCGGCAGGCAGAGGCTCTGGCAAGCCCCTCTGCTTTGCTGACTCTCTTTGAGGCGCGCGTGAAACACGAACGCGCCGTCGACACGGCCTGTCGTCAATCGACGGACGGACGGTGAACTACCCATTGCTCACCGCCCACAGGCCCGCATCTACGGTGGCCGGAAGTCGTCTCGCGGCGCCCGGCGCCATGGGCGTCTCCCACGGCGGCTGTACGGTGTACGGTGACGGTATTAAGTTAACTTACGGTCTTATCACAAAACATTACGGCATTTGCATCATTTTTAAAATCACAGTTATCTTTATAAAACCACTAGTTGTCTTGCGCGGTTTCACCCGCGTCTTTAGTTCTTGACCCGCTCCCGTGGTTAGTAGCGTGATCTTGTATAGCCTATGTTATTTACTGATAATTTAGCGTCCTTTTAGTGAAAAAATGGTTAAAATCGGTCCAGTAGTTTTCGAGCCTATTCGATACAAACAAATCTTGCCTCTTAATATTAGTAAAGACTAGCATCATAATTTTGTAGACATATTCTTTACGTCTAAGAATTGGCCATAATCTATTTATCTTACCCCCAAACGTTTTAAACTAAAATTTTTCTCTAATTCAACTACAACAACAAACACAGGAATTTAAAAATATCCGTTTTATGCAGTGTAAATCTTACGTTGCCAACCCTAACCGTGCCACGTACGTCTTCAATTAGACTGGAAGTGTTTTTCTATTGTTACCATACTCTTGAGGTAATGGAACCACTACGGGTCTAGTCAAATTTGTGTGAACTGTGTCTAAATTGATAGCGTTGTTTGCATGGTTATCGAAGGATAAATGATTAACGATTAAGGAAAGGAATTAAATTGTTGTTCTTTGAAACATGTTTACATCAATATATTTGTAAAACGTACATTAGCATTTACTTTGCACCCCAGAAAGTAAGTTAGTTTACGTGAGTTTTTAATATCGAATATCGAATTTATTTACAACTAAACATCTCACTTTTCAATAACTTGAATCCAGATTCAATATTCATTAAATTCGACCTTTAAAACAAGGGTCTTCAGGTAGCTGTTAATTTGTTACTTCAAAGTTAATTTTGCATGTAACATTTGGCCGTTACATTTCAAAGTAACCACGTCACATTCACAGCCCATAAACAGGAATAAAACCATAAAAATATAAAACGTAAAGCTACTTTCCTTCCGTAATTTCATTGGCAATAAAATTGTACGGCTACATTCGGTTACAAAGTGGTGGGGAACAAAGAGGTAATACCGGTAGCGGATATCAATGTCGAGTTGAATGGAACGCACTGAGTGCAGGCTACGGTGGTGCAAGTAGTGGGGAGTGCAACTAGGTAGACGTTTGTGTAGCCAATAGGAAGGCATACTTGAAATAAGAGGTGAAACATTGAATAAATTGGTGGATGTTTTGTTTGAAGATACTTTAACAATGCTTAAAATATTTAAAAAAGGCAAGAATGGTCTCTGAAAGAAAAAAACAAGGTCGTAATTCTTCTCTCAACGCAAACTGAGAGTCCGGAGAATGAAAGTTGTAAGATCTTTGTAGCGAACATTATTCGAGTTAACACAAAGGCAACTCAAATACGAAAATAAACCTCCAAACAGACCCATCTCACGCTAATCAATTAACCAATCTACGAAAAACCCAAAGTAACGTTACAACAGAAAGGACTTAGAAAAGTAAATTTACTCAAAACGAATCTGCTCGTATTATTTACACTATATTAGTAAAAAGCGAGCGGATCCGTGGGGCGGGGGCGGAAGCGCCCCGCTCGCCGGAAATGAGCTTTCGATATCCGCCCGCGCCTCCCGCGCCCACTTTGTCCAAATCAATTTCTCTTTACAGCGCCCGCCACCCAAAAATGCATCGCAAATGTTTGAGAGCAATCCGTGTAAATTTAATTACAGCTTTTTTGGGCGGTTTCTTTTTTTTTCCTTCAAATTCCTTTGTGTTTGTCGTATCGGATCCAATTGCAGTTTATTTTTTTCGCGAGTTTAATTACGGCGATTTGTTTATTTGTGAGCCTTTGTTCATTTGCTGGTACTATTAAGCTGTGTCATCTTAATTCAACAATAATGCTTTTGAAAGTAATTTGAACAAAATTATTACTTTTCGCTCGATTTCTTTCACTGAATCGCTTTTGCATTTAGGTGTCTCATCAATTTAAATGGCACCAACATAACACTCAGTGAAAATAATTGCTTTTCAGAGCCATTCATATATCTTTTGTTAAATTGAAGCCTATTGTAATGTGCGCGAATTGTTTCAATGAATCGAGTTTCGGTTGCATTACAACGACAATCGTAATTTCCTTTGTTCACGTAAATTTTAATAATAAAGCTTGTATGCTTATTTAAAGAACAAAATAAAAGCTTTTCAGTGGGCGCACATTCGCATTAATAAATTAGATTTCGCTTGCATTACATGAAACAGGATTGTACTGGTTTAAAAGCAGATATTTAAGTTGAAACCGGGGTTTAATTATGTTCTTTTTTTACAAACGGAATGCGTTTGTTTCCGTTTCTCTTAGAGTTATTTAATTCACTCAGTCATTCTATTGCCAATTAGTTATACCTATACGGAGCTGGTGGACATATCGTAGATTTTTTAAACAACGTAACAAAAAAGAAGGTTCTCAATTCGACATGTACATACATAAATATATTTCTTAATATGGAGTCTTATTAAATCTTTAACCGGACCGGTACTAAAAATTTTCTTGACTTCGAAAATATCTCCTGAACAAGTTCATATGACATTAAAATATCAATTAATTTCATCTCAATCCATACCAATACAACATCAAATATCGCATTTAAAAACCCACTGAGTCGACTTTCTAAAGAACGTGGAAAAAAAATAAGTCTCGGAAAAGTCCCGAGTGATCACTTAACTCCAGCAGCTGAACTCTAGTTGAGGTAACTACGATGACTGCAGTGAACTCAACCAACTTTTAAATTCAATCTACCGGTTAGAAAATTCTCTTGAAACAAACATGGTTAGCCTCTCCCTTTTTTTTCTGTCTTTTTCTGAACATTTCTAGGTTTCGTTTTGTGTACTTTCATTGTTTAGCCTGTGTTTTAGATTAAATTTAGACTTGGTTCCAGCGATCTCGGTTTGAAACTCTGTTGGATTTAGATTAGATTAAAATACATTCGTTTTTATCTGGAGTTTTTGAAACAACTCATTTTTACAGATTTTGAGATACGATTTTAGATGTATAATAAATGTATTAACGTTAGTTGAAGCACTACAACAGTTTTGCTTAGTTAACTACAGTCCCAAGTCCATCTATGTGAGACACGTGCGTGTTTTTTTTTTTTAAATTGGTATATCTCCTCAGACAAGTACAGGCGATTATTTACAGGGTTAATATAAACAACAACTTTACAACCTTGCTTTCAAAGTTTGAATCTACGTTTGCCGGCCTTAAAAACTTTTCCGTTTTTTCTCAAAATCTGCAGTGCGGTGTGCCATTGGTTCGTATCTCCGGTACCTCGGTATTCACTGCTATTTCACCGCTCACCGTTTTTATTCGCGGAAAAACGTTAAATACTTTGAATGCCTCAAAGTATATTCAATTAAGAGTTCGCTGGACATTTAAAAAGAATTTCGTATTTGCATATTTTTTTTCTGGGATGTAAGTTGATTTTAAGCACGGGTGGTCGTCCAAGAAAATTATGTGAATGGTATTGAAATTATGTTTCTAATTAAGGCTTAGAATTAACTGATTTAAATAGATGTGGAATAAAAATTTAATGAAGAAAATTGTAACATAACATTTTATGAAACGTTTACAAAAAGTAGCATCAAGCTCGGTTTTTAAGTCAGAATTTCTCCTATATTTTGGCGTAGAGGCCAAATTACTGCGCGTTTCACCCCGAATAGATATTATAACACGAACTGACACTTGACAGCGGCCATTACTACTGATATTCGGGAGCAATTGACTGGAAGCCGCCCTTAATGTGCCCGGCTAGTGCGACTTCCAAACTTGGGAAATTAATGAAAATGCGACTTCGTGAGTTCAAGATTGTTATTATTATAAAGACTAGGTTTTATTGAAAGATACTTTACGTATGAAAAAACAACTAAGTCCTAACATAAAAGTCTGCCAGTAAAAAATAATGTCGTCTCGTTTTTCGGAGCCTAATAGTAAATAGAAAACATTTTAGGTAACATCGAAATAAATTGCGATGCTATAATTGAGTAGGACCTTACTTTATTTCTTGCAATAAAGACTAATTTTGTAAGTGAACTTAATAAACCTAAGTAAAACTACCTGTCTACGAAAATATACGACGTTATTTGACGTTCACCTTAGACCACGCAAATAAAGAAATACTAATAAACTAACTAAAAAAATAAATACTGTAGGCGTACGATCAAATATTAATTGCTTTTTAGAAAACATAAGCAAAAGAAAACATTTTCATTTATATCCTAAATAAGCAATAGGGTACTAGGCGCCCAAGCAATCAAGGAGTTGTATTTTTTCTCGAGCAGTAATATATAAAGGTATGTTTACACAGAAAGCCATATTTTTCGCAGCGTTAGTGTTCCCAGTACAGCTCTCAGGAGAAACATTCGTTGGTAGCTCGTTAAAGTCGCGCCAATTTATTAAATGCGATATATAGCTTGTTTGGAGGTAGTGCGGCTGTTCTGTCTGACTTTAAGATTTAATGCTACAATTTGCTAACTTTCTTTGAGATCACGCTGGCCTGGTGTAAGCAGATTGTGGCTTGAGATTAATATATATCAGCACTATGCTTCAGTAGTGTCTGTAGACTTGGAATGCAGAGCTATCTTTACATCCGTAGTCTGTTTTAAGCAGTACAAAGTATGACAAAGTATCCTGTTAATATTGTGAGGATGATGTGATGTATGCATGTTTTACTAATTTTTTTGCGGATGGGTAACATAACTCCCCCCGCGCGGAGCGGAGGGGAGTGTCAGACTTGTACTGTCTAAAACAACCGAACAACCCGCAGCCCTGGTACTAAATTACGGAATTAAATGATATTTGCCACACTGATAGTTTATAACTATTTATCAACACATATGATAGGTACTATAAATCCCTGGAGAACGGTCCAGGGTGACAATTGCCGAACTTTAAGCGGGCAAATCCGGGGACATGAGCAGGTTTGTCATAAAAAAAATTGTGTCTGGAGAGGCGTCCGTAATTTCCCCGTTTTCCAGAATCTTAACTTGACTAGTCAAATGGGCCCTTTTTATGTGAAATGTTAGTTATTATATCTACAGAGTTTTCATTATCAAGAAACTGACAAAAAATAAACGAAACAACTCATTTCCTTATTAATATTCGTCACAAAAACCCGTCAACCTTCAAGCAGTGACATTCAAACTTAGTGTGAACAGGGATCCCACCGAGTTGGATTACGACTGTAATTAATCGAGAGTGTGCCTTTGCGACAAGACGACGAGAGGGGGTGAAGTGAGGTGGCACTTCACCCCCTCCGGCAGAGGTTTATTTTTACAAGACGGAGGACCTCCATTTCATTAGAAAGCTACAAAAGACTTGAGAGAATAGTTAGTTACATTAAAAGCTAAAACAAAAAAGAATGTAATCCTTTAATAAAGAGAATAACAAACTAAAAAACCAACTATAAAAATCCAACGCCAATTGCTTTGTGACGAAAAATGGAAAGGTTTCCTGCGTAATGTTGTAAAACAACTCGTGGCACATGCAACCCTTAACCCACTCATAAACTGGGTTTTTTTTCACGGGCTTCTGGATGATTTTAATATGTTTTACAAAATGAAACAAAATTAAGATTAAGATTTTTGTCTGGACCTTAAAAGAGACTATGACCTCTCTGTTTGTATCTTCTGCTTCTTCTCAGAGTAGTCGGGTACGAAACACCGGCCTTATCTTGTTTTTAAAAAAAACGTGTAGAAGTGTTTGTGAAAACCTACTTGCAAACTAAACGTCATTTATCATTGCAAAAATAGGGAGTGTTGCTTTTAGGCAACACTGAGGTTAAGTCTCGCATTTTTTGGTACTAGTTTGTTGGTTCGGATTGTAGACTACGAGCTACGTACGCGATTACAGTATGAAATCAAGTATTTTTAATTTAGATTCGTTTGTACGGTATGTTGCCGTGTACACATTGCTATATATGGTTAAGAAATAATTATTGCTATAATTCTGTCTGCCTCTTGGAAAGGGCGTGAATGAAAGAAATCTACTATTTTGGTAAAAATATGACACGATTAAAAAAAATGGCCCTCACTAGGAATTTGTCCAGTAACGTGAGTGCGTTTTACGAGCATTTAAACTCATATCCACAAATAACCAAACCCGAAACAACTGTAAGTCATTCAAATCTTTGTTACGTTTGGGGATCGAACCCACAACCCGCAGCGCAGCTGTCGATTTTTTAGCCACTACGCCAACAGTGCCGTCGATATATATGAAGCAAACGTCATGCGCTTTTAATAAACACAAAGAAAATCTTAAACACATTTTAAAAGGACAAAAACTCCTAACTTACATACCAACATAAAAACCGACTACCAACAAAACGAAACTAACCAAAAACTGCAGTGGCGGTCATAAGCGATGAAGTTTAACGGCACTACCAACCTCACAGCGAAAAACTAATTTCACGAATGTTAGTTAAAATAATCTAATTGGTAGACTGGCGGCGTCAGATAAGAGATGCATCCGACGACCAGACCGTTACTTTTAACTGGGATATCGCAGTAAAGATAGACGCGAATATGGGCTACCTGTTACACCAAAGGGTTGAATGTTTGTATTAATTTTAACCGAGTTTGAGCGATAGAAGGATGTTTTTTTTGAGCTTGAATATCATAGGCTATTTATTGTAGGACATTTAATTTGATGTGAAAATGACTAAAATAAAAAATAATCAAACGATGGTTATAAAGGAAAGTTTTCTATCTACAAAACGCAATCCACTTTATAATAAATTTAAAGGATTTTCATTTTCAATGTTACAACAATTTCACTGAAACGAAACTGATCCTTTAATGAAAGTTATAAAAACTAATGTGTCTCTAAATTTCAGACGATTTTATTGAAAATGCGTTTGCACTTTGACTACCATCTATGGCAAATGATATAAAATCGATTTTCATTTTTTTTAAATGCACCTCAAATTTGAAATTCTGAATTACACAGTACAGTACCAGTATTTAGTGGCTCAAGCTGCCTAGAGTAGGAAATATGTATAAAACTAACCACGATTAAACAATAACAAATGGTAAGTCCCTAAGCTGGAAAGTTTTGCCCAAACGGTTTATTGGACAAAAACACTTAAACCAGCCAGGAAGTTAATCCATACAGTTGGTAAGGCCAAGCGACATGTGTAAAACACGTTACAATTCATACCTTAACTTTTAAACTCCTGCCTCGAGAAGCGTTTCGGCTCACAGCATCAATTCGTCCACTTCACACAAACGAATGAACAGCAACGATGAGCATTTGTACTTGTTCCACAAACTACGTCTCAATAATTTATGAATGTATTTGTACAAACGACGAAAGCTCATTAGCACTAAGCAAAAAGTGTTTCAACTAGGAACAAATATTGGGAGAAAATGGAACACAAAATCGACTCATACTCTGCGAAGCGGTTACACAAAGTCTGAGCTTGCTTGGTTGATCTTGGTCAAGTCTTTCTCGTTTTCCCATAAAGACAAGGGGCTTTATTTAAGAATGTAAGGAACAAAAACAAAATTTCAGTTGAATTGAACAGCCTAGTTTGTTCAAATACATCATTACGCTCCAATAAGTTAGGTGTATACCACCCATGTGCTATGGGGCGAGGTTATAATCATCAACTGGGCACAAATCCAATCCAATAATAGTTGGCCCGATCTGGTTATCGACTCCTCATGGTTGTTGGACTGTAGACCACCTCGTGGTCGCCCAGCAACCACTAGACCAGCAAGTCAGTTGGTTTACTGGTTACTTTTATACTGTGACAACGAGCTAGATTAGTGTGAAATGTCCCGTTAACAACGACATCTGTAGCGTTTATTAGTTTAGTTTTTTTTTTCATGAGTTATGATAGCAATTATGTGAGTATATTTTGGCAACGAATGGCTAAAAGAGATAGACGGCTGCGGAAAATTCGTTTTACTTTTGTGTTGAGAGAAAACCTACCTACTTTTGTTAGAAATACGGTGCTCATACAAATACAGTTTTGTAGTTGATGCGGCTATTTGACTATATATGGCAATGCTTAATAATTTTTTCTCTGGCTCTTATTCGGATGTAACAAAACATTTACACAATATTAAGATTACAACTTCAATTTCAAAATATTTTAGCTTTTACAGTAAAACCTTCATTGTTTTCATTTTCGCACAAATTTACGCGCTCGTTACGGTGTGAACGACGGCCGCTGTCAGCACATGCGGCTAACTACCGATATTGGCGAAACGCGGCGATTTATCGCGCGATGTGCGATGCTCGCGCGTTACTTTTACGATTCGCATTCGTCGACGATGCGATGGCTAGTTTTTTCGACGATGTGTTTTGTTAGTTTTTCAAAAGATTTTTTTGATTGAAGGTTTTTGTTGTGACCGTAAAGGCTGGATTTGCTAAATGCTAATTCATAAATTCACGTCTTTAAAAAAAACATTAATTTTTCACCTTCATATATCTGATCATAATATGTTCGCGTATCGCATTATTAATAGCGAAAGTGTCTATCTGTTACCTTTATACAGCTTAATAACTATGATCTTCATCTGTACCTGAAAAGAAAAGAAAAAAAATTAGTACAAAATTATTATATCACAAAACTTTTAAAGGAATAGATGTCAGAAGAGCGACAAACTGGTTTTATTTGATAAAACCTTTTTTGTTACTACACCTATATCGTAATTTTTAATAGTATTTTTGGCCGGCAATAAAAAATGGCCTAATTTGGGTGATCTCATCATATATTTTGTGGTTGAATAACTTTTACTACTTTTGAAAATAACTCAAAATGTATGGAGGATGTGTGATCTACTTTAAGACATACAACTTAACATTTTTTTTTTCGGATCGTAAATCATCAAATAACTCCCCCCGCTCTGCGTGCAGGAGAGTGTCAGACTTTCTCTGATTAAAACCTACCCATGTTCCTTCTGTTGCCCTTTTATTCAGACATCTTAGCCGAATGAAGAAGCTTTTGATAAATAAGTATAAATTTTACACTTAAAACGCTACTTAAACGCTACCTGTCCATATTACTTTCATGTCCATGAAGTGAGAATTTAAGTAACTATAACACCGGATTACTTTCAATCGTTTATAAGCCCTCTCTATAAGCAGATTATAACAGGTAAATATCAAATTACGACTGCGTAGGTTAAGTTTAAGAGATAGTTGGACTTTTTGGGTTCCGTATTCAAAGGGTAAAACTAACATCTGTCGTCAGATGGATTTTGAGACAATGTTAAGATTGAGTTTAATAAAGCATTATGATGCAATGCCGCATTAAGTACTCCTACGGCTAACTATCCTACTTCCTACTTATAAATGCGAATGTTTGTGAGGATGGATGTATGTATGGATGTTTGTTACTCTTTCTCGTCAAAACGGCTGAACGGATCTTGATGAACTTTGGCACAGAGGTAGATTATAGTCTGGAATAACACATAGGATACTTTATTTTCTCTATCACGCGGGCGAAGCCACGGGCGCAAAGTACTTGTTCACATTACAAAAAAAAAAACAAAAATATGACATCATCGCCATCTCGCGTCAAAATCCCCGAACAAACCGTATGTTTCACCAGCGCCATGGCAAGCTTCGAAATTCAAATACTTTAATGTTTTATTTTTTGCAATGAAGGTCAGCGTCAGATTGAGTATTGATTAACCGTATAGTTCGGTACGGACCCCTTCGGGGGCTCGACATTCAAACCTCCGCTGGCTCGGTACTGGCCCCGAAAGGGGTCGGACATTTAAGTCATATGACCTCCTCATTATTATTGTAAATATTTTATTTTCTGGTTAAAAAATAATATGGGTGTGCATTCATTGAGATAGTAGAATAAAAATCTCATATGTAAACGTCATTAGAAGTTCTTTAATTATTGAGTAAGTTTCCTAATTAAGTCTTATAAAATCCAAATGTGTAAATTACGATCATCGCCATTTTGATGGCAGTGTAGGTCGACGCTAAAAATCATAAAAAAGTAGGTTTTCGGACATTTAAACTCCATATTATTGGGCATGATTAACGTGTCCTTTTATTACGTGAAGAACTCATTCGTAATTGAACTTATATTAGCAGTGGTAATGATACATTTTGAAATCTAAAGTCGAAGTATCGCGCCAATCGTGCTTGTTTACATTTTTCATTCCACATTATATCACACGGACGCGAATAGATTCTATAACAAATGAGAGAAATATCATTGCAAATATTATAAATAAAATGAACAAGCCCAGATCTTATCATAATTTGCAATAATAGGACCATTAACACGTAATATTCATAACCACTGCTAAATTCACTTTCGAAAATGACGTCCATTTCTTTTTTTTTTATTTTGTGATGTGTAAATGCGATTATTTCAATCGATTATTTTCTTGGAAATCAATCAACTCGAATAAATTAAAATAAGGAATATCAGAAATTGATAGATGAAAATAAGAATAATTTTGTAATACGTGTAAAATACTATAAATATTGATAATAATATTTTTTACGCCACTAAAACCGACTCAACAACAAACAGTAGAATCTGATCTATGGCTAAATTCGCGCCAATTTTATTTTCAGATAAAAATTCAAATAAGGAATGCGCTCGCTGTTCGAATTTATATGAAAATGTTTATTTGCTATTTTATTAATAATTTGGTTTTGTACCTACTATTTGAATGTGCATTGCAAATAGAAATAAATAAGGTTGAATATGGAACGACCTTATTATGATTTTGGTAGGCACAGTAAAAAAAATCAGCCAAGATAAATTATTATATTTGTTCGACAAAATTGTTTGTAGAGTGGTTGGATTAGTTATTTGGAAAGCGTTTTCATTCTTTCCTAAATCATGGCTCGTAGGCCAAAGTGTTCTTGGAGTGGAAGCCTTGGGGTAAAAATGGCCTAGAGGGAGACCACAATTGAGATGGAAAAAAAAACCCCAGTACACGACATCAAGAAAACTCCAGGTTCAAAATAGGTTCATTTTGTACCTGGAGTTTTCTTGATGTCGTGTACCGGAGTTTTTTTTTTAGGTGGGAAATCATCAAATAACTTCCCCCGCTCCAGGCGAAGCGGGGGAGTGTCAGACTTTTACTGACTAATGTCCACCGATCGATGTTCCTTCTTTTACTCAGGGCTACGGTATCTCTTTCGAACAACCCGCAATCCCGGCAGGACCCTACTGGGGTTGCGGGTCTGACACTCTCCCCCGCTCCGCCCAGAGCGGGGAAAGTGAGGCGCCACGGCATCCTCACCTACCACCTGACGCAGATCCTCACTGGGCACGAAGGTTTCGGGACGTTCCTGCACATCATCGGGCGGGAAGAAACACCCAGGTGTCACCAATGTGACTATCGCCCGGAGGACACGTTGGAGTACACAGCAAGTCTGCTCTTTTGAGCGGAGCACCGCTCTGTCCTGGAGGAGATGGTGATGTTTGAAGGAGAGAACCTCAAACCAAGCCAGCCACCGCGGGAGACGCTACAGGGATCGGGCGCCGCGAGACGACAACGACTTTTTGTTAAAAGTTTAACAGGAGCGGATATTTGATGATTTCCCATCCAAGTGGCGCTTCAGTTCCTGAGAAGTTTATGGGAAGGCCTCTTTTAAATTCCTAAAGAAGCCCTTGAATTCCAAAAAATAGAGATACACTATTTAAAAATACTTTTTAGGGTTCCGTACCTCATAATAAATAACACAACCCAAATTTCAAATCTGTGGTCCCTTGAAGCTGTGAAAAAAACAACCCTCCAAGTCTACGTAGAGAAAAGATATGACCGTTTATGTCGTCAGTTTGTACGGAACCCTTGGTGCGTGAGTCCGACTCGCATTTGGCCGGTCTATTTTTAATAGGCTAAATCGCTTAGTGCTACGCAAAGGTCTCCTTATTAGCATGACCTACAAAATTGGTTACCGCAAAACCGTTTCACAGCAAATGTGCCTACCAAATATTGGCGCATAACAAAATAATTAAACCATAACAAAAAAGCACGAGACAAAATGCTGTTGTCTCTCTTTTCTAATCGATATCATAGATATTTGTACAACTATAATATATATACTAGAGTAATATGCCATCTCCATAGGTAATTCCTCAATGGTCCCAAAACTTTTTGAAAGTTTACTCTATTACGATTATCGATTAGGTTGAATGCAACTTTTTAATCGTAATGATGAAACTTAGTTTTACGGTCAGCACTAAGAAATGTCATATTGCAACACATTTTGTAGTATTTTTTGTCGAGATTTGTATCGTGTTTTTTTATTTATTTAAATGTAAAATGGCAAAAATAAGAATGCAGATGGAATGTCACTGTTTTTATTTAGGATTTCCGATTTTATTATCAAAGGGTTATCTTATGTATGTGCATTATCTCCAGCGTTTTTAAAGTACCTAATTTTTGGAAGGGTGTAGTAATATGTATTTTACACACATTTTACAATAGATCGACGCTGTTTTATCGACCTTCGGAGGTTTTTGGAAATATAAATCTCAAACTTATCGTATGTAACAGCTGCTGTGACTTATTTTTAATAACAAAATTGAATGCTGTAAATTGATGAAAATTCTTGATTTTCATGACAATTCGCGTCACCCCACCGATTCAGCTGATGTGTCATGTGTCAAAATCCTGTCGTGCAGAGTGGTTAAAATATTAATTTTGCTGTTACAAATATGGCTTTACATATTTACAATGAGGGAAATCATCAATACAACCGTGTACGTTTATTTTACCACAATTAATAAACTTAAAAGGTTGTACTGATGATTTATATGGTTATACAGTAAAATGGGGATACAGTAAACCCATTTTTAAAAGGTTCATATTTTACACAATTCATATTTTAATCAATAATAATATACTACTTGACGCTGTCTTGCAAATTTCAAATAGTGAGCTTTCGCCTTAAACCAAGCCGTCACAATTTATTACTCAACAAAATCCCCAACTGTTTAAAGCTGGTAGTATCATAAACAGTAAAGGATAAATATGAATTTAAAAGGTTTTTTCAAACCGCCATTTCCGGTCTGGCTCGGCGCCAGGAATCTGCACAATGTGCTCATCGACTTCTTTAATGTTAAATTAATGTACCTACACTTGGTGGAAGTTTTTAGAGGAATACCTACTGTTTTTTGACGGATGGAAAATTATGAAATAACTTCCCCCGCTCTGGGCGGCACGGGGAAGACTGTGAGATTTGTACTGGCTAAACCCACCCATGTTCTTTCTTTTGGCCTTTATGTTCCGAGGCCGCGATATCTCTTTCGAACAACCCACAACCCCGGCAGGGGGTGGCCCTGGCAGGCCACTCTGCTTTGCTAACATCTCTTTGTGGCGCGAGTGGAACACTAACGCGCCGTCGACACGTCTTTGAGGAACACTGCGAACTTCGACTGAATTTGATTGCTGAGGAATGGATTGAGGTTATTATAATTTACACTTGAAACGGGATATTTACCATGTTTATTATTTAAATTAAGTTTCCGATATTTCGGCGATGTTGCAAACGCCATGATTACTGATGAACTGAAGTTATTGCGGGTGGATGTTTACGAGCAGACAATACGATCTACCCTCTTTCTTATTTGTTTTTTGCGTTCGTTACCACTAACACCGTCACTCACAACTCTATTTTGGTCTCGACACACAAAACTCACTGTACCATGTAGCGGTCTTTTTTTCCTACTTTTTGGGTTTTTACACAATTGAAAAAGCTACAATTTTTGTTTTTGTGTAACATAATATTTAAATTCAAACCTTAAACTTTAACTTTAAAAAAAACTATAAAATATGTATCTACGCTTAAAAATTCGAAAAATATAATTAAAAAATATATTTCTTATCAGCTATCAGGTCAGGCTATCTTGCGACAAAGGCCTCCTCAAGTTCCCTTCACTTTTGCCGATCCTCCGTTGTTCGCCTCCAACCCTTGGGAAAGTCATCTTTGACGGGCCTGTTGATCCAGTGGTTAGTGGCCCTGACTGCTGAGCCGGAGGTCGTGGGTTCGATTCCCACCCAGGACAAACTTTGTGTGATGAGCATGATTGTTTGTTCTGTGTCTTGTCTGGGTGTGATTTATCTATAATATGTATGTATTTATAAATTATATAAGTATGTATATCAGTTGTCTGGTTACCATAACACAAGCTCTGCTTAGCTTGGGATCAGATAGCCGTGTGTGAGTTGTCCCAAGATATTTATTATTTTTTATTATCTTCCCACCTTTTCGTCTGGCTTCCTCTACGTCTTTTTCCATTGAGGTAAGTTAATAAAATTATAAGTTTAATCCTTACAAACATAGACCTAACATCACGCTTGAGATCGCCAAAGGGTAAAGCAGAGGTGTATCCAATAGCCTACCTACATGTCGCCAGTTATGTTTAAGTGTGAGGCGAGCCCGCGCTGATGTCCATACATCAGCGCGGGCTCGCCTCACACTTACTAACTAAAGCCCATGCTTTAGTTAGTACAAGTCTGACATTCCTTTCCGTGAGCAGGAGAACTTCTTTGATGATTTCACATCCAAAAAAAGGGGGGCGATGTATCAATCTAAGACAAATCCAGATCCTGTGAAATTTTTATAATAATTGTTCTAAAAATCAACCTATGTTCAAATAAATAATTAGGTAAGTAAAAATCACGTATTTCCAAGTGTGTTTCTTGGCAGAAAATAACTGTAGCAAAAGTATAATTTGAATTTAGGTGTAATTTATTCAGAACAACAACTATGAGTAGTTTAAAACACACGTCCTTTGAAGAATCAAATGATAAACGCAATGTTATCATCATACAGCTAAATAATTGAGATACACCACCGCCCCAAAAGTTTACAGCACAAACTCCAGTTGTACCAACTAAAAGATAACAACTAAACGCTCAAATCCCAACCAAAACAGTTCACAAACTTCTATTTAACATAAATCTAAAACAAAGCGAACTAGAACCACAGTTAAACACAAATAATACTCAAAATAGTACTCATGGAACAGTTACAGGTCACGTTTAGTGCATAGCCCAGGCATCGAACCTGCGGCCCGGTGGAGCACGTACAACGAAACTTGGTAACGACCACTTGGGACATGCCTGGAAAATTGGAACTGGGTGGACAGGATTGGAAATAGTTTGGGATACTTACTGGATAACTGGATGATGTTGACTTGGCGTTTTGAGCGACGCAATTGCTAAGTTATGTTAGGATTGAAAGCGCATAGGGTTATCAAGCAGTGCTCGTTTGAAGTTTAGGTCAGGATTAAATTGTAGCATTTGAGTTTCGTTTGTGATAGAATTATTTTGATGAATCCAACGTAATATTGTTTGTAAGTTGTCATGAAAGATAGCCAGTGCCAATACGATTTTTGAATTTATAAGCTGTACAGTTAGCAAATTTAAAAAGTATAAAGGTTCCAACTTAAAAAATATACAAGTTCTCTTGGAAACCGATGGATATTTTAAAATGTTTATAAATGGTATATTTTTATAAATTAATTTTAGTTTTTTTCATTCGTATGAATTCATAGATTTCTAAGAAAACTAAACTGTATCTTTCGAACCTTTTTGTATACTTTTTATTTTAGGTTTATTGACTTTACATTCTAAGTTTATTTTGCATATCATTGATATCTTACACTGAGTCTGAAGTTGCAACAACGTGGTGAACTACGCTCTTGCTTTCTGTGTACGAGTCGAAGGTCCTACAGTAAGAGACGAAAAAATGGCTTTTAAGTCAACCCGCGCCTCATAAACTCGCGGCTGCGCACGAGTTAGCACTTTCCGATTTTACCTATTTTTGTTGTAGTCAACTCGCGACCGAGTGAAAATCTAACGTATTTACAGTCATCGACAAAGGTTTTTTGTCTTTTGCAAAAGAAGGTGCTAACTCGCGCGCAGTCGCGAGTTGACGAATAAGCCGAAAAAATTGGTATTCATTACATATAATATGTATTTCATTCTTTCTCTATACGATAATCCTGTATTAACACGATTGCCATTATTATTACACTACGTTACTTGGTAAACCATAATCTAGCCATTGATCATCCATTCTGTATCAATTTAATCGTCCAGCATGGCCGTATTATGTAAATGGCCACTGGCCACGTGACCGTGACTCTCTGTTCATTATAGCGATATTACCGCTGAAAGTGGACTTTAATTGCAATTTCAGCCATTAATTGATGTTCGTCGTTACTTTTAAATGATTTATTATGTTTTTCGTTGATTTTTCAACTGTTTGCTTCGTTTGGTTTTGGTGTCGGATGAGTTATATTGTTAAGGAAATTGAATATGATTTATGCATTGTGTGTTCTGATTTTCATGATAAATCAATGCGGAAGAGATCTACACGAAGGTATACGCTGCTACTAAACTAAAGTAAGCATGCATACGATATATTTTGACGACCCAGTTGGCGCAGTGGTTGAGCTATCGACTGATACGCTGCGTGTTGCGGGTTCGATCCCCGCACGGAACAAGTATTTGTATGGCCTACAGATAGTTGTTTCGGTTCTGGCTGTTTGTGTATGTGAGTTTAAATGTTTGTAAACGCACCCATGATACAGGAGGAATTCCTAGTGTGGGGCACCGTTTTCTTTTTTTTTTAAAAAAACCTCCCATTTTATTACTCTTATCTATTCCTACAAACTGCATTAAAATCCGTTGAGTAATTTAAAAGATCTAAGCGAACAGACAAAAGAAGCAACTTCATTTCATACTTTGTAAAGATGTGAATACGTTTAAAACACATACGAACAGGCAATTCTAGGAACTAGCAAGCATTTAAATTAACTACATACCCACCCACCAATCGATAGCAATCGCCACCAATAAGAGCCGGCCACACGTCATTAAACCCATAAAAAGGTTCCATATGTAAATATTTAATTGGTACACCGAAGGAAATCGCAAGGAAGGCTATATGTGAACAATATAATGACACATAGGTACGATGCAACGTGGGAACATGGACAGGCGGTCTCGTTATAAATATGAATTAGATTTATTGATTAAGGTGGTTCATAAAAGATTTAAGAGAACAAAGGCAATATTTATCCTGCCGGGTTTGCGGCATTGGGTTTCTTCGAAAGAGACACCGCGGCCCCGGGACATGAAGAACAAAAGAAAGAACATGGGTAGGTTTTTCATGTCCTAAAATCAAAAAAATCAATGCGTGCTTCATTAACCACTTCTTAAGTTTTACTGTGCTGTTTTAGTATTATTATTGTGGTATTTACCCCCGTTAAGAGGTATATTTTGCATTATGTTAGACTAGCTTTTGCCCGCGGCTTCGCTCGCGTTAATTCGGGGTTACACAGTTTACCCTTACCTGATTTGCAGGTACCTGCTACCTGTAGTTTTGCCCTTGCACCTTATTGTAATAGAAAAGCTAAGTTTCCGCTTTACTTCTCTCTTTCTCCCTCATTTCTCACTTAAAAAAAGTTAGCCTATGTCCGTCTCCAGGGTCCCAACTATCTCTGTATCAAAATTCATCAAAATCGGTTTAGCCATTTAGGCGTTAAGACTTGACAAACAAACTAACTTTCACTTTTATAATATTACTAGCTGTGGCATGCGTTGCAATGCAATTTTTCTACCCTACCTACCCGACCAACTCTTACTTACCCTACCTACCATATCGATTTTTTTGCCGTAAAAACCATCATTGGATTTCAAGGAATATTAAAAGAATTAACAAAATTGGTCCAGGTCCAGGCGTTGTTGAGTTATGCGGTTACAAACACATTTTACGATTCATTTTTATATTTTATATTAATAAGGATTACATTAGTTTCCTACTTCTGCAGATCTTGATGACCGTTAGAATTTGTGTTATAGTGTTTTATTTCCATTGTTAAAGGTTCCACCCTTGAGGCTATTAAAAGAAATCTTAAAACCTCTAGTGGCTATTCTTTGTTCACCTTTTTTTTTACGTGTGGAAATGCTCGGTGGATGTCTTCCGCCATGGCGGAGGGGTCTGTCAGACTCCTACTGACTAAAACCACACGGTGTTCCGTTCTCGTCACTCCTAGCTGGAGTGCGCGGACACAATCGCCCCAGCAGTGACGTCTGTTCACCTGTCCCAACTTTCATCTGCGGCCTCGGTCGGAGGGCACGACCGTGTCCAGCAATCCTTCTATACCAATCAATCTTTGATAATGTAAGTACCAAATCAAGTAGCAACCTCGCCATAACAACCCCACCCAACCCATGACACGGTACAGTGACAAAGGGGGTGCAAAAAGGTCATCGTTAAAATAGACCATCCTAAAATGATCAAAGCTGACATTTTGAAATAAATGCGACTGTGATCAACACAGGTCAAAAGGTATTAGCGATGCACGTGTAATTCCATGTGATATGTTGTTGATTACATAACGAAACATCACGCTTTCAATCCCGAAAGAGCTTAGCAGAAGTGTACATAGGACATGGCCAGATTCTGCCCTGATAATGCACAGTAATGATTAATATATGAAAATTCCTTTTGAAATAAATAAAAAATAATCCCATTAATTACATTTCTCTAAAATAGGCGAGAGAAAATGAAAAAATATAGTTTGTTCATTGATTGTGTGGTTTTATAATCTGACATTCCATTGATTGACATTTACATTGGCGTCTTGCGTTGATTTTATCACGTATTTTTGTACTTTGTTACTATTGAAACAAGAACTTCGGCCTTCCTTGTGGAATTAGTTCCTTTTTATGAATAGCCTAGTCTATTTAGGTACTAAATGGCGTCTGAATAGTCTTCCTCTTTTGTTACGCCTATAAAACTCTGAATGTTTCATCATTGCTATTCAAATAGTTAAGGAGCTATTTTTGTTTTCTATTTATCTCTCGCCTATTCTCTGATCATAAACCATAAACTATTGTAAAGCCCTGCATGTAAGCTTTAAAATGACGTACTATACATCAATGTATATGAATATTTTTTTCTTAGGCCACAGCTTTATACCAATTCTGGCCGTGTCATTTTGCCAGCTATGTTTTTTTACTTTTTACTAGCTTTTGCCCACGGCTTTGTTCGCGTTTAATTCGAAGTAACATAGTTCCCCCTTCCTGATTTGCAGGTACCTGCTACTTGTAGTTTTTTCCCTAGCGCATTATTTATTGAATCGAACGCGCGACACGCAGCGCAGCAGTCGATCGCTCAGCCACTGCGCCAAACGTGCCGTCAACCGTCAGCTTGACTAACTAACCGCTGAGGTCGTGTTATCGGCAAAGTGTTATTAGGTTTTTCCAAAAGGATTTTTTCAGTAGCAGCCACAGAGGCTGGATTTGTGCCCCGTTTGATGGTAATTGGCTTTTGTAAAAATATAAAAAAGTATAATATAATTGAGCTGTAATTAGAACTCACTGGATTAATGATTGCAGTATGCCGTTATAAACAGAGATAATGACGCTGTACATTCTCTTGTCTCTTGCAGTTAATACCTTAGTCCCCAAGCTTAGCTCAACTTTTTCATTTCAAAGCAAACTAGCTTAAGAGTGAAAATGAAGTAGTTTTTGAGTCCACCAAAACGATAATTTTGTCATATTTTAAAGTTTTTTTTTGCGGATGAGTAATCATCAAATAATTTCCCCCGCTCTGGGCGGAGCGGGAGGGAGTGTCAGACTTGTACTGACTAAACCCAACCATGTTCTTTCTATTGCCCTTATGTTCCGATTTATGTTATTTTATCAATTTTATTTATATTGCTTAGGTAGTTTATCTAATTATCGCCTATAATACATATTTTTTTCTGTCTATATGGATGATCTGCTAATCTCTTACAGTCCGTTTTTTAATCTCGTAGACTAAATTGACACATGCAAATGTCAAATTTACAAATAATGTTGCCAGCTCTTTTGTGCAGTGTTGTACCTACGATAAAATCGGTATAATCGATATAATCGGTTTGTTGAATCGTAACTTTTTATCTATAATAGACGAATTTAATTTTCATTCATTGTTTTATCCTTACTTCCTTACTTAATATTATAAAAGCGAAAGTGAGTTTGTTTGTTTGTTTGTTTGTTTGTTACCTCTTCACGCTTTAATGGCTGAACCGATTTGGATGAATTTTGGTATAGAGATAGTTGGGAACCAGGAGACGGACATAGGCTAATATTTTTTTGAAAAAAGTGGGATGTGAGGGAGAAAGAGGGAAGAGAAGGGAAAACTTAGCGTTGCTATTACAAATCAATAAGGCGCAATGGGAACTGTGTTACCCCAAATTTAACGCGGGCGAAGCCGCGGTCGAAAGCTAGTATTATATAAAATTCACGTGTACACAGCTGCACGACGTGCTACAAACTGCCAGGGAAATCTGACCACGCAACGCCGTGCGTAATCCGACCATGTTTCGATGCCTTTAAATTAAACAAAAAATAAATTATAGACGCCATCAGTGTTGTTCCCGTACGCGTTAAAAATCTTAACCCTTTTCTCTTACGAAATGGTTAAAAATATTTTTACGAAATTAAAAGAAAACGCAGTACTTACTTGTAATAGATAATGCTCCATATCACACCAGGAAACTGGAATCGTTACCTACTTCTAGTTGGCGAAAAGGGCAAATCCAAGATTGGCTAAAATCAAAAAATATTTCATATGACGAGACAATGTTAAAGCCCGAATTAAATGAAATTGCCCGAAAGCACAAAAAAGCCTATGAAAGGTACGTCGTCGACGAGAAGGCTGCTGAACCAAGTCCGATTGAGTTGGTCTGGGCTCAAGTAAAGTATGAAGCCTTTTTGAAGAAGGGCTTCGTCAAGTGACCCCGCAGCGCTGGAAAGACTGTGTAGTCCATGTAATTAAAATTGAAGATGAAATGTGTCATCTGATTCATATAACCAACGACATTACTGACAGGTCATAGAAGTAGGTGGCGATTCTGATGATTCAGAATATTCCTCAGACATGGCGTCATTATCTGAATTAGATAACGCGAATACCTGTAATTAAGTTATGTAATTAAAAAATATATGTTTTAAATTATTAATTTTGTATTATTACGTTTTAAATAAGTACCTACACATTATTTCAGGACAAACATATTATTTTAGGATAACTTATTGTTAAAAAAACGATACTTGATTTTTATTAACGTTAAGTTTCGGTTGTGCCACATATTTAAGAATTGCAATAAACTGACAACACTCGAAATGTCAGTTTAGTCTACGAGATTAAAAAACAGACCTCAGTAACAATGGAAAATGAATACTCGATAAAAATTATGTGATATATCATTATACCATAACAAAAAATGCTGAAATAAAAAGCTTTTTTGTATAAAATAAATCCGACTTCAAAAGAAAAAAAAAGAAAAACGTGTTATAAGATTTGAGTTCTTTTTTGGTAACTTTTAAAATTGGTATAGATAAAATAACCAGTGTTTACGAACTTCGCACTTAATCGAAAGTAATTTATCAAAGAGATGTGATCCAGTTTTACAACAAAAACTACCAGACTATTTGGCGTCCCCGTATCATTTGAAACTTTAAAATTAAATTCGGTATGGAATATGAAGTTTTTAACAAAGAAGATTGTAAGTAGTGCAAAACAAAGGGGTGTCAAATAACGATAGGCAAATTATGAAAGTTTTTGTCCAACAGAATGAAAAGTAAAATGTTTTGTGAATAGTTTGGATTTCGTTTACGACGTAATGTTTGTTTTACTCCTACTATTATAAATGCGAATGTTTGTGTGAATGGATGGATGTTTGTTACTCTTTCACGTCAAAACAGCTGAACGGATCTTGATGAAATTTGACACAGATGAAATTTGATTAATTATAGTCTGGAATAACATATAGGTTACTTATTTTCGATATCACGCGGTAAGGTCGCGGGCGCCAGCTAGTAAAACATATTGTACCTAAAAAGTATTCCATATCTTTTGCTTTTTATTAGTAATACAGAGATACCGCGGCTCGGGAACACAAAGGGCAAAAGAAGGAACATGGATGGATTTTAGTCAGTACAACTTTTACACTCCCTTCCGCTATTGCCCTTTACGTTCCAGGACCGCGGTATCTCTTTCGAATAACCCTTCACCCCGGCAGGCGGTGGCCCGAACAGGCCCCTCTGCTTTGCTGACTTATCTCCTTTGAGGCGCACATGGAATATATATGGATTTATTTTTCATCAAAGCAATTAAAATCTACTGCTTACCAGTCGTAATTCTTCACCCATCCAGAGGTAAAGACCCATTACGTAAAAAGTACAGTCAGAAAAAAAACCATGAATATTTTAGAGTAAAATAATTTCATAGAAAACAAACAGTTCACTAAATAATTAAACTTGGGTTGAAGTCACCGGTTTCTAAATTCAGTTTATGCAGCATTATTAAAAACAAAAAAAAAACAGGAACACTTTAAAATTTAACTTTAATAAAATAAATAATGCCAAAAGGGCTTCAGCTCAGCATAATGCCAGATGGCAACACAAGGCGACCACGTGACGCCGATTTTCAGCTGTAGCCCACGAGTGCCATACGTTCGAAAACATAAACAAACACATAGGTATAAAAGTCAGAAGGTTACTTATCTTTTTTACTATCTGTACATTAAAACACTAATGCATACCAAACTCAGTGATTTATATAAAATCGTGACAAAACTACATTAATTCCGAATCTAAGCCATAATGTTACACTACGGTGTGATAGGATGTCACAATCCTTAGATTACTGTTTTGTTATAAAGATAAATTGGTAGTGGGTTAAGAGTAATTCTAGTTTTATTTAAATATTTATTTAGCCTTTAACTAATAGTAAGGGATTAATTAAATGGCTGAGTGGTTTTGATTTAAAGGTAAAGGCCTGTTTTATAAATATGGACTCTAAAATAAGGGCAATAAAGTCAGAATAAAATAAACGAAAACACCGAATTCATTTTTAGCAAAAAATGTAATGTGATTATTTATTTTTGTGTCAACTGTACTTTAAGTTGTCCTAATGTACTTTACTAATTTTATAAAAACGAAAGTTTGTGAGTATGTTTGTTGCTTTTACACGCAAAAACTACTGAATGGATTTTGAGGAAAATTCACAATAATATAGCTTACAATATATGAGAGTAACACAGAAGCATTCATAAAGATATATTGTATATTTTAAATAAGAGAACAAGTTGATTGTAGCATCATGACAATCCTCTGCACATCAAATGTGGACATGATCTGATCAGAAACACCGTATGATTCCTGCGATGTTTTTAAAATAAAGCAAGCAAGCTTTTGCCTTTCTTTTCAGATGGAATATCATCAAAAATCTTTCACCGCTCTGGGCGAAGCTTGAGAAAGTGTCAGACTTGAACTGACTAAAAACTCCCCCATGTTTCTTCCATTGCCCCCTTTATTCCGGGGCCGCAGTATCTCTTTCGAACAATTTGCAGCCCCGGCAAGCGGTGGCCCTGGCAGGCCCCTCTGACGCGTTTGCCTTGCAACTACATAAATAACCAGCCATCAACTATAATAACCAGTACGGTATACATGTTATTAATTTCAATCTAATCAATATCTGCCTACCCCATAATCACACGGTAACCATAGCGAAGTTAATCACGTTAACTGCACTGCACTTTCTCCAGACCACAGAATAGATGCAAAAGACAATACGACGAGCAAAAACATATGAAAATAGACATTTTGACCTGACTGACACAAGGAAGGTAATGTATGCACACAGACTGTCAGCAAACGCAGGGCAAAGTAACCAGGCTCGTCAAATACAGTTGATATTGTCTTAAAAATCCTTATATTTTCACCACCGATAAAAGTTAAATTTATTTGATAGAAACAAACAAATTAAATTTAGTTGTTAACGTCCATCGGTTACAAGAAAAATAAAGAACTATATCTGAAGTGGTTGGTTAGTTTCTGTCGTTAAGAGATTTCGAGTGACTTCACCAGAAATTGGTGAGCAATTGAAGCCAACAGAACCCTCTAACACCCCTTTTACATGGGAGACCACTGGCGAAATGTACATGAATGGTAAGAAGTTGGAAGGTATCAGCATACCTAGAACTTGGTGGTGGTGATGAGGGAATCTGCCTTCTCCTTCAGCAAATAAAAGGCGTGATGGAGCAGGTTTACGGTTGTAAACCACTTTCATACTTACAAACGTTGATTTTGAGTGCTCTTACACGATGAACGTGGAGTATATCCATGTGTGCGTGCATTTTCGCCGCTCTTATTGAGTAAGCGCTCTGGTCCTATCTATTCTGTGACCACAGTCCGGTCTAGGTACTCTTAAAGTTCTAAGAAGTGCGTAAAAGCGGCGCCCGCGCATGCAAGCAAATTGCTTTGAACCCGCGTTTCACTTTGGAAGTGATGTGTAATATTGATCAGACGTAGGATGTAATTAAATTATGTTTTAGCTATTTATAGCTTGATCACAAATGCGATTATTAGGAGATTATTGAGTTAATTATTATCAGAGATTTGTGAGTGTGGGTGTAGCGGTAAGCAACATAATTAAGTCAAGATGAAAATCTATTTTCGATTATAATAACAGAGTAATTTCCTTATGTTATTCACTTCATCATCCTTACTAATTTATAATATTATAAAAGCGAAAGTGAGTTTGTCCGTCTCCAGGATCCCAACTATCTCTGTACCAAAATTCATCAAGATCCGTTCGGCCGTTTTAGTAACAAACATCCATCCATCCTCACCAACATTAGCATTTATAATATTAGTAGGATCTCATTTTATAAAAAAAAACCCAATGTCAAACAAAATCTCTTCGTAAATCTACATACAAGACGGTTTATTTCAATAAGTCTTGTATTCTAATTTACGTCTATATTTACCATTTCATCCTTAACAACGCAATCTATATTTAGCCTCCCCACGAAACCTTTCGTATCCTGCATTTATAATAAAGACACGGCCGCAACAGTTTCATACATTTACAAAACATGTCTCAAACTCAGACGTCTCTAATCTAATATAAATGAAACGGCAAGACTATAAGTGCATTAGACGTTGTGCCACGTTTGTCTGTGTGTATGTGATTAGGGTTGGCACGCTTTGCTAGAAAGCAAAATGAGTTAGGACGAATTTCACCAATATTAGTATTACGGTTTATAGACAGTGGAGCTTGTGGTTACATAATAGCAGCCGCTCGGATCGATCTTTAGTGCTCGTTCAGACACGGCGGGAACCGCGCGATTATAGAATCGCATGGAAATCGCGCGGGTCTTATTTATATGAGTTAGTTAGTAATCGTTCAGACATAACCGCGCGGTTAATCAAGCCGCGCGGTTACCGCAACCCAACCGCCAGAAAATAGAATCGCGCTGCTCCCGCGCGTTTCTATTACAATGGAGTCTTTACTTCGCGTTCAGTTGCGTTGCGGATACCGCGCGGTGAGCACGTCACTGTTCGTGAGTTCGCCATGGATCGTTTCGACACTGAACTATTTATTGATGAGGTGGAGAAGAGACCTGCAATATGGGACATTCAGTGTGATGATTACTCAAATAAAATTATCAAGAACCGAGCTTGGCAAGAGTTGGTGGAGATATTTGGAAATTGCGAAGAACCGAATTTTATATAGCATTGAAATATAGCAGAATCACTGCTTTTGCCATAAGTCCCAATATCAACATAAGTAAAGCAATAGTTGGCGTCGCAAAGTGCTAAGAGCATCAAAAGATTTTATTGACATTCTCAAATAGTCAAAAAATTTGTTATCATACATTCTTAATTTGGGATATAATGTTACGAACTGACCATGTACTAGTCGGTCACGTAATATTGGATGCACCCAATACCGCCTTTTTCTTTTCTTTTTTAGGAGCAACCACAGTAAACACACTTCTTCGTCGACCTCCATTTTGAAACTGACGCTAACCCGCACGAAATCGCATACTAACCGCGCGTGTCTGAATAGCTTCACAATTTTGCGGTCTGAAACCGCGCGATTCGTAAACGCACGATTCCCGCATGTCTGAACGCAGGCTTAGGTTAAGCCGCGCTTGCCTAGGTTGGTCTGTGGATAGGTGACAACCCGTTACATACCGAGCTTCCTCCGTGCCTCGGAGAGCACGTTAATCTGTTGATCCCTAATGTCATTTGTAGATCGTCGACAGTCAGTGCCCCGATAGTCTGACAACCAATCTTATCAAAGGGTACCGTGTTACCCAGTACCAACTAGGTTGTGGAGGTCAGATAGGCGGTCGCTCCATGTAAAATACTGGTATTTAGCTGCATCCGGTTAGACTGGAAGCCAACCCCCACAAAGTTGGGAAAAGACTAGGCAGATGGTTTATAAACATTCAGATAGACGGACAGACGGACAACCAGGTGGTTGTATAAGGGTTCCGTTTTATTCCTTTTGAGCTTCGAAACCCTAAAAACACGTCTAGGTAGGAGTTTAGATTTTTATTATATGCTGGTAACCCTATTTCATACTAAACGTCAAAGTGATTGACGTAAATGTATTTTTTTATAATTTGACTAGCGTTTTGTTTTGTGCCAGCACTTTTTTTGTGCGTAAAGAGATTTTACCTAATTTTTTTTTCTAATAATTGAGAAATTAAAATGACGTCACCTAGCTAAGCCTTCATTGTTTTCCAAACTAAACGTGTATCATGCATGATTTAAGGTCTATCGGACACCGGGTAGTCAAAATATTTTTTTAAGATTATTTTACATAATTATTTAAGTATAGAAAAGCGTTCAGTGGCTGTCAGAATCAGTTTAAGAGTCAGGTCAGTTACATTGGTGAAATCCCTTAAATTATATTATAGGGATTAACCGAAAAAATGCCTCAGAAAATCCTTTGTCACCGTGACACTTTGAACGAGCGAGTAACGGCTATTTGGTTGTTGCCAACAGAATCCGATTTAGTTGAAAAATGTCGCGGAAGAAGTACTATCGGTTAAATTTCCTAGTGAAATACAACTGTGTCTGACAACACGGAGATATCGTTGAAACGAATGAGGTAACAAAAAATAAGCTTAGTTTAAATTCTGACTGTGGGTTAGATATTTTTGATCGGAATAAATTTAGTTAGTAAATACAGTGTCAAAGTAGTGTATTTGCCTGATTTTGAAAATTCTCTATTAAAATAAAGAATACTATATTTCTGGCCCATAGGTACTTACTCTATGGTACCTACCCGATAAACATTGTTTAATCTTTCAATCATCAACAGCCAACAGAAGATCAACAACCACAACCATCCAACAATATTCAAGCATATTACACAGAACAAAATCAATTTATGTTCCTTAACGATTCTCTCCTAGTTTTCATCCCGTTTAGATCTTCGTACAAAGTAATTACTTAGAAGCATTACGTCATCCTTCTCTCAAAATCTCATCGCTGGCAACCCTAAAGACCTGTGAACAATTTAGGTGCTCAATAGGGTTGTCGCGGCATGATTTCTTAGGCTCTGTGTATAGTTTCAGGCAATGCGACTTGTTTCAAAAGAAACGCGCGCGTCTCGTTTCTTTCGTCCATGAATACTATCGCCCTGCGGTTTACTTAACAACTGATTGAGTTGAAATTTGGCATACACGTTTCATTTGGATGACAGCGAAGTAACGTCTAAATCCAATATGGCAGACACCGAAAGATGGCGGACTAGTTATTTTTTATGCACCCTCATGATATAAGTATCAATTAATAGTTAACCAAAACGTCATCTGTATTTAAAAATTGTTTTAAAAATGTTGTTTTACTATAAACATGTTATTTATTTTCGCTATCACTGTTACTCGCGAGTTGTTTGACCATGTAGTTCGTGGCCAAGCATTATAACCTCTGAATAATTTAGACTCACAGTAGTTGTCGCCGTATAATTTCTTATGGACAGCGCGTTCCACCAACCCATAGAAATCGGGCATTTCCAAGAATGACTAATTCCTGTTAGTGCCTGATTTCTGAAGCTTATTTCATGACTTACACGATAGATAATGATAGGTTTGATATTTATAAACGATGTGTATGACAATGTTGGAGTCAATACAGTGCTAATTGCGTTTGGAAGATACATTTTTGATGAGGGATCTAATAAAATTGTGGGTGGATCATTTTAAGTGATAGACTTGGAATAAAATTGAATAAAAGTGTGTGATGTTAGTTATTGAATTATGTAAGTAGTAATAATAGTAGTAAGTAAGAGCCAATATTTGAGGCAGTGTTTTTAAAAAGTATTTATTAGTCTCCCACTGCACAAAGCAATATTACAAATAGAAAGACACATTTGGAAATTCCAAAATATTTATTTTGGTTGATCACCCGTTAAATACCGAGTTTTCGTTCGTCTCCGTGCCTCGGAGAACACGTTAAGCTGTTGGTCCTCGGCTATCATTTGTAGATCTTTGACAGTCGTTACAGATAGTCAGTGTCCCTGTCCAGAAATTCTGATAACCAGTCTTGCCAAGGGGTTTCGTATTACCCAGTACTAACTGGGTTGTGGAAATTATATATGCTGTTGCTCTATATAAAATACTGTTAGTCGGCTGCAACCGGTTAGACTGGAAGCCGACCCCAACATAACTGGGAAAAGGCTAAGCAGATGATGATATAATTATATAATAATAAAAAAGAATTTATTTAATATATTATATTACATGGTTACTGGTGCACATGGTGGTGCATTTCAAGGATGCTATCAGCTGTTATTAGAATGTCAATTAATATTTAGGTATTTAGTTTTCGAGTACCTCTTGAGATTGTGTGGCGCCCGGCGCCATACTTGATATCAGGATTAAGTACCTTGTAACATTGTTACTATGTTTGAACCTTACATAATTAAAATAATAGTTATACACAATGTTCTTCTGCACTGTTTTATAAGTTCTGAGGATCGCGACATATTATCATGTCTACGTATTGTGTGTAAAGGAATGAGGAAAACATCGTAAGATTTTTTGAAGTAAAAATGGACTGTGTGAAAAATATAATGGCAAAAAAAAACGAATAAAAAAGCACTAAAAAGACTGAAAATGAATTTACTTCCTGCAGTCGGTGAGTTTTATTTGATTCATAGATTTTATTCCATCGACTATATAATAATAACTTCCGCCCGCGACTTCGTCCGCGTGGCATAGTTACTTTGGGCTAATGCTAATTTAAAACCGCGTGATGATCGAAAAAAATACTTTCCCGTTTTCTTCCCTCTTACTCCCCTTTTCTCACTTTTTTTAGCCTATGTCCGTCTCCAGGGTCTCAACTATCTCTCTACCAAAATTCATCAAAATCGGTTTGGCCATTTCGGCGTGAAAACGTAACAGATAAACAAACTCACGCTTTTATAATATTACTAGCTTTCGCCCGCGTTAAATTTGGGGTAACACAGTTCCCCTTGCGCCTTATTGTTTTGTAATAGCAACGCTAAGTTTTCTCTTTTCTTCCCTCTTTCTCCCTCACATCCCACTTTTTTTAAATAAAAATTAGCCTATGTCCGTTTCCTGGTTGCCAACTATCTCTGTACCAGAATTCATCAAAATCGGTTTAGCCATTTAGGCGTGAAGAGGTAACAAACAAACAAACTCACTTTCGCTTTTATAATATTAGTAAGGATTACTATTTTCCGGCTTTTCAGTGTTTTTCTTGAGACCAGGTTAGGCACCAACCAAACAGTCAAGAAGGACTGCATGTTTTACAAAACTCGCCCACACAAACTTAACGTAATTTTACAAAATACCTGGAATGTCCTCGTTGGTAAGACAAGTGCTCCCTACTGCTAAGCATGAGCTTTGGAGTTCGATTCCCAACTGGGTTAACTAGTTATTGGATTTTAGCAGCCTAATTTGTGATGAGTTTACGGCATGCCAGTGAGCTCGTCTTTAGGCACACCTCTGCCATTTTGTATTTAGTTTTAAGGTTTTTGATTAAATTACTTTACTAAATGTTTTGATTACACAAAATGAAGCATTAATAACAGGCCTACATCATAATGAATGAGGAACAAAATAACAACTAACATATAATAACAAGCCAATAAAATCATAAAAGGAAATTCATTAAAGCATAATTGATAGTTACCCCTTTCTAATCAAAACATAATTTAATTAAAATGACAGAGTCTCCTACAAAGGAAACCTTCAAAGCATTGGAAGTATTAAAAGTCGTTGTCGCAGCATGCAATCGGCACGATTAAACGCTATTTTTACTCTCATGGTTTATGCAAGTCGATCGGTCGGTAGTCGTCACAAATTGCAGGCCGTATGTGAAACACCGCGTGTCACAACTAGGGTTGTTAACTTTTTTTGATAAAAAAGTTTATGAAATAGTTTCCATAGGAAAAAAATAAAGTACTTATATGAAAGAAAAAATATATTTTTTAAGTTTTATGTTTTTATTGCTTTAAAAACGTAAAATAAAAATTAATTGTGAAATGTACTAACGTGTGCTTTTAGCACATGCTAATTTTTTTTTTGTTATCTTTAAAAGTTTCAAAGCTTGTTCGACAATCAAAATTTAAATAAATAAACAATTCGTTTTGGGGACATTGCCAACTGATAGCGTTGAAGACGAATTTTTTGACGCAATTTTTTAATGTATTTATAAGTTTGGTAGTATGTTTAATCATTTTAGTTTAATTAAGTTTATTAATAAATACTATTTCCATTAGTTTTTAATTAAATTTATTGACGCTCTATTTCTCTCTTCTCGCCTCTTTACATTCATTACTGAAAAAACTCTTTCAGTGAAAGCATCACAGTAAAGGTTGAAAATAAAGTATTTCCATATACTCTATTTGTATGCAAAAGTATAAAGTAGAATTACCAAAAATATAATAGAAAACGTTATTATAAAGTAAGGTGGGCAACCCTAGTCACAACCCTATAGGATGTAGGGTTGGTACGAAACTTTTTTCAGAAATATAGTTTTGTCGTGTAATGCAACTTTGTATAGCGTGAGTATTCTTTCAGCTGTTCGCGTTGCATGAATACTAGTTCTTTTATTAAAACTGTAATTCCTGTAAGTTAAGGCTATGATGTACTAAGTGCCAGATACTTAAAGTCCGATATAATATCGACTGTGATTTTAAAGTTCGATTGAATCGGTTTCTTTCAAGCTAGCGTTACCCTACGCTGTTTCACGTCAGACAAGCTGCCGACAATAGCTAGCTTTTTTAGAGTAAAACAAATTGGGTAAGTCAAATTGCCAACAATTGAGTGCAAAGCGGATAGCTATTGAGAAATTCCATTAAAAAAAAAACAAAATAAATCCCCCCATGGGAGTCAGATCGACAGGACTACGTGCAATGGCAGCAAAACAAATGGGATAAGCCAAATACCGCCAATTCAGTGCAAAGCAGATGGTTATTAAGAAATTCCATTATACTAAAATCCCAATATCAAAGAAAGTGAGAGAGAGTAAGATTGGGAGCACTACGTGACCACTAGCGAGTAGTAGTCTTAATAGCGAAGAATATCGAAGCGAATAAACCCACGAGGTAAGCTATAATTGATTCCAAAATAGCTGCAAATTACTCATGACAGAATATGAGTAAGTAACTAAATAGCAGCGGTGATAGACTAGTTGTATGACCGTCGGACTGCTAAGTCATTGGTCTCGAGTTTGAGCCCAAAGCAAGCATCCTCTGATTTCTCGGATCCATGTGATAATTATACAATAAGTATAATTATCACTTATTTCGGCCACATAGTAGATAAACGGAACAGAGACAAAGCTTCATACAACCGCAGGAATCGGTTGCACTACTACAAGCACGCGGAGCATGTGTGCGTGACCACTGGCCGCCTGTCGCGTACCCGCCGAGACTGGTAAAAACCGGTTTACGCAGGCACAGCCAGTTGACAATCTCAGGGTTCGTGCGACGCACGTTTTTGTTTTGTTATTTCCAATTTTGAATATTTTAATATAAAACGTGGTATTTTATTAATAATAATGGTTGTTTATTGTACTGTGTGTATGAATAATACATTAAAAAATAAAAATATGTCATACTTTAACTATCCCAAGGAGTACAATAGGTAATTAAATATTTGATTATTACTTTTTCAAGTAAATACCTTTATTGTATTACATGATCCTTTTTTTAATAAGAGAATACTATAACTATAACTAGAAGAGGATACTATACGGTGTGTTTTTACCTTTTTATTATTATCACAAGCTTTTACTAAGTATTTGTAGGTATGTGGGTGGGCAAATTATATAAAGAAAATTATTAGATTAAGTAATTTTAAAAGTATTATATCATACTGAATAATAAAACTATTCAACAAATGTTTTTTTCTTGATTTGTATTAACCTATTGTGACAACCCTACCAAAATAGTTAAAAATTTTGGACGTTCTTAGGAAGCTTTGTCTCTGTTCCGTTTATCTACTCATGTGTTTCGGTCAAGGAAAATATCGTGAGGAAACCTGTCTGAGAGATATTTGTCGACGGCATGTTTAGCTACGTCAGAGGCTCATGGGCGGGATGAAATCTCTGACATCAAGTGAGGCACCTAACCATACTATGAAGAAGAAATAATGACAGCCGCTAGTCGACTCCCGGCCACCGTAGATGCGGGTCTGTAGACGGTTAGCAATAGTTGCTTACCGTCCGTCCGTCCAGTGACGACAGGCCGTTGCCGACGCGTCAGTGTTCCACGCGCGCCTTAAAGAGATGTCAGCAAAGCAGAGGTGCCTGCCAGGGCCACTGCCTGCCGGGGTTGCGGGTTGTTCGAAAGAGATACCGCGGCCCCGGAACATAAAAGAAAATAGAAGGAACATGAGGGGGGCTTAGTCAATATAAGTCTGACACTCCCCCACTCCCCTCGCTCCCAGAGCGGGGAAAGTTATTTGTAGATTTCCGATCAGCCAAAAAGGCATCTAGCCTCACGATATAGAAGGAGTAACTAAATATCATTCATGAAGTCTACGAATGCGCTTCGTGAATTTGATACTTCGTTTACAAACAAAAGCCGTCAATGTCCCAACGTTAAGCCTTTGTATTGGAAGCAAAATACAAAATTCCAAATATTTTCTTTTATATTCACAACGGGCGTCAAAGGGAATTACGGTCTTAACGCCAGGGTGAAAGATAAGTCTTGTCTGTTAATAACAAATGAAGATTACCAAGGCGTCATAAGTGCTGATTAAATTTTGACATTTGCTTTGTTAGTTTCGGAATGGGCTCAAAGTGGATATTAATAATGAGTCATTAATCATCATTTTCACATCAGAGGGGCTTGTTGGTCGAGTAGTCGCAAGCGCGACTCCGGAGCATAAGTTCCTGGGCTCGTTTTCCAGGTCGCGTAAAGTGTTATTGGGTTTTTCCATTAGGAAATATTCAGTATCAGCTACTGAATTTGTGATCGGTTTTATGGGAATAGGCTCACCGCCTATTTAATGGGACTTGAACATAACTGGGGCATGGTGGGTGTACCTGCCCAGCCCGCCTGTACTTCTCCCGGATTGTCCAGGCTGTCACAAAGTCATGAATCTACCGCACGTGTGCGGCCTCAAAAGGAAAAAGGAAGGCATATCTATATATATGCCTTGGTTTTTTTCAGATGGGAAATTATCAAACGCTTAAGGTGAAGTGTGGGGGGGGCGAAGAGTCAGACTTTTACCGACTAAAACCCAGCCTTGTTCCTTTTTAGTCTTTGTGTTTCGAGGCCGCATACTTTCGAACGGCCCTGGTAGGGCCCTCTGCTAGGTAGTCTCTGGTAGGCCTTCCCTGACGTAGTCTTCCTTTAAGAACTTTTAAAACCGTTTAACATTTCGTTCAAAGACTTTTTGCAGTTCCCACTGTCACTCTTAAGAACAGAAAGTCAAAGGCCACAAACTTCCTTATGAGAGAGAGAACGAAACATCGATCATTACACGAAAAACTCATTCAACAAAACGAAAAACCACATTAATGTGAAAATCGTGTGTAACCACAAGAATAATGATCCGAATAAATATTAATCAGCGAGGAAACCTTGCCAAAACACATCATAGTAGCAAAAATAAATAAAAACTACATAGTTCCTGAACTCGATAAATCAAAGGGGTATTTAAATTATGTAAGAAAGGGTGGCATGAACACGATACAAAAATTACTATTGGAACTACACTCGTGAAATATGCGAGGTTTTTGCTAAGACCAGATTACACGGTTCGAATTGCTTTTTTTACACTAGGATTTTTTCCTGTATCTTGTTTGCGTTTCATAAACAAAAAAAAACTGTCACAAAAACAGCCAGACCTGGAACACAAATTTTTGTTCCATGTGGGGATCGAAACTACGTCGCGTGCCATCAATAATCATCGCGTACCATCACCAATCGTGCCGTCTCCAGTCAGTCAGTTGTTTGGGTGGAACTTGAACTACAGGTGAAAAGTATTAATAGTTGTAAGTACTGAAACTGACATGGTTACTGACTTTAACCACAACTAAGTTGGGAAAGGCTAGGCAGGTGATACTACCCGCACTGCGTCCCAATGGTGAATATAACCAATGTTGCCAACCCTAAAAAACAATAACTTGCCAGAAAAAAACAGAGTAAAGTAAAAAAGGCAGATTTCATACTTTTGCTTATTTAATTGAACAATTTTCATTTTTCTTAAACTGGGATTTCATAAGTGGCGCTGAACGCTAGTTGAAAAATAGTAAAAAATTGGAATGAAACAGAAAACATGGGCATCAATGTGAAAACAGCAAATCTACTGTTAAAAAAATTTAGAGGTGTCAAGGGACACCCGGATGGAACGAAGTTCCTATAGAAATGAAAATATCTGGCTTGCTTTCTATAAGAGAGAGAGACAGACAGACAGAGAAACATGCGACGCCGCACAGCTTGTAATAGCTTACTATAGCAAAAAGTGTCGTGACAACTTTTCGTAAGAATTTTTTCCGTCTAGCCCCCTTTCACAACGCGCGATAAGGAACTTCGTTCCAACAGTAGGGTTGGTAACACTGACTATAACCCACCTATGGCAGACAGAGGCCCTCATCCCAGCTATGGGAACGTATCAGACTGCCTTTGTTATGCTAGTGAAACTTCAAACGTCAAGACCAGAGTACACAGCTCGAACAGAATTGTGTTGGTGAAACTTGAACCGTGGGTGAAAGGTATAAAATTGATTTTAGATTTGTGTATCAGTGATAGAATCGTCGTAAACAAGTATTTTAGGTCTTCGTTGTTATAATTAGGTTTATTAATAATATCTTGTCGTTGGTAACATTTCGTTCATTTTGATTTCGATTACTTGGTAATTTAATTAATTTAATTGAGTAGGTAATTTTATGAAGCCATTGATTTTTTAGCCAGATGATTTTAATTTATAGAATCTTTATGAGAGCTTAATTTATTTTGGTCAATTTTAACATTATCGGAACATCTTGAGTGCTGTCGGTGTCATTGATGTTGAGAAATTGACAGCTCTGACAGCTGTTGAACGATGGTTAGATGTGCCGATCATGTATAGTTTATCGGTGGAGTCCGCCCTCAATGCGTTAGATAAAATTTTGACAAGAAGTTACAAATAAACTATGTATGAAGTTTTAATATTTTTAAACTCATCAAAAAAGAGGTTCTCAATTCATCGGAATCTTTTTTATGTTAGGTATGTTTTACCGATTCCTCGAAAACGCCTGGACCGATGTCAAAAATAATAACTTTAGCTTCAGAAGTCGGTGACTTCTGAAGCTAAATCGCGACGGGTGCGCGGAAACAAAGCTGGCGTAATGTTCGGATGAATTTAAATGGAGGAGTGAAACAAAAGGACGGCGTGTCTGTTCTTTTGCCACCAACTTCTATAACAAAAAAAAATATTTTTATGAAGTCAGAACACGAACTTAATAAACTTGCACATCCGTAATACCCACACACAAGCGTCGGCTAACTCAAAACCTTCGCGTGCAATCACTTAATAAATACATTTATGTGAATAACGTTACATACACACTAAACTAAACTATTATAACCTGGTCTCTCTACTACGGATAGCACACCCTAGTAGAGATCAGGTTAAAATGGTTTTGAATAGGTTGATGTGCTGTCGTGTGTACATTGCTAGCGTAGCTTTTTTCGGCGTTAATCAAATTGCTTGCAGCGCGTGCTCATTCATAATCGTGGAACGTGAAGCCGCCATCACAACTACTGCACTCAACTTGTTTCTGAAACATTTTGGTTGAACCGGGTTTCGGAAGTTTTATGGATTGGAAAAATTATAGTTTATTTGATTTTTTTATGTGTTTCGTTCGGATGGGTTAATAAGGGACAAATTAGCAGTAAGGGTTTTGGAAAAGGTTGGTTTTCGTAATATGCACCAAACAACTCTCTTAGTCTACGTAGACAAACGATACTGTAATTTATATCGTAACCGAGGGTTCCGTACAAGAACCCTCGGTACGCTTTTACTTTGTCCACGTTTATACAAGCATACCGATCACGAATATTATGTTTAGACCTAAGGAGCATCACCAATAGCAACGACAATACAATATTATCTCAATTCATTAAATTAACAATTTTAATTAAAACACAAGAAAAAAATACCAACGCCACGCGTCGCGTGTCCCGATCAACACGAAAGGAAATAAATAAAAAAAAAACACCCTTCCTTCCGTTTAATTTACGCATCCCTTTAATTGGTAGGACAAGAGTCCGCAATCAAGCATAGTACTGAAACTGACGTACAAATAATGAACTCCGGTTTTGAGCGTTATACCATAAAACCGGGTTTTATTACGAATTTTACGAGTTTATTTGAAGAGCAAGTGCGGGGTGGTGGAGGCGCGCGCGCCGCGCTTAAGTGATTAAAATCGCGACGGGTGCGCGGAAACAAAGCTGGCGTAATGTTCGGATGAATTTAAATGGAGGAGTGAAACAAAAGGACGGCGTGTCTTGTTGGGGCGAGGTCTGGAGTGATACTGTCTGCGAGCTGTACTTGCAGCTAAGTGCTGGTAAATACTGGCCACTATTACATGTATTTTCGTATATGGAACGACTGACGAAGATTTGAATTCAGAATGTCATTAGAGCAGAGGTTCATTTTTCAAATTGAAAATGACATTTTCGTTTGTTTGTGTAAGAATTCCTTTTTTTCTGTTATTACGTTGAATTTGTTTTTTTCATTAAAGAGAACACTGCTAGTTATTATGTCAATCAATTTAATTAGTTTTTTATACTAAGACATTAAAATGTTTTTACGAAAGACGGGTACGCAAATATCACATTAATCAAAATACTTGCAACGACCAACTACTTGGGGTAGGCTTATTAGTTTCATGTTAAACATGACAAACATCTCATTGTGCTTTAGGACACCACAAAAAAAATATATTTTTCTACGACATTGTTTCTAATAGCGTCTTTTTAGGGTATCGCACCTCAAAAAGAAAAACGGACAGAAACACTTTGTTGTCCATCCGTAAACCCTTTATCTCAGGCACGCGTTAAAAAAAAAAAAAAAAAAATGCATTTATTTCAGTAAGTTTTTACATGTAAGTTGCCGGGGCTTCCCAGAAAGTAATCGAAAGATACTTGTGTTGGGAAAGCCTCGCTCTTCCGATGGAACATAAATTTAGGCTTACTACACCAACAATATGAGTAACAATAATATTACAAAAGTTCCTTAAAAATTAAAAATAAGAAAAATAAGCGTGAAGTGTGTGTGTGTGTGTGTGTGTGCGTGCGTTTGTGTGTGCTAGCGTGTGTGCGTGCGTGTGTGTTTGTGTGAATGTGTGTGTATGTGTGTGTGTGTGTATGTGTGTGTGTACGTGTGTGTGTGTGTGGATGGTAGTTTGATTTGGCCACATAACCCTATTAATTCGTTATGTGAGGTATGTGAGTACATTAAGCATGTATCAAATTCAAGTTACTGTAAGTAGGATTTCCTCCACATCTTCATAATTAAGAGTAAGAAGCCATTCAGTCAGATTTTTCTTACACTCGTACAATTGCATGGGGTATATATTAAGGATACGGTTAATTTTATTATAAACACGGGGGGCTTGGGCCAAATTTTGCCGACTAGCAAAGACGGTACGAGTGGGGTGTGTAGGGGCTACTATATCGCACCGCCTTTTCCTAAGTTTAGCATTGTCGAAAGGTAATGTTTTGTGGTATCTAAGTGTCATGTGTAGGATATATAGTTTCCTGACGGAGAGAAGCTTAGAAGTTGCATATAAGGATTCAGTAGAAAATCTAAAAGGCTTACAGTACATAACTTTAATCAGGGATCGTTGCGCCCTCTCTAGATCTATAAAGTATGACTTAGCTGCACCTCCCCATACTGAAATGCAATAGATAGTTACTGATTGGGCTAGTGCAATGTATATTTTATTCAGCAGCTCAGTACTCATAACGTGTCTAAGACGTTTGAAAACCCATATAAGCTTTCTCACCCTCCCTATAGTTAGTTCAAGGTGAGGGTACCAGGTTAACCTTTGGTCCACAATAATTCCGAGGTATCTAGCAGAGCTAACTTTCTGAATAGTCGGACAACTGTGAGTACAATTACAAGGACTACGACAGGAGTGAATTTTAATTTCAAAGTCAGGCGAAGGCTGCGCGTTTAAGTACGGGGCGAAGCATACGTAGTTAGTTTTTTGGGTGTTTAAAGTAAGAAGATTCTTACTAAGCCAGTGACTAACTCTAGCTAGACCCCCTTCAGCCACCAACCTAACACTCTCCCATGTCTTAGCAGTAAAAATAATAGCGGTGTCATCGGCGTAGGACAGTATCCTCCCACCGACGCTCCTTAGGTTGCAGAGGTCATTTATATATATCAAAAAGAGCGTCGGGCCGAGAACACTGCCCTGCGGGACTCCAAATGTAACGTTTTCTTCATCACTGAGAAAATTACCAATCTTTACCGCCTGCTTTCTATTTTGTAGGTAACTGCTGAGAAGGGAGAGAGCAGAGCCTCGGAATCCTATCCTCTCCAGCTTGCGTATCAGTATCGGGATAGAAACGGTGTCAAAAGCTTTCTTGAGGTCAAGAAAGACTACTAGACATTTGTTTCCCCTATCTATTTCTTTTGTTATTGTGGATGCAAGATCCATGGTGGCATCCAGAGTCGACATACCCTTCCTAAACCCATATTGAGAGGTAGATAAGATGTTGTACTTAGTCAAGTAGCTTATTATTCTAGAGTTCAAAAGCTTCTCAATGATTTTAGAAATAGAGGTCAGCACAGAGATAGGTCGATAGTTGTTAGCTTCGTCGCTATCACCTCCTTTATACACAGGGGTGACAACGGAGCGCTTAAGAAGATAGGGGAAGGTTCCGGAGTTGAAACAAAGGTTGGCAAGGTCTCTGATCAAAGGAACCAAGATCTCCTTAGCTTGTTTTAAGAAAAGGGTAGGGATTCCGTCCCAACCTGGTGAACTCCCCGAGTCTAGGGCCGTCAGGGTATTTTCTACTTCCATCTCAGAGGTGTCTAATAAAACAAAAGAAGACAGATTATCGGTGTCCGTGTCAGTTGGTTCCAGAGGTACGAAGCTATTTGAGATATTCTGAGCCAGGGTTTGTCCAATATTAATAAAAAACTTATTTACATGGTTGGTTGAGGCTTGAGAACATGATTTTATCTTAAGCAGGTTACCATTTGAGCTTTTGGGTGGTTTGTAATGGGTAATTTCATTAATGGTTGACCATAATGCCCTAGGGTTTTTAGCAGATGCTGTAATTTTATCTTTATTGTATTTATTTCTTAGTTTTTTAATAAGGTTTCCACAGAAGGTTCGGTATCGTTTGTAAGTTATTATTAAAATTTGGTTTAGGGGGTTTGCTTTAAGTTTTAGGTAGATTGTATTTCTTAGTCTAATACACCGTAAGGCACCTGTGGTTATCCAGGGTTTTATCCTTCTTATGCTATTCGTGACTATTAAATTTTTGGTGTTGGAGAGTACAGCTGACCTGACCATCTCAATCAGTGCAAAGGCGTAAGTGTCCGGATCTTTCAAGACATTGAAGAAGGATGTGTCAGTATTTATCAAACTATTATGAGCATTTTCATAATTGATTACGGTTTTGTGCTTTTGAGGTACCGTATGTCGATACTTATTTGCGATTGATAAAAGAATAAAACAGTGGTCCGTTACAGTTGTATTTAAAACTGCCGTACAAGCCTTGTTCCTATGTTTGTCCAGGCTCAGAAAGACATGGTCAAGACAGCCGTTTCCTCTCGTTGGTAAGTTATGAGACGGCAACAGTCCATGCAGTGATAGCATATTTAAATAGGTTAATCTATTATTTCTTTCTTGATTAGTATCTATTGGGGAAACGATTAGGTCAATGTTAATGTCACCCAAAAGCAAAACGTTTTTCCTAGTTGTGATATTCTCTAGATAATTATTGAGAGACGTAATGAAATTACCTGCATTTAGGAAAGAAGGTGACCGGTAGATACCTAGTATGGTGTAGTTTGTTAATTGTAACTCCAGACCCGTAGCATTTACAAGATTAAGTTCTCTAAATTTTACTGTTAAATTATTTTTGATGTAAGCAACTACGCCATCACATTGATTAATGTGATTTTTTGTTTGAAATGATGTGTAATTAGCTAATTGCGGTATGTTTTTGTTAGGGTTTAGCCAACATTCTGTAAGAATCAAAATATCTATTTCACGTTTTAGTTGCGCCAGAGTGAGTTGCAAATCGTCAAAATTTTTGTATATGCTTCTAATGTTTTGTGTTGATATACTTAGATTATACGTAGACTTTTCTAACACTATATTTATTTCCTGTATACTGCCCTTAAGTGAATCCGAGGGCTCAATTTGATCAATTTCATTCAGCGTATCAAAACTATCCATTTATAAATATTAAATTAGAACTCTTGGGGTTGCAACTAGGGTAGTTGGATAGTATAGTTAAAAGCAGGTCGCGTTAGTACCGAGTTGAAATTAAAACTAAATTCTGAAGTCTATGGTCCCTTGAAGCTGTGAAAAAATCAACCCTCTTACTAAGCCATGATACGTCACTGCATACAGCCTTTATGTCTGTACAACCTTTCCAGCGCTTCTTATCTGCCCCCATGCACTTTATGGTGCCATTCTGTTTGGCAAACGCATTCTAAAAATGTTTTTGTCAGCGTGTGGCGTATATTGGTAGAGGGTTTGAGTCTTCTGATATTTTTTGGACTATTACTCTTGTTGATATATTTGTGGACTGGCTGCGATCCGCGTAGACCGGGATAAAAAGCCTATGTGTTAATACAGGTAATATACTTGCCAAATTTCAAATCCGTTCAGCAGTTTTTGTGTGCAAGTGCAACAAACTAGAACAACACAACTACAATTGCAACATCTAACTTCTATCTTTTTGGGTTCCGTACCTCAAAGGGAGAAAGAACGGAGCTCCTATAGGATATAGGATTACTTTTTTGTCCATCGATCTATCTGTCTGTCCGTCTGCCTGTCAAGACCCTTTATCTGAGGAACGCGTAAACGTTTCGAGTTGAAATTACAACTACATATATAAAATTCTATCTCTGTAATAAAAACTTAATAATCTTCTAAAACAGGGCTTCCCCCATCTCTTTGCCCTACACGGTCCATTATGATCTTAATTGTTAACTACCACCTAAGTACACATTTTGATAAAGTAATTAAATATTTGAGCATTGAGTATTATAAGGCATCAAAAAAAAACACCGGCAAAAAAAAAGCAACAACAAAATTCCCGTTCGAAATCCACGCGTCGAACTGTTCTATGTTCAAAAGTCATTCAAATAGACATTGACAGTTGTAGTGTTGTGCACACACGACACATCACAAAGAACTCGACTTAACGTGTCCCCCGTCTTGTTAGTGTCGTTCCGATTAGCTGTAGCATGCTGATTGGGGTATCGTCTGATAAACTATACCCCAAACTGTATCGGGGAATTGGGAACGACATCGTCGAGTTTGTTTTTAGTGAGAAAAGTTAGTCAATGTTGTTTACCAATGACAATGGAAAAGATTTTGTACACGTCGCCAAATTTTAGGCTGACTCAATTTAGATTGTAAGAAGAAGAACTGAGAAAAGTAAATGACTTGGGGATCTAAAATGGCCGCTTAAGTAGAATCATTTTAAGATAATAATATGAATTACGTTAAATTCTTAAAATGGTCAGAGACGCAGTTAATACGGTGAATTGTCACTTTGTGACCATTTTACGATGGTAACTTTATTCATATTGTTAACTTAACATGATTCTGCTTAAGCGGCCTTTTTAAATCCCCCTGCTGATCTGAGTTTGGATTTCTACCCGGTTCATGGGTTGCAATATTACATGGGAATTCAATACAGGCAAAAATGTGGGTATGCACCTCTACCTAACCACCCTGTTTACTGTTTAATGTTAAGATGAGTGAGAAACTTTACGTAAAACTTAGTCACGATTAAGTTGAACTTACTCAACCTTTCCACTCCTATAATTGTTAGTTATCAAACAAAATTATTTATTAAACACCAAAAGGTCGTTATACCCCAAGGGCTCAAACTACCAGGCACACATAACTATACAGCATACAAATTCAATACGAAGACACTCATCGTATACGCCCTGAGCGCCTAGCTCGAGCTTCAAGGCCCAGTCTTCGTGCCGGCGGAGTGGCCCGGCTAATGATTTGCACAGCACTACAGAACGCCTTGTATTTATGTCACCCTAGTACTTGCATGCGACGTGCGCTTCTAATATGGTTTAATTATTCATGCAACTTACTACGTTTAGATGTGATTTTTATTTAAAGAGGTAGGGTTTTTCTAAGGTTTCTTTAATATGAAAGTTTTTCTCCGTTTTTAACTAACTACAAAAACCACGAAATTATTAGAAGAAGAAGAAGAAGAAATCATTTATTTGCTAAAATGTAGGTATACAAATAATGGTGGTAAGTTTTACGACGTCCCGATACATTTTGCCTTACGGCATGCAAAATTATTTAAATATACATTTAATAGACGAACATTTAAGTTAAAAAGAACATATTCCTATAGGTACATTAAATTAAAAATAACAACAAATTAAATTACAAATGTCAACGAATTAAACAACTTAAATGGCACAAGTCTTAATCTAAAATCTTAATCATTTAATTAAATTAAATCAATGAATGAATACTACTAATCTAAACAAAACAAAAAATAAAAAATAAATACACAGAAATCAAAATTAATTACAAATGTCGAAAAATTAAATTTAAAAATATTAAAGTAAGCATGTAACATTATTATTATTATGTCATTAAATAATAAAGGAGCAGCAAACACACGGTTAACAGAAAGTATTGTCATTAATAAATTCCTTGATTGAATAATAACATTTTTTTTCCTGTGTGGGTAGACACAGGGTAAAGTCTATTCTTTTGTTTACTCCAAGTTTTAATTGATTTTTATTTATTTTTAATTGTTTTTTTCATGTTTTAATTATATTCTATTGTTTTAAACCACCCAACTCTCACTTAACATTATTTCCAAGTCTTTTTGACACACTATTCTTCTCTACTCACTTTTCTCCTATCCAACCATCTCAATGGATACCAAAATGGCATCAAGTTTTGAAGATCTGGAGCAGCTATTTAACACACGTATGGCTGACTATGAGAACAAGCTCAGAAATGCATCATCAGGATCTGAGCCAGCTCCAGAAATCACTACACTGTCACGTGAGTTCGCTGAATTTAAGAAATTTGTATGGCAGGCACTCACAAAATTAAAGTCTCAAATAGAGTTGCTTACACTTGGGTTTGACAGACATGAAACTATAATGAGACGGAAGGTTTTGTTGTTTCATGGAGTTGATGAGCTACCAAATGAAAAGTTGAACGAAGTGATTCACAATGTCATTACCAACCAAATGAGCTTGTCCGAGGTTAGAAAGGAAAATCTCCATGTCTGTCACCGATTAGGTGCTTCGCAAGGTAAAGCCAGACCTATTTTGGTTAGACTTTACACCACTGAGCACCGTCACTTGATTTGGGAGAGCAAAAAGTCTTTGAAAGGTACTGGAATTACGATATCAGAATTTTTAACACACACTAGACACCGTACTTTCATGGACGCACGCAAGCATTTTGGGGTGCCGAACTGCTGGTCGGTGGAGGGCAGAATAGTGATCGTCACGTCGGATGGTAAGCGTCACAAAATTGAAACTCCGGGTGAACTTCGAGCTCTGGTTTCGCAATTCCCTAAGGCTGCTGGCGACTCTGGTGATGCTGCGCTGTCGAAGGATTTTACTTCCCCTAAGAGTGTCGCCACCACCACGCCTTCAAGAGGCCAAAGAAAGGCGCGACGGCGTAACTAGTGCTAGGATTATTGGTTCATTCATTGGTAAACAGACACCCTAATGTATCCATCCTAATGTACTATGTAATTTTGCCTTATTGTTCGATTGCTTTTCTTTTGTTCTGTACTTTTTATCACGGCCAGTATTTTCAATATTTTAAATTCGCTTTATGTGTTACCTTCAAACACTTTTTTTTCGTGTAGCTTTATTATTTTTTAGTCATGTCGGTGTGTTTACAAAACTTTCATGTCAATTGTCACTGTCATTTTGACATTACCTGTCATTGTCGGAAAGCGTTCCATTCCAGTAATTGGTTGCGGTTCTGACTTGTTTTACAATAATAATTTTGATTTTTTTTTTGTTCTTAAAATAATGTTTATAGTTCTTCGTGTTATTATTTTTTGTCTCGTTTGTTACTTTTACTTGTACAATTTATTTCAACAAATCTAGTGAGTTAGGGTGGTTGTATGTTGAAAACAATCAGCCTTAGTAAATTATAGTCTTGTATTAATTGTATTGCATTATATTGTTATATATTCATCTATTTATATTTATCTATGAATATTGCAGCTGACTTAAATGACAGTTTTTTCTCTTGTTCTTCCTCGACTTGTAGTTTTGTTAGTGCGGACAGTGAGCCTCTTCATACTTTGCATGACAATATTTCCTCTCTTTTTTCAAATTTTCCGAACAATCTGCATATAGCCCATATTAATGCTCAGAGTATCCCAAGCCACTATTCCGACCTTTTGGCCTCCTTTAGCAGTGTGCATCTTGATGCACTTCTGATATCGGAGACCTTTCTTAAACCCTCTCTCCTCTCCGTGCACTACGAACTTCCTGGTTTCGTTTTAGTTAGGAATGACAGAGTTGGCAAGGGTGGTGGTGGAGTCGCCATGTATGTGCGCGCCGATATACCGCACAAAATTGTAAGCATGTCTCCTTCTCAATACTCTGGGTCGGCTGAATCATTGTTTCTGGAAATAACCTTAAATCATACCAAAGTATTGCTTGCCGTGTTTTACTCTCCTAATCTTCATATCAACTATTTCGACAGTTTAGAATCTTCACTCAATAATCTTTGCCCATCGTACGAGCATGTTATTTTAATGGGTGATTTTAACACATGTTTAATTAAAAATGATTCACGTGCTCTAAAACTTCGTTCGCTTCTATCCTCTTTCAATCTCGAAATACTACCTCTTTCTGCGACCCATAACTTTCCAAATTGCACGCCTTCTTCCCTTGATCTTATGGTTATATCTTCGCCACATAATGTTGCTGAGTTTGGGCAGCTCACTGCTACCTTTTCCTATCATGACCTCTTATTTCTTTCTTATCGTATCAAACCTCCTAAGCGTAAACCTCGTTTCTGCTTTCTTCGTAGTTTTAATGGTATTGATTTGGACGCTTTAAAAAGCGATATTGGTGATATCGATTGGACTCAGGTCATCGAGAGCAGCAGTATCGATGCAAAGGTGAACTGTTTCAATACCATTTTGTTAGATATTTATGACAAACATGCCCCGCGTCGGCGTGTTAAAATTAAACATAATCCTGCACCGTGGATGACAGCTGAAATCAAGAATGCTATTGGTCGTAAGGATAAGGCGAAAAGTAGATATAGGCGTAGACCAACTGAACTTAATCTCACTCACTTTAAAGCTATGCGTAATACCTGCAATCGTCTGTGTCGAGATGCCAAGAGACGCTATTTCCACGAATCTCTCGTTAACCGTAACTCCGCTGATGTCTGGAAATTTTTAAAGTCTGTCGGTATTGGGAAATCTTCCACGAATACCTGTACAGGTGTCGACTTGTGCGCTCTTAACCACTTCTTTTCTTTGCCACCTTTTTCTCTTGAACCGAGCGTTAAATCTTCAACTTTGTCGGAACTCTCTAGCTTGCCGTTACCAAACTGTCCACTTTTTGATTTCAGTCCTGTCTCTGAAGACGTTGTCAAAAAGTCTCTTCTTTCCATTTCCTCTTCCGCTGTGGGCCATGATAATTTGTGTTCGAGAATGATCTTGCCCATTATTTCAGAATTGCTCCCCATCCTTACTCACATTTTTAATTTTTCTTTATTCACTGGTATATTTCCCTCAGCTTGGAAACAGGCTCACATAATACCACTTCCTAAAGTTAGTAATCCTTCTTCCTTATCCCACTTTAGACCCATCTCCATTCTTCCTTTCCTCTCTAAAGTTCTCGAACACATTGTTCATGGTCAAATTTCCAGATATCTTTCGTCAAATGCTCTTATTTCTCCTTTCCAATCTGGTTTTCGTACTGGCCACAGTACAGTTACTGCTCTCTTGAAGGTTACTGATGATATCCGCTGGGCTATGGACAATAAATCTCTGACTGTTTTAGTGTTACTTGACTTTAGTTGCGCGTTCAACTCAGTGGATTTTGACGTCCTTCTTGGGATCCTTCAATCTTTTAACTTCTCTGCTTCCACGTTAGCATGGTTCGACTCGTATCTTCGGGGTCGATCACAGTCTGTCCGCCAAGAAGAAATCTACTCTGATTGGTGTGATCTGACTGCTGGTGTTCCTCAGGGTGGCGTTCTCTCTCCTCTCCTTTTCTCCATCTTTATTAACTCTGTTACCAAAATTATCACTTCCAGCTTTCACCTCTACGCAGACGATTTGCAGCTGTATCGACATTTCTCGCTGTCTGATGCTGAATCAGCAATCAATGCCATGAATCATGACCTGGAGCGTATCTACGAGTGGGCTAAGTCGTACGGCTTACAGATCAACCCTAATAAGTCCCAGGCCTTGATCATAGGCAGCAGATATTATCGCACTGCACTTGACCTGTCATCTTTGCCGCCATTATCTCTAGGCTGCTCGACCATTGCCTATGCTGACTCAGCTAAGGACCTTGGTGTCTTAATTGACAGTAATCTTTCTTGGCGAGCTCAAGTGAATGAGGTTAGTCGTAAGGTGCACTTTTCTTTTCATTCGCTTAAATCTTTACAAACCTTCTTGCCTTATAAAACCAAAATTTACTTAGCTCAAACACTGATTCAGCCGATCATTGATTACGCTGATGCCTGCTATTTAGATGCTACTGAAGAGCTATTGAATAAGTTGGAGCGCTTGCAAAACCTTTGCATTCGTTTTGTGTATGGTTTGAGGAAATATGACCATGTTTCTTCCTTCCGCAAGGAACTCAAGTGGCTCCCTATTCGTCTTCGCAGAAACACTCGGATTTTATGTCTCCTCTATAATATACTGTTTAATCCTGCCTATCCCAGCTACCTGCGTGATCGATTCTCGTTTACCCGCCCTCCTGATGCTCTGTGTAGATCCCACCTTAAGTATCATCTTAATTTCCCTTCACATAAAACAGAATTTTTCTCCTACTCCTTCTCTGTTCACGCAGTACGTTTGTGGAACTCACTTCCGCCTAACATTCGAGAATCTAAAACTATATTTATTTTTAAAAAGCAAGTCAAAGAGCATTACTTGTCCTCTTTACTGTAATATTCTGTATAATTAGATATTTTAGGTATGTATATATTACTATCTCAGTATTTATTTTTATATGTGTATTATTTGTATGTAAGTTTATTAATATGATTGTTAATTTAAAATTTTCTGTTTTATCTTTTCCACACACTGTGTCTACATATCTTATCCAACTTTCCTCTCGCAGGTCTGCTGGAAGAAATTTCTTATGAAATAAGCTGTACCTTTGTGCTCTTCTGTCTTAATGTAATGTCCTGTCATGTATTTTGTGTGTGCATAAATAAATAAATAAATAAATAAATAAATAAACATTTTTCCAGTAGCAGTTTTGTTAACTTGTTTTTAAAGATTCTGGTGGGTAATTCTTTTAAATGTGTCGGTAGTTTATTATAAATAAGAGGTCATAATTAATGTCTTTTGTTTTCAAATAAGTCTTGTTTAACCCGTAAGCGTTTTGTTATGCACAATTGCCGATTTAAAACGCACAATTGCCGATTCAAAACACACATTTTTCGCATTAAGAATCAAACACAACGAGAAAAAACATTATCTTAATCACCGCTCCCATACAACAACCATTTGTAAGACACTGTCCATTCACACCATCAATAATCTCCATACAATATTAAGCATATCAGACCGACAAGTACGCACCCTTGTTCCCAAGATCTGAGGAAGACACCTATATCACGGATATCCGTAGTTTAATTATCAACGGCTCGGCTACCCGGGTAGTGAGAACCCGGGTGCTAGGGTGGAATGTCCTTTGTTGTATGTCAAACGTTATCGTCCCTATAACTTCCAACTGGCGTATAGATTAATTTGCAATAACATTCTTCAAAAATTTCTTGGTGTTAGTAGTTCTGGAGAATGCGGTTGACTAATTGTGTGATTAGACAAGGGGTAACGAAATGGAAGTGACTGAGGGTCTGTAGGTACGGCGATTAGTGTTAAATTGAGCGCAAAAAGGATGGATGATATTGTTTACAAGGAGTCTGGCAGCAATGAGTTGGTATATCTCTTGAATGTTCGAGTCAGTTCGAGAAAGTCGTTTGGTACTGGCCACATAAAAATAGGGATACAAAGATCGTTTATCGCAGGGAATAGAGGAGATATTTAAGTCAGGGTGTGCTCTAAATAGATACCATAGCACCGGAACACAAAGGGCAAAAATTGGGTGGGTAATAAAATAAAATGGTAAAAAAATTGTGTTAGCACCGTATTTGGAGTAAACAATGAAACCTTAACATAATCTCACGCTGTGTTATCTCCAAAAGGGATAGGAAGAGACGAGTAGGTACCTACATTTGGCCAGTCATGTCCCGTGTAATAGGGGGTGGACCATCAACCGAGTACAAACCCTGACTTCGAGAAAGTCTTGATGGAAAAACCCTCATAATAACACTCTCCTCGAACACAAGACCTCACGCTCAGCAGTCGAGTTTGCGACCACTAGACTAACAATTAAGCCATTATTAATCAAAAATTCTTACTAATTAAATAAAAGCGAAAGAAAGTTTATTTGTTTGTTACGTTTTCCCACCTAAATGGCTATACCGATTTTAATGAAGTTTGGTACTGAGATAGTTGAGTGAGACCCTGGAGACGGACATAAGTTAATTTAAAAAAATATCTATAAATGAGGGAGAAAGGGGGAAGAAAAAGGGAAACATAGCTTTGATATTACAATAAATAAGGAGCTAGGGCAAAAACTACACGTAGGAGGATACCTGCAAATCAGGAAAGGGGCTTCGCTGGCGTTAAATTCGGGGTGTTACCTCGAATTATATAATAAAAGTAAAAAATCATCACACTAGAGTTATATTCAACAGAAGTATACAAATCCTTGTGATTTTCATCCCACTTGCGTTGTAAACGGGTGTGTACGTCGTGATAATTAATTCATGGCGGTCTGTGGGGGTGCCGGGTGGTGTCGGGGGGTGTTGGAGGTGTCTGGAGGTGTTGGGACCGAGGACTGCCGAACTACAATTAGCTGCGGCATTCGTTACGTCATGCATGGAAGTTTCGGTGTGGTGCAAGTGAGTTACTTAATGGAACACGAGATTTCGAGCTTTAATTTAGACTTAGGGACTATTTATGTTTTTGAAAGTATGTCAATTTTGACGTCGTTTTCTTTCCGCTTGTTTTTCATAATAAAAAAAAACAACAAAAACCTGAGTAAAACTCTGACACCAGGATGCGATAACCCGGGGGTTGCGAATTGTTCGAGAGAGAGATAGAGAGACACTGCGGCTCCGGAACACAAAGGGCCAAAGAAGGAACATGGATGGGTTTTAGTCAGTAAAATTCTGACACTTCCTCCTATCAGCCCAGACTAAAAAAAAAATGGTAGATTTATTGCCTAGATCTTTGGGTCTTTTACAGGAATAAAAGAAACTAGCTGAAGAATATTTATAGCCAATACCTGAAAAAAATGCACAAAACACTTATGGGTGTATTTTTAGGTACAGCTTTAAAGGGACTATGTTACTTACACTTTCAATATGGAACTTTACAAGCTATCTTTGGTCTAGTTTAAGCACTTAATTATCTTTCTTCTTATATGAAAAATTCTCGTGTCACAGTTTTAGTTGCCATACTCCTCCAAAACGGCTTGACCAATTTTTATGAAATCTTATATGTTTATTCGGTAGGTCTGAGAATCGGTCGTAATGAATTATTCATACCCATAAGTGATAAGGGAGGCCCTCTTTAGAAGAGGACCTGAGCAGCGGGTGAAACCGCTGGGCAAAGCTAGTTAGTAATTATATAAATTCTTGGGTTTGGAATTAATTGCACGAAAAGTAATATAAACACGTCTGCTGTAATGGAGATGTTCTAAAAATACACAATTACTTTAAAAACAAGCTCAAAATCACGGAAGAACAAAAAATTATCATCTACTATTTCAATCTCAGTAAATAACATTTCTATTACTTACAAAACCAGACAACAATTTCCTGACAATAACAAACGAAAAAAAAACAACAAAACGGCAACACAAGGCAATACAGGCGTTATATTAAATTATGGGCACCTTTTCAATGACCTTTTCAAAGGTTAACAAAGAGAGAACCCCGATGCTTGCGGCCACACGTTTTGATATATTTCACGGTGACCGCAATCCCATTTGGTAAGAAACCCTAATTCTACTTCGACAATGGTGGAGGCTGAGATGTTTACCTCTAAAGGTGGTGGATCAGTGATAGCGAGGCGGAGGATATAAGATGGTATTACTATTATTCATTGTAGACTAGCTTCCGCCCGCGACTTCGTCCGCGTGGCATAGTTATTTTGGGCTAACGCTAACTTTAACCTGCGTGATAATCTAAAAAAAATATTTCTCTCCCCTTTTCTTCCCTCTTTCACCCCCTTTTCTTACTTTTTGTACCAACATTCATCAAAATCGGTTTGCCCATTAAAGCAGAAGACGTAACAAAAAAAGAAACTTACTTTCGCTTCTATAATATTTGTAAGGATGAAACAACATAACATGAAACAATAAGGGTTCTGTTTTTTTTCTTTTTGAGGTACGGCACTCTAAAAACGAACTCCTTAAAAACGATGGGTTCATATTCTTAAAGCTATATATTTCGTAGTATGTTATAGTATAGCTTTGTCTGGATTTCCAAGACCCAAAACTCAGTAATTCCACTGCGAGTGATGGACTCTGTCGGGCGGTAAGAAGTAACAAATAACATTTTGTCGCTAGTCCTATTAAATGAAACCGTTCTATTGTTGCTTTAATACCTTATAGACTACTTGAGACACCCGAATTTGTTCGGTAGTATTGGTTATGGGAATTTTAGCTTTATGGACTCGTTTTTTGGAGGTTTTAAGTTGATTAAGTTCCAACTCGTTAAAGTTAGAGTTCACTCAATCAAGATTAGTTTTCACTTTTATTAGCAAACTTTACTACACACTGTACATAGCTTTCTTCATCTATATACATATATAAAAGAGAAAATCACTGACTTACTCATCCATCACGAAATCTCAGAAACTACAAATGTTAGGAGTCTAAATTTTTTGCATGAGGTTCCTTTTTAGGGCCTAGGTGCTCATTAAGACGAGATTTTGCAAAATGTAACCCATTAAGGGGGTTATATATGGAGACAAAGCTTGTATGGGAGAACGCCATTCTTTAGTTGGATTGATTGAAATTATGCATAGGCATTCATGCACGAAATTAATAACACTATACCATCATCATAATGATATACCATCACGCTTTGACACGATGAAACGGAACAGCGGACGAAACTGTACAGCTAGAAAAACATTAATATGACTAAAATACTATTTCATTTATAGGGATTTAAAATATGTTGTACAGAAATTTTCTGAAATTGAATTCAATTTATATTTTTTACATAAAAACTAGCGCTCTCACAGTTCGTAAAAAAAATAAACAACGAGCAGAAAAAATGTACGAAACGAAACTGTGAAATAAAATAAAGTAAACAAAAACTTCTCGTTCAAAAGTCGTGTTTTTGTATCGTGGAGAACAGTAAAAACCACCAGGATAAGTAAAACTGTACCCTTAGTACCATAAAAGAACTCGAAACTTTTTCTAAAACATTGATTTTAACGAAGACATAATGTTCCGTTAATATTTAAGAAGGAAAATAAAGAAAAAACTTTGTTTTATTTCCTTGTAGAGTTCCTTACCTCGAAAGCCAAAAACAGAAGCTTTATCGGATCACTTTGTTGTCCATCTGTACAAGACCCCTTATTTCGGAAACGCGTGGAGGTATCGGGTTGAAATCACTTATATTATAAATGAATATATCTTTCACGACAAATCGGATGAACGGATCTTGGTGAAATTAGGTACAGAGGTAGATTATGGTCCGCAATAACACATGGGATATTTTATTTCGATATCACACGGGCGAAGTCGCGGGCGCCAGCTACTTAAAATTATATATTATGTACTCAAGTTTATGATCAATTGAAGCTGTGACAAAATCAACTCTTTAAGTTTAAGGAATCAAAAGATTGTACGGAACCCTCAGTGCGCGAGTTCGACTCACACATGGCCATTTATTGAAATTGAAGTGTTAACTTTTTGTCGAAAAACAAGGTGCTTGTCTATTTCTATAACGAAACGGAATATAAAATAAAAGTGAGGCAAAAATCGGTTGCCGGGGAGCGTAATTGGTCCTCGATGTAGCCAGACATTTTATAAAGCATCAAAAAAATAGGCACTGAATATTATTTCCGCTGAAAAATATAATGAAATGATTGGGACCGAAGCTGTTCAGGCGTAATATGGATTGCGATTTAATGAACATTCAGTAATAGTGCTGTAGTTAGTTGGAATGAACTTTTACTATTAAAATACAGACTCATTTTACCTGCGCAGCATGTGGTTTGCAGAAGACAGACAGGTTGTCAGACAGGTAGTCAAAGGCTCGAAAGTATGACAGCCAGTCTTACCGAAGGGTATCGTATTATTGTATTACTGGGTTGTGGAGGTCAGATAGGCAGTCGTTCCATGTAAATACTGGTATTAAGCTGCATCAGTCTGAAACCCTGCCTAAACATATTTGGAAAAAGATTATGGGACTTGCAATCAAGAAAAAAAGCTCTGAAAAAGAATCTACAGATATTAAAGAATTTACTCGCCCTAGCTTATTCTAGAGTCCAGAAATGCGCAAATATTCTGCATGTATATAGAATCAAATATGCACTAGAACCATGTACCATGCACATTCGTATGCCAGCCCAATTCAACTAAAATGTCGATATATTTCCCGATACAAAGGAATGGTATTCACGCTGTTATTTGAATTGACGTTCAAAGTGGCAATATGTCTATATCAAAGAGGGAATTCAAGTTATTTACGTCATTGCAACATTGTATATTCATACAAGCTTTTGCCCGCGGCTTCGCTCGCGTTAAATTCGGGGTCAACACCTGTAGTTTTGCCCTTGCGCCTGATTTATTGTAATAGCAAAGCTAAATTTTCCCTTTTCTTCACTCTTTCTCCCTCATCAAATGTCCTATATCCGTCGCCATGGTTCCAACTATCTCTGTACCAAAATTCATTATAATCGGTTTAGCCATTTAGTCGTAAAGAGGTAAAAAACAAACACTCACTTTCGCTTTTATAATATTAGTAAGGATAGTAAGAGTGAGAAGTACAGCTGATATGGTTATTACTGGTTGTTTAATAGCAGGTGTGGTCATTCTTTTTCCAGGAATGAGGAAAATGTTGGGTAATATTGTCAGGATTATTTGAGTATGAATGTGAAGGGTAAACGAGTAGAGGAAGACTAAAGAAACGATGTGTGGACTGTGTGATCATATGGCTAGGATAGGAGATGATTGTTGAGAAGACGAGTAATATTAATGTATTAGGTGTGCCCAGCCGTTTCAGCAGTAGCGTGATGGTATACGTCAGATTTAAATAATTCAAAAAGTAATTTACAGATACTGATATAGCCTTGAACACGAAGTACTTTATTCTGATAAGCATTAATATCATAATTATGTAAATAACTTTCCAATAAACGCTTAATGAATGCCAATTTTTAATAGTATTAAAATGGATATAGTATGTTATCCTTAAGAGATAGATAATCGTCACCGCTGACTTTTTTGTAGGACTACCTATATAAGATACAAAATTCTACCATAGGTACATTATTTTGTTATATCTAAAAAGGTTAAGGCAGCGTTTTCGTTGAAATCTCCCAGACAGCATATTTTTTGTCGACATATTCAACAAATATCGTTAATGTGTGTACATTAACATTGTTTTTGTATTGATTTCTGTGTAGAAATCAATACAAAAACTTAACAAATTATATACTAAAACCTTCCTCAAGAATCACGCTATCGAGTGGAGAAAATCGCTTGAAAATCGGATCAGTAGTATTTGAGTTTATCGCGAACAACTAGCTAGACAGACAGACGCGGTGGGGACTTTGTTTTATAATATTGATGATGATAGATGGAAGAAGAAACATGCTGCGATGACCGATTCCAAATAAATTGAGATAAGGATAGGAAAATGTCGTTGAATAGTTTTATTTCTTTTTGTAGAACGTTTTCAATTGGCTAATCGATTCTAAACACAAGTAACATTCTACAGAGTACCTTTTTTATGGATCGGAAAACATCAATTAACTTCCCCCGCTCTGGCGGGAAGGAGTGTCAGACTTTTACCTTGTTCCATTTTTTGTGTTCCGGGGCCGCAGTATCTCCTTCGAGCAACCCGCAACCCCGGCAGGTAGGTATGGCCCAACAACACTTTTTCAAATGCATTGGCTCAATCTTATTGTATTCAATTCTGACATTGGTCTTCAGTCTGTAAGCTGACCCCAATTAAAGTTGCAAAATACTACGCATATGACCTACTGTATTCGAAATACTGTACAAGTAATATCTATTTCAAAGTCCAACATACATTTAATGTAGCATACCAACGACCAGAGACAACATTCAAGTAGCTGTGTCCTGTTGAATTTTCTTGCCGGCTGAACAAACTATTTGTGCTCTTTGGTCACGTAGGCAAATACAGCGGCTTAGCTACGTTTGTTTTGGACCAGGATAGCCCAGTGTTAGTATTCTGAGCTTAGTACGGCCCGGCCATTCCGTGCTTGGTCGGGCAAACTCGGCCGTCTTCGGATAATGTCTTGTTGGGCAAATACGAGTTGACAAAATACTTGCGGGAAGAATGATAATGCCAGTAGATGTTTCAATTTCTGTTTGTGAAGTTTTAGAATAATTTTGTTGTTTTTTGTGTGGTTTAATTTCAAGTATTTGCTTGTTCAAGTAATACCTAACGCTAAGGAGCTCATGGCTAAATAATAGCAGCCGCCCGGGTCAATCTTTAGGTAATGCCGCGCTGGCCTAGGTTGGTCTGTGGATGGGTGACCACCCGTTACATACCGAGTTTCTCCATGCGTCGGAAAGCACGTTAAGCTGTTGGTCCCGGCTGTCATTTGTAAATCTTTGACAGTCGTTACAGATAGACACTATAGACAGTGGACCGAAAGTCTGACAACCAGTCAGTGGGTTAAGGGTTATCGTATTGCTCAGTAAAATCTGGGTTGTGGAGGTCAGATACGCAGTCGCTCCATGTAAAGTACAGATATTCAGCTGCATCTGGTAGACTGGAAGCCGACCCCAACATAGTTAGGAAAAGGCTAGGCAGGTGATGATGAAGAAATACCTATCACTGTATTCTCAATAGCGGCTCCTAGCAGGGTTTAGGATAATGGATGTAACTTACCGATGCTACTCAATATACGTAGATACGTAGGTTAGATATTGATATGTACCTGGAAAGAAAAAACGGCTCATTAGCATAAAATGTTAATCAACAAAAATATTTGGAAGCCTTTAAGCTGTGCCCAGCGGTTTCGTTTAGTGGCATGCTTAATAGGGAAGATCTTAAACTACGGGTCATCACGACACATCATTATTTCAGTAAACTAATTTTAATTTAATCTTAATCCAAACTAATATATTATTATAAATGCAAAAGTAACTCTGTCTGTCTGTCTTTCTGTCTATCTGTCTTTTCTTCACGCCTAATCTACTGAACCGATTTGTGTGAAATTTGGTACAGACATAGTTTGGAACTTGAGACAGGACATAGGATAGTTTTTTATTACAAAAAATTAAAATAAAATTTATTCCGGACATACAGCGCCATCTATTGGTCAAAAGTCGGCATAAATTCAGTACTATAAATGTCGAGCTGTTAATATGTCTGTTAAGATGTCCTGCCGGAAGTCACTATTCCACGCGAATGAAGTCGCGAGCAAAAGCTAGTTATATTATAAAACCGAAAGTTTGTGAGGATTTATGTATGTTTGTTGCTCTTTCACACAAAAACTACTGAATGGATTTTGATGAAACTTCACAATAATATAGCTTACATATCAGAATACCACATAGGCTACAATTCATAAAAATATATTGTATATTCTATCAACATGGGAGTGAAAACGCGGGGCGCAGCAAGTAATAAATAAACCTGTCTTTAACCAGCAAAGCCAATATCTTTTTAACTTTTAATACCACAACGAACCTTGAAAACTACAAAGAAGTTAATCGATTAGAAGGGATTCGCATAACCGCAGTGTCGGCAAAAAGTTATCGATGTCACCCATAAAGGAAACCCCGTTAGTTACCACACGCCTTTGTGTAGACAGGCCCGAGGGTTTATAGACGACTAGCTGGCGCCCGCGGCTACAACCGCCTGATGATCAAAAAAAAGTATCCTATGTGTTATTCCACACTATAATCTACCTCTGTGCTAAATTTCATCAAGATCCATTCAGCCGTTTTGAAGTGAAAGAGTAACAAACATTCGTTCATACATCCATCCATACATCCCCACAAACATTTGCATTTTATTTTAAAACGTTGCCCCACACCAGGAATTTCCCATGTATCGTGGGTGCGTTTACAAACATCTAAATTCACAAACACAAACAGCCAGACCCGAAACAACTACCTGTAGGCCATACAAATATTTATTCCGTGCGGGGATCGAACCAGAAACACGCAGTGCAGCAGTCGATCGCTCAGCCACTGCGCCAACCGTGCCGTTGTATTTATAATATAACTAGCTTTTGCCGGCGGCTTCGCTCGCGTTAAATTTGGTGTAACACGGTTCCCCGTTCCTGGCGTCCCTATTCCTTTTCTTCTGCTTCAACCTTTGATTACCCAATGCTAAGTGTAGGTCAGTTATTTATCTAGCTTCCGCCCGCGACTTTGTCCACGTGGTATAGTTACTTTGGGCTAACGCTAACTTTAAACCACGTGATGATCGAAAAAACAATCTCTCCGCTTTTCTTGCCTCTTTTTCCCCTTTTTTCACTTCTTGTTATGCCTATGTCCGTCTCCAGGGTCCCAACTATGTCTGTACCAAAATTCATAAAAATCGGTTCGGCCATTTAGACGTGAAGACGTAACAAACAAACAAACAAATTCACTTTCGCTTTTATAATATTAGTAAGGATTAACAGAAAATAAATTATAAATTAACACAGTCAAGTCGACTTAATAAACACCATTTTAATTTTCAACTAATGACAATTTAGATAGTCTTATACCAAGTTATAAACATATAAAAATAACAAAATTGCAGTGTTTCGCAATGAAACTGCAGTACCTTCGCACCTATGAACCGTTGGCAACAACTTATTATAACTTGGAAAAGAACCGGCGTGGCGACAGCGCTGAACTACGGAATTAAGTTACTCCTATGTATACGTACGATGAACCTAAGTTGTGCGTTAGGTTCACATCCCGGTCCAGACTTTTGGATTGCTTTTGAAGCCTAGTAAGGAAAATATTTGTCCTGAGAAATGATTTATGTTTTTAGTTTACCTCAAAGCAGATTGCATTCAGATTCAAAGCCAAATAAACATAGAAAGCTAGTACGAACACTATCAAATTTAACAGCATTTAAAAAAATACCGCCTTTTTGGTCAAGGGCGCGAATGCTGAGCAAGAGATAATATTGGGTTTTTCAATCAGGAATTAAAATAAATATAAAAAAAAACATATTGTTCGAAGGAGCACAGCTGTTCAATGATCTACTAAATTGTAAAAATATAAACACATTCAACCCAAAACCAAGAAATCATGTACAGACGCCTTGCACATCAAGCTACTACATTCTGTCAGATTTCTTTGATAGATTTTCGACTTTATTTCTAAAGTATTAGGTTCAAGGTTCACTGGGACAAATTGACAGTGTCGGGTAGCTTGACCTGCCCTCTGCTGGCGTCTGTACATGAAATGTAGTCGTACCACTAACCACCAACACGTATCCGAGGTAAACATATATTTATTAAGATTATTTTGTATAATCTCAACATGAATGATGTAAATACGTTTCTATAAAAATATTATAATTTAAAAGTGTCCATGGAGTTGCCCATTCTTTTCCACAGAGATCAACGCTTTGGAATGGGAAACTACAGTACTTTCACAAGTTATTATGCCTTGTGACCGGGACTGTAGATTCATTTTGTTTCTTGACATTCAAAAGTGCCTGTAATGGTCTAATTGAAATAAATGCTTTGATTTGATTGATATCTCATTGTAAGTGAACCTATTACTTGTTCTTTTTAGAGTAAATTCTTTAAACCTAAACCTAATTATTAGTAGTAGCCATAGTCTGGATTTGTACCCAGTTGATGGCAATAGGCTCACCCCCTATACTACATGGGACCTCTATGTATTTGACGAAATGTGGGTGTAATATTAGGTACACCTCTGCCAGACACTTCGGAGATTACAGGCGTGTTAAGATAAATCATTCCTAGTACAACAACCAAGACTGTACAAATATAGTCAATTTTTTTTTTTCTAATAATCTATTTTCCTACTGAAGTTATGTTAAGAAAGAAACTAAATACATTTATTTGGAACACGCCACGAGTGCACACAGTAATAAACAATAAAAGAAAAAATAAAAAACCAAATAATAATATGCAACACTGTGTGCCTCATGGCTGCGCCAAAAAGGCCCAGTTCAGCAAGAAATTTCGGGCAACTAGTCCCAAGTACACTACATTTTAGATAGCTAAACATTCCCAATCAACAAAAACTCTAACAACGAATACTCTAAAGAGTTTAAAGTATGCGAACAACTTTAAAATAAAATTTCTGACTCACTAAAGACAGTATCTCTCCACGAACCTTGCTAATCAGCATAGTTCGTCTCGACAGGAGATCAAAATTTCCTCACTTTTCTACCTCGCATAAATACAATTTCCTTCCATCAAAGTGACTTCGCTTTAAATCTACTTCGCAATGTTGTATAAGTAACTTCATTTTGCCATGCCCCCGCACAATTTCCTTAGAAATTGAAATACAGAGTTGGATCCTTAGAACGTAATGGTGACTTGCATGAGTAGTTATTTAAGTAGATAGTTGTTCGAACATTGCGGTTTCGAAAAACTATCTACTTAAATAACTACTCATGCATTATTTTTGGCGATGAATTTCACACTTTTGTGATAAATTTCACATATTTGCCATGAATTTCACCATTTTGTAGAGAATATCAATCTTTTGTTATGGATTTCATACTGAAAGTGGTGGGCGATAATGAAGCTAAAAAACTTGCTGACTCAGTTTGGAACTATCGACGCTCTTAGAAAAAATGTAATGGGCTCATTTTTTAAATATGATATTTAAACCAGTAATTCCCGAAAGGTTTGGGAATTATTATAACTATAATAAAACCACATTTCGCCAGTCATGTTTAAGCGTCAAGACTTGCTTTTACATACTGTTAGCTATTACATAGGTGATTAATTAATATACATAGGCAAGCTTGTTTATTCACAAACAAACCAACAATTATACAATTCCTTTGACATATAAAAGCGTAATATTAATCTAGTTAAAACACCACCCTTGATACAAGCACTAATAACAGAGGGAAAAATAGAGTTTTCTTTTGTAATGATAGGGTATATTTTTCCTTTTTTTATTTCTGTTCTTTTAAAAGAGGTTTTATAGCGATAATTGTATTGAAGAGAAACGATAATAGGACCTCTTTGTAAGTGTTAATTGGCTTTAATAACTTCTTTATTGGTGTTTAGATATTCTGTGAGTTTGGTTGTGGTATTTTTTTTTTAAGTCAAACTGAGAATTGAATGTCTAGTCTTCAGTTGTAATGCTGGAGGACTCGACTAAATGAAACTGCTAAATTTCTATACGAAGACTGTTTATTATAGACTGGAACTTTTTTTACAAATGGGAAATCACCAAATAACTTCCCCCGCTCTGCGCAGAGCCGCGGTATCTCTTTCGAACAACCCACAACCCCTGGAGGACTAGTATAAAAATAAATGCAAGCATTTGAGACGCAAAATCCCTTATCAACTAGTAACGCCATACGAGGATATTCTGTGATAATAGTAGATTATTAACCAAGGGGATAAAGCAGTGTCTTCTGTCGCGGGTGACGATTAAATCGCGAGCGTAACAAAGGACTCGAGGTTTACTCCCGAGCGCAGCGAGGGTGCTAAAAACTTAAATCACGAGCGAAGCGAGGGATTTAAGACGAGTCCTGAGTGTAGCGAGAAATTTAAGTTTACCCAAGAATAAGACAGCTTTATCACCGAGGAAAATACTCTACTTTTCGTACCATTTGCGAAAAAATTAACACAGTAATAATATGAGATAAGCATTTATTAAAAATAATGACATTAAAAGTAAAAGTTAACATTCGAACATTGGTCCAATTATGTATAGAGAGAGCTACACTTTTGTTTGGTACATTTATTGTTGATGAGTATAATTGCGGCAGCATTTGCACTGATGGAGTCCGGCAATACAGTGTCAATGTATTTTTAGAACATTAACTTATTTATAAAAATTAACTTAACGTTTATGTACCTATTTGAAGAAAACAAAATCGCGACAGATTCCTAGATTAATATGTTTTGTCGGAAAAGCAAAGGCATCAAGCTCATACGACCTCGTCGGATTTGGTAATTTTATTTAATAATCATAACTGCATATAATTAATTGCGTATTCCTTTTTAAAAAAGATGCTTAATACTTTATAAATACAAACTCAATGGTGTAAACACAGATGTAGTTCAGTATTAAGTATTCCAATTTTAAATCACATTCTCTCCCTAGGGGATGAATGAAATTCAGTACAATTTTCTTTCCCTGTTTTTGACAGATTAAAAATGACTATTGTTATGTTCGCTTTTTGGGGCATAGAATGTCACTTTTTTGAGCAAGTGGTACGAAAAAGTGATTTACAGGTCATTTACCTGTATTGGTAACGAGATTTATTCTTAGTGTCAGGTTTTATATCGGTAAACGTATATTTATGAAGTTGTATTTGTTTGTTTAATTAATGTCCTAAGAGGTAAATAAAGGTTTTTTTCCGGAATTATTTGCATACGTCGCAGTAATTTGACGACACAGTTGGCGCAGTGGCTGTGCGATCGACTGCTGTGCTAATTGTCGCGGGTTCAATCCCGCACGGAACAGATTGTATGGCCTACAGATAGCTGCTCCGGGTCTGGCTGTTTGTGTATGTGAGAACCGCAGCAGTCGATCGCTCAACCACTGCGCCAACCGTCCAGTCAATTGGCAACTAAAGTCTTTCACAGTTATCAATGCCTTGTGACTGTGACTATAGCTGAAATTTTATTGTTTAAGTGTCTGTACTTGAAGTAATTGCTTTGATTTGGAGTTGATTTGATTTGGAGTCTGGATTTGGGCCTCCTATTAAATGGGACTTAAACAAATAATTTGCGAATGGTGTCTCTATTTTCTTGCATTTAAAGAAAAGACTCACTTAGTTCAAAAACAATAATAAGGCCACACAACCCGTTAACATATCAAAAACGCACCAGAAATGACAAAACGCTCAAAATGGTACCTTCCACCCCAAATGATAAGCATGACTTTACATTTTAAGCCGTGTTTACACCGAAGGCCTCCCTGTGGCCTTTACAGAAATCCATTAAGCTGAGACCCCATGATATATCGCCTGAAACTGTCACAATTGAATTATCTACGTGTGCAAATTGTAGTGAAATGGGCCTATCTGGAGGGTTAGTGGTTTTTGTGTTGTAATGTTGTTAGTTTTACGTGTTTTGTCCCGTTTGGGTTGGTGGGAAAGGAATTTTGGATAGGAGCTGTGATTGTACGGGGTTTGGCAAAGTAAGATTTTACACGAACCTTAAGCAGTACTTAAACGGAAAGAACTACAAAACTTTCTTTATTAGCTATTTAGCTTGCGATAAAGGCAGGAGACTAGTGATCCGGGATTGCGGGCTGTTTGGAAGAGATACCGCGCCTCCGGGACATAAAGGGCCTTCAGATAGTTGCTCCGGTTCTGGCTGCTTGTGTATGTGAGTTTAAATACGCGTAAACGCACCCACGATATAGGATAAATTTCTAGTGTGGGGCAACGTTGAAAAAAAAATACTAATACTGTTGTATTTATAGATCTTTGTCATAAATGACAATGAGGAGCTCGTGGCTAAATAATAGTAGCCGCTCGGGTCGATCTTTAGGTACTAGAAGTACAAACTACAAGAAAGAACAAGTTATTTGATGATTGCCCATCCGCAAAAAAGGATAATGATGATAATGATATTATTAATAACGTTTGGAACGGGATATTTGACCATGTTTATTATTTAATGTAAGTTTCCGATATTTCGGAGCTATTTTAAATACCATGATCACAGATAAACTGACGTTATCACGTACATTAATCGACCTAAAAAAAGGAGACATACACAACAACAAAAAGGACTAACAAATTGAGAACCTCCACATTTTTTAAGACGGTTAGAAAAAAAATAGAAGTAAAGTGTTTGACGTTATCACCTTAAATGGAGAATATCGTCATGTTCGTGAAAATGGCCATCATTTTACGATATGCAGCTATTTAAACACAAATATTTATTTAGTCATTTCACTGACGGAGCTCATATTTATTACCGGACATTTTCAAGTTTCAAATTAAATTCCTTTAATTAAGAATTATGTCATAAACAGCATAATTAAACTCTTGTCCGTTTCTAGTCTAACGTTGAATTTAATTCAGCATCATAAAATGTAAAAATACTTGGCTTCCATTCCGTTTTGCAGGTAATTAGAATACCAAGGTACGTTTCTCTTGACGTTTTTAGGATTCCGTACTTCAAAAGGAAAAAAACGGAACCCTTACATGATCGATCACTTTCTTGTCCATCTGTCTTTCGAGAACGCGTGGAGGTATCGAGTTGAAATTAAAACCATTTACTGAAGTCTGTAGTCCCTTGAAGCAAAAATCAACCCTCTAAGTTTGTTTTTTTTTTAAGTTACGTTTGTGTAAAGTAAGCAATGACTTATTGTCGGGCTTACGCCGTCCTCCCATACTAAAGTACTAACGCTGTAACAACAACATTATAAAACCAAATGATTTTTAAAAGAGTAATGGAGATTTACTGTGGGAATCAACCCTCGAAGTCTACGCAGTCAAAAGATATGGCCGTTTAAATCGCAAGTTTGTACGGAACCCTCGGTGCGACTCGCGCTTAGCTGGTTTTTTTTACGTTTTTTCTTCACCTTTGCATAAACCACCAGCTGATTTTTATTCGAGTTCGTTTTTTTATGGTTTCAAAAAATGCTTTGGATCTTTTCTTCTAAGGATTTCGTACTGCTTCGTTTCAGCTGCTAACATCGTACAAGAATTTCCATATTCCAATATTTCATCAAAGATTAATAATTAAGTTGTACTCATTAAAATGAACGTGTCTTTTCAAAGAATTAAGAAAATACTGATTGATAATAAATAGGACCTAGTATATTTATTATTGACATGGGTAGTGGTAAAATGTTCAGAGATAAACTGTTACTTACGGATATCTTAAGCAGAGATCACCGCCTGCCGGGGTTACGGGTTGTTCGAAAGAGATACCGCGGCCCCGGAACATAAAGGGCAATGGAAGGAATATGGGTGGGTTTAGTCAGTAAGTCCGTATTTAATGACTTCCTATCCGCAAAAACAAATTATATCTTCCGTGATTTGTTACCCGGGATTGTCGGAATGTTATTTAGTAATAGTGTTCTATGCACGTCATATCTGCATTTATCATTTAACTTGGTACTTAATGAGTGGTCACCCATCCCTGGACCAACCTAGCCAAGAGCGGGGATACCCAGAAGAAGACCCGGTTGTTCAAATTTAGCCACGAGTTCCTCAAAGCACATAATCTAAGACCAACCAAATGTATTCAATTAACCAAGTCCTCACTCATCACCGGATATAGCGTGATGGTACAATACTATAAACTTTACAACTTAAGCAGCAGTCGTGACCGAATGAATGAACGAGACCGGATGCGAGCTTTTTATGACCGTTTGATTGGTAGCACTGTTCGTGGTACTTCCGGGTATTAGAGAATGGTATGAAGCTAGTCAAGTGGTAGCTCTAAACAAGTCTTTGAGTTTCACTGTTCGGTTAAATACGACAGCTTGAGAATTACCTCCTGGTGATGGATTCTTGAGATATGACGACTCTTGTTGCAGTGGGGCCTGCCAGGGTTGCGGGTTGTTCGAAAGAGATACCGCGGCCTCAGAACATAAAGGGCAATGTAAGGGACATGGGTGGGTTTTTGTCAGTACAAGTCCGACACTCCCCTCCGCTCCGCCCAGAGCGGGGTAAGTTATTTGATGATTTCTCACCCCAAAAAAAGACGCCTCTTGTTATAAAGCAAAGTAAAAGTATCTATGACCACGCCTTTTAAGTGCGACTTTAAGACAAATAAATCCACACAAGTATTTACAATTTGGGTACAAGTAATTTTTTTTTAAATCCTATTACCGCATGTAGAATTTCTCCTGTATCGCGGTTGCTTCAAATAGATATACTTATGTAAATATAAGACCCCGAACAACTAAGTGTACGTCATACAAATATTTGTTCCGTGCGGGGATCGATCCCACGACACGTAGTGCAATAGTCAACCGCTAATTCACTGCGCCAACCTTTGACCTACCTACAGGTAGTTGTTCTCGGTCTGTCTGTTTTGTGTATGTGAGTTTAAATGTTTGTAATTGCACCCACGATACAGGAGAAAAAGCGGGCGAAGCCGCAGGCGTCAGCTAGTATAATTTAAAAAAAATGCCGCTGTAATCGGGAGCAGGGTCCAATCTACATTATAACATTCTCATATCCCATAACTGTCAGATATAATTTAGCGTTAACCAACAATATAAACGTTCACGTTTATCCCATTATTGCACAGGTAAACCCAAGTGACAGGAGAAATTGATACAAATATGGTAATGAACACCATGACATTTGTTGTGTTTAATTGGGGCTTATTAGTTGAATTTGGCAAGTCATTATCTATGTTAATGTGCATTTTCATTGAAAGTTGACTCTTATTACCCGACTGTCGAAAGGAGGAGGGTTAAACCATTGAATTAACTTAACGCTACTCGAAAATTAACCAACCATACAACTGACTGACTGACAGACTGGTAGAAAATGCCTATGGGCATTTAGTCCGCATCTGTAATTTGTACTTGAAGTGTTAAATAAATAAATACAAATATTTGCACCGTGCGGGAATCGAACCCGCGACACGAAGCGCAGCAGTTGTTCGCTCAGCCACTGCGCTAAACGTGTCGTCAAAGTAAAAAATAAAAATTTGTTTTAAAATTTGTTATACTCTCTTTTCCGCACCATCCTGCCCTACCTTCCTAAATCTATTCGAAAACCTACCTCCAGATGAGCATGGGAACCCAATGTTTCATGAGAGTACTTCCTCGGATGGTTATTAGGAGAAGTGGGGGTGCAAACTTGTGGCACACGCGTGTTCGACTTCTCTTCCAAAATGGTAGAACTTTCTTACGGTGTTATTTGCTGAAGGTAGGGCTGGGGGGTTTGAAATAATTAAGCTATAGAAATGGAAAGGAGAGATGCTTGATTTTGTTCTGGTGTTCTGTTAAGTCCGTTAAACTAGCCGCCTTAGTCACCAGTTTTAGCCTATGTATTAACCCAGTGTAAAAGCTATCTTCATTCGATTTATAATTTAATTCAAAACCGCTCAGCCGTTTGAGCGTTAAGTAGTAACAAACACACACACATACAAACTTTCACTTTTATAATATTCAGTGTGATGACTCAAGTCAGCCTTCGGTTGAAAGGCTGATAAAGCTTGACAAAAACATAAGCTTCATTCAAGCTTGGTTTTAGATAATTTAATCAGTATTATGGAATGCTCCTCGACTTTTTGCATTCACGCCTTTTTCCCAAGGGAGTAGACAAAACTACAGAACGCAACCTGCTATGATCCTTACATACTCCATTTGCCTTGTCCACTTTTATACATCCGGTCATACACGTAAGGCCGGTTGCTGGTAATACGCACCTGAGCTTTCTGAAGAACCTCACCAATAAGGTCAGTATATGTAGAAAAGTAAAACATCCTAATTCTTTAGAAGACAAGGAGCAAGGAGCGCATATTGCTTTTGCGAACCAAACACGATCAATATGAAAAGCATCGCAAAATCTAAAAATATTCCTTTCAAAAACAATACCAACGTTTTGGCAGCCCTACAGGCAAATATGGAAATTCTGTCTGCATTAGCCAAACGGTACAATGCGAGGAAAATACTCCTAGGTAACGTCATATGCTATACTGGCTTTGGCACGCCAGCTCGCTCGCCTTTTAGATCAGGATAAAGATGTTTTACGTCAAGAATTTAGTACTAAAGTTCCGCATTTAGAATGATGCTCAAGCAGTCTAGATTTTAGATACTGACTGGTTCTAGATATCCATTTTTTTATTATATTTGGTGACTTGAATTGCGTTGATTTTTCATGCAATATTTACTCGTCAAACTCTCAGTTTGATGGCAAGATGTACTCGTTTCTTAAAAGTATATATAAACCATGTATTACTTAACTACATGATACAATGTACTATGACATAATTAAAATCGAAAACAACAGACATACTAATTACTACCTACACCATAATTCCTTTATTGAACGAAACTTACACGTCTCGTTAGTGACAAGTACTAATATCTTCACAATATTTAAAAAAGAATACCATTAAAGTCCACAATCATTTTAAAATACAGCCTAAATCCATAATCTAAACCCAAGTTCTTAGTCGAAATACAAAGAACCTAGCCTCGTTTCTCAAATCCTAAAAGGCTATAAGAAAATGCTAAAGCAGCCGAGAAGATAACCCAGTAATAAGAAATGAATCGCACAATATAATCCTGGATCCCTTCACTGGATCCTAAGCCGAGAACAGACGGACTAATTTTCTATACTCTTGACATTCCCTAAGGAGGTCGTAATGAACACAGCGTATAAATTCTGGTGGAGAAATATAAACTTTTTTATATTGACGCCCTTTATTAGGCTATTTCGAAGTTTTACCGATGCTTAAAGCACTTGCTAACCTTCCGGCTTGTATACTTATATTTACACTAGTTGTGCCCAGCGGTTTCACCCGCTGCTCACTTAGGGGTATGAAAAATAGATGTTGACCGATTGTCAGACCTACCCGATATGTACACAAAGTTTCGTTTGAATCGGTCCAGCCGTTTCGGAGGAGTATGGGAACGAAAACTGTGACACGAGAATTTTATATATTAGATGTAAAGAATTCTAAATGTTTTTTTTTTAATTTTCCCTCGCATCAAACGTCATCGAACGCGCAGTGACAATTGTGTGTGACAAAGTGAAAAGTTAGCCTTTAAGCATCTCGTGATTGTTGTGAAACAACAATATTTTTTATAATAATAGCTTCCGCCCGCGACTTCGTCCGCGTGGTATAGTCACTTTGAGCTAACGCTAATAATTATTAATTTATTAGTTAAACCCGCCTTTTAATCGAAAAAATATATCTTTCTCTCTCCTTTTCTTCCCGCTTTCTCCCCCATTTCTCACTTTTTTTTTAAATTAGCCTATGTCCGTCTCCAGGGTCTCAACTATCGCTGTAACAAAATTCATCAAAATCGTTTTGGCCATTTAGGCGTCAAGACTTAACAAACAGACTGACTTTCGCTTTTACTATTAGTAAGGATTAATTCCATTGTTAAGGTATTCACTTTTTTTTATAATAAACTTTGCTCCACATTAGGAATTTTTCCTGTATCGTGGGTGTGTTTACAAACATTTAAACTCACATATACAAACAGCCAGACCCGAAACAACTATCTGTAGGCCATACAAATATTTGTTCCGTGCGGGGATCGAACTCGCGACACGCAGCGGAGCAGTCGATCGCTAAGCCACAGCGCCAACCGTATCGTCAAAGTAAAAAATAAAAATGTTTAATATTAGCTTGAAACTTGCAGAAAGACATAAGGTTATGTTAAGGAAATATTAAATCCCACACAAGCACCGCCGGTAGAAAAATGATACCACGTTTAAAGATAAAATGTATCTATACAGGGTGAATACGTATTGTATCTCCGGAATACGGTTTTTTTTGCTAAAAGTGTATTCGCGGAAGCTGTAATAAAGATTCTCATATAGTCTCGTATACGTAACATCAGACTTAATGATAGCATTAAGTTGTCTATCGTCTAAGAGGGCTATTAACTTGCTTCCTTCAAGCGAATATCCCAGGACAATGACGGTGGATTCGCACCGCTTTTTTTTCTTTTACGAAAATGTATGGGACCTTATTATTATGATTATTCTTGCTTGTTTCTGACATAAAAAGACAATTTGCAGATACATTACACGTAGGTATGATGACAGACTAAATAGCTTTTTTTTAAAGATAGGTTTTTGGGCGACTTATATGATACCGGTTCTTTTGTTGTTCATTATTTTAAACACCATGTTTTAGAAATTTTTCGGAAATATTTTGAGGGTGTGGTACAGACTATTCAACTGTACCACTTTCTCTCTGGGGCCATAATAATTGCGAAATATATAAATACTAGCTGCGCGCCGCGGTTTCACCAGCCGGTATCACCAGCGTAGGCTGGAATAAAAAGTAATAGACCTGGATAATGCTGAATAAAGCCTATGTTGACACATAGGATTTATTCAGCATTATTCAGGGTATAAACTATATATTCCAAATTTGATCTAAAGCCGTTTGAGTTTACACACTCACAGACATACAAACTTTCGCCTAATATTAGAGTAATAAAAAATACAGACCCAACCAAATTTTAATATTTACTGGACCCAAATAAAGGTATACATATATATATATTTTCTTGTGCGAGAAAATATATGTCTAACCCCGCGTCACGTTGATTGTTTGATATTTTTTTGATGGTCAAGAAAAACACTTAAAGGATTCAGATTGGCCTCAAAACGCAGGCAAAAACTGCGCACCAATATTTATCGAGAATTCGCCAACACTCAAGTGACAGTTGACAGATACTCCAAAATGGCGCGAGCTCAGACACTTTCTCATTGTAAATAAAAAAAAACTGTCAAAAAAACAATAAACCATTCTGCACTTTAACCCAGAAGTCTCACCAAGCAAGCCCGTACGCTGATTGATCATGATGACGATTTGAAAGGCCACGACCTACTCCCGTACTACCCAGCCATAAACGAAAGTCTTCAATCACCGGACGACTATAAAACCGGGCCGTTTCGGACCCGGTCTATGGAGATTAAACGGTCGTAAAAAGTGTATCGGCATTTGGGGGACGCTTGTCACGGAGATTGCCTTCTTCTGGGATGGTGGTGTTTACTTTGTAGGTTTTGGGGATAAGGTTATTGTTTATACAGGGTGCAATTGAAGTCATGGGTAATATTTTAAACTAAGGCTCTACTCACGATACTAAGTGCATTAGGTCTACTATAACGCAAATCAAAAATATTATTGTTATTGGTACTTCTAAGAAAATGCCGCGCGCGTGCCGGTTGCCGCAATAACTAGTTATTAGTACCTATTATTTGATGTTTGTCTACTTTCCGCCCTGTACTATCCTTCAAGATTTTGATACTTCACGACTTCTGGTGTTCAAAAAGTACTTTTTAAATTACTTTAAGTGTTTATTTTCAATGATAAGCCTTCTACAATATGACTAACTACATTTTTAAGTTTTTCCGTAATTGCATTAATAATATTTTTGATTTGCGTTATGGTAGCCCTAATACACTTAGTATCGTGAGTAAAGCTTTAGTTTAAAATAATACCCATGACTTCAATTGCACCCTGTAGAGAAAGAAATGGGGATGGAATTAAATTGGAAAGTCCAATCTATATGGGCCTAGGCCGCATCATCGCTTCACATCATCGAGTTGCGGCCAAACGCAAGCCTATTCAGTAGTAAAAGTTATGGGTCGCCTCACCATTGTTAATAAGCCATATATGTTTATTCGATTCGTATGTATTTTCGTGTGTTTAATCCTTAACTTGTAATATTTTAAATGCGAATGTTTGTGAGGATGGATGTATTTATGTTTGTTACTCTTTCACGTCAAAACGGCTGAAAGGTTATTGATGTAATTTGTCAGAGAATTAGATTATAGTCTGGAATAATACATAAGAAACCTTTTTTTGAACATCAGGCGGGCGTAGCCGCGGGCGCCAGCTAGTCAAGAAAAAAAATAGGGTAAACTTGTTCTGGTTCAATTTGTATAAACCAACTGGAAACATTAACGATTGACGGGCCTGTTGGACCAGTGGTTAGTGGCCCTGATTGCTGAGCCGGAGGTCGTGGGTTCGATTCCCACCCAGGACAAACTTTGTGTGATGAGCATGATTGTTTGTTCTGTGTCTGGGTGTGATTTATCTATAATATGTATGTATTTACAAATTATATAAGTATGTATATCAGTTGTCTGGTTACTATATCACAAGCTCTGCTTAGCTTGGGATCAGATAGCCGTGTGTGAGTTGTCCCAAGATATTTATTATTTTATTTATTATATTTATTAATATTATATTCACAAGTTATTATGTCTTGTGACTGATCAATCTTATCTTAATATGAAATTCAAAAGTGTCTGTAATGGTATATTTGAAATAAATGCTTTGAGTTTCGATTTGAATTGGGGCAGATCTGACTTGGTTACATTTCTATGTAACAACACATTAAAAACGACGACACGGTTGGTGCAATGGCTGAGCGATCGACTGTTGCGCTGCATGTCGCGGGTTCGATCCCTGCATGTAACAAATATTTCTATGGCCTACATATAGTTGATCCTATATATATGAGTTTAAATATTTGTTAACACACCCACGATACAGAAAAGAGAAATTCCTAGCGCAAGGCAACTTTTTTTTTTTTTAAATGGTCTACGGAACACAAAATAAATAGAAACACTGTCATTATTCTACATTGATCTTATGAAATATCCGTCTAAAACACTCTCATTTGCATCCACTACAATACCCAGTATCACTATATATTCAAACCTGATAGCACATGGTAGCATCAGCAGAATTTAAGCATTATGAAGCCATTAAGGTACGGCTACATTCATTCGTATGCAAATCGCATCGGATTCCGGTAAGCATTCACTTATAGGGTTAACTAGATATAGGTAGGGGCTAGGGGTGCGCGTGGCTAGTGCCTGGATTGTTGTTTTTTTAGTGAACGAGATTTAATTTTACGGGCTGTATTCACATAATTACTGTTAGTATGTGAGGAAAACCTATAAGGTAACCCCGTAAGGTTCAGCCGCACTTGCTTTAGTCGGTCTGCGGATGGGTGACCACCCGTTACATATCGGTTAGTTAGAGCAACCAAATGAATGGTCCCACACGCTAAGAAGGAGGTGAGACATACCTGCTACCAACTTCACAAACGAAAATATCCTGTTCACTAACAATAAGAGGTGTTATGTTGTGAATTCCCACCACCAGCTCCACCTAGTGACGAGAGAGCAGTGTTATTTAGGTATAGATTCAGGACAAAAAAAAAACAAAAATGTCAATTGGACTCCCGCATCGAGGGAAACAAACTTGCAATATATCGTTTAACTGGGTAGACTTAGACGGTTAATTTTTACTCAGCTTCAAGGGAGCACAGAGTTAAGTATATGGTTTTAATTTCAACTTGATACCTCCACGCGTTCCCGAGATAGAGGGTTTTGACAGAAGGGTATAGAAAGACGGACAACAAAGTGATCCTATAAGGGTTCCGTTTTTTCCTATTATTGCGGAACCCTAAAACGATTTATTATGTTCTTAAAACATTTAGCGCTAAGAGCTCACGATGAAAAACAGAGAAACGGTAACGGTCGTAAAGACATACACATAAATCTAGAAAACAATTTCCACAACGAACATCTGCCTACAATTCACAGTAATTTTCGTGGGTTGTTGTACATTCGTCACAAAGTAAATTCGTCACGAAAAAAAGTATGTGTAAATTTGCCACAATTCTAATTTATTTTCAATATATTAATTTTGTTTATTGTAAATTCGTCACATAGCTTTTATTCGCACCGATAGCAAAAAAATAAACAAAAAGTAGAATAAAATGTTGTATATTCTTCAGAATCACATCAAGTTTAATAATTTACCTCACATCTACTTAACAACAATCACAGTTCTCGAGTGAACGATTTGCCTAAAACTTAACAATAATAAGATAAACAATAGAAAAAAATTAAATCATAACAAAAATAATCTTTTTTTAATATAAATAAATATAATAACCTAACATCTACGAAAAATCATAGTTCTCAAATGGCTGGTATGCCCGTAACATTACAAATAATAATAAAAAAACAGTTAAAATCAAAATCAAAATATTTTTATTTCACATAGGTCTACATGGGCACTTGTAAAACGTCGAGAAAAGATGAAAGTCTTTAATTAACCTAAAACCTACATAAAAATCACAGACACAGACAGCGGCTGATTTACGAACAACATTACAATTATAAGAAAAATATACATCATAGTTATAATCATTTTTTTTCTTAACCTAAGTAAAAATCACAGATTCTGAGTGGCTGACTTGTTTATCTATACTAATATTATAAAGCTGAAGAGTTTGTTTGTTTGTTTGTTTGAACGCGCTAATCTCAGGGACTACTGGTTGGAATTGGAAAATTATTTTAGTGTTGGATAGTCCATTTTTTGAGGAAGGCTATATGCTATATAACATCACGCTACGACCAACAGGTACTGAGCAGCGTGGGTGAAACCGCGGAGAACAGCTAGTAACTATATAAAATAATAGTTCTTATAAGTATAGAAACTATGTAAAAAAACTATATTTTAATGTAATATATTGATTGGCAATTAAATGTTAAGTACATGTTTTAAAATGCTGCAAAACAAAAAGTTTTTTTAAGAACTTCAACTTCACCAAAGACATGTTATCGTGATTGTCCAAAATAATTTTCAATTCTTTATCATATGTTAAGTATCGACGTGTTCTCATCTTTAAGGATATATCAAATTTGAAATTCTTTAATTTCCGATCTATATAATTATTCAGCCTTCTTTTTTAGAATATCAAGAAATTGAAACATTTTAAAAACATGTAACATTTAATTACCAATCAATATAATATTACATGCGCTACAAACTTGCTTGCTATCGCTACTTAAAGAAAAAAATATGAACCTGTGACGAGTTTACACATATTTTTTATACATGTGACGAATTTACTTTCAATGTATGGATTTTTCAAAATATGACGAATTTACTTTGTGACGAATGTACAATAACCCATTTTCGTCACTTAAATTGCTCTCACTGCCAGTGAATAAAAGCCAATCCGCGCGCCGAATCCATCCGAATTGATTGAGCAATTTCCGATATCGCCCTCTACACACTGACACACAATATATTATTTATACGAAACAATGATGAGAACATACGACAGATGCATCGTACTTAATGGCGTGGAAAGTAGATATCACCACCCTGTATATGATATATTGTGTCTCTCTCTAGCATTATGTCATTAGAGAGAGAGGTCCGTGTAATTAGCAAAGTTGGAAGTTGTGAGAAAGTTTGTGGAATCGATATCATTTAAGTTTGGTTGTGGTAATGGCTCGGGGCTCGAGGCTGGAGGGAATGGCCGATCAGCGCAGCAGGTTTTGATAAGTCACATCTATTAATGCTGGAAGGCATTATTGATCACTTTATTTTGGGTCCGTCCTATTTGGAGAGTGATTCGACCCTCATTAGACGCATGGTTGGTGTCCTAAATCTGGAGACATTGTTTTGGAGTTCGGCGATCTTATTTTTAATTAGGTTTCGCCCGCAGCTACGCCCGCGTGATGATCGAAATAAAAGTACCTATCCTATATGTTATTCCCAGACTATAATCTAACTCTGTGCCAAATTTCATCAAGATCTGTTCAGCCGTTTTGACGTGAAAGAGAAGCAAATATCCATACACACATTCATCCATCCATTCATCCTCATAAACATTCACATTTATAATATTAGTAGGATTAAGGTACTTGGTGCTTAGCCAACTTTTTTCCGAGATGCCTATACCTTCATTTTTGAAACCGAAAGTGGCAACAACCGTGTTATAAGACTATTAGGTCCTGGATTTGCATTTGTAAACTATTTATCACCACTGCTCTCATAGTATGGAAAGGTAAACATCGACACTGGGGGCCTACTCTCTTTCTCCGAAACGTAACTTCGTTAACGATCCGGAATGTCCTTAAATCCCAATCCCAAGAAAATTGAGACATTAAATATCCCATCAATTCGCACTGGTCCCGTGTGGTAGATTACGACCTACCAGATATGTAGGCCACATGAGAAGGAGTGTCTAGCCTGTTTCAGAGTGGCATATCATTTTTATATGGATGGGATATCATATACCTAATAACTTACTCCGCTTTGGGCAGAGCGGGAGGACGTGAAAGACTTTTACCGATTATAACTCACCCGTGTCTTTTGCCCTTTATGTTCCGCCGTGCCCGAAACCTACGATACCCCTTGGTAAGACTGGTCGTCAGACTTCCGACGCACTGGCCACTTCTAACGACTTTCAAAAATCTACTATTGACCAATGTCTTAAAGTGCTTTTCGAGGCACGGAGGAGACTTTCCCTAAAGACCTAGAGACGCTGCTGTTATTATTTAACCACGAGCTCATCAAATGCTGTACGCAAACATCTGCTCAATAATTATATTATTATCGATACCTTTGAACTCTGAACTATTTCTGTGCATAGTTCTAGAAACAAACCAACACAGAGCTAGTTCTAGGAATTCTAGATCACTTTATCTACCTAATTAAATGCTAATTATGCTCCAACTCCGGAATAGGATCTACACGAATGAATGCACAGAATTAAGTATGTACGTAGCTGGAATTCGCAGAAATCTATTAACTGTTGGTAATAATGAAACGCTATAAGCTTATTAAGTGAATTAATCAGCCGTTTGAGTAAACCGCTGATATGTCTTGAGTCTGGATTTGTGTCCATTTGTTGGCAATAGGCTCGACCCTATTACATGGGACTGGCGAAATATGGGTGTTCTATTAGGTACACGTTTGGAGATTCCACGCGTGATCATTCGTGTTATGTAAACAGCCTTTAACTTTCCCACTGTTGGGAAAACCAAGCCTCCCCTCTTTGATAGGTTGCCAAAATGTTGTTAATACGGACACTGTGTCCAAAAATATCGTGTCCGGAACGTCATCAAACCAATAAATTGGACAAAGTGGCAACGTGGCTACTTGAATTTTGACTCACAGCTTAAACAAACGTGTAAAGAGATGAACGGGAATATTGTAAATACAAATGAACATATTTCTAAAAACATCTTCAAAGACGAGTATCTGCTACATGAACTGTCACTACCGATTACCTCCAAGGCTAAGGGTGCCATCCCAACCCCCATCTCGACAAAGTAAAGAAACACGTACACAAACAAAAACCGAACCGATACAAGGCTTATGAAACACAAATAGTGCTCTTTCACTTAACCCGTCATAGCCGCGGTACGCGTTGTTTGCGCGGCCGGGGGTCTCAAGTACCGAGTGTCTGAACGCCTAGACATTCGCTACGCAAACAACACGCCACTCCAAGCGTACCGAAGCGAGGGGAACTTTACACTAACTCTCAATAACAAAACGTGAGTTTTAATCGTGATAATTGCGGGTGTTATTAACGCAACCTTTTTAGATTAATTGTACGAAAATGCGAAGCTAAGTATTGTTGGAGATACGTCAAGTGTTTACTTTGCTCAGTTAACCTAACCGAATAAACATCATGAAAAATAAATACGAAAAAACACAGCAAACACCATTATCGAGAAACGCTTCAAACGGCAGCATCGCATCGTTGGAAAAAATGAAAAAAAATCAGATCTAGAAAATCTCCCCGCAAAGCTGCGTAGTTAAACATCGCTAGCTGTTTACATACACAGCGTGTAGGCGAGTGCTGTGTGCTGGGGTCGCCGTGAGCAGCGCTCGATATCGACGAGCGCTTGAGGGTTATGAGTGCAGCAAGCGAACAACACTCCCGCCGCCTACCGACGCGGTAATGACACCGTATCATGTTTATTCCACGTCTAAAACTTATCGTTTCTACATCGTTAACGCCGTCGACGAATGAAGCACTAAACGATCCCCCTAAAAGCTGTTTAAGGTCCATTATGAGCAAAAATACCGAGGCACTTAAGGAGTGCGGGATACCGCGTTCGGGGGCGGGCTGGGCTGAATTTTCCGGAGTACTTTTTCAGATTAAAATTTTGGCATCGGGGAAGCGGTCGGTAATGAAAGCAGTACGGACCATTAAGCAGCGGCTCGGCCACCCGTTACTTGTTCACGTTCACAATTACACCAGTTCGTGAGTTACGATTGTTACGCGGCGGCCACTCGCACCGCTCTGCTCAGCGCCGCTCCGCAAGCAATCGATCGCAGGGCTGGGACCACGGTAATGACCTTCAAATCACATTCTATTTTTCTTTTTTTGGACGTCAGTCATTCATTAGTCACTTCATTATTTGGTGTGACATTCAAAAGCTCTCTACTGACGCTTTGTAGTACTGTTCTTTTGTTATGTCTCAGATCATTTCGTTAGCGTGGGACACCTTCCAGATAGAAGAACCTTTTTAAAAAGGTGGCAAAAGGCGAAGCGGGTGTTGTGGGACGGTGTTGCCAGTTAATCGAAAGAGATACTGCGATTCCAGATCATTAAGGGCAAAAACCACAAGTCATTAAAAGTCTGACATCCCACTTCTATGTCTTTATATTATGAATTCCCATCCGCAAAAAAAATATGTTGTGGGCCTATGCCCATGTCCAGCAGTGTTTTGGGATGAATTGAGATCGCATCGTTCATTTATTTCTCACTAGCTGGCACCCACGGTTTCTCCCGCGTGGTGATCGAAAAAAAAGTATCGTATGTGTTATTCCAGACTATCAACCCGTGTGTCAAATTTCTCAAGATCCGATCATCCGTTTTGACGTGAAAGAGTAACAAACTTCCATATATCCATCCATTCATACATACATCCATCCATTCTCACAAACATTCGCATTTATAATATTAAAAGTAGGATAATATTCCAGCTAGTCTACATAAACGTACAACCCTAACATCGCCACCTGGATGACAGTAAACTTAGCCGCGAACTTCACCGCCCATAGCATTTATAATGACGGATACATTATCGCATTATGCGGATAAATAACCGCAAACTACTGGAAATAGAACAGAGAAGCTCGTGGCTAAATAATAGCAGCCGCTCAGGTCGATCTTTAGGTTAAGCCACGCTTGCCTAGGTTGGTCTGTGGATGGGTGAATACACGTTACATACCGAATTTCCTCCGTGCCTCGGAAAGCACGTTAAACCGTTGGTCCCGGCTGTCATTTGTAGATCTTTGACAGTCGTTACAGGTAGTCAGTGTTCCGAAAGTCAGACAACCAGTCTTACCCAGGGGTATCGCAAAACCCACTACTAACTGGGTTGTGGAGGTCAGATAGGCAGTCGCTCCATGTAAAATACTGATATTCAGCTGCATCCGGTAAGACTGAAAGCCGACCCCAACATAGTTGGGAAAAGGCTAGGCAGATGATAACTTGAAATAGAACGTAAAGGCAGGGTTTATCTGAAAACCGTGTCTGTCTTAGTAATTAAAAGACTTATAGTACTTTTATTTAGGAAAGTATTACCTATCGTGAAGATTCTGGCATTCGCGGCTTCGCTTTCGTTGAATTCGGGGTAACAAGATAAAGAGATAAAGATAAATTTATTTGTTCAAACATGTGTAACATGATACATTGGATATGCACATATAGATGGAACAGGTTTAAAATAGTTGGTTCAGCATGTTTTGCCATTTACAGCGTACAAAATATTTCACAATTCATTATAAATGATAAATTAGAATAAAAATAAATTAATGTCAATATCCAATTAATTAAAAAAAAAAAATGTCAGAATAAAAAAACGTCACAAATAAATTATAATCGAAAATAATACAATTAAAAGACCAAAAAGAAACATAAAAATATTAAAACAAAATCACATAGTAAATTATCAATATTCAAAATTTGTCAGTCAGAAAGTCTGTTATATTGTAATACCCCTTACAAATTAGTAATTTCTTTAATTCTCTCTTAAATAAATTAATATTCAACATCTTTAGGGAATTTGGAATGGTATTGTATATTAGTGGGGCCATGCACATTACACTTTTTCTTAGAAAAGCTGTCTTAGCGGGTTGTGATTGTACCCATAGTCTGTACTTCTCACGTCGATTTCTACCTGTAATATTATGTAGAAGCGGAAACAAATGAGGATTAGTTTTGACAAATACCGCTATTTCTAATATGTAAAGTGACGGAAGTGTTAGAATTCTATGCTGTATAAACATTGGCTTGCAACTTTCAATAGTTTGCAACCCAAACATAGCCCGAATACAACGCTTTTGAGCCTTGAAAGCAATTTCTTTCAGAGTTGAATTGCCCCAAAAAATTATTCCATATCTTAACACTGATTCAGCAAGCCCGTAGTATGCTGTAAGCAAAGTATCTGTGTTAACAGTCGGTGCCAACTTATAAAGAGCGTATGACGAAGTACTAATTTTTTTACAAAGTTCATTAATGTGAGTTTTCCAATTTAATTGTCTATCAATGATTAATCCTAAAAATCGCGCTGTTTCAACTTCCTGTATTATATTATCTTTGTATGCTAATTTAAATTTTGATGTATTATAATGTAAATTTTCTCGTTGTCTAAAATGCATTATGTTTGTTTTACTAATATTAATTTTTAAATTATTATCGTTAAGCCAAGTTATTATAGATTTCAATGAATCATTAGAATCAGAATGGTAGTTAACCATATTTTTAGATGCTATGGTTACAGTACTATCGTCAGCGAACAATGACATGGGTTCCTTTGTTGCATTTGGTAGATCATTAATGTATATTAGAAACAAAGGAGGGCCTAACACACTTCCCTGGGGAACACCATATGTGATGTATCGCTTTTCAGAGGAAAAAATCAGTTCCCTTTTTGCTTTAAAATTAAATTTTGAAATTTGGGTTATTTGTTGGCGGTCTGATAGATATGATTTTAACAATCCCAGAACCCCCCTTAAACCATACGCCTGAAGTTTATTTAGCAGAATATTGTGGTCCACATAGTCGAATGCCTGTGACATGTCACAATAAATTGAGCAAACCGGTAAAGATTTGTCAACATGCGAAGAAACTACGTTCAAAAAGTCGAAAACTGCCATATTGATGTTTTTATTTTTTCTGAAGCCTTTTTGTTCATCACAAAGGATTTTATTTTTATCTAAGTACTTAGTGATTTCACCGTAAATAAATTTTTCAAAAATCTTTGAAAATACAGAAATGAGTGCTATGGGTCTATAGTTTTCCATTAAGTATGTTTTATCTTTTTTAAATATAGGTTTAATAATTGTCAATTTGAGGTCTTTAGGAAATGTCCCACTTTGGATACAAAGGTTCAGAATGTGACTTAAGTGTTGAGAGATATCTTCATTAACTGCTTTGATTACCTTTGTCGAAATACCGTCATAACCTACACTACTAGTATTTTTAAGATTTATTATTATTTTCTGCATATGGTACGGCAAACAGGGTGATAAAAACATTGAGTGCGTTTGGGGATTAATTAAAGCTGTTGATTTCTTACCTGCTCCTGGAATAGGAATTACTTTGTCAATGAAATAGTTATTAAATGCGTTGGCAATTTCTGTAGGATTTTTTGTTAATTTACTGTTAATTTTTAATTCAGTTATTGATTGTTTTGGTATGTTTAATTTACTATTATTTATAATTTGCCATGATGTTTTACTTTTATTAGTCGATGTTTTTATTTTGTAATTGTTTTGAGCACGTTTAGTAAGGTTTATAATACGTTTCAGAAGTTTTGAATAATTTTCATATTTTTGTTTATTTGTTAATGTTGGTTTCCTTCGGAAATTCCAGAGTAAATCTCTTTTATTTTTACTACAGGTCTTTATTCCTCGTGAAATCCACCTTGGCTTTGTATTTACTTGCACAGTAATTTTAGTTAGCGGAAAACACAAGTCATAAAATAATTTAAATGTTTCAATGAAATAATGATATGCTACTGTCGGATCAGTTGTATTATATATTTCACAAAAAGAAAGGTTTTTAATATGATTTTTAAACTTATGAATATTTTCTGAGCTGTAGTCACGCTTCATTTTGTGCCAATACTTTAGTTTAAACATTTGTTTTACGGGAAGCTTAATTAATTGGGCAGTGTGGTCTGATAAGCCAAATTCTAACACATCAGTCTTACATTTTCTTTTAAAGTCATGGGCAAAGTTGTCTATACAAGTCCCACTTGATAGTCTCGTGGGCTGCTTTAGTGCTAAAGTGTGATTATAATTTAACAACAAACATTCAAAATCTAATGTGGCATTATTGCACTTCATGGTGTCTATGTTAAAGTCACCAGCTATAATTGTATTATGATTACTAATTTTAGAAATACAATCTAGAACCTGGTCAAGCCTTTCTAAAAACAAATAGAGATTGCATTGACTCGGTACACGGTATATACAAACTATTATAATTTTAAAATCAAGTAACTCAACTGCACAACATTCAATTACATTATTTATGGACAATTTACTGATTTGAGACAGATCTTTGAATCTATGTACCTTATTGACACAACAGTAACACAGTACCCCTTTCCTGATTTGCAGGTACCTGCTACCAGTTAGCTAGTTTTTGCCCTTGGTCCTTATTTATTGTAATAGCAAAGCTAAGTTTTCCCTTTTCTTCTCTCCCATCCTCTCATTTCTCACTTTAAAAAAATGCCTATGTCAGTCTCCAGAGTAGCAACTATCTCTGTGCCAAAATTCATCAAAATCGGTTTAGCCATTTAGGCGTGAAGACGTAACAAACTCACTTTCGCTTTTATAATAATAGTAAGGATTTAAGTAATAAGAAATATGTGTAAACAAAAACATATGCAAATAGTGTACTAAAGTATCTGCCAGTGTCCGGTGTGTGACACAAAGATGAAAAACAAATTCACTTCCGTTCCAAACACTAAATATTTTAACAACAATAACAATCCCAACCTAAACTGCAAACAAAGATAGATAGAAAGATAAAAACTCCACATAACCAAACATGCCAACAGCATTACTAATAACAGTAATAACCAACATTGATCCACAAGAAATGTTCGCCGAAGCTATTCCCTAAGGCCATTCTCGTTTTTACTAAACAGAAAATATGTAACTAAATTCTATTCTTGCTCTGTGAGCTGGAAAACAGAGGCGGGCTCGTTATATCGGGGTCGAATACTCAAAAGCGAGGAGTAGTGATGTGGGAGAGGTAGTTTTGAGCATGTTTTAATCGAGTTTGGGTGGGTTTTTTTGCGGATAGGAAATCATCAAACCCCTTCCCACGCTCAGGGCGGAGTAGGGGGAATTCTCAGACTTTTACTGACTAAAACCCCATGTTCCTTTATTTGTTACTTTATGTTTCGGGGCCGCGGTATCTCTTTCGAACAACCCGCAACCTCTGCAAGCTTGGGTGGGTAGTTTTGTGTTTTGAGGAAGGGTGCTGAACGTGAGGTCTTATTTACAGTTCTGATTATGAAATCATGGAACATAGCAAGTTACTAATTCTAAAACGTTACATAGAAAGACTTACGACCTGGGTTGGCACATGGACTTTTAACCGACTTCAAATGTAGAAAGAGGATGTGTGTGTATTTTTCACGGATCAATTAAACACACAAATCAGCGATTACCATAAGAAAAGTAATTTTTGATATAACTGTACTCAAAATACGCGCTCTTTTTTGCTATAGATAAATACCAATAAAATCTTTTTATTTAAACTTACTAATAAAATCTTTTTTTTTCTGTTTCTTTCATTCAACCAAATACGTTGATTTATTTTTATACCTAATAATTATTACAATTTTTGACCTTTTTTTTTTGTTGGAAATCGGTTTTGATTTATCACCAGTTAGCCAAACTTTTATATCTGTGAAAAAGCTAGTAGGAGGGATAAAATCCGCCTTTGTACAGTTTTTACTTGTGCATAAAGTTTTAATAAATAAATAAAAATAAAATGTCTCTAAATATTTTCATTGAATTATGCTATTTCTCAATAGACTAGTAATGGCTTTTAACATCATAACCCAAGAAGTGAGCTATACGACTAAACCCGCCAAGACTCCAAGACTAAAACAATCGACTAACGCTCCAAGCTTCTCATCCCTATCTGACGTAAGCCAGTGTCACGTCCAAGAGTACGTCTAAGAGGATTAAACGTTATTTCCAGTAGGATTGCCACAATACGGGCGGCGAAATGATAATAAAGGTGCTGTTATTGATTCCGATTTTGGAAGCCATGTTCTGTTGCTTAATTGCAGGAATTGGTTACGGTTAGTATTTCTGTATCTTTTGACAAACGTGTACGTTCTATGTTTAACAAACTGAGTAAGATAAGGTGTTAAACTGACAAAGGATTTTTTTATTAGTATAACTTCTCCCGCTCTGGGCCGAGCGGAGCTTTGTGTTCGGGGGCCGCGGTATCGCTATCGAAGCACCCACAACCCGAGTAGGCAGTGGCCCTGGCAGGCTCCTCTGGTTTGCTGCATCACCCCTTCGCATAAATTTCCTCTAACGATATTCTATTCGTACGAAAACTCCAGGTGTCATTCTTTCTCTAAAGAAAGAAAAACTGTTTATTAGACTTGCACAGGACGAGACAATAAAATAAATTCATTTTTTAAAAAAAGAACAGCAAAAATTATAAAACAATATTAAAAAGACAATTAATTAAATTAGTCCTGTACGAAGCCAAAAGGTGCCAAAAGGCCCTTATCACAGCATAGTGCTGCAACAACATTTCTAGATAAATTAAGTGTGCTAGCATTTAGAGCAAAGAACGGTGCCACATGTTCTATTTTAACACCTCTCAGAAACTCTCCGGAGCATGACCGGTTTTTCTAGATCGTTTCACAAAGCTTGTTCCAAGGATCACCCAGTATTGCTCAATTGGGGACTATTTGCCCTTTTTGGGGAAAAAAATCGTTCTTTCAGAAAAAGGTATTAGGCAATAAAATCAAGAGTTATATTACAAACAGGGTTAAAATTTGATATCTAGAGTAGATAATTGGAGTGGGATGTACTTGTGTACTGCGTGTGTGTTTGTGTGTGTATCATCCAATTTGTGGATATGAATATAATAATGTATATCTGTTGCTGTGTGTGTGTGGTGTTATAGCTGTTGAGGCTTCCACCCTATTGTAGTACTTCCGGTATATTTACCAAAGCGTACATTTACGACCATTTTGCAAAAGTGCGTTAGAAGAAGGCGTCGATGAGGGAGTGGGAGGAAACACCGACGAAGACGGCATTCTGTTTGCCGAAAGGCTGGATGGGCCTACCATGGGTAGGTTTATCATACTACATGTTTTACATAGTCCTTGATGAATGTATCCGGGGCTGAGTATGGCCGTAGATTTCCTTTTTTCTTTGGTCTTTAAGTAATAGCATAGTTTTTAATAATAATAATATAATCACTAACATAATGTAGACCAATGTAGTCTGCAAATAAAAGATTTTTATTTTTCTCCATTTATTCAATTTCCTGTTTGAAAATGTAATGATGAAAAAAATCGGCACAATGAGAATAAAATAAGGGAAGAAAAGGTGGGGTAACTTCAGAAGCTTGCTCTAGCAACCCTGGAACTTTAATACAATTCAGTGTAGTTTGAATTACGTTCAAGAGACTGTAAAGACCTCCTGCCGAGTTTATTAAGACAGATTGTGTTTTGGGCTATTATTACGTCTTATGTAATTACACAAGGGATAATTAAGAGAAATCTACGTTTGAAAATAATAACATTCAAGTTTTGTAACGAACGCGCTACAGGGGTCAAGATTTTTTTTTATAAATGGCGGGTGAATAAGTAAATTATAAAGAAATATACTTTCTTAACGTAAATGTTTATTTAAGCAAAAATTAACGATGATTTAACTGCCAACATTTTTTATTTTTTTTCTTTTTCATGATATTTATTTGTCCCATAATTTATTTATTCTTGTTATGTATTTTAGAGTAGCTTCACTTGCTTGGTCAAAAGATCTGATTGTTTATGTCCCAAGTTTGTGCGGAACCTTCGGTGTGCAAGTATGACTCACTCTTGTCCGTTTTTTTTACATCTACAGTTACTACATAACATCTAAACCACCATTAGATTTATTACAAACCCACTTCCACACCCAAAACTCTTTGCTAAAACTGATTAAAACCCAAAAATGGTTGTACAGTCACACATACTGGTCACAAAAACGGCACAGCCCAGCGTTTAATCTGAACACGAGGAGCCTGCCCTACGGTGATAAATCATGGATATCGTGACAATAATCTTATAAGCGAAGGGCGACATATCATCTGAGGACAAACATGGGCCTGAGAGCTATAGAACGTCGCGCGTCGGAGGTATGGGTATACGAACAGTTTCAGAGGAAATTAAGTGGATCGAATGTTTTTGACATTTGAAATTCAGGGCTTTACCGCGGCTTTACCCGCGTGTTTTCGAAAAAAATCCTATGTGTCTTTCCGGACCATAATCTACTTCTGTGCCAAATTTCGTCAAGATCTGTTCTGCCGTTTTGACGTGAAAGAGTAACAAACATCCATACATCCATCCTCACAAATATTCGCATTTATAATATTACTAGATGTGCCCTGGCATGCGTTGCAATGCAATTTTGTACCTTTCTTCCTACCTGCCTACCCTACATACCCTACCTACCCCTACCCTACATACCCAACCTACCCTACTTACCCTACATACCCTACCTACCCTATATACCCTACCTACCCTACATACCCTACCTACCCTACATACCCTACCTACCCTACATACCCTACCTACCCTACATACCCTACCTACCTTACCTACCCTATCTTTTAAGTTGGATCAAACTGCACACGGTGTGGAAATTTAATTTGAATTGGTTAAGTAGTTTAGGAGTCATCGCGGACAAATAACGTGACACGTGATTTATTTTTATATATTAAGATAATATATATAATATAGTAGGATCTGGTAAAGTATTCCGATAATAAGTATAATTATCCCAAAAACCTGGCACCCGAAAAACCACCTCACCGTTTTAATAAACCAATCTATTTTTGGTCCTTCCCTTGAAAGTATACCCACGTTACCTATCTCCAAAACCCTGTGTCCCAATCATATAAATCGCAGCTAACAAAGAGGCCCAGCTTAACGCAATACAGGGCGATCGTAAATAAACGCGAATGTCACATATTTCGCGTAACATAATAACAGCGAGCGTTAGGGTCGTTCGAAACTAGGTCGTAACAAAAACTACGATTGATAGCCGGACAAAGGACCAAGTAATTTGAGTCGGCGAAAATTTTAATTTTTATAGCTTTTTTATGTGATGGTGTATTAAGGGTGTTTTGACACGGCGGTTGGGAATGTTGGGAGGTTTTGTAACAATGAGAGCTGTAGTTTATCTTCTTTTTATTGCTTGGACATAATAGTGTGTGTCAATCGTAAAAATGGACTGATTTTACTACTGGGTAAATAGTTTGAGTTTACGAAACGGCTGGAATAACAAGATTTCAGTTATATAATAGCAGTTTTATCGCACAATATATCTAAGTATACCTTGTTGGGTATAATGGTGGTCCGGAATTGGTGGCTAAATAATATTAGCCGCACGGTATCTTTAGGTTAAGCCACGCTTGCCTAGGTTGGCCTGTGGACGGGTGAACTCGGAAAGTAAGTTAAGCTGTTGGTCCCAGCTGTCATTTGTAGATCTTTGAAAGTCACCATTGATAGAAGTCTTACGATACCCAATTCTAACTGAAATGTGGAGGTCAGATTTGCAGTCTCTCCTTGTACAATACTGGTATTCCGCTGCTTCCGGTTCAACATAGTTGGGAACAGGTCAGGCAGATAATGGTAAGAGTCTAAGGAAACCTTGCGCATTACGCGGACAGGGAACCGGTTGTATGACCAAACTTTCTTTCTGGTTGCAGCTAGTCTGCCGTCGTGGCTGTAAAGAACGTCAGCACCCTAAGAAAAGTCACCCCAGCGAGTAAAATTGGCAGCACAATTACCGAAGTCACCATGACCAATCGGATAATACAAACTAACTAAGAATTCCATCTGTTACTGACAGCTGAAGTTCGCCTTAAATATCAAACAAATCGTTCCGATATCACAACAGTTGACAACAACCTTTCAACGCGTTAGTAATGGTGTATTTTTATTAAATTCGTACAAATTGTGTGCGCGCGCGCGTTTGTAGCAAATCGAATAAATCCGCCCGCGTGTAGTGATGTGCCGTTAAATTTGTTTCATTACATATTACGGGAGAAGTTTCCTATGAAATGTATTACGATTTTATTGGATGACAATCATGTTTTTTGAGGTTCGATTTGGAAATTTGGGGCGAATGTTTTGGAGGAATTGTTTGATGAATGTCAGATAGAATTAGGGTCTTGATACAGAACATTCGATTCGTAAAACATAATGTTAAAATAAAAAAAACTTTGTTCTGGTTTGCAGTAGGTATGTCCGATTCGTAAAAGCTTGGATTCGAGAAACATCTGTCAGAATAGGCTTTGCAATGGGCAAACTCGATCTAGGTTTAAAGTAAACCTTATCTTTTCATGCCTTGCTATTTAGTTGAATCAAGAAAATTTTAAGATATTCCTAGACAACTTTTCTAAATAAATTAAGTACAGTATTGTAAAGAATAATAACGGTAAGTTTGTGTGGAAGTTATCGCTATCAGCGATAAGACCGCCATTGTAACCACACAGTTGTGTTTAAATTTTGGGCATATTAAAGTAAATTCAATTCAAATTACGAATCATATTTTGAGACATTTATTAAGTGACAAACTATTATTACTCAAATTAACAACATCCAATTACAACATTCTAAAACTATCCAGACTTACACGTACTTGTGCTAAAATCTAGAAACTTCGTCTTAAACTAACTATGTATAATCTGAAACAAAGTGGTCCCAATTATTTACTAAGTTTATTTCGATATCGAAATAAAAACAATTCACGGCTTGGCCACAAAACAAGTGACACACGTGCGTGTCGCATCACCTTCCAGAGCGAAAGGTAAGACCATCGAACTCAATTTATTTACAAAAAATAAAAAAGAAATGACGAAAGTCGAAACGTCGAAATCGAGTTGTCGATTAACGTAAGTCTCTAATTCGAAACTTGATAGCCCCGAGTCACGGGATAGGCGTCCCTAGGGTGCGCACGATTTCTGAGGGAAAATCAAGAAAATCAGGAATCTTCAATAATTGTTTTTGTTATTATTCTTTTCGTTTTCATTTTCCGTGTCTGATTTTTTTTTGTATTCCAGAAATTGTTACTGGATTCGGCTTTAGAATATTTTTTTAAATTCGTAATTTCACGAACGACAAATGAAGCGAAAGATTTTTAACAAAACTTCATCATCGTATTTTTAACCTTATTACACGATAAAATACGTAAAAAACGTATATTTTAGTGAGTAAGGCGTTAAAGAAACATAAAAAAACGTTAACAAAGGAATAGGGGTTCTATAATTTCTGTTTACCCCCATGAGAAAAAGCCATGAGTATCACACAACTATGTATTGTTAAAATACCTTAATAAAACTAACATAGGCTAAAGAAACAGCAAAACTTTATGAAGCACTAACAAAGATACCCAGAACATACACTTACATTCAGAAACTACGTACTTTTTGTTTTAATCATTGCAATAAAAGGTTAGTAGTAAAAGGTTCCGACCCATCGTCCATTTACTAAAGTAGCATTTCTCTTTTGTTGATATTTTTGTTCAAGAAACAAGGAAAAAGGAATATGGGACATAAAAGTAAGTTCCATCGAGATTAGAACAGAAAACTCGAGAAAAAATGTAGTAGGTAGAAAGTACTGGTATTTATCAAAAGTAAAAGAAATGGTTTTAAGGTGTAATTATAATAATATTATAACTACGATTTTACCGTACAAAAAAGTATGCATCAGCTATCAATTACACGATATTTTTATTTTTGCGGTTGGAAAATCATCAGGTAACTGCCCGAGTGTGAGACTTTTACAGAATAAAACCCAACCAAGTTTCTTCTTTTGCCTTTATGTTCGCTTTTGAACAACCCACAACCCCGGAAGGCATCAGTTACACGATGAAGCGATAATTGTTACCCTGTTGTCTGTCTGCAGTTTCTTAAGATTTTTAATCAATTTCCGTCGCATCGCAAGCTTCCTCATAAAGTAACAAAAAATTGTACGGTTGATCAGAGCGCCGAACATTAACATGTAAAATGACACCCTTGAGCCACATCAGTAACTCGCACCATAGCGCTTAATCTTACGCTACAATTACATCGTCTATTCGAACACCCGTTTGTCAGTATCCTAAATTGCGTACGCCCGTTCGACGTATATTTACTGCGCCCGGAGCGTAGTGGCCGAGACGTCTCTATCGATGGCCGGGTCTCTCCACGTCGTAAATTAGCGCCCTCCACAATACAGACCGGCAGCGAGCACCGCAAAATTAACATAATAAAAAGGGAGCATTCATATGCCGGTCGTAAATAAAGTTTTATGGCGATCGCTCTAATGCGTCGAAAAATGTCGCCAAAGGGTCCCCACTACCGACATCCCACCAAGCGAAAATCCTGCGCAAACTTTATAACACAAAAATTCACACTCGCCCAGGGGTTACCATAATAAAATATTCGCACGGAAAATCCGGACGTTCCTCTCTACACGTATGCATAGATAACGCGCGATATAAAAACGACATTAAATTTACGAGCATCGATGTATACGCGCGTCAAGTCATCAAACATTTTTATGGATATAAATATGTACATATTTTTTTTCTGGTGCTCACATTAATTTCTTTATTATTCTTCCCATATTTTTATATAAACATGTAATCTTTGGGAGAAATTCATGAATACATTTCCTACGATCATAAAAATACTCCGTATGCTGAATAAACAAATTACTTTATGCATCGAATCCTACACTTAGTAGACCCATATGCTAAAATGAGGGCTCGGCAAAATAAGAAATTCTGCTGTATATATTTTTTATCCAAAGCGTTGGTTTTAAGTAAACTTATATGGGGGTACAGGATTATCAACACGAAAACTCACAATAAGACCCTAATTTGACGCAGAGGACCTGCACCCGAAATACGTTGCCTTTTCAACCTTCATAAATCTTTTCATTCACACGACGCTTTATAAAGCCATGTCCGGCGAAATGTAAACTTATGGTCACCGTCGCGTGTATGAGCGATTCGGCCGCAGTTTAATGACATGCCGGCGTCGCCATATACCGCGGTAAATAGCTTGGAAAACGATTTTTTTTTAAACTAAAACCCCGGCTCCGTTCGTTTCATTGATAAAATCAACATTGTCACATTTTGCGAGATGTGGTAATTTCACCGTGAATTATCGGAGGGTCGTATATTTGAGAGAAAAAATGGCCTGTGTCGATGTATTGGATGGAATAACGTGAATTTAAACCTCCAAATGAGACTTAAAATTGACCCAACTTCCACAAAGTATTTGCCTTTTTATTTTTTCGTCAGGAACGTGACAAGCCCTGTTAAGGGTCGGTAGGTATATATTTCGGAAAAGGCAACAATTTGTCGAATTCCCTTCTAGACATTTAAGCTCAGGTGTTTTTTTTTGCATCAATTTGTTAAACAACGTCGAGTTATTTATCTTGTCTTAGACAAAACTGACAAAACAAATGTTTATCCTTTGTTCACTAAATAACAATATCACCAACTTCATTCTAAGCTCCTTAATTAAAGCTGTAAAGTAAAACACGTCTTTGTTTTGATCGCGAAACTTATTTCATTCCAGACTTTAAAGCGAACACTAACATAAAGGCGTCAATAAAACTAAATAGACGCGGCAACGACACGCGACAACAGCTATTTCTTAAAGCAGCGTTTGTGAAAAACGCAATCGCAGACATTTCAATCTCATCTAGAGTATCTCACATAATCTTTAAAGCTTACAACAAAAACACGAAAAAATGGCGTCGTTAAAGCAAAACCAAAATCATTTGACACTTTCATTTCTTTGCAAATGAAAAATAAAGGACGTAGTCCACGAACAGCACCCGTCCGAATAGCACCGGCGCGAATAGCACCGAGCCTAGTCCACGAACAGCACCTATCAATATTTTTGGCAGGTGCTATTCGTGGATACAAATCTATTTTATTATTTGTGTCCACGAACAGCACCTACGGCTCGGCAGCCTAGTGCTGGGATGCATTTGTTTAACAGGACATTATTAAATGAAACATATCGATAAAAATCACTAGAACGTTTATTAAGAAATATGTCTAGGCGACATTTAAATATAAGAAAAAACAATAAAAAGCCTTATGATAATAATTATTAATCTTCCAAAATAATAAATCTGTAACACTTTCTTAATTTTTAATGTATCACAATCAGTCTATTCACATCAAAGGTGATGAGAGTAGCGATACTGTGTAACGTGCAAAGACACGTGACACAGTATCGCTACTCTACAATTCTTATAGGGTGCAGCTTGTCGTACCCTTGCGCATTGCGAGCAAGCAATTTATGTGATGTGAATAGACTGATTGTGATACATTAAAAATTAAGAAAGTGTTACAGATTTATAATTTTGTAAGATTAGTAATTATTATCATAAGACTTTTTATTGTTTTTTCTTATATTTAAATGTCGCCTAGACCGAAATATTTGTATTTGCTGATTTTTTCAATAAATGTGATATGTGGAGACTGATTGTGATATATTATAAAATAAGAAAGTGATATTATTTAGTAAGATTAAACTAAGTCTAATTTTGCAATAAAGGCGAGGTGATCTGAAAAGACTGATTGTGATACATTAAAAATTAAGAAATTGTTACAGATTTATTATTTTGTAAGATTAATAATTATTATCATAAGGCTTTTTATTGTTTTTTCTTATATTTAAATGTCGCCTAGACCGAAATATTTGTATTTGCTGATTTTTCAATGTGATATTATTTAGTAAGATTAAACTAAGTCTAATTTTGCAATAAAGGTGAGGTGATCTGAAAAGACTGATTGTGATACATTAAAAATTAAGAAAGTGTTACAGATTTATTATTTTGTAAGATTAATAATTATTATCATAAGGCTTTTTATTGTTTTTTCTTATATTTAAATGTCGCCTAGACATATTTCTTAATAAACGTTCTAGTGATTTTTATCGATATGTTTCATTTAATAATGTCCTGTTAAACAAATGCATCCCAGCACTAGGCTGCCGAGCCGTAGGTGCTGTTCGTGGACACAAATAATAAAATAGATTTGTATCCACGAATAGCACCTGCCAAAAATATTGATAGGTGCTGTTCGTGGACTAGGCTCGGTGCTATTCGCGCCGGTGCTATTCGGACGGGTGCTGTTCGTGGACTACGTCAAATAAAGAGGCTGCGGAACGTCTAGCAAAGTCATTTCTGAACGAATTATGCTCTTAAGTAGATAATAAACGCGGCAATACAGCTGCGACATGCGACATGACGCGTCCAACACGACTGTCTCGCGACATAAAAGCTTTGGACGAAATATCGCGAGCGTAATTACTGTATACAGCCCGTTGTGAACGCAGCTGAGCATAAACAGTGCGACAATACTAAGGACTCTTAGAGACGCCGAACAATGCATCCATCATGCAAATAAGTAGTTAAACGTAATGGAAGTTGTAGAAACTAATGCGAGAACCTTGTTACGCCTATTTAATCGTTTGACGACATGAAAAACCGTTCTGAGGTAACTAAAAATGTATATTCTGTTAACGTATAGCACGTCTATAGCTTTACACACATAGGCAACGTCAAAGCCTCGCCGAGAGAACGGAAAGCCAATGAAGAGCCAATAGAATCGAAAGGCTCCGATCCTTTACAGTTCCCTTCCCTTTATTTGTATAGTTTTCTTTGTGCGAGCTGCGCTTTTAAGCGTGTACGTCTCGGCAATGTCGTGATACGTCATACTTAATCTCCATAAGTTTCTCCCCTCTTTATATTCTTCTACTTTCGACGCAGTAATCCGAGCGACACAAAAGAGCTTAATATGTTTCATCGGTAAATCCTTTCTATATGACAATGGGGTGGGCAAACAGGCTGACTTCCAGCGTGAAACGTACAAATCACATAGTGCCGTTACTGCATACCAGCGCCCAATTATTTGACGAACAATACCGTGTTGATTTACTGTTTTTGTAGGTATGTACAGGGCTGTCAGATTTTATCTATTCTTCGATTTTGTATTAATAATGTCCACGGACCAAATAAAGGTTTCCATTCTCTAAATTTTGCGTGCATAGGTGCTTTAGAGGTCTGATAACATTGATCAAACCTGTGTCAGTGACAGGCTAGTTGCAAATATATTCGAATAGGTACTCAAGTTTTTAAATAAAGATTTAGAAAGAATAGAAAGGCATAACCTTGGTTTCATTGTGTTGTAATTATGAACTTTAATATAGCCATAAAGTTTATTTTTAAATATACGTATTCCTCTTAGCTCCCACAGTACCTATCTGTATTTTATACCTATCGATTGTCTTGTCTTATTACTAAACCTTTCTTGCTGAGATATTACATGCATTAGAACCCCCATTCCTCTTAGAATGGGGACTTTTTGTTAGGAGCGTGTCGTTCTCATAGCCTTGTGCCAGCTCCCTGGGTGTATGTGGGTCGGAGCTGAGATAAGGGGTCGCTTTGTTCCCCGGCGTAAATATAAATTGCGCCATAAATGTCAAATGGACACAATTGCTCAGCTGGCCCGTGATTTTAACCGATTAAGCGTTCTTTGGTTGTGTAGCCGCAGTTTTAAGTACTTTGTGAATCTGTGGGAAGGTTTTTATCATTTCGTTTGTCTGTGGTCATGGCGGGGGGAGGAGAGGGGGGTGTTTAATCAAGTGTGCGTGGCGCGATGTATCGGTGTCGCGGTCCGCCTGGCCCGTCGCTAACGTTTTAAATGGTGCCCTGAATCGCTTTTGTTCAGATATCAGTGGTTTCAATATTTGGTGGAGAGAATTTGTTAAAACTTATTGAAGTCCTATATTTCTACATGTTATATTCCAGCCCAAAAGATCCGGCCGAAGAGAGAGTCAGACTCGCGCACCGACGATTTGGTACATAATTGCGACATAAACAGCCATATCTTTTGACTTTTGCGTAGACTTAGACGGTGTTTTTTCACAGCAAATGGATCACAGTGTTAATTGTAATAGTATATGGTTTTAATTTAACTCGCTGCCTCCACGCGTTCTCGAGATAAAGGGTCTTGACCGGTAGATAAACAAAAAAGAGGTTTCCAAAGAGAATTCTGTTCTCTCCTTTTGAGGTGCGGAACCCTAAAAACAACCATCTAGATCACTGCACCCTGAATTAAAAATATTTGCCTAACCGCGTTCAAGAGTTGCCAATGTTACGATTGCCACTGACTCTTGATCGCCGTTTAGATGTCCTAATCGCGTTCACTTTAATAATTTAAATCTACTATCAGTAACAACAAACCAATTACCAACAACCTCCCACTAGATGGCCGCTACAACCCTATTTGTAGAACCCATACATTTTTCGAAGCAGAAATGCAAGGAATTTTCTCGAAACAATCCGAACGCTTCGGATGCGGACGAAACGAATCGACGCGACAACTATAAAAAGGGAACGGCACAAATATATCTGTATACAAAGGAATTTTTGTACAGGAACGTCTTAATAAACGATATTGGAAAGCTGTTTTAGAAAATGTATTGTTTTTGAAGAAAAGAAATGGAATGGAAAGGAATAAAACATTTTTTTATAACGGGATATTTACCATGTTTGCTATTTATTATGAGTTTCGGGTATTTCGACGACCGGTGTAGTTGTTTCGGGTATTTCGGCGTAGTTGCATACGTCAGGATCACGTCGCCACCTGACGAATATCTTATCATCACATCTTGACGTTCCCGACAAACAAACATCGCCCCACACTATTCTCCTGTATCGTGGGTGCCTTTACAAACATTGAAACTTACATACCCAAGCAGCCAGACCCGCAACAACTACCTGTAGGCCATACAAATATATGTTCCGAGCGGTGATCGAACCCGCGACCCCAGCGCAGCAGTCGATCGCTCAGCCACTGCGCCAATCGGGTCGCTTATTATATGTCTCTATGCCTCTCTTTGCTTGGGCCAGTTTCACCCAGGTTATCCATTCATAATGGGCTCATCGTTCACATTTTTAGGTTTCCGTACCTCAAAAAGAAAAAAACGGACGTCACATTCCACATTTCGAAAACCTCAGGTGCCAAATTGAGGTGAAACTGTTTCTCTTTCTCAGCTTTCTCGAGGTTCTCGTCGCTATCAGTACGCGGCGCACTGAATTATGCTCTACGCTCACTGGTCTATCACCACTATCTGATCGGTCTATCACCACTATATCAGGCTTATTGGCGACAGTAGTCCAACCAGTATTAATTATTTGAGGAGGAGCTCGTGGCTAAATAATAGCAGCCGCTCGGGTCGATCTTTAGGTTTAGCCGCGCTTGCCTAGGTTGGTCTGTGGATGGGTGACCACCCGTTACATAACGAGTTTCCTCCGTGCCTCGGAAAGCAAGTTAGGCCGTTGGTCCCGGCTATCATTTGTAGATCTTTGAAAGTCGTTACAAATAGTCAGTGTTCCGAAAGTCTGACAACCAGTCTTACCAAGGGGTATCGTATTACCCAGTATTAACTGGGTTGTGGAGGTCAGATAGGCAGTCGCTCCATGTAAAATACTGATATTCAGGTGCATCCGGTTAGACTGGAAGCCGACCCCAACATAGTTGGGAAAAGGCTAGGCAGATGATGGAGTCCAGCCAGTATAACATCTGCATATCTTGTTTTGGATATTTAAACATCCACGACATGTTACAGATACAGACAGCTACAGGAACAGGTAAAGGTCTAGTAGTCTGTCGTAAAGATACAGACAGCTTTTCTGCCCAGTTTAGGATAGAGGGTCCTCTGACCCATATTTTTGTTGTACTGATTTTTCTTTCTCTATAACTGCCTTACTAATATTATAAAAGCGAAAGTGAGTTTGTTTGTCTGTTACGTCTTCACGCTTTAATGGCTAAACCAATTTTGATAAATTTTGATACAGAGATAATTGGGTTTTTTTTTTAAAGTGGGATATGAGAGAAGAAAATGGAAAACTTAGTTCTACTATTACAATCAATAAGGCGCAAGGGCAAAAACTGCAGATAGCAGGTACCTGCAAATCAGGAAAGAGGAACTGTGTTACCCGGAATTTAACGAGAGCGAAGCCGCGAACAAAAGCTAGTTTAAGTATAAAAGACAACCTTGTATGCCATGTACAAACTGTTACATACACTGCATGTTACATAGGTACTGATACATGTTTTATTCATATAAAAACTCAATCGAATTTTTACATACCAATAACCTAAAAGTTATTTCCGTAAACAAACCAACTTCGAATATATTAAATCGTTGCCAAATAGTTTATCAAAAAGTTTTAACTGCCGCTAAAAATTATGAGTAAGTCCCACGATATATTATGCTGGACTTATCTTCGGATAAACGATTCACATGAAATATTATCTAAGGATAGTACAAAGGTAGCTGAAAGTCTTGTGTTCGGTAGGATTTAACCTAACGAGTATGCGATGACTGCGCGAATACTGGTTTGAATGTGTTCTATTTTATAAGATGCTATCTAAGTTACCTGAAGATACTTTCACAACTTTTAATAATATGAAAATTTCAGATTCCATCTGATTGATTGAACTCTTTTTCTAGTATAAAGTTATAAGTCAGACAAATGGGCAGGTAAGGGTTGTATATCACTATTGTGACGATCGCCCGGAGGACACGGTGGAGCATACAGTGGCGGTCTGCCCAGCTTTGGCGGAGCACCGCCGTGCCCTCGTAAAGGCGATCGGTGGCGGCGATTTCTCGCGTCCGGCCCTGGTTCAGGCTATGGTCCGGAACGACAGGGAATGGGAAGCGGTCATCTCCTTCTGCGAAGCAGTAATGCTAGCAAAGGAGGTGGCCGGGCGTTTGAGGGAAAGAACATCTAGCCAACCCAGCCGCCGCGGGAAACGCCCCAGGTGCCGCGAGACGACTCCCGGCCACCGTAGATGCGGGCCTGTGGACGGTGAGCAATGGGTAGCTCACCGTCCGTCCGTCGATTGACGACAGGTCGTGTCGACGGCGCGTTCGTGTTTCACGCGCGCTTTAAAGAGATGTCAGCAAAGCAGAGGGGCTTGCCAGAGCCTCCGCCTGCCGGGTTTGCGGGTTATTCGAAAGAGGTACCGCGGCCCCGGAACGTAAAGAGCAATAGAAGGAACATGGCTGCGTTTTAGTCAGTAGAAGTCTGACATGCCCCCCCCCCCGCTCCGCCCAGAGCGGGGGAAGTCATTGGATGATTTCCCACCCAAAAAAAGGTTTGCATATTCGAATGAAGACTAAATTTCAAGGCCTCTTTTATCGCGACGTTTTTTCTCAGCGCTTATTGATCAATTGGTCGAGTGTGTCGATTTCGCAAAATAACAGATTTGTTTTTATTAATAAAAGATTAGTAGATACCTATTCAAGTTTTTTTTACCACGCCCGTTTAAAAAGCAAGCCTTATTATATATTCTGAGCCCATTTGCACTGAGTCACATGATGTCAAATATTAATTAATATAAATTATTTAATTTAATTCTACACACAGCAAGTTCACGATAAACCCAATAATTTTATTGACCCAATTTAAATATCCAGAGTACACGATTGGCTGCATTGAACCCTCCCTCTTAATTTCCCCATGCAAAGTAAACCTAACAACCCAAACTCCCCCGCTCCCGCTACCTCTCATCATACACACCAACCCCTGCTAATGCTACGCAGCGCCGGTCATCACTTGCAGCGACGGAAACTACAGAACTTTCAGCGATTATAATCAATTATGTACACGCGCCCGCTACTCCCGAGCTCTGTGTGCTACACCTAATGGCCTTTGGTTCACACATGGTTTTGTTTTTAAAAGGGTTCAGTAGTTTCTGAGGAAAACTGGCAGTAGTAAGAGGTTGGGGGTTAGAACCACGCCTCTTGTATAATGTTTGCGTTTGGGCTGGATTTGTAGTTGTTGGCAGGTTTTGTAGGAAAACTATTCACGTAGGCCCACAGTGAGAAGGTTTTGTTTTAACTGCTTGTTAGTGAGGCTAAATTCTACTACTTTCTCTGTTTTTTACACGTGAGAACTTGTCATTAGCGCTATGTTTCTTATACAATAGTTTATCCTTTAGGAGTGAAGGGGTCGAGAGTAAATGAGACACTTGTTACTCGTTCCGATGTCTGTGTTGACTGATTTAATTTTGCCTATTTATATTTACAAATATCATAGTGGAAGTAGCGAATGGTTAACCTATTTACACAAGTCGACAGAGGGCGCGCTCGCGTCGCCGCGGGTCGCGGGGCGCGGGGCGCGCGGGTCGATCCGCGCTCGCGGCGGTGTAGTGTGCCGCGCTTATAAAATCGGGCGCCGCCCGCGCGACGGTCCTTTTCTGCTGCGGGCCGTCGTCGTGTCAACATCGCTGCGTCTGTGAAGAACTCTGCGTCCGAACTCCTGCGTCGTCTCTTCACTTCTGCTGCATTGAAGATATCAAGCACGGCGACGGCCCAAACAAACAAACCGCTCTTTTCGGAGCGAATTAGCGCGCGCGGTGATGTATGTTCGATGTACACGCCGCGCTGACGCTTTCTTATTTCTTATCAGTCGTCATAACGTGCGCCTTTTTCAAGGCGGATTGATTCACTGTTTCTTTAAAGGAAATGTCAAAAACGTATGGTAACTAATGGTTGTTTCGGAGGTACGGTATGGTAATGTGGTTTCCTGGTAATGGTATTGGTACTGGTGATGGTGGTTGCTGGGTATGTAGGTATGTCACTACATCACTCCCCCCTAAGCGAAGCGTACGTTCGGTTTCACTGTGCGGCCGGTACGAGTGACGTAGGTATTGCGCTGTGTGCTTGTGACCGGTGGCTGTTGCTCGACGCTCGGGCTCGGAGTGTGCGACGCTTGTTGATGTTGCATGCGTGATGCGGTTGCGGTGTTGGGCTCTTCCTCTCTGAGTAGATGTGCTGGTTTCAATCGGTCTATTGAGACAACTGTAGTTCGTAGGGGCTTCTGTATGGTAAATTGCTTGATGCCACGTTGAATAACTTTGAACGGGCCATCATATGGTGGGGTCAACGGACTTCGCACGGTGTCGTTGCGCACGAAAACATGTGTACACGTCGCTAAATCTTTGTACACGAACGTGCTTGTGTTGTTGCTGTGTGACTTACTGCTTGGTGAAAGTGTTGACATTGTTTCGCTCAGCTGGCGGACAAATTCGGCGTCTTCTTTATTCGGCTGTGTAGGCTCGAAGAAATCTGACGGAATCCTGAGTGTTGCTCCGTAGGTCATCAAGGCTGGGCTGACTTGAGTGTCTTCACGTAAAGCGGTACGCAGACCAAGTAGTACGGTCGCTAGTTCCTCACTCCAGTGTGCGCCTGCGCTTCTCGCCATGAGTGCGGCTTTTAAAGTACGATGCCAGCGTTCAACTTGACCGTTTGCTTGCGGATGGAATGCAGTCGTTCGAATTCTTGATATGCCAAACTTTTTCATTAAGGCGGTGAATAGTGCTGACTCAAATTGTCTCCCTTGATCCGTCGTCACACGTAACGGGCAGCCAAATCGAGATATCCACCCCTCGTAGATCGCCTTAGCAACAGTGTCGGCGGTGACGTCACGTATCGGTATTGCTTCAGGCCATTTGGTGCAGCGGTCAATCATCGTAAGTAGGTATCTATAGTCATTCGAAGGTGGCAGCGGTCCCACGATATCCACGTGAATATGTTCGAAACGCGCTGATTTTTTAAACTCGCTGAGCGGACTGATAACGTGTCGTTGTATTTTCCCGCGCTGGCAACCGATACACGACTTCGCCCATAAACCGACTTCTTTGTTCATGCTTGGCCAAAAGAACTTCGTGGACATGATTTTTCTTGTTGTTCGAACACCTGGGTGACTCAGTTCGTGTTGAGCTTTGAAGGCAGCAAAACGATAAGTCGCTGGTAGGTACGGACGAAAGTTGCCGGTCGATGTTTCGCATATGACGGGTCGTTGAACTCCTGGTAATGTGACACGTGATAACTTGAGTCTTGGGTTGGACATGCAGGTCTTCAATTCTTCGTCGTTCTCTTGGTCTTGAGCGAGTTGCTTGTAGTCGATTGCAGAGTGTGAAAAATCTATTTCTTCGATTCGTGATAAGGCGTCTGCGGCTTCGTTCTTATCACCGTGAACGTACTTGATGCTTGTGCAAAACTGGCTTATGTAGTGAAGCTGGCGTTCTCTTCGTGGTGTATCGCTGCTACTCGGTGTTCTTGTTAGCGCGTAAGTTAGAGGTTTGTGATCGGTGAATATTGTAAGGTCGTTGCCCTCTATTAGTCTTCGCAGATGTTGGACAGCGGTGTACATGGCCAATAGTTCGCGATCGTACACGCTGTAGCGTCGTTGCGTCTCACTCATAGTTTTCGAGTAGAATGCCAGTGGTTTCCACTCGTTGTCGACCTTTTGTTGGAGAACGGCGCCGATGCTAGTGTTCGATGCGTCGGTAAATAAACATAGCGGCGCGTTAGGTATCGGGTGCGTCAGAGTTGTGGCCTCGAGTATGCTTTGTCGGCATTTCTCAAAGGCTTGATCTGCGTTTTGTGACCATTCGATCGGAGTCTTATCGTTTTTCTTTGTGTTATGTAGGTACTTATTGAGTTCATGTTGATATTCGGCTTGGTGTGATAAACAACTGCGATAAAAGTTGATCATTCCTAAAAATCTTCTTAGTTCTTGTACTGTCTGAGGTTTTGGGTAATTTACTATGGCTAGGACTCTTTCTTGCGTGGGGTTGATGCCGTCTGCCGAGACTTCGTATCCTAGGAATTCTATTGTTTTCTTGTCAAACTCGCACTTATCAATGTTTAGACTGACACCGTAGTTATCTAGGCGTTCGAGTACTAATTGCAGGTGGTGGCGATGTTCTTCTTCGTTTCTCGAGTGAACAAGCAGATCGTCGACGAAACAGAATACGATGTCATCGAGTCCTCTCAATACTTCGTGCATGAAACGTTGAAACGTTTGGCCGGAGTTTCTTAAACCAAACGTCATGCAGTTAAATTCGAAGAGACCGAAGGGTGTAATGATTGCAGTTTTCTGAGCGTCTTCTTTTGCGATCGGAATCCAAAAATATGCCATTTTTAAATCTAATTTTGAAAATATTTTCTTGCCGTGAAGTTGGTAGGTAAAATCTTGAATTCTCGGTATTGGGTATCGGTCGGGAACAGTGACGGCATTGAGCCTTCTATAGTCGCCACAAACTCGTAGCGAACCATCCTTCTTTTTCACGACGTGAAGTGGACTCGCCCACGGACTTTTTGAGGGCTTACATATTCCCATCTCGATCATTCGTTCGAACTCTAGTTTCGCCGCTTTGTATTTGTCGGGCGGTAGAGGGCGCGAACGAGAGTAGATTGGCGGTCCGGTGGTTTCAATGTGATGTGTGACGTCATGTTTGGCTGGAGTCTTGAGTGACATAGGTCGTAGTACGTCCGGATATTTCTTCAGCAGGTCGTGATGAGCGTGGTCGCTGTTGATCATGTAGATGGATTCTTCGCAGTTATTTGTTTTGACGGCGTTTACGCTGAGCTCGGTCACACGGTCGATGAGTTTTCTTCGGTGTAGGTCGACTAGTAATTTGTGGTGTACTAGGAAGTCTGCGCCTAGTATTGAAGTCTTCACATTGGCGACGACGAAAGTCCACTTAAAGCTTCTTCGTAAGCCTAGGTTGAGCTCTAGGGTGCGCTCTCCGTAGGTACGAATCTCTGTGCCGTTGGCGGCGAATAGCTTGTAGGTAGTTTCTGCGGGCTTGGTATGTTTCGTGTTTCGAGCTGCCAATACTGATATGTCGGCTCCTGTGTCGACAAGGAATTTTTCTCTGCTTTCGACGTCGGTCACACATAGGCGGCGGCTTGGTTGGTATACATCGACACCCGCCACGGTCGATGTATGTTCTAGTTTTCCTGCTTGCTCTTGGCACATGGCGATTCACATTTTTGAGCTTCATCGCCGAATCGGTGGTGGTAATAACATAGCCATTCGGCATCACCTGGCTTGCACGGCGCGCGTGAATTTTGGCGCGAACGCGAAACGCTGCGATACCGCGACGATGACGGGTAGCGGGAACGGGAGTGCGGGCGGCGGGGGTACGCCGCGCGCTGTTGTTGGCTTGAACGTAACTCGGCGATTTCCAGGAATAGTTTCTCTATTTGTTTTGATAGTATGTTGATTTGTAGGTTTGTTATTGAGTTGGATTCACTTGCTGTGCTTGTTGACGGGGAATTTGCGGAGACTGCGGCGATTGTTGTCGGCTCGAAATGCTCGGTCATTTTGTCGGCCATTGCAGCTAAAATTTCGAGCGACGATTCTGTGTTGATAGAGATCACGGCGCGAACTTGTGTGGGCAGCTGGTTGAGCCACATGACTTTTAGCGCCTCGTCGGACAGCAACTTGCCGCTGAGGTCACGCATTTTACGCAGCAGCTGACTCGGCTTTTGGTCGCCGAGTTCGAGTCCGCTGAGTAGCTTCTGCAGCTGGCGATGGTCTGACTCTTGATACGTCGAAATCAGCCTGTCTTTGAGTGCGCTGTACTTGCCGGTGACGGGTGGCTCGAGAATGATGTCGGCGATTTGTTCGAGATCGCTGCAGCCGAGTAACGGGACGACGAGGTTCTGTTCTTCTCCGATTCTGCTGGCGGCGATAGCTGCTTCGAACTGGGCGAACCATAGGCGGGGATTTTGGCGCCAAAATGGTGGTAATCTGGCGGGAAGAGATATGGTAGCTACGTCGTTCCTCACTGTTGTGCCGTCCAGCGCTTCGCTGTATTCTTCGGGATGCTTCGACATGGTGGTTCTTCTTAAGGATGCTTGATGTTCTTGCGGATTCTTGATATTGCGTGTTGTTCTTGCGGGTTCTTGATAATTTTGATATTCTTCTTGCGGCTTCTTGATATTCTGCGTGTTCTTCTTGCGGGGTCACCAATTTAGGAGTGAAGGGGTCGAGAGTAAATGAGACACTTGTTACTCGTTCCGATGTCTGTGTTGACTGATTTAATTTTGCCTATTTATATTTACAAATATCATAGTGGAAGTAGCGAATGGTTAACCTATTTACACAAGTCGACAGAGGGCGCGCTCGCGTCGCCGCGGGTCGCGGGGCGCGGGGCGCGCGGGTCGATCCGCGCTCGCGGCGGTGTAGTGTGCCGCGCTTATAAAATCGGGCGCCGCCCGCGCGACGGTCCTTTTCTGCTGCGGGCCGTCGTCGTGTCAACATCGCTGCGTCTGTGAAGAACTCTGCGTCCGAACTCCTGCGTCGTCTCTTCACTTCTGCTGCATTGAAGATATCAAGCACGGCGACGGCCCAAACAAACAAACCGCTCTTTTCGGAGCGAATTAGCGCGCGCGGTGATGTATGTTCGATGTACACGCCGCGCTGACGCTTTCTTATTTCTTATCAGTCGTCATAACGTGCGCCTTTTTCAAGGCGGATTGATTCACTGTTTCTTTAAAGGAAATGTCAAAAACGTATGGTAACTAATGGTTGTTTCGGAGGTACGGTATGGTAATGTGGTTTCCTGGTAATGGTATTGGTACTGGTGATGGTGGTTGCTGGGTATGTAGGTATGTCACTACAATCCATTTGTTCAAGCTGTTGGTTCTCCTATTTATACACAAATAAAGAGTATAAATTCAGAACAGTTCGTTATTATCTTAAAAACTCATTCCAAAGGATGAGAAATGTTCATATTTTTATAAGATGTGGGAGAAATCTTTTCAAATTGAAATATAAACGAATTATGACGAACTGAATTGATTGGCAAAATAATCGTAAAAAGTTTTAACTGTTAACTTTCTGAAGGTAGGGTTTCCAAGTTGTGAATCAAGTTGGAGAGATAATCGTACTGGGCAGCCAGCCCGTTACGTAAGACATTTTGAGACGCGACCGTAGATGCGGGTCTGTGGACGGTGAGCAAAAGTTAGCTCACCGTCCGTCCGTCTAATGACGACAGACCGTGTCGACGGTGCGTTCTCATGTGCGCCTCATTAAGATATCGGCAAACCAGAGGGGCCTGCCAGTGCCATAGCCTGTCAGGGTTACGGTTGTTTGACAGATATACCGCGGCCCAGGAACATAAACGGCAAAAGAAGTAACATGGGTATCCTTTACTCAATAAAAGTCTGACACTCCCCCCACTCCGCCCACAGAGAACTGCGTGTTAGATTTTTGCATTCCACTTAATTGATATATAGATTAGAGGTAGATCTTTTGCCCATATGTTTTAAAACTCAACAATGACACTAATAAATCTTCATCAATATCACAAATTTATTATGTTCTTCGACTTGTGACGAGTAATCGGCTTCATAACCACACATCCATCACGATTGACAGCTCGACTTAAACTAAAGACTTTTGACTTCGACTAACGACGTTCATAAGTCAGCTATTGTCTATGGTGGCGATGGGTAGGTTATGATCCGATTAAGAACCTTTTAGTTACTGTAATAAAGGCCTCTTTTCTATTGTTTTAGATTTGTATAGATGGACGTCGTGAGTTTGATGTGTTAACTGTTTTGAAACACAATACGTTTCTTTGGGTTATATTAATCGTTGAGATTCTTAGAGAGGGGAGATTAACCTTGCTTACCTAGGTTGGTCCGCAGATGGGTAACCATCTATTATACATATACTTGACACACTTCATAAAACTTAAATAACAGTAATTCTGTCAATCTTGAGATACACACCGCCCAAATGAATGTGATGTGTCCAAATGCCTATGGGTCAATCTTACTTCTACCTTACTTTTTTTTTAAATCTATTTCTTTTTTTTACAGCTTGATATTTTTTGTGTTAATTCCAGTGTTGTGTCTTTTGTTGCATCAAATAAATGATTTATCTATCTGTCTATCTATTACTTACCGAGTTTCTTCCATGCTTCGGAAAACACGTTAACCCGTTGATACCAGCTATAATTTGTAGATCTTTGACAGTTATTACGAGACTCCGACGTCAGAACGTTTGACAGCCAGTGTCACAATTGGCTTTTGTATTACCTAGTACTAACTGGGTTTTAGCGGTCAGATGCTCAGAAAAATACAGATATTTACCAACATCCAGTGAGACTAGAAGCCGATCTCAAACATAGGCAAAGGTTAGGCAGATGATAACTGACAATGCCTTTTAAACTACACTATTAGGATAGGATCCTATAATTAATATCAATTATTAATAATTTAATAATAATATTATTAATGCGAAAGTCTGTGAGTATGGATGTATGTTTGATCCTCTTTTACGAAAAAACTACTGAACGGATCTTGATGAAATTTGGCACAGAGGTAGAAAGTCTGGAATAACACATAGGGTACATGATGATTTTTATTCGATCATCACGCGGGCTAAGCCGCGGGCGTCAGCTAGTATTTAGATACAAAAGGTAAACCTACATGATGACATTCGCTCTCAGATGTCTTGAAAACGAAATTCTTTGAGCATCCAAGTCCATAACCACGTTAAGAGCGGTCGAATAATTACGTTTTTTAATAAAAAATAAACCCTTTCCAAAGCATCGTTTGAAGTGACTCAAATTGTCGATTAAAATTTCTTTGGGCTAAATGAGCTTTTGACAAGTACCTACGGTATTTTTGTCTGGGAATTGGTCAGCTGGTCCGTTTGCTACGATTGGAAGTAATTGGTGGGTTTGACTGATAGGATGTGGCCAGCTGGCGGGTATTTTTAAAAGCAATAGGTTTATTTTGCTTGGGTACAAGCACGGCGAAACATACACAACACATACACCTCTGCTGATCCCTATTGGGTTACAGGCGTGAAGGTATGTGTACATTGTTTGTTAAGTTTTCTGGTACAACAGGCTTTAGAAATGTCGATCGCTTTCAGTTATATAATATCCAAGATAAGTAAAACCACATATTCAGAAATACAACTAAGTACTTCAAAAACGATCCTTAATTGCAAGAACCTTAACACACATTATCCAATTTCATACTAAACACTTTTCTGAACCTAATTACGAATACTGGCTAACTACAGAGTCTGCTGATACTATTAACGTTGCCGCCGTTAAGACAATCGCCTCTCATCGGGCTGGTGCTGCGGGATAATCGGCCATTACTGTAATCTCTTCTGCTGATTCGAGGGAATATGTAGATGAAGTGGAATGAATTGTGTTTATGACAGGAAAAGAATATTTTAATGAATATGAACGGAATTCAACTTGATAAACACTAGAAATTTCTCATGTATTGTGGGTGTGTTTACAAACATTTAAACTCACTTACACAAACAGGTGTATGCGAGTATAAATGTTTTTAATCGCACCCACAATCCAGGAGAAATTCCTAGTGTGTGACAAAGTTTTTTTTTAAATAAGTTACGGTGGAAGTCATAATACGCTGAATGCCTCAAATTAATTAATGACAAAATGATGAATGTTTCTGAAGTGTTCATCACATGGCATGTTTGATAAGACTATCGTAAAACCTGTTTAATCGTGACGTAATGGAAATAGCTGTGACCCAAAAATATCATAAACATTTATTGATACGTAGTTGGTACACTCCAGACTAGCTGGAGTATTCTGTCCATCTTACTGTAGTTCATATAAAAGTTGTCTTGAAAAGATCGCTTTCAGCGATCTATAAAACCGCCCATTGTGAAACCCCATGTGAAATGGTTTCTCAGTAATTATGTTATTTCTAAAATAAAGAATATTCTATTACATTCGAATTATTATTTCTCTCCTTGTCAAAATCAGGGACCACACGAATACCAAAAAAAAAGCAGAACATTTAAACTCTCTTACAGTAAATGTAGTTATTAATTGCAATTCAGAGTGCAACCAAGAATTAAATAATCAATTACTTTTGGCTTAAAAATGCACTTTCCTGCGTCAAATAAATAAACAAATAAATCACTCGGCTTGGGATTATTGTAAGAGCCAATAAAAAAAACAACACTTTCAACAGAGATCATCGCGTTATTAATAACATTGAAGAATTTAAATGCTGTTTACAAACCCTATAATATTTTCAAGTTTGTCAAACATGTCTAATTATAAATGTTTGAAAATATTTTGGGTTCGAACCCAGACACGCACTCTACTTTGCTTGTTATTTATTTCATCACTACCACTTTCAAAAATGCTGATGGAAAGCATCGTATGGTATCATTATATTCGAAGACATGATGTGACATACACCAACTCTTAAGGACCCAGCGTGGTGTATTAGAGACGAGCCCCTTGCGGAGATCATCATCTGCCTAGCCTTTTCCCAATTATGTTGGGGTCGGCTTCCAGTCGAACCGGATGCAGCTGAATTTCAGTATTTTACATGGAGCCACTGCCTATCTGACTTCCACAACCCAGTTATTACTGGGTAATGCGATATCCCTTGGTAAGACTGGTTGTCAGACTTTCGGAACACTGACTACCTGTAACAACTGTCAAAGATCTGCAAATGAAAGCCACGGGATCAACGGATCACGGAGGAAACTCAGTATGTAACGGGTGGTCACCCATCCCTAGACCAACCTAGGCGAGCGCGGCTTAACCTAAAGATCGACCTGAGCGGCTGCTATTATTTAGCTACGAGCTCCTGCAGAGATGAGGCTAATAATAGTGAGATAGTGCGGCCCCGGAACATAAAGGGCAAAAGAAGGAACATGGGTGGAATAATGCCAAGAACTTATGCTAAGAATTTCATACGCAGGAACTCCTGCTAACTGACGGCAATTTCTATAGCTTGCGGCTTTAGAGAAAATGGACGAAGTACGGACGTTTTGGGTAACTTTGAATTGCAGTTTAACTTTGAACAAAACTGTGAAAAAGGTTTCTTATTATATTACCTGGAAACTTTTTGTTGTTTCAATATTGTGACTGCGTAAAACGGGTTGCTATTATGTTTTGTAGCAAACGAATTGTCAAAAAATAAACAGTCAATATCATAATTTTAAAAATCTCCCGCCTTTCCTTAGTGAAGTTATTACAAGTGTTTGTTGCTCAGGTTTGGAATCGTAATTAAATATACAAACCTTATAATAAACAGGTATGTTTTGGTGTTTTTCTTTAAAATGTAGTTTAAATATTATTATATTCAAATAGTTATCCCTATTTGATATTAAATCTTCTGTTAATCTGGTAAAATTTTAACAACGATCAAAATCTAAGAAATTTGGGTAACATTGAATGGTTCAAAGTTACCCGTGTCATAAAAATATTATTATGGGTAACTTTGAATATGTACGTAGATAATATTGCCCAGTTCTGATTACAATAATTATCCTTTAGATGTGGGTTATTTTTCAGGTTTAAAAACTACCTGGAGAAATGTTCTCAATGATTATCGACAAACTAGTAAAGGAAAAAAGGTACAAGCACTGCCAAAGCCTGTCTTTGCCCAGCTGCTCAATAATAAAGGTTTTCAGAGTGACCAGGTTAAGTATGGAGAAGTAGAAGATACAGGTATTATTGAAAAAGAATGTGATAATGAGTCTCAAGAAATTGAAAGAAAAGTAATAGTTATAGAAGCTTTAGTTCACCAAGCTCCTCCTCAACACGCCAAGACACCTGCTGGTGAAGTAAGCAAGACTTTTAAAAATCAAGCCGTGGCAAAAGATATGAGGCAGGAAATAAAAATGGTAAATGAAGAAAGTACAGACATAACTAGTGAAGTGATTTTAATGGATGAAGAAATTATAGAGGAATATGTAGTAGATAAGGCAAGTGGGGAGCTACAGGTTTCAACGACTGAAATGTGTGCAGGAAAGGGAGACGTTGAAGTCCCGAAAATCAAAGAGGGTGCATATTGTATCTTTACAGAAGAGGGAAGTTTGTTTCCAGGAAGAATACAAAAAGTTAACCCCTTACAAGTCTGTGTACTCCAAAAAAACTTTTTAGGGGGTTGGGTTTGGCCTTCTAAAATTGAAATATGTCGAATCAGTAAGGTCAATATAATAAATGTTTTGCAAGATAAACAGGTATCCAGAAAAGGCGGTATCACTTATATTGACGATGACATTTTGTTTATGGAATGGGGTGAATGACTTTTAAAAATTTTAAACATTGTTTAAAATAATGTTGCTAGTAATAACGATTTTGAACTCATTCGATAGCCGAATAAACGTATAATTAATTTTGTTTCACACTACTTTTCTACTTTACCTTGATTTGATAAATAATTATAATAAAATAACGATCTTTTTTCCACCAATATAGTCCACCTTGTTTTATATGGAAATACCAAACTATCTATCATATTTACACGTCCGTGTCAGATGTAATTTTGGCAGATTGGGTTTTTGAAATAAAAACACATCATTTATTGTTACCCAAACCTTAAATTATTCGAATAATAAAGGTTTTTATATTCTGAAAAAATTATATTCAAAGTTACCCAAAACTCATGATAACTTTGAATTTCAGTTTTGGGGCAAATTCGGTATAGTTCTATTGTTTTTTTGGATAAATTTACTATTTTAGAAAATAAACCAACTCAAAACAACACTATTTAGTCAATAAAATTAACACAAATAATTTAAATGAGATTTGTAAAATCACAAAGATTGTAAAAAATATTCAAAGTTACCCAAAACGACGGTAACTGGATTACATGGTGTTACTATAAGACGATAACTTGATTGTACGGACAACAGCCAATCACTCAGTCGTGACAGTCAGTTTATGCGGATCTCTCAATGTACGGGAAATCTTTACAAATGATGTGTCTAGCGTGTGTACGTAGAATAGTTTTAGTAGGTACTTACCACGTTAGGTACTTCTAAATCAAGGTAATCAATGGTTACATTTTAGGCTGTGGTTGCGGGTTGTTCGAAAGAAATACCGCGGCCCCGGAACATAACGGGCAGTAGAAGGAACATGGATGGGTTTTAGTTAGCAAAAGTCTGACGTTCCCCCTGCTCCGCCCAGAGCGGAGGAAGTTATTTGATGACTTCCCATCCGCAAAAGAAACATTACATTTTAGTTACTGATATTTTTAAAATAACTGCCTTAATAGAGGGTTTGTACTGTAACCGATTATCATTTGGATCAATTCTTTGGGAGTCGGTGAAAGATATCTTTTTCCCTCTCTTATACTCGTCCTCACATTAATCACACATTACACACTGTTAACGCATACGTTAACACCTCCGATAAACACATGCATCATCAACAAGAGGGGAGCGGGCGGCGGAGTAGCGGAGCGGCTCCACGACGCGGCGACGGCGCGCGCCCTCGACACTTGCTTCAACAACGCGACCACGATCGCATGATTTTTATTTTAAATTCAGTTTTGGCCATCATTATAAAACAACTAATATAACCCTGAAATACAGTCCGCTTTTTAATTCCAACTGGGCCTATCTACACACATTGCTCATTAATCCTCTATCTGGTGACTATTTCTAGCGGAAATGTTTAAAATGCAAGCTGCCAAAAGAGAAGCACAAAATCTAACAAAAGTTGAAAAACTAATTCAGAACATGGACCCGACAACGTAAGAGGAAAAACAAAAACAGGCGCTTTACTTCACCATCCGAATCCTAATGTTGTCCAAAAGCCAAAGCCAATATTGCTCACCCCTACATGTAAAAAAATACGAACATTTAAAATTTTAATAGCGCGCTACAACACCCCTGTCGGTAATTTTTCCGACAATGACTTGCGTATCGCGATCATTTGTTCGGGAAACGGTATATTAACTGCGAGAGCTAAAATGTTCGCTAATAAACAAGGTTGAACAAGGAGTCCTTCTGCACAGTCATCTTGCGAGAGCGGGTTTAAACTTACGACTTGCAATTATGAGAGTAATACGAAATGATGGATCGATCTGACTGCTGCGGTCTCGGGGGGTTCGGTCTGTCGAATGGCGTGGATACCTCAAGATTTGTTATTTATTAGATGAGAATCTTATCCCAGGATAATACGGAAATATTAATGAAAAATACAGAAACATTTATTGAGAACATGTCGTCGTCATATTTGCCACTACCTATCCCTCACATTAGCACTTGGGATACTTATTATTATTGTGTCAAAACTGAACTGAATTCAATAATGTACTTGTAACGAACTTGCATAAAAAATAAAGTTTATTAAGTGTAAAAAAGTGCGTATGGGTCTAATCATTGAGCTGTACAGTACCACATATTTAACTTAAGTATCAAGATACCTCTGATTACAACTAGAAAGTTTTGTTCATGTATTTTTAAACGTTTTATAAAGTCGTCATAACAGAATATTATCTGTATTTTTATGCTATTAGAATAAGATCTGAACGTTATTTCTTTGGTTTGTTTATGTTAAAAATAAAGAAATTTCAAAATCAAATCAAAAATCCATCTCATATCTGCAAAGCCTTTTTGTAGACTGACCAGATCATAATTCGTGGCGGTCAACACTCATTTTCTTTAACAAACATTTAGAAGTTGACTAATTTCAATTTAGCTTTAAAACATGCCAAGGTTTTCAACCATTGATTCAACAAAATTAAAACACCTAAAAAGTATTTAAAACCAACGTCAACGACCATCTCAAAATTAATGAAAAGTGCCGTGGCAACAAAACTTTAACAAATAAGTTTGCAGTGTCAAAATGGCAAGGTCTTTCACAATAAAATAAAGGCTTTTATTCTTTCCAAGGTTAACCTGACTTCGTCCGACAATAAGCGTCGACTCGCTCCAAATACATTTGTGTGATTAATTGTTTTCACTCGTAGTTGTTTTTGATAGATTTCATGCTTTTAACTTTAATTAATTTTGGTTGAATTGTTTTTAAAGATGAAAAATTGATTATTCCATAACAACAATTTGGTAGAGAGGAAAAACACTACAAGTTCAAAAACGAATTTTGATAGAAGCGATTTATTATAGACATACTGTACATAGTATAGCAAGTTCTACTGTTACAGTCACAATTATTTCATGAAAGAACATGATATTTCTTTATGGGAATACTACTAGCTTTTGCCCGCGGTTTCGCTCGCGTTAAAATCGGGTTAAGATAGTTCCACTTTCCTGATTTGCAGATACCTGCTACTTTTAGTTTTTGCCCTTGCGCCCTATTTATTGTAATATCAAAGCTAAGCTTTCCCTTTTTTCCCTCTTTCTCCCTCATCTCTCACTTTTTTTAAATATATTAGTCTATGTCTGTCTGTAGTGTTTCATCAAAATCGGTTTAGCCATTAAGGCGTGAAGACGTAACAAACAAACAAACATTCGCTTTTATAATATTAGTAAGCATAAGGATTTTTACAACCGCAGATAAGTTGAAAATAAAGGTAGTGGGAACATATTTTCTTGAGGACCCCTTACTCTGATCATCTTTACGTCGGTCAAACTAAACAAGACAAAGGCTTCTCTTAGGTCGAAATTCGTACTACCGAAGAACCTAATTTGGCTAACCTTTATTTCTGCCACGGTCGCACAACAGTCAAATTAAAATTGTAAGATAGAGACAGGAACAAGTCTAAGTCAAAGCATAGACTCAGTGACGGTTATAGACGACGACATAGATGGCTCGACTGTAAAGGTAGACAAAGCCTTCATTCAGACCGAAGTCATGACTACAAAGCAACCCAGCACAATTATTAAACCTACTACTAATACCGACAACACACACAATGGTACAATTTCCAACAATTCCTCCGCAAAAGCTATCAGTAATTCATCAGTAAATAGCATTTAATTCAGCCATTGGACGCGAAACAATAGTTGTCAGTGGATATTGCGGTGCATACGACGTCCATTGATATAAACTGTTTTGCATCGATCCTGGTGACCCATATCGTCGTAGATGTCCGTTTGCTAGACGTGCTATGGTGATGAATTGCGATTGGAATACGCCTTTGAAAGAAAGAAAAAAAAAACATTAAAAAATAAACTACTAACATAACAAAGTGTTAGTATGTGAAAGTGGAGTATTGAAAGACCATTTCCAAAGTTAACATGTAAATATAGATGCATTTAGGAAGATACCTGTAGGTAGATTTACCTTCCTATGTATATACAGAATACTAGTAAGAATAAATTGGGAATTAATATAATTTTTTGAAGGAACACTTTCTTCTACTTTTAACGCCATCTTCTATCTTGCAAACGTGATAACTTACAAGAAGTAGATCGCCACCTTACCTGTAAATAAGGAAAAAAAAACAATTAGCTGAAATATTCTACAGTTTTATTCTATTTTTACACGTTCCATTACTCCACACCTATTGGTCCTTCGAACCGGATAAAAGTTGTTGAAGGACCATTCGTATCCGGATCAAAGGACCAACAGGAGAACTACAAAAATTGCGTAGCGTATCTAGCAGCAATGTTTAAGTACAATCACCGTCGCCCGTATGATAAACACGGTGCTCTGAATAATGAACGCGGCCTTTAGAACGGAACCAGCTATCAATTGTCTCATAAATATTAACTTGAGCAGCTAACTACAAGGGTAGCCTTTACAATTACTTCGAAGTAGGTAATTAGCCTGGAGAGGTAAACTACAGCTTTCAGAATACAGTTACAATGTATTGCCTGGAAGTACTTTAATCACTTACTTAGTCGTAACTTGGTATTATAAGTAAATTTTAGTTTCATTAATAAAAATACTACAGAAGAATATACAGGTATTTCTTTCTTAGGAACTATAAAATAAATAAATAAAATAATTATGTCACAAAACATCGTTCTTTGCACTGCATAAATTGTTATAAAAATAGTAGGTATTTACATTCTGATGCAAATGTCAAGACCCTTTATCTCGGGAACGCGCAGAGGTATGGAGTTGAAATTAAAACCATATAGGTCCTCAAATCTGTGGTCTCTTTGAGCTGTCAAAATCAACCCTCTTACTCAACTCTCTAAGTCTACGCAGTCAAAAGATATGGCCGTTTATGTCGCAAGTTTGTACGGAACCCTTGGTGCGCGAGTCCAACTTGCACTTGGCCGATTTTTTATTGTAAATTTCATAGTTAAATTATCTTAGTACTCATTCCAGAAAGCATATAAATTCCTTGGTACTGATAGATGCTGTGTACGGCAAGTCTACAAAACACCAATTTAAACCGATAAAAAACTAATATATGTACCAAAACCCATTTCAAACCGTATATTCGTATCTCTATTGCATATTAAACCTCTTTGAATAATGAAACCAGTGCAACAGCGATCAATTGTCTTATAAATATGAAGCAAAGGTGTCGAGTCGATAGTCAGACGTGTTGTTTCAAGAGGTCATTGACACTGGAATAGGGTTAGCTAGTTTTCAAAATCAGGTATTAATTGGGTAAGCTATTGTAGTAGGTGTTGTAAAAACTAGTGAAGGAATGTTGATTTTTAGGGTTAGTACCTCAGAAGGAAAATACGGAACTCTTTTAAGAACACTTTCTAGTCCGCCTCGCCTTCAGTTTTTCTGGAGATATAGTATAGAAATTAAAATTCAATACTCAATTCCGTGGCTGATTGAAGTTGCTAAAATCAACCTTCTAAGTATCAGTCAAAAGATATGGCTGTTTATGTCGCAAGTTTGTACGGAACCCTCGGTGCGCAAGTCCGACTCGCACTTGGCCAGTTTTTAAAGGTATTGTTGCATTATAGTCTAATCATTAAACTATAAGGCAACATTAGTCAATTGTAAATTAGCATGAGCGTATCCACCGCACGTTCTTTGTACGTGTTGCGTGTTGCAATCTACCTTTGTGGCCAATTTCATCAAGATCCGTTCAGCCGTTTTGACGTGAAAGAGTAACAAACATACAAACATCCATACATCCATACGTCCTCACAAACATTCGCATTTATAATATTAGTAGGATATGATTCTTACTTTATATTGAGGTACCCATTTAGTTATTGAGGGCAGACAGTATCTCCTTGTGAAATACTATTGTTCAGCTGCATCCAGTGAAAATGGAAGCTAACCTTGAAACACGATGATCAAACACAAAAAGAATTCAAATCAATGAGTAGCTTTTGACGACACGGTTGGCGCAGTGGCTTAGCGATCGACTGCTGCGCTGCGTGTCGCGGGTTCGATCCCCGCACGGAACAAATATTTGTATGGCCTACCGATAGTTGTCCCGGGTCTGGCTGTTTGTGTATGTGAGTTAAATGATTGTAAACGCACCCACAATGCAGGAGAAATCCTAGAGTAGGGCAACGCTTTTTTTTAAAAGAAAAAATAAACTCGTAGCAATGCATACGTGGAATTTTCTACGTCATTTTCGTTGACCAATCAACTATTCAATTGTATGCAATTAAAAGCAATTAAAAAAATTGCAATAAGAACTACTAGAAAAGCTACTATCCGTTTTATCTCTCTCCTTCGTTAACATCAACAATTTCCTGTCGACAACGATGTCTTTACCGAATGAAACCGATTCGATTTAAGTTTCTCGATTAGATGCATACAGGAAATAGATGTCTTTTAAGGAATGAGTTACGATCGCGAGACGGCTCCCGGCACCGTAGACGCAGGTCTGTGGACGGTGAGCTACCTTTTGCTCACCGTTGACAGGCCATGTTGACGGCGCGTTCGTGTCCCACGCCTCAAAGAGATGTCCGATTCTGGGGTTGCGGGTTGTTCGAAAAAGATACCGCGGCCCCGAAACACAATGAGCATAAGAATGAACATGGGTGGGTTTTAGCAGAAAAAGTCTGACACTTCACCCCCGCTCTACCCGAAGCCACCTGCTCTATGCTACTTGATGATTTCCAAACCAAAAAAAGGAATAAGTAACGACAACTACTTTATTAGCATAGTCTGTGATTTGCTAATTTGTCTCCGAGTGAGTCATCAATCAAATTATTATATAAATATGTCCCTTTAGGACGAGTTTCAGTTTAATGCGAAGTGAGATTTAACCCCTCAGATTAATTCCATTTTAGTTACAATCAGATTTGGTTCTGCCAAAATGAGATAATACACAACGATATCTTAATTATTCAGTTAAATACAATTTAAAAAATACTCATTATAATTAAATTAAAACTCGCTACAACTCCTCTTTGTTTTGTTTTTTGTTACTTTATTCTTTCTTTTTCTTTAAATTTATCATTCCCCCAACCAGATCCTACTACTACATACTCTTTTCTCATTTTACTGAAGACCTTTCCTCACGACTTTTAACGTCATATTATAGGACGTAAATAACTATCCGGTAAAATAATATCAGTCCTATTAGACTTCTGAAACGTATGCTAGGAACAGACTTCAAATTAACCAGTGTTAACTATCCACAAAATCATTACAATTGTTTGTTAGAATGGAAGAAAAAGCAATGTTTACATTTCGACAGAAAGATAAATTGTAATACTGATTATAACTGAACAAAGCTCAATTAACCCTTTAATACAATCGAACCCCAATGCTTCCTATTTTAATTTAAATTCCTCGAACAGCGTACCGGCCAGTTACAAATCCGAATATAATTCAAATTCCGAATACGGAACACAAAGAAAAAAGAAAACGGACTCAAAGCAATTACCGTTACAACTTTTATTGCCATAGACGAAAGTTCCATATGACAACCCTACAACAGTTTCACTATGAATAAATCTATTGGCATAGGAAACCGGGGGCACAATAAAGAGATACGTTATTTATGGCACAGAGTAAAAATGTTTTTCATGTTGACGCAAGCGCCACTCGGCGTAAATCAAATTCGTAAGCGTAATATTCTTGATGTAACGTCTGTCAGGGCCGTTATATTAAGTTTACTTACAAGTTTTGACGACCCCAGTCCGTTATATTATTAGCGAGTACATATTTGTTATCGGTGTTCTTGCTCGTTTTATGAGAAAAGTAAAATTTGCAAGTTACTCAATGTTCAGCGATTTTGTTTGGTAGCAAGTAGGTAACGTTTCGAAATGTATGTAACCTAAATAAGTTAAGAATCTGACGCTGAATAAAATTTATTTTGTCTGCCTGTGATTTATTTTATGACCCTATTCATGTTATAAGCTTATTCACTTGTCTCTGGATTTATTATTCCAGTCTACCTTTAAATGAGGTTATTCTATTTTCAAATTCTAATTCTAAATTATTTGCAAGATATGGGTAGAAAATATCTGCGCGTGAAGTATAATAAAATCAGTCTGCAAATCTTCCGGTGGAGGCCAAAGACCTTTTCTTATTCAGATTAATCGATTTCAGATTATTAGGAGTGCGCTAGTGCTTGCTATTTCACCAAGTGCGAGAAAATGAAATACACATAATGAACACTCCTTTGGGAAAAGGTAACAAAAATAAATCAAACATATATTTAGAAAACAAAGTTTACTTATTGATAAACAAGGAATTTATTAAATTTTGAAGTCTTCATAAGCCTAATATAATTTATTTACGCTCGAACTAAAATATAAACTTTCCAGGTTAATGGTTCCTTAACTCTTTTTTAAATAACTATATTATATAATGCTATAGATAAATCGATATGATGCTGAGTTTTTAGTGTTTAATACAAAATGGGGAAGATATAACCTTTCTCCGTTTGTGTACAAGCATAGTTAATCGAATCGCGCAGTCAGTTTTTTATTCGGATGGGAAATCATAAAATGGATACTCTCACTCTGAGCGGAGCAGAAGGGAGAGTCTTGTAGACTTGTACTGACTGAATTCCCTCCATGTTCCTTCTTTCTTCGTGTTCCGGTTTCACGGTATCTCTGTCGAATCAACCCACAGCCTAAGTTCACAATTCCTTCCGATGCTTTCCATCACCTTAACTCCCACTGATCAGAACTTAGCAAGTGTCAATATTCCGTCTATGTCATGTCACATCACTATTTGCTAACTTCTTAACCCTCCCGCCACCCACCCAACAATAATTTATTCAAACGACAAACGGGGAATTATTGCCAACAAATGCCGAAAGGGTTACCGAACTTGCGTGAGAAAGTATCGTCTTGATGATCATTAGGCGACTAATGAACTAAAATTATAGGCCGCACACAAATTATGGTAGGCCTAGAAAGACCCGTTTTATGCACGTGTTGTTTTCATAATAACTGTTAATCAAGGCTCGGTAATGGGTTGGAGGTGGAACCTTTTCAGTAGTTATTTCGCGATTGAATGACTAGCATTGATGGAGTTTCGCAGCTATTGCATAGAATTTTTCGTTCCTCACGCACGGCTATGTGTTACTAGCTGGTGCCCACGGCTTCACCCGCGTGATATCGAAAAAAAAAAGTATCCTAGACTAGCGATAGAACCCCAGAAAACAAGAACTAATAAAATTTGCCATTACATTTCAAACGCTGTGACTGTTGCGGCCATGATGTGACGTCACGCTCTGCCTTTTTTAAATCTAATTTGGCTTAATAGAATAATTTAAAAAATATGTAAGTGCTTTATAAAATACTAGCTTTCGCCCGCGACTTGGTCCGCGTGGCATAGTTACTTTGAGCTAACGCTAACATTAACTCGCGTGATGATCGAAAAAAAAAGTATTTTTCTTTCCCCTTTTCTTTCCTCTTTCTTCCCCTTATCTCACTTTTTTTTAAATTAGCCTATGTATCCTCCAGGATCCCATTTCTGGACCAAACTGCATCAAAATCAGTTTGGCTATTTAGGCGTGAAGACGTAACAAACAAACAAACTCACTTTAGCTTTTATAATATTAGTAAGGATTACATTGCTATTACATTATTGAAATATAATCTTAGTTTTTTAAGTACTTCACTCGCTACATTCTTTTGACGTCACTACAGTGAACGATGTGTTTTGACTTTGCGTTCCGTTTCACTAAAAACATGTGACATTAATTTGTAAAATAAGTAATGTATTTTTTCTAGCCTGCTCTGTCCTACTCCTGGGTAAAGACCTTCCTCCACTCCTACCACCTCTATGTGTTTGTTTTTGAAAATTAAATGAATGTACCACATCAGCTTCGCATTACTTGCATATCCATATTATTTACTTATTTTTCTTTAACATCATTCCTCACACAATCCATTTTTATAGAGCCAATGTCAAAATACTTCATCATGCATCAATACTCTATATACACTTATATTGTAACGCTGAAGAGTTTGTTTGATTGAAAGCACTTATCTCAGGAACTACTGGTTCGAATTAAAGAGGATAGGCTATATAACATCACGCTATGACAATTAGCGGTTAAGCAGCAGTTGAAAACACTAAGTACAGCTAGTGCCTAATAATATTGACAGATGCAGCCAAAAATAGACAGAGGTACAATAAAAAATTGGAATTGGAATTGGAGGTACAGTATCGATTCCTCAAAATAATAAATATCAACTATCTAGTAGTTGTCACGGAAATGCGATGCAACACACGTCGTTCCTCCAACGCGTTTTAATGCCAAATGTCGTCTGGCTACCCCCACCACCACAACTACCCCCACTACTTGCACGTGCAAGCGCAATAATAGCCGTAATATCGAAGCCGATTTAACGACATGCAATGAATAGCGGGCAGTGGGGGGTTAAACATGAAATGTCCTGTATTGTTTTGACCTTTAAGCTGGATGGGGTTTGAATTATTGGGTTGAGCTGTCTGGGGTTGTATTTGAGAAGGGTTGTTTTCAGTTCACAATATTTTTTTGCTACTTTAATTTGATGCGGTGATCATAGGTTCTGATACTTTTACATTACAAAGTTCACGTACCTAAATGAAATTAATTCTTCATGTTTTGGTTTTTTACTCATTTTGATTACATGGATATTTATTTTTATTAATGTAGTTACACACAAATTACATACCTGTCATTAACTTTTTTCCAAACTTATCATCAATCACAAATTACATATATATATATAAAATAATCATGCAAACTTTTTTTACGTATGGGTAATGATCAAATAACTTCCTCCGCTTTGGGTGAAGCTGCTGGAACGGGGGGGAGTGTGTTTCAGACTATTAGTGACTAAAACCCTTCAACTTTTGCCGTTTATGTACCGGGGCCGCGGTATCTCTTTCGAATAACCCACAACCCCAGATGCATACTAATATAATAAATTTATTCAATGTGAAAAAGGTAAAGTTCTTCGAGACCTCTACGTAAGTACTACATATTTGTATAAGTTCACCGCTAAACTTTTTCAAACCCTCAAATGCAAACGTTCAAACGAAACCAATCACAGATAGCAAACTTACATCTAAACCGTATCAAACATTCAAGCCAACCCCAAACTGCTCGGTCAAAGTCGACCGCAAAATAAAAAGCCGCCACGACTGAGCTTTTAAAAGAAAACACCAGTTGTTAGGTGACCGCTTGCCGATCGCGATAGCCGACGACGACATTGTGGGGGATTTATCGCCGACCAAGCTGCACACTTAAGTCCCCTGAAGCTAAAAAGGAAAGTTTAAAGTCGTAGCCGTTCGCAGGGTTAAAAGGCTGCCTTTGTTGTATGTGTTTTTATGTGACTTTATACGCGAGTGATTGGGAAAATTGTTTGAGATCTCTGATTTATAGACGCTAAGGTTTGTGTGACAAGATACGAAGGGTTCAAAGGTTCAAAGTTCTAAGTAAGTCGTGACTTTGCAACAGGTATTTTTCAAGACATTCGAAAATCGGTTCTCAGAAACGGCAGCATATAACTAGTTCAAGTTTCCAAGCAAGAGAGAACAAGTGAAATGTCTATATTTGCGTTAAAGTAAAACCATTTTCAGACATACATTATTAATTTGACGATTTATTACAGACTCCACTAAAACAGTAAATTAAAATCAGTTAAAATGTTGTTGCTTTCATAAAATATTCATTTTAAAAAAGAGAAGGGAAAACTTAGCGTTGCTATTAATAAACAATAAGGCGCAAGCGGAACTGTGTTACCCCGAATTTAACGCGAGCGAAGCCGCGGGCAAAAACTAGTAAACTATATTTTAGTGATCTTTAGAGTGGATTTAGTTTAGTATGTGACAGCAGAATCGCACCATTGTCTTTTTGATAACTAGCCGTGTCCAGTTTCCCCCACTGCTCAGATCCCCTTATCACTTATGGCTATGAAAAATAGACAGTAGCAGATTCACAGACTCGAACCGTTAAAAGTTTGAGTAATATAAGCGACCTACACCATTGTCCTTGTTTTGGTATTGTTCGTTTTGTCGTTGAGCTCCTTGGGTTACTAGTCGAGCTACACGATAACTGACAAATGCTTGTACTGACTGGACAGGTCCACTCAATCTGTGTGGTGCTTTCTTAAAAAGACCATTTCAGACACTAATCTGCATAGTCCTTATGTAAGTTGACCAAGATTTTTTGTTTGGACCTTAAAAGAGACTATGACCTCTGAGTTTGTTTCGATTTTTTTTCTCATAGTAGTCGGGTACGAAACACCGGCCTCATCAAGTTTTAAAAAAAAAACGTGTAAAAGTGTTTGTGAAAACCTACTTGCAAAATAAACATCATTTAATATTATCATTTATTTACCATAAACATGTATGCATTTCAACTCATTTCAGCTCAAACGGAATCCGAGAAATGGGTCAAATTTAAGTTCTAAGATTTGTTTACACAGTTTGTTAGAGGTGAACCAAAGTGTGTTAAAAAAGTCTGCGATTATGTCCTAGAACTAGAATAAATTATGTAAGACCTACACTCAGCTAACACTAGGTATTTAGAACAAATATCTTGTTGTAATTTATCGCATGTTTATGCTAATGTCGGGTGGCATTCAAATTCAAAACGCAAAGCATTAAGCGTTGCACTTTACAAAATAACACCGTAATTTATTGTTCTTAAATGCCAGTGGTTATTTGCCATTAGAAACGTGGAGAGTTATGACTCTGTTAAAAGGCCTTTCTTTAATCACGTGAGGTTTTGCTACTTTTGTAGTCCTTTTTTTGTGGTGGGAAATCATCAAATATGGACGGAGCGTAGCGGGGGGGGAGTGTCGGACTTCTACAGACTAAAACCCACCCATGTTCCTACAATGGTCCTTTACGTTCCGGGGCCGCGGTATCTCTTTCGAACAACCCGCAACCCCGGCAGACGGTGGCGCTGGCAGGCTACTCTGCTTTGCTGACATTTCTGTGAAGCGCGCGTGGAACACTGACGTTCCGTCGACACGGCATAGTCCGGCAACATGAATAACTAAAAACATTATCGAAACGACGAAGAAAAAAACGTTATGAACGAAATTCCCAGCATCAATAACTACACGGCTCATTACGTAGATAATAGAGTTGATAGCGCAAATGCACAGCGGCCATGTCCGACTGCCAAATACCAGAGATATGAGAGATAGTGAGATGTACGGGACGCTGGTGTTGGCACCACTGTCGGTTGATGTTGTAGGGGTGGCAACGACCACTAGAATAAGAAGTCGAATAGAAAGAATAAATAAATCAACTTTCTTTGATTTATTTAAAATAAAAATAAATCAACTTTCATTGATTTATTTATTCTTTCTAAAATCTCGGAAAACACAACTGACGAAATGTGGGTACAAATAAATCAGTCAGGTACGAAAAAATAAAACCAACTTCCAAAAACAAAACTTTAAAGTGACTTTTGTTAGTTTCGTTAACTTTTTTGCTGAGTTCCGAAAGTAATTTCCTACTTAGGTTTTTTTTGGAAATGTTTTTTTTTAAGTTTTTTATTTCGGCATTTTAAGTTATGGTATAATATTATATCTCATATTTTTATACAGTATTAATTTTCCTTTGTTACTAAAAGATTAGCAGATCATCCATAAAACCTAGCCGAAAAAATATGTATTACTAGCTTTTGCCCGCGGCTTCGCTCGCGTTAAATTCGGTAGCGCCTTCTGGATTTTTAATAGCAACGCTAAGTTTTCACGTTTCGTCCCTCTTTCTCCCTCACATACCAATCTTTTTTAAAAAAAATTGCCTATGTCCGTCTCCTGGTTCCCAACTATCTGTGTACTTACCAAAATCAGTTTAGCCATTAAAGCGTGAAGACGTAACAAACAAACAAACTCACTTTCGCTTTTATAATATTAGTAAGGATAGACGATAACTCGTAAGGTACAAATAAAACTACTATCTATATAAAATATATATGTGACCACCTGGAAAGTATACCATACCAAACAAAACAATACTTTTGCAAATCGGTCCAGGTGTTCTTAAGTAATCGCTGAACTAAACATACATAAAAAAATTAAAGATTCTCACGAATTGAGAACCTCCACTTTTGGAAGTCGGTTAAAAAAAAAGAAAACTTAATGGCCATTAGTATGACCCGGTAGTCAAACCCAATCCCTCATGCTCAATAGCGATTGTGACTACTGCACCAAATAGGCTATAAAATAATGTTCAACTGCACCTGCATGGATGGAGAGTATGGGCAATATATCCCACAAATATATTAAAGAATGATATTATCGCAAAAAAACGTTAACTGAAACTTATCCGTACGTGTCACGGCATGACGTAGGTAGATATAGCGTTAAAACAAGAAATATGAACTGAGGCCGACCACGGAACAACGAACTGTCAAGTATGAAATGACGTCTAGAGCCCGCCATATTGAATTTCATTTGACGTCACGTCATGCTGTCAAACAGTTTAGCTAGAAGCTAGAATTATGAACATTACTAAATTAAACACACATAGCTACGAGATATTCATTTCAATTGCGAAGTTCGGTCAAAGCTGAAATATAAAATATTATTTTAAAGGATTTTCAATCAATGGTAATATTTGAAATTAGCCATTTCAGTGTTATCTGTGCCACAGTAACCTTCCTTATAATAATCGTTCTATGATCTTGCGACGGTTGCCTAAAAAAGTAAATAAACAAAAAGCGTGGTAATAACTCATTCCACATTCAAAAACTCCATCACCAACTTAATAAAAACCAAATAAAAAACAAACGACCACAATAATTTAAATAAAGAACACAATATCCCTAATGGCACAGAACTAACTGAACGAAACAAAAATGTTAATTCAGCGCTACCAACCGAACGAAACAAAAATGTTAATTAAATCAGCGCGAAATAATCCGTCAAGTGGATTATTTGAATGCATAGTTCGCGTGAACATCATTAAAGATTAACTCGGTATGTAGGTTACACGTAGCACGCGACGGACCACGTGGACTTGGCACGCAATGCACGGTGATGACTTTGCGGATCGCTTTTGTTGTAAAAGTAATGCATCTTTTTTTGTACATATTTGGAGGGAAAATGTTATTATTGAGGATTTTAGACACAAATCATTTGTCATCAACATGGCGTACCCTTTCTTTTCTACGTACGTTGGGATCGTGTTTCAGTTTGACCGGTCGCAGATGGATGGCGGGTATTTTACATGGAGCGACTGCCTATCTGACCTCCACAACCTAATTAGTTGATACGGTAACACCTGACTAAACATTTGTCAGAGTTTAGATCCAGTAATGGCACAAATCTTTTAACGTAACAACGTTAAATTAATCCTTTTGGCATTCTGGTCCTTTTAAGTATAACAACATTAACAGACGGATGGGAAATCATCAAATGAGTTTCCCTGCTCTGGGCGAAGTGAGAATGTCAGACTTTTGCTTACTAAATAAAAGCCACCCATATTCCTTCTTTTGCTCTTTATGTTCTGGGGGCGCGTTATTTCTTTCAAACAACTCGCAACCCCAGCAGATAATATAAAGCTAAAGAGTTTGTTTGGTTGAACGCACTTATCTCAGAAACTACTGGCTCGAATTGAAACAGTATTTTGATATTGGTCATTAAAAATGAGGATAGGCTACATAACATCACAATACGACACTTAGGGGTTAAATAACGGACCAATGAGTACAGCTAGTACGTAATAATATTGACGCATGCAGCCACAAATAGACGGACGTACAATATCGATCCCACAAAATAATTAATATCAACTATCTGGTAGTGCCTTGATCTTGTCTTTAACATTCTGTGGTTAGTGCCTAAACTGGTGCCAAGGTGTTTGTCCCGCCATGGACCTAACTTAACCTTGTAAGAGAAATGAAGTAAATCATTGATAAAGGTTTTTGTAACGAAGTTATCTATTCCTCGTTAGGATTAAGCAGCATTATTAATACACTAATAGGAATAGTACAGGCAGAGATTACGAACTACAGGATGGATAGCTCTAAGTTGCTAGGGTTGCCTCTTCTACAAACATTGCTGTGTCGACAGCGTGTTAGAATTCCACGGGCGCCTCAAATACATGTCAGCAAAGCAGAGGGATCACTGCCTGCCGGGCTTGCGGTTTGTTTAAAAGAGAAACGGCGACCCCAAAACACAAAGAACAAAAGAAGGAACATGGATGGGTTTTAGACAGTAAAAGTCTGATACTCTTTACCACTCTACCCAAAGAGGGAGAAGTTATTTGAGGATTTTGCAAAAAAGGATTGTTATGTCGCTAAAATAAAACTACTACATCCGAAGAAAAAACCTTTTCACACAAAATCACAAAGTATCGACCAAACACATACACTCCCGATAACTCCAAGTCACAAAATCCCATTTAATTTCTCAACTAACAATATGACAACCCTGACTCGGAGATAAATTTAGGCGATTTGGACATGATTAATGTCAGCCCGGTCGCCTCCTCCCCGATAAGAAGTCCGATAGTCCTTCTACATATAAAGTCGTCCGACTATTTAGTGTATCATGCTTTAGTACGCTACCGGAATAAAATAGACCATTAGTTTGGAGATTTGACCGCTGGGACACACTTAGATATGGGAGGTTTAGATAACGACGGAGAACTATTGGTCGTATCTTTACGCCCTTTTAGTCAAGGCTGTATTTCCATGCAGATTGTAATCGGACTGTGATAAAACTGAATTTTAGTAAAATCTTTCTTGAACGTGGTCGAAGCAACAGTAGTAAAAACCCGGCCAAAAGCGAGTTGGCACACTGAGGGTTATATACAAGCTTGCGACATAAACGGCTATATCTTCTGACTGCGTAGACTTAGGGCCTCTTTCACCACCCTCAAGTAAAGTGACGAGTAGGCTAATCGTCAGTTAAAGTCACCCGTAACTACATGTGCGAGTTTCACGACGTTCGAGTAGCACTAATCATAAGATTAACTGACCAGTAACTTACTTGCCACGTAGTCTGCCAATTAGGGTGTTTACTTGACAGTTAACTGTAGCGTCTGTTGTCAATAGTGCATATCACCAACGATAGGTAGTTTTCAAAATATATTAATAGAAATGGATTTTATTGATATAATTGACCATCAGTTAGATGAATTAGAATATTCCACGGCGGCGCGGCGAATACCGAGGATTCGTGTCTTTAAATTCCGTATTGATTATTTTACGGACCTAGATGAAACTGATTTTTTTGCTAGATTTCGTTTATCGAAGTCTGCAGTGAACCAAGTGCATAACTATATAAAACATAAAACAATGCCTAAATCGCAAAGGTAAGTAGTATTTTTTTTCAAGTGATTCTATTAATACAACCTGTCAAATCATAACGTAGGTAAGTACGTTACCTAGGTCTAAGTAGGTAGGTACGTAATTTATGAGAATTATTTATTTCAGAAATCAAGCAGTTTCATCAAAAACAAGTCTACTGTTAACATTAAGGTATCTCGCTACTGGATCTTATTTAACAAGTGCAGCTGATTTCTGTGGTGTCAGTCCACCAACAGCAAGCCGCATTGTTAAGAAAGTTACTGAGGCTATTGCTCAGCTACGCCCAGTTATAATAAGGTTCCCTGACGATATAAGTACTCTTCAAAATGGTTTTTATGAAATCGCAAGATTCCCCAGGGTAATAGGAGCACTAGATTGTACCCATGTTTCAATAAAGTCACCTGGTATGTTTTATTTCTGTTACATGAATGTAATAATACAAGACTTGCCTATGACAAGTTTTAAATGTGATACTTATGATTTCAGGAGGCGATTCAGCTGAAAACTACAGAAATAGAAAATCTAATTTCTCAATTAATGTTCAGGTGGTTTGTGACAGCAAATTAAAATGCTTGGATGTTGTAGCGAGATGGCCCGGGTCTGTTCATGATCAGACAATTTTTAATAATTCTTTTTTAAAACAAAGGTTTGAAAGTGGTGTATTTAGAGATGGCATACTTCTCGGTGATAGTGGATATGAGTTAAAACAGTATATTCTGACACCCTTTCTGAACCCGTCCTCTCCTGCAGAAAATTTATATAATGAGTCACACATAAGAACAAGGAATACCGTTGAAAGATGTTTTGGTGTATGCAAAAATAGGTTTCCTGTTCTTAGACGACAGATAACGTTAAAGTTAGATCGTGTGCAAGCTATAATAGTTGCCTGCTTTGTGTTACATAATATAGCAATTGATGTAAATGAAAGGAACTTCGGGGACAGTTACGAATCGCATAGTGATACACAGACTCGTGAACAAATTGCAGCACAGATGCCTGAACTAAATAATGATGGCAGAAATAGATTGGTGCAAGAATATTTTTTACCATTGCTTAATAATAGACCATAAATAAAACAAAATCATTCATTTAAAATTATATTGTAATTTTAATTTATATTCTTCTTCCTTCCATTTCCGCTCCTTTTCTTTAAACTCTGCTTCCTTCTTCCGTTCATTTTCTTTAAACTCTGCCTCCTTCTTGCGTTCATTTTCATTAAACACCCACTCTTTTTCTTTTAACTCCCATTCCTTTTCTTTAAACACCCGCTCCCTTTCTTTAAACACCTGCTCCTTTTTATTAAACTCCCACAGTTTCTCTTTTTCTGCGATTTCTGCTTCCAAAAATCTTTTTTGAAGTTGAACTAATTCCAACTTTGCTTGAGTGAGTTCATCAAGAGAAGATTTTTTCGGTACATTAGCTGTAAAAAAAAAACACTTTAAAATAAAATTCAAACAGAACTTTAACATTTATATTTAGCTGCTGCGATTTTAATGTGTTACATACCAATCAGTGCAGGATGTTTTCTTGATTTTAAATTTCTTCTACTAGTGACATCCCACTTTTTATTTGCTGAAGTAGTTGGAGTTATTGCAAATTTATTACTTGGAGTATCCAGGATAGGGTCTGTAAAAAAAATAGTAATACTTAGATATAAACTGTTCACATAAAAACACAACAACTTAAGTTTACATGACTGGTAGCTCTTAATTTATCATTAAGTACTTCCAAGAATATCAGACTTTACAAAATAAGAGTCGATATAATAATAATAAAAATTCATACCATTCTCATTATTTATAACTTCAAGATTTTCTGGGACTGTTTCTGCACTAGTCGTTGGCGGCAATGGTTCACTGTCATTTGTCACTAGCAGTAGAACTTCTATAAATAAAAAGGTATAACAAGTTAAGAAGGAATAAACACTTGACTGTGTGACACAATAAGCACATTTTAATTCTTTAGATAGGTATATGACAGAAAAGACTATAGATACTTACGGTTTTCAGTAGCCTCACTTTCTTCATCTGTGTTCATATGCAACAGTGGAATTTCTATGAACTCTTCCGTTTTAGGAACATCAATGCCATCTGTAACAAAGCATAATTATGTTTTAATTTAAGTAAGTAGGTATCCAATTATCAGAAATACATTAATTCACTAAACCCTGTTCGCTCACTCATTCTTTCAATTGTGTCTCTAATTACGGTACTCAAAAGGTTAATGCATATTTCTGCATTAAATCTAAAAAGTGAAATGAAAAAATCACACGAGGGAAGAAGCTACTTACCATGTGTGATTACTTTTTTAAATTAAAAACAATAAACTTACCTTGACTTTGATGATTTTGTGGTAGGGTATCGGAGTCGTATATACTCTCTAAGCCATCTGTGCTTAATGCAATCATGGTTTTTATTTTTTCCTCCACTATTATCTAGCGGAGGTGCCGTGTTTTTACCACCTCCTGTACGGTAAAGTTCCGAGCGTATTATAGCAGACTTTTTCCTGACCGCCCGTTTTAGACCCTCGTACTTGACCTTCAGAGTTTTAGTCGATCTAAATATACTTCCAGATCGAGCATTAAATTCATTCTGGATGCTTTCCCAAGCGGTTTCCTTCATTTTCCATGTCGAAGCATCGCTTTGTTTGTTTTCGAGCACAGTTTGGTATTTTTGAACAAGAGATACTAAAATATCCCTCTCATGTATAGAAAAGTTTGCACTCCTGTCTCTTTTAACTTTATCCATGTTAATAGTTAAGTTTAAATAAATTAAATTCACACGCAATAATCTACAACACAACTTAGACGCAACAGACTATCAAATTTAAACATATGACAACTGACAATGACGTTTGACGAGTAACTGACGTATTATTGAACGAATGTGACGAATGATTTGTAACGTCATTCACTTAACCCGTAAGTAGTTACTCGAAGCTTTATTTTCGCTTGTGAAATTGATAGAGGATACTCATAACTTTTACTTGCCAATTAACTTTAATCGGGAAGTAACTAATCAACACTTTACTTGGAGATGGTGAACGAGGCCCTTAGAGGGTTAATTTCACAGCACAAAGGGGATATAGACTTAAGAATATGGTTTGATTTCAACTCGATACCTCCACGCGTTCCCGAAATAAAGGGTCTTGACAGACAGACAAACAGACTAACAGACCGACATAAAAAACACAGACAGACAGATAGACAACAAAGTAATCCCATTAGAGTTCCGTTTTTCCTTTTGAGGTACGGAACTCTGAAAACGGCATGAGTTAATAGATGCATGTGGTTCTACTGCTGCTATACAAGTTTCTATAAATAAACCATCACGCAATAAAACAGTATATAAAGAAATTACAACACAGTATTATCCACTTCACAAACCACTTAACACAGAACATAAATTAATTCTTTGCAATAAATTGCAATCTGCTAACAGTCCAAACAGAAGAGCTCTCAACATTATCATTGGCACTCGACCTGTTTTACACAAACATTTATTCGCCGTTGATGTCGAATGGAAAAAGAAATTCGCAGCTTCCTTTCAAGACGAGCACACAAAGCGAGATATACCTGGCGCGACAACAATACGTCTTTAACACAATGATCGACAGACGCTCCACCAAATATACATTGAAAAAGGTAAGGTGAAGGAACTTGAGGGAGCGAGAAATCTATAAATTTTTAGCGTAGGCCGAGAAATCAGTAGGACATAAATTGTAAAAAGGCGAAACGAGGAGAATCGTCAAATGGTCCGGACGAGATACATTTTAGATATAGATATAGGGTTGCTAAGCGTTGGAAACTTGATAAACTAGCTGCGGATAAAAGGAAAAAGATTTCCTTTAATATTGGAGCTTGAGGTTGAACAGTTTTGATTTGGAATTGGAGAAATATAGGGTTTAAGAGTGCCGGGAAATTCTTTTAACATTTCAAAGATTGCAGTTTAGAAGTCTTGGAAATGAAAAAAGTATGGTTCTGCCTTTAGGGGTCTGCATTCATTTAGCTATTCTCAGGTTATTTGAATTTTATCATCAGCCTAGCGTTTTCGTAACAATGTTAGAGTCGTTTTCTAATCTAATCCAATGCAACAGTATTTTATGTAGGGACTGCTTTTTAAACCATCACGTCATAATACGTTATCGCTTACAGTAGGGTTACCATGACATCTTATAGCAGAACTAATTCCTGTGTGAGAAAGAGATGGTGCTAGACACCCTGTATAGCTCTGTCTCTTTCCCTAATTGGAATAAGTTCTGTTTTAAGACGTCTTGGTAGGGTAGCTGGTTATCCTGAGGTTTCAAATTACATCCGAGACCAACGACACACAGAGAAAACATTGTAAGTAATACATGAACTTCATCACTGAACAATTTAACAAATACGAACAGTTTATTATCCACTAGCTGTTCCCCACGGTTTCACCCGCGCTGCTCAGCACCTGTTGATCGTAGCGTGATGTTATATAGCCTATGTTACTCGGGGATAATGTAGCTTTCCAAAGGTGAAAGAATTTTTGAAATCCGTCCAGTAGTTTCGGAGCCTATTCATTACAAACAAACAAACAAACAAACAAATCTTTCCTCTTTATAATATTAGTATAGATAAACAATTAAGACATAAACAAAACACGATCCAGCGACAGCCCTACACGCGGCAGTGAACCGCGCGGCGCTCAAAACTCGGAAATTCGAAAACTCGGCAATGTAGGCCTAGTAGGCAGGCAGAGATTTATGTTCGAATCTGTTTACCGGTAATACAACATCGTAATGCCATGCATATGAAACTGGTTACCGTTTATTTAACAGTGCAACTTATCGCGTTTATTTTTGAGTCTATATTTAGTTAATACTTTTTTCATATGGGCTTGTGATGAGATATAACAAAGTTTTTAATATGATTTACGATCGCTCAGCTACTGCGCCAACCGTGTCGTCAATGTGGATGGATATAGAGTAGACGAAGACAACTGTAACTATGTTTGATCTGTATGAAAAATCAGAACAGAACGTAGGTGACTTCTAGCGTGACAACGAATCAAGAAGTATAGAAAAACAAAAGACATAATCTGCCGATTTGAAAAAAAAAAGATAGGGGTTGGAAAAGTATGGATCGGTTAGGTTAGTAAGGAAGCGGTGGTGGCCTTCTCTACAAGCCTACAGCAGGTCCAAAAGACCAATTAATAAGTGCTCTTGAGACAGATTAGCTAAAAGTAATATGAAGTTCTTTAAATGCCAAGTAGAAATAAAACCTACGTAACTTTGATTTAATCTGACTCTTCAGACTTATGTTCGATCTTTCACTGCTTCTTTTAAAACCAAAATACTAAGAAAAGTATCTTTATAAGTATTAGCAATTAAAGTGCTTTTATAAATATGTAAAGTGCCTCTTTAGGACTTATTTTAAAGCTTATTCCCACGCAATTTGTTGTTGGGTGACTTAGTCATATAACATTTTAATTTAAATAGGTAAGCGTTTTTGTACATAATTTAGATATTGTATTTTTAAAATTTCTCTTTCATAGGATACAACTGAACCGTATAAACCGACCAAGTACGAGTCGGGCTCGCGCACCGAGGGTTCCGTACTTACTTGCGACATACACGGTCAGTTTTGACTGCATAACTTAGAGGGTTAGTTTTTTCACAGCTCCAAGAGAACACAATCTTGAGTGTATGGTTTTAGTTTCAACTCGATACCTAGACTTATAAAATATAAAAAAAAAACTTGAGAGGTGTCAAGGGACACCCAGGTGGAACGAAGTTATTATTTATTATGTACAAAAAGCCTATACATACACTCAACAAAATAATCGTCGCGACACCACATTGTTCAATGCGAAATGGAAAGACGAAACGAAAATAACTAGTTTGCTTTCTATGAAAGAGAGAGGGAGAGAGAGAGTGACAGAGAAACACGCGCACGGCTTACAACTTTGGCAAAGAAGTGTCGTTACAACTTTTGGTCTTAATTTTTTCCGCCTAAGCCCCCTTTTGCAGCGGGCGATAAGGAACTTCGTTCCAATAAAAAGTCTGTAGAGACAGACAGACGGACAACAAAGTGATCCTATAAATAAGGGTTCGGTTTTTTTCATTTCAGGTACGCAACCCTAAGAAACGGTTGTTTCATTAATTTTACCCGTGTGCGCTGAGTTTTTAAATAATAAGCGCTGAAAATGTTCAACGATGGAGGGTATATTAATACACTAAAGTTTGGATAAAATATTCACCATGTTTTATATGGAGCCTCGTTAGTTAGCGCAAGTGTGACTGCTGAGCATAAGTTCCGATTCCCAAGACGATAAAGATGTTATTGAATTTTTCAATCAGGAATTTCTCATTAGTAGCCCTGATGACTCATGGCAATAGGAACATTACCTTTAAATGTACTTTTCTTTTTTTTTTTGTTTAAAGTTATCCCACACTATGTTGTCTCGTGTATCGTGGGTGCGTTTATAAACATTTAAACTCACATACCCAAACAGCCAAACCCGGAACAACTAACTGTATACAAATTTTTGTTCCGTGCGGGGATCGAACCCGCGACACGCAGCGCAGCAGTCGATTGCTCAGCCACTGCACTAACCGTGTCGTATTTATCTCCTTTAGACAGCAGACTGTACCGTCCACCCGTCCAGTCAAGGAGCCAAAAACGTTCTAAACTACTTGATGACATATAAAACAAACCTCCCTGACTCATTACCTCACTATAAACTAACACATACTCCCCTTGAGCCGATATCTAAACAAGACGCCGACATGTGACACACGATAAGGCGTTATCAGCTCAACACCGAGTTACGATGCGATACTCCATGACAAGAAGATTGCTGTTGTATTAGTTCTAGGATTAAGTGTTTTAAGACGCCTGTTCGTGGTCCTTTTAACATGGATTTGGAATATTGGTCCTTAACACGTACTTAATAGATATGATCTCTGTTATCTAGTCTGTGGTTCCTTACTTCATCTGCCTAGCCTTTTCCTAACTATGTTGGGGTCGGCTTCCAGTCTTACCGGATGCAGCTGAATACCAGTATTTTACTTAGAGCGACTGCCTATCTGACCTCCATAACCCAGTTAATACTGGGTAATACGATACCCCTTGGAAAGACTGGTTGTCAGACTTTCGGGACACTGACTACTGTAACAACTGTCAAAGATTTACAAATGACAGCCGGGACCAACAGCTTAACGAGATTTCCGAGGCACGGAGGAAACTCGGTATGTAACGGGTGGTCACCCGTCCACAGACCAACCTAGGCAAGCGCTCTGTGGTTCCTTACTTATGATTATTATGTGCCTGTGATTTTGTTTTTCAAATATTACATAGCATAACGATACGGTTGTAACCCCTGCATGGTTACACAGAAGTGTGTTTAGTAATACCTGTCACATTTCGCCATTTATGATTTTAAGTTCCTTGTAACGGAGAGCAAGCCTTGTCATTAAGCGGGCACAAATCCAGAATCCGTGGCCTATGGGCGTTACAAAAGCTCTGACACCAGGCTAAGTACCACAAAAAAAACTCTCCTACTATATACCTACATACAATCCTTACTAATATTAAAAAAGCGAAAGTGAGTTTGTTTGTTACGTTTGCACGCCTAAATGGTCAAACCGATTTTGATGATTTTTGGTGCAGGATAGCTGGAGAGACATAGGCTAATTTAAAAAAGTAAGGAAACGGGGAGAAATTTTTCGCAATTTTCAAGGTAGGAAGCTAAAAATTGGTACACACACTCTTTGTTACTAACGAAATATACCTACAAATCGGGAAGAGGGAACCCCGTGTTACCCCGAATTTAACGCGAGTGAAGCCGCTGGCAAAAGCTAATATTATAACGTAATCTAGACACGATCATATATCACGATCAGGTAAATATATCATAGTACAATATTTGATTAATGATAGCACAAGTAACTAGCGTAAAGATTTATGGCATACGTGATCCTTCTTATCTGCTAAAGACCAAATATAAAGGCATTATAGAGATCTGATGAGTACTAGCAGCCGGTGGATTAATAAGAGATGACGCCCGGCCACCGTGGACCCGGGTCTGTTCACCGTTCGTCGGTCTACTGAGCCTCAAAGAGATGTCAGCAAAGCAGAGGGACCTGCCAGGGCCAGCGACTACCGGGGTTGCGGGTTGTTCGAAATAGATACCGTGGCACCGAAACATAAAGGGAAAAAGAAGGAACATGGGTGGGTTTTAGTCAGTAAAAGTCTGACACTCCTCCTCCCCGCACCGCCAAGAGCGGGAAAAGTTATTTGACGATTTCCCAGCCGCAAAAAAGAGCTTTGAACAGACAAAGTTGTCAGTTAGCACATTACTGTTCGAACATAATTTTAAACCAAAACATTTCATTTCAAATGCAATGTGGACACTTATAGAACGGTCGAGAAAAGGAACACCGTTCAGGCTGGTCGTTCCACTGGAGAAAACCCGGTAAGAAACTCCATGGTTCCTCTTTCATACAATATTTGGTTTTACAATGTCAATTTATGATACAGCGTTAGTACTGAAGAGGAATAATTAATAGGACGTTGGTTACTATAATATTAATCTAAATTAATTGCCACAAATCAAATAAAAATAATGTATTTCTAACTTACCGTAAGTATAAGCACAGGTTACCATGGCGTCAGACATTAAATTTTGTACAAGAATAAGGACTATACCTGGAACAAAAGAAAATATATCATTAAAAGATTGTTCACTAGTGCGAATATCCTGTTATTGTGTATCATGAAAAGCAAATACAATTAAGAAATATGAAGACGGAAAAATAAAGGTTATTTTTTTTCTTTCTGCTTCCTTTGTTTTTCAATAACGGTAAATAAACAGTATCTCCTTAATGCTTGAAAAGAAAGTAAAACTTCTGGCTAAAAAACTTTTTAAAAACTGGTCCGTTTTCGGTACATTCAAAATGAAAGTGCCGGAGGACCACTTTTTTTCTCGCACTTTATTTATTATTAAACCGCTTCAGAGGCTTCTGAATTATCTATTAGCGGGTTTAATCAGTGTCTAAAAACATTTTACTTTGTTTAATTATTTATTACTAGAATAATTTTTACTTGTAAATTTCCTTATTGTTAAAAGCTTGCCCAGGCTTCTTTCTCTTTCTGAAGTAGTTACCTAAACTACTTCAGAAAGAGAACTACTACTACTTCAAAATGTTTTAACACGCTGTTACCGTAATGTTTGTTTGTAAGGTTCATCTATAACTTAACAAAATAACTATATTAAAAAAAAATAGAAGTAAAACTTTGACCCACTTCCGATTGATGACACGGTTTGCGCAGTGGCTGTGCGATCGACTGCTACGCTGTGTGTCGTGGGTTCGATCCCATCACGAAACAAATATTTGTATGACCTACAGGTAGTTGTTTTGGGTCTGGCTGTTTGTTTATGTACGTTTCAATCTTTGTAAACGCATCCACGATTCAGGGGAAGTTCCTAGTGTGGGGCAACGTTGTTTTTTTTAAATCAGATCTTTTGAATTTCGAGCGATATTCTATTGTTTGGGAATCAATTGTTTTTACCTCTGCTCTATTTGCTCCGTTCGTGCTAATTTGTGTCTATGTAGACACAATTGGTATATTTAACCCATTGTGCACATTATGTTTTTAATTATCTATTAATAAAGGCACATTGGTACCAACTTCGACAAAACATTTACTTTCATAACAAAACGAAGTAAACAATTTATTTAAACAGATGTAACGTTAACGTTATGTACGTAATACTAAAAGATGTTAAGTATTCATAACAGTTATGACTTCTTTGTCCTCTCTACTTAATTAATATTTTACTGACGATAAAATAAATGAAAGAAATTCATGTTCTATTCATCATCATTTTCCTGATCTTGTGGACCATTCTATTTGTGGTCGACGCAACACGTTTTCTTCTTACATTCTCCCCTATCAGACGACACGGCATCATTTACTCCTTTCTCCTTCATATCATTCCTAATACATACAATCCATCTTTTCTTTGGCCTTCTTTTCCCTCAACATTCAGATCCATCACTCTTTTAGTCACATGTGCTTCGGCCATCCTCAATGCTTTTATTATAATTGAATATTAGATGTTTAATATCCAAATATTACTTTTGACTAAACTGTTACTGTTAGCCTATATAATTCCACTGCTGGGCAAAGGCCTTTTCTCACGACTTGTTTTCACGGTTTTTCGATCCAGGTCTACGACAAGCCACTAGTCGTTGGTGAATAAACTAATTAATGAAAATCTTAAATTGACCAAGACACAAGGCATGGACGCAAAACCTACTTAATTAATTTATTGATTTATAAGATCTGTATACACAATCGTGTTTAAAAAAATAATAATATAGGTATGTAATAGAATATACTTTATTGCACACTAAAAGTTGAAACATAACCGTTTTAGAGCAATTGCTAAGTCTATATATAGGTATCTTCCAGACAACGTATGGATAAACTGTACGAATATAAAAATATAACGGAAGGAAGACAATGGTGTATCTACTGCCAATAGTACACAAACAATTAAAATAACCAATATTTATATGAAGTAGATACATATAGAAATCGGTTATTGGGATAGATAGAAGCTTAAAACTATGCACCCAAGATAGTAAAAAAAAGTACAAAACAAAGGTAAGCACTATGAAAGTATGTTAAATAAGTCATACCCTATATCGTAAAAAGGCCACTGGATGAAATGGGAATTCATCATTTCTGACGATGATAAATCATGTATGTCTAGAATCTCAAAGAAAAATTGTCTTTTGTAATGTTCCGAAACAGAATAACCAAGCCTTATTTGATTTACTTTAGGAACAGATCCTTTGAGAATTAAAAAAAAAACAGCCAAGAGCGAGCGACAACTAGCGATATAAACAGCCATATCTTTTGACTGCGTAGACTTAGAGGGTTGATTTTTTTACAGCACAAAGGGACGACCAATTTGAGTATACGGTTTTAATTTCAACTTGGTACCTCCTTGGTACCCGAGATACAGCGTCTTGACAGATAGACAGACGGACAACAAAGTGATGATCCTATATGGATTTCGTTTTAAAAAAATGTATTTGTTGAAACTATTACTGCTACTCATACTTCGCCTCTAACTTAAACTAAAATTTCATATACAAATCTACGTTATAAACTAACACGGTGTGACAACTCCCATCGTCCATGATAACATCGCACACTGGCATAGCCCGCGACTCCGCCTGCCAAATTATTAACATAAACACCATGCGATACCCACTGCATTCCTGCTGCAGTTATTGACTGGTGCAATTTTGTTCTTGGCGTGTGTTACGTTCCAATTTAGAATAGTATACAAGTTTTATCGAGATTCGTTGCTTTTTGGTTTTTGGATAACGTTTTGGGCACAGACGATAATATCGGATACATCGTGGCGTGTGAGAAAAAAGTGGGCAGCAACTCTTAAATCGTCGTATAAAAGTCGATATTATGTATCAAAAATAAATGAAAAAAAAAAACAAACTGAATACTTGATGATTGAAATTACAAAGATATTACAAAGTAATCTATTATTAATCATTCAGTTTGATTTTTTATTTATTTATTTTTAATAACAATTTTTTTTTATTACTTGTTTTATTTTTCTTAATTATAGGTAGGTACACATCTACCTAACCCATCGGATATTGCGTTGTCCAAATATTATTTGTGTTTTAAAAAAAAGTTTTTTTTTTGTTAATAAGTACATATTTGGTTTTTCAGCTACGGAGTCTGGATTTGTCCTTGGTTGATAGCAATAAGCTCACCACATTACATATAACTTAACATTTTAGCAACAACTCTGCCTTACACTTGGGGTATACTAGCGTGATGTTGTATTATGCTTTATTTTGAATAAACTCTTTAACGAATATGGGTACATATAGACGAAATATAAACAGAACCAGACAACAAAAATGATTAAAAACGCAAGCAGCACTCCGTTTGAAAACCGGAAAACATTACCGCCTGAATTCAATACGGTAGCCACATAACTCGCAAGAAAAACCGGTGATTTTTTACATAAATAATGCAAAAACCGACTGCAAAGTGAACGTAAATAATAAAAATGCAAAATGTAATGATCGATCGGTAGGTAAGCATCGGTAGCCTCGGTAGGGAGGTATTATTTCGCCGTCGCAAACTAAAAATACGTATGTCAAAAAATCAAAAATTCAACATTGTACCATATTTTTATACCTCTATATTTTTGCGACGGCAATGCTAGTCAAATTTATTGATTTTTATTATTATTTATCTCAGGTAGTTAAAATTTGTAAATTTAATTCAAATCAATTTGTAAATTTAGTTAAAATCATCTGTTTTTTTTAATAAGCCTGTATCCAGGGTTCGATTGCGACCTCTACGCAAGTGGAACCGTGGACAAAACCTAGCAAGAAATATCACGAGAACGTCTAACGAGAAAAAACTACGTCTTAACTCAAACTAGAATTCCTATGCCAAATTTCATTAAAAGCCGTAAATGACCCAACAAATTAGTAAACTAACCCATATCCTAGTAGAATAGATTATACTTCATTACATTTTTTTTTGCTTTTTTTTTTTGTTGATATCTGAAGATTTTTCTTTGAAGATCATTAGTTGAAAATTTTCTGTTTCTCAAAATTTTTTTTTACTGAGTTACAGCTTTTTGTACACTCGGCCAGTATTAGTAGGGGAGACTTCCCCACGATGTATGCACTTACAGGGTATGCCTGTTACAATGGATTTTCCCTCAAGTATGGATGTTTGAATTTAAATTCACTTTGCTGGCTTTTAACGGTTGATTTCGTGAGTAGGAAGATTGGCTGGTTGTCTAGTAATTGAAGGGCAGCTTACCGATTGTGGAAGCTTTTAGCTTTCCATATTAAAGTTAACCGTCGAATGACGATAAAGAAGCATTCACATCATACATGGACCAATTAGGTATTCATTTCTTTTTGAACGCTTGTAATTTCTCCTGTATCAAGGGTGCGTTTACAAACATTTAAACTTCACAAACAGCCAGACTCGTAACAAATACCTGTAGGTCATACAATTTGTTCCGTGCGAGGATCGAACCCGCGACACGCAGCGCAGCAGTCTATCGCTCAGCCATCAAACGTGCCGCCATATATATATATATTTATTTTAGTATAGCAAACTTCCCAAGCTTGCGTTGGCTATTGGCTTTCCCATCGTACAGTAATTGTCGCGCATTTTCTCGAAAATGATTAACGCTTCTTGAGAACTTAATGATTACTCTATTTAATGCTAGGAATACACGCATCATCATTAGGTTTTTCTCAAGGGGTTAGGCAGTACCTACATTATACTTTTTTTTGCGGATGGGTAACCATCAAATAACTTCCACTGCTCTGGGCGGAGCATGTAGCACAACTCAAGAACTTCAACAAGGTCCTGCCGGGGTTGCGGGTTGTTCGAAAGAGATACCGCGGCCCCGGAACATAAAGGGCAATGGAAGGAATATGGGTGGGTCAATAACTTCCCCGCTCTGCCCAGAGCGGGGAAAGTTTGGCTTTCGCAACCCAAAAAAACAGGACCTCAACATCACGACGAACACTACCAAAAATACTTAGATATCGTGTATTTTTGTTACTCCTTCACGCTCAAACGCGGGTGAAACCGTGGGACGCAACTAGTAAGCTTATTTCAGTAAGCAAACCTTCAGCGACAATTTTATAAAAGTAAGTCATTCTGCTAACTTGGATACTGTATGAGTTTCCTTTGTTTTACCGACCTTAATTTATTACTATGATTAGGGTTGTCACTTTCAGGATAATGTCGGATAGTGGTGGATTAGTCCGGAAAATGGAAAGAAGATTACTAATATAAAGGATACAATTTTGTAATCTGCTAATTTATTACAAAGTATATAAGTAAAAGAAATATGTAAGTGTAAATAAAAGATTGGCAAAGATAACATTTAAAATAAAATGTTAACGTTGGCAATCTTTTATTTCGTCAGCGGGATTTCACGAGATTCATCTTAATGGGAATTACTAATTAGACTCAATGTACCTTTCATAGTTTAATTAGTAATTTTAGTTATTAACAGTTTTCTGGTAAAAGAATAATCCTTTGTTTCTGTCGTTTGGTCAGCCACAATAAGAATTGTAACAAACAACAAGAATTTACTTTGTAAATGTGTTTTTTTATCTTGTCTTATTGAGACTTGATAAGTCACATTTAAAAAATAAGTTCTTGTAATAAAATTTTGTTGTTATAAACAACAACACAAAAAACTGCAACACACATATATATACCTATATGTATATATTTATATTGTAAAAGTACAAAATAAAATTTAAAAAAATATTTTTTAATTTATTTATTACGTAGAAAATACCATTTTTAATCATCTTTTAAACTACGTAACGTAACGTCAACAAAACACACACAAAAGTGTCTTACGGAGATAAAGTTATTTTCTACATTTTAGTGCTTTTTTTAATTCATTTTTTTTGCAATTTATTTTTGTTATTCTTTGTAGGCTCACCCCTGAACAATCGCCGACGCGTTCGTGTACTTCCGTATGCATTCGCCTACTTAAAAATAAACTACAGGGTGAATTTAATTAACCCTTGACTCGCACTTAACTAGAATGGCTGGAAACTTGATTCTTCAGTAGAATAGCTAGCGAGAAGGTAATTGCATTTACTAGTGCATGTTAAGCGGGTTTTAATTTTAAAAGGGATTTTCTTGTTTTTGTTTGGTTTGGAGTTATTTATTTCTGTTCCCATTGTTTTTAAGTTCTTGTGGTTGTTCTTTTTCCACTTGGGAATTAACGACACGGCTGCGGCGCTACGTGTCACGGGTTCGATCCCCGCGTGGAAATATATTTATATGACTTAAAGATAGTCGTTTAGGGTTTGGCTGTTTGTGTACCTATGTGAGTTTAAATGTTTAAACGCACCTACGATACAGAAGAAATTCGTTAAGTAGGGCAAAGATTTTTCTAAAAAGAAATATTTCTTGGTGTAATGAACAAGACTGGCAGTACAAGATTTTTTTTTTAATCACATGTTAATTAGCTAGAAAGAAGTTTGTGTCTAATACAGAACTTTTTAACGTTAGTCAAGTATGACCGCCATGACTGGTTTTTGCATATATGTATGTAAAATGCGTTTCATTTACGATTTTAATGTCAACATCTCATTCATCGTAAACTTCATTCTCATTTCATTTCTATTTTTTTTTAAATATCCTGAAAAGCCATTCCTGTTCATTTCTGTTTGTTATTTAAAGTTTTAATATTGTTTTGTTAATCTTGTTGCACATAAGTCTGTAAAATCTACTTTTGAGTTAGTAGACTGGTTCCTGTAACACAGTTCTATGACCTAGCACAGGAGTCAGGGACTGCACAAAAAAAATTAACCACTTCTTGTTTAATAAAGATTATTGATCTCAATGATCTGTCTGCTAATATTAAACTCTACAGTATACGGTTTTGCCTACACATAAACAGTGAAACTGTACGAAGATAATAGTTATTAAAATAATAGATTGTTTTCAAATAATTCAATTGCCAGTCACAAATAAAATTAAAAACAAAACTTGAAATATTTTTGTGGCACAAAAAAAAAGAAAAAAATAATTGCTAGTAAAATAATAACAGACCAGTAACCAATAAAAAAAAATCACTCTTTACTAAAAATATCTTACGAGGCCACACTACTAGCACCCCGCGACAGTTCTCGGGTTGCCAGCTATAAAAAAGCGTCGACACGTTTGAACAAGTAATGCTTGCGTCAACATCACGCCTAGAGTAAGGAAAATCTCTTTTTACCATTTGAGGATAATATTACTTTCTTCGAAACGGCGAGAAATGCCAGAATTAAGTGTTTGGCCGATTTGATTTATGAAGATTCTTTTTTTTTTGGAGATATTCATCGTAATGCCAGTGTCATATTTTGTTTCTTTTGTTAATGTTATTTTGTGAAACCACATAATATTAATATTAGAGTGAAATATAACGTTTTTAACGTTGATAATTCTGTAAGCGATTTTTTATGCTGATGTTTCTTTCAACGCTTTTTTTTTTAGTTAGGGGCCTTAATCTCAATTTTGTGGACAAAGATGAGTTCGACAATAGGGTGAGCTACTCCAGAAGAAGTCAATTAATTCGCGACTTAAATAAATGTGGATTATATGAACACGGGAACACCGACAGGCAGGGAAGAAGTCAGGCTAGGCAGATGCCTAGTTTTTTCCCAACTTTATTTGGATCCTCTTCCTGTCCTACCAGTGAAGATAATTACTGTGGGGTATTGGGTATCGTATTGCAGTTAGTACTGAGTAATACGATACCCATTGATAAGAGTGGTTATCAGACTTTCGAGCCACATATTAACAGATGTCTACAATTTATAAGATACTAGTTGGTCCTGAAAACTCAAACTCAACTCAAGCTCAAGCAATACATTTTTGTTACCCCTAGTCATAAACATTTCACATAGTTCGTCACCCCCAAAAAAATCGACCCAAAATCGATTGAGCCGGTAACCGAATCTCCATCGTATCGTCGAATCAATTCTGAAGACAAAGACAAATCGACGACTCAAATTCTATATTGTTTTTGTCAACCTTGATTGTTTTTGGTGAGCGTTGGATTGTCTCATTTGTCTTCTGAATACACGTACGTCTTATACGAAAGCAATTTGTAGAAAACCTATAAAGGCGGGTATCAATATTAAGCCAACCAAGCGTGAGTTGGGCCCGCATATGCAGGGTTCTGTTCATTCATGACGACATGCCAAAATAAATAGAAAAATAAGAGACTGAAGAAGTTATTATTCATTATGTACAAAAAATCTGTACACACTCAACAAAAATAATCGTCGGGACACCACACTGTTCAATGTGAGATAGAAAGACGAAACGAAAATAACTGGCTTGCTTTGAGAGAATGAGAGAGAAAGAGAGAGACAGAAAAAAGGGAACGCCGCACGGCTTACAACTATAGCAAAAAGTGTCGTTACAACTTTAGGTCTTATTTTTTTCCGTCTAGCCTCCTTTCGCAGCACGCAGTAAGGTTCTTCGTTCCAAAAATAGCCATTATTGCTGTTAATTTCCTTACAATAAGTTAATTACATGCCTGATTAAAAGTAAACTGGTTTAATTAATTCTAACTTGTATTAGAATTCTCGGCAACTGGTTGTTTTTGTAGAACTGTTTGTCCGTCGATAGAGGCCTCCTGTAAAAATTCCACGATTTCCTGTCACTTTCTAACCGGGTCCATACCGGGCCAGAAATGACAACAACCACAGTATTACTTACTATTAAATAATAAAGTGTCTACATATTACGGTACCAAAGATATAGCCCTAAAAGAGACGGACAGATAGCAGAGCCTTTTGTAATAGGATTTGGGAAGACCGAGGAGAGTTTGTTCCATGACTTCTTCTTCCCAGCTAAAGCACTAGGAAGTGGCGAAGGGTGGGCGTTTTGGGGGACTGTCTTGTGTTATACGAACTACTACTACGAACTCGAACGTTCAAAAAGTGCTGATCGTCAGACTAGTTTCAATATAACGACTTTTGTGTGTTTCCCTTTTTCTTTTTGCGGATGGGACATCATCAAATAACTTCCGGGAGTGTCAGACTTTTAGTGACTAAAATCCACACATGTTTCTTCTTTTGCGCTTTAAGTTCTGGGCTGCGGTATCTATTTCGAACAACCCGCAAACCCGGATGAGGACCCCTAAAAAAAGAACATTTGCCAAACGTTAATTTGTGAGGAGAAAAATCTTTGTTACGGTAGGTAGCTACTGATTATTTGGGTATGGGGAAAAGTTTTCTTAGGAAAGTTTGTCCTGTGGTTTCTGGTATGAATAGAATCGTAGGTAGTAGAGTAAATGAGCGTGGCTTGAGTAGGCAGCAAATGTTTTGAGTTGAATATCTGTTTCTTGTTCAGAGCTCTGGCTAAATAATAGCCGCTCGGGTCGATCTTAAGATTAAGCCGCGCTAGCCTAGGTGGGTCTGTGGATGGGTTACATACCGAGTTACCTCCGTGCCTCAGAAAGCACGTAAGCCGTTGGTCCCCGCCCGTTTGTAGATCTTTGACAGTCGTTACAGGTAGTCAGTGTTGCGAAAGTCTGACAAACAGTCTTACCAAGGTTTGTTCGAAAGAGATACCGCGGCCCCGGAACGTAAAGGGGAATAGAAGAAACATGGGTGGGTTTAAGTCAGTACAAGTCTGACATGCCCCCCCGCTTCGCCCAGAGCGGGGGAAGTCATTGGATGATTTCCCACACAAAAAAAAAAGAAAAAGAATATACTAACAAACATACAAGTACAAAGACAAATATACAGTATGGAGCTCACTTCTAGGCAATAAATGAAACCTCAAGTAATACTAGTCCACAGAAGTATATTAAAATTAAATTTTAAATTAAAAACCGAAAATTAAAAAAATGAAATTTTCAAACAAAATAAATATCAAAATAAATTCAGTAAAAGTAAACACTCTGTTTAGACAACGTACCTTGACCCCAGGAGCGAAGTGCGGCAACAACGCATGTCGGCGCGCCACTTTGATTCGTTTGACAATGTGCGACGAAAATTAAATTCACTAAGTTAATTTGGTCGTAGTTTGTTCTTTTTTAGCACTCGATGTATTGTTCTATGGCTCATCCTAAACACACGCCCAGCTTGTCTAAGGCTGCAGGTTGGGTTCCGATAGAAATGTTCTAAGACTCGTTGTTCAAAAGAGGATGGAAGTGAGGGAACATGACGCGGAGCAACTCCTTCATGAGTGTTGAGTACTATGTGCTGATTTTCCCTGATCCTTTGGACTGCTCCCAGGATTGTCCTGACACTAGTAGGGCAGACGCGAGTTGCTCCGTATCTCTCACGATAGGTACGTATAGTTAAGGCTGCATTTTGCCTGCATTCGCCATACAATAACACCATGTCTGTGTACTCTGCAGCACTGCAAAAATGCTGTTGCACGCGTACACAAAAGTTAAGTGTCGATTTCACCGTAAAAAATAACACACAACATAAAACTTAAAAACACAATTTACACACACACAAAGTCAAGTACTAATAAACTAATAAGTGTCCTTTTCACTGTAAACAATATTTAACTAAGTACTTAGGTTTTATTTATTTATTTATTTAACACTTCAAGCACAAAGTACAGAGGCGGACTTAATGCCAAAGGCATTTTCTACCAGTCAACCTTCAGGTGATGCAGAGACAAACAGTGGTAGGTGTAAATAAGAAATAAAATAATTAATTATTAGTTTATACTATATGGATATATAAAATACTATAAATATTAAATAAAATACTATAAATATATATCAAAGTATAGACAGATACACAAAATAAAAAGACCAACAATGGGGAAAACATTAACGGTGTGACGAAACTGCCGACTTTTTACGAAGAAATTCACGAACTTTATGTTTAAAAGACAAACAGTTGGTTGCCATCCTGATTTCCTGAGGAAGCGCATTCCATAATGAAATAGCCTGGACGAAGAATGATCGGTGAATGAAGTCAGTGCGGTGAGATGGACAATCAAGAATACGGTTATCCGATGACCGCAGAGTCCTATTGTGGTTGGCACAAATGTACTGAAAGTGGGGAGCAAGGTAACTAGGAGATGTAGGAGAAACAAGAAAAGAAAACAAGGTAGTTAACGCCCTTTGCTCCCTACGCAGGCGTATGGGCAACCATTTAAGAAGAGACCGATGCTCAGATACGTGATCATATTTACGCAAATTGAAAACAAATCGAATGCAGTTATTTAGAAGGCGGTCAAGTTTATCGAGAAGATCTGCATTCAGGTCAAAGTAGCACACATCACCATAGTCAATGATAGGAAAAATTAAGGACTGTACAAGCATTGTTTTCGTATTAGACGGTAAAAAGTTTCTCAAACGATACAGAGCCCGCAACGTACCAGTAACCTTTTGACTTACACGAGCAACTTGAGTGTACCATTTCATGGTACTATCAATATGTAAGCCAAGATCCTTTACGTCAGAGCTATATGGAACGACCGTACCGTCAAAAAGAACCGGTGGCAAGATCGTGCCATCCAACTTACCAAGACTGCGAGAACTACCGATGATAATCGCCTGACATTTTTTGGGGTTTACTGCCACACCAAATTTATCGGACCAGGTTTGTATAGCCAACAAGTTCCGGTTTATATCATCTATCAAGCCTGGTAATTCATCAACCCCCCCTTGACAGTACAACTGCAAGTCATCGGCATACAGATGATACGCACACTGAAGTTCAGAAGTAAGTAAATTTATAAAAGTAGAAAAGAGAAGAGGGGAAAGAATACCGCCTTGAGGAACACCAGTTTCCAAGTCACACCAACATGATGAGGAATCTCCAACATGAACAGACTGCTGGCGTTCCTGAAGGTAAGAGGAGAACCATTCCAGTGCTCCGGGAGAGACCATAATATGGGATAAAATGGCTAAAAGGATGTCGTGACTAACGGTATTAAAGGCATTCGAGAAATCGACCAGAACTAGTACAGTCACCTTGGTGTCTTCCAGTCCTGCCCTAATATCGCCAGTCACTTTTAGGAGGGCAGAAACAGTGCTGTGACCTGGTCTGAAACCAGATTGAAGAGGGCTGATAAGTGAGTTCCGATGGACAAAATTTGAAAACTGTTTGTACACACAGGCCTCAAGCACTTTGGATAAAAAGGGAAGGATGGATATTGGTCGGAAATGGATAGGAAGAGAAGGATTAGGAACCTTGGGTAGTGGACGAACATAAGCTTTGCGCCACAGGGAAGGAAACACACCGGTGAATAAAGAAAAATTCACAATGTGGGTAATCACAGACAGGAGTTCATCTAAAATGGTTATTATCATACTACGAGTGATATTATCACAACCCACTGCCTTCGATTTGATAGAAAGAATGATCTTACTTATCTCTCCCGGTTCAACTGGAGCGAAGCAAAAGTGATTAATTTGAGGGCGCGTTAGACCAGAAATTAATGACAATGTTTGTAACTTGGTTGAGCTGTCCATGGTAGAAGCCGTAGAGAAATGACGGTTAAGCTCGTCCAAGCCACACGAGTTTGGAAGGTCTAAATGTCGCGGTTTGCCGATACCCAGAGTTCCAAGAAATTTCCAAATATCGGCAGAAGATGAAGAATTTATATTATCCAGAATGTGGCGGCGTTTAGCGTTGCGTATCATCTGATTACATCTATTTCTTGCAGCCTTATATGAAGCCCAATTCTCACCAGAACGATCTTTCTTAAATTTACGAAAAGCTCTGTCTCTACGTCGCATCGCCATACGTATCCCCACTGTCATCCATGGAGCAGGAGGACGCTTAAGTTTAACCTTTTTGATGGGAGCGTGGATATTGTAGAGGTTGACCACGATATCATTAAATATTGTCACCTTATCATCAACAAACTTGGCTTCCAACAAAGGCTGCCAATCAATCACAGCTGCATCCTTCTTAAGCTCCTCAACATCCATCCGCGCAAAACAACGCCTGTACAGAACCTTGGGTATAGGTTTGGGAGGTTTCAAAATATAAGAAAGGAAAATCATGTCGTGATGAGAAAATCCAGGAGCGTCATGTTGACCATGTGAGGATACGAGAGAAGGATTCGAGGTAAGGATGAGATCGAGCCAGGAATCATCGCCGACAGTGTTATGATGGGTAGGTTGGAGCGGTAACACATGCAGACTAACCGACTCGATAAGATGGAGGAGTTTACGGGAACGTGGAACGTTGTGGACAAGGAGATTTGTGTTGAAATCGCCCATGATGATGTGATGTGCATACTCTGAACCCAAAGATTCAAGTACTGATTCGAATTCAGTGAAGTAATCAACAGTGGGAGGACAGTAAACAACACCAATAACGGTTTTAGCTCCTTTGACACTGACTTCAAGAAAAATAAACTCAGCAGAAGCAGAATATTGTGAAGAAGAAGAGGCAATTATTTTATAAGGAAAGTCACTGCGAAGATATATGGCCACACCCCCACCACCCTTACCGATCCTATCATTCCGTATAAGAATGAAACCAGTAAGAGGGTAAGTAGTGGACAAGAGATGTGGTTTGAGCCAAGTTTCGGAGATCAGGATGGCGTGAACATTGCTGTTGTTAAAGGCGTCGTACAATTCACTATAGTGGCTTGGAACGCTTTGAGCATTGATATGGCAAACATTCACCAACCGATTAGACTTATCATTAAAATTTTGACGTAAAAATTCACTGAGGGTATCAGTAAAAGAACAAAAACTTCCATCACTGGAAGAACCAGCAGATTCGTTAGCGGATAAGAAAAATTCCTGGTCTGACATAAATATACGTAAAAAATACTATGTAAATATATAAATAAAAAAAAGAATAAATAATTTATCTTTAGTAAATTACAACTACGTAATTACTAAAACAAAACAAAGACCAACAGGTGCACAAATCTGCACCACCCGCCAGCTGAAACCAACACTACAAAAAAGCACATATACATATCAAAATACAAGTTGCAAAGAGAAAACCGGAGATCCCAGAAATAAAAGAGAGAACAAGAAAACAGGTAAATGCAAAAAAAAACAAAAAAAGAAAGAATAACACCCAACTACAAATTATGTGAATGTAAGCTCAAAAAGGAACGAAACGTAATTGATTATAATCTGTATGTGATCCATGATGTTCAAGAACTTATATAACATTTCAGAACGTAATAAACGTCACTGCCACTTAATTCTAAACGTCAATTTGACAACTGAAGTTTACTGAAGCAGACATTCACTTGTTGGTTATATTATTCAATCAAATTATAAACACAGTTGGGGGTATCTAACTACCAACACAGCTACGCTTCAAATAATAAGAAAATATAACTAATCAATTACAGAATCAAAACATAACAAATAAAACTATAAGATAGGACAACTAAAAACCGGTAAGTAAAGATTTTGAAATTAAATACAACTACAGCTCAAAAAATAACAATTACTGAACAGAAAACATAAACCGCTCTAACCTATTATTTTCTTGCCACATTTTTCAGGTTAGTTGAAGCATCGCCACCTCTTCCACTGGTTGAAGGAGCATCCACTGGTGCCTTGGGGTACTGGGTTAATAAGGGCTGCAGCTCATCAACGGAAGTAATCTTATACCGGCTTCCGTCGGGGGCTTTTATGAAGATAACCCCATCTTGAGTCCAGCATGACCGCATGCTAAAGTGCTCCCGTGCTTTGCTAAAGACTGATTGCCGGGTCCGGGTCAGGAACTCTTTAACAGACATTTTAGAGCCTCTCAAGCCTGACTTTGCCTTCCACACTGATGCCTTCAAGTCTACACTGACAAACCTTACAAGAATAGGTCTATCATGATCCTTGCTGTGGGCCCCCAGTCTGTGACAGGCTTTAATCGAAGAAGCTGAGACATTGAGTGCCAGCTTGGTGTTTAAAACATCCAGGATCCCAGCCGTGCAGTCTTCGTGCTCCACTTCAGCTAGCCCCTGGAAAACCAAAGCTTTCCGCCGGTGCCTGGTCTCTAAGCCATCAATTTGCTTGGCACACTCATTGATCTGGCTTCTCAGCAAACCAAGCATGGAGAATATCAGCTCCCGAAAGCCACGAAACTCCTCAGCAATCTTAGCCACTGTATCTTTGGCAGGCCCGGCACACTGTATTTGTGCCTCAAGCTCACCCATCTTCTTCAAAAAGTTTTCCTCCAGAGTTTTCTGTGCAGCTAAGACTTCAGCAAATTGTGACATGGTGTAATGTGTAGTGCTTAAAACTTCTTTTATGGTGGTTTAAAAACAGCTGGCAGGTGGTGAATTGTATGACTTGTCTAAATCACATAAATGAGCCACAAACGTGAGTACAAGTGGAATAACTGTTGCAACTAATATACAACTTACTATTATTGTGATTATTAAGTGATATTCAATTATTTTAATTTAAATAAAATTCCGGATTTTTAAAAACGTCTGCACTTTTTCACACCTACCCACGAAAAAAGGTACTAATAGGTTATTGTCTAAAATCGCGTTTTGAAGCAAAGCGCTCAAGTATGTCTACGAAATCTATGCGAAAGACACACACTACCGGAAGGGAACACCAGCGGTGACTGACAAATCGGAACTGAACTTCCGAAATCCAAAATAGCGAAAAAAATAAAAGTACCTAATAAGTAATGTAGGGCGAACGGCGCAATTATCGTAATCGCTTATCGATAACTTTTTACATTTATTCACCTACTACCTAAACAAGGCATTAGAATACAAGATCTTTGTGTAATTCGAATGTTTTAATATTTTTAATAATTAACAAATTATTAACAATAAAAAACGAAACTAACGTTTTGTGAGTTCCTGAGTATCAAACGGTTCTGTCGATCGCCCGGGAGCCGATCGGTAACATTAGAAATTTAATTCAGTAACTAATAATAAGCTCGTAGGTACGATTTTTTAATAGGTAAAAGCAATTCATAAATTATTGTTGTTTACCTTATTTATTTTGATCTCTAAATCTACTTAATAATATTTAATAAGAACACACTTAAAATTAGCTTTAAATATTAACGGCACAGTGTTCTTTAGTATTATCATAACAGCACGATAATTCTAAAAACACCACCTAAAGTATTTAGGATTTAAGCTAAACAGCTTTTTATCGATCATTATTAATAGTCAATAACAGGTGCCCTTCCCTACGTGGCGCGAGCGCACCCCGCGCTCCCTCCCACCCCGCCGGCCTGCTACGAGCCGCGCCGGCGCCGACAGCAATTCATTCCCTTTGAAGAAAGCCGCGTGCCTAGTGAGGAAGCCGCCAAAAGACACCGCTACCGACGTACACCTGCAGGAAATGCAGGCGCGTCCCATTGATAAATTGTGTATGTGTAAATTGCAAAACAAAGTTTCGACCGTGGCAGATCAGGCACGTTGATCAAGAGGAAATTCGAAGTACTAGTATACAGAAAAAAACAATATTAACATTAAATTTAATAATTTAGTCTGTACTTTTCTTCTGTCTGTGAGAAAGAGGTAGTGGGCGGCACCGTCACAGTATTAAAATCCATATAGCAGCGAAATAAATGTGGGAGTCGGGCAGCGCAGTCCGCGGCCGCGGCCTCTTACACGCTTAGTTTGCGCACTCGAACAATGAATTAAAATTTATTACATTAAAATCCAGCCTGTCTTTTAGGTGTACCAATTTTACATTTAGGCAAATAACTAGAATAGGTACGTGACAGCGTCGTGGTGATATTCGTAGTTTTGCACAGTGTGGCAACGTCGCTTTTCATTCAGAGGATTCAAGTTCGTTGAATCTTTGACCTAGTGATACAATTCTACAGAGTGTTTAAATTTGTTCAAAATTAAAACTCTACTTTTTGACCTAATTACTGGACCAATATCGTTATTTTTTTGCATAGCATCAGTAAAGGCGATAACAAGTATGTCGTATAATTTATTGCATATATGTGGTCTCCATACTGTATAATAATAAATACCTATGCAACTATGGTGAAATTTTATATTAGTTATCTTTAACAAGAAAGTTCCTATTGACTAATCACTAACAATTAAAAACAATTGCCTATCGCAATAAAAATTCATACTGTAATTCCAATAAGAAAATTCTAACCAACACAGATTTACAAGTCGCCATGCTTGTGTAAAAGACTGCGCGAAACGTTGAATGCTTTAAAACCACAACACGAAACGTCAAAACATTAAATTCAATGTACAACTGGAAATTACCTTCGTTTGTGTTTCATGTTTCAGCAAGCAACGTTTAGCAAACAAGAAGAAACAGGTTGCAACGTAGTACACAAAACAACTGCTATTTCTAATACTAAACCTGCCATCACAATATGAATAAACTCCAAGTGAATTTCATAACGGTAGCGAAAACACCTCAGACTCGCGTTTTCCAACAACACAGAAACTACTACATGTTCCTATATGTTAACCGACACAGTTACAACACTGTGTCGGTTCTCTTTCGCTTCATAGTCCGCGAAATGCAAGCTTTAAAGCTGTGTGGAACTTGAATCGCATTAAAACCGTATTATGTAACGTATGCATGTAATATTTCTTTGATGTTGTCAATGATTTCGAATTCACTACTTTAGGATTATCATTAATTTACTTGATATTCATGAAGCGGTTACTCGATGCGTATTATAATGATACTAGCTAGCGCCCGCGCCCGCAGCTTCGCCTACCTGATATCGAAAAAAAAGTATCCTATGTGTTGTTCCAGATCATAATCTACCTATGAGCCAAATTTCATCAAGATTCATTCAGCCTTTTTGACGTAAAAGAGTAACAAACACCCGTATGGATGTTACTCCGTTGGATGTATATCCATCCATCTATCCTCACAAACATTCGCATTTATAATATTATAGTAGGATATTTCGATTTATTTGCATCTGAATGTGTATTTTGGTAATTTGTGTTAAAAGACCGCAATGTTATGCGGTTTCAAATGCTTTTTACACATAGAGTTTTCATTCGTCCGAATATGTCCGGGTATTTGGCTTGCCATCCAGAATTTGTGCAGCCTTGTAAATTTTTCGGAGTTTTGAGCAAAATAAAATGTAAATATCCTAATGAGAAAAAAAAAATGACAGTATTTTCATATTACTTTAGAAATGTCCGGATTTTCATGTTCTTTCCTTTTAAATTTCGAATTGGAAACCAAAGTTGCACACTATTTCGGTAACTGGATATCAGTTTTTTCTTTTTTTTGACAATCACCGATAAACAATATTTTAAACCATTAAAGCAGCCTTGTATACTGATAGTTGTCTTGGTTTCGTATCATTTCAAATAAAATACAACGCTTTTTACAAATCAATGGTGTCTAAATTGTTTTCTTTTATGAAACAATTGTTGTGTGACTACTTGCAAGTGGTTAAAATTTTCTTAGATAGGATATGTTTTTATGAAACTCTAAACGTGCATCTCATGTTTCCATCTTGAGAATGTATTTATTCATTCAAACTTTATGGATGAACAAAATTCATTGGATAAATTTTTATATGTCCTACAACTAGTTGCTCTAGGTCTGGCTGTTTGTGTGTGAATTTAAATGTTCGTAAACGCACCCACGATTAGAAGAAATCCCCAATGTGGGATCACGTTTAGAAAAAGGAGGCTTTGTGCATAGTTGATGGCAATACCGTCGCCCTAGAACTTGATTGGCGAAATGTGGGGTACCTATACACACACACACCCAAACACACATCGTATTTTAGGTATGCCTCTGTCTGACCCATCGATCCAAGCGTGATGTTACTTACAACATCTATACATACAGAAGTGGTATGTAGATGGTCGCAATGCCAGAACGCATACATCTACAGCATTAAGACTTGGAATAGGACAGTGTTCTATTCATCCATCAAAGATTCAAAGGCTGGACAAAGTCAAGGAGAGACGGAAATTGGGGCGTGCCAGCGGACTACACTCAAACTACGGTCCGTCGGGCATTACCCTGCGGATCGCTAAACTTTATACGGAACCCGGGATATATGGGAAAAGATAATTGAAGGGCAGTTTACTACTTAACTTTAGGAGATAGAAATGAAAAATTGTCAGTAAAAAGGTTAACAATACATCTTTACATGACTAGAAGTACTAGTACAAGTAACTTTACAAGTAGAAAGAAAATATGATAACAGGTAAACATAAATAAAAAAAATACAGTCGAACATAAAACCTTTTCTAAAGTCAGTGTAATAATAAACATGGTAAATATCGCGTTTCAAATAATCTTTGAATGGATTTAAGGGAGCAGAGTAGACAATACTGAGAAGCTCTCTCAATTCACAGTATTGAGCCAACAAGTCTCCCAAATCCAAGCCCAACACCCACAAAACATTGCTCAAGAAGCCCCAAATTCTTCCAGAAATAACCCGAAATCAGTCATCGATTGCTGCACTAAACTTGCATCGCCTATAAACGTCAGTTGACAGCACCCGTGAGGAGGACGTCGTAAAACGTCTTGAGCATATCCGTGACCAGATGGTTTGATTGTTCACGTACGGTTTGTGCTCTGCTCGGTACATTGTTTGCGGCGGAATTGTCAATTCACTTCGGTGTGTAAATATTTTAGCGATGAGTAAAGGAAGTTGCAAGAAAATCAAAATATTTTTTTTCACATATGCTTATATGGGGACTTAAAAAACGTCGAGAAAAGGTGTACGGTTCGGGTAAACCGTTTCCTCTCACTCGAAAATTAATTGTGTTATTTGTATAGTTATAATAAAGAATATACTATTCTATGGTCTAACCTTCTTTTATGGCTATTGCTGGGACATTTCACGAGGAAGCCACCCAGAGCACACAAAGTGAGCGCAGTCAATTGATAATGAAAAGTATCCCATATTGCGCATGGATACATAGAGGGATATTAGACACAGAGACGGAATTGAGGTAACGCAAGAGAAGAGAACCTGGAAGGATGTGAGAGGAGGCTCTCCCTCAAACGTTCGGCCACCTCCTTTGCTAGCATTACTGCTTCGCAGAAGGTGGTGACCGCTTCCCATTCCCTCTCGCTCCGGACCATGGCCTGAACCAGGGCCGGACGCGAGAGATCGCCGCCGCCGATCGCCTCCAAGAGGGCACGGCGGTGCTCCGCCCAAGCTGGGCAGATCGCCACTGTGTGCTCCACCGTGTCCTCCGGGCGATCGTCATAATGGTGACACCGGGGCGTTTCCTCCCGAGACCGATACTTTAAAGTTTAGTTCGTTGGCAACGATTTTCAGTTAAAATACGTAAAAAGTACAATAGAATCATGTTGCGTGTGTCGAAACCTTTTTAAACAAAACAGATCATTGAAAAAAAACCTTCTTCAGCTTATATAATTCAGAACCATTGTTTGAATTTATTACAATAAGACTATTTGGAAAGCAACTTAAAGTCCCAATGACAAAGACAAATATTTAAATAAAACCTCTCGCCTCTCTAATTCAATTAATAAACATAATGATAAACAAATATACAAAGCAGTTACATCATAGCATAATACCTCAAATACAATAACGACTTCGCTTCTAACATTGTAATTTATATAACATTCATAATTCGTATCCAGTTGAATTTATTGCGGACAAATTAATTTAGCTGGGCGCGCTCGTAATCCGACCACATCTGCGCCCTCGTGGATACTTCATGATATCGATATTAAAAACATTCGCGAGGACTGTGTACGGGGCGTGTGATGTACTGGAGTTTGTTGTTAAGCTGCTGAAATATTACTGAGGGTTTAAATAAGTTCGTAGAGGCGATCGGGGGCGGTCTCTCGCATACGGCCCTGGTTCAGTCCATGGTCTGGAGCGAGAGGGAATGCAAAGCGGTAACCTTTTTCTGTGAAAGCAGTCATGCTAGCGAAGGAGGCGGCTGGGCGTTTGAGGGAGAGAACCTTAAAACAAAGCAGCCTCTGCGGGAGACTTCCGGGCGTCGGGCACCGCGAGACGACTCCCGGTCATCGTAGATGCGGGCCTGTGGTCGGCGAGCAATGGGTAGCTCACCGTCCGTCCGTCTATTGACGACAGGCCGTATCGACGGCGTGTTAGAGTTCCATGCGCGCCTCAAAGAGATTTCAGCAAAGCAGAGAGTTTAGAGATTATTCCCATCCGCAAAAAAAGGGCTTAAATAAGTTTGGCTACTAACTACGAATATTTTTCTTAGTTTTTAGTCAAGCCCTGTATTCGTTACGAGATGTCATCAACATCTGCCTAGACATTTCCCAACTATCTTGGGGTCGGCTTCCAGCCTTACTGGATGCAGCTGAATACCAGTATTTTAAATGGATCGACTGCCTATCTGACCTCCACAACCCAATTAGTACTGGGTAACACTATACACCTTGGCACAACTAGTTGTCAGACTTTCTGCAACGACTGTCAAAGATGTACATAGAACAACCGACAACAGGACCAACAGTTTAACGTACTTTCCGAAGCACTGCGGAAACTCGGTATGTAACGAGTGGGCACCCATCCACAGACCAACATAGGCAAGCGCGGCTTAACCTAAAGATCGACACCAGCGGCTGCTATTATTTATCCACAAGCTCCTAGTTGGGTAACGTCTGAAAAGAAAGGTTAGACACTAATGCTGGTTACGGTGTGAAAAGTCTACCAATACCGTACGATCTTACTAGACAATGTTCTTAAGGCTATATCGAAAAATCTTACATTACACACTAGGTGCGTTAAAAAGCATTTAAACTCACATACACAAACAGCCAGGTACAACTACATATGGGCTTTTTCATTAGTTTCGAGCGAAAACAGAACCTACGACACGCAGCATAGCAGTCAATCGCTTAACTACTGCGCCAACCATGCCTTCATAGCAATAACACGCTTTTACAAGATTGCTACACTCCAAAACAGTCTCAAGTACCACTAAACATTCAAGAAATACTTCTAGCCCTTAACATCTTTATGAAACAACTGAACTGCTCCTCCATCTTTCTTTTTAATCACAATAAAAGAGACTAACAGCTTTAAGCCGAAGAGCCCACGGAGGACAGTATAAGGCCTATAAAACATCGTCTTAGTAGCTGGAACTTGTATAATATAGTTAATTAATAGGACATAAAGGACAGCAGTCATTACTTGAGAGTGTTCATAAATAACACCGGTTTTATCGTGTGATTACAGTTTCGTCATAAAATAATCAATTTGCCAGACTGACGACTGACTGTGTGTGGGCATGTGAGGAGTGGGAAGACATGACGGTTTTTATGTGCAATTTTTGGTGTGACTCTTAAATCTGAACTTTCAATATGCTTGGGGCAGGTAAATAATAAATAATCCTTACAAATATTTTAAAAGCGAAAGTGTATTTGTTTGTTACCTCTTCACGCCTTTTTGGTACAGAGGTAGTTGGGACCCTGGAGACAGACGTAGGGTAAAAAAGTTAGAAAAGGAGGAGAAAGAGGGAAGAAAAGGAGAGAGAAAGATATTTATCTTCGATCATCACGTGAGTTAAAGTTATCGTTAGCCTAAAGTAACTATGCCACGCGGACGAAGTCGCGGGAGAAAGCTAGTTAGTCCATAAATTAAGAGAGTAAAATAGAATATGCATTTTTTGTAGTACGGGTCCTTCCGGATCCAGAATCGGCCTGAGTACTCATCATCTACCTAGTCAACAATGTTATTTTATTATTAACACTTACAATGGGAATTTTAAGTTAAATATCCCTATTTACCATGTTTGTTATTTATTCTGAGTTTCCGATATTTTAATAATTATTTTACAAACTTATGTTATTTTGTTTGTTTTCCCAACAATGTTGGGGTCGGATTTCAGTCTAACCGATTATAGAATACTCCCGAGCCAGAATACTCATCATCTGCGTAGCCTTTACCCGGAGCCAAAATCTTCTACTAATCTACTATATAAAAATAAGTCGGATTTTCCTTCCTGACGCTATAACTCCAGAACGCACGAACCGATTTCCACGGTTTTGCATTCGTTGGAAAGGTCTCGGGCTCCGTGAGGTTTATAGAAAAGAAAAGGTAGGGTAGGTAGAAAGGTAGAAAATTGCATAGCAACGCATGCCGGGGCACAGCTAGTAAATAATATATATTGCATTTGCATGTTTATGTAATTAGATTTCTTAGCAGATTGTAAAGTTGAAAACATGAAATAAGCTTAGTGAAAACTATTTAGTATGTTTAACTCTTTACAAAGAATGTCGTATTTTACTACAAGTACTAAAACTAATCTAATCTCAATCTAATATTTTTATAGTTTTGGCTTCATTGTGGAATTCACGTCTTGGTTCGTGATCAGTTCAATGTTCGATGCACGATTCGAGTACTTCATAGTTTCATTACCTTCTATTCTTATGTCAACAACTTCTGTATGACTATGAATAAAGATTTATAGCGTTAGATTGCCCTTCAGTATTTTCATTTTAAATATGCTGAGATACTGGTTACTCAGTCAAAAAAACATTTAAAAGACGGAACTACGGACTGCTTCCTGAAGTCAATGAATGAAACACGTACAGTCGAATTCAAAACCTCCTTTTTCTGAAGTCGGTTTTAAAGGAAAATACAAGTTTCGAATAACAAGATATCTTCGATGAACCACTGGATCATTTTTACATTTCATTTTCAATCCGAATTTTGCTGTGGTTATTGAAAAATGAACCAGGTTTCATTTACGAGTGTAGGTGTGCAAATCTTATTTTCAGTTTACGAATAATAATCAGATTTCTAGGATCCTGATATACGAGATACAGTTCTGATGTGAGACCAAATATTTCTGTTTATTATTAATTTGCATGCCATTATAATTTTAATTTTAAGCCTTAATTAATGTGGAATGAAATTGACTACCAATATGATTTTAGTTAATATAATTAGAGAATAAGAGACAATGTTAATATATTTGCACACCTCTTATAAGGTTATAATACAGTGTAACTAAAAAAAACTCTATGTAACATCTCTCAAACCTGTGTTCAAAGGTTGTCTTGAAAAGATCGCCTTTAGAGATAAGACCGCCCATTGTGTGGTTTATTTTCGTTGGATCCCAGTTTTTGATCCCACTTTAATATTTTTGGCGTTGGATCCCACAAAACATTATTATATATTTCCGTTGGATCCCAAATTTGAAAAATACTAAAAAAATACGTTTTATTGCCATTGAATCCCAAAAACTATTTCCGTTGGATCCCAGATGTTTAAAAACATCTGATTGCGGGTACATCCATCAACAAAAGCACAATAATATTTTAAGGCGAAATTTTGTATGTATGTTTGTTATTCCAACACGCTCAAACTTCTAGACTGATTTGTATAAAATTTGGGTATGTGGATAGGTTATATGTTAGAATAACTGGTGCCTGTTGTTTTTCCGAAGACTTTTTGGCAAAAGTTCATTACCCAAACCAATTATGGGAACCGGGAACTAGGTTAGGTTAGGTTAAAACTGTGACCTGCGTGTCACAAACGACCTGCATTTATAGAAAAAAGACACACACGGTGCTTTTGAAATATTTAATAAAATTAAATCACTTTTCTTCTGAAATGTACACATGTTGGAATAACATGGGATCCAACGGTAATATGAAATGGGGTCCATCGGTAATACCTAAAAAATGGGATCAAAAACTGGGATCCAACGAAAATAAATCTATTGTGTCACCCTATTTATAAGTTGTATATTGTTATTCTTGTCTTTTGTATGGTGTACATAATAAAGAATATTCTATCTATCTATCTATGCAAATAAATGATTTGATTTGATGCTCATCGTCTTGCAAATGGTTGTGCATACGTGAAAATAGAAAACGAATTCAAGCCTTTTATGGGTGATAGCTTGATGGTTGGTTGAGTATAGCGGAAGATAAAGCATCCCCTGGAACTATGTTACTAAATCTTGGAAGTTTTTGACCCAATTTCCGAGCATGGAGCTACAACTTTGCATACTTATTTAGTTTTGATGATATTGCTTGTTTAGGTAAATGACGCCATTCTGAATTCAATATGGCAGGCTCCAAAAGATGGCGGACTAGTTATTGTTTTTATGCATTGTTATAACATTTCGGGTATAAAATGAAAAGATTTTTAGAGAATAATACGAGCAAGCATTTCAACATTTGCGCAAGAATATGCAAGGCCTATATAATGTGACTACGGACGCAAGTGAAATTTTCCATGACCATAAATTCGATACAGATTCCTCCTTCTAACATCATTTATCTCCCATTTACAAAACAATAGATGCCTCACAAATTCATTTACGACGAAACATTTACAACATCAAAATCAAAGCCAAAGATCAAACCATCCCGAATTGTTTATTGCCTATAACCAATACATTACTGATTGCTATATCAAAACCACATACCGAACCGAGTAATCAAGCTTCAAAGACATGTAATACTAGCTATGTAAGTACATAAGCAAGCAGATATGAAGCTATTAGCCGTTAAATTAGGAGATCAGATGCCGAAATGCTTTAGCAATCGATTGTTAGGAATCGTTATGTTATCGATTCGATAATCGACACGATATAGATTGAACTCTCGAGGTACTCGAGGTAGATGATGGCAAGTCAATCTATTCTAAACTATTATAACCTGATCTCTCTACTACGGATCACACACCGTAGTAGAGAGATCAGGTTAAAATGGTTTGGTATAGCTTGATGTGCCGTCGTGTATACAATTCCGAGGGCAAACCGCAGGTGGCAGCAGCATTGTGGCTAACAATATCCGCAAACTTCAATGCGGCTGCGGTTTTAATTACGAACGCGGTGTCACAGCTTTGATAGCATCGGCTTTACTCTTCTTCAGTTTGAAAGCATCATCATCCGCTTAGTCTTTTTCCAACTATACTATGAGTCCTGCTTCCAGTCTAACCAAATACAGTACCAGTATCTTACTTGATCGACTGGTTATCCGGCCTCCACAGACCAAATAGTAGTTAGACTGGTTGTCGGACTTTCAGGACACTGACTTTCTGTAACTACTGTCAAAGATCTACAAAAAACAGCCGGGATCAACAGCTTAACGTGTTATCCAAGGCACGGAGAAAACTCGGTATGTAACTGGTAGTCACCCATCCATAGACCAATCTAGCCAAGCACGGCTTAACAGCTAAACAAAATGCGGCATTAAAAGCGTTGAAATCAGGTTTTCTTTTAATAAAAACGTTGCCCCACACTAGGAATTTCTCCTGTATCGTGGTGCGTTTACGAACATTTAAAATCACAAGCAGCCAACAATTTCCTCTCATCTCATCTTAAACAGATTATTTAGATGTTATGTAGGTGATTGGAATCCGACACAATCATATTCGCCATTGATTCCATTTACACAAGAAAAACTGTCGATAAAGACATACCAGAACAATCGAATTCTAATAAAACATTGCTATATTAGACAGTAAATTGATATATCAGCGGCCATTATTATTGTTCTGTTGCTGATGGAATAGTTTTGGGACTTGATGGCCAGTGCGTAGCCAATATCAGAGATAGCAAAATGTTTGCAAGTATATAATCATATAGTTCCGATCGTATTCGGCCACTGGGACCAATCTCAGCGAAGATTAGCTATCGGCGCGAGAGATATGATAGTGCACAAGTGTGTGCGCTGGCACAGTTGGTCTCTCTGTTCCCTCACTCTCATAGTCCGATGGGACGGCAATCCTACAACACCGCAGAAAGGTCAGGAACAGGGCCAACGGCTTACCGTGCTTTCCGAGACACGAGGATATCTTACCGCCAATATCCAAACTCCAGGCTGCTGCTGTGAAGTTCTTAAAATAATGGACCCCAAGATTCCGTACTCAGCTGTCGCGCTTGTAACCGCGAGGGTAACGGAGGAGTTACTGCATATATATTGCATGTATACGGCCTATAGGCACATGATGTAGACACTTACAAAGAAAATATAAATATGAATTGGGTAGACGAAGACCAAAGAAACGATAGATGAAGTGTGTGATGACTAGAAAGGGGGAGAAGGGGGTATGATAATATAAAGCACAAAACGACAGCAGAATCTGGGGTTACGGATTGTTCGAAAGAGATGCCGCGGCCTTGGAATATAAAGGGCAAAATAAGGAACATGGGTGGGTTTTAGTCAGTAAAAATCTAACACTCCCCCTCTCGCTCCGCCCAGATCGGAGGAAGTTGTTTAAAAAATTCTCATACGTAACAAAAAACAAAATGGCAGGTGAATGATGACGATGAAAATAGACATTTATTACAATACAATCCCCGATATAAAAGATAACCTCGTGAATGATATGAATTGTTATAATCGATCCCATTGAGGAAAATAGTATGAAATATTGTTGTAATAAAGTAAGTAAGTAAACAATAAAGTAAAAGTTACTATTTTAGGAGTCATGGCTTTCTGCTTCATAATCGTAATCCTAATCATATATTTTGCATTTATATGTTAGGGTCAGAATATGCAAATTATAATTAGTTACTTGGTGCTAATTGTTGGTTTATGTTGATGCCGTTTTTTTATATTTTTGAAGTATCTTCTGCGTGTGTAAGTTCTTTCTGAAGTATTATTTCTCACTACAAGCCGTGCCTACCGGCTTCACCCGCTGTTCGTGTACCCCTTCTCACTTCGGGGTAAGAACAATATATGTTGGTCTCTTCTCAGACCTACCTCATGGGTAAAGCTCGTTACGATACAGTATGTATTTGTAACAAAAGGTTCCCTATGTACTCAACACAAAACACAATTTCCCTTAACACACTCCCATAATAATCTTAAATCATAACAGCCACGACATTTGCCAAAAGCCGAAGGTTTATACCGGAACTTAAGTACATATTACCATATAATCTTACTTCCGGCCAGAGCGTAACCTTTTACCTAAATTGGGCCAACAGTTTAGGTGTTGGCAACACACCAAACGGACAAAAAGCCTGTTTAAGATGAACCTTTGCGTGAACACGTACGAAGATTGTAAATACGGATGACGACATATCAAGTTATACAAACCAGTTTGTTCGCATCTGTCATTGTATGAAAAATCTATACAAAAATAGGTCATGTTATACTGGAAATGTTTCGGTTTATGTTACCGTATGTACTTATAAAGCATACAGTGGTTTTCAGCTGCGCCTTTTATGGTGAAATTTAAGGGATTAGTTTTAGAAGAGTGTAGAATTTTATCAGAATTATAATACTTGTTGTGGAGGCCAGATAGGCATTTTCCCTTTGTAAAATACTGCTGTTCAGCTTCATCTGCTTAGACTGGAAGCCGACCCCAATATAGATGGGGACTGACTACGGAGATGATGATATTAATAGGAGTGATAAGAAGAGTATTATTGTCATCGGTTAAAAAAAATACATAGGAAAAATCAGACATCACGGCATTATTTACTCCTTTCTCCTTCATATAATTTCTTACACGAACCATCCATATTTTCTTTAGCCTTCCTCTCGCTCTCCATCAACATTCAGGTCCATGACTCTTCTTTCATCATTCTTAGTCACATGTGCTTAGTCCCTCCTCATTACATGTCCATACCAAGAACGAAACGACCCCCTTTAATTTTTTCTGAAACAGGCGCAACTTTCAAACCTCCTCTAATATAGGTACTCAACATTTTCAGGTCATAGGAATAACACCACCATCATGTGAAAAATAAGCTTAATATATAATTATGTGAACTCCATTTTTTTTAAATGCATGTATAAGGTACAGAAGGTTAAGGACCTTCTGTACCTTATAAATACCTTTTGTAAATATTTTTGTGGATCTCTCATTCTGCCATTAATTTCGGCGTGCATATTTTACAGTAATTTAAATGGATGCAGTTAGTAAATGATAAAAACATTTTTTTACCATATAGCAACTATGAATTACAACTTATAATCTAGGAACTCAAGTACACTACAAAAGCATGATTGAAAGCCTTTGTAAAACCATTCACTCTAGAAATAGTACATTTAGATCCAAGTGCGGAAACTTTGTGATTGCGGCAGAGGTGAATATAAGCAATTAGCAAGGTGTTCTGGAGCCGCGAACAGCAGGGACAAATTCTCACATGAATCGAACGACGTTATTCAATACACTTACGATAAATGAGAAAAAGCGCGCGCGTGAAATACATTGCATGTTGAGTGTGAGTGACGTGTGAGTCAGTTTTCAAAGAAGTGTAGTGTAACAAAGTTTTTTAACTAAAGCTTTTGCAACAATAATTTAGATATAACTCTTCCTATTTTTTTTATTTTTAATCCTAATTTTAGCTTTATTTTTCTATGTCATTACTATTTTCTTAAACTAAGTCTGGAACAAAACGTATTTAAAATTATTGTTGTATGGAGTTGGATAGCTGTGCCGCAGTTTTATACTTTTGTAGCTATCTTCGTCTCTTTTTGTAAAACTGTTTAACCTAAGTATCGTGAGTGCGTTTAGAAACATTTAAACTCACATACACAATCAGACAGACCCGGAACAATCTGTAGGCCATACAAATATTAGTTCCGTGCGGGGATCGAACCCGCGACACGCGACACGCGGCGCAGCAGTCGATCGCTCAGCCACTACGCCAACCGTGTTGTCAATTGTTCCAAAATAAACGTTTTTAATAAAAAAATATATATACTAGCTTTTCCCCACGGTTCACCCGCCCTGCTCAGCACCTGTTGGTCGTAGCGTGATGTTATATAGCCTATAGCCTTCCTCAAGAAATGTACTATCCAACACTAAAAGAATTTTCCAATTCCAACCAGTAGTCCCTGAGATTAGCGCGTTCAAACAAACAAACAAACTCTTCAGCTTTATAATATTAGTATAGATTTCAAACAGTGCATATCCTAAAAGTTCCCAATGCATATAATAACCAGGTTGCATAAAGCCAAGCCAGCAACAGTATGAAGTCCTCTCTTTTTAAAACTCTCTAGTAGCTGTTCCTTTTTATGCTTGTCATTAAATTCACATAATGTACGTACATTGCAGTTTTTGTTCCGCATTTTTAATTTTAAAAGTTGTTGTAGTTACTTAAGGTTTTTTCTGCATGTTTTGTGAATATGAAATGGACGCATTAAGGATTTTCTGTTGTAAAAAGCAACTTTATAAAAGAGGTTTATTGGTATGTATAAATTCTACTGTCGCGATGTTTGCAATCAAACTCCTCCGAAACGGCTGGACCGATTTGTATGATATTTTGAATGCATATTTGGTAAGTCTGAGAATCAACAAATACCTTTTTTTAACGTTGATTCACACTAGGAATTCTCCTGTATCGTGGGTGCGTATACAAATAATTAAATTCACATACTCAAACAGCCAGACCCGAAACAACTATTTGTAGGCCATACAAATATATACCGACAAATCCACCAAAAGTGTTGCCTTTATTCACCGTGAGGCAAAGCCTACGTGACTCTTACAAAGATACCTGTGAAAGGCACAAGATACCTAGAAAACGAGACACCTATCCATTTTTTATAACTAAAGGTCCTCGAGCTGATCTTGTAACGGATAATAGCTGAAATATTTTTGCCAGATATGAATCGTACATAAATATTGGTTAAGCACGTACACATGAACGTAAAACCTCCTTTTTAGAAGTCGGTCACAATCTGTACTGTACCAGGTACCATTTGAAGGACTATGGCCCACTTATCACGAATTGAGGAACTTTATCCCAGCAGCAGATAATGCTTACTCAATGTCTTCTTTCTGAATGTCTTTAATGTTTCTGGTTTGGGTAAAGGAGAAAAGTGTGGAAGATAATAATGTGTTTTGTTGATATGTAGTTATACAGTCCAGTTTGTAGCCAGCCATTATTTAAAAATATAAAACGCTGCTGCCATATAAAAAGATTTATTTTGAGAAACAAATAACAGCAAACTTTCTATAGTACGGACTTATTGCAAAAACCTACAAAAAAAAAATTAAAGCATATTCCTCACAAGTCATTTGAATCGTGATCTAGACAACATTTCGTTGGAAATGGAAGAAGATGACGGGATGAACTTCAGTCTCTTTGCAAAGATCGGGAAACAACAGCGGTCGCTAAGGACCAGTGGAAGGCTCAAAAAATATCAAAACTTGAGAGTTGTCAAAGGACACCCGGATGGAACGAAGTTATTATTTTATTATGTACAAAAAACCGGTATACACTCAAGAAAAATAATCGTCGCGACACTACTCTCTTAAATGCAAAATAGAAACCGAAACGAAAATAACTGGTTTGCTTTATATGAGAGAGAGAGAGACAGACAGAGAAACACGCGCACCCCGCACGGCTTACAACTATAGCAAAAAGTGTCGTTACAACTTTTGGTGTTAATTTTTTCCGTCTAGCCCCTTTTCGCAACGCGCGATAAGGAACTTCGTTCCAATTCTAGCATCCCAGATAGAGCTAACTACCGCAAGACACTTAGTCTTCAAATTTTGGCGATGTATCCCCAAACATTATCGAGTAGCGTTAACACGATCTGGCAGTGTTCGAGACGACGATGTTTCCAGACGTTTTCAATTTTCAGCCAAACTAGAAAGTGAAGTGGAAAGCTTTGGTGCAATGTTATAATGACTTATAGCTAACAGCTTGCCAAAAAACTCAAGTGTCTATGGAAACTAATGATACTGACTAAGAAAGATGAAAATTCCCAAGCCTAGTTAAATTTATATGTATTTTTTTTTTCATCTTTGCTAGTGATGAGACATTTTAGATCGTTTATTGATTTTTACACATCTTATAAAAACATGAAAAAATTGTAGCTCACCGGTATCGGGAACAGGGTCCAAGGTAGCAGCGGTCAGGGCAGAAAAAGAAAAGGAATACACACGTATTCCGCTTTTTGTTTCAAGCCCTTGATCCAGCTACCTAACGAGAGCTCCTCAGGCGTTGGTCGAAGCTCTTGGCAATTAAGCCATTGGCCGTTGCGACAATCGGCACAATGATAGCCGAGTGCTTATTCCACATGTGGACAACCTCGTGTGCCAAGTCAAGATATTGTTACTCTTCCTCAACTTTCACGAGGTTCTCGTCATGCGGGATGGAAACATCTGTTATCATTACGCGGCGCGCTGATCCGTCTATCACCACTATGTCAGGCTTATTGGCTGCCGCCAAAACTGGGATCGGTCTATCATTACTGACAGGACTATTGCCATAGTCCTGTCAGTAATGATAGACCGATCCCAGTACAACGTGACATAGTCTTTCTGGAGAAATGGGTCGTGTAGTACGGTACCTCACATTCCACAAGGTTATATTTCAAGGCAAGTTGCTGGTGAATGATCCTGGCTACTTGGTTGTGCCTGTGCTAGCACTCGCCATGAGCTAGACGAGATCAACCAGAAATAGTATGTCTGTTGGACTCACCCGGTCGGTGATAAGAGCGACCGTTATAAATGTATGTGATGTGTCTAATTGTCTATGGGTTTGATTGTTTATGGTGTTTTGACTACAATATCATATTTATGACAGAGTTCTTTATATTAAGGCGCGGTAAGCAGCTAATCTTTAGATATTCGCGGAGGTGAGACTGCGGACTGATACAAGTATACGACAGTAGTGCATCGAAAGAATAGAAATAAAGTCGAAAATATTTCGGCGTTTAATTTTATTCGTATTACTAGACCACTTTTGTAAACTGTTTTTGTTTAAGTCTTTTGTTTATTTATGTATTTGACAATTAACTTTGCGCCGAAAATCTAGACTTTTTTTCAAAGTGTTTACTATGTACAGCGCCTTAATACCTACCTACCTCCCTAACTAGAATCACCCCATTTCTCTATTAAGTGGAACTCTTAGAAGCCAGCGATCAACAATATCCACTCCATACCTACAAACGTATAGTTCCAGTACGTAGTTACATAATAACATTGTTCAAACACAAGGCTTTCATACGGCTAACGACTTACAGGGGCTAACGAGTTACCCTTTGACATAATATCCTCATAGTTATTATCGATTTATTACGCTGCCTTAGGAACAAATCACACCGAATAAGCAGCGTAGCGGCCGGCGATTTCAATGTCAAACTATTTAAAGCTTTATCTCCATATTGAAATGCATAGGTTTGCTTGGCAAAAAGAACAGAGTTCCAAAAAAAACATTAAATAGGAAAAAAAAATTCCGAAAGTCGTTTTTTTTTCATTTAGCCTTTTTGGTTGTGGTATAATGGTATCTCTAGGTGCAGCTTAAGCAAAGGGGCCTGCCAGAGTCATTGCCTTCCGGGGTTGAGGGTTGTTCGAAAGAGATACCGCAGCCCCGGAACATAAAGGGCAAAAGAAGGAACATGGGTGGGTTTAAGTTCGTAAGTTGCTCCGCCCAGATCGCGGGAAGTTATTTGATACTTTTCCATCCGCAAAAAAGGCAAGAGCGGCTTAACCTAGAGATTTATCCGAGCGGATATAACTTTTAAGCCTCTTAAAAACAACTCTTTATAAAAATACAGGAAATATTCCAAGAATAGGCCATAAAAAACCGATCAATGCCTCACCCATTCGTCTCCTAACACTCGAATGGTAACGAGATTTCCGTATCAACAATCGTCAAGCCTTCAATCGCGACACAATCGGTACCCTCGTCAGCCGCCAGCAGTCGATGGTACATCACCTCATTAACTTGTGACGTCACGACGTCAAGGAAAAACGTGTTAAAGGAGTTTCGATATGTTTTTGTGATGTCGTTGTTGCTTTTTAATGAATGTGTTTCCAGACTAAAACATTGGAAAGCTCAGACTCCAGACTAAAAAATTTTTCCCCACACTTGTGCTAGACACTGAACGAATACGAATAGAAAACGAACCCGCGTCAAGCAGCGGAGCAGCCAATCAGCCTCTGGGTATGTACCATCCGGGTGCATTGCAACACCACTCTAGGATACCCAGCTGTGTCGTGGGGTTCAGTCTCTTTCGTCTTTAGTGAAACATTATACAATCGTTTTTTTTTTTAACTAAACCTTTTCGTAATATGAGTTTTTTTTTTTATTAATGAAAAAATAATTAAGATTATAAATAGAGAAATTTTATGAGGGTGTGTGTCTGATGATGTGTGTTTAGCAGTAAAGAATGCCTTCTGAGGAATCTACCTACTCCTATGGGTGTGAGTGAGGAGGTGAAGTGTGAGTTGTGGTTAGAGAGTGTTGAGTGTGTGTAGGTGGAAGTCTGTGTGTGCATGGATTGTGAGAGTGTGTATGTAGATGAGCGTTTTGAAGTCAACTAATGTATTGCTATTACATGTTCAGTTTCATTAGGAGAGTGATTTTTTCACATCTCTAATGGAGCTCAAACTTGAGTAGGTATATGGTTTTAATTTTAACCCGATATCTCCATACGTTCCAGAGATAAAGGGTCTTGACAAACAAACAGGCACACAGATGGACAAAAAAGTGATCATACAAGGGTACATGCCGTTTCTTTCTTTTTTTTTATATGTATATTTTTAAATTTTAGGTGTTGTTTTTTTTTAGACTATTGCTTTATTAACCCTTGTGAGGCTAATAAACCGTTTTCCTTTCTTTTGAGGTACGGTCAAAAAACATAAATCACAATACAAATCGTAGGTAGCCTTACGTAACGTTATCACAGTTATTGCATTTTGATATCAGCGGAAAGCGTAACTATCTAAAGTTCATAGTATTATTGCCATAAAGGATATCCGATGCAGTTAATCTGGCTGACCTCAATTCGTTATGTGATAACCTTAGCAGCTGGTGCCGATATCACATTTATTGGTTTACTAGCTGGCGCCCGCGGCTTCGCCCGCATGATTTCGGAAAAAAAGTGTCCTACTTATGTGTTATTCCAGACTACAATGTAACTCTGTGCCAAATTTTATCCGTTCAACCGTTTTGGCGTGAAAGAGTAACAAATATCCATACATCCATCCATCTGTGCATCCATCCTCATATGGATAGGATAGTAGGATTAGTAGGATAGCCAGGACCAACGACGTAAAGTGCTTTCAGAGATAAATTCGGCATGAAATAAGTAGATGGTGTCCCATCCTCAAACTGACCTTGACAAGTTCTACTTAACCTTTAAGATCGACCGACGCCGTTGTTATTATTTAGTCACGAGTCGCGTACCTCGGTTCTCATGTAAATATTTTTACAAAAATTGAAAAAATTGTATCGCGCAAGAAAACAACCCACTTCGCAAAACAATGAGTCTAAATAACATCATCGATAATAATAAAACGTATGTACGTGCCTTCGACCACGTGCGCGGCCTTCGTCGGATGCAGTCTGCGCGGCTGCGCGAGAGTCGACCTTGTCGCTGCCCTCACGTGACCCGCGCTCCTATTGGTCGAGTTACTACTGGCAAATTGACTTATACGCAAATGGACTTAATAAAAAAAATCGGCTTATTTTTAACTGGATTTTTTTAAAGACTATGGTCAAATTATCTTATAAAAAATAACTTACGAACATACTTTGTCTAACGAGATAGAAAACTGGTTACCTGTAACAAAAAAAAAACTTTATCAGCATTTGTAATAAAAAGCTATAAATGCCGTCTCTATTAAAATTCAATGTGACCACTGCGTTACGCAAGCCATTAAAAAACACTACCAAAGATTTGGACAAAAAACACCTATAGTATTTTCAATGAAATGATTCCAAATAATTTTATGCCCACTTAAACGAATTTCAACCTAAAAATCCTATAAATAAAGTTGATTTCAGAACAACTAATAAAAGTCTTAAAATGTCTTTGATATTGTAGCGCAAACTGAACCTTACCTGTTGGCGTGAAAGTATTATTTCCAAAAACACATATTTACGTTGTTACTAATGCAAAATAGATGGCGAATCTTGAAAGTATGACGTGTCTTATTCACGTTGCGTCGAGGTCGACTCGTGCGCATCGTTGCGAACTCGACAGACTGCGCGTAAGCAAAGGAAAATTATATTGCGCGCATGATCTTATCGTTAGCCGTGACAGTCTGTTTCTATGGAGAGTTACGTCTTAAGTCTAACCAGTACTTGAATTAACAGATAACATATCAAAATATCAGGCCTGTAATATACGAAGGGTAAGCAAAGGCGGCACGGTTGGTGTAGTGGCTGAACGATCGACTGCTGCCGCGTCGCGGGTTCGATTCCCGCACGGAACAAATATTTGTATGATCTACAGGTAGTTGTTTCGGGTCTGGCTGTTTGTATATGTGAGTTTAAATGTTTGTAAACGCACCCACGATACAGGAGAAATTCCTAGTGTGGGGCAACGTTTTTTTTATTAAAAAAAAAAAAGAAAAAAGGCGCAGGTACAGTTCCCGCAAACGCCTAATGTAGCTATTGTCATTAGCGGTTCAAAAAACTGAAAAACTCAACGACACTTTTTTCCATCTGAGAATCTAAGCCAAGAATCCAAGATGTCATACTCAACAAGAGGGTACTTTTACATCCGTTATGGAACATGTCAAATATAATCAAAAAACAAAATAAAATGTTGAACGAAAGGATTTGAAATAAATCTTTTCCGAGTTATTCATTAAATGACACAAAAAAAAAACAACTTCCAAGAGGCGCTTACTCTGAAATCTGACAATGACCTAAATTCAAGATCTAATTTGAAGAAAAACTGTCACAATCTTGAATATGAAACATCAGAAGCAATTTAACAACGTCAACTTGAGACAAACGAGAGTTCTTTTTTATTTTTTTTATAATCATGGCGATCTATTTATAGCATTGAAATACAGATGAAGAAGGTCGAGTGTAGCTATCCAACTATACTTCACCTGCGTCAACCGGGATAAGCAGCCTATCTCTTTATTCAGGGTACAAACTATCTACATACCGAATTTCGTCCAAATCTGTTAAGCCGTTTAAGCGTAAAAGAGCAAGGGACAAACATACACAATTTTTTTGCCTAAATTATATTAGTGTTATAGTACTGTTATTGGGGATGTGTGGTGTAATGCAAATCGATAAAATAAGGAATGAGTTCATAAGAGGATGCGCCGATGACGAAAAAGTGGTATCGCGAATACGGAGGAGTGAGTAAAATGTCGTGAGGAAAGTTTTGAGTATCAAAGTGGGTAGATTTAAGAGTAGACGAAGGCTAAAGTATTGATGAAAGGATTGTGTGAAGCATCCTTCATCAACATCATCATATTGCAAGAAATGAGGTGTTTAACAAGATGACGAGTAATACTGAAGTATGGAGAAGAAGGCAAGCTATGACTACCCAAAATAAATTGGAATAAGCGCAGGAGAATAATCACAGTGTACTCAATAAGTGTACGACTAAACGCCGACAGACACTACGCCGACAGACTGAACACCGACAAGACTTTACTTCGACGGGACTCTTCGCCGACAGGACTCTTCGCCGACACGGCTCATCAGCGACGCAATGGGTAGGTTAGGTTAGGTTAAAACTGTGACCTCCTACGCACGAGCCGAGCGAGCGAAGCGAGCGGTGCCGCGGCAGCGGCCGGCGAGTGCTAGAAACGACTTGCATTAATAGAGAGAGCCATGTCGGCGAAGAGTCCTGTCGGCGAAGAGTCCCGTCGAAGTAAAGTCTTGTCGGTGTTCAGTCTGTCGGCGTAGTGTCTGTCGGCGTTTAGTCGTACACTCGTACTCAATAAGCGTTGCAGGTAAGGTTGCTGTTAAGTTGTTGCTAAGGTGACTGTTTAGGGTAAAACAAATGTGAAAGAAATATAATTGCGAAAACCAAGCAGGAACAGGATATGTTCCAAATTAAAAAAAAAAAGAATTAAGGAGTGACTTTTTCAAGTCTGGGTTGTCAATTTTTTACATTATTTCATCAACCTTATTATAACTTCATTATACATAACATGTTTACTGTGTTAGTGTTTCATACCAGTGCTGGATTTCCATGACTTTTACTCTAAGGCTAATGTGGACGATTTCCCATCCGCAACAAAATGGCTAATGTAGATAACCGGTTGTTGGTTCTGTCGGGATCCTACCACCATCTGCAAGGTATTTCTAGTTGTGTTAAGGCTGCATATCCTGGTTATTATGGTCCACCCAGCTCCGTTTGAGGTTAGCAGCGTTTTGAGCATGAAATATTTAATTAATTATCATTACTTACAAAATATTAGTAAATGGAAGTAAAATGTATAGCTACACATACACGTTAAACCAACAGCTGAATGTACCTAATATAATCACATGACATCTAGACAGAAAAAAAGCATCTTCATATAATTTATTTTTATTAGTCATCAAATTATACGACCATGTAAATTAATAGCGCAGTGCATATTTTATGTCTTCGTTAGTTTAATGGAAAAAAAAAATATCAAATCCAATACATTTCACGTTAGTTCTCTTTTTCGCCACATGCATTAATATGCGTGTCTAACTATATTATCGATATTCTAGCAAATGTTGACTCATTCGCTGGCATGGCCAGTTACTATTAACATTATCATACAAAACAATTAAATTAAAACAATAAAACAAACAAAAACTGGCAAAAATACCGCCAAGTTACTAAATTAAAAAATGGTACTGTATAAACTCACTGGATAATCATTTACGTCACATAAAATGTGTGCATACGTCATCGAGTGACGTTTTTTGATGTTGCCAACTGCACAAACTACTTTTTATACTTATGTGTTATTTATTTTAATAGTTTGAACAAGAGTTTAAAATGTTATAAAAGTTTTTCTTGGTGTTTTATTTTAGAAGCTATCTTAATAAATCTAGAATCACATTATTAATTCTTTAATCATTCTATCCTTAATCTCTTTTAATTTATGACATTAATACTTTTATGACTGATTATTACATTTTCAAAGTGACCTAAGACATTAATAACATTGCCAAAATTATTTAATCAAAGATTACATCGCTATCTCTAAACAAATCGGACGTCAAAACTCATCCTCATTCATTACGCAACAACCCTAAAAATACATCGTGACGTAATCGCATCGAGAATATAATGAGTTCGAACACCGTGGTAGCTCTCAATGTCAATGTCAAGAACGTTCAACGAACACATGTTTAGATATACAGTTTATATACACAGATGACATTAGCAGCCGAATTATAACATATTTTTTATCGCAACACCGATAAGGCTAACCAGTACATACGAACTTGTTTTATAAATGTCTATTGTTTATGTAACGCCGTGTTTTTATGTGATTTTATGTACATCACGTTGTTTAACGGGGATGTTATCATGCGGTCATGCGGGTTTTTGTTTAGGCTGAATGTGTCAACTTTACAGGTAGTAAAAACTAAAATCTTTTGATCGTGGAATGACGTTAAGAGAGGGCGCTGTTGGTAAACGTTTGGAAATGTATTGAAAAACAAGTTGCTTGAATTAGTTCCGATGCATTTTTGTTGATAACTGGCTGACTAGACCATCCACCAATGACAGAGATATTTGCGTTGATATTCAATGCGTCGTCAATTGTCGCATTTGCCTGTAACTAGTAATATTATAAATACAAAAAAAAACTTTTCACGCCTAAGCCACAGCACCGATCCTAAAATTTGGCTTATACGTTGTCAAGGTGTACAGTAACGAACTTCATCCCGAAAAAAAATACTGCTCCTGAGGCAAACAATAATCATATTCTAATGATACTAGATGGCGCCACGTGACTATCATATCATGATTGCATTATTACAAGCAGAGTACAGCCTCAATTGATTGTCACATATTAAATTATCGCGATCGAAACCGCGAGCAAAAGCTAGTTTCTTTTACTTTCGAAACAGCACTGTAACGAAGAAATTAAACAACCCACAAAAGAACTCAAATCTTCAAATAAATAATGCAAGGCCATTATTATTTCGAAAAATAAAATATTCAAGTGATCACAAGCGCGAATACTGAATTTGAGATTCTGGGGTCGATTCCCGAGTTGGGCAAAGTGTTATTATTTTTATTTTCCATCAGGAATTTTTCAGTAACAGCTACGGGGTCTGGATTGTGCCCGGTTAATGGTTCAGATTCTCCCTCTATTACACGGGACTAGAACAAAACTGGCGGAAAGTGGGGGTACTGTTAATTTATGATTCCGAACCACGCTCCCCATACAAATTCTATAGGCTTACTTATATGAGATTACATTCCGATCTATGCAGCAATGTAGTAACATTAATGTAGCGGCAGAAACTGCACTGCTGCGCTTCAGTGTCACCCTATCGCCGCGACAGACCAGTAGTGATGCGAGTCAGGGCCTCTGCCTGCCGGGGTTGCGGGTTGTTCGAAAGAGATACCGCGGCCCCGGAACATATAGGGCAATAGAAGGAATATTGGTGGGTTTTAGTCTGTAGAAGTCTGACACTCCTCCTCGCTCCGCCCAGGGCGGGAGAAGTTATTTGATGATTTCCCACCCCCATAAAAAGGTACACATCTGCGTTATCCTTCGGGGATCACAGGATTTGATGTATAGAAAAAAAACAAATATCCGTCATCCAAAAACGGATTCCAAAATCCCCATCGCAACATCAATTTCCTCACGGCATTTAGACAGTTACTGTTAAACCGTATTTACATTTGAAGATTGAAGTACACGCAGTAAAGAGGTTCCTCTGTTTAGATAAGTAATTGATACATGTTTACCAACGCCTGTTCGTCAGTGTTGATTCAACAGCCGTAACATCTAGAACACTTAGTGTGGATAAGTTGATAGGAGACAGTTTGGTGCCGTTCAGTTGGTGCTGATAAACATTGTTGACTTAAAAAAGTAATTTGACGAAAATCTAAAAGAGCATGGTTAGACGGTCGGACGTTTTAAGCAGATGTGGGTGAGACTGCCTGCCTGGTTGGTTCGAAAGAGATACCGCTTCACCGGAACACAAAGGGCAAAAGGGGGACCATGGATGAGTTTTTGTTAGTTCAAGTCTGACAGTCCCTTCCGCTTCGTTCCAGAGCGTGTGAAGTCATTTGATGATTTATCATCCGAAAAAAAAACGGTCATAGAACGTAGGAGTGACCTTATGACCTACGTAGTAAAAGTAAGTCACTATTAAAAACATGCAACGAAGCCAACACATAAACACACAATTCGTTAACACCGCATAAAAGAACCGTGAACAAATTAGCACGTCGTCGGTCGAAATTTAAAAACGCAATTGATACATAAATCAATTTTATACCTTTGCTCGAAATTAAAAAAATACATTTGACACACGTCACTTATTTTGACTTTCATCTTGACATTGTTATTTTGATGTCACTCTAATGAATAGTGATGGTGTAAACAGCTGTTACTTGTCAGTCAGACGGTCGCATGTAGGTTGCGTAAACGCAGCGTTATGTAACTAGAAAACTGACGTGAAAAATATATTTATTATGTGAAATTCCGCGACTGATGGAAATTATTTTTACATGGTTATTATTATTGCCTTCGTAGCTCAGTTTGCAAAAAAGAGTATTGCTAGGTATGTTAGCAGGCTTTAATTTTTTTATTTCCATACTAGCTTTCGCCCGCGGCTTCGCCCGCGTTAAATTTGGGGTAAAACAGTTCCCCTTGCGCCTTATTAATTTGTAATAGCAACGCTAAGTTTTCCCGTTTCTTCCTTCTTTCTCCTTCACATCCCACTTTTTTTTTTAAAAATTGACTTATGTCCGTCTCCTGGTTCCCAACTATCATTGTACCAAAATTCATCAAAATCGGTTTAGCCATTAAAGCGTGAAGAGGTAACAAACAAACAAACAAATAAACAAACAAACTCACTTTCGGTTTTATAATATTAGTAAGGATTTTTTAACTAAGAACCTTTTGTCTTATGTCGTTTTTTTTGGGACGTATAACACCTGATTCAAATAGCCAGAAGTAGGGTTCTGTTAAGTCTATTAAAACTACAGGACCATGATTAATATTTTCATACATCTTTTTTCAACAATCACGTAAAACTATTTACCTTTTCAAATCCAAACACGTCTAGAACAGCCGCGCCCTCACTCTACCGTTATGTTACCTCAACAAAAGAACGTAGTTATGCCTGAAGGCAATATGATGAATTGAAGGAACAGCCATCCTATTAACCTGAAACCATCAAACATGTTTACGACGTGAACAGCCACCTGACACTGTTTTTTAGATCAGCCGCGAACGACAAGGGAGGAATTCGGTAGAATAAAATGCATAGGGGTCATAAAAAATGTAGGTGTTGTTTGGGAATTCTTAAGGGGATTCTATCTAGATCTTGTGTGGAAGATCAACATTTTGGAACGGGCAACAAGCTTCAACTTTCTAGCGTGTCTGAAAATGGTTTAAAATAAATACTTAAGAGTTTGAGTTTAGCTCTGAAAAACCACTTTTTAATGGACTTTTGATGCGGGAGCACGAAGGAAATAACGTGAAGAAACTTTTGAGTACATATATAGTAAATAAAGAACATATGAATAGAGGAAGACCAATTTAACGAAAAATTTATTTATAAGATGACTATGAAAAGAGAAGTATGAACCTGCCTAGCCTTTGGGATCCCCAGATTATCATCATTTTCCTGTCCTTGTCCCATTCTATTTAGGGTCGTTTCCTTCTTCCATTCTCCCCTATCAGAGTCACGGCATCATTAGCTCCTTTCTCCTTCATATCATTCCTTACACAATCCATCCATCTTTTCTTTGGCCTTCCTCTCTCTCTTCGTCCGTCAACATTCAGATCCAGAACTCTTTAAGTCACATGTGCTTCGTCCCTCCTAGAGTAGAGGAAGACCAATGAAACGGTAAATTGATTTATAAGATGACTATGAATAGAGAAGCTCATCATCATCTGTCTAGCCTTTGGGTTCCAGTCCCACCAGATACGGCTGCTTATTCTACATGAACCGTCTACCTATCTGACCTCCTCAATCCAGTTAGTACTGGGTATAGAAAGAAATGCTATGAGAATTGAGAAGCCTGAGTATGTGACTATGGTGGTCTCGAGAGTGAGACTATGTTTAAGGTGGTGCAAGGTTAGTTAGTGTCTTCCGTTGTATTAAATAAATGGGTGATACTATGTCAGAGGGATAAAAAGTTTCTCTGTTTATTGTAACCCAGGAGATACAGCGTAATCTTTCTTTTTGGTTTGGGAAATCATCAAATAACTTCCCCCGCTCTGGGCGGAGCGGGGGGGAGTGTCAGACTTGTACTGACTAAAACCCTCCCATGTTCCTTCCATTGTCCTTTACGTTCCGGGGCCGCGGTATCTCTTTCGAACAACCCGCAACATACAGCGTACTCTTCAGCTTAACCTTTAGTATTGGGTTTTAAATCAAGTATTACTCAGCAGCACTACGGTTTCTGGGTTTGTAACCGAGAGTTGAACCCAGGACCTCATTCTGTTTATGCATGCAACCACTAGACTAACGCCACAGTTGAATGAAACGCAAAACTTAACGAAATAAAGATAATTGGTTTATCTGCTGATATTCTGATATCAGTTTAAGCTGATAACTGTATCTCTTTATGTAATATTAAGAAAGTCATTTCAAGGGTTTTGACGTAACAATAACAATAACTTTGTATTTTGTACCTGAATTAATGTCGTTATACGCTAGCTTCGCTTTTGCAATTATTAATGATACAGATTCGTGGAAACAGCGAGACGATATGTTTATTTAACCGTGCCAATCCTTACTAATATTACAAAAGCGAAAGTGAGTTTATTTGTTTATCTGTTACATCTTCACGCCTACATGGCTAAACCGATTTTGATGAATTTTGGTACAGAGATAGTCGGCACCCTGGAGACGGACATAGGCTTTTAACCTTGCTTGCCCTTACGCCTTATTTATTTTAATAGCAATGCTAAGTTTGCCTTTTTTTTCCTCTTTCTCCCTCAAATCTCACGACTAAGCCTATGTCCGTCTTCAGGGTCTCAACTATCTTTGTTCCAAAATTTGTCAAAATCAGTTTAGCTATTTAGGGGTGAAGACATTACAAACAATCAATCTCACTTTCGCTTTTATAATATTAATAAGGATTTAAGTACTTTGAAAAGATTTTTTCCCATTACTTACATATAGAAACAGTTATCTGCTTAGTTACATATGGTTGACATGCTCATGACAAATGTAAGATTGTACTCTAGTAAACAAACAAATGTCGATCGGTGAAAGTCGATAGCGATATCGAGAAGATAGCGTTAAGCGCTTAGCGATAATGTTAGATAGGAGATTGAATTAAGTGCTTGTTTCATAACACGAGGATTTATTGAAATCATTTCTTCTGTTGGATGTGGATTTTAGTTTTAAAAGTAATGCGTTGACGTATTCCGTTATACATATATGGAGTTTCCGTGCCTTGGTAAGCATGTTACTCTTTTGTATGCCATTGTCACATATATGTAACAAGCAAGCTCGTGCTCTGGGCGACAACGACACAAATATGTGACAAAAATGTAAGTGAAGTTGTCCTACTATTAGTAATGTGCTTTTTGCTCTGATCTTCAAAAGTTTAAGCCGTTGGTCCCGACTGTCATTTGTAGACATAATTTTGAAACCTACTATCCTACTAATTTTATAAACTAGATGGCACCCGCGGCTTCGCCCGCATTATGATCGATAAAAGTAGTATATTATGAGATATTCCAGACTATAATCTACCTCAGTGCGAAATTTCACCAAGATCCATTCAGCCGTTTTGACGTGGAAGAGTATCAAACTTCCATACATCTATCCATCCACATAAACATTCGCATTTATAATATTACTATGGATGTTTGTTAATCTTTCACGTCAAAACGGCTGCACGGATTTTGATTTGGCACAGAGGTAGATTATATATAGTCTGGAATAACACATAGGATATTTTTTTATGATATCACGCGGGCGAAGCCGCGGGCGCCAGCTAGTAGTGACATAAAACAGTACCAAATCATACACTGACTATAGATATTATAGCGAACATATAATAAAATTGATCCATACCTACCAACTATCAAATGATACCCTGTAATAGGCTTACATAAGTCACAGGAAATTGGATCACGTTTTCCTTATATTCTAATTCCAAAACTTTGACATTGCAAGTCCGGAATATCCCGAAAAGAAATCCATAATTAGTTTGGAAATAACAGGGCTTCCTAAACCCATTGGTAACGGGAAGTTATAGATGATTGGGATGGCAGAAGAATATATCTCGTCAGATCAGCAGAAGAATAAAGGATTCCACTGTAGTATGAAGACCATGACCTGGGTATTAAGAGATCAAAGGAAAGTTAGTGTTTTAGTTAAATAACCGGGAAAGCGCGAATTTGACTCGTGCAGGAAGGGTTCCGTACCATTTTCTATAAACCCGGCAAAAAAAATGGTTGTATTTTCTTTAATATTTATTTTATTTAGTATTTATTGTAACAACGGCAATAGAAATACATTACATTACATTTGTGAAAATTTCAACTGTTTAACTATGACGGTTCATGAGATACAGCTGTGGCAGACGGACGGACAGCAGAGTCTCAAGTAATAGGGTAATTCCTAGAGTGGCGTAGTTTAAAAAAAAACTAAATATTAAAAAAAAAAAATATTATAAATATTCAGTATTGAGAGGAAAGGTAATGAATCTATAGGGCTTACTTTTTTGTCAACGTTTTTTGTCAAATGTTTGTAAACGCACTCACGATACGGGAGAAATTCCAAGTGCATCGTGTTTTTTTTTATTTAGCTATCATCTCCTGATTCTCAATCAGGAGATGATAGCTTCTAAGAGCACACGAATTGTCCAAAGTATAATTCCTTTTTCAAACCACAAGACCATTCAAAAGATCTACGACAAAAAGCCGAGTCCGCAAGGCTGTGACGTCAGGTCACACTGCACGCTCTCCACAGCCCGCTAGCCACACTAAGGTCTCTGCGTGGCAACACTGGCAACTGCACCTGTGCCTAATGTACACTCAATTGCTCTGTAATTTCGCCGGCTCATTGTCATAGAACGGACGGCGTCATTCCAGTTCCTTACTTATGATCTTTTATGTGAATTATGGCTTTGGGAATTACAGCAGTGGCGAAATTCTGAGAATGATGTGTGTGATGACCATGACGGTGGTGATGACCGGAACACTGAGTCGTTTATGTAGATTCAGAATTAGCAATAAAAGTAAAGAAGACAACTTTATTTATTTTCTCTTTATTGAAAGGCAAACAGTTACATAATCCAACTTGGGTTACTATTTATTTTACATTCTGTTTTTATAAAAATATAATACAAAATTATAAGGTGGTGATTATAAGTCCAGTATATTTAAATAAACAAATGTCGTTTTGACAAACAGAGCAAGCAAAACAAAACACAAAAATAATTTCTTTCAGCAACGATGAAAACCTTCGATGACGAATGTAGAAAGAATACTTACATAAACAAACATTCTTATCATTCTAATGCCACTAGGTTTTTAGACCGAAGAAAAATCAATCTAGATAAACCCAACAAATATTTTGATAAAAACATTATCAGTTGACGTAGCTAGAGTGAATGCTGATCTTGAAAAGGGAAAAAAGTGCGATACCCGTTCGGAATACTAATCATATTTTAACAAGTACGGGAACAACAACATTTTTGCACGCGATATTTACCTGAAGGTGGCTTTTTGCTTTGTTTTTAATTCTTGCTTTTTCTTAAGATTATCCTCATAGCTCAAGTTGTTATCACGGAGTTTTTTTACATTGTTGCTTGATACTGAGTTATTTAAAGATAAGGTACGCTCCTGAAAGTCTGCCAGCTTTATTATTATTTATGGTAAATATTTCAGAAAATGTACCTTGAAAAGGATGCAGATTAATATTTCTTTGGTTAAGTAATGGTCTTCTTTATTTCAGGGCGTCCTAGTTTTCATCCTAAGTTTCTCTATTGTATCCCTCTACATAATATAACGTTAACAGTTATTTATATGGTGTGCGTAATAACGAGTTATTACTGTTTTGTACTCTATTGAAGCGATTGATTTTGTACTCGATTGCAGCCACGATGCAAAATAACAGGCGCAGGATTTTGACGTTCAGCCGGCTTGCCAAGGTTGCTCTGTGGATGGGTGACCACCTGATACACACCGAGTTTCATCCGTGCCTCGGAAAGCAAGTTACTCTGTTGGTCTCATTTGTAGACCTTTGACAGTCGTTCCAGACAGTTAGTGTCCCGAAAGTGTGACAACCAGTTACAAGGGGTATCGTATTACCCAGTATTAACTGGGTTGTGGAGGTCAGATAGGCAATCGCTTTATGTTAAATATTAGTATTAATATTCGTTTAGAGGAGAAGCCTACCCTAACATTGTTGGGAGAAGACTTGACTATATTCTACGCCAGCAGCCTTTTAGTTCTTAGATTGTACGAAAAAGATACCGCGGCCTTGAAAAACAAAGCGCAAATGAAGGAACAAGGATGGGCAAAAGTCTGTCACTTTCTCCCGCATCGTCTACAGCGGGATTCGATGATTTCCTACAGAAAAAAACTCGAGAGGTGTCAAGAGATCAGTCATCCGGGTGGGATGTAACAAAATTCAATGCGAAATAGAAAGACGAAACGAAAATCACTGGCTTACTTTCTATGAGAGATAGAGAGAGAGAGAGACAGACAGAGAAACACGCGCACGCCGCATATCTTACAAGTATAGCAAAAAGTGTCGTTATAAGTTTTGGTTTTAAGCGAAAAGTGTCGTTACAAGGTTTGGTCTTAAGCGAAAAGTGTCGTTACAACTTTTGGTCTTAATTTTTTCTTTTGTCTAGCCCCCTTTCGCATACCGCGATAAGGAACTTCGTTCCAAAATCCCTGCTTATTTTAAAGTCAAACCTCTTCTAATATTCAGCAGTGAATGACCACGGGCACATAATGATGAATGGAAAATGTCATTAAACTTTCAAACCTCATTAAGATAATGCTCAAGTTTCAACCCTATCGAAAGTCGTGCGCGACTTCAAAAACCTACCGTACTAATTGGTTCCTTAGGTCTCAGTTTGAGTACACTCATTAATACAGATAAGTGGAATTGAAACTAGTATTCCTTGAAATGTGAAGAATGTGTTTTTGGGAGATCTTGAAGTAATGTCGGATTTTTGGCTCTGAGAGGTGTGTATATCAGGAGAGATGTGTTGATTTTAATGAAATTTCTTTAATTTATTTTTTACTTTTGCTGCTATATGTGATCTGGGAGTCCAAATGGCGCTTAAGCGGAATCATACTATTATGATTCTAAAATCATATGATAATAATATGAATTACGTTACAATTCGTAAAATGGTCACAAAGTTAACTGCGTATGTGACCATTTCAATGGAGCGACTGCTTATCTGACTTTCACGACCCAGTTCGTACTGGGAAATAAAATTCCCTTAACAAACCTCTAGGAATCACAAGACCAACAATTACCACTCATTCACAAAAAAATATCTAAAAAAGACTATATTAAACAAGTAACACAAATATACCAAAAAGTCGTTTGCATAAATGACAAATACAGATGGCAAAATACTTTTGAAAATACGTTTGTTATCAATACGCAAACAACACGAAAACTCACTTTCCGTTCTTCAATCAAACTTCAACAAAAGAACGAGAAAAGAAAAAAAATACAATTATACTTTCGCCACTCAAACCAGCGCAATCTCTCGAGACACTCCAAAACTGTACAATTTCCCCGTTGATTGATAACATCAATTTGTGCGCGATTGTACAACGTTACTCAATCACGATCGATCCTCCCGTATTTGCAAATGAAAGCTTGTTGTCTATGCCTGTACTATCGAGTACAAAGGGTGTTGTCGCATATGTGTCGTGGGTTTATGTCTCTTGAGACAGGTGCGTACCTGAAAATCATCATTCTTCTGTCCTATCTATTTATTTGGGGTCGGCCATCTTCTTTTCTAAAATACAAGAAGGAAATTAACCCCTAAGTATGAGAGAAGAAGGTCGCAATTGGATGACCTTAAAGTTAGGCAAACTACAGTTATATCCTATGTCGTCAATGGTGTTCTAACATGTCTGCTTTGTGCTCACAGTTCGATTTAAAAAAGCTTTGCCCCATACCAGGAATTTCGTGTCACACTAGGAATGTCGTGGTTGCGTTTAAAAACATTTAAATTCACATTTACAAACAGCCAGATCCGAAACAACTATCTATAGGCCTTACAAATATTTGTTCCATAAGGGGATCGAACGATTGCTCAACCACTGTGGATACCGTGTCATCGTAGCTTAAGCATTGGATCGAAATTACACATGACATATCATAATTGTGCGAAGTGGGTGGTAAATATTTCGTTGGTGTATGTTATTTAATCCTTACTAATATTAAAAACTGAAGTAAGTTTGTTTGTTACGTCTTTACACCTAAATGGCAAAACCAATTTTGATGAATTTTGGTACAGAGTAGTTGAGACCCTGGAGACGGAGAGGACGGGAGCAGGAGGAAAGAAAACTTAGCTTTGCTATTACAATAAATAAGGCGCAAGGGCAAAAACTACAGGTAGCAGGTACCTGCAAATCAGGAAAGGGGAACTGTGTTGCCCCGAATTTAACGCGAACGAAGCCGCGGGCAAAAACTAGTTTGATACATAAAAAAGGAAGGGTAAGGCAAATGATTAATATGACTCAACTCAACTGTCAATGTGTCCGTATCGTCTACTCGACACTTGAGGTTGACTATGACTTGGGCAAAAACCTAGAAGACTAACCAAAGTTAAAGCAACAAACCCCGTCACTACACATTCCTTCTCTAATTCCAATTTCAAACATGAATGAAGGACATTGACCTCTAGAAAATCGGTTAATGACTGAACCCATTTAAACCCCGTTCATTCACCGTTTACTGCCATATCAAGAAGCCATGAATTCGTTCGTGAATGTTATTTGTATTCGATCGATGTACAGTATGTTCGCTTTCGCTAATACAGCTGTCATTGCGACTGGTACTTCGACGTGACGTTTGCTAGACTGCGTGGCGTCTATAAGCGTCTAGATATACTGTGGAGTAGGCACATTTTTGTAGACCAAGTTATTGTTATATTGTTTTGTAAAATGATTTTAAAAGACTAACCATGGAGTTGCATGCCATTTTTCTCCATAGTAAACAACCAACCCGAACCGTGCATCTTTTCTCGACGATTCATAAATGAACTTATATGTAGGCTTATCTATACTAATATTCTAATATGTCGCGGTGTTTGTTACCAAACTCCTCCGAATGGGCTGGACTGATTTGTATGAAATTTTATGAGCATATTGAGTAGGTTTGAGAATCGATCAACATCTATTTTTCATACCCCTAAGTGATAAGGGGGACTTGAGCAGCGGGTGAAACCGCTGGGCAAAGCTAGTAATATTATAAAGATTTGTTTGTTTGTACTAAAGTTGCCCCACACTGGGAATTTCTCCTGTATCGTGGGTGCGTTTACAAACATTTAAACTCACATACACAAACAACCAGACTGAAACAACTATCTGCAGGTCATGCAAATATTTGTTCCGTGCGGGAATCGAACCCTCGACACGCTGCGCAGCAGTCGATCGCTCAGCCACTGTTTGTGGCTCAGCTAATATACCTGTAATTTTTTAAGGGAAATATAACAAATTTACATGGGACTCTATAAACATAAGGGTGTACTTTAGGCCACTTCTGCCTAACCCATAGTCGAGACCAGGCGCAATGTTATGTGCGATCATAATAGGTGTTTGTTTGTGTCAGTTCGTTGCCGCAGTCGAGCCGCTTCTCCTAATCCAATTAGTAGTCTGCGACTGCAACCAATGCACAGATAGACTACAAAGGTTTTAAAAACTGTAAAGCCCTATTTTATGCGTTTTGTGAACCTACACATCCTTACTAATATTACAAAGGGAAAGTGAGTTTGTTTGTTTGTTACGTCTTCACATCCAAATGGCCAAACCGATTTTGATGTATTTTGGTACAGAGATACGGACGGACATCGGCTAAAAAACGAGAGGGAAGAAAAGGTGAAAGAAAGATATTTTATTTCGATCATCACGCTGGTTAAAGTTAACGTTAGCCCAAAGTAACCATGCCACGCGGACGAAGTCGCGGGCGGAATAGCGGCTAGTAACACATTAAAATAAGGCTTAGGGTACCCAAATATAATTATGACCATACCATTTCTACCGCATACCCTGTGCAGTGACTGTAACTGAGTAAAACCCATATATGTTGCTTCTTTGCCTTTTGTGTTTCGGGGCCGTGGCATCTCTTTCGAAGTGGCCGTGGCCCTGGCAGTGGCGCTGGCAGGCCCCTCTGCTTTGCTGACATCGTAGACGAAGGCGCCATCGTCACGGCCTGTCGTCACTAGGCGGGCGGACGGGAACCCGCACACCTGAGAGATGTTTCTCAGCCATGTGGTTGTAAACAAAGTATGTAAAGCAAAGTTAGAGATCCTTGAGCGGCATACAAACTCTGTCACAAATATTCCGTTACCAGAGTCGAGTTGACAAACCTTAAGTCGAAACCATCGTAACTGGGCCACTCTGCTCTATTAGCCGCTAAAGTGGCTGAGCGATCGACTGCTGCGCTGCGTGTTCCGGGTTCGATTACCGCACGGAACAATTTTTTGTATGACCTGTAGATAGTTATTTCGGTTCTAGCTTTTGATGTATGTGAGTTTAAATGTTTGTACGCACGCACGATACACGATAGGAGAAATCCTAGAGTGGGGCAATGTTTTAAAAAAATATATATAATTCTAAAGCGACAAATTTAGGCTCCCTGGCCAACCAATTACTTAATCACCTTCAAATATTACTAGACATTCTAGAACGACTCAAAACAAAATCGGAACCTTCATGGAGGTCCACAAAAGGTGGCTAGACTGTACGGCTATCGTCACGGCCACACCATAGACTACTGGAAGTCGTGAGCTAAGAGCTGCTAGATACAGTAGCATGGAGGTCGTGACTTCTTATTTAATACCGTTTCGAATTGATTGTTTATGCTTATAGCTATTTTATCACGTGGGTAAGGGCTAGACTGTGTGGCGGCGATTGTAGTTACGTTTTAAGCTTAATCTTGGTAAGACAGTAATTCTTTTATTATATTATACTAGCTTTCGCCCGCGGCTTCGCTCGCGTTAAATTCGGGGTAACACAGTTCCCCTTTCTTGATTTGCAGGTACCTGCTACCTGTAGTTTTTGCTTTTGAGCCTTATTGATTGAAATAACAAAGTTAAGTTTTCCTATTGGAGATACATCCTGCAATAAACCTATCGGAAAATTAATGCTGAAGTTACAGGATGTTCCCATTATGATATAAGACAAAGATCAACTTATCTCCAGTTAACAATGCTGTGCAAAATAAACCCTTGAACCTGACCTGTGGGCTTAAATAGCCGCCTTAGCAGAATCTAAATAAGATAATAATATAGATTACGTTATTATTTACAATTGATATTTATTTCATATGTGATGATGCTGATGATCGACCAAAAGTATCCTATGTGTTATTCCAGACTAAAAGCTACCTCTATGCGAAATTTCATCAAGATTCGTTCCTCCGTTTTGACGTGAAAGACTAACAAACCTCCATACACCCATCTTCACAAACATTCGCGTTTATAATATTAGTATTATTTTATTATGATGTTGCTAAACCAGCCAATTTAGACCCCCAAACCAATCAGGAATCAGAAGACACCAAAGATAAAATTTACAAAGGCTAATTAAAAAACTCATCACTTTTTCATCTACCAAATATCTACCAAAACCACTTACAGGTTTACCCGATACCCACACAAGCGTACCTTCTTACCTACTTAGTAGTATCGTTGTATCATGAAACATGGACGATAGCGCCAGACAGTATGGCGGCGGTGCTCAAACCAACTGTATACACAGTCGGCCAGCATGGCTGCATGGTTGACTTAACTAAGCGAGAATACGAGAATGTCAGTGTGAAAGGAAGTTTTAGTTCATTATGGAAAGTAATTTAGAGTGGTAATAGGCTAGTGTCCAAAAGAATATATTAGTCCGTCTTTGAGATTATTCAAAAATAAGGGACACGTGTTTTTTTATTTATTTTTATTTATAAATTAGTAACGTCACTTCGTTGCCGCATTTTTTCGCAACGGTTGACGTCACACGTAACTTTAATGGGCTGTATTTTTGACATTTTTGGTCTAATTTACAAATAAAATAATACGTGTCCCTTATTTCTGAATAATTTAGAAGACGGACCAAATAGAATGTAATTACTTAGTTTAGACCCTGGTAAATATTGTAAGTATTTAATACATTTACGATTGTTGGATTATTGATTTAGGATCCGATCATACATTTACATTTAATAAGGCTATTACAATTAATAGCGCAAGGGAAAATCTACAGGTAGCAGGTACCTGCAAATTAGGAAAGGGGAACTGTGTTACACTTACAACGAATTTAACGCGAGCGAGGCCGCGGGCAAAAGCTAGTTAAAAAATAATTCTGAAAGACGTTTAGTTAATGCATATCTCAAGATACATCCTTTACTTAACACCCTCAACTTTTACTTCCCCCATTATTTTTTCTGAAAAGAAAAACTTTCATAGATCTTCCTCTCAACTTCGTCATTAACACCTCTAACTTAGCAGACAGCTACCCAACAATATAAAGTATTGAAAAAATTCAAATTACTTATTTCAGATGAGCGGGCATAGATAATTGAGTGAACTCTTAGACGAGACAGGGGCTGTGGAGTGGTGAACAAGGGGGCGGGGGGAAGGTTTGGTCACTCGTGACTGCCCCTCTTTGTCAAGATCTTCGTATCGAATACTTGAAGTCTTAATGTTTCGATATATTATGATATTAAGAGGGAAGCTAGCTTTTCCCAAAATTCAAATTTTCTGTTGTTTATTGCGATTTGTAGGTTAAAGTTAGTGTCAAGTTATATGTTGATTAAAATATGATACGCAAACTTATTCGTCTCATTAAATAACCATAAAATTTTGAATTTCTGAGATTGCCGGCGGGTTGTTCGAAAGAGATACCGCGTCCCCAGAACATAAAGGTCAAAAAATATTTGATAATTTCACATTCGAAAGAAAATTGCTGGTCAATGGCACCTATCCTATCCACGGACTAACCTTGGCAAGTGTGCTTTAACCTAAGCACCGACCCGAGCAGCTGTCATCGAGCCACGAGCTCCTAAATCTCCTAATAGAGAGCTTATAAATTTAAAGCAAATAGTATCATGTATTGTTGATAACGCCAGCTATCCACAAAAACACTATGGCGCATTTTCGATACGAACTCAAGCGTGCATGCATTACGTATAATTGCGATAGTGCCGATAGGAGCGTAGCAGCGAGGCAAGCTCACAATCGGCCAATTTAAATAAACAATAAGCGCTGGTGTCCACGAACCGTGCACAAAAAGTGTTGTTACAGTGCAGTGTGTTGCAGTGAAACAAGTGGAAAATAAGGTTTTTTTTTGTTTACTCCTTAAGAATCAATTTTCATATATAAGGCACCCGGTATGAGAAAAATGTGAGGTGTAAAATCTACTGATGAATGACCTTGAATGACCTCGTTACGTTTTTGGTGCACATGCACCTATGGTGTTTTTGAATATTACTAGATGGCGCTTTATGAAATTTGTCGTCCGTCAGTGATATTTTTGTACTTATGGAGTAAACTCCAGTCGTGCATCGGAGCTGACACACACCTTTTTTCGTAGATTAGTAGTAGGTATGTGATTTTTAATGACGACACAATTTTAACATTTAAAACATTTGCACGCCATGGTATATGGCAAACATGTCTGAACCATTTTTATTATTTTTATATTATCATACATGCATTTTTCTTTCTGTATTATTGAGCAAATAAATTAATCTTATCTTATGTTATCTTAGACAAGCAGTTAATCAGTACTCTATTTTTAAAGGGTACATTGTTTTAGATTAATATTCAGAAAGTGGAATATACGATTTTTTTGAATGGAAGTTATTAGTGATTAGAAAACATACAGACATGAAACGCTCTGTATGGATTGTATCCTGTTTGTCCGGGTCAATTTTTATTTTATTTTATTGTACTTCAATCTTAGCAACCGTAGTCAAAGACTGACATGTTATGGTTCAGCGTTTGTATCTTTCTAGCTGCCAAAGTGAAAAGATTACGTAATCCTCAAAACTATCCCTTCTGTCCTAGTAAGATTATTTTTAACCAACACGAATTGTTTAACAACGCACGTTATGAGACACATATTCCGCGTCGTGTCGACGCGCGTTCGTGTTCTACGCGCGCCTCAAAGAGATGAGTTTTAGTAAGTAAAAGTCTGATACGCCAAGCACAACCACTGCAAGTTATTATTCAGGGTGGAATTTTGTAATGCCACCTGAAGGGGAAGTACTCTTAATACTTTAGATAGATAATTTTACTCAAAGAAAACAATCCTTTATTTTTGAAAAGAACGAATTCGCTTGCCGCACACGACAAAATTCCACCCTGTATAGTATTGATGATTTCCCATCCCTAAAAAAAGATTAAAATTCCAAACAATCAACAGACTAGTGCTACTGTTAGCTACAAACTACGTCACAGCAGCACAGATAAACTCAGAAAACAGCGTGGAAATTATGCAAATACATTAAAATCCATGCATTGTCCCCGGACACGTGAAATAGAACGACCAATGGCGGACCTGCGAACTGCGACACTATGTACTGTGGATACTATGTTTATTTAAACGTACAGTCAGCGAAGGGTATGAATAACCAAGCTCGTTAAATACAATATTAAAAAACAAAACATGAATGTTATCGAAAAAAGTTAAGTATTTTGTTTGGTCAATTTTTATAAACAGTTCATCAAATAAATTATCACTTTATTTTACTATTTTAATCATCAAATAACTTGAGGAGGACAGGAGAGTGTCAGACTTATACTGACTAAAACTCACCCATGTTCCTTCTATTGCCCTTTACGTTCCGGGGCCTCGGAAAATACGTGCCTTAGAAGACGTGGTTTTGCGGACACCAACCCATTATACAATACAATATATACTATACTAGCTGTTCCTCGCGGTTCCACCCACGCTGCTCAGCACCTGTTGGTCATAGCGTGATATTATATAGCCTATAGCCTTCCTCAAGAAATGGACTATCCAACACTAAAAGAATTTTTCAATTCGAACCAGTACTTCCTGAGATTAGCGCGTTCAAACAAACAAACAAACAAACAAACTCTTCAGCTTTATAATATTAGTATAGAAGTATAGATTACTTATCTCTGTTACTCTCTCTTACTGTACCATGTTTATATAAGTTAAATTTATTGAATCATATTAAAAAGTTAGAGATCAAAAATCAAAATATTTTATTTCACATGCCTTACATGGGCACATAATAAATAAATAAAACGTCGAGAAAAGTTGCACGGTTCGGGTCGATCGTTTTCTATGGACAAAAACCTGCAAAAAACTCCATGGTTACTCTTTTAAAATCATTTAGTTTTATTGTGTTACTAGCTTCCGACCTCGACTTCGTCCGCGTGGCATAGTTACTTTGGGCTAACGCTAACTTCAACCCACGTGATGATCGAAAAAAAATATTGTTCCCTCCCTTTTTCTTCTCTCTTTCTCCTCCTTATCTTTAGCCTATGTCCGTCTCCAGAGTCCCAACTATCTCTGTACCAAAATTCATCAAAATCGGTTGGGCCATCAAGGCGTGAAGACGTAACAAACAAACTCACTTTTGCTTTTATAGTATTAGCACAGATAATATGTATAATACTAACGTACAGATACTCCATCTCATACAAAGAAACGTGACCGCCATAACTTGCTCATTTCTTCGGGCTATTCGGGCTATTTTTTTTTTACTCACAACGGCGCTAGATGGTGCTTGCAGCGATAGTTTAGTTTACACAAAGAACCAATAGATGGCGATAAAACCATACTGCATACAAAATTATGGTAGCCGTTTGACCTTGAAGCTTACGATACTCGGCAATCGCCTACTTTGCGATAGCGAATGATTTCTTGAGCGTGGGATTATACTATCTATGGCGTGGGGTATAGGTCCATGTTTTTCGGCAGACTTAGTTATTTGTTAGGTTCGGCGTAAACGTTAACGCAAATTATGATAATTATCAATTATTTAAATCAATTAAAATTATTTATAATATCGAAATAGCTCTTGCAATGATAGGAGACACAGGGCAGGGAGTTATTTTTTTAACAGACTCAGTTTCGAGTGTGTAATTTTTTGTATTTTAATTACAAATTGTTACTTAACTGACTTAACTAAGTAGGTAGTAATATTTGTATGCTGTGTTGGTACCTACCTATAAAAGTAGGTAAGTATACTTACTGGCTCGGATATTGGGCGCTAGATGATAGAGTGGGGATAACCTTGCGCTTTGTACAGTACAGACGCCAGTTCATCAACTTACCCCAATTTGTCAAATCTAATTTAGTTTGTTCGGCCGCAGTATAGGTATAAAATGTACTCTGTGGCAGCAGTCAAAGGTTTAGAAATTGTACAGTTCTGGCTAGGTTGACCTGCTGACTGCTAATGTCTGTACGCTTATAGAAAAACACTTACGAGATGTAGGTATTTAAAGAAATTTATTCTCAAAAAAGACTACAGTCATGAGAGTCGGGCAGCGCATGAGAACTTGAGATCCAAAAATTTATCTTCTGCGCATGTGAAGTTAAACAAGCGCTCAAGATCCGTGCCATTTACTTTCCATTCTAATATTATCCAACCACTTACTGGCATATTGAACTGAATGTGGGGTTGAGTTTGTCTTACCCCACATTTAGCGTAAAATACCTACAAACAAATAAAATGCAAGCGTAATTTATGAGTAGGTACCTTTAGATTCGAGTCGCTTAATGTACCTACTTATCAGTTTCATTTGAATTGCGTTTTATGACGGCATCTAATTCTTTTGTATTTTGAACAATTATTATCCGATGGCAGTCCTTAATACTAAATTGACCACTTTAGAGTCGGTTCTTGGTAATTATTTTAAAATACATAATATATAATAAATATAATAGAAATCGTATTTTTGGACGTGTCATGGTGGACGTTCTCGTGCCGCCTTCAAAGGTAATTACGGCTTGTAATGTACCTACTTATGCCGCCGGGCTAAATCTCCTGCTTTAACCCAGCGGGTTTTGGTGGGCAGAGGTCTACCCAAATAGGAGGATGATGATGATGATCTTTGTTTGAAGGAAAATTTATAAAAAAAAACACAATAAATTATAAATAAAAATAAATAAATATCTTGGGACAACTCACACACGGCTATCTGATCCCAAGCTAAGCAAAGATTGAGTTATGGTCACCAGACAACTGATATACATACTTATATAATTTATAAATACGTACATATTATAGATAAATCACACCCAGATACAGAACAAACAATCATGCTCATCACACAAAGTTTGTTCTGGGTGGGAATCGAACCCACGACCTCCGGCTCAGCAGTCAGGGCCACTAACCACTGGACCAACAGGCCCGTCAACAAATTACTTAATAGTTTTTTTTATTATGTAAGTACTTTATCATTTACAATGAGTAAGTAGGACTGCCTCGTTGGTCCAGTGGTCGCAAGCGCTACTATTGGGCAGTAGGGTTTAGGTGCGATTCTCGGGTGGGACAAAATACCAATACCTAACCCTATGGGACATAAGGCGTAATGTTATGTATGTATTTAGTCGATATATTTATACTTTTTCTGCTATTTTTGAAGTTGACGGAAAATTAATAAGTTTGACTTAGCCTTTCAGTAAAATACATAAAAAGTAGATACAGAATAGCAGACAAAGACATACAACAAGACCTTTGGGTATTTAATTGAATCTGTAGGTCCTACCTATGTAATTGATTTATCAAACAGCATCCACCTGAAGATTAATAATATCATACATAATTATGAAGAACGATGATTAAACATTTATTTTGAAGTAACCTTAATTTTGATGAAGATTGTAATGATTTTTTGCGACTTTTGGCTTCAAGGACTTTATTCCCAAAGTTGACACTTGAGACCGCAAAATTGTAAATACCTATATTATTATTCTATGGCGCAGATTAGCATTTTATTCATAGATTATAAGAAAAGTAGGTTTTGTTGTTCTATGTCCGAAATATATTTTGTTTTACTTAATATATTTGCATTTCATAACTATTTCATTCTATCTAAATAGGTATGGTATGTATCATTTAGGACGTGTAGTAAAACTTAAAACAACGCCATCTATTAGCACAATTAACAGCAAATGAGTTACTTAACCACAACGTAGTACAAATTTTTCTCACCAGAGGCAACACCATAATATTATTTAGTAAAATCATGGAATTTGGAACTAGGAGCCCTTTATTCCTTGATTTTGTGTTATGGAGATTTTTAAAAACAAGGCCATACTTCTTTCATGGTCAAACTTAAACAGTTACACAAACCTCAAAAACAAATCGATACATATAACGCCATCTATTGAGATTTATTTGAACTATTTTTTGTTTGTTCGCAATGAGACCCCATGGTATTAGTAAGGATTATGTTACAGCATACTTAAGATGCGGGGCAGCATAGGCCCGACAATAAGTCATTGTTTGCTTCAAAAAGCGTAAAAAACGATTGAGGTTAACAAAAGTTGGTAACCATCTAGAAATCTACTATGTCCACATATTCACAAACAAAAAATATTTTATTTTATAAATCTGACACATTCCTAATTACTTCAATATCAAAGAGCACATTATCAAAAACTCATTAATTCTTTACACAAAAACGTAACGGAATAAATAACGTCCCGCGGCGATATCATTTAGAACAATAACGTTACGCAAATTCCGTAAACAAAAAATATTAGGGGACCTCCAATTATAAGAACAATGGAGACACAGGTTTTTCTAAGTCCATTAATTTTGTTTGTCTAATTTATTTTAAAATAAAAATAATACCTGTTTTCACTTTTTTGACTATCAACGTTTTTAAACGTTAACCCATACTAGGAATTTCTCCTGTATCGTGGGTGCGTTTAACCAAACATTTAAACTCACATACCTAAAAAGTTATTTGTTTCGTGTGGGAATCGAACCCGCAACACGCAGCGCAGCAGTCGTTCGGTCAGCCACTACGCCAACCGTGCAGTTAAAAAAAAAATACATATCAACACGCTTGTTGTAATAGTGATAATAGTATTCTTTTAAATAAATGAAAAACTTGAGAGGTGTCATGGGACACCCGGATAGAACGAAGTTATTATTCATTACGTACAATAAACCTGTATACACTCAACAAAAATAATCGTCGCGACACCACACTGTTCAATTCGAAATAGAAAGACGAAAATAACTGGCTTGCTTTCTATGAGAGAGAGAGAGAGAGATACACAGACAGAGAAACACGCGCAACCCGCATGGCTTACAACTTCAGCAAAAAGTGTCGTTACCACTTTTGGTCTTATTTTTTCCGTCTAGCCCACTTTCGCAACGCGCGATAAGGAACTTCGTTTTAGAACTTCATTCCAATATTTTTGTCAGTTATGGTCAAGTCCCACGTGATAGGGACGAGACTATTGCCTTAATCAGGTACACATCCTAGCTGCTACTGATAAGTTCCAGATGAAAAACCCCAACTACGCCTTGCCCGACCTGGGAATCAAAACCCGGGACCTCAAGCTCAACGATCATGCTTTCGACCACTGGACCAACGTTTCTGCCAATCGAAATCAAATTTCGACCAACATAAATCCATGACGGTTGTAAATAAGGATATTAGAAGTCAACTTGGCTGACTACCTCTTGCAAAGTCGTTTCCAAAATATTTTGGGATGGCCGCATTCCGAGGTTGCGGGTTGTTCGAAAGAGATACTGCAGCCCCGGAACATAAAGGGAAAAGAGGGAGAGATATTGGGTGGGTTTTAGTAAAAGTCTGACACTCCCCCGCTCCACCTAAAGCAAGTTAATTGATGAAAAAAAATAAGATTGCCGTAATAACAATTTTTATTTTTTTATTGGTTGAGATATTTCCCAATTTGGTTATGAAAGAAAATAATTATAATCGCAGTAAAAAGTGAGACAAAGATAATTTTACACCAAATGTACTCAACGTTGTGAAGCAATTATAACTTCTGATTTTGTAGCACAGTAACCTTTATTGTAGTTGTTTTAAGGTTTATGCTCGAGGCAAAATAGCTGAAAGGACTGTAGTTTTTGATTAGCTTCATTGCAGAGAGGGTTGAAAACTTTTTATAATACGTAACAGCACTAGTTCACCGCTTAAAACTTACACAACAATGAAACAGAGTTGAAACATTCCAATTCACATTGTACGTTCATTCCACAGAATAAATTAACACGAATCTATATATTTTTTTCTATTTTACGCATGCATTCTCTGTACAATTGACGATCAAACGAAGAATTTTCACACTATTTCTCCATTCCTAGATCGCAAAAACTGGTCAGTAACACAATTTTAAATTCCGAACACAATTTGCTTTTAAAAAAAGTTAGTGCTAGTGAGTTTCGCGGCTATCGAAGCGGAGTGCATAGACAATAAATCGAGTAGATTGTTGAGTGCAGTATTTACGTCAGTATGTTCATGCAACTCATGCAAGGCGGTCGTCAATCACGTTGGGGCTCTTTAACTGTGCAAAATCAATAACAGAAGTGTGGCGTGTTGTTGAGGAGCGTTTACGAATGAAGAATGGTTGTTGTCACAACCGTTATTTTTTTGTCCTGTTTGAGAGCATAATATGAAAATTTGAAGATAATTTGATGATGGTTTCTTGGTGGTCTTTCTTAACGCCGTTAATTATATAAATAAATCGCAGTAATTTCAATGAGGTTGAAAATTTTAAGGCTTACCTCAAAATTTACAAAACAGCGAAGAACATCACAAGAGTGGATTGATATCACACGTCTTGTCAATATTCTTGACACTCGGTGTGTCTATAATGTTAAAGAAGATGAGGAGAAATGGGCCCAGCACTGTAGAACTATCTAACCAACAAAAAAAAACAGTTAAACGGCAAATTAGGCAGTAACCATACTTATGTCATGGTGTACGCAGAATTGGCTGGAGCCAAGGAATTATTAAGAAAGACATTTCTGACCGGCTCAAGCAGATTCCACGTCGAAGTGTGGTCCGAATAGAACGTAGTTTTATGCTATTAATCATCGAATGACACTGCAATCACGCCGCGTCCCCTCAGCCACAACCAGTCACAGGTCAATCGCATTGTAAGCAATAATCGGAACTTAATTAATGTTAATTGTAATGTCCAACTGTACACAAGTCGGCCATACATATTTATAGTTTTCATTGTAATTTAATTTTTACTACATTTGATAGTTAAGAGGGAAGAAACAGGGCCTGTGACGTATTTGCTTCAATCAAATTATTTTGGGGTCTAAAATAGACGCTTAAGTAGAATCATATAAGATTAATACTAAGAATTACATTACCTTTCGTAAAATGGTCATAAAATGACAGTTCACAATATAAACTTCGTCTGTGACCATTTTAAGAATTTTAAAGTAATTCATATTATTACTAGCCGTCGCCCGCGGGTTCGCCCGCGTTAAATTTGGGATAAGACAGTTCCCCTTTCCTGATTTGCAAGTACCTGCCACCTGTAGTTTTTGCCCTAGCGCCTTATTTATTGTAATAACAATGCTTAGATTTCCCTTTTTTTTCATCTTTCTCCCTCATTTTTAACTTTAAAAAAAAATTGCCTATATTTGTCTCCAGGGTCCCAACTATCTCTTTACTAAAATTCATCAAAATCGGTTTAGCCATTTAGGCGTGAAGAAGTAACAAACAAACAAATTCAGTTTCGCTTTTATAATATTAGTTAGGTTTAGTTATTCTGTTAAGTGTCGCTACATTTTTAGACCTCTTGATCGGGTGACGTACAGCTTGTACAATACCATTTAATAAATGTACTATAAACTTCCGGAAAACAAATCGTTCCGACTTCAAGACCAAAAACTAGTAGCAACTTGAAATTAAACAACCTAAAATGATTTCACCACTGAGCACCCACAACAAACGACTTCATTAAACAAAATGATTTGCATTTCCTCATTGGAGAGCGCTATTGTTATTCGGCCGCGAACCGAAAGAGCAATGAATTGTTTGTTATGCACTTAATTCGACTCGTGGTCGGATTGTTAAGGAGTTGGCTGTACAGGGTTATTGCCTGTAACACACAGCCACCAAGGTACGCGTATATTTTGGTGTTGTATTTTTCCATCAAGAATTTCTTAGCTATACAGCCTTGCAGTATGGGATTCCCGGTTTATGGTAATATGCTCGTCCCTATTGCATGGGAGTAAAACATTACTGCAATAAGTGGGCATACAATGGGGAACACCCCTACCTAACAATTTTGGGACTACAGGCGTGAGGTTATAAAAGCGAAATGAACATTTGGAAACTAACAAGGCATATTAACAATACTGTGACCTTCAAATAAATCAGCACCCGTTAATCACTTATCGGGATTAATTTTAGGTTTCATTAAAAACTCCTTCTTTACCAGATGCAACTTAACTTCTCGCGCTCTGGCCGGAGCGGATTGTGGTCTGACTTGTTCTGACTAAAACCCAATCATGTTCCTTCTTTGTCCTTTGTGTTCCCGAAACTCCAGCAAGCAGTGGCCTTGGCTGGCCCCTCTGCTTTACTAATAATCTTAAAACGTAAAACCCAAATAAGCTATGCCTAACTTCGGAAACGAATCCTGAACCTCAAATTCAGCAATACCGCTTCTGACTATAACACCAACAAGGAGTGTTATAAAGACATAATAAATTAAATATTCTGCAACTCAAGAGATCCTCTCATATTGCCGAACAGCATTTTCGCGCTAAAATTATGATAATAGGACCCCTCGCAATATTACAGCCTTATAAGCCATTAAAACCCGACCACCCTTAATAAAACCTTATAATAAATAAAAAATAAACTTATTATTTTATATTAAGTAGGATATTATTTTATTAGGCAACATTAAAGCAGTAAATTAATAAGAGTTAAGACGGGAAATTAGGCCGTTAGCGTAAACCATTATAATTATTTGAGTCAGAAATATGGATGAAAATTTCCTTTAAGGATTCTACCTAAAACATTGTGCCGTACCTTGACTGTGATATGAACAAACCAGGCAAAAAATATCGCAAGACTAATCCCGGCCACCGTAGACGCGTCTGGGTAGGTCACCGTCCGTTCGAGGGCGCATTCGTGTTCCACGCATCGAAAAGATAAGACCCCAGAACATAAAAGGCAAAAAAGGGCGGGAGAAGTTATTTGATGATTTCCGATCAGAAAACAAGGGAAAAATATTCTTTGTATTGAAAGAAACGAGTCAATAGGATTCTTCTGTTAGCTCGTTCCATCGTTGACCTCTTATATCTTCTAGCAGACTGAGGTCAATAGTAGGACCACCTAATATACATACATGGATGAAGGAAAGATGAGTGTTCTATTTACTTACTCTTAAGTATTTTATTGAATAGTTTTAATCATACTTAGATGTTCTCTAGTTCTGAGCTAGATGATAACCAAAATGATATACTTGCATATGCAAGTATATCTGTCTATCTTACCTGCGTAGGTAAGATAGACAGTCGCTCCAAGTGAAATACTGGTATTCAGCTGAATCCGGTTATAATGATGAAGGATGGGGTAGATTGTATATTTGTAATGTACAATTAACTATTTAACGTCAGGCTTGGCGCAGGGGCTAAGTTTTTGACTGCAGAGTTACGTGTTCCGGGTCTAGCTGTTTGTTTATGTGAGTTTAAATGTTTGTAAACGCAATCACGATACAGGAGAAATTCCTAGTGTGGGCAACGTTTTAAAAAAGAAAAAAAAACACTTTCTATCTATCCTAAATGATTGTAATTCGGTTCCGTTTAAAATAACAGTTCTTGTACGTTTATATTTGGGCCAATTTGTATAATTTATTCAGGAACATTCCCTTGCGAGCATATAGCATTTGTATCGTTGTACAGAATTCTTACGGATTCAAGGTTAAGTTTCTACTAATAGGGACCGCCAGAATAAGTTATTTTTTATTTAGGAACATCCAATTTATTCGTTTTTACTTTCATGTTGTACCAATTTGATTTGTAAACAACGAAAAGGACTTGTTCTCATAACATTCACGCCTGTAATCCCAGACAGAAGGACTCTTAAATTTTATTTATCTTTAAAAAACAAGTCAAAGAGCATTAACTCTCCTCTTTACTGCAATATTCTGCATAATTATATATTTTAGGTATATATTTACTTACCATAACAGTATTTATTTTTACACGACTGCCCCAAAAAAGGAGTGTTATGTTTTTCAGGGTTCATGTATGTTTTTATATGAGTATTATTTGTAATGTATGTTTATTGTATAATTGATGATTTAAAATTTTCCTGTTTTGTCTTTTCCTGTTGTTTCTACGTAGGTATCTACTCCAATACCCGACACTTCAAGCTACAATTTCCTTTTTTTTATTTCCCGTACGACCATTTCTCTCGAAGTTACAGCCTGTTGAAAATTTACCAAAAAATTGGACTAACAGTTACGCTTTAAGTCTTGTGAATAAGGAGCCTAGACCGATTTGCAAAATAGAATTTTTGTTTGATATGCTATACCCTCCAGGTGGTTCCATATATATATTTTTTATATTGCTCATAAACTAACTAGTTTAAGAGTTATCGACTATAATACATTTTTTTGTTTGTCTATGTCTATATGGATGATTTGCTAATCTTTTAGTAACAATGGAAAATGAATACTCAATAAAAAATATGTTATATATCATAGAATCATACCATAACTAAAAATGCTTATAAAAAAACATTTTCGTTAAAATGATAACTTTATTCATATGATCTATTTTACTGTAATATAAATAAGTCAGTGTCAGTGTCCCTCACATCGTGAAAATACTAGCAAATAGCAGATTTTACCGCAAATAAAAGTTGGTGATATACTGATAGACTTACCGGGTCCATTTATATGCGTCAAACCATTCAGAAACCCATGGAAATATACACTCAACATTTATTGCGCCTTTTAAAAGGAGTTAATCAGTTAAGTGACAAAAACGCGTACAGAAGAATTAAGTACATACCACAGTTTTTGGGCTTACCGCTCGTTATCAGTTTTTCATGCAAGCCCTCCGCTCTTCAAAACAATTTTAATTACCTGAAAAAAAAAGAGAAAAATTTACATTATTAAAACAATTCCCAAAACAAATATCCCGCATTCTAATATTAAGTCATTGACATTTAAATTCCATATAACAGGATCCGAGACTCGAGGCAATCAGTCAAGAAAAGTTACAACGCTTTGCCCGACCTAGGACGCGAACCCGACAAAATTAATAGCTCAACAAAACAATATGGCAGGCAATAGCAGCTCAGGTATCCGGAAGCGATCGTAGCTGCATCCATGAGTATAACGTCGGTAGCTTTGTTACAGCATTTATTATGCTGCGAGTCACAATGATCGTTATTGCTACTGTTGCTATTTGGGTTGCCAGTCTCGGAGAAGTTTGGATAAAAAACCCTTACTTAAAAATGTAATATTATAAAAGTGAAAGTTAGTTTGTTTGTTTGTTACGGCTTTACGCCTAAATGGCTCAATAGATTTTAATGAATTTTGGTACAGAGATAGTTGGGACCCTGGAGACGGACATAGGTTTTTTTTTCTAAATAATGAGATATTAGGGAGAAAAGGAAAATATTTTTTTTTCGACCGTCACGAGTTAGCGTTAGCCCAAAGTAATGCCTCGCGGACGAAGTCACGGGCGGAAGCTAGTAAGGGTAAATTATTTAAAAAAGAAACATAGTATTTCAATGTGTTATTTTTTCTGTGCAATAATGAACCTCTATGAGGAGTAGGCCTTTTCCAAGGAATGTGAGTTTTCGCGGTCTTCGGCTTGTGAATATTACAGCTATTTTCTGATGTCGTGCTCTCATCGCGCGTAGGGTAAATAGAAAGTAGTGTTTTTGTGTTTAAATATGGTGGATCAAAGTTATATTTATTTATAATGGTCAGTTTGGCCGTTACTTTATAATTCTGAGTGGTTATTTTAGGCATCAGGGTACCAACCCTAAGAACAGACCAGTAATATGATTTATTATTTTTCTCATACAGTCACCTGGCATCCTATTGTTGGTATCGGTATCGGTATCGGTACCATTATTAATGAGCGCTAGTTCGCGATCGCTGTGTAAATGCAACTCGATGGTACCGCTACAATTTATTGAATACTACCGCTTAGTTCCCATGCTAATGTCCCAAGTTTGTATGCGATGTTGAATAAAATGATACTATGTTTCAACTGGGAATCTTCAGTATTGTATTGGTATTTGAATTCATGAGTTTGTTTGCTTACATTTGTTTGTTTGTGAAATTGTATGACAATGATTGCTTATGAGGAAGTGAGATGTCTTTTTTTTTTTTTCGGGTGGGAAATCATCCAATGACTTCCCCCGCTCTGGGCGGAGCGGGAGGGCATGTCAGACTTGTACTGACTAAAACCCACCCATGTTTCTTCTTTTGCCCTTTACGTTCCGGGGCCGCGGTATCTCTTTCGAACAACCCGCAACCCCGGCAGGCGGAGGCTCTGGCAAGCCCCTCTGCAAGTGAGATGTCTTGCTTCATCTTTCATTACGTTACTAGCTGGCGCCCGCGGCTTCGCCGGCGTGATGATCACAAAAAAGTATCCGTGTTATTCCAGACTATAATCTACATCTGTGCCAAATTTCATCAAGATCCGTTAAGTCGTTTTTTCGTGAAAGAGGATCAAACATACATCCATACTCACAATCAGATCAGTTCAGCCGTTTTGACGAGAAAATGTAACAAAAATCGTCACAAACTTTCACATCCTACTAATTACTATTAAAAACGCGAAAGTTTGTATGGATGTACTTGTTACTTGTTGTACTAAATAGATTTTAATGAAACTTTACAATATCTAATATATTATAGCTACATACTACTACATCAGAATATACATAGTGATTCCGTTTTTTCCCTTTGAGGTACGGAACCCTAAACTAAACTTCTCGAACGAAAAAATACACTCCCAAAGTTTTGACCTACCTTCGTAACTCAGGTATCGTAGAGCTAATAAAGCTTCTGTACGCCTTGGAACTGTGTCCCTAGAGCTATAAGTCTATCACTAAGCCTGTGGCATGACCTCAGGGGCTGGGCAGCGATGTTTACGAGCCAGTCTAGACGCACATTTATAAAAAAACGAGCAAACCTTATTCCTATGACCTCATTGCTTCAGTAGCGTAGAAATTTTTGGAGATTTACTTTTGGAAAAAAATTAAATAGAATTTAACCGTATTATAAAATAAAAGCAACTGCGCCTTAACTAGGTTGAGCCTGCATTTCAAGTTACAATTATTTTCCCAGAACAATGGTTGGATATATTTAATTAATCGCTTTTTTGCATATACAAATAAAGAGAATCAATTTGAAAAAAAAAAGTGTTAGATAGTTAGATGTGTATTTTGGAAGTAGGTTTTCACAAACACTTTAACACGTCTTTTTTTAAAACTAGACGAGGCCGGTATTTCGTCCCGACTACTCTGAGAAGAAACAGCCGAAACCAACTCAGAGGTCATAGTCTATTTTAAGGTCATAGTCTCTAGTAAAATGTGTATTAATAGACAGAATGAGCGACCCCCCCCCCCCCCCACACAGAAACGACGTCCATATAATAAAGAAGATAAAAAAACTCTTCCATGTTCCTTACCCACGCTAGAATTCTTAATTTTTATGGCATCCACAGGATTCACCCAGTTAAGCAGACGACAACCTCCTAGATGGACCTACTGATATTATTAATGCGAATGTTTGTGAGGATGTATGTATGTTTGTTACTCTTTCACGTCAAAACGATTGAACGGATCTTGATGAAATTTGCCACAAAGGTAGATTATAGTCTGGAATAACATATAGGATACTTTTTTTTCGATATTACGCGGGCGAAGCCGCGGGCGCCAGATAGTACATAATATAACAGACTATTGTCCTACACCAATAGTCCCAACTCCCATGGAAACATACGAATATGCAAATAACCTTAACAGGTTTACAATTAACGCCGAATTAAATGTAGCTGGCACAATCAATCTTATTTAATATAATTCAGTAGAAATAACAAATAATTCACACCATACCGCACTAGACAAGAAATTCTCACATTCCAGAATAAATAACCCATATTTAACTCGACCCCATTAATTCCCCTTTCAACCAAAACAGGTACAAGTAGGACTAAAGAAAGCGGCCAAGAGCGAGTCGTAATTGCACACAGAGGATTCCGCAGCACCAAATAAAAAAAGTGTTTTCGTTCGATGTACATATATAACAGTTAGATTATGTTGAAATATGTTTTTCAACACTCTGTTACATGTAAGCCCGCTTTGTAATCCGCCACACCCGTTTATTTTTAAAATTTGATTAGAAAAAAACTATGCTGTGCTATAATAAATTTTGTTAAGACATTCTCTTATAAAATTAATAACTAATGATAGAAATTAGATGTTTAAATTATTGTATATCTGCATGTTTTGCTTACGCACAGCGGTTCATTATTGTGATACTATAGCACTACAGTCTTTATTTAAGATATCGGCACTTATAAAATAAAACAATTGTATACATTGCTGTGCCTTAACAGGGTTCAGATTTGAAACAAACTCTAACCTCCATGATTGCAATAGAATATGAATACATGTTACTCTTTGAATTTCAGATGTGAGTGATATACACAGCCTCTGAATAAAATTGCTGTGACAAACAGAAAGGGCAAATCTAAAAGGGTTTCGTTTTAGCCGTTTAGCTAAAGAACCCTAGAAGCGATAAAAATATTTGCGTCACCCGCTCTATCAATGACATAAGCCAAAAAATATGGGTCCCAGAACAAAAGTACTGTTAATTTATAGATCGCGATAAATAGTCCCTTTTATTTTCGATAGCGTGACCGTTGGTCTCCGTTTGACCCCCAAAAACATGTTTTAAAAATGTTGCATGAATTATCAAACATCTGTAGATTACGTCATTACGTTTTGGAGCCATTAAAACTGTTATCAGTTGCTTTTATCTATGGGAAATGGTAATAAAAACGTATGGTAATTGTACATTACTGTTTTTAATTTCTTTTCGAAGGTAAATATGTGAATAGGCGATAGTAGAAACTGCGTTAAAGCGAATATAAAATGAAAGTTAAGGAATTTAGAAAGATCAGGATTTTTCTAGTTACAGCTACGGATTTGTTTCCCGTTGATGGTAATAGGCGCGCCCCCCTTTTACATAATACCTAAATATAACTGGGAAAATTTGAGTGTACTATTGATTAAACCTCTGTATACCCCTTCGGAGATTAAAAGCGTGAAGTTATATAATCACACTAATATTATAATGGCGTAAATTTGTATGTATGTGTGCGTGTTTGTTACTCCTTCACGCTTAACGGCTTAAGGGATTTGGATATTTTTTTTTATAAAGATAGCTATTACCCTGGATTAAGACAGGCTACTTTTTATCCCGATCTACGCGAACGAAACCGCAGGGCGCAGCTAATGTTAAGTAAGTAGAGTTTCAATATTTTAATTCTTATTTGCATTCTAAAAAACTATGCTAAACAACTTTCATTTGGAAATATCTAAAATCGCTTGTGTAACTTAATTGTAATTTAAATCAACGTTATATTAAAGTTTTGGATTCGTATCAAACGATTAATTAATAACTTTGATAACCACAACGGGATGCACTGATATTGCAAAACTCTAAAAATTCTAAGGAAAGAAACTGTTTGTCTGAACAGTTTTCTTTTTTTTGGATGGGATTTCATCAAATAACTTCGCCCGGAATGTCAGACTTTTATTGACTAAAACCCCACCCATCTTCCTTCTTTTGCTTTTTTATTCCGGAGCCGCGGTTTCTCTATCCAACAACCCGAAACCCTGGCATGTTTTCTAAACTGTTGGCATCTTCTCTTAAACAGTCTATATAGCCGGACCGCACAACTTCATTAACTCTGCTTAAAGTTAACTATTGATTACTGACGGATTAACAGCGCCTTTGACGATAAAACTATGGACAAGTTTCTTAACTTAAACCAGTGTTTATGAATAAATGCCCGTTATGCTCAGCCACTGCGCCCACCGTGCCGACAAATTTAAAATTTATTAAAACTGACATCGAGTCACAAATAAAATTGCACAAATGCGGACTTAATGTCAAGCCACAACCGACGAACCGATGTATCTCCCGACTTTGTTCCTACTCTTTGGTATCGTTTCTACTAAATATCATCAACGAATATTAATATCCTGAAATCAGGCCATTAAGCCTGATAATTAGCCTCAAGTCAACATCTATCTGGAGTTAGTGCAACACGTTTTCTTCTTCTGTTCTCCCCTGTCAGACGTCACGGCATCATTTACTTCTTTCTCTTTCATATCATTCCTCACACCATCCATCATCTTTTCTTCAGCGGGAGAGGAATCTCCCGCTCCAACCACGTCAAAACGTCTTGAAATAAAATTTCGGGTTTTATTATTCGAATAGTCAAATCTAAGCACTTGTAAGTGGCTGTAAAATTTGGCAGACTACATTTTCAGATTCATTTGTTTACACACTTCCATCAATTACTTTTGGAACCGACTGTACCAGTAATTACTGTTTACATCAAAAACTCATTTTTATAGCAACATGCAGTTGGCACGTTGAGGTTATAAAAATTGCACACTGTGCTATATTTAACTCCACCTAATTGCCCGCTGCACAGATTGTACACCATCGTTCATAAATCTGAATATCTATTTACATTATGCAATGTGCAAACAATCTGCAAAGATATATGGTATTTTAGATAAGTACGGCGTCTTCCCAAAATATCTTCGTATAGAACTCATTAATCAATATGACTAATCTCCTGTGATTTTGCTAATAATATTGCTATTAGTTATAAGCAACGGATATCTATATAAAGGTAAGCTAAATATAACGCACGGAATATTCACATCACATGGAAAATTACACCCTTTTAAAATGAGTTTGTACAAATTGCACTGCCATTTTTGACGTCGCATTTCTATGCTTAAATAAATCATTAGAGATGTGCGTCATTATGGTGCCCCACCATACTTAGTTCTTGAACGTGTTCACACAGTAAAATGAACCTGGGGTATCCCACATGGAGCGATTGACACGATTTAGAGGTGGATTAATGCTCCACACCGAAAAGGTCTGTATGCAGTAGCGGCAAAATTGGCAAAATATTCTTTAAAAACCACGTGTATGCGGTCAATCCAAGTTCTAAAGAAACTATTCATTTGAAAACGTAGAATAATCGTTATATTGGAGTGTCAAAAGAAATTCCAGGTCAGAGTCAAAAGAAATTCGAGCAATTCGAAAACACAAAGGTACTTCAAATAGGAACTATACACATTCATGAATACGTGACTATTATGTGCAGTATTCAATGTATCGTCGGGATATACAAAATACCTCATATGCGTTGCCTAAATACCTGCAGCAAAATCCCACCTGTAAAATTTGACACAGAGCCAAATTAACCGGCCGCCATATTGTAAACAGCGAGAGATATTTCAATCAAAATTATGTAATGCACTATCCACGATGTAGGATGCGCCTATAGTTTATACGATGTTTATGCCAAATGAGGAATTTCTGAATGACGGTAATGATTCGGACCTACCTCAATAACGTAACATGATATCTTGCAGAACTTCCGATGTCTGGGTAATGCAAGATGTGTCGTTTCGGGAGAGTTATTATAGTACTTGGCAAGGAACTGCAAAATCTTCGATAGTCATTTGGCTTCATTCATATGACGGTGTCGATATCGATATTTTTGGAAATTATACAGTTTTTGAAGAGATTTTGATAGGACTATCTCTGTTCTTTTACTAACGATGCTTGTTGTAACCGTTATTGGAGCTCTTGAGTAACAATTAATTTTTATTATTATCTTTAGTTTTCGTCCCACAGAAGTATTAGTAAGACATAAGGGCAACCATCAGTTTATGCCAGCAGTTTTCTTCTTCTTTGCATATCACAAACTTTTTTGTCCAAAATTCCAACTCAATCATTCAAACTTCGCTCCCTGACGTCATAATGTCATCAAGAGTACAGAATACAGAAGCAGCAGATTATGCAATGAATTCTATGCTAGTTTAACAGCGAGTAAATCAAATCAGAAAACTTGCCAAGGCACAGCTACCCATCATACAATCTCATACACGATCGGCAAGTAGTTCTACTGAATACATCCGCCAGTTCGCTCGAAATCCAATCCACTCCACATGCTATGGTAATAAGATGTTCACTCATCCGTGAGTTCCGTGTACAGTGTTTATGTACCTACCTAACTCGTATGTATATAAGGTTCAAGGTCAAACCATGGTCAACTATGGCCTTGTACGAGAACAATATAAGGCGTGGTCACATAGTTAAACTGTATAGATTAACTGCACACGTGTACGATTACGATCGTAACATTATAGTGATTTGGAAGATATTGCTGTTCCAAGCGTATCCATGGCAATCTAAATTAGGTTGGCGAGGAATTCTGCTACGATTTTGACGCCATCTTGGCGTCCATCAGTTTCTGTAACGTGCATAGTATTCTATAGGAACTGAGATAAAGAAATAACGAAGCTAAAACGAAGACATGGTAATGATACCATGGCTTCGTTTTAGCTATTTGTTTCTACAACTGTGTTCGTGTTTTTCCTTCAATCATCCTATCTATAGAATAATTTTCCATATTCGTTTAAAGTCCTTCCAGTCCCATTGTTTTGGGCATTTGTTGTCATGTAAAATGTCATGCTTCCCTGATCGTTCCAAGGTCTGGCAGCAGCTTTTGGTCATTTGTTACCACATGCTGGTCAACTATTTTACCTATTAACTATCTAGCGCTTGCCGAAGTAGTCATTGTCTTTCAACTTATAAGATGCAATATATACCAGCACTACTTAAAAACAAATTCTCTTCCATTCCACCCAAGCATTTACTTCCTTTAAAAACACATCCCTGTATTTAAATCCACGGATAAATATCTCTTTTCAGGGAAGGTTCGAGAAAGCTAAGAAATGCCTTCAAACCCATTCAACATCTTTATGCAAATTGATCAAAGAATTGGATTTACAAATAGGATGCCCAAATTGATTTCTGTCACCCTTACCTTTCCTTGTGTAACATTATTACAGAGATCCTATGGATTCCACGAACCTGTCTATTCTCATACAAAGAACCTTCACTTTAAGCTCAATATACGCACGAGCGATTTATTAACGCGTCATTTTTTACCGCAACACTCGAATTTCAACTCTCCTCGTTGTGTCTAATATTGAGAATCCGGCAGAGCCCTTTTCGTGCGTGTTTAAAAGCGCTCTGCTGCCGATGATCTCTGGACGTGTCAGATTGCCGTCTCATAGTACGAGGGAGAAAAAGTGCGATTGTGTCTGCGAACCCTTGTGCACCATTATTTCTCCCGCGTCCATGGTGATACTGAGACCGACTGCCATCGTTAAATGACTGCGTTCAGAAACCTATATCTGTCGAAAGCTAAAAAACGCCGCGTTCATGAAAACGTTCGTGCGTACGTTGGCTAAGCCATCCGATTATCTGATAGGAGAAATCCGAAAAAATGTTAACAGTCTCGTTCATGATAAATGGGATCCCATTGATTTTGTTCTTTCAACGCGTTTCTGACTAAGGAAGAAAAGCTGACGGTCGTTAACGTTAGTACGACCTTGAGCTTCCACATTCGGTTAGTAAGGAGTCGGGGATAAGTAGTAAAACCTTTATCTTGATCTGTTTTTGTGGCTGCTAGGGAGAAACCAGGAAGATAGCCTTTATTAGTTGTAGTAGTAACGTAAAGTTTCACCTGCTCTTAAGTATCGAAACTTAATGTTATATAGCCTATAGCTATATCAACTTTCCTTGATAAATGGTCTGTAATATTTTTAAGGTTCCGTACCTCAAAAGGAAAACACGGAACCTAATGGGAAATCATCCTTAAAATTTGATGACCATTTACGCTAAAACCACAGATGATGGTCAGATTACAGACCACAGATATATTGTGACAAACTTTTGTCATTCGTTCTGTACAAAATCGGTTCAGATATTTCATATACGTATTTTGACCGTGTATATAAAAAAAAGTAAAAAGTCTTTTATTCAATGCAACATCCGTTACAGTAATTTATCTACTTTTAAAATGAATTTCATTAAGGAACATAAAATAACTAAACTACATGCATTTTTAACAATCCTATCCTACTAATATTATAAATGCGAATGTTTGAGAGGATGGATAGATGGATGTATGTATGGAGTTTTGTTACTCTTTCACGTCGAAACGACTTAACGGATCTTAATGAAATTTAGCACAGAGGTAGATCCTAGTCTGGAATAACAAATAGGATACTTTTTTTTCGATACCACGCGGGCGCCAGCTACTAATAAATAACAAAATTATAACATTCGAAATAAATGAACAAAATTGCTAGAGTTTATATCATACTTTACTTTTACCGTGTATAATCGACGAAAACCTTCTACACTGGATGATCTATGGTATTTAGTCGATGTACAAAATTGTCTATAGTTTTCTACCATCTTATTATCTCTCGGCTCACATCTTCATATCAATCCACTTCGTAAACTATGTCCAGAGTGTGCGGCGAAGCGTGAGGCGGGCGTGTGCGCGTGCGCACCCAATGTCAAGGTCACGGTATGTTTACAGAAATAGCAGCGCACACAAAATAAGACACGGGAATAGCTAAACTCGAGCGCACTGAACGTTCTACATTCTTTCTATCGTTATGTAGTATAAATTAGAGGACGTTTTAAGTTTATTATAAAAAACCGACTTCCAAATTACACTAAAAAGTTTTTCTTTTATAATATACCAGTCTATTACAGTCCCAGAAGTGGGCAAAGGCCCCTTCACAAACAGAAAGGGCACAAACATTGATCAAAAATATTGGATGAGTAATAAACTATTTAAAATAAAAATGTATGTGCATGTGTGCAATGTAATATCTTCCATTTTGGGCTTTGCACGATGATGAGGCGATTTTCTTCAACGATGGCGAAACAAAACAAGCGTTAAGTATACATGGAGGATCGTTGAAAGATAACAGAAATCATTACATAAGTAATTATTCATTAAAAACAAAGATAAATGCCGACAATATCCATTCGGTATCGCTGATTGCTGATTAGTCATCGATAACATTTCTCCCAATATCATTTACAATGTTACGTCCCATACAATGTTTAACCGAGCAATTTTTGACTAGAAATAACACTGTGTTCGGGCAGGCAGGTGGGGGAGCTCTTCAATTAACGTTTTATTCTTGTATTTTTACAAATTATATTTAATAAAAGAAAATTAAATATTGTACATTGGTTCGAGTCTTCTGGTTGCAACGAATATTGTAATATTGTGTCGTTCGTCGAGCGCGGTCGTCGTCTCGAGCGGGGTCCGCGGCGCGCGGGTGCAGGGGGGGATTCTTCTCTTCGTCAGACACAGATGGCGCCGCTTTGTCATCGTATTGACGTAACTCCTACGTCGTTCGGCCTGCTGCTCACAGATGGCGTTGTTTGCACAAACATACCGGCCGCCTTGGAAGATCCGTCTTCCAACTAACAAACATTATTCTTCAGTTTTGTGTGGAGGTTGGCAGCGGGCAGATTTTTGAGGCAGGACGCCTGATGGTGCCTGCAGCTGTCCTGACCTCCGCAACTCTTGCAACTCCATCTTTTCCTGGAAACAGACGAATAATCCTACCCATCCTCCACTTGAGTGGTGGCAGGTTGTCCTCTTTGATGACAACGAGACCGTCTTTTATGATGTCATCCTTTTCACGACATGTCCACTTCGTCCTGCGCTGCAGCTCCGAAACATACTCCTTGGACCATCTTTGCCAAAAATGGTTTCGCAGTTGTTCCAATCGCCGGTAGCGGCAGACAGGTGTAGATGTCCTCGTGACGATGTCATCACCGGCAGGCGCAGTCAACGGCCGGCCGATTAGGAAGTGAGCAGGTGTGAGTGGATGGTAATCGTTAGGATCTGCGGACATAGGTGACATAGGACGGGAGTTCAGGACGGCCTCAACCTGTGTCAATACCGTACTAAACTCCTCGTAGGTTAACCTAGCATTACCAACGATACGTCTCAGGTGATACTTGCACGACTTCACACCCGCCTCCCATAAACCACCAAAATGAGGAGAGTAAGGGGGAATGAAACTAAATTTTATATTGTGATTACTCGCAAAGTCAATGATTTCGTTGGGATTTTCAAATATTTTTGAAAGTTCTCTCTCAGCTCCCACAAAATTCTTGCCGTTATCAGAATAAATTTGACACGGTTTGCCGCGTCGTGATATGAATCGTTTAAATGCCAATAAATAGTCCTGAGTAGACAATGAACTAACTAATTCTAAATGGACAGCTCTAGTAACGAAACAAACATATAAACAAATATATCCTTTAATTAATTGTGAACCTCTGCCTTTGCGATTTAAGATCGATATTGGTCCAGCATAATCGACCCCACACCTCATGAATGGAAATCCCGATTCCAAACGCTCTCCAGGGAGATCACCCATGTATGGGGTTAGCGTACTTCCACTCATGCGAGTGCAGGTCACACATGCATGAACAACTTGCCTTGCTAAACTACGTGCTCTCAGCACCCACCACCGATCACGCACAGTCGCTACGAGAAGCTGTGGTGCGGCATGAAGCAAACGTTTGTGTTCATAAGAAAACAATAACCTTGTAAACCGATGTTTATGACACAATAACATCGGATGTTTCTTATCAAAATCAAAATTTGAATTACTTAGTCTGCCACCAACACGAATTATATCATCCTTATCTAAGAAAATACCTAAACCTAATGTTTTATTACTAAACCTTTTATTCAGTGGCGACTTTTCCTTAAGACTAATATATTCCTTACTGAATGATTGTGATTGAACCAAACGTGTCAACACAATTAACGCTTTATTAATCTCATTCACGGTCAATGACCCGGTTTCGCGACCTTGACCGACGCGTGATGTACGTATGTTAGAAATAAACCGCAAAACATACGCGACTGTTCTTTGTAAACGATTAAAACAGGAAAACCTTTCAAATTCGACTAAAATATTATTATTACTTTCTACGTTTAGCAAGTTTGTGGTTTTAGGACATTTTAACTCCGGTAACTCATTTAAATCAATTTCATTATAATTTGCCGTCAACCAATGTGAAGTTGGTTCACGAAGAAAGGTTGGACCACACCACCACAAACTAGTGTTGTCCCCCTTTAATGAATCAAAGAGAACGCCTCGTGATAGGATATCAGCAGGATTCTCCTTACCCTTTACGTGCAACCAGGTGGTGTTACTTGTTAATTCGTTGATTTGAACAACCCTGTTCTGCACAAATGTTTTTAGCAAATGCGGTGATGTTCGAAGCCATCCCTGAACTATAGTGGAATCTGTCCAAAAATATACCTTATCAAATTGTATTCTAAGTGAATTTATAATTTTATTATATAGTTTAGCTCCAACTAAAGCTCCGCACAGTTCAAGCCTTGGGATACTTAACGATTTAATTGGCGCGACCTTACTCTTAGCACATAATAATCGGCAAGTAACATGCGACTCGTCTACTTTATTATTATGTGAACGTATATATGCACACGCGCCGTAAGCAGACTGAGAAGCATCGGTAAATATATGTAACTCTTTATTTACAGCATCAGTACTCATGACACAGCGTGGCACAAATATTTTTGACAAGTATTGCAGAGAATTTAAAAAGTTAAACCAAACACACGCGATGTCAACTGTGACTTCTTCATCCCAACTTATTTTTGCAAGCCATAATTTTTGTAATAAGACCTTGGCTGTGGTAATAGCTGGTGCTAATAAACCTAATGGGTCGTAAATCTGTGCAATGACTGACATAATTAAACGTTTAGTTATTTTTGTGTTTAAATTTTTATCTACTCTAGTTGAAAAATAAAATAAATCATTCTTGTTAGACCAACCAACACCGAGGGTTTTAGACTGACAATATTCACCAATACATAAATCTTTATTACTTTCTGACGTAACATCAAAATTAAAAGTCCATTTCCTTAAGGGAAAACAACCGGTTTGTAAAATGGCAGAAGTTTTATTACAAATTTCTAACAGCGTTTCACGCTGATCGTGACCTGTCAAAAGGTCATCGACATAAAAATCTTCATTGATAACGCGAGCGATGACGTCATCCGTACATTCCTTTGCTAATTGTTTCAAGCAACGGTTGCTAAGGTACGGTGCCGATGCAGTTCCATAAGTCACTGTGTTAAGCCGATAAACTTGTATTGGTTTGCTGTTATCAGTTCGCCATAATATTAGTTGTAAGTTACGTTGTTCAGAATGAATAAAAGTTTGTCTAAAGAATTTTTCGATATCCGCGCAAGCAACATATTGATATTGCCGAAAACGAAGCAATATTGAGAAGATATCATTTTGTAACCTAGGGCCTACGTATTGAATCTCATTTAGCGAATTATTATTAGATGTAGTTGCGCTTGCATCGAAAACGACGCGTAATTTTGTTGTCGAACTACTCTCACGATATACCCCATGGTGTGGTATTACATAATATGGCTTATCAAAGTTATTAAAATCTTTAACGTGTGTCATGTGACCCAATTGCTCGTACTCATGCATAAACTCACAATACATTTGTTTATACATAGGTGACCGATCTAATTTCGTCTCTAAAGATAAGAGACGCCGCTTCGCAGAATTATACGAATCGCCTAAACAATGAGGTGATTGTTTAAATGGTATTGCTACAGAAAACCTACCATTCTGATCACGTTTAGTTGTTTGCAAGAACAACTCTTCGCAAAAACGATCTTCCTCCGTAATAACGGGAGGAATAAGTACTTCTTCGATTTCCCAGAACTTGCGTAGTTGGGAATCGACTAACGTCAAATTGCACTGAACATCTGTCATACTAGCCGCTAAAAAACTATTATTATTATAAACTGGACCCGATATAATCCAACCTACCATAGTATCTTGTAGGTATGGACCGGTGTGAAGTTTAATTTTATTATCTTTTAGCAAATCCCAAAATACATCAGCCCCTATTAATAAATCAATATCACTTGGTTCATAAAATGTGGGGTCAGCGAGTAAAATATCATTAGGTATTTTTATAGTATGATGACCAACGAGTGTCGAAGGTAACTTCGAAATTATATTAGGCAACACTAAACAATGTAAGGTTGTTTTAAAATCATACACCTTAGAACGCATATTAATATCGCACTTGTGACTGGACTGGGAAACGCTTTGTCCAACGCCACAAACACGTATAGTGGACTGTATAATAGGTACTTTCAAACGCTTACATAACCTTTGAGTTATAAACGAATTTTGACTGCCGCTATCCAGTAGAATACGGACGGTGTGATAACAGTTATCAATATCTGAAATTTCAACTAACGCCGTAGACAGCAAAACAGTCTGTAACGATTTAGCACTATCCGCGAATCCGTTTCCGTTCCCGCCGTTATCAATATTGTCAGCTGTTTTACTAACGCAGTGTAACACAGAAGACAGTGGCAACGTATTATCGATAACGGAACGTTGCGGTGACGTATTCGGAATTCCGCCGCTAGCGCTAGTGTCAACGTGAATTAATGCGTTGTGTTTTTGTTGACATATTTTACAAGGTCCGAATGTACAATTTTCAATCGGATGATTGTGTGAACGTAAACAGTTTTTACAAACGCCTTTTGACTGAACTAGAGTTAACCTATCCTTCACTACCATATTTAAAAACATAACACATGCATATAAGGCATGTTTACCACTACAAAGCGGGCATGTCAAGTTTTGTTTGTTTGGTTTAGACTTAGTACCCGATGAAACTTTATTATTATTACTCGTGCTCGCATAACTAAGAGTTGTTTGAGAATTAGTCTGCCTTTTATGATCAGCTGATTGTTTACTCTCCTGTTTGCTTTGTGAATATGACTGATTGTTTTTACTTTTACCCGAATTAATCATGTCTAACATGTCAGATCTGTTATTTAAAAACGTTAATAGGTCTTCTAATTTTATAGGTTTAGATGTTTTATTCGAATCCGAAACAAGTGAGCTTCTGTAGTTTTCCCATTCGCGTTCAGTAGCTGAATCAAGTTTGCTGACGACTAAATAAATGATAAGCATATCCTCAAGTGATGATTCCGGTTCTTTAAGAGAATTTAGGGCTCTCAAATTACGTAAAACACAATCTACTAAAGTTCTTATCTGCGTCGAACATTCCTTACCCAGTGAAGGTGCCGCAAACAAAGCTTTTATGTGGTTATGCACTAATAACCTATTATTTTGATACCTAGCCTCTAGCAGGTCCCACGCGTTACTATAGTTGGCTGCTGTGAACTCTAAAGCACTGATAACGTGTAGCGCAGATCCGCTGAGCGACGACTTTAGGTATTGAAACTTTTGAATTGGATCTAAGTCGTCGCGATCGTGTATCATAGAAAGGTAAGTGTTCCTGAATTCTAGCCATTTATCAAAAGAACCGTCAAAGGCAGGTAATTTAATTTGAGGCAATTTAATAGATACAGATTTCCCGGAAATACTTGAATTATTAAAATTATTACTATTATTTTCAACGTCGCCTACCATATGCTTTGCTAAAGCTAAAATGGAATAATATTGGCACTCAAACGATTCTCTGTATTCTATTTGTGACACTAATTCTTTTTCATCAACAATCATTTCGATTTTACATTGCACGTTGGTAAATTCGCTAAAGAAAATGGCTGCCGACTGAATGCGTAATTGCACTTGCGTTTTTTCCACGGAATCTAAACATGATCTATCTAATTTATTTATGTAGTTTGAAAATAAAGTCAACCTACACTTTATGACTCCACGTTGCTTTTTGAGATCTGAGAGAGAATCATTCACAACACGAGTTTCATCCACCATTTTGGTAGCTTATAAAAGTAGGTACTCACGATTTGTTCGCGTGTTCAGTCGTGTTTTCTCACACGAAGACGCCCCCAGCAATGCCAGCAGGTAGATCTGATATCGATCAGCTCTGAAAAACGATTAAGTACGGTATTAACACAAGGCGAAGACACAGGGAATGGAGGGAAAAGGGGACTGGAAAACCTGACCGTTGATGGCTGCTGCGATGCGTTGACGCCTCTGATCAGTAGACCACGTGGCTGGGCTTCCAGGAATCTCCTCAACGTACTTCTTCTTCGAAGTTCCACTCGCTTCCACTCTTTTTTCAACCCGGCTCGTACCGTGACTGGTTTCTTAAATGTGGCTCCGAAGGTCCATGTTCGGGCAGGCAGGTGGGGGAGCTCTTCAATTAACGTTTTATTCTTGTATTTTTACAAATTATATTTAATAAAAGAAAATTAAATATTGTACATTGGTTCGAGTCTTCTGGTTGCAACGAATATTGTAATATTGTGTCGTTCGTCGAGCGCGGTCGTCGTCTCGAGCGGGGTCCGCGGCGCGCGGGTGCAGGGGGGGATTCTTCTCTTCGTCAGACACAGATGGCGCCGCTTTGTCATCGTATTGACGTAACTCCTACGTCGTTCGGCCTGCTGCTCACAGATGGCGTTGTTTGCACAAACACACTGGACTAAGTGCTATAAACCTGTCTTAGTATTATTTCTGTACGGTTGAATGAACACATCAATCATTTAGAACTGATGCTATTACTGGATATCGTTAATGTATAGGAAGCCAAATGGTGACGGGTAAGGCACCAACAAAAGCGTTCCCAAGGAGGGTTAGGCCTGGCGCCCATTATCGGCATCGGCAAGGAACAGGATTCTTCGGCATCCTACATGCAAGCGCACACTGTCGGAAACTATGCTTTGGCACGCTGCAACGTCCTTAGGAATGACGAGGCGTCCTTAAGCAAGCTATCCCCGAGTGTTGCCTCGGCGACGGCGGCGTACCGAAGGCTGCCGAAGCATTCTCAAGGCTGCCGATACAGCAGCCTCAAGCATACCGAAGCGATATTTTTGTTATTACGACCATATATAATGGAAATTTCTACTTTATTGCCATTATGTTAATGCATATTGCTATTTGCCACCTAAAATCCACAGTCGTGCCGGTGCCGATAATGGGCGCCAGGCCTTAGTGTCAAGGTAGGCGGCCCAGTGCCGGATTGACCACCTAGCAAGAGTAGCAATTGCTACGGGCCCTGCGCAGAATGGGGCCCCACGTGTCCAAACCAGCCAACTTCCATTTGTTATTTTTTGCAGGAACTTAACCTACCACCTGTTTGTCTCAACAACGGATTAGCAGCCAATGGATCGATAGTAATATCTAAAGCTACACAACTATAAGTATAATTTTTAACAGTTATCAAACCGCAATATATTATTTGGGATGGAGGTCCCTCTTTTTTTAGATCAAGGGGTCTCGATAGAATTTGCTACGGGACTAAGGTTTTGTAACAATATTCTGATTTAAAAGAGTGTCCATGGATTTTCTTGCCCATTCTTCTCCATATAGAACTACGCTTTGGAATGGGCAACTACAGTACTTTCATAGTTGTTATGCCTTGTGACTGGGACTGTAGCTTCATTTTTATTGTTGTCAATGTTTCAACAGTTCGAAAGTGCCTGTAACACCTACTTGAAATAAATGATTTTGATTTGATTTGCCCCAAGTTTGCTTAATGCGGCACTAAGGCGGCCGGCTAAAAAACTTAAGCTAAAACCTTAAGAGACATGGGCATGGCATGTATGCCAGCCCGCGTAGCTGAGCCAGTAAACCAAAATCCCCTTGATTTTTTAATCACAAAAATCAATTGGATATTCTCACTAAAACAATCGTTGTAAGCACGTGTTCAGTCCATTTACTAGATCACTAAGGGGGTGGGTTGCAACACGACTCCTGGCAACATCCAGAATCTGCATGCTTTTCTGAGTTCAAACCATACACCAAATGCGGTCCTCACATGTTGCATACTCAACTTCACCAGACCCAGAGGTTGAGCTCCTCGCCCCTCATGCATGAGGTCGTGGGTTCAACTTCGGGCAAGTAAAAACGTGACTTTTTCAATTCAAATGTACTTTCTTCATTTTATCTAAGACATCACAGATATCGGTGAAGGAAAACGTCGTAAGGAAACCTGGACTTATAATTTATTGAAGTCTGAAATCGCCAACGCATCTTGAGCAAGCGTAGTGATCAATGCTCGTGCCTTCTTTGTGTGAGAAGAGGCGTTTGCCCAGCACTGCGACAGTAATATTCTGGTAATATTATGTGACCTAAAATTAACATTAACACAAATAATCTTACATCTAAGTATTCAAAAGCAAAAACTCAAGAACACCAAACCCATATTTCACAAGTCTTAATTCGTTTTTAAACGATCATTTGGCTCACTGTGCAAAAAATTTCAAAACTCTTGAGTTTCGTGTCTTACCCATTCATTTTTATAATTAAGTGCCTTTGAAAATGCGTCAATGATTGCGTCAACTCGTGGAGATCTGTAACTCGTTGGTACGTAATATGTATGCACCGTGCACATTATAAACGTTCTTGAAATAAATATTTGTTTGGTTGGGTACGGTATTTTTCATCATCATCTGCCTAGCTCACTTATTCTAAAACAAGCTTTACCCGTGGCTTCGCTCGCGTTTAATTCGGGTAACACAGTTCCCCTTTCCTGATTTACCGGCTACCTGTAGTTGCTGCTGCTGTGCCTTATTTATTGTAATAGCAATGCTAAGTTTTCCCTTTTCTTCCCTCTTTCTCCCTCATATCGCGTGAAGACGTAACAAACAAACAAACTCACTCTCGCTTTTATATTATAAGTAAGGATATATTGCGGTCGGATTCCAGCGTAACCAGATGCAGGTGAACAACAAAATGCGGTATTCCATTAAGCGCAACCATGGTATAGTAGAGTGGGAGCATAGACGCGTGAAAGACTTCGAGTAGCGCGGGGCAGTGTATCAGTCTTTTACGGACTAGAACCCATCCATGTTCGTTGTTTCATTCTCTTTTGCCCTTGTGTTCCGGGGCCGCTATATATCTTTTGAACAACCCACAAACGCAGCAGGCAGTGGCTCTAGCAGGCTCTGGTGAGTTGACCCCTAAAAGGGAAAAAAAAGTATCACCCTCAATTTTGAAGGGCTCACGCGATATTTCACGGAAAATTATTCACTCAAACTCTAGAAGGAAATATTATCGCATTCGTATTGCAGTTGCCACGCAAACTAGAAGGTACTAATTAAATAATTACTCGTCGTTTCTAGACAACTCAATGTCAAGCCTTCATTTCATTTGCAGGACGTAAAATGTTTTCTGAAGAAATTCTAACAGCTGTGTCATTGAGCTGTAAAAAACGTGTAAGTTACAATTTGCAGTAACGTCATAGTAGATGTCATAAGTTGTTTTTCAAAACGCTGCAGTGTTCTTTTGAATAAATTAGTTTTGTATTCGACCTTTGTAGTTTCGAGTATTTGGCCAGAAAAGCGACTTTATTTTGTATTTATTTAAATGGTAACACTACAGACACATACGAGTACTTTCGACTGAAGGACTTTGTATCCATAATCAAAAGATAAATTAAAAAAAAACGAGTACTTGTACTGTCTGACTTTGCTGCCATAAGTATAATCAGCTAATAACGTTGGAATTGGAACCCGAACTTCATCCATCCAAAGGTTGTCATTGAAAAGATCGTAATCAGCGATAAGACCGAAAATTGTGTCTCCCTATGTGAAATGTTTTCTATAATTATGTTATTTGTATGGTATACATAATAAAGAATATTTATTTATTTATTAAAACTTCATGTACAATAGCGTAGTCAACCTTTGGGTAAAATACCACAACATTTTGATAGGTTACAATTTTTTTTTAAATATTTACAAAGCTATTTGTTTTCGAAAACGTATTCTTATACAGATACAAATGTATATTTACATATGAAATAGTTAATAGTAATAATATTCTGTTCTACTTTTCTTCCCTAAGAGGCATAGGGTTACTATTCACGTAGATGGATGGCACTTGTCTGCTGATACCACTACTTCTGTAATATGAGACATGGCACAAAATCAAAATATTTTATTTCACTAATGCGTACACTTATAAAACGACGAGACAATGTGGTCGGAGCGAGTTGGTCGTTTCATATGAAGAAGAACAGGCGAGAAACTCTATGGTCACCTGTTACAGCGATAGTACTGAAGCATGGACGGTGTAGGACCGACAACAGGCCCATTACTACATTACCTTACATTATTAGTACTTTTGGCACTAACTCCCAAGCTCCCTAAACTTTGCCAAAATCATGACTTTGACAATCTACACCTGGGTTGCTGGTTGTTCGAAAGGCCCCGGAACGAAAAGGTCAAGTCTGACACTCCCCCCGCGCTCCGCCCAGAGCGGAGGACGTTATTTGATGATTTTCCAACCCAAAAAAAAATTATCTACACCTTCCTCATCATAGGAGCCCATTTAATTCTTAATTTGTCTCACTGTTTACATATTAATCAGCAGTGACGTACACACGATAATAGGTTCGACTACAAAGTAGCTTTTATCATTACAATCAAGAGGCACAATGTCTCATAGGAATATTTATGATGCCATAGCATAACAGCAACCAGTTAATCAACGTTACATAAAGACTGCAATCCTCAAAGTGAACGGCAGAGGTGTATCTTTTAGTACACACACGTGTCACTAGTTGTATTTAGTTCCTATTGCGCTTTATGGGATCTGTTCGAACTCCGTGGATATGACCGGGTTCTCATCGAAACAATTTTAATTGAACAATCATGAAGTCTTTATAGTAACTGTAAACTCTTCTTCTCACTCTCTCACTTCGACTCCATGGGTACCACTTAAGAACATAGCAAACCAACTCGGACGGAAAGAGTACTGCTTTCTGTATCTAAGACTTGACCCAGCTGATTAACGATAATGATTAAGTTTTTTTTTTTCAAAGTATTACGTTCAGAAAAAAAGTTGTTGAATTAAAAACAATCGTCAACTATGTGCCAGATGATTCCAAGTACTTGTTCTTAGTTGAAATACTATACATTGGTACAAATATGTCTACTGTGGTTAGTGGATGTTTAGCTGCTAATGATTCTCAGAACACGTGATGGCTGATAAAGATAAGTGAGACGTGTGGTTACAATATTAGGATAGTCTATTATTGTTTAGTAGAGGAAGTTATTATTAGAAGCAATGTTAATTACGGACTAGTGAACTATGAAGGATAGAGCACTGATTGTCTTGTTGAGAATAAGAAACTTGTAAGTAATAAACATGATGTGATGACACCACTAAATAACACAACGTAATAGCTGTTGAAAGGAATTCAAATAATTCGATGAATAATGTAGTCATTTTAAACAAGGACCTCAAAATAGGGACCCAGTGATCACAGTGATCACAGTTTTCTAAAGACAAAAGAAGAAGGGAAGAATTTGTAAAATAGCTAAAAGAAACCACAAATGGTGAGTGTAGTGACGGTAAATTATCCTGTGAGCATTTCTCTATGGTACTATATGTAATTTAAAGGGCTCAACCTCCTTATAATTCCGGCCAAGTACTAAAAGCCCTGACGGATATAGAACAGACCATTGTCTTCCACGTAGGATATGGACTAGAAACATGTCGATACTTGTCTGTAACCATTAAGTCTAAAAGGTTATTGCTACGCGTGACTTTAAGGCCGACACGCCTATATTTGTGTCGTGTGGATGTTTATCTTTTTAATATTAGTGAAACCAATTCTATTGATTGATTTTTTGCTAAGCTCGTCTATACCTACGTTAGAGTAGAACGATATTTTCTACAGGAAAGGCCTAATTAACAATCTACTTGCACCTTTGATGATTTTAAAAATGTTACTGAAATATGAATGACAAGAACCGACGAAATCAGACTGTAATGAAATGATACTTAAAGGAAAACGAAAGAACTAGTTGACACTATAGACACTTACGGAGTTAAGCGTAGACTAAATGTCGTAAAAAAACTTTGATGGCTCTGGCAAGACCAAGGGAACGATACGATGGACTATGTGGAAAATGACAGGGCTTGAAAGAGTGTTACTACTGAAGGGAACTTGAGGATTGAGATATTGGAAGAGACAATACTGTGTCAACCCGAAATACACCAAGATAAGCATCTGATGGCTATAACGATGCAACAACTCGTGCATACGTAGTAACATTTGAGAATGAAGATGACATCAAAATCATACCAAAAACAATTGATGTCAATATTAAAAACTACAAATAAATCAAATTAAATAATCCCTCGCCACATGCGACTGTTTCTAATGAAATCTCGACTGACATCAGGCTAAACACTAAACCAGTTACCTACTAGTTTTTTATTCTATCAATTAATGATTGGCACAAAAACTCGACAAAAAGTTTGTGAGCAGAGAATGCAAGCGCCACACTTATGTCATCTTATACACACACTACTGTGTTTGAGCTTGGATGGTTTATTTTTAATGTTGCCAAGACACGTGATTTCTGACTTAGTGTGCTTGGAGCAGTGGTATATAGATTCGTCTAGAATTCGTTGTTATTTTTTATCCTGCCCGTGTCAGTAAGGAGCGTTCAAACATTCTCCACTTTTAGAATGATGGTTAAAAGGCTCTGTCCTTAAACAACAATATTTGTTTTTCTTTGCTCTTCATGATTCTGAATATATTCATAATTATTTATTTAAATGATATTATTTATATATGTACTAGCTACTTCCCGCGGCTTCGCTCGCGTTAATTTTGGGGTAACACAGTTCCCCCTTTCCTGATTTGCAGGTACCTGCTGCCTGTAGTTTTTGCCCTTACGCCTTATTTATTGTAATAGCAAAGCAATTCTTTCGTATTTCTTCCCTCGTTCTCCATCATTTCCCACTTTCAAAAAAATGGCTATTTTCATCTCCAGAGTCCCAACTATCTCTGTACCAAAATTCATCAAAATCGGTTAAGCCATTTAGGCGTGAAGATTCACTCATTTTCCCTTTTATAATATTAAGTGAGGATGGACAAATAAAGTATGTCGATGATGACAAATTAATGGTAACGATAGCAATCATCAAATTAGGATGAACCTAGATGCTATGATTTAGTTCTCCAATCCCAGTACAGTTGAAACTGAAAGAAACTAAGCTATTTGGCACACATTCAAGAATGTAAGGGAAGCGGTCTATTATTTATACGACTGAAAGGCATTCGTTATTATAAATGCCTATGACTGATGTAAACAATATATAATTAATTTCACCACAACACGTGAACGGGAAGAGTAAATTATTAGTAGATTATTAACCAAGGGGATAAAGCAGTGTCTTCTGTCGCGGGTGACGATTTAAATCGCGAGCGTAACGAAGCACCCGTGGTTTACTCCCGAGCATAGCGAGGGTGTTAAAAACTTAAATCACGAGCGAAGCGAGGAATTATTGATAAAGACATTTTTGTTTGGTATATTTATTGTTGACTAGCTTTTGCCCGCGGCTTCGCTCGCGTTCAATTCGGGGTAACACAGTTCCCTTTGCGCCTTATTGATTTGTAATAGCGACGCTAAGTTTTCCCGTTTCTTCCCTCTTTCTCCCTCACATCCCACTTTTTTCAAAAAAAATATTAGCCTATGTCCGTCTCCTGGTTCCCAACTCACACAATCTCTGTACCAAAATTCATCAAAATCGGTTCAGCCATTAAAGCGTGAAGAGGTAACAAACAAACAAACAAACTCACTTTCGCTTTTATAATATTAGTAAGGATTTGAGTATTTCTCTGTTCTTGCGTCTGAGGAACTTGCGTTTCATTGTAGATAGTATAAACTTAACGTTTATGTATTTGAAGAAAACAAAAACGCGGCAAATTCCTATACCATACTAATATTTTTTGTCGGAAAAGCAAAGGCGGCAAGCTCATACGGCCTCGTCGGTTTTCGTCATTTTATTTAATAGTCATAACTGCACAATAAATACGTATTCCTTTTTCAAAAGATGTGTAATGCTGTAGATACAAACTCAATGGTGTAAACACAGATGTAGTTCAGTATAAATTTCGGTAAGTATTCCAAATTTAAATCACATTGTCCCCCTAGAGCAGGGGTGGCGAACCTTGATGAACCAACGTGCCATTTTTCCTAAATAAATGTTGAATGACGACACAGACGTGCCATCAAATAATTTTGACTAAGTGATTGTATTAGGAAAATAATTACTATCAATTCGAAACTTTTTTACTGACTAGTAGAGTCATCGCCAAACGGTTTGTAAGCGAATTAATTTTATTCATCTCTGAAAATAATGAATTTCTCCGGCGAGTTAAAAAAATGATAGTAAGATAAAAATATGATTAAAATTGTTTGCGTGCCCAATTCGTTTTGTCGCGTGCCGTCTTTGGCACGCGTGCTGTTGGTTCGCCATCTCTGCCCTAGAGGATGAATGAAATTCATTACAATGTTTCTTTCCCTGTTTTTGACAGATTAAAAATGACTATTGTTATGTTCCCTTTTTGTGGCATAGAATGTCACTTTTTTGAGCAAGTGGTAGGTACGTATAAATATTTTTGAACTGGATCGTTGATGTAAACTTCCATATTTTTTTTAATATCTGCAGATATAACTATTGGTTTATGTTAAATCTAGCTGGCACCCGCGGCTTCGCCCGCGTGATATCGAAAAAAAATATGTCTTATACGAGACTATAATCTACCTCTGTGCCAAATTTAATCAAGGTCCGTTCAGTACTTAGTTTTTTCGTGAAAGAGGATCAAACATACATTTATACTCACAGTCTTTTGTATTTATAATATTATAGTAGGACTAATGTGTAATGTAATGTCACAATCTATTTTGGCTATGACCTGCCATAATTTGACGGCACGGTCGGCGCAGTGTGTGAGCGATCGACTGCTGTGCTGTGTGTTTCGGGTTCGATCCCCGCACGGAACAAATATTTCTATGACTTACAGGTAGTTGTTTCGGATCTGGCTGTTTGTGTATGTGAGTTCAAATGTTTATCAACGTACCCAGGATGCAGGAAAAATTGCTATTGTGGGGCAACGTTTAAAAAAATACAATTCAATCGTAATTAGAAATGGTGCCATCTACTATCACAAAAACTTTATCGTTGTTTCCCTCGGGAACAGTTGTATACCTAAATACGTATATGCAAAATTTCACGATGATCGGTTCAGTAGTTTTAGTGTGAAAGGGTAACAAACAAACATACTTTCCCATTAATAATACTAGTTGGGTTGGAGAATTACACTATTGTGACTTTGAGCTGGTCTAGCTTAGTACGATATCACTGGCTTAATATAGTATAAGAAGATAGCAACTGCCTTCAAAATCTTCAAATCAGGTCTTCCTAAATAGATTATGCAACGGTTGACACAATTATAGTGATTAAGTCGTCTCGCTCAATTAAATATATCGAAAGTCATTTATTCAAATCAGGCTGATAATAAGCACTTTTTGAACGTCAAATTATATGAGAAAGTCCCAGAAAATGCTCGCCCTTCGCATAAAAACAAAATATCTCATTACATCACACACTTTTCTACCCTGTACACTACAATATCTGCAAATGATCTCACAAAGCAGTCACACAAGGCGTCACAACTAAATATCTCTACTTTATATACTGGCGACATTGTAAAACGCGTCTTCGACATCCAGTAAATTGACTAAACATATACTTGAATAAATTGGACAGTCGGTACAAAGAGACTGGAAACGAAGGTTCGTAAAATACGGACCTTATATTTGCGAAAGGTGGAATGTTGACAGACACACACACTATGATGTTAAAGTACGTGTGAATATATCCTGAAACACTTGTGTCCCTACTACACTAAGCGACAACTAAATGGATGCCTTAGCAAAACCTCTTCGTTGAATTTTCCACACTCGGTTCATGCAACAAGAGTTGAAATTCCAACAGCGAAATTTAGGTGACGCTTAGTGTTACTGAAGACGAGCATTACACACAACTTTGAAATAAACAGTTTGATGTGTAAGATGTCTTTGTGAAAGTGAAGGGGTACGGATGAAAAGAAGGATGATAGGATACAGGTAGAAACGTTTTCAGTAATTGGGTATTAAAGTGTTGAAATAGCTTTGAATTGGAGATATTTAAATGCAAAAGTTAAATATGTTTAGAGTTCACAAATATCATGATTATTGCAAGACAAATAAGAAAAAGGTCGAGTAGGAAGAGCGCAAAGGCATGATGGATACACTGTTTACAAGATGATAAACTAGTAAGGATACTAAGAGGATAACTTATAGAAACGATATTCAGCGCAGATTCCAAATTAGTTGGCAAAAGACGACGATAAACTGAGCAGTACTTTGGTGTAAAATAGAGGCTAATAAAGAAATCGATCAACGCCATTAACAAATAGGTTAACCTCCTTCCAAATTAGCTTATACCAAAAAGTTTTGAGACAACACTAGTCTATTGCCAAACAGCCTTCAACTACAAATTCCGAAAATTTTACTAGAACAACCATCAATAAAGCTCATGGAACTGAAAAGTTGGCTACTGCCTAAAGTTTGGACATCGTACACGATCCAAGCATACAGATATTGCCATATGCGTGAGAGGTCTAACCGACCGGCCACGACCTACACGTATAAGCGTGCGTATAGCACCAGTGGTCTCTGAGAAAACCAATTAAAGAAATTGCTATGATCATGTAGTAATCCGACAGAGAACCATAAAAAATAACAATAGAACCGATGACAGTTGGGGTAGAGGTATTCTTAATTTGAGATCGCGAATCAAGCGAGCAAGCCATATAGACACGCCCTCAGTCTCTGTAGCGCGACCATCTTGGCTACTGGATAAGACTCGACGAAAATAATTACAGTTTAGTGGCGTGTGATTGAAGAAGCCTATGTCTAGCATCGTTCTGCTGTACACCAATCATGATGACGATGATGCCATGAGTCACCGCGACGTGAACGTACTCATGCGGAGGACAAATGATACCGATTCGTGTGTTATGTCAATTCGTATTACCCGAGGTTGTGTACGGGTATAAGGCTGCTCATAAAACGGTCACACCGAATTCGGTAATAAAGAATAGAAACGGTGTGTCCAAATACAAGTAGCCATGCTCCGTGTATGAAATATGGACTTCCCGGAAACCTGTCCTCGATTTTTATAACAAAGCGTGTGCAACGTACGGTGCCATGTTCAAGTTTCGTTTGAAAATGGATTTGGAAACATATTTTGAAATTATGGTTTATATTCTTTGGCAGAGATCTATAAAACTTAGCGCGTCCTTTGATTTAGACAAAACCTTCATTTACTGTTTGAAAGGTAAAATTATCATTTTTCTATTACTCTTATCTGAATTTATTTGTGCGTCGCGAAGCATGATTTTTCCATTTTTCTTTGTTAGTCGTCATCTTCGCAGCCACCTCCTTTCTTATCATATCATCCCTCACACAGTCCATCCATCGTTACTTCGATCTTCCTCAATTCTTATAGTGTGTGGGAGTGGCTATTTTGACCCACACTTATTCTTAGTTATGTGGCAGACGTCGTCAGCACAGTGGTTCTGCAACTTTTTTTTGCAACATCATTAATTTGTGTTTTAGTTAAAAACGTGGTGACATGGAACTACAAGATATGCAGCACTGTATCTCAATCAATTAGATAAAGTGGGTGGGTGCACGATAATTTTACCAGTACAACGTTCCACCATCTGAATACATCAGCATCCAGTAAGCATTAAACGGAGCGTCGATCGTAAACTCACGAGTTCAATTAAGTAGGAATGCCGTATCGATTGTTTAAACCGATAGTTAAATGTTAACTGTCGTGGTTTGGTGAGGTCATGGTTGACTGTTGGCAGGTTTATGGGACCGATGACATAAATCCTAGGTGGCCAGTGTGTTAAGTGTTTGGGAATCAGACTGTTGGGTTTAGTTGGGGAGCTGGAGAGCCGCGTCTTTTTCGTAGTTAAACCGGAGCTCATCCATATACGGACCAACCTAAGCAATCATTCATCATAAGCACGGTTTTAACCAGGTCTGGCCTGGGATACTTAGAAAAAGGCTCACAGTTCGGTGTGAAGTTAAAACACAAACTAATGCGACCAATTCTAAGTTCTTAGGTAACTCTTCGAGCATTCAAACCAACTTTTCGAACATTACCCTAATTATACATTACCAAGCCTAAAATCCCAAAAACTAAGTTTGTTCCACCAACTTTTTGACTCAACACATTGCTTACCAAATTATCAAACGGAGGGTAATCCCGCGGAATCTTGGTAAAAACGGCATCATTAAAATAAACGAGCGAATTTGAAGCGAAGCCGCGAGGCAAGCATAGCAGTGTCTAATGTCTGTCGCAAATACAACGTTAAGCTAAGAACACACTTAAGTCAGAGTAGGAATAAAACAATGTATTAAGTAGCAACTTTGAAAGTGTAGTTCTTGGAGAATCAGGCTTACATGCAAAGAGGATTACATAACTTGGTGGCTAGTACGTGCATTTAATAGTCAAAGAAGCAATGTGCCCATATTTTTAGGGTTCTACCTTAAAAGAAAAAAACGGAACCCTTATTGGATCACTTTGTTGTCCGTCTGTCTGTCTGTCAATACCCTTTATCCCAGGAACGCGCGGAGGTATCGAGTTGAAATGAAAACCATACGCTCAAGTCTGGGGTTCTTTAGAGCTGCAAAACTAACCCTCCGGGTTTACCCAGTCAAAAGATATAGCCGTTTATGTCACAAATTTGTACGAAACCCGCAGTGCGAATCAATAAACTAGGTCCATAGTACTCGCCACCTGCATCCGAGTATGAACGAAGACGATGCAAAAGGAGTATAAATCATGAGTTTACAAACGTTTTTGGATAACAACTAGGAAATCTTGATAAATTCAAAGCATTTATTTCAATTAAACCATTACAGGCACTTTTGAATGTCATGAAAACAAAAAAGATGCTTTTACAGTCCCAGTCACAAGACATAATAACTTGTGAAAGTACTGTAGTTGCCCATTCCAAAGCGTAGATCACTCTTTTAAATCATAATATTTTTAGAAAATCATGGATACATCATTCATGTACTATAAATCTATTCCCACTTCTGAAGCGCTCTATCTCATAAATACTGCAAGTTCTAATTTGAGCCGCGAACACAAGTTAATGCTAAGAACGCACTGACAAAGCCATAGTAATTACTGGTACAAAGGAGTGTACACTTGCGACTCGACTAGTGGATAATCCACGGTACGCCTGTTATCCCTATTCTAATCCAGCCAACTATGGCGGTGTTAGTTATAGGAGGTAGCGGTTTGGATATTAATAGGATAGTAGGAGGAATTAATTGTATGAGGGAATAATGTAGGAAGGATTAATGAAGAGATGGTATGAGGTTAATCTTAGTGATAAGGTGACGTTGATTTTTTTAGAATTCCGTACCTCTAAGGAAAAACGGAACCCTTATAAGATTACTTTGTAGTGAGTCTGTCTGTTAAGACCCTTTATTTTGGGAAAGCATGCATTAAAACGAAATACCTAAGTCGTCGCTGCCTTGGAGCTGTGAAAAAATGAACCCTCTAAATGTACGCATTTAAAATATATGGCTGTTTATGTCGCCAGTTTTTAGAGAACCGTCAATGCGCGAGTCTGACTCGCAAACCCTTTTTAGGGTTCCGTAGTCAACTAGGAACCCTTATAGTTTCGCCATGTCTGTCTGTCCGTCCGTCCGTCCATCCTCGCTTAATCTCTGTGACCATTAGCACTAGAAAGCTGAAATTTGGTACCAATATGTATATCAATCACGCCGACAAAGTGGTAAAATAAAAATTGGAAAAAAATGTTTCATTTGGGTAGCCACCCTATATGTAAAGTGGGTAGTGATTTTTTTTTTAATTTCAACCCTAACGTGTGATATATTGTTGGAAAGGTATCTGAAAATGAATAGGGGTTTACTAAAATCATTTTTTGATAATGTCAATAATTTCGGAAATAATCGGTCCAAAAGTAAAAAACAATGTGTCCCCCCCCCCTCTAACTTTTGAACCATAAGTTTAGAAAATATGAAAAAAATCTGAAAAGTAGAACTTTATAAAAAAACGCTCTTGGCCGGTTTTTTTATATTGGAATTAACTAAAGGAGACTTAAGTTTTAACAGTGATTGAATACCATTGTTAAAACGTTTTATTGTGATATAATGATGAAAAGTAAGACTACGATTTCGTAAAACTAAGTAGTCTCCAAAGTAAACAAAAATAACAACATAAACAACATACTGTTTTTTTTTTCAATAATGAACAAATCATTACTATAAATCTATTAGGCAACTATAATGTTAAAAGTTTTTTTTTAAACATCTCTAACTTACTTTTAAATTTACACAAAACATAAAAGAAATTTAACTAAACATTTAAATCAAAACCATGCTAATCTAGCTCCCATAAATCACATTACAGTCACAAGACACAATCCTACATCCACTACCTAACGCTAATTCGTATAGAAAACAGGTTCTATATGCGCAGGCGCCGACCGGCCGTATCTTGGGCCGGCTAACGGACCCGGCCACTCACCCGGCTACCGCGGTACGCGGCTACGCGTACTCCACGTGGTTACTACCGAAAAAAGGTTCGATACTTTTTTATTGCTGCAATCACTAGGGCGTGGGTGAATAGCTGTCAGTTTGACAGCTGGATAGATTTGTCAAAGAACTAAACGTCATCATACTTTTGGGTTTATGTCGGGTATTTGAATCTACCTGACAATAGGATGTCATAAAAGTGTCTTTAGTAAGGCTGTCTGTAAAATAAAACATACGAATAAATAAATGGACATATTGACTATGTGCGAAGTGAGTGGTGGGGAACGGCAAATCGATCGTAGCGCACGACGTGGCAGAAATGTGAATTAATTCTGGGCTGTCATGTGTCAAATTGCTTTATTTTCATAACTTCCTTTATAATTTTAAGGAAAAACGTAAAAAATTGCGATATGGGTCATAGTACATGCTGTGTCGTAAATTGTAAAAACAATGAGAAAAACAGTTCGTGCAAGTTTTATTCGTTTCCAACATCAAAGTGGACATTACAGCAAAGACAAAAATGGATAGCTGCTGTGAATAGAAAAAAGTAGGTATGAAATTTAACCTAGTACACTGGTACGCTTATTGTTTTAGTGCTGATGGGTCCCCATGGCACCCAAAACGACATGATACAATATGCAGTGACCATTTTATTGGAGGCAAAAAGTCAGACGCAGAGGCGAGCCCTAGCTATATTCCAACAATATTCCCGTCAATATATCGGTGTAAGAAAATTGACCATTCTCAGGTCACTGCTAGATATAATCGTTTTATGAAACGAACATATCCGGATCAACAATTTATTGGAAAATACGAACAGAATCAGTTACCAATCGAAACAGTTACTAAAGTAAATGAAAGGGAATATACTATGATGGCCGATAAAGGATGCCAAGCAGATATTTATAATCAGTTCGAGTTGAAAGAAACAACATTTATTTGTAATAGGTACGTTCAAAATAATAACTGTGATGCTGAGATCCAATTAGAAATACCAACTACTTCTGACAAGTCCTGAATAGTTGTGGCCACTAGGGGCGCTGTCATCGCGCACACAACGAATAAAATAGTTGGAACTACAATTTAAGGGTGAATTTCAGCGATCAATTTGAACGTGATCACCGAACTCAAACCGGAGCACAGCTGTCCTTTCGTTATGGGCACGCTCAGCGCAACCTTGTCCATGTTTTTCTGTGCACCTTTTTTTTTATTTTTCTTTTGCTGCTGTGTTGTGTCTGTTTCGAATAAATATTTTTCTATTCTATTCTATTCTATTCTGTCAATATCATAATTGCTATTATATGGAATACTGACACACAGTTCGTGAACGCGTTCAGTTACAAATACATTGGTATAATCTTAAACGATCGTTTAGTACACATATCTCATATATTTTGATATTTTTGTACCACACGCCTACACGTGGTTACTTTTACGACCAGCAGTTTAAAACAACGAACCGAGTTTATTTGTTTTATGTCATAACATCCTGAGCTCGGATCCCTAATGAATCGTCCCACTCGGGTAAGTTTGAAAAAAACATGTAATGTGTGTACTAGTTACTAGGGAGTTTTATGTCTGTCCTGAGGGCCTAGTAGAAGTTTTGAATACTGACATTACCTATTTCCTTACTACTTCTTTGTTTTTTTTTACATTTAAGTTTGTTTTTTAGGGTTCCGTAGTCAACTAGGAACCCTTATAGTTTCGCCATGCCTGTCTGTCCGTCCGTCCGTCCGTCCGTCCTCGCTTAATCTCTGTGACCGTTAGCACTAGAAAGCTGAAATTTGGTACCAATATGTATATCAATCACGCTTACAAAGTGGTAAAATAAAAATTGGAAAAAAATGTTTTATTAGGGTAGCCACCCTATATGTAAAGTGGGAAGTGTTTTTTTTTTTATTTCAACCTTAACGTGTGATATATTGTTGGAAAGGTATTTAAAAATGAATAGGGGTTTACGAAAATAATTTTTTGATATTGTCAATAATTTCGGAAATAATCGCTCCAAAAGTAAACAATGTGTCCCCCCCCTCTAACTTTTGAACCATAAGTTTAGAAAATATGAAAAAAATCTGAAAAGTAGAACTTTATAAGGACTTTCTATGAAAATTATTTTGAACTTAATTGACACAACAGTTTTTGTACAAAAAAGACAATAAGTTTTACAAAATAATTTCTGGACTAAGTTTGTAGTATAATCGTATATGCAAGCATTTTTTTAACTTCGTTTACATATTTTATTATCCTGAACGTATCTTTTTACAAACAAAAAAAAGAATTATTGAAATCGGTTCTCGCAATCCAAAATTATTAAAAAAAAGTATTAATTAGGAAATACAATTCTCTAGTGTTCAACGTCAAACAAATAATAAAGTCATAAGTGGGAACACTTATTGTGACGGACGGGAAACTACGGAACCCTACACTGAGCGTGGCCCGACACGCTCTTGGCCGGTTTTTATGTTGTGTGCACTTGAGTAGCTCGTGGATAGATAATAGCAGCCGCTGGGGTCAATCATTAGGTAACGCTGCGCTTGTCTATGTTGGTCTGTGGATGGGTGACCACCCGTTACATAATGAGTTTCCTCTATACATCGGATTTAAGATCATTGACAGTCGTTACAAATAGTCAGTGTACCGAAGTCAGACGACCAGTCTTACGAAAAGGTTGCGGGGGGAAGGTTAGTATTACCTGGAACTAATTGGGTTGAGAAGGTCAGATAGGCAGTAGCTCCATGTCAAATACTGGTATTCAGCGGCATCCGGTTAGACTGGAAGCCGAACCCAATATAGTTGGGAAAAGCTAAGCAGATCTTTCTTTTTTCTACTCGAACGCGTTTAAATAAACTTCAGTTTTTAGGGTTCCGTAGTCAACTAGGAACCCTTATAGTTTCGCCATGTCTGTCTGTCCGTCCGTCCGTCCGTCCATCCGTCCTCGCTTAATCTCTGTGACCGTTAGCGCTAGAAAGCTGAAATTTGGTACCAATATGTATATTAATCATGCCGACAAAGTGGTAAAATAAAAATTTGAAAAAAAATGTTTTATTAGGGTAGCCACCCTATATGTAAAGTGGGAAGTGATTTTTTTTTAAATTTCATCCCTAACGTGTGATATATTGTTGGAAAGGTATTTTAAAATGAATAGGGGTTTACTAAGATCATTTTTTGAAAATGTCAATAATTTCGGAAATAATCGCTCCAAAAGTAAAAAAACAATGTGTCCCCCTCCCCTCTAACTTTTGAACCATAAGTTTAGAAAATATGAAAAAAATCAGAAAAGTAGAACTTTATAAGGACTTTCTATGAAAATCATTTTGAACTTGATTGACACCACAACAGTTTTTGTACAAAAAAGACAAAAAGTTGTACAAAATAATTTCTGGACTAAGTTTGTAGTATAATCGTAATGCAAGCTTTTTTTGTAACTTCGTTTACATATTTTATTATCCTGAACGTATCTTTTTTCAAACAATAAAAGAATTATTGAAATCGGTTCTCGCAATCCAAAATTACCACCGAAATTGCACGTCTTTGTATTAATTAGTAACCCAATTCCTCGAGAGATGGCGCTGTAGGTACTTATTACATTGGATCGGGTATTACCGAATTGTTCGGTTGGCCTCATAACTGGGAACACTTATTGTGACGGACGGGAAACTACGGAACCCTACACTGAGCGTGTCCCGACACGCTCTTGGCCGGTTTTTTTATGTGTGTGTTCAGCGAAAAATCGTTTCTTTGCAAAAAGCTTCGCACTAATTCGTATTAAAAATCCTGATGTTAGCTTATATGAAGCAGGATTTTCAGTCATTGGAAACTAAAGAAGATTCTTTGACAATAATGCTGGGATTGTCCTGGGACATTATGTATAGATAGATATATGAGTACTACTGTTTCCCATTTTTGACCCGAGATGGCCCAAATGGAAGTTAATGTCAATGAGTTTGTGTCGGATTGTTCGAAAGGGATACCGTGGCCCCAAAACAAAAAGGGCATGACTAAGAACATGGGTGGGTTTTAGCCACTAAAAGTCTGACACTCCCCCCGCACCGCTCAGAGCGGAGAAGTTACATGATGATTGCCCATCCGAAAGAAAGGCCCAGTGTCGGTCTGCGAATGTCCCTCCCATACGATGGGACACTTGATATCATGTCCTGCCTGTTCTAGGCACATTACAGGAGCTGATGGACGCTACTGAACACGCCATTTTGAATCAAATGCTGGATGGCTGAATTTAGATTGTAATCGACACGCTTTGCACAAGACCATATGACTGTCATCCTTCTTTGTATTAGGACGTGCCAGTTATGAGAGCAGTGGTGTTGAAATAAATCACACAAAGTGCCTATTTGGATTCGTACCCATGACCTAAGACACTTAAGTCGGGACTAGTACCTCTTCTATACTACTTAAATAAGTATAAAAGTCGGTCAAATGCGAGTCAGACTCGCGCGAAGAATGTTCTGTACAAACTAGCGACACAAAAGGCAATTTCTTTTGACTGCTTGTCTTAGATTGATTGCACAGCTCTAAGGGACCACAAATCATATGGTTTTGATTTCAACTTGATACTTCCCATACATTGGGTTGCGGGTTGTTCGAAAGAGATACCGTGACCCCGGAACATTAAGGGCAATAGAAGAAACATGGGTGGGTTTTAATCCGTACAATTCTGACACTCCCCCCGCACCACCCAGAGTGGGAGAAGGCATTTGATGATTTCCCAACCGCAAAACTAAATCACCGTTTCGCTCGGGACAGGGTGGTATTTTTTATATCGATAACGGGTCTTGACAGACGGAAAGACAAAAAAGTGATCCTATATAGCTTCCGTCTTTTTTCCATTTTGAAGTACGGAACCCTAAAAATAAATATATGGGTCAAGTACCTAACTACAGTGATACATAAGTGTTTTGTATCATGAATCATGGCTTTGAGAACGGCTGTCAAATACAAAAATACTGCTAACCATGCCGGTTTCCCGATATTTCCTTTGAGCAGCGGTTGGATTCCCGAAACGTCCCCACACACAGTTCCTCTGTATATTTCAGACAAACATTAGCTCGTGAATATTGGACAATATAGACACCAACATAGAACTGGGAATCGATTTAATCATTGATCACCACGCGAACAAAGCAATGGTGATCACAGCATATCAAAGAGCATTGTGGTCCGGAGCGAGGGGGATTGGGAGGCGGTCACCTCACCCAAAATATCCACAGGCCAAGTAATTATATCACAAGAAAAAATTACAAAACAAAAATCGGCTCGCAATCGCCGGAATATCATCATCTGCCTAGCCTTTTCCCAACTATGTTGGGGTCGGCTTCCTGTCTAACCGGATGCAGCTGAATATCAGTATTTTACATGGAGCGACTGCCTATCTGACCTCCACAACCCAGTTAATACTGGGTAATACGATACCCCTTGGTAAGACTGGTTGTCAGACTTTCGGAACACTGACTACCTGTAACGACTGTCAAAGATCTACAAATGACAGCCGGGACCAACGGCTTAACGTGCTTTCCGAGGCATACAAATAAAAACTGGCCAAAAGTGAGTCCGCGCTCCAACGGTTCCGTACAAAGCGACATAAACGGCCTTATCTTTTGACTGCGTAAACTTCGAGTTCGACAGTTGATTTTTTCACAGCTCCAAGGGCTCTAATTCAACTCGATACCTCCACCCGTTCCTGAGACAAAGGGTCTTAACAGACATACAACAACGTGATCCAATATGGGTTCTGGTTTTTCCCTTTGAGGTGCGGAACCCTAAACATACGCACACAGAACCTCCTCCTTTTTTTAAATCTATTAAAAAGTAGTTTTTCATTGGCCCAGAGTCTCGGGTCCCCACAAAAACAAAAACCAAGTTATAGCAAATAAATAACATTAAGATCGCGCCATATAGAGACGGTTCTTAGCGATAAAATGATAAAAAGTATTTTGTTGAATCACTTGTGATTCCTTTTTGTGGCCGGAATCTTTTTTTTATGAAACTTTATTATCATAATTACAACAGATCCGTAATTTTATGTTGAATTGAATTAATTTTAAGACACTGAGGAGTTATGATCAATTTTTATTAGGTACTTTGGTTAATGGAGGGGGCTATATTATTGTTGGGAGTTATTAATCCGCTTTGTTAAAACTGAGTGCTCGTGAGTATGGCTATATAATGTTTTTAAACTAATAACTTTTTAAGAATAAATATTGTGATGACATAATTGCGTATCGGTTAATCGGTGTAGGCCCAGAAGGAAATAGCATGATGAGCTAGACTTTGACAAAAAGGTTTGGGATAAATAGCAACCGACAGAAAAAAAATGGGAGTAATGGAGAAAAGGGGCTATTGAAAAAAAAAACGGTTACTGAAATTAAAAAGAATTCGACGACTAAAATATGCACTGAACTCATTACGTTTGAAGGCACGGTTGACGCTGTGGCTGAACGATTAGTTGCTACGCTGCGTGAGGTGCGTTCGATCCCCGGACGGAACAAACATTTGTATGATCTGCAAGTCGTTGTTCCGGACCTGGTGGTGTCTATGTAACTTAAATGTTTGTAAACGCGCCTAGGAAATTCCAAGTGAGGGATAAAGTTTTTATTAATCGTTTTGTACTGCGCCAAAAACCAGAATTTATTTTCGACCATATTTTAACTCTTACCTCTTGCTGTTTCTTTATTCAAACAATCTGATAATATGCAGTTGTATTTACCTGAAACAAGATAATTGTCATTGTTAATAAATACTGTAACAAGTTCTTGTGCGACAAAAACGACTGGAGACCTGATAAGTGATAATTCATCTCCTTCTGAGGAGGTGGCCGGGCGTTTAGAACCTAGTACCCTAATACTAGCCTAGTGACCTAGTATAAAACCTTAAACCAACCCAGCCGCCGCAGGGGACGCCCCGGGCGTTGGGCACTGCGCGACGACTCCCGGCTACCGTAGATGCGGGCCTGTGGACGGTGAGCAATGGGTAGCTCACCGTCCGTCCGTCTATTGACGACAGGCCTTGTCGACGGCGCGTTATTGTTCCAGGCACACCTCAAAGAGATGTCAGCAAAGCAGAGGGGTCTGCCAGGGCCATCGCCTAACGGTGTTGCGGGTGTTCGAAAGAGATACCGTGACCCCGAAACAAAGAGCAACAAAAGGAACATGGGTGGGAAAAAAAGACCTGACAATTTGACCAAAGGCCGAGCTCTGTATACGTTAACGGCCATGTACTTTGACTAAAAAGTTCAACTTTTTTTAATATTCTTTTCATTGACACGTAATCCCGTCTTAGTCCTTAACTTGTATAGTTGTGCGACAATAACAGGAGCTTTTGATGGCATGGTTAGCGCAATCTCTGATCGGCTGCTGTGCTGTGTCTCGCGGATTCTAACCCGCACAATATTTGTTTGACCTACAGATAATTGTTTCAGGTCTGGCTGTTCGTGTATGTGAGTTTACATGTCTGTAAACGCACCCACGATACAGGAGGAATTCCTAGTGTGGGGCAACGTTGTTTTTAAAAAAAGAGAAAGAGAGAGAATTACTTGTGTCCCCAAAGTTAGTACTAAGTAACATTAATAGATTGCCATATTACAACCAGGTATTCTTTTAACTCGTTTTAAAATTTTAAATCATCCAATAAGTGTTGTAATAGACATGAAACTCTTTCGATCAGTCTCAGATTGGCACAGCTCATGTAATACATCTCACAAGAACTTAACAAATAAACAGGAAATATCAGTAGATAACTTAATGAAATTTAAAAATCATCTAAAAAACCTAACTTTTCGACGAGTATACGAAGCTAAAGACGCAAATGAATCCTACGAAAATTTTATAGATGACTTTATATTGCTATATAAATTGTGTTTCCCAGAAAAAATAGTAACCATTTATACTTGTAAAAAAACCAAATGGATTTCGAATGGGATAAAAATATGTAGCAGAAAACAGAGGCAGCTACTTTGGACATATAGGCATAATCCGAACACAAAAAATAGACTTGCTTTTAAAAAGTATTCCAAGCTTTATAGAAGAATAGTTAATCTAACCCAGAAGGCCCAAAACAACCACTTTATAAAGACGTCTCAAAATAAATCTAAAGCTGCTTGGCAAGTTATTAACAAATCCAAAGTATGTCTGCCACAAGAACCAATATTGACCATACAAAATGATAAATCAACTCTTACACATCCCCTTGACATTGCGAATGAATTCAATAAATATTTTATAGAGATTATAGAAAATAATTCAAAAACAAACCTTAATAATACCCCATTGACAAATTCGTGTAGAAATGTTATTGAAAACTCAACTTCGCAGTCTCTATTTATGCTACCAGTTTCAGATACTGACATTATAAAAGTGATAAGTAGCTTAAAAAATACTAGTACAGTAGGATACGACGGTATTTCAACTAGAGTAATAAAAGATGTTAAGGAGGTCATAGCGACACCGTTATCGCACATAATTAATCTTTGCATTTCCGATGGTATATTCCCTACTAGTCTCAAGAAGGTAGTTATTAAACCCATTTACAAAAATAATGACAAGACTGATGTTAAAAATTACAGGCCTATTGCAAAAATACCAGTTTTTGCAAAAGTTATTGAAAAAATAATATATAATTCCATTTACACGTATTTCGAGAAGTTTCAGTTATTTTGCAATGAACAAAAAGGATTCAGGAAAAATACTAATATTAATATGGCACTATTTGACCTGCTATCAAGTATAATGACTTCAGTGGATAAAAAAAATCCTGTGTGCTCGATCTTCACGGATATGTCAAAAGCTTTTGACTTTGTAGATCATCAGATCTTGCTGCAAAAGTTACACGGGTACGGCATTCGAGGAAACATTCATAAACTCCTAGAATCATACCTAAGTGATAGGACACAGTGTACTGAGATTTCCAGAATTTGCCCTATAAGCAAATTAGAAACTACATATGTCTCTGAAGCGAGATCCGTGAGGTATGGTGTGCCTCAGGGCACTGTACTCGGGCCCCCACTTTTCTTAATATATATCAATGATCTCCCAAGAAATTTGAGAAACAAAATGGTACTTTTTGCAGATGACAGTACGGCTATCATAGAATGCACTGATCCAAACGAATATCGAAATGAGATCAATAACTCGCTAAATAACATCATTAATTGGCTAAATAATAATAATCTTGTGATCAATTTGAATAAAACTAAAATTATACAGTTTCATCAACGACGTGAGAATCCACCACTTAATATTACCTACGATGAATGTAAAATAGAAGAAGTGACGAATGCAAAATTCTTAGGCATAACTGTAGACCATAAGTTGACTTGGAAACCTCACCTGGAAGTGGTTTGTAAACGACTGAGTAAATCTGCATATCTATTGTTTCAATTATCTAAGAGAGTTAATTCTGAGACACTGTTAACAGCCTATCATGGACTTGTAGTCTCTATTCTCCGTTATGGTGTTGTTTTCTGGGGGCAATCAACTAATAGGGAACTGATATTTAGGATGCAAAGAAGATGTGTAAGATCCATGTGTAATTTAAAGTCAACAGATAGTTGCGTTCCCTATTTCAAGAAATTAAAAATATTAACGTTACCAGCTATATATATATTAGAAACTGCATTATTTATAAAATCAAATCCACATTTATTTACAAAATTTTCAACAATTAAGAAGACCCCCATTCGGAGTCAATATGAAAATCAACTATGTACGTTGAAATGTAATACTGCGTTAATGAAAAAGAGCTTTTTTGGTGTTGCACCAAAAATTTTTAATAAAATACCTGATGCTATAAAATGTATGCCATTAAAGAAGTTCAAAAAGTGTCTTCACAAGTTATTAGTTGAGAAATGTTATTATACCTTGGATGACTATTTTAATGATAATACTATTTGATTAAATTCTGTAATTTTATAATTTTATATTATTAATGTTGACTTGGATGACTATTTTAATTTTTGATGACTATTTGATTAAATTCTGTAATTTTATTAATTCATATTATTAATGTAACGGACGAATAATTTCTCGCATGATCTTTTGTTATGATCTTCTTCTGTGTGTTTTTTGTTTTTCTTTCTTGTAGTGGACATTATTAAATTGATTATGTTAATGTATTTGTATAAAATTGATAGAAAATTTTGTTAACTTTGATGAACCTGACTTCAATATTTGTATGTCAACAATGACAAAGCATAGTGCAACCGTTATCTATTTAAGACCTTGACATGTATGATTAATGTATATATGTTCTTCACCTATGTTTCACAAATAAATAAAAAAAAAAAAAAAAAAAAAAAAAAAAAAAATAAATAGCTGGCTTTTGTGAATTAAGATAACAAAATATCGAAATATAAAGTTACATGCCGACAAAATCCCTTAGAGACAAAACGACGGACAGACTTCAGTGGCATTGGGGAAACCACAGGGTTGGCAGACTTGCTATAAATGAAGAACAAAGAAAATCGTGAATGGAAGGATCACTAAAAACAAGCTATATACTTATTTTAACAAAAACACAGCATTTGACTTTAAACAGCGTTATAAAATGAATGACTGAAATACTAACTCAAGAAGCAAGTAAACATAATCATTAAAATAACACAATTGACAAAGGAAGTATCAATAACGGAGAAGTCGTTTCCTGAATAGGACATGACATTTCCATAGCACAGGAACCGGTAACTAAACAAGTACCGCGAGAAAGATCTGCTAATCGAGTACAGTTTCACGCGAGAAATCGAATGGAATCGCAAGGAAAGTTGTAAGCTCATAAGCTTTTAAAACAATTTGCTTGAAACGTAATGAACCAGCTCACAAAACTTGGCACAGCGGCATTCTGATAACTTCCCTCACACAAATATGAATGCTTGACGAATCAATATTTCAAAGAACAATTGAAACTCCCAGAAGTCGCAACTTGTTCGCGCCAGCCCTCGCCGTGTTGTTCCCGCGTCGCGATTGCAGCAATATTACTTATGAAATAAAAGAGGTTGGGAGCTCCTTTCGAATTGCAAATTTCCGCGTAACTTATGTGCCTCCTCGAACCTCCATTAGCAAATTACTGCTGTCTTCCGCAAAGCTTTGCGTAACACCAACAATATGTCTAGAATTAACTGAAGCTGTATATCATTACAAATCACTTTCCTAACTTATGGTAATAGACGGAACGAGACCGGTGGGCATCAATCTTGATTTTTTATTCGCCATTCCTCTTTCGGGAGCCGGGCAGTTGGCGTCGCTGGTAATTTTACGATCTCCAGTAATTTTCATTATATGATGTTATAACCGGTGTCATTCACCTCGTTCAGTACTACAGTACTCAACACTTGAGATAATTTTATCTTTATTTTTTTCCAAAGGTCCTCTGTGGTTTGCCGTCAGCCTCTTCGATAAAATGACGGCTAATAAAATAATGTCATTACGCATTCTTACGACTTTTTGTTTGGGGTTTTTGCTACGCACATAATTTTGGATGAGTGATGTGGAATTGTGGGACGTAGATTTATTGTGGGGCCGGGTGTTAGCGCATAATACCCGTAAGAATTAGTTTGTACAAGGGTCCGTAAGTCAGGGTGAATGTATAGCGTCACCGGCCCCCTCGAGACGCTACAACAATCTTCTTAAATCGTTGTTGAAAATTCAATGACATTCGCCCGAGGCGAAGACTTGCGATATCTTTTTACGAGTCACAAAAAAATGGCAGAAACTTTTTATCGGATCCAATTTTGTTCAGTAACTATGCCGGGTGGATTCGTGATAAGCTTTTTTATAACAAGGGTGAGTTTCTCAACAGTGGAGTGATGCGTCGAATGGTGTGGTGCGTCCATCTCGCGACGCATGAGACGCCAATCACAGATGGAGATCCGATGATAAAGTGCCCTAGATGATGAGTATAACCATTCAAAGCACCTTGTCATAAAGTTGATGTCAGCCCTTGGTGTACGTCTAGAAAGTTTCTCTGTTAGAGCCTGTAAAACGTGTCGATTGTTTAGCGAGCCAATCTGAGGCTGAAATATCTCGATATAAGCGCCAGATATCTTACACTCTTGCGACTCGCGACAATTCCATCTGCCGCTATATGAAAATGTACAAATATGTCAGTCAACAGAGCGTCGCGCGTCGTATCAATAAGTTGTATTTTCTCGATATCTTTGGCGGCGATATTTTTCTTAGACGTTCGTTATTTTATTTCTACTTGGTACTAAAATTTTGTTTTGCAAAAAGACGCGATAACGAAGTTATTCTTGCCATCTGAGTTTATGTTTCCAATCCAGAGTATTGTGGGTTTACTTTTTGCTTTGTGTTCGTCTTCAATCAAAACTGATCGTTCTGGGGCGGATAATGTGCTACTTAAAGAGGTTTGTGTAAAGTACCTAGGTATCTGCAGGTTTAGGTTTTGCTGGTCAGTGATGATATTTAGAAAGGGAAAGAGAACTTGAGTTCTCTCAACTGACGTGCGAATATGACCAGATGAAGACTAAATTAAAAGGAGTACCTAACCTAAGGGTGCAGTAGCTGCCGGGGTTGCGGGTTGTTCGAAAGAGATACCGCGGCCCCGGAACGTAAAGGGCAGCAGAAAGAACACGGGTGGGTTTTAGTCAGTAGAAGTCTGACATGTACATAAAGTCAAGTCATATTATGTCAAATCAGATTTATAACCTTTGTGAGAGCTGGAGTCTATAATGGGTTCGGGACCTGTATGACAGATCTCCAAAATAATAAATTTATGATTAATATAATTAACATTTCCTGTCACATTGCACCTACTATGTCTTTGTCTCTGCATCACCCTAAGGTTGACTGGTAGAAAATGCCCAAGGCATTAAGTCCGCCTTTGTACAATGTTTTTGTTACTTGTGCATGAAGTTTTAATAAATAAATATATAACTTCCCCCGCTCCGGGGAACTTATTTGATAGTTTCCCACCCGAAAAAATAGGTACCGTAGCTTGTAGCGGGCTTGTGGAGGATGAGCAATGGGTAGCTCACCGTCCGTCCGTCTAGTGATGACAGGCCGTGTCTATGGCGCGTTCGTGGTCTACGCGCGCCTTAAAGAGATGTCAGCAAAGCAGAGGGGTCTGGATCATTGGTTGTTCGAAAGCTATACCGTGGTCTCGGAACAAAGGGCTAGAGACGGAATGTGGGAAGGTTTTAGCAAGTAAAAGTCTACATTATTTACAAGTTTAACCTTTTGAACTCCAGAGCCACTCATTGTGGATCGGTTGACGGCACGGTTGGCGCAGTGGCTGAGCGATTGACTGCTGTGCTGCGTGTCGCCGGTTCGATTCCCGCGCGGAACAAATATTTGTATAGCCTACAGGTAGTTGTTTCGGGTCGGGCTTTTTGTGTATGTGAATTTAAATGTTTGTAAACGCACCCACGATACAGGAGATATTCCTAGTGTGAGGCAATGTTTTTCTAAAGAAAAAAAAAGGAGTATAATATCAATATAAACTTTTTAATAACATGTTTGTGACCGTTAAGGCCAAGTTCAAATAAGGCGGTGTTTGTCAGTCTGTTCACAACTAACTTTATTGACATTAAAAATTTAAAAGACTAGTTTTATTAAAACCATCAACGGTTTAAGGCGGAGTTGAAGGTTAAGTTTACGGTTCAAGTTCATGATTTTTCCAAGTTAACGTGGAATTATTGTTTTAAGGAATACCGATATCTGTTGATGGAATTATTTATGAGTTGCGTCGTACAACTGGATGCGACCCGACTGACGCAGAACCGTTTTGCAAAACTCAAGAGGTCCGAAATGGCTGTTTTAGCAGAAATATAATAGGAATAGCTGTGCCCAGCGGTTTCACCCGCTGAGGTTTAGGGGTATGAAAAATAGATGTTAGCCGATTCTCAGACCTACCCAATATGTACCCAAAATTTCATAAGAATTGGTCGAGCCGTTTCGGAGGAGTACGCTAACTAACATTGTAAAACGGAAATTTTATATATTAGATTAGAGAAAAATATGAATTACGTTAAAATTCTTAAAATGAACACAGACGTAATTACTGTAATTAGCAATATTGTGAAATGTCACTTTGTAACCAGTTTAGAACCCCTCGTTTATTAAATTAAACTCAGTTATTTTAAGAAACCCCTAGTTTATTTTAAGAAATTACAGTAAGGTTTGACTGTTAATATGTTTATTTTTTTATGATAACCTTCATTGCCGTTTGGTCTTGTGGTCGCAAGCGCGTCTGATAAGTTATGCGGTTCTAGGTTCAATTCTTGAATCAAGTAGTGGTTTTTTTTAAAGGATTAGTAGCAGCCACAGAGTCTGGATTTGTGCCCTGTTGATGGCAATAGGCTCGCCCCTTATTCCATGGAACTATTATATGAAAAAAGGCGAAATGTTTGAGTCAAACTATGTTTTTATGAGCACTGAAATTTGGATAATTGAAGAATAGTTTGAATTTACCTAAGTCTTGCTAAAATAAATACGTAAAATGTGCTCATTAAAAGCATAATTTTAATAGTAATTAGTAAGCATAAAAGGCAGTTAATAAATTTTTAAACGGCATTGACCACTTAATTTGCAAAACGTGCCTGAGACGCCACCCACAACTTAAGTTGTCTAATTTATAATAAAGTAAATAACTGCCTAACACATAAAAACCGGGCAAGTGCGAGTCAGGGTACGCACATCGGTGGTTCCGTACAAACTTGTGACATAAACGGCCATAACTTTTGACTGCGTAGACTCAGGGATATGATTATTCTACATTCAAGGGACCACAGACTTGAGTATATGGTTTTAATGTCAACCCGAGTTTTAATGGCCTTAAAAGACAGACAGACATACAGACAGAGGGACAACAATGTGATTAGATTTTATTAGAAATAAGCATTACTTTAGTACCTATTTTCTGTTCCTGTTTTTTTTTTACTGTAATCATTCACGACGGTACATCATCCTTCACAAAACCATTATAACCTAATTTCTCTACTACGGATCGCACACCGTACTACCGTAGAGATCAGGTTTTAATAGATGACCTGGCGTCGTATGTACATAAGTTGTTAAATTAAATTAAAATGATCCAGTAAGGATTCCCTTTTTTCATTTTGAGTTACGGAACCGTAAAAATTACTAAACTTGGTTGGCATCGAGAGTGAAGTAACGTAAAAAGGCGTGGGCGTGCTAAAAGTTAACTCTTGTCAAACGAGTATGATAATAGGTGATCATGTTACGAATCTTACCACGTTTACTGGTACTTAATTTCTTCGCGTGGCTAACACCGATAAAGGGTGATAAAGATGTCATACGACGCCACAACTCCTATATCAAAAAATGTGTATGAATACTCGTTACACATTTAAAAAAAAACATAAACAAACCAAACCTTCCCGCGCCCACCGCGGTCTAATTAACCCACTAGGGAAAAAAATCAAGGTACAAAAAAGTAACATTGTTTCAATACATCGACACGAAATACTTTTCATATTTCGACTTTTCAACGTTGCCAGCCGCAAGTGTGAGAAGGGGTATACCCGCGGGGCGTCGAAAATTAAATGCGGTGGAGGAGGTGAATGGCAAACGAGGCTGATGCAGGATGGGCGGTTTTCTCATGTACTGTTTGGACGCAGGGCTGTGGGTACAACACTAGTATAGCTTTGTTTTCGGTTGGGAAGTCAACAAATGACTTCTCCTACTCTGGGCGGAGTGGAAGGGAGTATAAGACTTGCTCTAACTAAATCCCATCCATGTTCCTTCTTTTGCCTTTTGTGTTCCATGGTCGCAGTAAGTCTCCTCACAATCCGCAACCCTATAAGCTGTATATATATGTCATCTTATTTAGTTTTTACTGGATCCGTGTCTAGTATACACGACGACCAATGAAGCTATGCAAAACCAGTTTATGCGGATCTCTCATTGTACGGGATATCGGTACAATGTGAGGATTTGCTATACTGGAAATGTATAGCTTTAAGTGTCGCCATCCTTGTACTATGGTTGTAATTGGTATAAATGCGTTATAAGCCATAAGTTGACACTTGACTGGTAAGGAATGTCTGAGAATATACACGAATTTTAAATTCTTCCATCAATGTTGACTTCAAAATCACAGTGTATTTTTTTAAATTATATGATTTCAGTTACCTATTTTCGAAATCTATATATTTTTTATTTACTCTATATTAAGCTATACCAGCACTAAGTCCTTGTACCTGCCAGTACCCACACAATGGACACCTTTAAACTGGTGCAAAAAATATATTATGCAAATTGAGATTTATACCGCGGGGGAGTTCCGGACAGAAAGTATCTGTGTTATCTTTATCTATATAAAGAGATTGCTTGTTTTTCTCCTACATAATCCCGGGAATTACTTCGCGTATTTTTTCTTTTTTTTTTTGTAAGACAATATAGAGGTTGAAGCAGCTGTCAGAATTTGCGATCTGAACTTTGTACACCTGACACCTATTTATTTTGCGTGAGAGCATCGACCTTACAGGCTTAGAAATAGGTACGTAAACTAGTTTTTTTCCTGTTTCACTTACTTAATATTCGTAAAATCATAAAAGACAAAATATTCATGTTAAAATTCAATCCATTAATAAGTTTATCATTGTTTTCTATAAAAGGAATACCGAACAAAAATAACCCATTAATAAAAAGGGCCGCACGATCCGGCTCGTATAAACTAAAGAAAAATAGTTAACCCCCAGAATGCGAGCGAGGGACAAAATTACCCATCCCAAAAGTATTTGCAGACGGCTTAATAAGAGGCGCGTAATTATCCGCAAATCCTCCGTCGGCAAGAGCCCATATCCGTAAAGGACTTGAGCAAACTCAGTTTGGGTACCGCCAGTAATAACTTTTTGCGAAGTATGCTAACCTAACCCAACATGGAAGGAGAGTTTCTCTGTACATAATATTGAAAGCATCGTATATCTGTCGATACGTTTACATTTCCGCTTGGTAACTGTAAAATCATTCGGATTTATCGCAGCATTTGTATTCATGTGTAACTTAAAGCTTTACGCTCTTGTATATCTGGTAAGACAGCTTTTGAATAGGAAACCTAATAAAACGGAAGTACGCTCGACGTGAAACAGTTTTCATTTGCTATTAAAACATTTTCTCAAATTAATACTTGTACCACAAAGTGGAAAGTATGCGAGCAACAGATGTAGTTCCGTCACTTTTATAACTTCAAAGTTGCTTAGGACGCTTGAGAAGGAACTTGTACACTGTCTAAAAAAAAATAAAGACCTTTTAAAGGAATTTCCTCATACACAGTGAAATCTAATAAAGTGTAACTGTCCTCAACTTGGTAAGTTCACCACATAAGACACGATTGCCACTAAATTATGAATCATATAAACACGAGAACTTGAAACTTGCGAGTTATTACGTAGTTCATATCAAAATTTTAAATTGAACTATAAACTTACTTAATTCAACCAGGGTTGGGAAGGGGTGAGCTATATTTTGGAACGTAAATGTGGCATTAAGCAGTGGTGCGACTGAGAAGGACGATGTGAGAAGTCTAGCAGTGACGTAAATTGCTACAGCGTCGGAGATGATTCGTGGAGACATTTTTATTTTGCATTGCGCAACCTTCCTGCGTACTTGTGACTTTCTTTATGAGCTTAATCTGAAGACACGTTGTGTAACTTGTGTAATCTCTTCTTGCACATTACAAACGCGCTCCAAATTGAATGCCTCATAAGGTTTGTAATGTTCATTATTTTTCTATTGTATCATTCAACAAAGTATGTACATCACTTGTTCGCGTGTCACGCAGAAATTAATAAAAATGCTCAATTGGATTTTCATTGAAATCAGCTGAGTATTTAGCTGAAAATATGGGCTATTTCGTGGTTAATGGGGTCTATTAACCGTTTATACTCGTTTAACTAGTATAGGTATTTTACGAGACTACTGTAGAGGGTTACGTGAAAATATAGCGACACAGCCACACATTGAACCCTCTAGCTAGTGTATACAGTGCAAGGGAGAACATCACGGGCGTCGATCAGTGAGCAAACACGCTACCGCGTCCGCCACACGCTCCGCTCGCCACAAATTGAATCGTGACGTAATATTTAACGTAGACATTTTGCGCTACCCTCCTCGCCTCGAAATTACACGACACAGCCTTTCCCGGGAATAACTTATCATATAGCTCGTTTAACTCAGCCATCAATAAGTCATCGTCGAATAATTTTATTTTGATGTCGACTAGAACCCGGCTACCGTGTAATTCATTTCCGTAAAGTTAAGTCATGTAGATAAATTTATATCGAAATACAAGCTGACGGTATCGTTTCGTAATATTAGGAATATTTGTTTTTAAATTACGCTACGGTAAAGATTTGGGTCGGTGTAAACAACGAGGTCTGTTTACGTATTTTCTCGTCTTTCAACGACACTTTGTAGCGTTGACAGTAGCTACATACTGTGAGATATTTCTATAAATACACGCAGCGTTTATTTAATGAATACTTCAAATGCATCAATTTGATTTCGTTCAGTTTGCTCATTATTTTCAAATAAAAGTCATACACACATCAATCAGAGTATCATCTCAAGTGCGATAATGCGTTAACACACAAAACTCAGTTTAACACACGCGTCGCGCGTCGTATGCACGTAGGTGAGGGGAGACTCTTGTAAAATGGGCCGAGGCTCTTGTGGCGGCACTCGTCGTGTTTGCGCGACTCACTCGCAGTGTCGGCGAGAACATATCGCTTCCCTGATATCGGTAAACAATTTACGCGTTTCCTATACAATACAAGCGGTGTGCACACATTCGGATGTATTTATGTATGTCGGGTACAAATCTTAGGAGGTGGGGTAAAATGTAACCCGCACGCCGTAAGAGGGTTACGTGTTGTTGATGTGTTGGTACATATTTTTGTGCACTATTTGACGAGTAGGTAAGTACTATTCTGAGTGGCTGAGTGAATGGTGGGTTGAGTGCCAAGTTTTTGGTGACACACTGGATTATTTTTACTTTTACTAGTCACTGTACTGTAGGTACTGAAATGTAGGTGAATCAAATTACGATGTTATGTTATGTAATTTTGTTACAAAGACGAGTTAAGGGCCAATTAGGTAAACGGGTCACCCTTTTATTTTATTAGTATTACGTTCACAACCGTTCTTTTTATGAAATTTAATTGTCAGTCTACGACATGATAATTTGACTACCAAAAGTCTCGAACGTGGAAAAATGGACGATGCATAAAGTATGTGAGGAATAAAGGATCGTAGGAGGTAGCTTTCTATGATTTTTGACTACCTTCGTAAGGAATGGGCGAGAGTTAAAGTAGGTATCTACCCAAAACTGTCAAAAACTTCAACATCCTTATTCGTGAAGACGGGAAAACAAGGAAACAAAGTAAATGTACCAAGTTCGACATTTCAGTGCAAATTTTCATGACAAGCAGCAACATATTGAGTAGTGGTAGATTAGTCATGTATCCGTCGGACTGCTATAGGTCTCGAGTTCGAACCCCAGTCACACGCCTCTGATTTTTAGGATTTATGTGTGTATTGTATAATTATCTCTTGCTTCGTTAAAGGAAAATACCGTGAGGAAACCAACATGTCTGAGAGATAAATCTCGACGACATGTTTAAACAACTCAGAAGCCTATATTCGGGATATAACTCTGACACTAGATTAGGCATCTAAACACACGAAAAAAAAGAAAGAAGACAAGTAACGCCACCTAGAACTGCACAATTAAAATCAAAATTCAAAAAATCCAGCCAGTATTCAACCCATAGAGTATAGAGCGGGGGCTGTCCGACCCAATCTACCGTGGAACGCTCGCCTGTCATATCGGAGCGCACACCAATTACTCAACACCTGCGGCCGAGCTTATTACCAACAGTTTTCGACACTTTAATCTCGTACTAACTTATTTATACAGGACATATTAACACCAAGAATAGGATTTCTGTCATAAGGTGTTATGTCAGCTCGTTGGACTGATGTACTCCTTTGGGGAATCTGCTCAACTTTTTAGTCTTTCTATTTTTTTTTTAATTTCGTGTACCAATTCCACGCGTCTGTTTAATTTGGAAATCTGATTTGGAAAATTATGCTCAACTTTTTAGTCCTTCTGTTTTTTTTTATAATTTCATGCACATATCCCATGCCTCCGGTATCTTGTTGAATGTTTTACTAGGTCACTCTTACAAAAGCTAAAGAGTTTATGCAGCATTGCGATAACATCAGTGTTAAACAAAATCCCCATCATTTGGTGATGATAGATGAAAATTAAGTTTATTCTAAACTAGCTTTGGCAAAGGCTTCGCCTGCGTTAAAACTATTTTAGAAATCGGATCAGTAGTTCCGTAATAACCGCTAACAAACAAACTCACAAACTTTACCTCTTTCTATAATATAGATAGACTTTATGAAATGCTTTGAGATCTTCACTTGTTATCAAGACTTTCACTGAGACTAAAGCAGATTCTCATTTCGCAGCAGATCAAATTACTACTAGTATTCGACGGCTTCTTTCAAAACTTTACACAAAGGCATTTAGCGAGGAAACAACCAGAACAAAGGAAAAATAAGACAGGAAAGTTGGAAAGCTTATTATTTTCAGGTAGATAAATAATAATCCTCAGCCTTTGAACCTAACATGAAATAGATCTATGATCGGGTCTCCGTGAAATTATTTGAGCTTGGTGCAAACCTACGGTCTTGTAGGCTTTGTTAGAAAATTACGACATACTTAGAGCGTCAATAACGTCTGAAATATAACCCCTAATAACAATGTTATTTGTAAAGCAAACATTTGTATTGATTACTGAAAGGAATGACAGAAAATATAGAAACTCAAGCAAGTTTAGTCGGAAATCTGCCTAAAAATAAGATAATAATATTTGTATAATGTCATCATTTTCCTGCCCTTGTCCGATTCTATTTGGGGTCGACGCAACACGTTTTCTTCTTCCTTCCTCTCGCTCTCCGTTCATCAACATTCAGATCCATCACTATTTTAGTCACATGTGCTTTTATAATGTAGGTACCCATACAAATTACAGGTTTAAAGAAAAACAAAACAACTACCGGCCAAGTGCGAGTCGGACTCACGCACCGAGGGTTACGTAATTGTGATATTAAAAGGCCATATCTTTTGACTGCGTAGACTTAGTTGATTTTTTCACAACTTCTAAGAACCACAGAGTTCATTCAGTACTTGGGTATCTCCACGCATTCTCAAGAAAAAGGGTCTTGACAGACAGCCAACAGAGAGACAGACGGCCAACAAAGTGATCTTATAAGAGTTCCGTTTATTTATTTGAGGCACGGAACCCTTAAAACAAACCATAAAAATCTAACAAAATAATCAACCATTAAAGGGCAAACGAGAACTTTCCAGAAGGTAGAAAACAAACCACGAACATTGTAACTATAATAAATCCCCCAAAGTCGATTAAAAGGGGAAATATCTCTCCGTCACAAAGAGGATTACCCTACAAGCTGTGACCCAAAATCTATTTAACTCATTACGTTATACCCAAAGTATTTTGTAGGGTCAGGTAATTGGACATAAGTAGTAACCACAATTCGTCAACCCTAACAATAATCAACTGAAACTATTGATTATAATTGAAACTTAAACGGGGTGAGAATTACCCTGGACCCTGGATTATGGTTATAGTAGCGAAATAGGATCGATTTACACATCTGAGGTTGGAACAAACAATATTAGCACTGTCCAAGTCTAGGTATTCTAGATATCTAAATAATTTAACACATAACCCCTTTTTTGCGGATGGGAAATCATCAAATAACTTCCTCCGCTCTGGTCGGAACAGGGGGGAGTGTCAGACTTGTACTGACTAAAACCCACCCATGTTTCTTTAATTGCCCTTTATGTTCCGGTGCCGCGGTATCTCTCAAGAACAACCCGCAACCCCGGCAGGAACACATCACCCCTGTAATTCAAGAAGAGCTAGGCAGAGGTGTGCTCACACATTTCGCCAGTTATGTTACACCTCAGCTAATAGGGGGCGAGATTATTGCCATTAACCGGGCACAAATTCAGACGGAAAAATACAATGACACTTCCCCCGACCTGGGAACCGAACCCAGAAGCTCTCGCTCAACAGTCACGCTTGCGACCACTTAACCAATGTGGCAGTCATTATATATTTATATTTGTTTATAATTTTGCTGTACGTGTGTATGTCACTAAATTCCTCCTAAACGGCTGGAACGATTTGTTTTTTTGTATGCCTTTAGGTGCGCCCTGAATGGTTGAGATTCACAAATCAGCCAAAAAAATAATAGCAGGACAGCGTCTGTCAGTCTAGTCTACAAATAAAAATAAACTTTCAACACTTCATACTTTCCTCAGAGTTATAAATCGTGAATACCTTGTTAATTACCACTCATTAACGGCCTAGATAGAATATGTCGCTAAAATTAGAATGATATAGCTAAGCTTGTTATGATGAATCAGTTCATAAAACTCAGGATAAATACTTCATCGTACACCATAAGAGTACTGGCCGAATACAATTTGAATAAAGAAATAAAAAAATGAAAACTAACCTTTTTAGACAGGAACGGAGATTAGGGAAAGTTGGATAGGAGAGCACTTTACGAATACTTCACTAAGATGGATGGGCTTCTCTCCAATGAGGTAGGTAACCTATTTCGACGATACAATTACAACCCCGTGATTGAAAGCTGTATCTCCTTCCAGCTTGCTAAGTCCCGGCCTAGATATAGACAAACATGTGTTCTAGACGTCTGGCTGCAAATGATACGGCACCCAATTTAAGAATATTTGCTGAAGTCATTCAACTCATAGACTGGAGTCTTGTTGATACTAAAAATAGAATGAAGTTATTAAATGTCTGTTTCAGTTAATTCTAAGATTGGTTTTAAAGATTGAAAATAATAATATTTTTTAAACCTTACTAATATTATAAAAGCGAAAGTGAGTTTATTTGTTTATTACGTCATCAGGCCCACATGGCTAATCCGATTTTGATGAATTTTGGAACAGAGATAGTTGGGACCCTGGAGACGGATATAGGCTAACTTTTTTTTTTTTTTAAAGTGAGAAATGATGATGAAAGAGGGAAGAAAAGGGAAAACTTAGGTTTGCTATTACAATAAATAAGGCGCTAGGGCAAAAACTACAGGTAGCAGGTACCTACAAATCAGGAAAGGGGAACCTGTGTTACCCCGAATTTAACGCGAGGTGAAAATTAAACTTCCATAATTTTCTACAAGGTCCAATATTGGGCTGAATACAAAACAAAGCTAAAATGTGCGCCGCATATCCATCGGCGTGGCAACTGGCGCATTTCGTCCATTTCGTCCAATAAAACGTATTTGCTGAAGGTGGTCGCGTTCGTACATTAATATCGTTCGGTTCAGCCTCGCCTGATTTACGAGCGCCACCGTTGAAAACTCCACCTTTAGTGGAAACACACTGTATTGCAGTTGGGGCGGGCCTGACTAGACTAGAAAGAGCTTAGGATGAAGAACGTATTACATTACTGCCTTCGCTGTACGATATACTGGCTTAGTTGCAAAATATAAGAATTTAGGATCGAAAAAAAAAATATTACAATGTGTCATTTTGATTTAACAAAGGAATTTAGATGTGTCACCCAATATTAAGTAAAACACAAAACGATAGCCATTTTCTGTAATATTTCACGATCAAAAGCATCCGGTAAGATTTAGAAATAGATTTAAATCCTAACCCGAATCTAGCCAATAAATAATACCTAGACACAATGAATTATCTTTTCACTAGACCTGCTTCCTTGCATTAACCACCGGCGACGAAAACATATATCAAAGCACTTTGTTCATAAATCAAATACTGCTATTTATCGCAACCGAAGACGCGCAACGTTTAGTTTAAAAAAAAAAACATCTTGGCAAACAATATGACAATGAGTCGGTAAAAAGAGCAGACGGTTTCAAATGAATTGGAATGAGTGTTATCAGAAGTAAGATGGGGCTTGTGTAACGTATTGTTAATATTTGTTAACATTTCGGCACGTGTATTATAATGAGGGACCAGGCATTTTCCTCAACGTGAGTTGGAATAAATGGCGCAACCAAAAAAAAAATCCATGAAACTCTCTTTGAAGAAAAAAAACGGCTAAGAGTGAGTCGGAGTCGCACACTAAGGGTTCAAACTTGCGATGAACGGCCATTTCTTTTGACTGCGTAGACTTAGAGGGTTGATTTCACACATTATTTTCAGAGCACAAAGGGAACACAGATTTGAGTATATGATTTTAATTTGATTTCGATACCTCTACGTGTTTGGAGATAAAGGATCGTGACAGACAGACAGGCAACAAAGTGATCAGGGTACAGAGCCGGTAGAGAGTTAGTATAAACAATTTTTGTCTGGCACTGATACGGAACCGCTTCGTTCCTAATAACCCGTATGTTTTCCAAGTTACACTTCTCACACGTGAAGTAGTAGGGAAGCAGCGAGATAAATTACTTAGTCCGGACATCTGAACACTGTACTTTTCCATGAGAACTTCTTCCCTACTGGATAATCGTGTCTGCGACGGTTGGAGAAGATTTCGATACAATTTTACATATTAAGCAGTTCTAATATAGAGTTAAACATGGCTCACGTAGAAATGTTGAAGAACTATTTGTGTAGAAACTAGGAATAACTAAGTCGGTCGGTATTAAAAACGATAGCTCGTTAGACTAGCGGACTGCCGCGACTGTAGAACAAATCAAATAAAAAAATTAGACCATTACAGGCACTTTTGAATGTCAAGAAACAAAATGAAGCTACAGGCCCGGTCACAAGGCATAATAACTTGTGAAAGTAAAAGAAACTCCATGGACACTCTTTTAAATGAGGTATTATATTATTACAAAATCGTATTTACATAATGAGGTTCTAGTTTTGATTCCCAGGTTGTGCAAAGTTTGCCATCAGAAATTTCTCAGTAGCTATAGAGGCTGAATTTGTGTACAATTGATGACAAATAGGCTCTTCCCCTATTTCTTTTTTCTTAAAAAGAACCCGTACTAGGAATTTCTTCCGTGGGTGCGTGTTTTTTGTTCCGTGAGGGAATCGAACCCGCGACATGCAGTGCAGCAGTCGACCGCTCAGCCACTGGTCCAACCGTGTCGTAAAATTACATGTGACTTAAACACAACTAGTATAATGTAGGAACTATTAGCCGTATAACACTTCTGCAGGAACCTTTAAAAATACTAGCAGTTGATATTATGTACGTGGCAATAACATATTGGATTTAGAGATGACAATGGCACATAAAGTATGAGTTGTCGACATCTTGACAGCCGGGAAACGTAATGGAAAAGGGAACAGCTCTATTGAACACAACGCTTCAGAATAAATTGGACTAGAACAGTTATTGTCTTCAAAAAATTAACTGCAAAGGGTCGTGTCCATGCTTGTGACAATTATGTGATAATAATTATGTTTAATATAAAATCGAGCGGTGGAAGTTAAAGTAAAAAAGGGCAGTAATGACCCTTTTTTACTTTAACTTCCACCGCTCGGGGCGGAGCGGGGATTATCAGATTTTTGACTGACTGAAACCTACCCACATATTCCTTTATGTTCCGGGGCCGGTGTTTCTTTCGAACAACCCGCAACCCCGGCACGCAGTGGCCCTGGCAGGCCCCTCCTCATTACTGCCTTTCATCTTCAAAAGTATTATCGGTGCTAAACATAGTCCAATTCTGCGTGTTTCGCTATAGCAACGACCAAATTAATCATTTATTGATTTCAAAAAAAAATTGTTTAAGTTAGCACAAATTCTCATCTACACAGCCAATTGGCAAATTCCACGGTATCCCGTAGAGTTTCGATTCGGTTGGAGTTAAACACAAACCTAACGTGTAGTAATTGCTTCTTATCGACTTTGCAGTCCAAAGACTTGCCCCAAAGGACCTCTGAACTATGCACACAGATAACATGACTTATACCAAAGCTACCAATTGATCTTCTTGCCCAAAGACGTCAAGTACACAACAGCTATCCAAGCTATCTACCCATCATCGTACAGCAATCAATTCACTATTCGTACATCGTACAGCTCGCTCGGTACCAACAGCCTTATAAGGGAACTGGCCTGTCCATCTTTGTCCATCTCGCGTATAACGAGACTTGAGACCCGAAGCCTTAGGACAGAATAGGACATTTCGTGCGGTTATTAAGTGTGTAGGTTTCTTTAGTTTGCAAGACGGGAGTTATAGGTGGTCCGTTATGCTGGCTGTTTGTTATGGTTAGATTTTATCGTGAAGTTGTGGCTTCTGTTTAGATTGTACGTTATAGTAAGTTTAAGTTTTGTTATGGCATTTTAAAGTCAGATTTTAAAAAGAAAAACCGCATAAAGAGAAGGCATTGAAAGAATCTTTTACCCAGCAGTGGAACATAAAACCTGGATAATTTAAACATAACATAACATCACGCGTGATCCCCGATGGGTCAAGCAGAAGTGTACCAATTGGGCAAAAACCCAGACTCCGTAGCTGCTACTGAGAAAAATGTCGGGTAAAATCCAATAACATTTTACCCGACCCCGGAATCGGACCCAGGACTTCAAGGTCAACACTAGATCAACGAGCCAATCAACAAAACCAATCATCTCTGCCTACTTCTAAATGACTGCTCAACCCTAAGAAAAAAGAAAAAAGTCGAGACAAAGATGAATGCAAAAAAAATGTTTTATAAATAAAACTTCGTTACCAACTTCCGACGGTTTTATTTGCAGAGGAATGAAACCTCCTCGCAACAATACCTTTTACTTAACAATCCAAGATGCAGTACAGCTCCTCCACTACTAAGTTAACGTTAGTCCCCCGACAAGGCGTATTTCTCAGCATCTCAACCTGACACCTCGTACCCGGCTCTTCCGCGCCCCGGTATTACGATACCAGCATTATTTTCGCTTATACGAAAACCTTTAAGTTCCATGCTGATCTTTGAGATGAAAAATGTATGTGTAATATCCGTTGGTGGGTTTATTTTTTATGATTTTCTTGTATAATAGGGTTTGTATTACGCGAAGATCAAGCGAAGTATGGCTAGAACCCTGACGTGACACTCGCGGGGATCAAGACAATTTTATAACCAGAATAAAGCATGGGATTTTAAAACAGAGACGAATATTTTATTCAGTATTTCGGAGCCTCGGGACAGGAAATAATATCCGTGGAAAAGTTGATTTAATTTCAACTATGACTCTGACAAAATATAGCTTATTTTCTTTGAAATTGTTAGGATCATACGGGAGAAACGGCAGCTCGGGGCGTTTCGCGGTAAATCCATTCTGGAAGATACCATCCACAATTCTAAATACAATATCACTGGTGAGCACATCCCACTGGCTCTGCATTTCTACAATATTTACCGGCGAACCATGCATCAATGTAACGTGCCTTCCTGGGTTCCGCATTACCTGCGAAGCGCACAACTTCCAAACAAAACACATTAAATTAAGCGAAATAACTCCGTTTAATATTTTAAAACAAAAGTTGCGCACATTATGCAGGGGGGGCATATTATGGAAGTCGATTGTTGTCATTGTGTCGAGTGGCTGTTCTTTGTTCGAGAGCGCGTCGTAGGCGCGAATTGCAGTAATGTAAACACGAATGCAAGCCTTTGAGAGGCCTTGGAGCGCCGAAGTGAACGGGCAAACAGTGCCGAACACAAGTGCGTTGCTGAATTTTTAATACATGCAACATATGCATAGGTAATCAAACAATATTTCGTGCATAATAAAATTTAGCTGTCTTCATGTTTCGGGTTAATTTCGTTTATAATTACATTATGCTATGCTGAAGTAGTTCATGACGGGAATATTAATTTTGTAATTAATACTGAAGCATCGAAACTTCGTTAAATTGAAATTTATTAAGGAATATTATGCTTATACATTGTAATTTGAGATTAATTATACATGATCTTTAAGCCGGAGAGGCTTAAAGATCATGTATAATTATTCTCAAATTTCACTTGGTAATAAATGTTATTAGTAATAAATTGTGACCACAACAACGTGTAACAGTTGATTAAAAAGAGGAGACTCGGGTTCAATTTAATATCGTGTATGCCCGGAATACTCCCCCACGTTAAAACAGCTTATCTGCACAATTCACTTGCACACGTCTCAACGATATCGATTGCTATAACTAGGACGAAACATTCCTTATCCTGCATTTGGAAAGAATAACCTACCGCACTAGGGTTGTTTCGACCCCACGTTAGCTAGTCCCTCTGGTTTCGAGGCCCGGAGGCCGGGGCCCGGGTGTAATGGTGCTTTGTGCGACGCGCAGGGCGCAGGGCCCCGTCCGATCGATACCGCTCACGTGCGAACCACGCGGCACAGGCAATTCTTTGTTCTGCCAACTTATCGGCAACACGACCCTTTATTAACTTCCGTACGATACTTCGCGTTTTTCGCGTGACAATATAATAGTCTAACAGTTTTTCAGGGTGTTAACGTTTGAACGTGTTTAATGTGGTACTTTCTTGTTGGAGGTTATTTAGAAGTTAGGTAATGCATCTGTAATAAATTAGGTAGCTTTGTGTAGAGTGACGGAATGGAGTAATATCCTTACTAATTATAAAAGCATAAATGAGTTTGTTTGTTACGTCTTTACGCCTAAATGGTCAAACCGATGTAGATGAATTTTCGTACAGAGATAGTTGGGACCCGGAGACGGGCATAGGCTAACGTGGCTGCTACTGAAAAATTCCTAATGGAAGAACATAGAATATTTTTTTTTTTCGATCATAAGGCGGGTTTAAGTTAGTGCTAGCCCAAAGTAACTATGCCACGCGGACGAAGTAGCGGGCGGAAGCTAGTAAGAACGTAATATCACGGCTGGACGCCGTGAAGGGTAAGGCAGACGTTTCAAGATTTCGCCAGTAATTTTTAAATACCATGCCTTAAAAGGGGCACAAATTCTGACACTGCTGAGAGAAATTTCTAGTATATAAACCCACACGTTGCCCACCAGGGAAACCAGAACAACCCAGAACTTCTTACCAGTAGTCTATTATAATACCACAAGATCAAGAAATCAATGGAGTCCTTAATTAATGTAAAGGAAGGGATCTCAATACACCCAGTTCTATATGCGGTCGCAAATTTGGGATACATTTGGTTTTGAAATAGAGGTGTGTCTTCAACATCTAAAGTATCCTCGCATTTGTATGCGTGTCGCATATGGCAGTTCTCTTGTAAGTTAAGCGTACCTCCCTACTGATCTTATTGCAGCGCTTCAAGCGTGAGTTTAAGGGACACACATCGGGGTTGCGGGTTGCTCGAAAGAGATACTGCGGCCCCAGAATATAGAGGGCAATTGAAGGAACATGGATGGGTTTTAGTCAGTAAAAATCTGACACTGCCGCTCTGCTCAGACAGGGGAAGTTTATTGATGATTTCCCATCCATAAAAAAGGGTGAGATACACAAGACGAAACCTATCTGACAAAATCACGTCGACTTTCTGCCACAGTTTTTCTCTGCATTGCCCAAAGGATGGTGGTTGAATACCATTGGCATTAAATCCGTCTCGGAACATCATAATTATCATCTAGTATAAATAAATTTGGGATAAGGGTAGGGAAAAGACGAAATTTAAAGTAAGTCATATCGAAATCCTGAATGGAAAACAGCACAGCTTCACTGACTCTCTCAAAAAGACTAAGTACAAATAGAATGCTGGATTACTTTTCTCTGAGAACAATGATTCTTCTTTCTTCCGAGCCACAAGATACAAGCGCTGCCTAGTTTGTAGCTCGCCGATAACGTAGATTCTATTTTTGTTTCTTTTGATGAATAAATTCATTACTTATTCTAAAATTGAAAAAAGAAATCTTTGAGATCACAGAGATATTTTATCAAAAGTAAGTAAACGCATTAACTGGTCATATTTCGCTAATGAATTAAATCTCTAAATATACAAGGTGTTCTATTTTGAGATGTTTTATTTTTGGAGCACTATGTATAAAGACTAAGTTCACGTGTTTCAGTTTAAGCACGTTTCGTAAGCATGACCTAAGTGAAATGCAACAAGTCTAGGATCTAATCTAGGATTATTTCAGTAAGTAGAGCTTTTCAGATATTACGTTGACAATATCTTCGTCAAGATAGAGTAGTTTTAGAGATCTTACTTTTAGGTTTACAGGAGGTCAGATAAGCAGTCGCTCTTTGAAAAATACTGATGTATAGCTGCATCCGGGCAGACTGGAAGCCGACCCCAACAGTGGTGGAAAAAAGCTAGGCAGATGAAAACTCTTAGGTTCAATATGGTCGAGCATTTTTTTAAGGCTTTTTGGTCTCATGTTAGTTTGATGTAATTTTATTTTTTGGAGTTCCGTACTTCATAAGGCAAATCGTAACCCCAATAGGATCACTTTATTGTCTGACTTTCTGTCAAGGCCATTTAACTCAGGAACGCGGGGATATAATAAGTTCAAATTAAAACCTTATACTCTCAAATCCGTGCTCAACCCTCTAAATCCGATAGTCCGACTCGCCCTTGGCCGGTTTTTTCTTCAATATTTAGTTTTTTTGTCCTGTGTTAAACATTCTTTCTTTGACTCAGCAATTCTCAATAAGTGACGTCACGTTTGATCTATTGTTTTAAGATAAGTCATTGTACATAAGCAATGCGATAACGATGTGGTACTGATAAGCTGTTACTTATTTTAATGGCACCATCCGCTTCTTGCTAGGATCGATGACGTCATAGCGTTGGATTTTTAGGTATTCCATAAGATCCGCTAATATCTCATTGATTATCTGTTTTTTGGTTCCGTACATCAATGGAAAAATGGAACCGTTTTTGGATCATTTTGTTGTCCGTCTGTCTGTCTAAACCCTTAATCTCGGAAACGCATGGAGGTATCGAATTGAGATTAAAACCATATACTCAGGTCCATGGTCCCTTTTTGTCGGAAATTAACCCTTTCAGTCTATACAATTCAAAGATATGGCTGTTTATATCGCAAGATTGCGAATTGGAGATTCTGTACCTATACCGAATTCACCCCTACCTCATAGACAGGACTTTTTGAAACCGCTGGACATTTTAGGAAATTACCTTGAACGCAAATAACAACCATTTTTGTTACAAAGGTTGATAGGCAGACGTATTCAAACGTATATGTAACGTTTTATTCAACGATGGCACCACGTGACTTTCGAATCATGATTGAAACCGCAAGCAGAGCACAACCTCTATTGATTGTAATTTTCTAAATTAACGCGAGCGAAGCTGAGGGCAATATTTAGTCCTATCCTACTTTTAAATGGATGTGTGTTTGTAACTCTTTCACGTCAAAACAGCTGAACGGATCTTGATGACATTTGGCACAGAGGCAAATAATAGTCTGGAATGATACATAGGATACTTTCTATATAAGCCGCGGGCGCCACATAGTAGTATATAATTCATTCAGGTAGTTCGGCAGTGGCGATTGGACAAAAAAAAACAGCAAAATTACAGCAGCTACAGAATATAAATGTGTCAGGGGCCAATACTACAAATTCACTCGATTCTGACATGAAACAGGCGTTCACAAAACGATTGTGAAATCGATTTAATTTAAAAAGTTAAAAGATTAAAAGTATTCTACTTCGATGATTGAGCAATTTGCGACATATTTTACGTTGGTCTCGCTGTTGTGTATATTTTCTGTTATTTGAGTTTTAAGCAAGGTTTTTGGGTTTTGCAGAATTAATTGGAACCTTCCATCGATGTTTTTAGTATTGATGTTTAGTTGGTATCTATGACCGGGTGACGGGGAACCGGATGGATGGAAAAATGAAGGAAAAAGGTGGAAAAATTACTAATTTTATAAATGCGAAAGTGAGTTTGTTTGTTACGTCTTCACGCCTAAATGGAAAAACCGATAAAAATGATTTTTTGTACAAAGATAGTTGGGACCCTGGAGACGAACATAGGCTGAAAGTGACAAAAGGGGGGGAAAGAGGGTTGAAAAGAGGAGAGAAAGATTTTTTTTTCGATCATCACGCGGATTAAGGTTAGCGTTAGCCCTTACGTAACTATGCAACGCGGACAAAGTCGAAGGCGGAAGCTAGTATGGAATAAATTACCATTTAGCTACCAGTTTTTAAGTTATCAACTAGCGGATGTTCCGGTAAAAAATAAGTCTCAAAAAGCCTTTCCTTTTCTCCTATGACAATATTGAAGGAGTAACTTTAGCTTTTGCAGATGGGCAGTTATTTCGCTACTAAGTTAAAAGCTAATAATCCACAACGGTAATACTGAAGTTTCAAAAAACTTAAATCAACGGATCGTACTACCTTTTATAAATACGAAACTTTGTGAAGATGTATGGATATTGGTGACTCTATTACACAAAAACGAAGTAAACTGTCCCTCGGGAACGCAGTACCAGGATAAACACTATTCTATGTGTTAATCCAGATCATAAACTATATGTGTGCGAAATTTCATCCATATCCGTCCAGACGTTTGCGCGTGAAGGAGCAATAAATATACTTACACAAATACAAGCTTTCGCCTTTATAACATTAGCGAGCTATTTTCTTCAACAACTTGAAAGAACTTACACACGATTATTATGAATAGTTAAAAAACTTTTTAGCAAAAAAATAAAACCGACTTCTAAAAAAAACTAAAAATTGGAAAATAACTTTATTTCCGGAAGTCGTTGGCTTTTGTTGGTTTCGTTGACTTTATTTGCCACCGACTTCCGGAAATAAAGTTATTTTCCAATTTTTAGTTTTTTTTAGAAGTCGGTTTTATTTTTTTGCTAAAAAGTTTTTATTTCAGCATTTTTAGTTATAGTATTATGATATAATACGCAAACACGGTTAAAATGTTTTTATTTTTAACTTTAGAAAAACTTGTATATAAGACGAGACGTCTTAAATACAAGTTTTAGCTCCTCATCACGCTATAGTATTAAATACTAAGTATCTATATTATGCTTTAGTATAAAACCAATTCAGAAATCATATGCATCATCCCCTAGGGGATACAGCTGATATTTGATCTGATGATTATGTTTCTTAATGACTAGGTGAGGGGTGGGGAGGGGGTACGGTCACCCTGCTGCCATTCGCCTACCTACCCTGGCGAAGCCCATACTTATACATGTGATTGCAGCAATCACGGCAGATTTGCTGTCATTTATTGAAGTGTGCCGTTGTATATCACTGAAGATCTATCACCAAATTAAAACCGCAAAAAAACTGCGATGGCCTTCCAAACCATAGTACATATCATTTTTTGATCATTTTGTCTTCGACAACTTCTAAAATATAGGTAATCGACGAATGAGTCATCAACGTACACGAAGTCAATCTAATACGCATTATTAAAGATAACTCAAAAAATACGTGTCGGATCTTGATATTTTTTTTATGGGACCAAACGACAACCACCAGCTTTCGAATAAAAAAAGAATCATCAAAATCGGTTCACTCAGACCTGAGTTATGAGGTAACAAACACAAAAAAAAAAAAAAAAAAAAAAAAAATACAGTCGAATTGAGAACCTCCTCCTTTTTTGAAGTCGGTTAAAAAGCAGAATCTAGACTAAAGTGGTTACGTTAGTTTACGCGAGTATATATTGTCTCTACGAATAAGTCCTGTTTGTGTACATTACCAGTTAGTGTACCAAGCTAATACGTTTGTTTTCTTAAATATCACAACTACCACAAAATCATTGTTTTTTGGTATATTTCATGGTTTCATTAAAAATTTCATGAAAAGGTTTCGTATTAATGTTTGATGTGAGTTTTGTTGGAAACTTTGGATTAATATGAAGAAAGAAAAAGTATTTATTTAACTCATACAGTGCTTCTCTAAGTCTACGCAGAAAAAAGATATGGCTGTTTATATTGTAAGTTTGTACGGAACCCTCGGTGAGATTTTTATATATGCTAAGTAGAGTTTAACTAATGTTGTAGCGTGATGTTATATAACCGTTTCCCGAGAAATGGGCTATCCAACACTATAATAATTTTTCATTTCAATTAGAACTAGTTGTTATTTTTATTTATGACTGTTGTTGCACTCCATGTAGACTGGGATATTATACTTTGTATAAACCTTCCTCTAAATATGAAATAAATTCCCTCGCTCTGGGCGGAGTGGGGGGGGAGTGTCAGACTTGTAGTGACTAAAATCTACCCATGTTCCTTCTATTGCCCTTTATGTTCTGGGGCCGCGGTATCTCTTACGAACAACCCGCAGCTTCGGCAGGCGGTGGCCCTGGCAGGCCCCTCTGCTTTGCTGACATCTCTTTGAGGCGCGCGTGAAACACGAACGCGCCGTCGACACAGCCTGTCGTCAATCGACGGACGGACAGTGACCTACCCATTGCTCACCGTCCACAGGCCCGCATCTACGGTGGCCGGGAGTCGTCTCGCGGCGCCCGGCGCCCGGGGCGTCTCCTGCGGCGGCTGAGTTGGTTTGTTTGATATTCTCCACATGCCGCCTTAGTAAATTTATCAGCCTGAATATTCCATGTTTTCAGGTATCGTCTGCACAGTGCCTTTTGGGTATAATAAAACAAGTTCGATAGTTCCAGGTGGCACTATTTTCATACTATGAGTCACAGTCATATCTTAGCTCACTAAACTATTTCATTGACGTTTACCTGTCGCATTTACAGCTTCTAAAACACATAAAATAACAACTGAACGATCCATCACGCTACGGCTAAAGGGAGCTTAGCAGTAAACACTTCACAAAGCACGCGATATGAATCAAAGTTAAATATACGCCAGTAAAACTGTTAATGGTCGTATTAAATATGAACAAGCGTTGTGTGGTCGTGCTGTGGTCGTTCTGTGGTGGTAGCGACCACGTTAATGCACGTGGTCGCGGGTGCGTTTATCGCCGACCACATAATGTGTGCGTGCTGTTTAGCGAATGCGTTTTATCGGGTTTTGAATTTTGTAATCGGAGTTTGGAGCTTGTGTTTTAATTTTTATAAAAGAAAAAACCATCTCTACTTACCCACAAAAACTAACAAGCGCAAAGGCAAACAAATAGCACCAACAACCTGCAAGTCACTAGATTATTTAACAAACGACGATCACGATAACGTAGGCGGATCAATCAGTTATTCAGACTACCTACCGTTGCCATGGCAACCGACCGATGACAGCCAGTACAGTCTTTCCAAACTTATTTTCCCACTGATATGAACCTTATGTCAAAGACAATAAATGCCACTGTAATGTCAGAGGTAAATAACATTGAAATGATAGTTATAGACGCGCTCTATCCATCCATTGTGTAATGCTGTCAATCTATTATTGGTACTATATTTATAGAAGGTATAATTATAGTTTTTTTTTTTTAATTCATAGGTACTTGGTCATTGTATTTGACACGTAATAGGGTCAATGTTTTTAATTAAGTACAGGCGCTGATTTAGCAGCCATAAGGCGTCGCTGTCTTTTGACAGCTGTTAATGTCAACATTGCGCAACGAAAAGATAGTAAGTATATTTTAGAAATCCTCAAATAATTTTTAATTATACTTTGATAAGACTATTTTTTTGACAACTTGTCTAGTTTTATTCTGTTCTGTTCTATAGGTTAAGATTGTATCTGACAGCAAAGCAGAGGGACTTGCCAGGGCCACTGCCTGCCAGGGTTGTGGGTTGTTCGAAAAAGACATCACGGCCCTTAAACAAGGCAAAAGAAGGAACATGAATGGGTTCCGGTCAGTAAAAGTCTGACACTCCCCCTTCTACTCCACCCAGAACGGGAGAAGTTTTTAGACGAAGTTCTATAAAAAAATAGTCTAAAAAGCTAATAAGCTAACGAAATAGCAGATGTATTTGGCGTTACTAATACCTACTATTTTTATATTTCCGTAGACAGACGTGGTTAGAATATATCGTTGTATCAAAGTTCCTTATACGATTGTCAAAAATGTTTTTTCACACCATCCTATTGACTCCACATGGATTCTAGGGTCAATGAATTTAAGTAGTAGGTACCTACCCGGTTTTTGTTGACATTTTACTGGCCTTGTTTTTGACGCTGTCAATTAGAGAAAGTCTACAAAGGAGAATACAGGCTTATAAAATATATCCATGGAGTTTTAATGGATCTACCTACATTTCATGGTGCTTTTAGTTTTAGGGTAAAGCAACAAGCTTATAGCTAAATAGTAATGTCCTGTAATAATGAAATTTGTATAAGAGTAAAAGTAATTTTTTGAAAATAAAGACAAAACCAGGCGTCAAGTCTTTCGAAAAATAAATTAAATAAACGGATAGGCAAGTTCCTCCTCCTTCCTGTAGTTTAATCTTGGAAGAATATCCGGGGACTAGGATAAGTAGTTCGCGGGACGGGCCTTCCGCCCGGACAGAAAAAAATAGTAACAGCCGCTTAGGTCTATTTTTACGTTAGGCCCCGTTTGCCAAGGTCGGTCTATAGATGGGTGACCATCCGTTACGCACCGCGTTTCCTCCGTACCTTTGAAAACACGTTAAGTCATGGGTCCCGGGTGTCATTTGAACATTTCTGTCAATCTTTGCTGATAGTCAGTAGCCCAGTCTTACTAAGGATAATCATATTTCGCAGTCGTTCCATTGAACATACTGGTATTCAGCTACTTTCGGTTAGACTGGACACCGACCCAAGTTGGGAAAAGACTAAGAAGAAAGATTCATTTGTCGCAAATTACGACGAGCACAAAAAATAACAAAAAATAAATGTTTATTTTTTTGTTATTTTTTGTGCTCAAATGTTTGTGATGCTTTGCATGTGCAAAGCATCACAAACATTTACAAATATATACGTATAATTATATACGGACAAAATAAAGTCGTGACTGCGACAGGTAGGTCACCACTCAGCATGATGCTGTGCCATGGGAGCCCACAACACAGCGCTGGTTTTCTAAGCAAATGTCAACTAGGTAATGAGTGTCCATCCAACCCTTACGCTGCACACAGACTAAAACAAAAGCCATCAGTCATCTATAACGTCACGTCAACAAACATTACCTCGTCCAAGTTTAGTCATTAGCTCTCGAGTCATTAGTCACTGGGATTACATCCACCGTTCACACGTCCCGTATTGATTGCACCGGTCATATTGACCAGCGGCGTTTACATTCGGAATTATTTCCTAATAACGCGTTCGGAGGGTTAACGATAACGGATGGAATGGGTATTTTAATATAGGTTACCCTGCGAATTCCTGCTTGGGGACTACCTTGTAAGGATTTCGGGGAGGTTCTGTGCGATCTTAAGGTAAAGGAAGGGCTGCGGGGTAGTTAGAAATATATATTCGATACCGTGGCCCTGGAACACAATGAGAAAAAGAAGGAATATGGGTGGGTTTTAGTCAGTAAAGTCTGACACTTCCTTCCGGTCCGCCCAGAGTGGGAGCGGTTATTTGATGACACAAAGGGGTTAAGAAAGAACATGGATAGGCTTTTGTCAGTAAAAGTCTGATACTACCTCCTGCTACAGCGGGAGAAGTCTGACTTAAGTTCCGCAAAAAAGAAGAAAAGGTATCTAATATTTTTCATTTTAAACATTCCCTTATCTTCAAAATCATTTTTTATTATCTTTCTTTTATCCAATCAACGATAACATTTCCATACAAAGTCCACTTTTAGAAACATGTACCTATCACTCACGCACTTTGAAAAACCCCGATCTCTCATTAAATTAATATCATAATATTATACTGTCTGACATAAATGTAGTACAACTAATAATATAATAGTACAAAACTAACGAGTATGAACACGCAACTTACGTCGCCCGTCAAAAATCAACAACACCTGCATGTGTTATGTACTTAACTTACTGGATAAGAAAGTACAGAAAGTCAACTACAGTGAAAGAATCAAATCATATTTGAACATATTTTGACGGCACGGCGCCGTGGTTGGCGCAGTGGCTGAGCGATCAACTGCTGCGCTGCGTGTCGCGGGTGCGATCCCCGCACGGGACAAATATCTGTATGGCCTACAGATATTTGTTTCGGATCTGGCTGTTTGTGTATGTGAGTATAAATTTTTATAAACGCACCTACGATACAGGTGAAAATCCTAGTGTAGAGCAACGTTTTTCAATTAAAAAAAGAAAAATAAAAAAGCTGCTATAAATAACATTATAATCAGAGAAAAAGACATCACGGCCCTTAAACAAGGCAAAAGAAGGAACATGAATGGGTTCCGGTCAGTAAAAGTCTGACACTCCCCCTTCTACTCCACCCAGAACGGGAGAAGTTTTTAGACGAAGTTCTATAAAAAATAGTCTAATAAGCTAACGAAATAGCAGATGTATTTGGCGTTACTAATAAAAAAAAAAAAAAATAATAATACTAATAAATAAAAAAAAGCTGCTATAAAAAACATTATAATCAAATATTATATGGGAGAAATAAAGGCTTTTGCATGTTTTTTGTGTGAAGTAGTAGTTGGTCATTTTATAAGTTAACTAAGGAGACGAAATACAGCTGTTTTAATTAAACAATAAGAATGATGCTCGTCAGATCTCCGTCCAAAGATTGCTGATCGAGGATGACTGCGTAACATTTACCTAATCACGGGTTTAGACGATTGTTCTGATAACTTGCTAAAAAGTGATAAGTTATCATGGTAATCAGCGAAGAAATTAACATATTATTTGCTGTACGTAATCATACATCACTTTTTACTTAGAATGTTTCAACTAATAAGGATCGTATCATAAGATTTTTTCAAGATGAAGCCTTTTTGCACCTCTTTGGTATCTTGACCAGCACCATTTCGGCCAGCATTCTTTACAAACTGGTATAGTCTATCGTATTGCAATCTTCGATTTCGCCATTATCACCATTTATTACCATCATTTCGCCTTATATTACAAAATCTTTTGTGTTACACTTAGTGTGTCAGGCACGTTAGTTAGATGATCAGCCCAGAAAAGGACTCTCGACGCATTTCGTATTGTCACGACTGGGCATAATGTTTTCGGTAGCTTGTGTCACTTCAATACATTCTTATACAGGTTTGTTATAATCTTTTCGGTAGCTTATGTCATCGAATAAATTATTGACTTTTCCGTCATGTCACCGTCCGTCTTGCCCTTCTGTCATTGTCCATTTAATGACATATTCCATGTGTTCTGTCATGATGATGTCACGCACGAGCTAATAAATCTTTAAATACACATTATTATGCTCATTGGTTTGGAAAGTAACCAACGTATTTAAAGGGCGTTGGAGAGAGAGAGAGAAATCAATCAGCTGATGAAGACAGGGACAGATATAGTGTGTTCGGTGCTCGTAAACAAAGTCGATGAGTACAAGAGTTTTGTTTGTGGCTAACGATCTGAGATTTGGAAATGGAACACAAAACATTCCATTTTGTAGTTGGGAACAAATTACAGGCAGGGACATGAGTTGTTGAAGATGGTTAAAACAATCACCCCCAGCTATGTCGTTGGCAACTGTTGGTCTCAACTACGACCGCTGAACGTCGGGTCGGGCAAAGTGTTATTGGGTTTTTCCATTATGATTTTTTCAGTAGCAGCCACGTTAGCCTATGTCCGTCTCCAGGGCCCCAACTATCTTTGTACCAAAATTCATCAAAATCGGTTTAGCCATTAAGGCGTGAAGAAGTAACAAACAGACAAACTCTTTCGCTTTTATAATATTAAGTAAGGAAGGTACGGAACCCGTCGTAAACGAGTACAACTCGAAAACCAACCTCAACATAGTCCGTAAAAGGCTAGGCAAATGATGATTCCATGTTTACCTTGTAGAAATTTCTTCATTTTTGAATAGAATATAAAAAATAAAGTTGAGTTTGATTGAGTGGATGTTTTGTTGTAAATACTTGTCTTTTGAGGCTTTGTCATCAGTTTTGGGGGTTTCTTGTGTTTAACTGTATATTTATTAGAATTTCCTTTTTAAAAATTATGAGTAACAAATAACGGGTCTCAGGGCTCAAGAATGGCGTGAGTCTTTGAATATATTAATTTGACATAAAGCCCATATTTAACAGTAAATATAATGAACTGTTATCTTTTCAACATACATGTCTGTTAGAAGGTTTCCAAAATTCGATAGGTTATTACAACTTCTACATTAGGGCGTGTGTGGCCCTACATCCATGGGAGATGCATTAATACAGAGTAAGGGTTGGGTCAGTACAAGTCTGAAACTCCCCCCCGCTCCGCCCAGAGCGGGGGAAGTTATTTGATGATGTAAAATTATATTTGCATGCCCTAAACAAGCAAAATATTGTTTGTGCCTAAACCACTAATTGTAAAACTTGGTTATAACTATATTTTAAGCAAAGTAATTAATTCTTATAGTGAAAAGTGACTTTAAATCCACCAGCTGTTTTTAAAAACTACAATGAAGTATATTCAGATTGTCATTCGTTTCACCTCAGCGTTGTGAAATCACGTGTGACCATTTGTGAATTACATTGATAATGCGATTACCGAAATGAAACAAATAGGTAAAATGACGTCATCGATGACGTGTCATTTTCGATACGGACTGAAGTATGCTCTACTTAAGCATAAAACTAATTTAGTAGGTATTTTTTCTTTTGATACTTAGTTTCATTCAACTGATTAGTGACTGGCCAATACGGGTATTCTATAGGTGCAGTCAGCAAAACAGATACGTATTCAGGCTAGTCAGTAATAGTTGTTTTTTTTTTCCTTAGAAATCGATGGAATGGTTCAACTCAAATTTAATTTATGAATGAATCGCTTTTTTTAACTTTTAAATCATTTGAACTTTATTCGAAAACAATCATGGATTTTAAAGAAGATTTAAGGTGTGTCTGGTGACTTATCTCTTAAGACTGTACATACAAATATATACCTATCTAATACTTTGAGGAATACAATCGTGATGTTAAGTTTTAGAATCTGAAATAAAACTTACAAAATGTACGACTGGAAAGTTGAAACATACCTGTAAACAAAACAAATCAAACATTAGTTCGGTACTCAGAATCGACATCATTTTTAATTGAACACGCTCCATTACTCGCAAGTTACACGTAATATGCCGTAAGCAATAACAAGACGCTGCGGAGCCTGGCGCATTACAACACAGACCGAAACAAAAAAACAAAAGTAGGGGACAAATACGTAAATATTAAACGGGTCGAAGCTCGAAGGTACCGAGCCGACAAGCCAAGCTAAATGTCCCTGTTAATAGAAATAGAAGCCAGCTCCCAAAGCCGATACCTTCTAACAAAGACGCCGTTAGCTTTATAGGACGCTTATAAGCGTGTACGCATCTTTATGTAGGTGTGTGATACCAGGGCAACGACCTCGCGGCCCCGACACGCAATTCCGAATCTTCGGTCACTTGTTTCCAACAGATTAATGGCCACTATTCATATCAGATGGCTATTTGCTGTCCCCCGACTGAATACGGACGGTTCTCTCGCTATTTGTATTAGAACTCGTTTTGATACTTGGTACCTACTTACATAAGAATTTGTTCGTGAACAAGATAATTTCTCTTTTTTTAATATTTCGAAGAAATGAGGCAAACTTGAACGAGTATTTTACGTATTTGTATCAAACAGCTAGAAGCACATACCTACTATACAACATAAAATATTAATAAACTTATCCAGGGTGTTCGGCTTACGAAATTCCACGGGTATTAGCCAATTACAATGTGGATTACGTCGGGGTGGCTGGTGTTGTGATATACGCGAGCCTTTGTGCAAGTGGACCTTGAGTAAAATGAGAATTCGCTAAGTCCCGGCAAATTGAAAACGTTCCAGCTGAGCGGCAACGCAGCCCGTAAAACGGTACCGAGCTACCGAACGTCGGATCGCATTAACCAGGGCCCTTTGTCGACGTCGCTCGACGCGTATCGCCCTTTCACTACCGTTTACAGACATTGCTGTTCGCTCAGATAACGACGAACAAAGCGTTCCCGACTGGCGAATGCCAATTCGGAAAATGCTCAGTCACCCCTGCGAGTTACTGTCGATGTTACGGCGCGGTGCCGCCCGTACCGCGTCACCCGCGTGCGCTCGACACCACGCATCCTACAGCGCGCGCCGAACAGCCAAGCTTGCCACCCACTACTTGAATTTCGAATTTCGATGATATTTCATTTGGATTTGTCGAATAAGCCGACTCGGTCGGCGCTCGGCTCCAGTTATTTATTACGTCATTAGTGGTGTGTTAGTTCGTACAATGCTTTTTCAAAGTATTGTTTTAGTATGTTATGTATGTGTAGACCAGTTTTGACTTCCTATCCGATGTTTAAACAGAATTAATCCCATAGTAATGAGCGACTACAACAACAAAAAACTATTTTTCAACTACGGTTCTCTTCGCATCACTAGAAAATGTTACGCATTTCAATGGTATTTTGTCTCCGTAACAAAATGTTGTGTCGAAAGATACGGAACGATTATCATCACGTAATGTTCAAAGGAAATGGAGCAATAAATGTCGTTGTCCTACTCCGAAGGTCATGTAAACGTTTCGTGTGGACAGAAGTTGGTTTTCATATATTTTTCTTCAAAACGTTATTTTCTTACTCTTATTTGTTTGGCTCGCAATGCTACCTCTTCTAAAACGAGTCGATATTGCACCTTTGTTATTCCGAGTTTCTTTATCAACAAATTCTCTACACGTCTTTTCAATTTGACTCCCTGATTGTTTTCCCTGCATTTTGACTTTAAAATAAATTGGTAAGCTGTTCACATTTTTAGTAGTAAAACGTTCGCCTCGGTTCTAAATTCAAGTTATAATTGAACGAGAGCGTCGCAAGCGTTCACGGCATTCGGAAAATTCGCTGACAAGAAAAACTCGGACTAAATCAAGGCGCGTTTCACAGACACGGTAACTTAATTAGATTCCGTAGTCGGCCGCCATAAAGGGAGAGCCTCCGCCATCGCCCATGAGGCCAATAAAGACTACACTGCGTAGTAGTTTGTAGAAATCGTCTAAACGACGAACGAAGCGTATCGTTCGCGGACTTTCAGATTGGTTTAGATACGCGCGTAGGGCGTTGACCTCTGCGCGCGCGCATGTTCGCACACAGCTCTCGGCACAAACATGGTTAAAAATAGCTGGTGACGTCACTTGTTTATCATCGTACGCAAGGTTACGCAGCGAGCGGCGACCACGAGCGAACCATGCCGCGCTGCGCCGGCGCCGGCCGCAGACCACGGCCGAATTGTGATGTAAGGGCCGTTCGAACTGCATCGCGCTAAGCAATGTACCTACTTACTGCACACATTATCACGCCACGTTATTACGTTGCGATTTCTTATTCAAACCAATCTTGCAGTTCTGCGATTTATAAAACACAAGAAAATTGCAACTAAAAGAATTTCGAATATTCTCGATCTGTCTGACATGCGACAAAATTTCCGACGATGCACTTGCTCTGTGCATACAGTACTGGTAAAAAGTAGTACATATCCCTGAAAGTCTGAAATTCCAAAAAGTGCTCTGAATTTTTTTCGACCATTTTACTTTTTACAGCAGAACCTTTTTTTCTGGAATTAGTTAATTAACAATGCTCTTTAATCATAGCTGTATCATTGGCCATAAGCTGTAAGATTGTTTTATATTAACAGTTTAAGGCACCTAAACAATTCTTCAACAAAAAAGACGAAAATTTTGTTCGTTTTTGTTTCCACAATAAGCAGTTTGGGTCAAAGAAAGAATAATTATGAAGCAGACAATAAGAAAATTATTTAAATAATTCATTTTTACTTACTTATATTTTTAAATCTTTTTAATTAATTAGAAGCCAGATTCGTTTTTTTTTTAATACCACAACTTACATACCTTCTAACTCGAATTTTTCACACTGATCGCCGAAGTTCGAACAAACATTTTTTCTCGGTACATCGAACCCCGGCCAGTGCGCGCTTATCCGAGATTTAGGAGGCGTTGTAATAACAAATGTAAACATTATAGTACACGTAGTGCCACGTTAATCGTTATGTAAACGAGTGGGCTATTTACTTGCGCACACACTATATTTCATGCGTGAATAATAAAATACTAAGGATTGTTGATATCATTTTGATTTGTGTTGAGCCTTACATTATTGTCACATTATCGTAACCAAAATATACAGTGACATGGTGTCACCCACCTTTCTTTTTTAGGGATAGGATATCATCAACTAACTTCTCCCGCTCTGGGCGGAGTGACAGACTTTTATTGATTAAACCTATCCATATTCCTTCTTTAGTCCTTTATGTTCCGGGGCTGCGGCATCTCTTTCGAAAAACTCGAAACCCCGACAAACAAACACTGACGATCATGAAGTTGATTCGTAATTCCTAGAATATTTAACTAGAGCAACCGCAAGAAAACCAGTGAACTGCCAAGTTCAAGTAGAAGACATCAATTTAATTAACATGTTAATCAAAAACGTGATAGCTTATCACAACTAAATCAAAATAGAAAGTCATTCTAGCGGCAAAACGCCGCGACTAATCGCGCACTAACACTTCTTGTTTTAGTATACCTAAGTTCATTTTAAATTATTGCCGATCTATTCCTCTTAGCGAGGGGACGATTCGACGGGGGTATAAACAAAATAACATCGAATGTTACATTTTGACATGTGTCAGAGAAAAAAGAGATATGGCACCGATACACGAGAAAGAAATAGTTATGGTCGTATGGAAACTGCTTACAGGAATTGATGTTGACGTATTGAGTTGGTAAAATGTCAAGATGTTTTAGGTAATACTAATCATAATTGATTTTGCCTTTTAACTGCGACTAAGGTAAGATTTGTAATGGGGATAACGATTACATGTTTTTTACTCAAAAATAGATGTTTTAGCATTGCTGATTAACCACACATGCAAAGGTTTATTTCGTGGCTAAATAATAGCAGCCGCTTAGGTCGATCTTTAGGTTAAGCCGCGCTTGCCTAGGTTGGTCTGTGGATGGGTGACCACCCGTTACATATCGAATTTCTTCCGTGCTTCGGAAAGCACGTTTAAGCTATTGGTTCCGGCTGTCATTTGTAGATCTTTGACAGTCGTTAGAGATAGTCAGTGTCCTCCATAACCCAGTACTAACTGGGTTATGGAGGTCAGATAGCAGTCGCTCCATGTAAAATACTGGTATTCCGGTAAGACTGGAAGCCGACCCCAACATAGTTGGAAAAAGGCTAGGCAGATGGTGCAAAGATTTATGAAATTGATGATGTTACCTTCCACATCTCGAGTTTTACGACCCTTAAAACAAAAATATGAAATAAATAAAATAGATCATGTATTGTAAACTGAGCGTTGGACAGACGGATATACGAGTTCCAGTATTGAATTATGAGCACGAGTCGTTTATAGACTCGCAAAAGACTTAATTGGTGGTAACAATAGCTCATAGACGACGAGCTAGCGAACAATCACTTAAAACATGGCCGACCTTTGAACCAACACCAACGTTTATTTAGGTAGAGCAGTATTCTCGTTGCTACATTACTTCTTTTTTGTAAGGTGTATTTTTTATTTATTTTTTTGTTTACTTATGTCTGACATCATTTTTACTTTGTCCTTTTTTTAAATAAATGACATAACTTGATTAGGTACTTTTTTGTTTGTTTGCAATTTTAGTTATGTTTTGTCTTTGTTTCTGTGTATAGTTGAATATAGCCAATTAATTGTACACTGGAAATATCTAAAACTGTAAAATTCTCGCTTTACAGTGTGTTAAATTGCTTATGAATATTTAAATACGGCACAGCACAGGTGTCAAATAATAAAATTAACATAAGTTTTTGTAATATATATTTTCGTTCAATAAACGTTTCGTAATTTTAACTAGTTGATATCTAATTTTAATCTTATTAAAGAATCCAATGTGTTACTCCAGATTATTTTCTACCTCTAAATTTCATCAAGATCCGCTCAGCCGTTTTGACGTGAAAGAGAAACATCCATCCATCCTCACAAACATTCGCATTTATAATATTAGTAGGATAACTCGCCTGAAACTTCGAAAGCTTAGGTAGAGATGTTCCTCATGTAAACCCTCATTTCGCTAGTAAAGGGGCTCATTTAAAAGGAGTGGAGCGACCCTATTCTTTTATTCTAATTCCGTTTTATTTCCATCTTACCTAAAAGTTCTCACAAAAGCCAACGACTTTGCTAATTTATCCATTCCAACAATCAGGAGAGACAGTCAGGCGTTTAATTAATGAATTCGCATCGAACTGACACAGTATTAATCACTCAACACATGACGCGTCATCGAGTACCACTATGACCTCTTTAAGTACCTATGCAGTTTGGGGAGGCGCTGCTTGTCAAGAAAATATGCATCAATATATCAAACTTGGTACACTTATTTTAGTTATGTGTTTTCCCACCTGCAGTGGTAAGTAGGTTGAAGTGTCTAAAGATTTCAATGAAAATTGCAATGTGACGGCGCGTTCGTGTTCCACGCGCGCCTCAAAGAGATGACAGCAAAGCAGAGGGGCCACTGCCTGCCGGGGTTGCGGGTTGTTCGATAGAGAAACCGCGGCCCCGGAACATAAACGGCAAAAGAAGGAACATGGGTGGGTTTTAGTCAGTAAAAGTTTGACACGCCGTTTCGCTCCGCCTGGAGCGGGAGATGTTAGAAAACTAAGTTCTTGCTTAAACTTCTTAGAAAAATCGATCATTTTTCCTTTAGGCAATAACGACTTCGTAATTTGTAGCGCTTCGTAGGATCTTTCGAATCGTGTGTTTCAGAAAAATTGTTTGTTCTATTTTTATTAGAGCAGAGCACGGTCACTCAGGTACTATGAGTAATTTATGTACTAGACTATATACCAATACGATTGTTTGAACATAGGTACCTGTCCTTATCAGATGTCCGATTGTCTATAGATAAGCCTGTCAGAAACAGGCATACAGGCGCCCGGGTATAAAGAACATGACTGGGGAATTGAAAAATAAACTAGTATATTCTTTGTCTAGCTTCGAACTGAAATATTTAAGGGAAAACTTCAGTACACTGTTCAATGATCAGTTGCTGAAAATTGATAAATTGTTGTTACACGTTCGGTTCTATTTTATTTCTATTAAAATATAAAAGAGCAAAAGCATATTTGAATTGGCTCAAATGGAATATTAAAGAAGTTAAACATCATAATGTAATTGACTAGGCGGCAACTTTTCCTGTTTGTAGATCGGAAATTAACCTACGAGAACGGGACTAAAAGTATCCTATCTTAGGCTAGAGTAAATATAGTGCAAAATTTAGCGAACTTTATTCAGCCATTTAGGGTTGAAAAAGTCACACATTTACAGAGTTGAAGCATTTCAACGCAAGTCAAAACATGGAAGTAGTTTATCATCGCATATAATTAATTATATTCCTGTTATAAATAAATGGACGTGTGATTCATGCCTTGCTCCGTAGTCCGTAGACCCTTGCAATGTATAGGGATGTCCATACTACATTATAATGGAAGGCTATCTTTCAACAAGTACGTATATCGACAACGTATAATCGATAGACAATATAGAGATAAGGACCAAAATAGATGAAGATTTGCTGCGGATCAAATGAATTTAGATAAAGGCGTAACAGCTATGAGTTTCCTGGGGCTTCTTTGAAATAAAGGTAGGATGTGCTGACAAGATGCATCTCATACTCACATTTTTGTATCGAAAGACAATGAAGGCAAATTCTATTAGAATTTTCCCACTAACAACACAAAGAAATGGGTCAAAGATATTAAAGAATGGATGAGGAGGGATAAGATCATGGTGGCATGGAGAGAGCGACTGTCACAACCCCGTGCAGGGCACGCCACAATAGTGGCGGTAAGTCCCCTCTTTGAGGAGTGGCTGGAGAGGCGTCATGGCGTCCTCACCTACCGCCTGACGCAGGTCCTCACCGGACACGGAAGTTTCGGGAGGTTCCTGCACATCATCGGGCGGGAGGAAGCGCCCGGGTGTCACCATTGTGACGATCACCCGGAGGACACGGTGGAGCACACAGTGGCGATCTGCCCAGCGTAGGCGGAGCACCGCCGTGCCCTCATAGAGGCGATCGGCGGCGGCGATCTCTCGCGTCCGGCCCTGGTTCAGGCCATGGTCCGGAGCGAGAGGGAATGGGAAGCGGTCACCACCTTCTGCGAAGCAGTAATGCTAGCAAAGGAGGTGGCCGGGCGTTTGAGAGAGAGAACATCTGCCCAACCCAGCCGCCGCGGGAGACGCCCATGGCGCCGGGCGCCGCGAGACGACGCCCGGCCACCGTAGATGCGGGCCTGTGGGCGGTGAGCAATGGGTAGTTCACCGTCCGTCCGTCGATTGACGGCCGTGTCGACGGCGCGTTCGTGTTTCACGCGCGCCTCAAAGAGAGTCAGCAAAGCAGAGGGGCTTGCCAGAGCCTCCGCCTGCCGGGATTGCGGGTTGTTCGAAAGAGATACCGCGGCCTCGGAACGTAAAGGGCAACAGAAGGAACATAGGTGGGTTTTACTCAGTACAAGTCTGACATGCCCCCCCGCTCCGCCCAGAGCGGGGGAAGTCATTGAAAGATTTCCCACCCGGGAAAAAAAAAAGGAGGGATAAGATAAAGAGGAAAGGCAAAAGTGGGGCTCTAAATCGACAGCAGGTGTAGCATGGAGAAGCAATACAAGCGTTCGTGAAATAAGGAAAGGGTTTAGGGACTAGGGGACGCCATGAAGATATACTGCAAAATAAAACAGATTCGAAAAAAAAATGTTCTTGTTGAGTTTGTTGATTAGAGATATTTGAATTTGAACACAAGTCATTCATTCACTTTGAAAAAATTACTACTTTCACATCTAAGCATAGTCACTTAACTCATGAATTCTTCAAACCGCCAAGCTGAACATTTGTGGACCCTAGCCCACGAATGATGTGACACTTAATAATGTATGTGCATATGCATTCATTACTCGCTTCCCGCAGTGCTGAGCTAAACATTGCGAGGGTCGCGGGTTCAAAGATCGCGTTATTATGTAACCAAGTTTCATGTTGCTGAGATTTTTCTTTAGAGCGTAACTAGAAACATCATCTGCTTAGTCTTTTCTATTTCCGGGTCGGCTTTCAGTCTAACTGGATCGAGCTGAATAGCAGAATTTTACATGGAACTACTGCCTATCTCATCTCCACGTTCCAATTACTGGGGAACCCCCAACCGGCCATCGGTGCACCGCATAATACCCGGGTTTGTCGTTATTTATAAAAAATATAAACACTCACCTGTTTTTTTTATGAATATTTGGTTATGAAATCATGTAACAGTGAAGACTTAAGAAAAAACTAATTTCATCTTCCAAAATATCGATAATGGCCTGCAGCATCCTGGCATCCCGTCCACTGAGGACTAAAGCCATATAAGATAGATCACCTCTTAAAAGTATCCCTTACAAGTGACCTGTTCCACTCCGTGTAGCCTTTCTTGTCTGCAGTGATTGATAGCCGTGAAACGTCTTGTTTTTCCTTAAGTTTACTGCGTGAAGTTTCTTCACAGAATACACAAATAATGGTCAGCTAATTTCGCAAGTCTATCCTCAATTTTAACACCTTTGTGATAAGTATCAATTTGTTCGAGTATGTCACTTTTATTAACTTCACCTGTAATTATGTAACCAAATCTTAGAAGTTAAATTTTACCTACTTTCCGGTTCCCGTTTGAGCTGAAATTTTGCATACTGGTTTGGATGACAATGCACGATTAGCTAACCTCACTCTTAATAGATATAAAGATGTCGGACTAGTTATTTTTATGCATACCGACGATATGTGTCAAATGTAGGTATGGTGAGAAGAACGCAAGAAATTGAGTCTCATTTTACTTAAAAAAAAAACAGGTAAATTTTTAGACATTTTCACCTGCCGCCTAAACTGTTTACCAAATATGATGGAATCCAGTATAACTCTAGCTAGCTGAATACCAGTATAACAGTCAGTGAGAATTACAAAAAACCGAGACAGACCTGTTCACTGTCTAAGTCATTGCATGTCCAGAATAACATGTTTCCTTACAACCTTGCATTTTAAATGACCTTTAAACCACCAGAACCCTTTCCAATCACGATTCCTGGTACGAAAACTCCACCTTTTCTACATCAGCACTAAATTTTGATCGTGATAGGCCACCGTCGGCTATAGACAACTAAACAGGACAACCTGTCACCTAGATTTTTTACCGAGATATTATTAATTGGGTGAATAAAAAAAGACACTGGTCACAGATGTAATGATATACTGTAATACCAAATTGAGCGGGTCCGGTAACTTGGAACCATAACTATCCATGTGAGTCGAGATAGAAGATGGAATACCTTAAGAAAAGATCGTAAGGATACCTTGCTTTTGTTTCGGATGTGACATCATGAAATAACTTCTCCCGCACTGGGAGGAGCGGAAGGTAGTGTCAATCTATTACTAAGTAAAATAAATTCATGTTCCTTTTTTTGTCATTTATGTTCTGGGGCCGCGGTATCTCTTTCGAACTACACCCTACCAGAACCTACCCAACCAGCTTACCTAAGAGATATTTCTCGACGGCATATAAAAACTAAGTGAACGGCCCATGGGCAGTACAAAGTATCTGACACCAGGTCATGCAGTAGCTACACGAAAGAGATGAAGGAACAGTGCTTACTTAGCTAGTTCATCCCATTCAAATGTTCCAGGTTAGGTTAGAACTAAGGCAGACAAACGCACTTCGTACAAAGGAGATCGCCAGAAACCCATACATCGTTGGGCCAAATGTGAAAAGTAACAATTTATGTGTTGATGAATAGATAAAATACATACATATTAATATCAGAAAGATTTTTTTCAAAATTCTATGGGAATTAGGAAGAAAATAAGTTTTTGGGTCACTTGGTTAGGTTATGCGACAGATGGTAAGAATAATTGTATCTATAATGCTAAAATTCATTTTAAACACCATAATCAAATAGTTACATTGATTAATTGCTTGAAAACATAGTCGTACGTTACTATTAGCATATTATTGCATAACACACAAAATAAATTAGGTAAAATAAAAACAAGTTAAGTGCACAAGTACGAAAACGAATGACAAGACTTGACGGGAGCGACGTGACATTGATATTTTTTCGTTTTGAAACAGTCGCCCGATACACGATTTTAAACGGAGTTTTTGTTAAATAAATTAATAACAAAATAATTTCTTCAAATGTCCTTTTTCTTTTATAAATGAACATAATGTCCATGATAGATGCTAAAACAAAATAGATATCGTTTTTTTAATAGCATCTTTAGAACTTTTAGTTTTAGAACGATAGTAAAATAACCTGACAGCTTGTTTACGGAGCTAGTTTTAGACGAACATTAAATTAAAAACAATGTTTAAAATTATAATTTTTAGCTCATTCCAGTTGAAAGTTATTATTGTTACATGTTGTTTTTAATCAGTAAAAAATCTATTTTTTTTTTAATATACATATCGTTTCTGTACATACTTTGGCCCAAAACTGGCGATCTCCTTTGAAGTCCCAAATTCACTGTATTTTCAATATGTCTTTACGATTTGTAGTCGTTTTTTAATTTGACATTCGCTCGTTTGAATGCAATCTATTTTTTACAAGTCGTATTGCAGAGACTAAAGAATTGCAAAGACTTGCAAACTCGTTCAAATGACGTAATGCAGTTGTAGGTCATTCATCAAGGCTTATTGATTGCTGGCGGCACTGATATTGTGCACAGGTGCACTGTAATGTATACTGTCGAGATTATGTTTTCGTTTTCTGTTCTACGTTATATTGAGCTAGGATGATATGGCTAGGAGGGTGGTAACAGCTGAGATGACGTAGTAATAAAGTTGGAAAAATAAAACATGACAGCTACCCAAAAAAAATAATGACAAGCGCAGGAGAATATTGGCATAGCAGAGTGGTAACTCTCACCCCGGTTTGCTCTCACATGGAAAGGACGCCTGTGCCGTGGACCTTGTTGGCAGATAACACTTCTGCCTCTAAGTATTTTTAACACTGTTGACTAAATCTTTGTTCGTCACCTGTTCATCTATAATTGTTTCATAAGCATCATCGTCATTTTATCAAAAGACTGCTCTGCTATCCTAGACTGCAGCGCCAGATGATGTTCTGGCTTCATCAGGTCGTCAACCTTGTGTGGTATTTCTCGCTGATAACTTTGCAAATAACTATAAGCAATCAGACACATTGAGCGTGACGTGGCAATGATTCCAATCCAAAATAATTCAATAATTGACCATCAAAACCACCCATTCGTATCTCGACCAATTTCCACTGTCAAATACACGCCCCACGTACTTGACAATACTATTAACTCAACTGATAGATCTGCTAAGTAATTCACTTTGATTGATCACTACTGTCCACAAACAAACCATAATAACGTAGTTTATAAACAGCTGCTCTCCCCAAAACATACAGAAAAAATAGGAGAATATTCAAGTGTAGGTCACACTCATTGATAGCTGGCAACTCCGTCAGTAACAGCTGTTCAATGTTTATAAGAATCCTACGCGATATTAGTCATAGCCCTTCTCTGTAACGCTCCCGAAACTGGGGTAAAACAAAAAAACGTGAACACACATAAATTACCAGCCCAATGATTATGTAACCACATTGTCATCCCAGTTTTGTGACAGTATCACAGTGACACGTTTTCATTTCAGTTTTCAGCCAACTATTATACAGAACATCTAATCCCGTTTAAATTTACAGCCGGAGGACTAAAATGTGTAAGAACAAAGAGATTTTGTAAGCCAGTAACAATGATGAATGGCATCCTGCAAATAATTGTCCTTCGGGGCTAAGGGCGGGGCGCGAGGGGTGTGAGGAAGCCCGGGACGGGGCCAGGTCGGTGGGCGCGGCAGGGCCGTGACGTCACGACGAGCCCTGCGGTCGTCGACCCGCGTGCAAAACAGCTGAGCTGACAAGCTACGAGATGCAAGTTAGGTCCGCGCCCGCCGCCGCGCGCCTCCACGTAAAGGCATTACTAATTAAGGTTTTAGCGCCACTGACCGACTTTTTATTGTAAACAGGTTGTACTTAAGCCTGTGGAAGGGTTCGCTACAATTCGTAGTGCATGCGTAATAAAAATAACCAGTTTTTTGCGGCGTTGTGTAAGTAAACTATAGTCGTATATTTACTTTAGAACACGCGAACTGATAACCGTTATCTTTCTACTATTGTTGGCGAAACAGGTTATCGGCTTATGTAACAAGTCACTGACCTACAAGCCATCAAAATAGAGAGTTATCACGCCTTGAACCCCTTTGGAATCCCCCAATCCTTTAGAGGGGGTCTCAATTTTTCGAACATCACTCAAGAACCGCACTTGACGGTACAAACGGCTAATTTAAATTTGAAGCGGACTCCTCTGGTTAGCTAAGAGTCTCCAAGTTTCTAGGTCGAGGTCTTTAAGATATGGTAATGAAGACTGGGTTCCAGCGGTACCGCGCACACTTCAAACATTGTCGACTGAGTTTTGGTTGTAATGAAGCTCTATTTTGGGATGTTTTACATTAATTATGAAAAGAGAATTTCCGTTTTTGAGCTAGTAGCGAAAGATAATTTAATGGAATGAATAATGCACTATTAGAAGTTACAAATGAAATCCTTAAATACCCTGAATGAGCAGCATTCGTAATGCAGAAATATGTAAAAAATCCCCGATTTTCAGCTGAACTAACATGCGTAACGTTGTGGCGCTTCCCCGGATGACCCGATGACCTGAATCGACGCTTGCGTATAAAGAAGATAAGTAACTTTTTGAATGATGATCTTGGATACCCGCTCGTGCTGAGGCCTCTGATTGATGAGATGCATTTTAATGGCAGGCTAAGGAATGAATTTTGGAGCACTAAAGATACTCAGTATGTTAGTGCTTGAATTATTATTGCTATTACAGATAGCTTATAGTGTCAAATGCCTCCATCCAAGTACATGCGGAAATGATCTTTGTTTACTATGATTCTAAATTAACACGATCCCCATAGGCCAATCAAAATGATTCATTAATTCTAGAATGTTGTTCAAATAATTCTGTATGCTCTGAAAAGTCCATATTAAACTATCGACTCCTAAAGACCGTTATACACTAACTTATGGAATTATGCAGAGCTCCATAATGTTACCGTTTAGCAAACCAGATTTCACTGGAGGAAAGAATGAAGATAATTTTGCATTGGATATTCACAAACGTTTTTTATTTGGAGTAGATAATTCTCAAGGGATGGAGGATAAAATATTATTTCTCTTTGTTATCTAAACGGTTTTGGACAAACATAGCCTGCGTAACTTAATACTGAGTCTAGTTAAATCTATTTTTTCGTTAGACGTTGAATATAATCGATAGTAGCCCAAATAACCCAAGTATGGCAACACATTTTCAAAAAGCTTTGATGAATAATTTATCAAATGTAACACTTTAATTCATGGGCATAATAAAGTCAATTAATATAATAAGCCATTGTTCGCCGATACGTTCCACAAAGTAAGCGGCTAACAACAATTGTAAATTGTGACATTATCGCCATCAAAAAATACAGTGCGACTCTTTGTTTTCCATAATCTATTCCAGTTGCACTCAACATGGGGCCCGAAGTTTTGGAGCAGCTTTAGAACGAACTCAGGAAGGTGTGACTTCAACTTTTACTCATTAATCATCATTAACTAACAGAGTAATTGTAACATGTAATTTTGTGTCGTTTACAGTTACAAAAGCCCATTATGTTTTGGAAGGCCGTCTTATTCGGATTTAGATCAACGAATATTAATATTGTTAAAATGAAAGTTAGAATTGTTAGTGGGATTGTGAGAGGCAATAATGTAAACCTTAACATGTCTAATGCAGAAGAAGATAATGATGATTAAAACCTCTCTGTAGATGTGGCTAATACACAAGCAGATCATAATGCAATATCCTTTCAAAAACCACCAAATATCAAACAAGCTTACTATATTATTCCAAACCATTACAACTTCGGAAACAGGTAATTTGGAATGGATCACCTCAAAACCGCCAAGACAATGAAGTTTTACAAGTCCCGGCTAAACGATCCAACTGTCTTGGAGTCCGCAACGAAATAAACCAGAAAAAAACAGCGGAGAATTAGGATAAATATAATATCCACTTCCCACCATATTAAGTAAGTATAAGCAAATACATCTGGCGTATAGAAAAGGTTGAGTACCATTGATCCACAAACCATAGACACGAAGCCTCGAACAGTATTGTTTGTGCACCTAATATAGACTAGACGGGATTACAATATAACCATCTGCTTGCTCAAGTACTTAAGGGAGTTTAATAATGTCGTCGTGTGCCCATTTAACACCATTGTTTGCCATAATATTAAGGTCCTCGGCCTCCTCTAAATGGGTATTGGGGATTTTTTCGTCTGCCCCATGAAATTTTACGCGACTGTTTGTTTTTGTCCAAGTGAGAGGATATTTTTTCGAGAGGACTCTGTCTTGGGGTTAAGGGTTGTGTTTCGATTTTAAATAATTACTATGTGTGGGTGATAATTATGTTTATGTAGATTGTGTTTCCAAAACACAGAATGTAGGTATCTTCTTAGTCAGTTAATTTTGTTTTGCTGTTTCTTTTCACTCATTATAGCACGTCGTGTAAAAGTGATTCAAATATCCTATTTATAGGACAAATCATTTAATTACTTTCTGAGCACAGTCACCGACCGTGATGAACTTCTAAGGTTTTCAAAACATTTCCTAAGTAATGTTCTGTTAGCAGTAAACGTGGAATTACACGAAGATATCATCAACCTAGAATCGAATTCTAAGTAACGACATAATGCGAGCGAAGTGTTAGCTTGTTGCAATTGAAGTAATATCTGCAATTTGAAAACTAGAAACTAGCACACCATAAATAGACTATAATGATGTATCACAAACGATTTGTAGAACGTTCAAATGTGTGGGGTACAAAAAATTCTTGCCTAATCGAATTTAGTATTTTTTCTTTCTCATAGAACATGTTTTTGAAATCGTTCAATTCAAATTAAAGATCGTCGTTCCATTTTAAACACTGCATTTCAGATGCACTCGGTAAAACTGGAAGGTGACCCCAAAAAGGGGAAAAGCCTAGACAGATGACGTTTTCTCTCAAGAAAAACTCGTGATAAAAGTTTAAAACTGGATGTAAATTCATGAACGAGTAAGGGGAGATCTTAGACACGATGCAGATGGATAAATTGTGGAATGAGGATATTATGGAATGTGATAAAGCGATGACCATAGTGATGACGGTTAATAGAGAAATGTTGAAGAACACGACATACGCCAGGACAAATAAAAAACAACAGGAAAATGATGTCAACAAGACCATAGTCTAGAATTAGTAAAAGACGCAAAACTGATGTTAACAACAAAAGTTTTGGAACTAATAAAAAGTATTTTTTTAAAGCTGGTCCCGGCGAACAGGCTTTGTGTTTAGTAATTTCGAAACTTAATTAACTTTTGCACGGAGAAGACCATCACGGAACTAACTAACACCAATTCTGGAAGATATCTAGTTTGGGGAACTTATATTGAAAATACATAAATAAATACGTGAGTATTTCCGAGAAATGTCGCTTTATAAAATCACTTAGATACAGATCGTTTTACTCACGGGAGGAAGATGCGCAGAATATTTTATCTAAATCTGTGCGGATGGATTCAGGCTTCTGCCCGATAACACATGATAATTTCGTCATCAATATTTGATGTTAAACACAAAATAAGCTATCCTCTCTTCCTACAAAACGAACTATTAAGAATTGGTTTAAGTGATAGCCATGGATACCTTCCATTTTTAACATTTCAAGCTAGTACAATGCGTTTACAGTAAGAAAGCGACTGACCTAGCTCACGCCATATTGAGACTTTTAACTGTCACTTGAATGCTGGCAAATTCTCGATGTATATTGGTGAGCAGTCTTCGACTGCGTCTCGAGTCCAATCTAAATATTTTTCTTTTTTTTTTTCTTTAGCAATATTTATTTCAAACTCCCTTTTTTAAGATTTAACAGCTATGACGTCGTCAAAATGGTGTGACGTCAGTCACTTTTTCATTGTAAACGCAATTTAAATGCTTTGCCATCCATATCTTTCCTAGAACTGCTTACAAATGCCGGACATTGAAATTGACAAAATCAAAATTCAATGTTTTGTTTCATATAAGTCTACATGGGCACTTATAAAAAGTCGAGAAAAGGTGTGTCATTTCCTATGGAGAAGAACCGGCAAGAAAATCCATGGTTACTCTATTAAAATCATTCGGTTTTACGATAGTGTTGTTACAGCGTTGGTACTTAAGTATGAGAAGACGATAAGTCATTACTTACTTTACAAAACGTAAAATAAGACAAAAGTTAACAAGCATCTAGGAATCGATAAGGCCCACAATGTCCATTCATTCATAAAGAATCGGTTAAATAATAAAATAAATATAAAAAGACTATATTAAAAAAGTGACACAGATGTTGCCATAATTACTGTTACTATTTTGAACAAACGGTGTATAAATATGTGATTTGAATACTATTGTAAAAACAAAACTGATTAAAGAGCAAACAAAAAAAAGATTGAGAATTAGTGTTAGAGACATCTACATATTTGTGCTGTTAGTCTTCTTTCCAGGGAAGCTGCATTCGCAGAAGGCACTAAAGTTAAACTGCTTTATCTTCATTGTGAAAATTAAACTATCTATCTCGGGTTTAAAATATTAAATCTTTAAAATATTAATATTTAATCTTAGGCTTATGTAATTTAATCATCGGTTTAAGTTTAATACGTGTAATTGATAAAACATTTTTCTATTAAAAAGTAAGACAAAGATATCTTGTTATCTGTTCATAAGCATATTAAAAACAAATGAACAACATGTTTATATTGTGGTTGTATTTCAATTTGCACATTAATGACGAGTATATCGTGCAATATATCAATGTGTAAGGATCTTAAGTAAAACAGATGCAATTTACAAGTAATTTATTTTTTACGCTGGTAACATTTTATGTATTGACTCGGACGTGAAGATATGAGATATGGTTTACGAGAAATGAGTATGTATTATGATATTTGTGATTCCGATCTACTTTCAGTAATTAATTTGAAGAAACTTGATCATTTCCTCAACATTCGAAAGCAGATTATTATCGACTTGTTTTTTTTTTAATTTCTTCCAAATAATATAGTTTTTGAAGGTAGCTCAAGTTTATCGTTCAACAACAAAATACCAAAGAGAGAAGATTGACACGAAACGGAACTAGAGCATTTATACCGAAATTACAGTAATTAACTTTGATAGCAACAACATTTCACTGTTTAGGTTTTTTGTAATCGCTTACACGTGCCGTCGACATAATATTCTTTATAACAGCATATTCTTTATTCGAATAAAACATTCACAAAACAATTCGTTCATTCCAAACCGCTGAACGTGAACGAAAAAGTAATTCGTGCTATATCCCAGCGAAGTACAGAAGTATAATTCAAGTGTCAATCATCGGCTTCGCTGATTGGCACGCACGATGTTCGAGCTCGTCGGAGGCGCCACGTGATCCACCTCCCAGTTTTTATTCACAACAAAAACAAGGTAACCGGGCCACTGACCGATCTGATAACAGCCACGCTTTATGTACTTCAACTAATGTTATCACTTATGTAAGTGCTTGTTTTAGTTACCATGTAAAGAGTCAAATATGTATTTATACCATCTTGCAACAATCATTTGATCAACACTTCAAATGTCAAGTAAAACCAATTTTCAAATGTCTCATTCTGACATTTAAAACAAAAAGTATCATATAAACTTGATTCCAATTACCTACTGTTAAAGTCATGTTTATTGGAAAATATTTAGGCACACACTGCTAAGTATAGAAATAAATAATACCCTTTTATGGGGAAAAGCTTATGTGGTGTACTTATACTTAATAAAAATTGTGAACAAAGCTGAATATCGACAAGCAAGTCCGATCCATTTTCAGACCCTTTTACACCGAATGCAAAAATTTCTAAATTGCCAACACGTATTTTGAGCTGTGAGTCAAAAAGAAAATCGTTTTACCTTATTTTTCCCGGTGAAAATTGGTTATTACGCTCAAAAGTAGGCCAAGTGGCAATATTGAAACGACATCCAGGTCACTAGTGCGGGGATTTCAAATATTCCAGCTCAAAACTTGCATATATGATAAGGAAAATTAAATGTAGCATATCTGATGCATTGCAGAATTCTGGGTGAGCCGGAATAATTCAGATTCCAAAGCTGATTATTAATTTAGTGAACAGTTGCGGCAGCAGAGCAATACAAACACGGGAGCGTTAACTTTGCATGCACTATATGTCGCGATAAACTCGACAGAATTGGTATGAAATGGTTCTGTCATACAAAGTCATGTAGCAAATGTTGCAGCGGTTTTTTTCGCCTCTGATGCATCCTTCCGTGGGGTGTGCCCCACATTCGCAAAACGGAACCGGCAACGGAAGAAAGGGTGTGGTTGGAGCAACCACGCACCGGAAACCGAAGCGTGGGACTCCCTAGAATCTGGCGAGGGTTGGCGAGAGCAAAAAACCAATGACGTAGTAGATGGGAGAATAATTTCGCAATGCCGTTATTTTTGGTCTCGAACGAGCCTCATCCCTAGTTTCATTATAGAGGTATGCACTATGTATAGAACGGAGGCGCTTTGGAAGCTGAATTCAATGTCACGGCCGGAGCTGGAATATAATGGACCTACAGACTAGCTATGCCAGTTATGTGAGCGTATATAGGCGCTGTAGTCTCGCAAGCTTTTTCGTGAATAGATTGGTATTCTGACTGAGCATAATAGAACCTACCAGTCAAATATTTTTTTTTTGGCTAGAAGTAATTTATACCTGTAACGCCTAAATATGAACTTCGCAATTTCTTTAATAAAAATAAAATGGCAAATGTTAATGGAGCATCACTTTAAAACGGCTCAACCAATCAGGCAATTCTTTTTGTTCTGGTTTGACGATTCATTCGTTAGCTTCATCCGAGCGAATCCGGGCGCTAGTTTATTATAAGGTGTTGTATTAAATTTTGAAGATCTACATTAGCTGTCCTCAACAAATAGATATTTAGTACTCACTTTTTACATTCAATGCTTTCATAAAGATTCGAACCACGCACACGTCAAATCCAAACACGTACGTTTTACGTTCAATACCAAATCTTCTCTTCAGACTAAAGTTTCCTCTGACATTAACCGTCGTCAAAACCGAAGCTCCTACACAACAATAGGAGGTCCTCAATACCTTCGTACGATAATACGTGCCAGTACGAACTCGCAAACTATCGAAACTCCGGGATAGGAACGACGTATGTCTGGCGCAGCCACCCTAATCAAATAGACCCTGGTTGGTTATTACGTTAAACACTTATACCCCGTCCACGACCTCGACAGATGCGACATACGTCAGCTACACGCGCGTGTGAGTTGCTTCCGTCACTTAAGTAACGCTGCTTCGCGTACTGTTGACTTAGGTCCACCAATGCGGAGACGAAACGAGAGGAGATATGTGTTGTAAACCATCAATGTAATTTCGTTGTGTACACTTCTTGTTTCTGCTTCGCGTTTCCAATGAGAGATGTCTCCTATTTGTTAAGGTCAGCCTCTGCATTTCGGGGAGCGAGCAGGCAGCAGCGTACTGCGGAGACATGAGCGGCGCGGTCAGGAAGTGTGAGTTGACTTTCGTGTTAGATCGCGCTAAACACGCGAGTTTTCGCCCCTATCTGAACATAGCCTTATGTATAAGTTCAAGTAAGTAGTTCAAGTAAGTAGTTCAACAGGCGTCAATATGGTCGTAAGCGGACAGTCTTAAACAATAGTTAAGGGGAGTTCTAGCTGCTAATCACCAATTAAAACTAGTTTAATAGTATGTTACGTTTGTGGTGATTTAGTAGACCAATATGCTGATAGAGTAGGGCTGATAAAGTATTTGCTTAAGATTACTATTTCTTTAACTTTTATTTGAAATATGAGCGATTGTGACAGTCCTATTAAGAATTTGTATTTGAATTGTGCGAATACAGATAAAGTCCCAAATTCTTTTTTATCGGGCTTATGGTGATAGAAATATTTCTTAGGTGTCCGCTGCAGCAAGAATACAATAGTGCAGGACATTCCTGAAATTGAACATTATCGACGATTTTAAGAAATCTAAAAGGCAGATGAGGCATTTCAAATTCTGAAGAAGCATCACCATCAAAGTGTCATCTTCCCTATCCACACAGTAGCCAAGTTGATCTTCCTTGCGTCACCATAATTGAATTCATAGACCCAACTTTTCTATATGAATAGCATAAACATTTGCTCACACTAAGGCTATATATTCACTGGCGGACAAATGGGCGGTACGTGACACGAGAAGCGAGAGATGCGATGGCACACGTGGCATGAGACGGCATGGGACGAATCGTGACATCACTAAATAGTGACGGGGAAGAAGGATTACTAGTGTTGGTGTCACCTTGCTTCCTCTTTCTCTCGTATCGGGAATCAGGGGTGATCTTATTGAAGACAAACACGCTGTGATAAAAATGCCAGATGGAAAAGGCTTTAACTGCCCAGGATACACTGGACGTTGATGTATCATCATTCTTCGTGATAGTTAATCCAAGGGCAAATTTTGCTAAGAAACTGAAGCGATCAGTCCTTAAAAGCTGTCTGCATCATCATTACTACAAAATATTCTTGGCTTAGAGGTCCGGTTCGCGTTGAATTTCAATGATTAAATCCTATCTGAGAGATTACTTGTTTTAGAACCATCAAAACTTCTACAATCAGCAGAGAATATTTGGGATTCCTAGAAGCGAACCCCAAACAAAGTTCCAAATAACATTAGGGATATACCATACGATCCGCAATAACATAACAAGTAACAAGGGTTGGCACGCAGATGGCGAACGAAACAAAAATATTGCTAGAACGTGTGCAATCTGCAACTGCAGTGCCGCAAAACTGTTGCATTTTAAAACCTTAACCGTTCCAACTATTTACATTGCAAATTCTATATTGTTTGAGAGGCTTTGCACATTTCCTGAATAGCCAGAAATACCATAAAATATGTTTTGCTGGTTTCTCTATTGACATTAGTTTGACAGCTGTCACATTTGACATTTCGCAGTATGATGAAAACGTGAAATGTGCGACAGTCCTTCCCCTGTTACTTTGCCATCGTTAGCAGCAACCTTACTATAGTGCGAATTAAGATCATTATACTGACACTGACAGGCAATGACTGTAATTTTGTCAAGTGCAGCAAGCTACCAGCAACCTTATGACAACGAAAATAAAAAAGCAATATGATTTTGACAGTGGTGAAGAATAACTCTCAGTCTTGTAATTAGATGTTGGCCTTCTGCCGTATTCCTTGACAATTCAGTTCGAAACATCATGGTTCGCCAATGCAAGTCTCATTAGATAACCACAGCAAATGAATACTAATACAACTCACGGCCAGATGCATGCATCAAATTAATCTCGCCTATTTTAGTCTGAATCGTATGCGACAATATTCTTTACGATGTTGTAAGAGGTATAAATAGGACTTGCATAACAAGTTGCGATTCGGATCCTGCATTTTTTTCTTTATTTTTCTTGCTTTTTTAACGCAACAAAACTGCATTTAATTTATCTTGATTGATAGTTATTGTAAGTACTAGAATTAATGGAAAGAGATCCTTGTTTCTAATGATAGGAAAGTGCAGGCTGATAGTTAAAGCAATCCCTTATTGTGAATACAACCTTCGGGCTATGGACTTAAGTGTCATTTTAGCTCATGAACAGGTGGCCTTGGTAAATTTTATTTTTCCTGTTTACTATGGTCGCTGACAGTACTAAAAGTGACAGTATTACCTTACCTTACAATTAAATTCGGTTCTAAATATAAGTTTTGTGGGACGCTAACCAACAACAGTTGGATTACATAAACTCCAAATAGTAGTAACACATAAAATATGACAGTTTATGATCAAAAGATGTCACTCGGTACGCATATTTACCGTTCTAAAAACATAATCCGTATGTTTTAAGGACGCACAAGACGACTCGGTTATTCGTACGACGAGCACATACTTGCTAATATCATTAAAAGCTTATAAATAGACCTACTTAAAGCCCGAAACGAATGTAGAACGATAATAAGATATGCAACCCGCGTGCAGTCGAATCGCACAGTCGACGCGTGTCTCGTGTGAGAGCCCCCTTAGCGTAAAATTAGCGTTGTTATACATGCACACATGCACGTCTCTTCCACAAAATTGTTGTAATTGAAAATTCGTTGGCAAATGGCAACATTACTATCTTCCTGTAGGAAGCCAAATAATGAAATGGAAATTATTTTTGTATTCCATAGCTGTTTAAATTCCCGACGGCAAAGAAAGTAAAGTACTCCACAAAACGCCAACTTTAAGGAAGAGATACGCCAATGGGGAATCCAGGAACTGGCACTCAAAACTATTATCATGTCGCAACAGAACCAAGCCATTTATACGAAAACCTTATTTACAATTCAAGTACTTGTCACCTCAATAAAAACAACTTCCACAATAAACTAAACGTAGAAATTACCCAACTATAATAAGTACCTTCGCAGAAACAATTAATTAGAAGTAACTTTTTCACTTTCCCAAAAATTAACGTACAAACGTTAATTTTTGGGAAAGTGGAAAGTGGGAAATTAACACGAGACCCCGAGCCCCGTAATAAGGCAATTTACGAGACCTTCATTTGTAACAAGAAGAAGATTTCTTACACCTGACTTGGTAAACAAAATGACATATCACTTTATAAATTCGACTCGTGTTTAAGGTGAACGCGTGAGGGGGTAGTCCGCAAAATTCATAATTTTTTCGACGTTTTTTGTATTTTGCTGAGGGGTCTAAAATGACCGCTTAAACAGTGTTAATAATATGAATTACGTTCGTAAAATTTTAACGTAATTTATATCATGATTCTGCTTGAGCGGTTTTAGACCCCCAGGTCAGTGTCAAGTATAATTATGTTGATTGTAAACCAATTTTTCATATTTAATGATAATGGTTATTGGTTAAAAAAATTATAAGGTCGAAAATCATATTTAATGAATTTTGACCTTTTAATAATTGGTTTACTAAATTATAATCAAACCATCTAAGTTCTTTTGACCCCATTTTGTGAGTATTTCATGAAATTTTCTTATATTGGGGTAAAATGGACGTACAGGGTCGTATTAATAGTATTAATTATTATAACCCTGTGGAACCCTGACACTGAGGCAGATCCTTTTGCAAAAATATACACACCTTAAAAGAGCAATTTCATATTGTTATGTTTATGATTTAGGTAAAGAACATTAATTATTTTATATTGTTTGTTGTAAACAAAGCATACGCAACGTTCTATACAGCCTCACAAGTCACACGATGTGATTTATATAGGTTAAAAGCAGCCCTACGCACACAGCCGTTTACAAACAGATTTCACGTGTGTTGAAGCCATAAAGTAGTGGCACAATCAATTACATACGGCTCTGGCGTTGTGAAATCGTCAGTTTAATTAGTAGATAGGTACTCGTTGCGTAACTAGTCCGCGGATCGCGGTTCTGTGAATACAAGTACTCCATTCGCAACGTCGAACTATCGCCCATAAAACGTACGTTGACTCTAATGTAGGCCTATAAAAATTATAATAATAAATTCGCGTATTCCTCTGTTTGAAGAGTCGTTTGTGATGATAAATGGACACGTTTATGGGCAGAGTGTTACTTTGATAACATGATGCAAGCGACGCCGGTATCGCGGGCTGGATCAATGAATCACGCTCCCGAAATAAAGAAGAATTACTGATGCAAATAAAATGGTGCGTCTGTATTTGTTATTGGATTTAGGCCACCGTATTTAACTGTACGCCTTTTCATCTTTATAGCACTTACTGCTGCACATGCCGTGAGAATATGTAACGTTCAGTAATCGATGCGTTCGGGTTCAACGGTCCGTTTTTTTTAGTAAGTAGGATGCAACGATTTGCGCAAACGCGCGTGCATCGGATGCGTAGAGCGCGTTATCGAAGCCGCGTGCGAATAACCAGCTAACGGGTCATCCGGGCCAAAGTAAACAATTACGATAGCATTGTTAGCGCGGTCGACGACCCGCCCGCCCTGCCCCCCGGTCCGCGCGCACGTATTACCAAATCGCGCGGCCACTCGCGCGCACCAAACGCCACGCACGCGCCGTTGCGATATCATTTGCATGCGAATACGTGATTCACCTGACGCCGCCCGCGCTACTCCACAGTCCACACCGCTATCTCATTATACTATCTCACACTCCCGAAACATCGACGCAATCTTAGATAAACATGTTACACAATTCAATAATCAAACACTACTTTCGTTTTCACAAAGAATTTGTAACAGTTTTTGAAAAAGTATGTAATCACGCGAGGTCCGAACGGCAACGCGAACCAAACGTTGTTTTTCATTTATCACGCGGTTCGCTTCATATTTCATGTTGTCTCGGGGAACGAGCGCGTTCTAAAATCTTACCAGAAAAGAAAATATCCTTCCATTTTCGCGGCGCTAAACAACGACAGTGATCCGGAGGGAGGAGGGGGGGAGGATCCGAACTGTTTTTTCGACGAACAAAATGCCTTCGGAAACTCGTCAATATATCAGAATTGTCCAACGAAAGAAAGAGGAAAACTGCGAGGGACGATACGACCGTCGATAGTTTCTGAAGCGATAATACTACAACTCTAGACCAATTTACGCACCAAGGGTAAGTAAATTGCGGGCCCTTTGGAAAATTTGGGGTCTGAGCAGACGAGATACAGCCGGCACAGATACAATGGAACGCGCGCGTAATGCAATGACGTAAATTGCGTTAGTGCAGATAAAATAAAATGATCGAAAAATCGCTTGCAAACAGCCAAGTATCGGATGGAAGCTGAATCCTCGAAATCAAAATAAACAGATCACATGATTACCTTGCCATAAATTTGCAATTCGTGGTTGTTGCACTGAGGAGCTTCCGTTTGCATTTCCATGTTCTTTATGGTTACAAGCCTCATTTAGTCTTTGCTTTGTTATGAAAGGAAGTTGGATATTGCTTTTTTCGGCATTTTTTCTTTTGATTGAGTTCGTTGTTGGTTCGAAGACAATTTAACGTTGTGGGAATACCTCGATAGTTATGCAATGTTCACGACGGCAAATTTTGAACAAGAAAATATGTTATTTCGTAATTCAATGTTATTTGCGGTCGGAAAAATTATAAATATGACTTTTAAAGCCTTCAAAAGAGGCTGTTGTTAAGAATATAATAAATAATAGTGCGAAGCCTCAGAAGGCACTTAAATGTAAGCTCGCAGTCGTACCTAATCCAGTCAAATAGGGTTTAGTTCGAGACCACAAAACCGCATTTCTTCATAGTTCGTGCGGACCACAGATTCATTATAGCGCGGGTGGAAATGCCACAGATATCAAAGGTCATGTAATCGCTCCGCTCGACCTGGGCCGATCCCTAGGGCATGACGAAACTTACCATCCTTACACTTAGACATCCATCTTCTCAGGAACTTGTTTTTCTTTATTGTTGAAAGCCAATATACACGTTATTTTTATTCGATGCGGCAAGTATTATTTAATGCACGACTTCGGATGATTGCTCAGGAGATACTTATTGCATTTGATAAAGAAGTAAGTTTTGCAAAAGATCGTGTACACGAGATAGAGTTCTCTGCGAAAAAGGTAGTACATTACATTTCTTCAGCACATCATGTGGTGCATCTAGGGACTTTAATATTCATACTGAATCTACTGTGAAACTACTTTGAGGAATACTTCCGAGATGTTTTCAGTACATTACCATTTCTACATATACGAAGTGTTAAAGAATTCAAGGAATACTTGAAGAAATAGCGCTTACAGTTAAGCGCTACAGTTTCTTTAATTAATTCGCTAAAAGAACGAGAAATAAGAACTAGAAGAACGAGTAAAAATAAAGTAATCTTTAGACTCTTCTTAGTGTTAAAACACTAGTGATATAGAATCAAAACAAAAAATTCCGACTTAGTACACATGTTCGGTAACAGACAGAATAGCAGAATAATCTTCTAAGTATTCATATAGGACTTATGTATGAAGACATCTGTGATATTGACGCTTCCGGCAAAGCAATCAAAGTAAACCAAACATTCGTACAAGTACCGGAGTAATACAATCAGTACCTAACTCCGCCATAAATCGTACGATTCGCACCAAGTGAAGTGAATCTGATTTGTGTCTCGGCTCCGTTGGAAAGTGTACGCAATATGTGGACGTGCGTGTGCGCGTCATGAATAGAAATCGCTTCGGCGATAACTTTCGTGCTGCCTCGCTCCCTCGGTAATAGCGAAGTGATAGACAAGGGTACATTTACTTTTGTTTTATTACTACGTATTCTACATAATATATTGGGGTGTTTGTTTGAGTAGTTTTCGGAGATTGTTCCCTCGAAGGGTGCAATGACATTGCAGAGAATATGGCAACATTGATTCAGGCACTTATCATGAGATTAGCAAGTTCTTTTTTTGCAAATCAAGATACATCACATTATTCTGATCCTTAAAGTCGCAATTATTATTATGCAATCTTACTTACAAACAATTAAGAATATACGCAACTGGAAACCTTGACTGGACCTCAAGAAACACTGTACTGCTCTAATCTGATAAGGAGGTTTAAAACGATCTAGATTTCGACTACAATTCTAACCATAGCACTTTTTCAAAATAAAATCTTAATTCACAACACACCCGAGTCCATCTTGACACTATCTTCCATCTCCAAAAGAGCAGTGAGCAAATCGATTCATAACATAACTACAGAGCGGGAGATAGCCACTAACTCCAGTGAAATATACCTTCGCCCAGCGTTTGGACAGTAAGAGCCAATATATTCCAGTTTTTAGAGAGAGCGCTGTTTGGTTCAAGCCCCTGCGTACTCTCGCGTTGCCACATATAACCACTTAGATTAGTAAAATGGAGCGGTTTTTGCAAGACTATATTGATGGAGATTGCGGCTTTTTATGTTGGAATGTGATCAGATTTGATAATAAAGTAGTGACAATTTATCGGGAGGGTCCTGAAAGCAGTGGAGAAGCTACTGTGAAACTGGGAAAAAAAAAGAAGGACGAATCAGTACCGTCGATTAAGATTTGGGTCTTAATAAAACTATGTCAAAAGTTACTAGACCTAATCCCAATATTGTTAACAAACCAAAATCTCATCTATGACTTGATCTGGGAACGGTTTCTTGCTACTAGACTAAAACGCTTGTATACATGATATTCTACCAAGTTGCCTGTGAGCTACAGATGTAAAACGATATATGGAGTCACGTTCTTATCAAGCACAACAACAGATGGTTGTTCTACAGGGAACCACACTTCCATGGCAAGATTGATGGCGCCTTTATCTCATAGCAGTTAGGGCGGTTTTTGTATATCAAGCGCTTGGTACAGTGATCGTAGCCTCACGTATACACTCCAGCAATTTGTGAGAAAAAATTGTGATAGTTCGTCCGTGAGCCGTTGGTAGGCAAAGCTTTTAATTAAGCGCGTTCGTCTTTGTGTTCTTGAGTTATTACCGTTTGTTGCTTAAGGTTAAAAGGTAGCATTGGAAAAGATCCGCCTTTCGTAACTGAAAACAAAGTTACTTCAATGTATTACTAATTTTAGTTACTGTATGCGAGAACAGATCTAGTTTTGATATTTGTTCTTGTAGCTAGGAACATTAAGTTTAGCAAATTATTGTAGTGTGAAGATGAGATGAGATGTGTAAAAAGTTGATTGACGAAATATTGGGGTTTAGTACCGCCAATTTATCACGGACTGTAATCAAGATCTATCAAGACCAATGAAGTTTAAGTAGTGCACTTGTACACTTGGTTTTAATAACACACTTATCTAGATGATATCTTTATATCTTTTGAACAAGTTAAAGCAAACCCAACCCGTCGGAGTAATTTAAAAGCAATATCTCTTAATACAATATTAAACTGTCAAATCAACAAATTATGGTTGTTGTAAAGTACGGCTAAGTGTCTTAACTTTCACTTGCAATTACTTGACGTGTATTTTATATCTGTTTCGGACATAAATTTTTGCGCTCAGTGCAATTACCAGCATCGTACTGCCAGACAATTTCCAGTCCTTGCAATTCAAAGCAATCCTTATCTTCTACTAGACTTATGAGGGTGCCAGAATGAAGATATAGTTAAAGATATATCTGGTTGTAAGTCTTTCTTTAAGTACCAAGAATTTTCTGGCAAAATCCAAAAAAAATGGCTCTGCAGTTGAGTTGTGAAAACCACCAAACGTAGACTTTAATTTGCATTTATAACACCACTTGTGGGAAGCTTTTTCCTTATACCACCTTCACAAGCGTGAATTTAACATACGACTATATGTAAACTCAAACAAAAAGCGTGAAGTAGTACAAAAACCATTGGATCAGCGCTATCCTGTGACATGTATGTAGTCGGTGTGGGGTCAGTCCAGAGTGATGGTCTTTAGAGCAGGCTGCTGACACGTGTTTTGAATGTACACATTAATCAGTTGGTATATCTACCGTAAGTTGGTGATATGAAGGGAATGCAGTTGTAGGGTGTCGGGATGTCGAGGTAAGTGTGATAGGAGTGCATATGATTAATAGTAATAGTGGTAGTAATACCGTGGGTGATATGAAACAAAACTTGGACTTGAGAGTTTGAACGGTCAATAAACTTATTTATCTCGAAGTTTTAGTGTAAAAGATAAAATTTTCTGTCTTTGGGATCATCCTACCTACATCAACCAATTACCTGTTTTTTATCGTTTCTACTTATATGGCAACCGCCAGACTTGTATAAATGGCTGCGGAAATATCTATCTCTATATCCGCCGAAATTGCTTTGACGATTTTTTTGTGATGTTGGACAAAAAAAGTCCCCATAAAATGGCGACGTCTCTGAACAACAGTTTCGCCGATTTGTATATTTAGTCATCCTGCCGAGTCGGAGCAAGTTTATATTTGAAATAATTGGCATCGGTATATGAGAAGTGATGTGAAACGTTCTTATCTTAACAATGATGCGTGCCAAGTGACGTTGCACCGTTATCTAAAGAAATTTTCGCGTACACAATAGACAGACGATACAAAGTGGCGCATATTACAAAGAGGCGTGTGTGCAACAAAGCCGAGTTAATGGCGGCAACACACCGCGCACTCGCTGTCGACGCTAATGCCGATAACAATTGACGTGCGTTAGCGAACACCCAAATGTACGCGTGAAGCGAACAATGATTGACGACAGCCGAGAGACGCTCGCAAACGTCTCCAATGAACCACAAAAAAAAAACAAAACAGTTGACGATCCCATTATGCAGGGGACTAATTAAATCAAACCCAGCAATAAGCGTCGCTGCGCTACCCCTTATTTTGATTGCTTCCATGTAAATTCATTCTGTTATTCGTATTCGGTTCTAAATGAATTTCGTGTCCAACGGCATCCAACCGCAACGGCCCGACATCGGAAACTTTATAAATTATTATTACAGCTACACAAGCGAACAAAACAATCTACAAATTCGAACTACATAACGGGAATGCTCAAATTGAATTGTAAAAGTTCACTACGTTATGGACAAAACATTAAAACTAGCAAATCGTCCTCGACAGTTAACGACAACTTGGAACCTTTAGTGTTAATCGGAGATTATTTGAATCGTCCACGCGTTTATTAAAAATTAATAATGAGAGAAGCGAGTTATGTAAGCCGATACAGCTGAAGTATTCGCTCATTTCAGATAATATACACATCACATTCCGGCGTAATTAACAGAGCACCAGCCACGCATCACAATGTTTTCATAACGAGAAGCGTATTATGTTCGGCAGGCGGCTGTCGGCGTCCCGTGTGCAAGGAGGTGCTGGGAGGAACAGCAGTAGGCATATTAGTTTCGCGGGAAGCGCGGCGACAGCCACGCTCGTTTGCGCACGACCTCCGCCTGTCAGATGTCACCCTTTACCGCATTCGAGGGAAGATATCTGTAGCGTCACAAGTAATTAAGAAGCGAGCCACGCTCTGTCCCGTCCCCGGGGACGACTCGGGGGGCTTTCTGCGCCTCTCCCTACTTACATAATTTCTCTTAACTGCATAATCGATATCAACGTGTCGCACTTATCCCGTCTAGACGTTGACGCCGTGGTTCATAAGTCTGCATCGTATTGCGTTTGGAGTGGAGAGTGATGCAGCGGCGCCCATCCGCTGAGCCTCAGCCCTATCCCTCGCAGATTCGTCGAGAGCCTTCGAGTGTTTTCGGTGTCTCGTCTCCGTGTTCTCCTACGTCTGGAGCCGACGGAGCGTTAATAAACCTCGCACCGATATATCAAATACTAAAGTTTAACCGTCCGTATAAAATATCATACTTAGGAGCGGAAAGTATTTAATTGACAATGAATGTGACAGTGTAACGGCACGCGAGAGGGTTGCGAGCCAAACGGAGCGCGTCTCTGTTAATGGGGTCAACGAAATTGAGAAAAGTGAAACGGTGGAGTGGGCCGGACGGGCATTTATTACCGGCCGGACCCGACAACCCTCGTCCGGACAGGGACGAGCTCATACACGGGAGAGAGACGCCGCACATTCTAAATAGCAGTGCACAAACAAAGAGAGCTAGCCGGGCCTGCAGCGCAGCGGCCGGCGGCAACACGGCCTCCCGACCGGCGAGCTCCTCACTTCCGAATTAATAACGAGATTTGTAAGACTGGACGTGACAGCGCTCGTCTACAGCAGCGACCGCAAGCAGGCTCCGTCGCCGCAACGCTCATTTATAAGAACTACAAATAATTAATTAGCCGCACCGCCTCGAGGGACGCGTTCAGTTTACCCACGTCAAGCCTGTGACATTTTAATGGCCTTTTAAACGTGCATCCACGTGAGCCTTCAGCCCATTGTACAGTACATTGCATAAATAATTGAATTTATAGAGTCGTTGCAAATATACTCGTAGACGTTAAAAAGATTGGGTGGGTAATTATTTCCGCATCCAATATTGGTATGCACGAGGCAACAAAGATAGAGTCTGTTACAGAGCGAATCGCTTCAGACTGTCTCCCTACGTAGTCAGAACATAAATCGGTGCATCCAATCACGAGCGGCGGGGCGACGGTTCTAGATAGGGAGTTGGAAATCAGTTTGCCACTATTGAATTATACGAGAGCTGCAGCCAGGACGTCATACGCCAAAGTTTAATCTCCCGGAGCGGTGGACGGGCTTATTATGCAAATAGTCGACGAGTCTCCTCGGCCATCTTACAGGCACGTACGGCGCGCACGTACCGAGCGAGCGCCGCGCCGCATGTCGCCGTGCGGCCCGCGCTGCCACCGCTGCGCCGACCCACCGCTGTTTACAAATCCGACGCACATAAACGTAATCGCATCCCACACAGAAAATAATTTCCCCAAAACGAAATGTCTTCATTACAGGACGATAGCAAAATGGAACCTTGATGAAGATAAAATTATTTGACTATCAAAAGACGGGGGAAACTTCGACGACATCAATTTATTGCCTCCGAATAAAGTCCGACCTAAAATTCAAAATGAAGAAGGCATCGGGCGACGGAAACGAACGGGAGCGAGAGGAAAATCTAACTCTTTCTTTCGACGAAAGCCAACCCCCGACGAACGTTAATTAAGCGAAAATCGAAACGTCAAAGCTCGACTCGGGCTTTATGCAAATTCACCAGAATTGACTTTCGTGTCGACGGCGTTAGAATTTTTACCGCTTTCCAGACGATTGTTTGAACGAGGTAATTAGGGAAGCGATAAAGACACGTACGACAGTCGAAACTTTCTACGACGTTTGACGACTCCAGCAAGACGTATTCATTTAGCCGCAGCGGGACGGAGGCTCAGTGCGCGATGGCTGCAGGCTGAGCGTATCGAAAGAAGGGCACGTGGAGTGGTGTCGCTACTCGCGAGTGGGTCGGTGCCGGTACGTACCGTTAGAGTGAACTCCGCAGCGTGCGCGACCTCGCTCAGCCCTGGACAAACGGCCTGCACCAACTATTATATAATTTCCTAATACCCACGAACACATAGCACACGCGCTCATAAAAACTTTCGTAATTACGATAGAAAATTAACACCGAATTCTAGCAACAATATAATCGGAAAAGGGTGAGCGGAACGACGGAGAACGGGGAGTTTTTGTACTCATATCGTGAGAATGGGCATTTAGCGACTTGGTTACTCGAGGCGTATCGCGTGATATCATTAGAACATTATTGCTACCACAAATTTCTTTGTCACTTAACCGGCACTGGATTTGTTGGATTTATTGAGCGTGACGCTCCACAGACGGTTTGGAGAATTTTGTCGCTGTCCCACATAGTTGAGTACGCCCGTTGTTTCTGTAAAATATTCTCTAGGAACGCCCGTCCCTGATACAGTATTTAGACGCGCACTAAACTTGTTTTCCATACACGGACCATTGAATTAGACAATATAGAGCATTAAATAAGGATTTAATGTATGTATATTGGTATAGAGAAATATGAAGACAAGCTTGCAGTGGGCGGGACACTTGGCTTAGAACCGGCCGCGGTAACGAACTGATAGCCAAGAGCAGTTGGCAGCCGTGTTACTAAAAATCATACGTCAGAAATGTTGGGAAATAATGTGGAAGCGCACTTCCGATGTCTCAGGAATACAGGATGGAGAGGAAGTGAGTTGAGCCAGGAACTTTAAGGATTTTATTTGAACGGAAAAGACAGTTGAATATTTCTTGAGGACACTCCTCTTTTTTCTCATTTCTTTACTTTATGTAGGTATATCAAGAGGATTTATGATCGTACTGTTGATAGTATAAAAGGTCTTCTCCAGATTTTATGACATTTGGCAACATAAGGTGTCGTTGAAAACTCTGACCCTCAGATAAGACGTTTTACTATCATATTTGTGGCAGCGTCATTAGTATTTATTTCCATTATCGTCTCAATGTTTTCTTCTTTTATATCCAACACGTGTGAGATAGTACAATAAACAGACAATATCTAGCATTTACCTAATATCGTAGTACTAACAATAATACCCGTATTACTTTTAGTGGACAGTAGATATAAATATGGCACAGCGGGGAGCAAGTAACAGAATAGTTTTTACCGAAACTGACCAAAATGGTCGTTTCCCCGATGTAATTTGTTGTGCTGTTTTTGTTAGTCATGTAAATTATTATTATATGTGAAAGTATTGCTGATATAGCAGGGACTTTTTCTGTGTCCGAGTACAAATCTGTGTACAAATGGGACATAAAGTTGATACAGATACAACTTTAGCAGACGCCACAGATAGAATTTAGCATATTATCATTTATTATTAGGTTTGATTGACAATCAATTAATAAAGGACGTCTAATTACTTCCAATTTCACAATGATACATCCATATTACAAATTATAATGACGCTAATTATTATAGATAGTACAAATGTTTATGACTGTAAAGATTACATCAAAATTCTTCTAGCGTTGATACACAGCACGCATTGGAACGATCCACTTCTGTAAATGGTCTGAAAAAAAACCGTATCGATTTCCATCCGCCTCAAAGTGCATGAAACAAATTCCTACATGATTTCCTACTCATAAGTCATCATGTAACGACTTACGTACAAACAGAACGTAAAGCTGGGCCGCCATGACACTCGTAATCGACTCTGAACGGCTTTTAATTTCACACCATCCATCAATGGGCTACGCCTGAGGATGTGCGTATAATAAATACATCAAAACGCATTTCATGGGCTCGCCAACTTGTGAAGCTATAGGGTTGTCGACGAAAGCTGGAAATCTGCGGAAAGGGAAACCATTATCCACATCTGAAAGCCTTAAAGCTGACATATTTGATAGGAATATGTAATCACCAACCATAGAGAGGGACGACATGTGAATCATAGACCACAAAAACTATAATGAAGTATTTATCTAAATTGGACCTAGGAAATGCGCTGCTTCCACAATAACGGTTAACAACACTTTAGATTGATCTGCAAGTACATGTCATTGTTAGAAATAGGGAATCTCTAAGCATAGACAAGGATGGCATGTGGATCATAGACCACAAAGACTATAATGAAGTAATTATCTAGATAGATACTAAGAGTTAATGCGGTTATTCCCCAAGAATTATGAATATGGAATCTGCACGTGTCCTTTGGTTGCATCATGCCACCAACGCAAGTACGTTTATTAATCTTGTTATTAGTCAACGTGCTGTAATTTCAATTTAATTCCGGAATTGAATTTCGCTGAATAAATTGTTTATCAATGTGTTTGAAATGCGGGGTTCTTGAAGATCGTTTCATTTACGGTATCTTTTTAGCTATCAATGAGGGTTCTCGCCTTCACGCTCTCTGACTAGAAAAATAGACACAATTTGCTGTAGTTTTTTATTAGAATCCACATTCGTTTCAGTGTCCATACAACCCTGCGTATCGTTCCGTCGCGTGGCGTAATGGACAAATAATATGCACGTCGTCAGCCAACCATTATAATGTTATTTGAGGGCAAGCAATAATTGCTGAGCCAGTCTGTTGCTGGCTTAATTCTGTTGCCAACCGTCTAGCTAGAATTATATTCGTTTAACATCGCTTTTAAACGCAAAACGACCTTAACTTCTCTACCTTAGCTCTCCGTTTACAAAAGCAAGTTACAGACACGAGTCCATAAAGATGCATGGTTACCTCTGAAATAGAATTCCTAAATGGAATATTTAGGCTACAGAACTAAAATAATAACAGCAAACTGTGAGAACACAAGTTTCCAAGGTAAATCGATGCTAAAATACCAAGTTTTTAGTTGAGAAAGTTATATCGAGTTACGTAAGACCCGAGAACGCTCCAAAGTAATAAACGAAGGTGACTATGACTTATGAAAGAGGGAATTGGTAGCATGAAAATGAAGAAGAGATGACTAATTACGCGACAAGTGTGGGTGAGTGAGATCGGCACGTCAGGAGCCACAGGCAGCCGGTAACAATTATAAATTCAAGGAACTTAGTTGGGTAGCTCGCGTAGCGACGCGCGTCGCTCCCGCCGCGTGCCTTTGAAAGCGAACCACTATTTTGATGCATCAGAGCCGCACTCAAGGGCGTCTGGCTTTCAGTATCGCAGACGGTTTTTGTTGCTTTAATACAGAGATGCGTCGGATCTTGAGGAACATTGAATTGTTCCTCTCAAATATGTACATCGTTTTACTTTGTATTGGTGTTGAATAACTGCGGGCGAATGAAAAAGGAAAGGTATGTTGTCTACATAAAGTTATCGAGATAGAAACACATTAAGACCAAATAAAGAATATTGTAGCTCGTAAAACGAACGCTAATGAAGGTCTAACGTAATAAAACAAATTATTAAAAAAAACTTGATTACAACGTCCTTTCAAAACATAAAACGTGTTTATAGCAGCTAATGACACAAATTAAAAGAGTCCACGTTGATGACTGCGAAAAGTGCAATTATTTAATGGATGGGCCCATTCAAAACGAGTCTTCGCAAGTAATCAATACCCATCAAGTTCCATTTACTTTGGAAGCTACAGAAAGCAGGCTTAGTGAAACTACAAACCTAGTAATTTGAGATCTATGAGAAACTTAGATTACTTGTATAGAGACATAGTGGTAATTCATTCGTCGTCCTGGCCCAAACCTGTAACCGCACATTGCCTAAGCAATATTGGACACCTTTGACGCAACATCCACACAAGTTATTACTAATTCACCACGCTGTCAAGTAAACGGTTCGTTACTCGGAGAAGTTTAAAGCCATGTTTTCAGAAGCGTGGAATATCGTGAGATGTAAGACAGTCCGTCTAAGACACGTTCCGCCATATTATTAACACTATGAGAATCTAAATTGGACGGCGTTTAATGCCGAGGTACCGTAATAATTGTGTGGAATTCATAGAAATATTCGTAGTTAAAACTATTGAAATTTTAATATTTATCAAAGGCGTTATGTTTGAGAAGTCAGGTCCTTTTATCTCGCTCTTGATATTCAGAGTATAATTTTCAATTAAAATATTCAATAAGATTGTTGAGTACTATGGCTGTCTTCCGGATTTCATTGGTAATAATACTAATAATATCTTTGGCATGTAACAGCTCATGAACAACTAGTTTCTGAAAGGTTTGTGCTTCATATTTACGATAATAATCTTCTACATAGAACATAGTTGTTTCCATGAATCAATTCCCTTAAATTCAAGGAGGAGGTTCTCAATAAGACTGTATTTTTTATGTTTGTTACGCGCTTTCTCCGTCGATTATGCGTCGATTTTAAACATACTTCCGAAGGCGTCCCATATAAATTTTATCTATATTGTTTGGGTAATTTATGAGTTAATTTCAAACGTCACTGGAAAAAAGTCTATGAATCTAACAAAAGTCACCGACTTCCGAATGTAAAATTATTTTCGTTCTTTTTGTCAATAATCTTTCATTGGTGTTAAACTGCAGACGAAGCGGCGGGCACGGAAAGCTAGTTGGCTTATACTGCTCTTTTTGTACAAGCATTATGGTGTGTGGCCCTTCTAATAGGCCACGGTATGTTCCTGAGAGTGTCGAAAAAGATCAGCATCCGCCCGCCAAGTGATGATGGATATCAATCACTCCAGATCACGTTCATTCGAGTACATTGACATTGATTGTTCTGGTTTATGTGGGAGAGCTATTCGAGCTGCCATGTACATTGTAGCGTCTGTCGATTCAATGTTTATGTCATTCTGTTTGTATATTTCAGCGTGCCGTTGGTTATTTTATTAACAGTGACTTGAATTTATATTGTTAGTCGGTTTTTAGGAACTTTTAATCAATAAATATACCTTCTTATTTTAGATACTCCTCTTGTGCTTCTAATTCGTCGTGACATGCTTGAAAACTTTGTCTGTTATGACCTAACCATTCCGTTTGTGACTAGCTACTCCAAGAACTAAAGTTCCTACATAAAATGTTCTCACTGCCAGTCAATTCCCTCATTCCTCTTCAACGTTTTAGAGGTATGAAGAACAGGGTGTAAAGTTCTTCATCCTCTAAGGAAAAGGGAGGATCCTCCGACCAGACGGGTGTTGTGTCTGGCGGGCCACTGCCCGACAGTTGTTTGTCGGGCGCTCGTATATATGCTAACTGCGCGTACAACTTTGCTTGCGCGATGTAGGAATCTTGCCGTTAGTTCTTCAGTGGCTGGATAGATGGCGCTGTAGTACTGTTTGCCACTTGCATCTTTGTGTCGCTACATCACTCCCCCCCAAAGACCCAAGGTCGATTGGGTTCGGTACAGCGACGCGTCGTGGCTGACTGCCGGCGTCGACCGGGAGAGGATCTGCGTCGACTCTCAACCGTCGGGAGTGCAGTGTGCTGGCGCCGTGGTCGCTGATGAAGTTTCGGGGGCTGACCAGGAATGCGTTCTGCTGCATGCTGGTGGTCAGGGTACCCGAGAGTAGCTGGCTGGCTGCGTTGACTCGCTGCTCGGGAGCTGGAGGGAGTGATATGACGATGGTGACGTCATGATGTTCGAAGGCTGCGTTGACGTCCAGTCGGGATCACGTCGGGGTCACCAATTTAGAGGTATGAAGAACAGGGTGTAAAGTTCTTCATCCTCTAAGGAAAAGGGAGGATCCTCCGACCAGACGGGTGTTGTGTCTGGCGGGCCACTGCCCGACAGTTGTTTGTCGGGCGCTCGTATATATGCTAACTGCGCGTACAACTTTGCTTGCGCGATGTAGGAATCTTGCCGTTAGTTCTTCAGTGGCTGGATAGATGGCGCTGTAGTACTGTTTGCCACTTGCATCTTTGTGTCGCTACAACGTTGTCAGTTAACGCGTCTATATTTAGCAATGCAGTACTATCTGTCCATGTTATCTCCGAACACATTCCGCGATGGAACATCTCGCTATATACTCAATGGATCAGAACATTTTGTTGGCGACCGTCGTCGCTTGTGCCCTACACTCGACCTTCCCCGGACGTTTCTCTAGATATAACGTTGATAGTTTTGTTGTTTTGAGAAGAAAACTCTTACGTTTGTGGGATTAATCGGACTTGAAGATGAAAATAGCAGATTGCGTTCCAGTGCCTTGCCAAAAAATGCATTACGTGTGCATTGAATGAAGTAATCTATCAGATTAATCAAATAGATCGACAGTATACGGTATTCTTTCAATGTTCAGATCTATACTATCCAAATCTTTATGAATTTGTCACATCGCAGAATTGTATAAATCTTGTGACACTCATCACACCGTCATGTGAGTCAAGTTTCTTATCACTATGTCCAGTCACATCAGTAGTAACACCTATCCTACGAAAATCGCTCTAACTGCTTAGACATTAAAGGTGCTGTCTATGTCACCGTGTTACCCCTGATGCCGATTGACTGACCTATCATACTTGAACTTATTCCACTTGTCATTTATTAACGTTGAGTGCAGAAAATGAGTCGTATAATGGTGTTATAAGCGTCGCATAGTAATAATATAGAAGTGACAGCTCGTGTTAGTTTTTATGCGCACACGCTGGTATTGCAAATAATTGTTTACACGGGTAAGGCGGCGCCGAATGTCGTACAACTGTTGGTCTAACTGTACAATGTTGTGTGACTGAATACGAGGTGTTTATGGGTATATACCGCTATTCTTGTAGAATAGAATTGCCTGGTGTGTTTGACGTGCAAGTAAAAAGTTCTGTTGTTAGGATCATTGAGTCTAATCCTACTTCCTACTATCTCCTACTTAATATTATAAATGCGAATGTTTGTGAGAATGGATAGATGTTTGTTACTCTTTCACGTCAAAACGCGGGCAAAGCCGCGGGCGTCAGCTAGTAATATAATAAACGCGTTAGTTTGTATGGATGTTTGTTAGCCTTTCACGCAAAAACTTCTGAATGGATTTTAATGAAACTTTACAATAATAAAGCTTATATATTCATAAACATTTATTGTATATTCTATCACCACGCTAATGAAACCGCGGGGCGCAGCTGGTTCTTTATAAATAAGATCCGCCTGTTAACAGTATCAGGCTGATTACTGGGACAGCCCACTAGGTACTGAGCAAACCCGTCTTCTCTTACAGACAAGGCACGAGCATTGCTCTTCACGCTTGCTCAAAACGGGCTGGCTATTTATTAACGGGCTGGCTATTTATTAACGGGCTGGCTATTTATTAACGGGCTGGCTATTTATTAACGGGCTGGCTATTTATTAACGGGCTGGCTATTTATTAACGGGCTGGCTATTTATTAACGGGCTGGCTATTTATTAACGGGCTGGCTATTTATTAACGGGTTGGCTATTTATTAACGGGTTGGCTATTTATTGAGCTTTCACCCGCGGCTTCGCCCGTGTTAAAATCGGGATAAGACAGTTCCCCTTTCCTGATTTGCAGATACCTGCCACGTGTAGTTTTTGCCCTAGCGCTTTATTTATTGTAATAGCAATTCTAAATTTGCCCCTTTTTTCCCTCTGTCTCCCTCATTTTTCACTCTTATTTAAAAAAAAATCGGTTAAGCCATTTAGGCGCGAAGAGGCAACAAACAAACTCACTTTCGCTTTTATAATATTAGTAAGGATAAGTCCGGGTTAAGCCCGCTGCTCAGCTTCTAAGAGCTGTAGCGTGATGTTATATAACCTATAGCCTTCCTCGATAAACGGGCTATGTATAACTAAAATATTTTTGAATTCGAAGCAGCAGTTCTTGAGATAAGCGCGTTCAACCAAACAAACAAGCCCTTCAGCTTTATAATATTAGTTTAGATTCCTTATACGTTAGTAACGGGCAGATCTTCGCCTATCCGCTGATAATACGCTCAGCTAATTATCAAGACAATTAAGATAATGAGCAGTTATCTCGGTTAGTCGCGACTGCGTTTAACTGGACCAGTGTTTAATAGTGTCTTATCTGAAGGGTTACGCGATTTAAACATCGGTTCTGCGAGTTCGTTAGTGTTGAAGTTTAGGCTTGATGGTTGGCGCTTGCCTAGTTTGGTTTATGGATGGGTGATCACCCCTTTTGTTTGGGGTGGCAAACCATCGAATAACTTCCCCGCTCTGGGCGGAGCGGGGGAAGTGTCAGACGTTTACTGACTAAAACCCACCCATGTTCCTTCTATTGCCTTTTACCTTACGGGGCCGCGGTATCTCTTTCGAACAACCCGCAACCCCGGCGGGAGGTGACCACCCGTTACATACAGAGTTGCCTCCGTGCCTCGGAAAGCACGTAAAGCTGTTATTCCCGGCTTTCATTTGTCGTTACAGATAATCAGTGTCCCGAAAATCTGACAGCCAGTCTTACTTAAGAGTATCGTGACCTAGTACTTAGTTGTGGAGGTCAGAGAGTCAGTCGTTCCATGTTAAATACTGATATACAGCTGCATCCGGTTAGACTTGAAGCCGAACCCAATAAAGTTGGGGGAAGGCTAGGCAGATGACGTCTGCAATCTAGTATATTATAGAATCTAGTTCGACCAAGATAAACGGATGCGTTGTTGCCGAGTTTGTTTTGCCACTTCAACAGGGAAGGTGCTCTCACCAGTTTTTGAATCTCTTTGTGTGCAATAGAAAAGGTTTTTCGTTGATCATCCTCCCATTTTGCAAACCTTTAATTGATTCATGTTACTAAAGAAACACTAGAAAAATAAATAGAAGGATGTCGAAGAGGTTCTTCGGAAATGTCAGGGAAACGCAATCGGCTTGCATGTATGGTCAGATGCAAGAAGGTAGACGACGCAATAAGAGTGTGCAAGGATCGTAGCAAGTTTCGTTCTGGGTTCTCTACCTACCCCCGTGGGAAAAGACCTGAGTTTATGTATGAATGTGTGTGTAGAAAAAAATAAAAAGCGATTTATTTGTATAAAACAGTCGGTGGATAAATTACAAAGAAGTACTTAAGTGCGATAATGAGTTTAAATGGCTCGGATGAGTAATAAGAATCTGTTTGGCGAGCCAGCAGTCGTTTAACTGACGGGAAAATATTACTTAATGATGCTAGTCAGATATTAGTATAAGGCATGGTGCAGTTTTATACTTTAACTAGCTGTATCCATCGGTTTCACTCGCCGCTCCGCTTCATAGTTTCGTACCGTGATATTATAGTGAAAGAACGCCCTTGCTAACTTTAAAAATAAATTCAATCCGAGCACGTAATTGCTTTCTCCGAAACAAACTTTGCCACCCGGTTGCGTCTCGTCTCATTGTGGGAACGTTCAAAAAGGATCCCCCATGCAAAATTTGAGAATCCTAAATAGCAGTCCACCGCCAATCAAGTGACAGGTACTATAAAAACGAGAATCTTCGTGTTAAATCGAACTAAGGCAATCGGATCCATTGCAGCAGTACTTTGACCCTCCCGCAGAAGGCGCCACCTATTTTTGTCAGGCCAATACACTCGATCACACCAAGTACTTCGATGTTCAAATGAAATCGAGCACTTAACTCCTGAGTAACAACAACTTGCTATTTTTACATGTATTCGTGATATGAGAGGTACAAAATGTACGGATAATTGTAATTTGTATTCTAAGCCCTACAACATAGTTGTTGGACTTTTTTGCGAGTCTACGGACCACACAAATTAAAATAATGATTTAAAACTAAAAATTTCTAGCAAATAAATCCTTTGGCCCGAGAAAACAAAGGGCAAAGGCGGTCCATGGATGGGTTTTAGTCAGTAGGTACAAGTCTGACACTCCCCCCGCTCCGCCCAAAACGTAAGATGTTTTTTGATGATTTTCCATATACTTTCACTCACTACACACATCCATTTACTTTTACTTACTAAAACGCGCCTATTTCTAATTTCCTTCTTTTGTATTTTTTCCTTTTTTCGACGGAAAAAAGGGAAAACTTAGCTTTGCTATTACAATAAATTAGGCGCAAGGGCAAAAACTACAGGTAGCAGGCACCTGCAAATCAGGAAAGGGGAACTGTGTTACCCCAAATTTAACGCGAGCGAAGCCGCGGGCAAAAGCTGTCCATCCATAATTCATCCCACATTATGATGAATAACTCAAGATGGCTGACATATTATTTTCCCACTCATAGGCCCAACTGAAGGTCCGACAAACATACAAACAAAAGTCGTGACTGCTCTTGAACACATACGACATTACAACACACGACAAGACGTATCCGAATCAAAAGACTAACAAAAAACAAAGCGGCCCATTCATCATGCAACAAATGTTCCACTTTTGTCGTAGTCGTAAAGTCGTAAGCGATTGTCTTGAGTATTAGTCTGCATTATTATGAACTGACACATGGTTCGAAGGTACACACGACGGCACATCAACCTATACAAAACCATTTTAACCTGATCTCTCTACTACGGTGTAAGATCCGTAGTAGAGAGATCAGGTTATAATAGTTTAGACTAGGTTGACTTGCCGTCGTGTGTACTATTTGGCTTAAGATCCGTTTTAAAATAAAGCGGAATATTCGGTTCAGTCAATTTGAATAAAATTTTTGTACGTGATAGTCCGATTCTTGACAAGGGTTATATTAACCATTATTTTCTGTTAATAATTTTGTGTTGAAAATTAATTTTCAATTAAATGTTGCAATTCGTAAGGAAGTATTAGTACAATGACTCAGACACATGCCTTACGAATACATTCAAAGTTCTCTCCACATAGCAAAGACCAAAATAAATTGAAATATCAGAATGGGCGCTGCTTGCTTAGAAACCCGATGTCGTCATGTCAAATTCAATACATTTCTATCGTAGTACCAAATTCGATCGCGTCTCAAGTTATATTGGTAAAACCTTCATTTCAGGTGAAAGAACTTGAGGTAAAAGTTACTAAATAAGCGTAAAAAAAAATAAAGAAAACGGTCGCGGCGTGGGCGTTCTGACCTCGTAAGTCGCAGCCTGTCACGTTGCTGTCAATGTGTAGCCCGCCTTAGCTCGCGAACAAGCAACCATACACAAGTTACACAACGCGACTACCCACGCAAGCCAAACAAAACACGCTAGAGAAATAAATTGCCAACAAAACAAAGACGCGTCTGTGAAGATCAGGCTTTTACTCCCGCCTCTAGGACACTACGGCTTAACCCATAGATATAGATAGACATAGATAACGCAAGGGTAACTATTTCGCGTGCCACTTCACGGGCCCAACTTACGATCAAAAATCGCAAGCTGCTACTTTCGCGGTCAGTCTGCATCGGTTTGCCACTAGTTGGACGTCAGATATCAAATTTAAAATGGTTAATTGAGTGTAATAAATTGTAAAAATGTCGTCAATCACTAAATAGACGTCAAACGCTAAAATATAGTGCATGCGACGTCATAGTAGGTAGTCAAAAAATGGCACGCCTGGTTTTCATACAGATCGTGATACTTGCGTTATCTATGTCAATCTATATCTGTGGCTTAACCTCATACAGACGAGGCTAAAAATTAAAAAAATCCAAATATGATATTCCGCACAGCACTTATAAATCGTCGAGAAAAGGTACACGGTTCGGTTTCATCGTTTCCTATTCAGAAGAAAGTCCCAATTCCGTCTAGAAATCTACAAGGCCCACAATGTGCACTCATTAATAAAAAAATTACGACACTAAGAATTTGTGTGAAAAGAAACTGTTTAATATCTCTCCTACAGGTAAGGTGTAAAAATAAGAAATATTCCATTCCTCCGCTACGTAGTCAAAAGGCAAAACAATTGAGATTGAATGATAGATAAGAAACTCCATGGTTAGAGAAACATCAAAAACTTGTTTTATATTCAATCACTTGGGGACCGGTCGGCCGGATAATAGAACTTCGTTTATTTTGTTATATTCGTAATTTCCTTGAACTGACATTCAATAAATTACTTTAAAGATTTACATAACAATGTAGATGTTATTCTTTAGGTGATATTCAAGAACCATATTGTATATTTTTTGTAGATCTTCTATTTTTTAAAATAATGACGCTATGAAGTATTTATGAATGTAGAAATGAATCGATAAATAATTGCAGAGTCAAACAAAATAACCGTCATTATCGAGTACAACAAAGTATCATTCTTTATCTATTGTTAAACGTATACTTATAGAACTAATTAAAAGTTTGTCATAGACAATAAAACAGAACATGGGCATAAAGAAAGGAAGTAAGTAAGAGCAAGGAGCTTGTAACTGTCAAGTTACGTAGAATTTAAGTAGCAAATGCGTTTCGCTTTATCTGCTTGTTATTTAGTTAGCGACGGGCGGGGTTCGGCTCGCGTATTGATTGATAGTCCAACACGTGGTCAGGGCTGCCACGAAAAAACACAACCTTTTTCAAAGACTTATTTTATTTCAACACGCAACTCCACCGAATATAGACTCTGTTGAGTGAAACAGCTCAGCTCGTGCAATTGAGGCAACCCTAGAATTACCCGAAGCTCAGTGAGCCCTACGTAATCAGTACATCTCATCGAATACTCAATTAACATCCCTACACACGGACCGGAGATTACCGTATAGCGCACCAGAGCGCGTATCAGATCATCGACTAACCTGCGTGCCATGTACCTACTATACAGTACGTCGATGCCCCCGATTGCGATTCAATCAAAGCCCAATGAATTCACTACAGAGAGAAAGGGTTGCGACACTCAATCAACTGAACGACGGACAGAAACTATGAATAATGTAAAGTTTAAAGCACGTTTTTTAGGCACCTTCAAATTAATAGAGGGACGCGGACAGGACAATAGCGGCGGTGAAGGAGCGAGGATTTCCTGAAGACAATGGTAGTAATCAAGCCGGCACGGGCGTGATTACCGCGCCGGCCTGCGCCCCCCCCCCCCTCGCGTTAAGACCTGCTATACAATTTATAAGCTTACTACAAACAAGTACTACCCACAGAATACGATGATTAAAACGTATTGAAAGTCAAACCGAACGTTCGGAGCGCTTTTGCGACTCTCATTCAATTGCGCTAAATAAACACACTCAAATTAAGCCACGATTGAGAGAAATATATTCTGCACTCGTACGCCGGCCGGCGGAATTCAAGGTCCGGAATTAATTTGCAAAATGCAACGAAGAAACGCGAACGTGACTAAAGATATCGTGTAAAGTTTGTGTCGGGAACTTGGGACGGGAGTCGAACAAAATTGAGAGTGTCCTTCCCGCCGGCAACATGAAACGCATCAAGTAAAAGATCCAATACACGGGCCCAATTCAATTTGCAAATCTTCCCGCCGGCAAAGATAGAATCAATTTACACAATCGCCTAAGCGAATTACGTCATTCGGCTGCCGAATATCGTAACGAGAAAAAAAAGGCACCAAGGCCGGTTGTCGGTGCAGTCCGTTCACTTGCGATCTCGACCGGTTGGGATGGCAATACATAAACAGTGCGAGCGGGGATCATGTCCGTGCGCGGTGAGCTGCGCGCCAAAAGTCAAGGTGAACCGGTGTGTTTACTGAGATTGCTCTTTGGCAGCACCGCGCGCGTCCTGCAGAGCGGTGCAGCCATGTCTGTGTAGTCTATGGCAGCGCACCCCCGCGCAATCGATACGTCAATTAGTCATAGACACGTGGCAGTTCGCATAGAAATAATGACTATGACGATTCGATCGGCTTACACACGTACACAAACGAGGTCGGTGAGACTGGGCGTCGTCGTTCAATTTTCTTCACAGTAAGACAGCTGTCTGTTGAACAGAGTTTTCACAACAATAAAGTGTGAATGAACAATAAGCCGCAGTAGCACAGTGCGGCGCGCGGCGGACGCGGCGCATGCAATCAAAGTGGTGAACCACAACTCCACAAGCGTACGCGCTCTTTGCTCGTTTTCCGAATTAGGGAACCGTTTCTTACAAATGCATGCGTATGCGTGCCATACAATGTGTGCCAGCAGCCCATAACGCGCCAGTACATGTACTTATCCAGGTTAAGTATCATCTCGAAAGTTGACTGCGCATACTAAGCGTCCAGTAGACAAATAAGGAAATAATAATGAAAACATACTGGACTGCGAGATAGGAGAGGAAGAGTTAAATGATAAAAATAAACACAACTAGAGACCTGGTCTCCGGTTAGTTTTAGAAAGCGTAAGATTATCATGTTGATGTACAAGTAAAGGCGAGTTGTGTGCGCTCATACTGCTCACGGCTCGCTGTGTGCCGAGCCAAAATCCATATTCATGTAAATATCGTGTTTTTGTTTACAGACAACGGGCTGTATGATACAGAGACAGTCGACAGTTCGCAGACAGACTGCATATCGCGAATGTTTATTGAGCCTTTGAGAATAAAAAATGTTTTTGCTGAAGCATATTGAACCTGGGGGTCATCAAGTCAAGAGTGAATAGGTTATTTCTAGGTAAGCGTGCTTCATCGTCGACCACATCATCACTTACCATCAGGTGAGATAGTGGTCAAACGCGAGGCCTATCACTAATAAAAAAAAAACATGTACACATCCATTCATCATTTTCCTGCCCTTGTCCCATTCTATTTAGGGTCGGCGCAACACGTTTTCTTCTTCCATTCTCCCCTATCAGACGTCATGGCATCATTTACTCCTTTCTCCTTCATATCTTTTCTTTGGCCTTCCTCTCGCTCTCCGTCCATCAACATTCAGATCCATCACTCTTTTAGTCACATGTCCTTCATCCCTCCTCATCACATGTCCATACCAAGACAAACGATTCCCTTTCAATTTTTCTGTAACAGACGCAACTTTCAAACTTCCAGACACATACAGAAACATAAAACACATACAGTATTAAAATAATACATGCACGCGAGATATTCTACTACTTGGTAGATAATTTATTATATAGTATGCTGCTGTACCTACATACTTAATAAAAAATGTATATTATACTTTTGTAAATAAATTTTATATTAAATAAGAGTGGTAGGACATGACTGCACTTTCTCATGCCGTGCAAATGACTTAGGTACAATTATTATTATTAAACTATCTGCCCCCCTCGGCTTCGCCCGCGCGATGATAAAAAAGAATCGTATGTGTTATTCCAGACTTTAATCTGTGCCAAATTTCATCAAGATCCGTTCATTAGTTTATTCGTGAAAGAGGATCTAACATACATCCATACTCACTAACTTTCCTATTTATAAAATTAGTAGGATTGATATTTTTTTAATTCTTCACTTACACATTATTTCAATCAGCCACAGTGTAAACAGTATTTTCTGTGTCATTACCTGGTTGATACAGAACTCTGTCTCCACGGCCCATGAGTGCCCATGACATAGCTAACTCAAGACGCCCTTGTCCGCCTGAGGAACCTAAGCGCTTGTTCTCAACACTTTCTCTCCGCCAGTGTTAAGGCCATGTACATAAATCAAACGGTTCGTACCTATATGTAGTATAATTTAAGTATATAGACGTTAATAAAGGTCGGCCATACTTGTTGTCCCAAGATAGTGTACGGTACGAGCGTTATCGTACGCGACGCCTACGCGACATAATTTACTCTTATTATTGTACTAAATTACTCATTTTACTACTACTCCTATCTGCCTCGATAAAGGTACTGCCTCTGAATATATTCCCCATTTCATTATGCGCTCCATGCAGGCGCGGCATCGATTGTATTGAAAATTCAATATAGGTCTACGCAGTTTCAGTAATAATTAAATTCTGTTACGCCAAAGGCACAAAGGATTTTTCCGAACACATCTCAATTTATTCCAAAAAAATATATACACTGAAAAAAAAAACAATTTACCCAACACAGGTTTTATTTCAATCTGCATTATGAAAGCACAGATATTGAAAAATATTTACTTTGTTCTTATTTTATATTGAACATTACACGGATAATGGAAAATAGTTCCTCCGGCGCACAAAAGGATTGGCTAACTCTTTATTAAACTTTACATACGTATATTGGGGCATTTCAATTTCAATTTTTCGGTAACGTTTTTTCTCTTCCAATATAAAGTTGTTTAACAAGGGTGAGCTATTGTGAAAGGGAGGTAATAGGTGAACCAGTTTCAGGCAAAGAAAAGTAAGATAAATATCAAAGGATGGTATTTAATGCTTTAACTGTAAATCCCCTTTTTTCAATCAAAATATTCGAAATTATCACCAAAAATACTGAATTGCACACTAAATTTGCTCATCAAATAAATCAATTACGAGCATCAGGAAAAAGACAGCACTACAATAAAAAAGTGTTATATCTTTATCCATTTTCTATTAATGCAAGTCGTTACTGGCACTCGCCGGCCGCTGCCGCGGCACCGCTCGCTCCGCTCGCTCGGCTCGTGCGTAGGGGGTCGCAGTTTTAACCTAACCTAACCTACGCATTTTTTTAGCATTCAGGAAAGAATATTTGGTGCATGATCAGTATTTTTGGTGAACACAAATTTTTTTCCCAATATCAAATACAACATCACAAAGATGAGCAATTTTCTTCAACAAGCAACATGTTAGGTTACCTAGAGTTACGATTACAGAGAGAATACGTTGTAATAAATCTAGAGAAAACAGCTTTACTGGAATAGAATAATAAAGTAGTTTCCTACAAACCCAAAACGTAACGGAACCAGACTTTAATAGAAGAAACTAAACGATACCAGTATACCGCAAATAAAGAAAACATTTGGGCAAATGTTCGCCACAAACCAATAGCCAACGACACGTCAACTCGACCGCTTTCACCAACAATTACCCTTGACAAATATATGGCAAATCTTCATTGGAAATAACAATAACATTCTTATGATTCAAAGCCATAAAGAGGTCCTATTTGCGATCGAGCGTGGTGATTTCTGTAATGTAAAAAAAACTTGGTGCGGATACGATATAAAAAATATTGTTAGTTGAGCAGGCATTTATTTTATAGGCCCATCGTGAGTTTATACGCTCTGCAACGTTAAGAGTGGGACACATCGGAGGGAAAATGTCTTAAGGCTTTTTGTGGGGGCTCAATCATTTTCCTTCAACAATTGCTACTATGGGCATTACGCCAGGTATTAGTTGAAGTTTCGATTCGTTTCGCCCTTGCTAAAGACGGGAGGGTGTTATTTTTTTGTCTACCTCCGTATATCTTCAGTCGTAAAGCTTGAGGCGAAACTGTCCGTATATGGGCTGGATCTTAAACGTTGGTGAATAGGAAAAGTACATTTTATTGGTTCTACACACAGTGGCAGTACCTATTTGGTTTGTTGAATAAAGAAGTTATAGCAAATGAGTGAGAGTTTTTTTAGGACTTATGCTTATTTATTTGAACCACATGTGCAATAGTGGTACATAGGCTGACTTAATGCCATAAGGCATTAGTTTTAAACTTTTGGTAAAATTTTCGTCCCTCTTCATTATTTGTTTTCGAAAAATTATAAATTTTTACAGATGCTAATACACAAATACATATGAAATAACGGTTCCCGTTTGTCTTGGTATGGACATGTAATGAGGAGGGAGAAAGACCAAAGAAATTGTGTAAGGCATGATATGAAGCAGAAAGGAGTAAATGATGCCGTGACGTGATATGGGAGAATGGAAGAAGAAAACGTGTTGCGCTGACCCCAATTAGAATGGGACCCAGGGCAGGAAAATGCTGATATGAAATAACGGTTCCTCATATTAGTCAGGTAGTCACAGATCTTAGGGAGGCTTTTATGCCACTTCCTTTCTAGGTCTAAAACACTACGAATTGAGGATAGGTATTTTGGAATGTTATCTAATATATAAAATTCTCGTGTCACAGTTTTCGTTCCCATACTCCTCCGAAACGGCTGGACCGATTCAAACGAAACTTTGTGTACATATCGGGTAGGTCTGAGAATCGGCCAACATCTATTTTTCATACCCCTAAGTGAGCAGCGGATGAAACCGCTGGGCACAGCTAGTCTTAATATAATTTTGACGTTTGTATAAAGCTTTTCAGATAAACGAACGTGTGATTCTAGATATTCAAGAGAGATATCGTACTAAAGGAATCTACGCGCTGACAAGGGATCAAGTTAACCATAACCCTAACATAGTCATTGCTGTAGCGAAAACTTACCCTCGTATCTAAAAACAGTGATTACTTAAGTAAGTCATTTTAAGATACTTTTATAATTCTGAGGCTTGAAGTTAAAATAGATAAAAGTAAAAAAAAATGCTTTAGGTACTTAATTTAACAGTTCTTACTTAGTTTAAATTCTTGTCTATTACAAAACATTTTTGCATGAGTAATTATTTAAGATCAAGTCATTACTTTAACTAGACTAGGGATATGGGGGTTAGAATGCAAATACTCTCTCTCTAAAAGTATTTACAGAAAGTGTTTATGTTGCATGTTTAATTTGCAAGCCCATCCATTATGAGCTGTGAAAGTTACCAACCGCCGTACACCCGTCAACAAAAGTTTTAATATTTCTACGTTTATCTGTCTAGAACTTCAGATTATCTCGGCTAAATGAGCGACAAACGTGCTCAGAATGAAAGACCTCTAAAAGTTCTTCCAAAACGTGATTTCCAAGGTTCAATGTCATAATTAGAGAGGAGATTATCAACCTTTCTACGTGAATAAATTTTCGATCATTAAATAATTTTTAACCGACTTAAAAAAAGAGGAGGTTCTTACGTCTGAACTTTCCAGTGGGTGAACCGATTATTTTTATATGAAAGCTGATGCCTCTCTTGTGTTTCCAATTTGGTTCACTTCTGCCACTGGCATTCATGAGAATACCATATTTTCTTCTTCTAATACAATATGCAAATATCTCTTAGTAGCAATGGAAAATGAATACTAGATAAATATTTGTACGAGAAACCATCATGTACACCATATGTCATATTATAGATCAGGAACTTGAATCGAAATGGGCGTGTCTGTTTCATCATTTGTAAGAACGTGAATGCGATAAAAGTGTGTGTAAGTAAAAGCCAGGTGGCGAACTATACCCCCATGAGCACAAGCGTGAGTATATTCACAAAACCTTAGTTCAATTGATCAAATACGAAACTTTTCTGATTAAAAGTAAAAGAAAAAGTTTGCAGCCAAAACGAAAGTCATCAGCTAAAACGTATCCATTGTAAATAAAAGAAACCTTTGACATTTAGACCTGGCGATAACGTTACTTCACGATTAATTAAGAATTAAAAAAAACACCTTTCTGATCTCTTTGGAGCGTGCATCTAAATGAGGTAAAATCTACAACATGAACCTAATTTATGCAAACGCAAAAATAACTCTCTTATTTCTCTACGCCTAAATAGCTAAAGCAATCGTGGTGATATTGACAAATAGGTAACCTGGAAGCTAGAGAAAAATATGAAGTACTTTTCATCCTTAATTTATTTAAGAAATGATGGCATTTTAATGACCTTTTGACAGCATCAGTAAGTAGCGTTCGCGCTACTAAATTTCGGGCTCAATATATTTGAACATCCATTGCCGGAAAAGAAGATGAGAGATGAGACGATGTCGCAGGCAAAAATCCGCAAGTACTGTATTATCAGTAGCTGCGGGTTGGTTCTAAAAAGATACCGCGGCCCCGGAACACAAAGGGCAAAAGAAGGAACATGTATAGGTCTTAGTCAGTACGCGCCCTTACGCTCTGTCCACAATGGGAGAAGTCATTTGATGAATTCCGAAAAAAAGTATTTACGTTACGAGCCCATTTTTGTGTGTTTAGGGGTCCCTTATGCGTGAAGTTGAACGTCCGGCGTAGTGTGTAGGTGTTCAGTGGGCGATGGGCCGATGGCTACAGCTTTCCAATACTCTTTATGTTGTGACTATATAGCTTTTGACCGCGGTTTCTTCCGCAAGGATCTCGATAATTGTCCCATGGGAACGTACTACATATATTAATCCAAGTTACAAACTATCTGTGTGGGTTATTTCGTCCAAATCCGTTCACTACTTATTGCGTAATACAGTAACAAACATCCAAACATCCTTACAAATTTCCGCATTTATATAAGTTGTAAGAAGACTGCAGGTTGTGATATTAAACAAGTAGTTTCTATTTATCTTTAGATCCCGAGTGAGGTCAAGAATAAGATGTCGTGTTTAGACTGCGGTAAAGACATAACATTTAACATTGCACATATGACTGCGACGAGAATGGAGGGATAAATGCTGATATTGATATTCTTGCTACAGTAATACATGTTGGAATACAATCTCGAATAAGTTATTCGAATAGAGTTATAGATAGTCTCGCTGCTCTTTTGGACTGCTGAGCTCTTGGGTGCGATTCCCAGGTTGGCTATATTATCTTTAAGATTTTCCATTATGTTTTTTTCAGTAGCAACCACGGAATTTGGAGTGGATCCCCGGTTGATGGCAAACGACTCGCCCCTTGGTACATCGGACTTGAACATTACTGGCGAAATGTGGTTCTACTAATAGGTAAACCTTACAAGCCATACAGCTTAGCTTGAACTTAGGGTTTCTAAACAGTCTGCTTGCCTTATGGACTTGGCCGTAATGCGAGTCCTTAGTCACGCTACTAAATGGGGAATAAACATACACGGATATATTTATGATAATTTGACGACATGGTTGGAGCAGTGGCTGAGCGATTGACTCCTACGCTGCATGTCACGGGTTCGATCCCCACGATATTTGTATGGCCTACAGATAGTTGTTTCAGGTCTGGCTGTTTGTGTATGTGAGTTTAAATGTTCGTAGACGCACCCACGGTACAGGACAAATTCAACATTTCAAAAAAAAGCTATTTTCGATTTTGCCGATACAACTGAACGCACTTGCCGTATTGTTAGCCCTTAGCCACTGAATATAGATACATAGATGATTTGTTTTTAAGTAAATTCTATGGCCGATCTTATTGATACAACTGAACGCAATCAATATTATCTGAAGCGTTCAGTATTAGCTGTCAACATTAAGTGTTTATAAAAGAGGTTTAAATGTGTTTTATCGTGTTTAGTTTCATTGCTTGAGTAAACTGAATCCTTGATCAAAAGTATGGCAAATTGTCTACATATATTCTATACTGAACTTTTTTACAAGACAAATCCATTACCTTATCTTATCTAGAAACCCTTTGTTTAAATTTAACCCTAACGACGTAAAAAGAGACGTTTTACACTCAAATTATGACAGTAGATATAAAAATGTATGCAAACGATGCCATTCTTACGTATGTAGTGTTAGTTTTACGAGTTTATGTTAAGTGGCTCCTTAGGGCGTGTCTTAACAGGCCAGGATAACGATAGCCTAAGAAATTTACGCAGTTGTAAGCCTAGAGGGTGTTGCTACCTTGATGTAATGTCATTTTTAAATAACGATTTTTTTACATAAAAGTTTTTTTTTATTTCATTAAAAAAACTGACATTAAAAACATTAAGAAAAAAAACCCGAACAAGTGCGAGTGGGACTCGCGCGCACCGAGGGTTTCCGTACAAACTTGCGACATAAAAAGCCATATCTTTTGAGTGCGTAGTCTTGAAGGGTTGATTTTTCCACAGCTCTAAGGGACGGCAAACTTGAGTACCTATACGGTTTTTATTTCAACTCGCTACCTCCACGCGTTTCCGAGATAAAGGGTTTTGACGGAAAGACAGATAGATGGCAGATGGACAACAAAGTGATCCTATAAGTAAGGGTTTCGTTCCTTTCTAACCTAAAAAACAACGATTATGAGGTTATTTTCGTATTTAACGTTAATATTTCTGTATTATTAGTTCTTTATCGTTAATCAGTATAACATGTCGATTATATAAATTGCTAACATTACTAAAACTCGCAATAATGTTTCAGTTATCTATATAACTTATGACGGATCTTAGGTTATCCTTTATAGACCTTTTGCTTTTGAGTAACTGACCGAGATCTAAGACAATTCATCATAATATGTAGCAGCATCTACTTTCTGTGTAACGAGGATCTTGACCTTGTCTAACTAGAGTTCTCTCCATTTTTTATAAGACAAATTGATCTACATTTTTATTCTGAAAACTTCGATGCCTAGAACATTTATTTTTTCGTAAAGTTTCTTTTAACATAGGTCATTGGCGATTAATATAATTTAAGGTACGAAGTGTATTACTTAGTAACTGGATTGCAGAGGCAGTCCTTATATCAAACTGGATCTAGTTAGACTGGAAGCCATTACCTTTGGCAACAGCAATGCCGATGAAGAAGTTGAATAGTCAGGGTGCATCAGTGGGCTTATGGTGACAACCAAAGAACGGAGGTATTTAACCTTTAGAAGCTATAGCATAAATGCACGCGTGCTCCACGCAGTAAAACTCATTTTATTTACGTGTATGTCGCATATATGTGAAGTTGGCGTGCACAACGCACTTGCTTGTTACATATATGTGGCAATGGCGTTCAAAATGTTAAAAAAGATTAGAGCTTTGAGTGTTCCATAAAAATTCTACTTAGATAACATCAAATATTTGTATTAATACAAAAAGAAAAATGCTTGTAGGTTGACAAACAAATATAAAAAAAGAATAGTTTAGACATGTTTACAAAAATAACATGCGTTTTAGTTACACACCGTACCCACAATGTACATGACACCTTACATCCAAAGAGGGTGTAAACAGGAACATGGCAGTAAACACTAAAAGCACTTATTTTAACATCTTTATCTATTTTAGTCGCAGAAGAAAATGCTAATACACAGATAAACAAGGCATCAGGACTTGTTTATGAAAGTGATATCATTACGTTTTCTATGCAAAACTGTGCGAAACCGTGCAGAACTGTGCAAACTGTGACAGGGGGCACGAGTTATAATCAACCGTATCTAGGACGGGTAGATTCAAAAAAGTTGGTGGTTGGGACATCGTATGTATTTGGTGGAACCAATATAATTCTAGTTTCCGGACGAATGGAGATTCGAGGAATCGAGGAAAAAGTTCATCTATGATTTTAGTTGTAGCGCAAATACATAGGGAAATATACAGTTGATATATTTGTTTGGTTTGGGTTTATTATTATTAGCACTGCGTCTAAATTAAACGTTACTGTCGTTACAAATGTCTAACTATACTATTAAACCGATTATTTAAACGATGTTGTATGATGTATGTATGAATATTTTATGATTACTTGTTCTTGGGACTGGTAAACTGAAATGTTTTAAGTATAAACCTACTGTAATTTAAAAAATTAAAGATGTATCTTAAACCTCTGTCTACTCAAAAATGTTTGTATGCCGAAAGCCAGACGCTATTGTAATGCCAACATTATATACAAATAATAACTCTTAAATATTTGTAGTTTTTAGTATTTGTAGTTATAGCGGCAACAGAAATACATCATTTGTGGAAATTTCAACTATCTAACTATCACGGTTCATGAGATACAGTCTGGTGACAGACGGACGGACAGCCTTTTCGATTTTACCCTTTAGGATCGGCCGGTAGACTTAACTTCATTTGAGGTCACCACAGTATAGTTCGTTTAAGTAGTGGAAAAGTTTAATAAATTTAACTAAGAGAGGCCACTTCAAAAAAATAATATTATTTTTGGACCCTTAAAATTAGTTCCAATACGCAAACCGTTATAATAAACATTGTCATCGTAATGTAATTGAACAGAAACAGGAAAAAATAGCTACTCATTATTATTTGCTACTTAGTAACGCATGTTAGTTGTTATCGAATAAATCATTTACTGTTCAGGAAATAAAGTATTTATTAAGTTGAAACGTTTTCCGATTTAACTATTGAACCTGAAAAATATTTGTTGTAATCACATCCTTATTTGTTCAACTACTTATAATTTTAGATGTAATTAATGTTTTGCTTATATTTTGTTTTCATTTAGTTATAACAGCCGCTTCGGTTGATTAGGTTAAGCGGCGCTTACCTAGGTTGGTTTGTGGATGGATGACCACCTATTACATACCGAGTTTCCTGTTTGCTTCAAAAAGCACGTTAAGCCGTTAGTCCAAATATCAATAGGGTAGTTTCCAGGGTCAAAGTAATTACATTCTATTTAATCAGTCTTTTAGATTATTCAAAAATAAGGGACACGTAAATGTGTGCCAAAAATACAGCAACGCGGCCTATATCATTTTTATTAAAATTTACAAATAAAAAATACATCTCCTTTTTCAACTAGCCTATTGTTGATTTTGTTGACAGTCGTTCCGACTGGTCAGTGTCCCGAAAGTCTGATGACCAGACTTCCAAGGGTATCCCAGTGCTAACTGGGTTGTGGAGGTCAGATAGGCAGTCGCTCCATGTAAAATACTGGTATTCAGCTGCATCCGGTTAGACTGGAAGCCGACCACAACATAGTTGCGAAAACGGTACCCTTATAGGATCACATTTTTGTGCGTCCGTCTGTCAAGACCCTTTAACTCGGGAACGCGAGGTGTCGAGTTAAAATTGAAACTATACACCCAAGCCTGTGATCCTTTGGAACTATGAAAAGACTAATCCTCTAAATCTATCTAAAAGATATGGCCGTTTAGTCGCAAGTTTGTTCTGTACGCGAGTCCGACTCGCACTTGGCTAATTATTTTTTTAATAATGTAAAAGTGCCTTTCGATTTCGTTAAGTCTTTTTGCACACATTATTATAACCGTTAATACTAATTTACTTCAAAACGCCTTTGTGGGTTGTTAAAAAGAACTAACTGTCCTTACTCGGTGAACTAGCAACAAAACATTATACAAATAAACACTAGACTACTATTATATTTTTCTAACAATGACCTTCCACAAGATAAACAGAAAAGTCAAACATGTCCTAAAACTGTATGTAACCTATCAAATACCTAAATAGGTATAGCTGACAATGAAATTGAGAACAACTACCTCCTAAACAAACAATACACGCACGCTATTGTAATCTTCAAAGAAACTTAGTCCAAGAGCCAGCCACTAGCATGGTACTGTAGACAGACTGTCGCAACTACAGATAATGATCTTTATATACCAGCATGGCAACAAGCGTCACCGAAGGCACAGTAGACTTACAACAGTATGACAACTATGAAAAATGGTTAAGTAATTGTGATAGTAAATTGTACAGGTAATAATAACAAATAATTTGTTAACAACCGAACACCAAGGTTCGATCACGTTTTTTTTGTGGATTCCTATCCACTCATCTCAATCATCAAATAGCTTCCACCTCTCAAGGCGGAGCGGGGGAGGTATTTTGCCCTATATACAATACAAAAATACAAAAAGTTTATTTTCTCTCTCACATAGAAATATACAAGGAATAATTTACATAAATCAAAGTGTACATCGGTGGATTATAATCTATGTGAGAGACTGGTTTCTGTACTAGGAGACCTGTATGACAGATTACCAGCCTCTCCAGACTCCGGAAGTGGGTAACAGGTAGTAGGTGTACATCATACCAGTAAAGAGAATTAAAATTAAAATTAGGTAAAACTGGGTGAAGTGTGTCTGTTGTGAGTATTAAGTTTATGAGATGAGAATCGGGTGTCCGAATGTGTATATGAGGCTGTGTGTGAGGGTGTGTGTGTTGTGTGGGTGTGTGTGTTGTGTAGAAGTGTGTGTTGTGTGGGTGCAAATGTGTGTATGTGTGGGTGCGGGTGTATGAGTGTGTGTGGATGTGGATGAGAGTGTGGGTGTTGTCGAGTAGTAAGTAAGACTAGGATGGGACTTTAAGTAAGTTTTCTGTTTCATCGTAGCTGAGGGTCTTTAACCAAGTGGTTAAAGCCCTTTTACAATTTGTCTTTGTAAGTGGGTAAATTGCAAGTTTCTTATTTATTTTATTGTAAAGGTATCCAGATAAAAAATCAAAAAATTTGCGTGAGTAAGCAGTGTTTCGCTTGGTAAGCGTTTGGCAAACCCTGTGTTTGACTCGCTTGTTGATATTCATTGCGGGATCGTACCCTATTAGTGAGTGTTGTTTGAGAACTGTGCACAATATATACAGTTGGCGTACTGTCAACACATCAGAGAGCAAGTAGAGATCCTTAGTAGGAAAGAAGAATGGTAGTGACAGACTTACTTTTAAGATCGCTCTTTGGGCTCTTTCTAGTTTCAGTATGTGTGTCCTACAGGAGCCACCCCATACAGTAACACAGTAGCTTAGGATATACACACACAGTAGCTTATATGTTCCAGGGCCGCGGTATATCTTTCGAGAAAATCGCAACCCCGGTTCTTTTGAAGCTTAGATGGCATTTTCAGGGGTGCGTTGTCGGTAAACATTTGTGAAATTGCATTGAAATAAAATCAATTAAAAAAACTAAAAAGCACGCTACAGTTAGTGACGTAAATTTTATTTCTCATATTCTTCTCAGCAAACCCTTTCATTTTACACCCATATCACGGGAATGCATAAAAATGACTAGTACGCCATCTTAGAGAAAAAGATGGATTTGTGATTTAGAATCACATCGCTTAGCTAACCATGCAGAACATCCAAACTGAATGTGTATACAAAATTTCATCTCAACTAGTTGTGGAGAACTGTCTAAAAATTAAGTAGCAAAATATGACCCAAAACAAAACATTGCAAACTAAAAAAGGTTCTAGAAACAAGATGGCGGCGTTAATTCTTTTTAAAGCCACATGCTAACAGAACCATGACAAAGTCTAGTTGATCTACTGGTAATTTTTATACTGTGGCGAGGGTCACATGTTTGAAATTGCGTCGGCTACATTACAAGTCATACATTCTGCATCTTTGTGTTTTGCAGTGCGAGGACAATTCTGTATTAACTATTATTATGAGCCAATATACGGGGATGTTGTATCAGGCAATCAGGATAATTTAGGATTTAGAATTGTAATATTGGGTTTCCGATTTCTCTTGCATAATAATTTTAAGAGTGAATACAAAAAAAAACATTCCTGGAATATTTTCTATGGAATGCATGTCGTTTACTGCTTGACAATCTCCGTATAACTATCCAAAAAATATAGAATAAATAATTTTGTGGCACTTCTAACTCTTTTTTCAGATGGGAAATCATTGCTTAGGGCGGAGCGTACGAAAAAGATACGGCCCCTGGAATATAAAGGGCAAAAGAAAGAATGGGTTTTCACCGCAGCTCCGTCCAGAGTGGGGGAAATTGTGTGATGAGTACCCATCCGCAAAAAATAGCCTGGATGCTGTTTGTTACTCAATAACGTCAGAACGGCTGAAGAAATCTGGATGATATTTGGCAGAGTTACATTACAATTTGGAATAACTCATGACTACCCAACTAACAATTTAACGTCGTTCAAAAGTTTAGTAAACGTTATCTTAATTCTATATTTTTTGTGCCAGAAAAACATTAAAATTTCCAAACGAACAAAGTCATGGAACAACAGCTATGTTGTGTCCGTGTTAATATTATCTGCATGGAAAATTAGATACTTTGTAACTGTATATCAAAATTGCACGGGACGCACAGTGGCTAGGCGACTGCATGTTTTTCTTATTCCCATATCGCTATGGAATTATCCATTGTTGTCCGGCTGTATTGTTCGCTAATTACATAATAACGCCTCGCTATTCTATCCTAGTTTTTTAGGTTCAGTTTCAAGGCGATGCTAATAATGTGTAGTTTAGATCTAATCGGCGTGTCATATTTTCCTTGTTATTAGGTTTAGAATTTATATTCAACTAAGAATAATTGACGGCATAAATGACTTTAAATTATTCCTTTTGAACAGCAAGAGATTGAGAGAATTCAAAATGTTATGGAGTTGAATGGAGCGCTATTTAAAATGCAATTAATCTGTCCTAAACACACAAAAAAAAGAAAAAATAATGTACTGATGGTAATCAGACAGATGGTGTCCGATTACTATCTAAGCTCCCGTCCGTCAGTTATGTCACAACGGTAATGACTCGACATAACTCCAAACCTCTCCCCAGTAACCATGGAAGTTATAGAAAATGTCTTCTGTAATACTGTTACGGTTAAATTAAAATAATGGACCTCAATTTATTTGCTGACATTACTGGGACTTAATAGCAAACAGCGAGCTAGCGACTAGTTACTTTACTAATAAGAAAAAAAGCCAACTCGAACGTCCATTAAGTGCGTACTTTGTGAAATGATTTCGGTAAGAATTTCGGGAATAATTAACTTTTCGTTCGGATTTGGTGAAAATATCTTTTCGGCACTTTAAATTAGTTTACTTTTTGCTAAATTGGCAGAGCTTTTAGGAAAGAAGTTAACAGCGATTCTTCCGCTTCATTACAGACTGCTTTCATGCTAAGCCCTGTATAATTAAAAGGCCAAGGTTTGGTCCAACTTGGCGCACTCCACCAACTTAGAAGGAGCATAGCAAGTCATAAAATGGTACAAGATAGAAGCCTCACAACAGTCGTTAAATTTGGCCCGACATGATGAACAATATAGTGGAAGCGGCAATTCCAACGGCAAATCTACGCCAGTCAAGATTCACGAGGCCAGGAGGATTTTAAGAGGCAAGCGTACTTAGATGGCGTCGTAAGATGGAAGAGGCTTTGGCTTTTATTGCTCAACATTTTTGGGGATTCTGGAAGCTGTGGCGGGGTTTGAGAGGTTCCTCATATGGGGATTAACGACTAATTACTTTTGAGGTTCAAAGTGGTATGTTTGATCGTCTGGCTCTCAATTCACTATAGGTATCGAGTAGATCTGAGTTCTTTTATATGCCATCATCATGATATATTTTTTTTAATAAACGTAGCTTCATACAAGGAATTTTTCCTGTATCGTGGGTGCGTTTACAAAGATTTAAATTCACATACACAAACAGCCAGACTCGAAACAACTATATGTAGGTCATACCACTATATGTTCCGTGCGGGGATCGTACCCGCGTCTCGTAACGCAGCAGTCAAACGCTTAGCTATTGCGCCAACCGTGTCGTCAAACTGTCCAATTGTCCTGCTTATTAATATGGGATAGGCGCAAAACCTTTTTGCCGTATTTTCCAATGCTTTTTCTCGTCAATATTTAATTATCATGATTATTGTGCTGTCATCATTTTAATTGTTGTTGACATTCTGTGGATTCTGTGTGCCCCTACGAGAGAAAGGCGTTAGTTTATGTGTGTTGTTCAAGCAAGCTTCAAGTCAGTATTGATTTCAGTGCTATTGTACGTACCTATAATTACCTATCGATAACCCATGGTCACAATTTACCTGCTGGGGTTGCAGGTTGTTCGAAAGAGATACCGCGGCTCCGGAACGTAAAGGGCAATAGAAGGAACATGGGTGGGTTTTAGTCAGTTAAAGTCTGACACTCTTCCCACTCCGCCCAGGGCGGGGGAGGTTATTTGATGATTTCCCACATCAAAAAAAAAGGTCACAATTTAGGTCTCTCTCAGCCCATATCACAGTCACTGTCTCACAACAGCTCGTAAATCCTGAATAGATTTTAATAATAAGCGTTTTATTGACCTCGTCCGCAATACAAGTCTAGGTTATATGCCATTGTTTTCTTTAAAAGGCGATACTTTAACAAGTGTTATATGGTTCTCCATTTATTATGACGCCGAACAGACTGACATGAAAATACGATGTATCTGCGGAAATATACGTAAATGAAAACGGTCGAGGTTTTCATCGAACGCTTTTAAATCATATCTGAAATAATCCAAGGTTTTGTTTACTATGCAGACTATTATATTCAAAGATATAATAATTTAAATAATAATAATAATTTTTATTTATTTTCTTGCCACAAATTACAGTTAAAAAAAATCAGATTAGTCTACAGATACAATTAACAATTAATTTGTGGAAGACTGGTGCCTAAACTAAGTTTTTTTCAAAACCTGAATGTCAGGTCACCAGGCCCCCGAAAACATGATTTCACATGAATTGGTGTACTGAAGACGATATGATACACAAATAATATTCAAATAAAAAATCATACATTTAAAGCTCATAAAAAAATCATTTAAAAATAATAATATTTTATACAATATAATTCATTTCATTTAATTTTATAATTTAAGTTATATATTAAAAGTACATGCAATAGGGTGTAGGTGGGTGTGTGTGGTGAGGGGTGAATGTGTGTTGGGTGTATGTTTGTATGTATGTGAGTTTTTGTGTTTGTGTGGATGGTTGCAAAGGGAATATTCAATTAGGATATGGTTTCAAATAGATTTTCAGTTTGGGTATAATCTAGAGTAATTAGCCAGTCAATTATTTTTCTTTTAAAAGTTTCCTTGCTAAGTGAATGAATAGCGAGCATATCATTTAGCCGGTTGTATAGAAACGGGCCAAGGAAAGAAAAGAAATTTCGAGCAAATTTAGTTTTCACCTGTATAGTTTGGCAAACATTTCTTTTCCTGGTCCTTAGGACAGAATCATTATGGCTTTTAATACAAGAAATAAGAGATCTTTGTTTCAAAGCAACATGGAGAACAAAAAGTTGACGAATTGAGAGGACTTTTGAGGACTTATAAACTTCTACGGTGGGATGCCGGTAAGGAAGGAAAAGTGCCACTTTAAGAACTGCCCTTTGGGCCCTTTCCAGTGCTAATAGATTTGTTTTAAATGTACCACCCCAAGAAGTGATGCAATAAGTCAGGAGCGATTGACACAGCGCATAGTAGACAGAAAATAGATGCTTGGTGGTCAGGATAGACCGAAGATTTTTAAATACATAGATTAATTTCCGAATTCTGCTAGTGAGACAATTTATATGTGCAGCAAAGTTCAAATTCGAGTCTAAGGTAACTCCCAGGTACTTAATATTGTCTACTTTCTGCAATTTAGTACAGGAACAATCACCGTTATGGGGGTAAGAGCAGGTATGAGCGAAAATGGAGAACTGATGAAATGACTGTGAACTGTTTCTTAAGGTAAAAGCCACATACTTGGTTTTATCGGAATTTAAAGTGAGTAAGTTACTTCTCAGCCATTCATTCACAGAATTAAACCCGACTTGAGCATGGTTGTATACCTCTACCCATGAGTTTGCACTGAATATAATTGCAGTGTCATCTGCAAAAGTAATGATACGTCCATTTTGTAGATGAAGATTGCAGAGGTCGTTGATATAAACCAGAAATAGTGTGGGCCCAAGTATACTTCCCTGAGGAACTCCAAAAGTTACGGGAAGACTGTCACTATAGTTGTTATCAATTTTAACAAACTGCGAGCGATCAGTCAGATAATCTTGGAAAAGTGACAACTGATTGCCACGGATGCCAAGGTTCTCGAGCTTTTTTAGCAAGATTGGAACCGACACTGTGTCAAAGGCTTTAGCTAGATCTAAAAAGATGGCTAATGACTTCTTTTTATCATCCATGTTAGATATAATAAAGTTTGTTAGCTCATGTACAGCCATGGCCGTCGATTTTTCTGCACGAAAACCAAACTGAGATTGAGACAGCAGATGATTAGATTCGAGATATTTAACTAATCTGTTGTTCAACAGCCGTTCCAAAATTTTTGATAACGCCGGCAGAATTGCTATAGGTCTATAATTATTAACACAGTGTCGGTCACCACTCTTATGAATGGGAATGATAAGAGCTTTTTTGAATGCAAGTGGAAAGGTACCAGACTCTATGGCCAAGTTGCAGACATGTGTAATTGGTGGAACTAAAATGTCCTTATGCGCTATGAGAAGGTTTGAAGAAATATTGTCGCAACCCACGGCACAGTCACGCTTTAGAGATGAAATTATTGCAGCTACCTCATTTTCATCCGTGGGCAAGATAACCATTGAATGGGAAACAGCAGTATTAGATGGGGGGCAAGCATAACCCTGTTGTTGGGTGGCAATTTTTGTAGCTAACGTGGAGCCAATATTAGCAAAGAACTGGTTTATTTTATTCAAAGAATGTACTGGAAGGGTATGTGGGCTTATAAGATCTGTAGGTGATGACTTGGGTCTTGATCTGTTTGAAACTTTGTTTATCACCTTCCAGAGGCGGCGGTTGTCTTTTCCCGCCCTCTCAACCTCCCCTCTTTCGAATTGTCGTTTTACCTTTTTCAAAATTTTGTTGCAAAAGTTTCGATATCTTGTATATGTTGTCTTGAGTATCAAATTGTCAGGATGTTTTTTACATTTTTTATGTAAATTGTCTCTATTTTTTATGCATCTTAAGAGACCCGGGGTTATCCAGGGTTTGATAATTGATTTCCGTTTGGAGACTATTACTATTTTAGTGTTTGACTCAACTACAGTTCTAAGAATGTGGACTAGTTTATCAGCTGCTGCGTTAGCGTTAGTTGTGTCTAGCACCGATTTAATGTTTGCTTTTTTTAGGTCAGAGAGTAATCCCAGAGAATCAATTCGTGATACCACGTTTTTTAAGTGCCTTGGAAAACATTTATTTAACGTAAAGATGACAGTATAGTGATCGGTAAGGGTTGTTTGAGCTACAAAAACGTTTGCAGGCAATTTAGTTTTAACAATAAAGTGGTCCAGACATGTTTTTCCATGTGTCGGTATAACGTGAGCCGGTAGTAAGCCGTGAAACGATGTCAAGTCGAGGTAAGAGGAAGCATTTCGATCATGATTTGAAGTACTGATATCTATATTAATGTCACCGGTGAGAATAACATTTTTATAAGAGGAATACGTTATTAAGATTTCATTAAGAGACTGTAAGAAGTTTGATATATTATTGCATGAAGGCGGCCGATAAATAGCTACGACCACAGTGTCATTATTAACTTGTATTACTAAACAATTTGCATCATGATAATCAGGTTCAAGAACATTTACTTGAATACCATTTTTAACATAAACAACGACACCCTCGTTTTGAGTTTTGTTTTTGTTAGACGAGAAACTGTTATAGCCATCCAACACCGGAAGATTAAAGGTACGAGGTAACCAGCATTCGGTGAGGACAATCAAGTCCCAAGAAATTCTTGACTGGGCCAATAGTGCATTAAAGCCTGGCATATTGCGATTGATGCTTCTTATATTTTGGGTAATAATTTTGAGACGTTTCTCGTTATTCGGGATGAGGTCAAGGCAATTTGCCAGGTCACATGTAGCAGAGTCAGCTATAGAAATATTGTCAATATTATTGTTTATTAAATTAGAGTTATCGAAGAGAACGTTTTATATGATGGGGGCAGATTAGAGTGTGCATAGTAATACATAAAACTGAGACACGACATGCTCCAATATAAGATAAAGCCAAGTGGTGTGAATAGACAACTACAGTAAAGTTTGGTTTTCTGTAAAAAAAAAACATCGAAACCAAAGTGAAAAAATAAATAAATGCGGAAACACATGTGTGAAATAATATGTTATGGTATTATGTGTGTAATTGTGTTTGAGTGTTTGTTTGTTTGTGATAAGTGATTTTAAAACAGAACATATTAATTGGAATAAAAAAATAATCAAAATGTTAAAATAATTATTAAAATACATGCAGGTTTTTAAAAGCAAAGAACATTGAGCAGATAGTCATTTTTCTAATATTATAGCTAAGTCTGTTTCTGAGTTGACAGTGATGCGTTGGGTGCCGTCTTCCTTACGCAGGTACACTTTACCATAGGCCGACCAACAATGTTTAAATTTATGTTGGGCGGCGAAGTCTCTTGCGAGAAAGAACAATTTTCGAGTTTTTGCGGGGAGATTGTCAGATATGTAAACTGGAACTTTAGGACCCGAGAGGCGAAGATGTGTTGTGTTCAACTTACAGTTTTTGTTGTTTTTATTAAAATTCCTAACTGACTGCAGTATCTTCGATTTCAGTGTGACTGTAGTGAAATCAACAAATATGGTATTATTCATTGAATTGTTTGACTTAATCCTATAAACGTCTTTGATATCTGGTTCTCCAACTGTAGTATCCAGAACAGTACCAATATTTGTGACCATGTTTATTAGATCCAATTTTGTTTCGCCATCAATTTTTGGGATATTTTTTATTTCTACACTTGTGATCTTAGTCTGTTTTTCAAGTTGATCTACCCTGTCTTCCAGTTTCCTGATGTAGTCTCGGTTTTGCTTTTTCTCAACTTCGTATTGTTCCATTTTATTTAACATTTCATCATATTTATTAGCAGTAAAGTCAACTGAGTCTTGGAGTTTGCTGTACTGGTTTTTAATTTCTAACAGCGTCGATTCCATATTGGAGTAGAAAACGTTTTGTTCCTTTTTAAGGTCCTTAATTACGTTAGATATTTCATCTCTGAACTCATTCAAATCGCGTAAGTAATCTTGATCGATGCGTTTTCTTTTATTACGACAGGTAATGCTTTGCGTATCCATACTAAGTTCGTTCGATTCCGTTGAAGTACTATTATTCGGCTCAGGTTGCTGGTGAACTGGCGACAACTTACTTAACACAGCTGTGTGTTTTTGTGGCATTTTTTATTTACCAATTGGTTGATCTACTTAAAATTTAAAAATGCGAAAAGTTATTGTCGATGTGAGATTCGAACCTGCGTCACTCCGTGTGCAGTACAGCGTTCTTAGGCACCACGCCAAGCGTACAATTACAAGTACGTGCGAATTTGGTAGATACTATCGTCTTACTTGGATGACGTAGTGTAGGTATGTAATAAGCGTTCGGTCAGTTTCTTTTGTGTTCACTAGTGAGTTCAAAGTTCAAGTTACACACAATTTTAAAACTTTGCTGTTCGTTTAATGTTATTTTTGAGTTTAAGTGATGATGCACTTTGTATTTTACTATGGTTTTTTCACAGATTGTCACTGGTACACTAAGGTTTAGTATTGTAGGTTTAGATTTTAATTAAAAGCACTTTTTCTTCACTTATGATTTAAATGTACGGAGAGAACTGTCAACACGTCCGTTTACAACCGCGTCGAGGTTGGGGGGGGGGGGGATATATATCAGTCAACGCCATGTATAGTGTTTAATGATTTGTTTTGAGAATGTAAGTAGATAAATCTCGTTCGTATTGTGTTTCAAATCTAATAACGAAATCGCCCGTTTCAACAATTTATGAGTAGGCATGCTGTGCTAAGAATCTTGCCTGTCAACCAGGTAGTAGCGGTTTCACCTTCGGATGAATAGCAGAATCGCCAAGAAGAAGCTATGATACCTACTCGAATTGGGAACAGCACTAAAGACTAGGCCCTGTCACTGTTCCTACCTTCTTTCCCCTAAAAGCTATAGTCAAAGCAACCTCTGTGATGTCATAGACGCTGCCATGGAAGTGGCTAAGAAGGGGAACTATGTTAAAAAAGCTTTGATTGATCCTTGGCCCTCTTCGTCTCTTCTAAATTTTGGTGTGTCCGACACGGTCCATATTGTTCTTTTACTTTGTGATACCATCTATATAATACATTATGGAATGGAAAAAAGATGATGAGTCTTGAAATCGTCTGAACTACGCCGGTAATCCGCGAAGGGTTAGGCACAGGTGTGACTAACAGTACCTACATCCTCAAATCGACAGTTGTTTTTAGTCCCGTTTAATAGTGCGCTTGCTATCAATCTGGTACAAATTCAGATTCTGTGGTATTGAGAATTGCCTGGTGGAAAAACCTAATAACCTCCACACCTAGGTTCCCTTAAGTCTGAAAATTGCGATATTATCTATCTTTCATAGACAGATCATATCGCAATTTCACAAGAAAGTTCTTCAAACGTTTGGGGTGGAAGGTTATGGAGGTTTTTCATCAAAGAATTTTATTTCATGTTATCAATATTTCTTCAGTAAACATCGACTTTGTAAGTCTTCCTTTGCGACATATTCTAACTACACGTTTTCCATACAGTATATTTATAAACTGCTGCCAATTATTTCATTTCTACGACAGACGGGTCTATATTTAGAAAATCCTTTGTAAAAGGTTTGTTCACGTTGGTTTCCATGCTATAAATTATTTCACGTTGGTTTTTATTTCCCTCCCACGTGAAAATGTGACAAGTACAAACGTTTTAGTTTGAATAATGAGCAATCGTTGCTTTTATACCTCTGAAGAACGGTTTTATAAAGGAAAGTGAGAATTATCACCTTGGGTCGGGGTCGGCTTCTAGCTTTACCAGATGCAGCAGAATGCCAGTATGTTACATGGAGAGATTGCCTCTCTGACCTCCACAACACTAACTGGGTTGTAGAGGTCAGAGAGGCTGGGTAATACGTTACCCCTTGGTAAGACAGATGAATGAGAATAATCAATAGATCACCTGATTTTGTTAAAATAATAAAATCACATTATGTATTCATCGTATGCATTGTGTTTATATTTTTTATACAGTCATGTAGGGTAAAAGCCATACATAATTTCATACTAAATCGTTAAACCGTTTGGGCGTAAAAGAGTAACAAACAGACACAAACAAACTTTGTCCTAATACTATTAGTACCAGTGCCTAGCGATTTCAACCGCTACTCAGGTCCTTAGCGTAGCGAGATGTTGCATAGTTTATTCATTTCGTGAAAAAATTAATATGCAAAATTTCAAGTAGGAATTGAATTCTCACATACAAACTTTCCTAGCCTGTTTCACTCATTTAGGTGATGAATTTTGCAAAATCCCGGGAAAAACAAGGGAACAGCTTGGAAGTTTCTTTGGGAGAACGCGATTTATATGAGGTTATAAACTAAGATCTCACGATGCAGTTGTGCTTGAGACCATTACGCACTGACGCAGAAATTCAGATATTATTCAACACATAGAAAAATCCGATAAACCACTGAAGAACCGTTACAATAACGATACAAGGCTCATAATGGTGATGTCATGTTTTCACTGACTAACCACATTCGGGCCATATTGAAGGTTGTACTATAACAACGAGACCATTAAAATTGTAAACATTACAATCGAATGTAGGTCGCAGGCTCGCAGGGAATGAATAAGATTAATTTAGTCATAAGAAACGTGAATCGCTGACGAGTTCAGGAACACACGGCGACCATTCAAGCTTTACAAGCCAGTTTATGCGGATTTCTCATTGTAAAGGAAATCTATACAAAGTGAGACTACGTTATACTGGACATGCTTGATGTATCGACGTATGTATGTATCAATAACGAGTCATACCTTTACGGCACGTGCTTTGGATAAAATCAAGCGTAGGGCAAGAACTCGTGGCTACAAAATAACACGAGGTAATCGAAGGTTAAGCTGCGCTTGCCAAGGTCGAATCGCCGATGGGTGACCATCCGTTACACGGTGTGGACCCTGCTTCGGAAGGCACATGAATTGAGATTGGAATTGGTGAGGCCTTACTCCAGCAGGCGAGTGCATCTAGACTGGTAATGGACATCATGGAAGATAAAATATTCTTTATTATGGTGTTTACCATATTTTATTACAATATAGAACTTATAAATAGTGAGACCGAATAGTACACATGAAGACATATGAACCTATACAAAACCAGTTTATACTGATCTCTTAACAACGGATCGTACACCGCGGATTTCTCGTACGATGCGAGATCCGCATAAACTGGTTTTGTATAGGATAATGTGTCGTCGTGTGTACCTACACCACCTATTGATCAGATGGAATGTTCCAGTGGAGCCTGGTAAAAGATATTTAGAAACTTTTTTCGATGACGTTTTCATAACTCTTTTTAGTTATCACATACATAGCACACCTAGCTCTAAACGGCAATAACGCAAAAATCGAGAAACACTAGCTGCGCCCCACGGTTGCACTCGCGCGTTAATAGAATATACAATAAATCTTTATGAACTGTAGCTTATGTGTTATTTTGATATGTAAACCGTATTATTGTGAAGTTTAATCAAAATCCATTCAGTAGTTTTTGCGTGGAAGAGCAACAAAAATAATTCATGCATCCTCACAATTTACATACAGCGATTTTAACAAACTATTCATGATCAAAAATAAATTAAATATTCACAGCTTCATTGCAGGTAAAGTTGTGGATATTTAATTACAGAATAGTTATTTGTTATACAAGAGTGCAAAGTTGCTTTTTAACCGCGTGTTCAATTTTGACGACCGAGCAAGAGAAGGATTCTAAAATTGAATCACGAGCGCAGCGAGTGATTCTAAAATTGAATCACGAGCGCAGCGAGTGATTCAAAATTAGAATCCTGAGCGTTAGCGAGGGAATCAAAAGAGCACGAGGTGAAAAATCTTTGCACTCGAGTGCAACACGTAACTTTTCATTCCACCTCAGCGAGGAAATGACTAAATGCAAAAAAGTAAGTTTTGGCTCCTTTTGCTAGTCGCCACGTGTTGAACATATCGTACTGTTTAAATACTTCTCGCGTGATTGTTGAGGAAGAAAGCTCATTTGCGCATTATTAACAGTTTCAGTCAATTCTGTTGGCGTCAAACAAACTTCCTCGTCGCTAGAATCACTCATTTTAGTTTTTTCACTTGTTTTCAAGTTTCTTGTTTTTAATATAAGGTTTAACAATGACGTGAAAAAATGCCGCGTAAAGAACCGCGTACAAAGCAAATTGAAAAAACACCAAGAAGGTTCCGAGTCTGAGTTTTTAACAAATTAAAAAAAAGTTGTTGTTGATATATTCGGCACCATTGAGGTAGCAGTAAATCGGTTTAACGTTTTTTTTAATTCACAAACTTAGTGCACACGATGTTCTAAATTCAATTTACTTTATCCTCTAGAGAATAAAAACGGCTTTTCCACTCAGATATTGAAGATTAAAAATACTCTTTCCGAGATGGTGGGATGAAAACACATTTTTTTAGTCTCCTGTTAAGTTACCTTATTTGAGTTGTCTCAGTTTAGATCGAGGTGTGCGCCATACTAATTATGTCAGTTCCTATATTAAGTCCAATTTTAAGTAGTTCAGTAATGTGGTCCACGAGACGGCACGGGAGGCTTGCGTTTATTAAGTTACTTCTTTTAGATCGTGAATTCACGTCAGTTGGTAGAGTGGTATTGCGATATTTTGCACACTTTATTGTTGCATCTGATTGTGTTCATAATTACGTATGCATGTCGCATCAACGGTCTAATAACAGACGTGACTGCAAATGCCGGCTATTCTAGTCTAGGTAGTTTTTTTCTGCTTTCTGTCAGGTCCCTACATAAAAGTAGATGATGCGGGTTTTAGAAAGAAATTCAGCAACCGGGATGCTTAGAATGTGTGAAACATTTACTAAAAGTAAGTTGTAGCAATTGAAGTATCAACAATTGGTTGATAGTTTAATTGCTACACCCAGCCACACATTCATATACTTACATTCATACAAAAAATTAAGGAAATTACAGCCAAAATGTGTCAGTTGAATCAAAACGTTATTTTAGGCAATGACGAGCAAATGAATAGGTACTTCATATATCGACAGCACCTAATAATGTCCCGCGGTTTTAACCTGAACTCGACGGACTACGTACATTTACACACCTAGAACCACATCAACTTCCCAGAAACCTCTTAAGGCACGTCTAACAATAATAGCACCATATCCCCTTGCATAACAGAGGCCACGTCGCTAAATCATCGCCTAATAACACCACTGTCGGCCATTTTCCTCAATAAGATAATACGTGGCTACCAGGATACAAGCAATGCATTCTTTTTTCCCCTTCCAGACCGGACATATCGAGAAAAATACAAAAAAATCATGCTTAAATACTGCCATTTGATTGGTTTCGCTCGTTACATTTTACATAGTAGCTGTTTATTGTCTCTTATAAGTATGAAGTTAATTTTGAAATACACGTGTAGTTTTTGTATGCAGTATTAGTCATAGAAACTTTGTTGTTTTACAGTCATTGCGTCTTTTACTAAACATTATTAGGTAAATTAAAATAACTCTTTGTAGCTTCGTTTTGTATTATAACGTGTTCGTTGAACGAAACAAGAGCGAGTCGGACTCCAGCACCAAGAGTTCCGTACAAACTTGCGTCATTAACGGCCATATCTTTTGACTGCGTAGACTGAGAGCGTTGATTTTTTACAGCAGTATATAGTTTAAATCTAACTCAATACCTCCACGCGTTCACCAGATAAGGAGTCTTGGCAGACAAAATGATCCTATAAGGGTTCCGTTCTTACCTTTTGAGGTAAGTAACCCTAAAACTGAAACAACCTTTCAAAGACTATCGAATGTCTTCAACGATTATATCAGTAACCTATAAGTGACATTGCATAAAAACATGACTGTATTAGCGGCAACATATCGTTACACCTCCAAATATAGTATAGACAGCATGACAAATACAACAAATAAATACACAACACCGGTTAGTAACAAACGATTTGCAATTTGTGTGTGCAAATACATGATAAAGTATAGTTAACTCCGGTTTATTGGAAAATTACAGTGGTTGCGCGGGCGCAGAGCCGCTGTCTCCACTCCGCTCCGTACCACGTCACCAAAACATTATGTAAACATGTATTATGTACACGAGTTGTACATACAAGAGTGTGGTATCAAACGATTCGGTGGTTCGGTACAACGTGTGAATATATCTAATCTGAAATGCGCGCATTTTATGATCGTTTTATACGTGCGCGTGAGTGGATTGATGAACAAATTAGCATTCAAAGAAAAGAAGTACTTGCAGTTACTGAGACGCCTGAGACGGGGCGTTGGAAACTTCTGCATGACATATAATTGCAGCCATGTAAAATACGTAAAGGCGAATGTTGTTTAGTGAATATTAAGTAAGACCTAACTTTAGGAGTCAACCATAAATCAAACGGTACTAACAATAAATAACTCTAGACGTTATCCTATTCAGCAGTACCATTATGAAACTAATACAAATCATTAGAGCCGACAGTTTACTGCTTGATGTCAGCGAAATTAACTATAATTGAAATTACTAATAAAATACTGCAATCACAGTCTTTCATAATAATCTAGGAAATAAGCCCTATGGGAATTACGAAGGTACTTGAAACAAGCCTAACCACACAAAACAGGTAGGTACCTATAAACATTCAGATAAATTCAATTTCCTAGGCGAAACGCAATGCGAAAAGATTTAAAGAGAAAGTAAACTAAAATTTCTTCGGGAGTCGTTGTTTTTGTATGGTATCACACAATTCATGTCGAGTTTTCGTCGTTACTAAAATGTATTAGGAGATCAACCACATAGACATTAAATAAAATATATCTCATGAATTACCGAAGCTTACTTTTTACAAATAGAATTATGAAAATCTGCCTATAATTGACGGATAAATCGTGTAACCTGCAAAACCTGCAAACCCGGCCAAGTGCCAGTCGGATTCGCGCACAGAGGGTTTCGTACAAACTTGCGACATAAACTTGAGTATATGGTTTAATATACCTGCACGCGTGCCCCTGATATAGGTTATTAAACAAACAGATATCAAAGTGATTCTCTAAGGGTTCCGTTTTTTCCTTTTGAAGTGCGGAACCCTTGAAACTGCATCAAAATTCGTTGCGTAGTTTTAAAGATAGATACAAGGGAACATGCGCATATGTATTTCAAAATTCATCAAAGCCATTAAGGCGTGAAGACGTAACAAACAAACTCATTTCGCTTTTACAATATTAGTAAGGATGTAGTGAATTGTTAAACGGATGTATTTGAATCCTATTCAGAAAGTTTTGAAATAGGGAATGTTACGTACGCACAACGACTAATCAAGCTACACAAAACCTGTTTATACGGATCTCTAATTATACAGGAAATCTATACAAAGCAAGGAAATGTTTAAGTCGAAATGTATGGTGTTGTGTTGCCGTGTGTACTATCCGCAAAGGAGATGAGTAAACACGCTCGTCAGAATATACAGAAGCCTAAGACCTTACCCAATTCAATAAGAAATATTATTTCAGTGGTTTACACTTATATTATCTCATATAAAATTCGCGTGCCACAGTTTTAATTCCCATACTCCTCTGAAACGGTAAGACCGATTTGTATGAAATTTCATAATTATGTAGGTCTGAAAAACGGTTGTAATCTATTTTTCATACCCCTAACCGAGCAGAGGGTGAAACCGCTAATATTAGAATAGATTTCTTATAATTGCTAGATGTACAGTAAAACTACGTATTTCGCACACGTTTTACAAACTCAATTTATTATCACAATCTTTGGGTACTGAGGAGAAATTGGTTATTATGCTAAGCCTATTTGCATGTACCAGCCTGCCACTAATTAAATGTAAGTAAGAGCGTTCCTCACTGGTTCGGGGTTAAACTAATATCGTTAAAGATATTGAATATTGTTTAAAGCACGTAGGATATTCGAGTTCACAACATGTTAATTCAATTATTATTACTTATTTTTATACTTCTGCAAATTGCTGGTGCATTTTTTTGCACTTATGTATATTTGGTGTCATTTTGTCTTTGAACTTGGGTGTCAATGACTCAAGCTAAAAAGGGAAAAAGTTGATTAAATATTATTTACCTAGGTATGTCAGTCATTATCTGTTTAATTAATATTCTATAATTAACAACAACAATGACTAGGGTCTTATTCCGGCTTTAATTTTGTGAATTGAGTTGAGAGTAGATTTTATATATTTTTCGTTATTATATTTAAAACACGTTTTTTTTTTTAAATTAATATCTCCATCATTACGAGTCATTTTTCCATGTAATAGTGGTGCGCCTATTGTCATCAACTGGGCACGAATCCCGACTTCTACAAATTTACAAAATGCAGTGTAATATTTAGCTAACTTACATCCCTAGCAACTATTCACACCAATTAACGTATACCACTCAAATCTCTGTGGTTCTTCTCAAAAAGTCCACCTCAGACACAGAACTGTTTTGAGAAATAATGTGATTACTGCATGTGCATAGTCCTCATGCAAGTTGACCAAGACTTTCGTCTGGATCTTCAAAGAGACTAGTATGTTATGACGTATGAGTTTGTTTCGGCTGATTATTCTCAGAGTAGTCTGGTACTATTCGAAACAAAGGCCTTACCTACTATAAAAAAAAACAGCCAAGTGCGAGTCGGGCTCGCCCACCGAGGGTTCCGTACATACTTGCGACAGAAACGGCCATATCTTTTGAATGCGTGGACTTAGCGAGTTGATTTGTTCACAGCCCTAAGTGGCCACAGTATTAAGTAATTATATCGATACCTTCACGCGGTAACAAACTGATCCTATCAGGGTTCAGTTTTCGCCTACCAGGGTTGCGGGTTGTTCGAAATAGATGCCGCAGCCCCGGAACATAAAGGGCAATAGTAGGAACATGGGTGGGTTTTAATCAGTGCAAATCAGACACTCCCCCCCGCTCCACCCGGGCGGAAGTTATTTGATGATTTCCCACCCGCAAAAAAGGGTTCCGTTTTTACCTTTTGAGGTAAAAAACCCTAAAAAGGACATAATAAAATGTTCGTAAAAGCCTACTTGCAAAACAAACATAATTTAACTAAGTAACAAAACCTCATTACGTGCTACAATAATTTCAACACATCAGCCGCCTCACAGAACATGGAATTATATACAAACAGAGCGGCCATTAAAACGTAAACATTAATAAGATACCATTAGCAGTTCTGCCTAGGCAGTAAATCAAGGCACGTCACACGATCGGCCTATTACTGGAATTAGAACAATGGGCTCACAAAATGGACCTAACTCTAGCATAACACGAGTGATCATGCCATGATTATAGTGTTAACACAATCCTATGTTATGTCTTCCTACAGAACTGAATATAGCTGTATAGTATACATATGCGACCGCGCGGTGTAGTATTAAACCATCATCATCTTTCTATCTACTTTTGCGGATTGTAAGTCATCACATAACTTCCCACGCTCTGGTCGGAGCAGGGGTGAGTGACAGACTTTTACTGACTAAAAGCCACCCATGTTCCTTCTTTTGCCCTTTATGTTTCGGGGCCGCCGCGGTATCTCTTTCCAACAATCCGCAACCCCAGTAGGCGGTGGAACGGTCAGGCCCCTCTGTGAGCGCAGTATTTTTTTTGTTTAATTCTCCCCTGACAGCTATAACGCTTTCATTTACCTTTTTCTTTCGGAATATCATGCCTTCACACAGTTGGAAACTTATAGTATTAGGGTATAAGGTCATGATTCAAAATTGCAATCGATTCACGAGAAAATCGCCTTTGGATTTTAATAAAAAGTAACATACAAGAGCTCGTGACCAGTATCCAGTACGTCAGTAGTCTAGCTATCCTTTCCATGTTTTTTCCTAGAGGTTTAAGAATCTGTTCGTTAGCGCACGACTAGTTTCTTCATCCACAATGAGACGATTTTCTGGTTTGACGGGGTGTGGCGCAACTTGGGAGAGGCCTATGACCAGTGCGCCGGGATAGACTGCGATGCACTGAGGGACGGGAGTTGTATAATATCTGAAGGATAATACGCGTAATTAAAAACGTTTCAAAGTAGTCGCAATTACATCTCAACGACAATCAATGTAAAAACTTGACAAAAAAAAAAGGTAATTGGATTGCATTTCCGAAAAATTGGAGCATAATTAAAATTGAACGCGGGAGTTCTTAAAGTTACGGGAATTTGCAATCTGATCAGTAGTAACAACCAATAACTCCCAGAAATATTGGTTAATTTCAGTTTTGATTGCTTTAAATATACGAATTTCGTTTAGTTCTCGTTAAACAATAAATATTTAACTTAAATAGGTAAGAAGCAGTTAGAAATTACATAATCTTGTTTACTGAACATAATAATGAAAGTGTTGTGAACAGTTTCGAAACGAAATTTAATTTTACGTGAGAATTTCTTGATGAAATAAGTCTGACGACTTTGTAACTTGAAGTGTTTGAATAAGTACGAAATTAGAATAAGATAATTCCTAATATAGCAAAGAATTAAATAAAATAGATTATTTTTTATATTTGGTAGCCCGATATTGTCCCACCGCTGGGCAAAAACCTCCCGAAATTCCGTCCACGAATTATTTCACGAAATGGTATAGATTCTTTATTAAGGTAAAATATTTCCATTAATTTTATTCATCCGGACATTTCCGTCTTTTTCGCCGTCTGTTCGGACCTTGTACAGCCTATTTTGACAGTCCGTTTCGACTTTTCGGGATTTATTTTTAGAAAAATAAAGGGTTTAAGCACAAAATGTACGGAATTTTACGTAAATGTCTAGTATTTTGTATTATGAAAAAAAAACACGTTATTAAAGATAAGAGAAAATAATAATAATGACGTCTTCGAGAAACTAGTGAACAATACAATCGACTCTGAATTGCTACCTACTTAAAACTTGAGATAAAACTAAAGAAATCTCTCTCCAATTTGGAATAACTTTAGACAGACAACGCCCTTCATTCGACAAAATAGCGTGAAGCATTATTTCCTTTTGCGTTCATGAACAAAAAGAACACGAGATGAAAATGTAGCACCGAAAGTAACAGTTGCCAGGGAAGATATTCTCGATGCATAGGTACATTTATAGAAGTATTATTTAAGTAATTTATTTTTAAATTTAAAGAATTTATTATTTATTTATTTATTATTTATTATTAATTAATATAACGAGCGCATAAAACACTGTTTAACAGTTAATTGTTAACACGATTAAATACGAACGAGGTTTTTTTGTTATCAATTATTGCAGCCAACAATAAATAGTTTCTAATATCAAAGTGGAGAACAGTTTTATGGACTGACGCGTATCGTGGAGCACTCGAGATATGCCTCGCATAGTTTCAATTGCCTTCTTGATGCTATTTATACAAAATAAACATACAAACATACATTTGTTCGTAGAGTCACAAGAATAAATAACAGTACTGCAGATACGAAACGGTTTAAACGTGAATTATTATGTTACAAACGGTTTACTTTTAGAGAAAGGTTTTCACGTATGAAATGTGAATTTATGACAAAAACCGAGACGAGCAAAAACTGTTTTAGTGGAACTAATCGCCGCTTCTCTAGTTACGCGATGTATCGCAGTTTTTTGTACCAAGATCGCAGCAAAAAATGATATAAAGTTGACGAATGGGCTTAATAGCTGTCTATCGGTTGCTATCAGACAATTCACAGGTCTTGTGATCAAAATCTGAAAATTCTAAAGGCGAAAAAAAAAATGGTTACGTTAGGTACCTATACATGTATAATAGCTTTTATTCTATTACCAGCTGTCAACGACTGTGGCAGCCATTTATTACGATAATTTACAGTTTAATTCATCAAACAAAATCGTTCAATTGAATTTCTATTGGTAACGAGCTATAAATTAAATAATCAGTGTCCCCCGCCCTATTACCTCTCGTAACGTTATCAAATTCAATGATGAAAGCGACCTTTAACTTAGGCAAATAGGCACATTCCCCTCCATTAGGGACCGATGAATAATGTTACTATTTTATTATGCTGACTGTACTTTCACCACTTTTATAATTCTTAAATTGTAAAAGGTCTCTTACAATCAATTTTGTATTTCATTCTGAACAGAGGGTCCGTCGAGATCAGTATTCTACTGAACATCAAAGGGCCCACGTTTATAATTGCAAATGTGGATTGTTCGTAAGCTTAGGGATACAGCCACAAGCCAAGGAAACTGGGCACGTTTGTTACTTTAATGAAACGAGAATAACAGCCTAGCTAACAAGTTACCGGTTCTAAATTCCTATTCAACGCGAGTAAACAACTATGTAGGCGAAGTAGTATGTCACGTAGACTGGCTTTGTTTCGCAAATCGTCCTCCTTTATCGGAGCTAGCGGCTAGCCCGGCTGTGAGTACTCGGCCTAGCCAAACACGGCGAGTAAACACGCAGCGACCTACAGGTAGCGTGATGACGAGGAAGAAGATCAACGTGACGTAACGGCAGCCAGCGCCCTGCCGGCCGTGGCACTGCTGCCAAATGGGTTACGAGCGTCATCCGCCGCACCCGCACGTCTCATTACGATCATGCACTCTTTCCCTTGCCGACTACGCGCTGCCAAGGTCACTGCGCCACGCGATAACCCACCGCGCGCCGGCACCCGCCACCGGCGCACCGCATAACACCCGGGTTCATCGTTATCAATAAAAATATAAACACTCACCTGTTTTTTTCCAACTCGTTATGAGTCGTCCTGGAACAGAAAACATACAGATTGTACGGAACCCCGACACTTCACAAATAACACCACTGATCTCACATTATCACTGCACTTTATAGCACTACACCGGCCGCAACTCACCTGCTGCCCTGCGATTTCTTGGTCTTCGGCCGCCTGCCGCCGGAGCGGGACTCTTCATACGCCGGTAAAGTCGACGCGTATCCGTGCTCAGCTTCTGCAACAAAGTACACTGCCATTCCGTCAAAATCAGCTGATTATAGCACGGCAAAAATAGACGGGAGCCATGTTGACGTGTGTGTGTAGTTGCACTCGATTGACAATTCAAACAAAGAAAATCCAAATCACCTCTATCGCGCCTTTCGATGTATTCAGCAGCTTGGATCAGAGCAGCAATACTCATATTTATTGTATCCCGGTTGAGCACAGGTATTCACAAACGCAAAGCGACTTGATTCGATTTAAACTATAAATAAAAGTATCTAAGCGCTCCGAAGTTCACGACTGCGTTTACCGATGTCAAAAACACACTAGGCGACTTGGGACGCGCGACCGTGTAAGCGGTTCGTGATTTGTCGGCGGCGCTCGTGCCCCGCTCGGTGAGCCAATCGCGAAGCAGCAATGCCCACAATAAAATACCTGGGTCAATCACGTGAACTTTGTGTTTCCAAACAAAACATTTTTTTTTCTATGCGCTCTTTGTAGTATAGTTTGATATTGAGGAACTTTTATTTTCTTGATTAATTTGTAATGCATGTCGGCTTCGCACTGAAGTGCACTCACGGCATACATTGAGGCCGCTCAACAGTAAATCAATGTAGCAACACGAAAGTTCGGCTTCCGTTCTGCAGTAAAGTTTTTAGCGTTTGTTATGCGCCGAAAAATAAAGTAGGTTTTATATATGAATTGATTTGCATTTGGATTATTGAAATATATTCCAATAGGGTAATTTGAATTCTTAAATACCAAGCAATAAAAGATTATGATTCACATTTGGGAAACACTTTTAATATTTAAAATGTTCAGGCATGTCTTGAGAGTTTCGTTTAATATTTGCAGCATGTGAATTCTAGCGAATATTACTGGAAGCAGATGTTTTCTGGGCTCCTGAAAAGAGGAATAGCTTGCTCAATTACAAATTGATTGTGAGTATTAGAATTTTAAACCAATTGGAATTTAATACTTTTAATTGTAAATTCGATTTTGTTTGCCGTCGTATATTTAAAGTCTAGTCATCTAGCCCAAGATTATTAAGAATCACTTTGAGAAATTGGTGTTACTAATAACAATTAATTTTGTACACAAAAACTTACGTACATAATGGAATATACAGGTTTTTTTACTGCACAACTTTTTGCATAACAAAATACCTCTACAGATATTAAGCTGCTAACTATTTAAGTTTTTTTTTTCTATTTCTGCGTGCTGATTACAAATCTGTACTTACCACCAAAATCCTGGTCTTTCTATAATATTGGCTGAATATTCTAACCATAGAACAGAGGTAGCTACAAATGTGGTGTGGTCTAAAGTCACAACCTTGGCTATTGGTATCCACACATTGGCTCAGAAGTGTTGGTAGCCCTAGTATGTAGTTGAATATTAGATGCCATTCATCCTGAAAAAAAAAATTGTCTTTACTTGTAGAATGTTTTGTCTAGCATTGTATTGTGACTATTTTATTCTTCCATTCATTAAATTATTCACATAGGGATTCATGTAATATTTTTTATATAGATTCTATGTTTGTAACTCAGTTCTGCTTCTTTTTTGCTAGAATTATCGACTTTTTCTCGTCAATAATTCTTATTCTATGAGTATTCACTTTTGTCTGTTGTACTATTGACTGAATGTAGTAAAGATTATCCTTCGTTTTTCCCAATTTATTTGGTGAAAACATAGTAAGGAAACCAAACATGCCTGACAGATATTTCCAATGGCAAGTCAGAGGCCAATAGGTGGCATAAAATCTCTGACACCAAGTTAAACACTAACCGCACAAAAAATAAGTTATCCCCTCTTTTTAATTTTATCACATAGTATATCTATTGTTTCTTTGTACTTCCTTCATAGTTCCATGCATACTTAATCATATTTTTCAGTATAATTATTATAATTATTATTAACCTCTTGTGTTAGCAAAGAAAAATCAACATCATCAAATGTTGGCAGCTCTGGGTATGTACCATCACAGACTTTGTCATTGTATGTCCTTATTATAGTCTCTAGACGGGCACAATTGTACAGAATGAATGATGCACCTGTAACCAAATGTTATGGATATTTTATTAGTCCATGTAGCACTGATTGTTGCAACAAGGTCATGGAAGAATAAAATGAAAATGCAGCTAAAGATGAATGAACTGGAGTTGATTAGTCCTACTTTAATAATAAATGTGAATATTTGTGAGGATGGATGGATGTTTGTTACTATTTCTCGTCAAAACGGCTGAATGGATTTTGATGAAATTTAGCACAGAGTTAGATTATAATCTGGAATAAATTATAGTATAAGTTGCAGAGGTTGAAAAAATTTGATGTAGTTATTTTTGATTTGATTTTGACCTCCCATAGTTGATAAGAAAAAGCTTCAAATGGAAGATTCAAGTTAGATTCCAACTTCTAATAAGATGTGTAAACTATAGATTTTTCATCAATTATATTCACCTTTACTAGATCCAGAAGAACAATCAAAGTTAATTTTGACTGCCCCACTAGGTTTTGTCTGAAGTAGCTCAAATGCAGCAGCAGACTCTCCCAAATATGCTATAAACTCCTTCCATTTTGAGTCTGTTGATATTCTCACACCATACTTGTGCTGAGCTACGAGAGTCATTTCATCTTGTCTTATCCTGAAATCAGAAAAAAGTTTATAAGACACATTTTATTTGTTTATGGATCTTGTTGGATATTAATGAAAATGGACTGTTAAGGTTGAAATATTAGCTAGAATTAGTAATATTTACCTAATATAATCATCTGCAGTAATCTTTGTTTCTTTAGCTCCTGATTTAGAATTGAGTACTGTCCCACAAAGCACTTTGTGTCTTCCTTCACTCTTACTTGTAGATTTAGAGGTGATGAATATGGGAGCGTTCACTGTACATAACGTACACAAGTTCTTGACAACATTACAAACATACCTCGCGCGTAAAGAGGTTAGGTCGCATTGTTCCTCACAACAAGGGTCCAAATGAACATCTGATGTTCCTTCGCGTAGTTTCTGTGATAATACTGTATTATTTCGCAATGCCTCTGATAAACCCACACAGATAGCTCGAGGCCTTTTCAAAAACAAATAAATACGACCTTTCTCAACTATCACTTTGCTTACTAACAAATTCCAATTTTGAGAGTCCTCAACTATATCTGCGCACTCTTTACCGATTGCTTGTAGTAATGTTGTGTTTTCTTTATCAACAACTTGATCAGAAACGGTATAACCGTGCCAGGATTTCAACGAATTAGGAAAACTAAAGTCACCGTGTGTTTGTAAATTCTCGTTGTGTTTCTTCACTAGAAGGCTTCTTACATCTTTTTGTTGTCCAGTTAAATACAAAAACAAGCTTTCTGATAAACGATCCAGCGCGCTTTCTAACATTTTACAGTTTTAATTTGATTTAAATTCAATAACAACAATGAATATGAGAACACGTGTGACAACAGTTTCTGAAATTCTGACATTGACAACAGTGAGGGCTTGACAATTGACATTGACATTTTGTTCAGATTTTTATAGTTTGCAATACTGCTTGCTCTGAGTCCAAGTTATTTTAGTTAAATGAAAAACTTGCAATAGTTTGCTACTACTGTTCAATGATTGCCATTAAATAACTTGATATTAGACAAACTTATATTATTATACAGGGTGGCCAGTTGATAGGCGTCCAAAGAAAAAAATTAGATGCCTCATGCTAAGGGGTACCCGAATTACCCCCATGTATGTTCCGCGATTATTTGTAGTTTAGGAGCTAGAATTTTTTTAAGTACTTTTTTCAAAATATTCACCTAGCATTGGTTTTTATTTTTTATGTCTTTATTCCTATCATTTTTAGATATTCTTTTTTGTGGAATCTATTAGCGATAACAATAGCTACCATGCAAGAAAAATCCGTTTGCCTAGGCATTATAGAACTTACCACAAAATTAGTCCAAAGTTCAAAATTACCATTACAGTTCAATAATCAAAAATGTTCAGAGCTTAAAAAAAAAAATAAGAGAGGGGTGCCAGAGGTTTCTTAATGATCTTAAAAACTTCTATGGACCTTCAACAGACAAAATCGGTAAAAGAATATAGAGCTTGATCGGGGATTATTTCCTGTAATTAGCGTTGATAGCAATAAAGGTATTTTTACAGTTATTGTTATAATTTGGGATTTCTTTATTTTTGCCACTTTTATGATAAAAAAACACGGTAGTAGATAGTTTACAAATTTTATAAAAACACGTTACAAAAGGTTTTCAAAGTGCCGCCTTACCACAGAAATGCACAATCTACATCTGCCGAGGAAATTGTCTTTTAGTTGTAAACCATGTCTCGTCTCAGTGTTAAGTTAACGTCTGACAGCAAAATTAGTAATTCTTCAAGAACTCTTTGTAGATGGCTCCATCGAGCTTGGACAGCGGTCTGGCTATGGATTCTCCATAGTCCGCTATCGAGAATCCTCATTCCGTAAGACCATCAAATTTTCAACACCGCTTCAGTGTGAAAATGTGGTCCGGCGTTCTCAACGGTGAACTACCAATTAGTTTACCACCACCATTCGAGCTGCCGTCACGACTCGTGATGGTACACACGGGACACTAACAATGAGGAAGAGCTAAAACGGAAAATTGAAGAAGCGGGAAATGTTGTAAGAAGTAACAGAGAAGCCTTTAGACAACTATAAGACAATTTCCTCCATAGATGTAGATTGTGCATTTCTGTGGTAAGACGGCACTTTGAAAACCTTTTGTAACGAAGCGGTGTTGAAAATTTGATGGTCTTACGGAATGAGGATTCTCGATAGCGGACTATGGAGAATCCATAGCCAGACCGCTGTCCAAGCTCGATGGAGCCACCTACAAAGAGTTCTTGAAGAATTACCAATTTTGCTGTCAGACGTTAAGGTGAGTATAGACTACAACATTTACTTGTAACAGAACAACGATCCGCTCGATGATTTATGTTCTAGTGTATCATCCTTTTGCGAACTAAACGTCGAGCACGCTCGCCTCTTTGTTACAAACCAAGGAGCATATTGGTGTAACAATTCGTCAAGCGTATTGGTGTAACATTTCGTCAAGCCTCGAGTGCGGGCGGTGCGCGGTTGCGGGGTGACGCGGAGGGAAAGGGACGAAAGACACGCGGTCGGCGCGGTAAATGCACACTCGCTGTGAGCATTTACCAGTAACATAACGTCGAGCATTCCCAGGAACGTTACATTACATGGAAATGCTTTGGAAATTGAGCTTTTGCCTGTATTGTACCATTCGTAAGAACGTTACATTACACAGAAATGCTCCAGAAAATGTTGTAGTTTATACTCACCTTTAACTTAACACTGAGACGAGACATGGTTTACAACTAAAAGACAATTTCCTCGGTAGATGTAGATTGTGCATTTCTGTGGTAAGGCGGCACTTTGAAAACCTTTTGTAACGTGTTTTTATAAAATTTGTAAACTATCTACCGTGTTTTTTTATCATAAAAGTGGCAAAAATAAAGAAATCCCAAATTATAACAATAACTGTAAAAATACCTTTATTGCTATCAACGCTAATTACAGGAAATAATCCCCGATCAAGCTCTATATTTTTTTACCGATTTTGTCTGTTGAAGGTCCATAGAAGTTTTTAAGATCATTAAGAAACCTCTGGCACCCCTCTCTTATTTTTTTTTAAGCTCTGAACATTTTTGATTATTGAACTCTAATGGTAATTTTGAACTTTGGACTAATTTTGTGGTAAGTTCTATAATGCCTAGGCAAACGGATTTTTTTTGCATGGTAGCTATTGTTATCGCTAATAGATTCCACAAAAAAGAATATCTAAAAATGATAGGAATAAAGACATAAAAAATAAAAACCAATGCTAGGTGAATATTTTGAAAAAAGTACTTAAAAAAATTCTAGCTCCTAAACTACAAATAATCGCGGAACATACATGGGGGTAATTCGGGTACCCCTTAGCATGAGGCATCTAATTTTTTTCTTTGGACGCCTATCAACTGGCCACCCTGTATAAGTTTGTCACTAAATTAATTATTAATTTAGTTGAAAAGCTGCCATATTAAAAAAGTTTTTTCCAACATAAAATAAGCTGACGTTGCCGTGACGTTGACAGTTTATATCGTACATCGCGATTGTCAAATTGACAATCAGTGAATCAGTCGTGGAGCGTAGCAAATTTTTAAAATCTCAAAGTTTTATTATAATTATAATTAGGTGCTAGTCACAAATAACTGCATTAATAACTAAGAGTATGTGTTAAAATAAAAATGACTTTAAAATACAATTATTTTATTCTTCTCTGTGCAACATGGCAGATTGCAGTGGTCTCGTCAGCAGATCACCTACTCGAAGGTATTTACTGTGGGAAGGAGAATTGTTACGAAGTTCTAGGAGTCACCAGAGAAGCAACAAAGAATGAGATTGCTAGAAGCTACAGGCAACTGGCCAAAAGGTTTCATCCTGATTTACACAGAACACCCGAAACTAAAAAAGAAGCAGAAGAAAAATTTAAGGAAATAGCTACTGCATACGAAATTTTACGCGATGATGAAGAGAGATCCGACTATGATTACATGTTGGACAACCCTCAGGAGTACTATGCCCACTACTACAGGTATTACCGACGCCGTATGGCGCCGAAAGTCGACGTGCGAATCGTGATCGCCGTCACTATCTCCATTATATCCATAATCCAGTACTATAGTGCATGGTCTAAATACGACACCGCTATCAAATACTTCATGACAGTGCCAAAGTATAGAAATAAAGCTCTAGAATTAGCCAAAACTGAAATGAAGGAAGTTCAGTCTAAAAATAAAGGTATGAAGAAATCTAAAGCTGAACAGAAAGTGGAACAGGACCGGTTGATACGAAAGGTTATTGAAGAGAACATGGACATCAAGGGTGCTTACGCCAAGCCAGAAATAGTTGACATTCTGTGGGTGCAACTAATCATCTTACCATACACTATTGCATATTATATTTATTGGTATCTAAGGTGGTTCTGGAATTTCACCATCATGAAGCGACCATATGGTGAGGAGGAGAAATTGTATTTAATAAGAAAGTACATGAAACTTGGACAGCATCAGTTCAATGCAATGGAAGACTCTGAAAGACAAGAGTTCTTAGATGAAGAACTTTGGGTCAAAGAAAATTTTAAAGTTTGGAAGGAAATGAAGGATGAGGAAGCAAAGAAAGCTTTAGCAGAGAACAATAAATATAAGCAGTACAGAAGGTATATAAAACAGCATGGAGTTGGTAGGATGACGTTTGACGACTCATAGTGCTTTGTGATAATTGGGATTAACTTATTAATAAATCTAGGATCAGTTGGTGTGGCATTTTTATTGACTGTTTAGTTTCCGTTTTACTTAATATTTTAAATACTTTAAATAAAAAGCACCAAAAATTATACACAAAAAATAAAACAATTTTTTTACACAATTTGTTACTTTATTTCTTTAATCTCTATTTGTCTCAACATGTACTAAGATGATTTCAATACAATTAATCATACAACACATTCATAATTTACAATCATCACAAATGGCAATTCATTAAGGCATACTAACACATGGGGTGCACACATACACAGACACAAGGCATGTATGTGAACAATCACGTTTGTCCTGATACAACCATAACAGTGGTTTGTCCACAAAAAACAAACTTAAAAATGTGCTCCTCATTTATCAAGACAAATCAAAATCGTTTAAATACAAAACAAAATGAGATCCTTAATTACAAAATATAACACAGTGACTGCAAAACAAGCAATCAAATTGCATTGGCAGTGCTTCTGACTCTTAACTTTACTTTTAACCATAATTCCAATAGCCAAAAATGAAAATTTAGGAATGTTTATACATCACTATACACAATCATACAGCTGCCTCATAGTCATTTACATTTACAAGAATAGGGCACCTTTATACCGGTTGTGTCTGTAGGTCGATCATACGCTGGCAATCTAGTCAATTAAATATTCTTTTTAATCATTTTAAATATCATCAATCACATATTTCAATAACATCATAACATTTCAAAGGAAGACATCACAAAAAATTAAATAAATGTCAACAACACAAAAACTTCGTTGGCTAAAATGTTACAAACTAAAATAAATAAAATACAATTGCACAGTCGAATGGCGGTATCAGAAATAAGTGAAAGTGTCGAACAATTCGATTCGTTGCGACAGAATTGCGAGCGACGATCGCCTCTCGCAAGTTGACATTATGAAAACCGGAAAAATCCATTGTTAAAAACTTCATTTCGACATCATACTGTTAACATCTAGAAAAAGGGGTAAAATCGAGTGATTTGGTGGTAGTTGTTCATTGAAGCAATCTGCGTAATTTGATTACACAGCTGTGTTAATAGGGTATTTGTGCGTAGGTAATTATTTGTTCGCTTAAAACAATAAAATACAGTGCTAAGAACTCAAGAAAAATGATATATGATAAAGATTTTTATATTCTTGCCCTCTACCCGTTACCAAAAAAAAAATTCGCTGTTAACCACTTATCAATCTTATTGCTAAAGACATATAGGAGAAATATGTTTGGTCACCAACTTTTGGGTGTACACGAATTATCAAAAGTTTTTTTTTAAATCAGGTATAGGAAGAACTTATAAATAGACGATTCAATGAACCACCTTTTTCTGACGCAAGAATTTTAGCATGCCAACTTGCGATATACAACCAACCAGTATGTTTTACAATCTGTACTTAATGCTTTAAGAAATAAACAACTAATTTATGTGTCCAGACTTCTTACAGTTAGTGTGCATTGTTCGGTAACCACAAACAATTTGTACAATAACGTTACTTTACAATTAGCTCAATATATTATTTATTTCAGTATTATGGTCATTCCCCGTTTCGTGATTATAAGATATAATTTACGAGCAAAACTGCTAAACGCTAAATAGGTTTTACTATATTTTCGATCTTATTCTTATTAAAAATAAGATTGAAAATGTCAATATTAACTTTTAGACAGTTTTGCAACTATATGGTAACATTCTATTGCAATTACTATAAGGCCTGCTGGTTTCATTTGTGACTTACAAAGTTCAATGATAGTACGTCGTTTTTTAAGTAAGTTGTAAAGCCGCTGAAATCGCTGCAAGTGCTAAATACTATATTTCATAATAATCTGATAATAAATAATCAATTTATTGAAATGTTTTCTGTGCAGTGCTTTCAGCGACTTTAAACGCTTATTGTCCACTCGACAAGTTTCTTTTCAACAAATGATTATCAGGTACATGAATATGTTGCGTTTCTCTTTAAAAGACAACTTGTGGAGTCCGACAGGGATGAAAGATATTATTACAGGAATCGTTTCCGTATCATTCCCTTGAAAAAATCACAGTTTTATAGTAGACAGCCGTCAGTGAATTTAAAGAAGTGTAGAACATGTAAGATATTTCTTTTCTCTAAAAACAAATACATTACCTCTCTTTCAGTCTACGCCGAAGTCGGGTAAATAGAACTTAAAACTTTTGGGAAAACTACCAATGTTGACTTGCACTCTAATTACGCGAATGTCAAAGAAAAAATACCTACACACAAGCGTAAAACAAATATAATACAATAATACTAAAATTATGCATTTTTGCAACTCGATAACAGTGACCTGCACTCGTTATCAGCTAACAAAGATAAACTCTTACGTAAATACTTCTTTCTACTGAGAATAAAATAAAATTCACCTACAGAAAACAGCGTTAATATAGGGTGTAAGGGACATCGACTCGCTACCTGTTAGAAAGAATATTTAATCTAATTAAAAACCACTTCACACATGATCCGCAAAGCATAATAATCCTTAGTTTGAAAAAATGAAGTTAATTTTTGTATGACCAACTAGAAATGCTTTTTGTATGGAACAAAAATTCTACATTTGGAGGTCTAGAATACCTGTCCATCTAGGCCCCCAAAGGTAGAAATTCACCACACCTGCAATCCCGATAGGGCTAAGCAGAGGTGTAAAAAATAGTACATTAACATTTCACCAGTTATGCATAAATCCGTATAATAGGGGCAAGCCATTTCCTATCAACCGCGCAGAAATCAAGAATCCATGGCTAGTGCTGATATAACACTTTCCCTACCCGAGAATCGAACCCTGGATCTCAGTAGTCACGCCTGCGACCACTGGACCAACGACAGTCCAGTCAACAGAAGTTCTAGATTCTAGACCAGTGACATCTAAACTGGAGGATTTGATACGGGATATTTACCATGTTTGTTATTTTTATTGAGTTTCTGATATTTCGACGATGTTATAAAAATAACAAACATGGTAAATATCCCGTTTCAAGTGTTAATTATAGTATTAGTAGTAACCATGTTTAAAGACTTATATGGAGGATAAAGTAGGGATATCATGGTAACCGGTTGCGAATCCGTGTCCCTTCGACCCTATATCGCCTAAGAGATAGATATTAGATAGCCTATAGATATGTTTAGCTTTCAAACTACAATGTTAATAAAACTGTGAGATTTAAAAGGCATGTATTCAAATTTTCTCCGAATAGAGTAGAATACATAATTTTGTACACACAATTTTCCTCAATCTTTATACAATATCATCTTAATGTATTTACAGAAAACATTTATTTAAATATAAACTCTCGTTTAGTACTTTATTGGGGACAATACGACGTCATATCGATTCAATATTTAGTTTATATTTCTATCTACATAAACAGTATACACAAAATAATGATTCTAGTCTTTTTTTCAATGTGCTATTTCGTTTCAGATCATTTGTAAGTTATACCTTAATAAATCTTTGTTTACATGACAGTGAATCGTCGTTATAAACTTTGTCGTTATAGTTCAATTCAGACGCTCAAAGCAACGATGATTCCCTGACTTGTAAACTGTTAAATAGGAATATTAATCGATTCAATAGTCGATTAGGAATTCTATATTTGAAATTATTATGCTTTAATTATTATGTGGACAAAAAGATTTCATCAAACCATTTCATCTTGATGTAACTAAGCAATGGCAACACTATTGCGCATTTTTGTCCGCTAGAGACGTTCGTGTGGAATGAGGTCTTCAGAAATTTCAGATGATAATAATTCACGATTGTATTCCAGAATAATTCAAGATTGAGCCATTCGTAATTATTTGTGATTTGAAGACGTTAAATGGCAAGTTTAGGATCTAAATTGTTCGAATGTGTTTTAAACGTTTCGTGTTCGCTAATTGTAGGGATAATATTGTGAAAATGTATCTGTACTGTAGTTAACACTATGTTGAAATACGTTATAAAATAAACTCTTTATAAGGTTCTTGATACTAAATATAATGAATGAGAGGACTTTATTCTCCAGTGGCGCCATCTGGTGAGCTCAGAACCGATAGCCTGCATTTAGTCGATTTTTCAAGTCTACAATGGTTTTATGAAATCTTTAATCGTTTGTCTATACAGAATTCTATTTTTTCATGTCACTTAAATCAAATTATTGAATTATAATTCGTAAGTGAAAGTATTTAGAGCACACAATCGACTATTGAACGGATCGTGTTTAACCAACAACATCGACTCACGCAACTTTCAATCTTACAGCTCAAGCCACATAGCACTTCACACAACTTACTTCCTGTAATAAGATCTACATAGATATGAACGTTCGACTTTGTATCCTACGGTTTTAGACATAGAGTTCGTTATTGAAGTAGCCAGGTCTGTGGGCTGGCTCAGTCTGGGTTGAACCTTACAGTGTGCGTGATAAGGCCGGCCCCCGAGCGCCGCGCGCGGCGGCAGCGCGGCCGCACCGCCGCGTGCAGCGCGCGACCTCACACGGGCGTCTCGTGGTCGGCTTCCTCTATCCGCCCGAGGCGCCACGCGTTTGGGTCAGTCGCTAGAGAATGTGACAAAATTCTACATCAATATTCTGTTATATTGTTGATCGATTACACGTTACGTGTTATGAATTTATAAAGGGAGGACATTTCATCAATCAAGATGAACGTGATTACCTTAACCGCGTTTAAGATCTGTCAATATCAATATTCCGTATTGTTTAATGATGACACTGACAGTTCATAAACGCAGTTTAGTTCCGTTGATTCAGTTTCAATGGTAAAAGTGGCCCATCATCAAATAAAATTTGTAATGTGTAAACAAAATATCAGTGTTGTAAGTACAAAATACAAATGTCAAATATTTCATTTTTAATTTTATTGCAAGTGACATTAGTATTTTGTGCATATTCCATAGTTTCAGTGACACCCAAAAAACAAACGTTCACCTCACAAATCTAGCAAACATACACACAAGCTTTTAACTCCACGTTTCACCGTGTTGTGCGCGTGTCGACGACTGTTAGACGTTACACAGAACATAAACACTCGACTGTGTTGCCAGTTCGAAAATATAAAACAGGTTTGAGTCTGAAATTTACTTTAAAAAGATTAAAAACGGATTGTTCTTAATGTAACGCTTCACCCTTCAACTGCAGTTTTGCCAAATTTCGTTTTTATTGAGTTATATCAGCCGATATACATTTCACAAAAATTAACTTTATTTTTAGCCAAGTAAAGTACATTTCAGACTGCATTGGAGACAATATTTGATAGTTATGTTATAACAAACAAAAGCGCAACGTTTCGCAAGCAATGCGTGTTGTGTGGATGTAAACTAGCAAAATGTGACATATATATTTTATTATAGTTTCAAGCCAACAAGTTACAAAATCAGAGTGCTGATGGATTTTCCCCTTTCGGCGTTTAGTCGAACGTTGGAAATCCAATAGCTATGGCATTTCTAATTTCTACCGTCGATAGTTTACTTGATAAGAATTAAATGGCTTAAATCTGCAATAAAAAGCAACAGCCAACAAGGCGTTTAGTTTTTAAACAATCATAGATTCAATGTTTTAGAGGTGAGTTAGGAGTGAGGCAACAGATATTGATGTAATTAATTTTAAAGGGAATGATTATATTTTTGTTTGGCATTCACATACACTTGAAAATCAGAACTAGAGAATAAGTTAACAAAAAATTATATATGTTACCCAAAAACAAATTAAAACATCTATATAAGTAATAATTAATGTATGTGAAGACCAAATGAAAACAAATGCCCGTTTTCCACTATCACTAAGTGATATACAAATAAAAGCACATAGATTTTCAACCCTCGGCGCAGGATCTAGCGTTGGTAATTCAAAAATGCAACCATATTTAGACTGATTAATTTAGATGCGAATGAACTTATGTGTTTCATAGTGTGAGTGGAAACGAGCATTAAAAACACATACTCTTCAGTGATATGAGGGTGAAACAAATAACATAAAACAAAATATATTACCTTCGTCTGTCGATCTTCCAAACATGCTTTGGGAGTTCGGACACGGGAGGGGACTACAGGAGTGTTATAGCTTATACGACTAATATATAACTTACGTACACTTACATACTTAGCGGTTAAGGTAACAACTATCATTAAAGCATACAGTATTCGGTCAGGATAACAAAAAAACACATTTTCTTTGATTTGTCGTCCAACTGCCGCCATTTGTAGATCTTTGACAGTTACAGAAAGTCAGTGGGCCGAAAGTCTGACAACTAGTCTTACCAAGGGGTATCGTATTACCCAGTACGGCCAGTACTAACTGGGTTGTGGAGGTCATATGTAAAATACTGGTATTCAACTCGATCTGGTTAGACTGAACACCAACAACGATCAACATAGATGAAAAAGGCTAGAAAGGTGGAGTTAATGATTTAAATTGAAAGTTAGTGGCACCACTACAACTGGCGAAATGTGATTGTAAGTAGTTAGGTACTACCGGGGTTGCGGGTTGTTTGAAAAAGATACCGCGGCCCCGGAACGTGAAGGGCAATCGAAGGAATATGGGTGGGTTTTAGTCAATACAAGTCTGACACTCCCCCTGCTCCGCCCAGAGCGGGGGAATTTATTTGATCCCATCCGCAAAAAAGAAAGTAGTTAGGTACTTTATGTATCATCTCTGCCTAGCCCTTTGAAAAAGATGTGGGGTGAGATTTGATGATATCCCACCCCAAAAAAAGCCCATTGCAAAAAAATACTATTGTCAAAAGCAGAATCCAACCGTCTAATATATTTCATTTTAATAAAAAGAAAATGTGTTTTCTTCATCCCGACTTGTCAATATTAATCACATGCACCAATAATATTCATAATTATTAATTAAAATACTTGTAAGAGAGACAATATGAGCGAAATATAAGACTAGTTACACACTTAATACTCAAACACTGGGCTACACATGCGAATATAATGTACTCATTTTTAAACTTTAATATACTAACTTTTTATTAAGCTTTTTCAGTAAAAATATAAAGCGCCATCACAAAATATACCTTATTTCTTAAGTGTAAGGTTTATTTTGTATTAGCAAAATATTTTCATAAAAATACGCCAAAGAGCTGAAGAGATTTTTAAAGCTCTTTATTAAATATTCCAAGCGATATTATTAATGAAATTATAAGATCATTATCTTGTTTAATACTTCGAAAAGTTTTAAGATATTTTTAAAAAAGGCAGGATATGAGTGAAATATTATTATTATGACTTTAAAGCAATCAACACTGATTCCATGCCAGATTAAAAAGAAAGTGTTAATTGAAAAAAGGTGATATGTCCTAAAGGAACCTATTAAAAATCATTAATAGAACTAATGATTAATGCAATTATGTCAGAAAGTGAGTTATTATTCTTAATTACCTAGAGTAGGGAAAGAAACACTTTAATCTGGCATGAGAATGTTAGAAATAAAAAATAATGAATGCCCTAGAAATTATAAATAAGGCATTTAACCACCACGCCAGAACCATAATATATTATAGTTAATAATACATACATACATGTTATATGTGTATGTAAAGATATGTAGGTATGGAGATATGTATGGTAATGTTAGAATACTGTTTTTTATTTTTTTCAGTAAGAAGTAATGATGAAAATTATAAAAAATATTATTTATTTTAGGAATTATAGTTTATTTTTGTTAATAATGGTAAAAAAAAACTTTGGTTGAAATCGATAGCAGCAGCCTTTTATGCGGTTCTAAATGTTTGTACAAGCCTTTAGAAAAATCTTAAATTCTTATAAATATTTCATGTATCACTTCTCAACTGTTTTGTCTTGTATTGCATGAATATGGTGAGGAGAGAGGAACATGGGAGAAGATTATTTTACACTTCACGATATTGTAGTCATTTTAATTAAAAAAAAAACTGTTATACACGTTTGGTCGGCTGTTATCGTAATTGTTACGATAAGTCATTTTGGTAATTCAATTCGGATACTAAGTTTTCTAAAGCCCAGGGTATGGAATTTTGAATTCAATAATTTTAAATGCTAACAGCCTACTCAAATATGACAAACTAAACTGTTCAATAAAATCTTTATTCGTTAATTCCTTTAAAAATACTAAATATCAAACGCCACGAACATGTCATAAAAAATCCATTTCGGTACAAGAAAATTCTAGACGAAAATGCTGTCTATTAAAAAATGGGCAAGTTTATGCAAAAGTGAACAAGTAAATTCTACTCGAGTTACCACATTAACAAAAGCGAACAATCGTGAAGCATAAAGATAGGAGAGGTGTAGGATAAAAGCTGTCTTGTCTCGTTGATGACGTCAGCAGTCAGCAGCAGTGCGCGTGCGGCGCCCGCAGCAGCGGCGCCTGCTCACCTGGTGACGTCACGCGCCACAGACCACACGTCATCGACACGGCACAACCACAACACCGGACGGACGCGTTACGTACAGTCCCCTTTAGTCTGACGTCGTTCAACACGATGCAGTTTCTTAGAGGTAACTAAACATCTGAGGATATAGTGATTTTGAAACAATTTTGGCTTTTAAGACAACAATATGTTAGAATAGAAACGCCAACAACATATTCTTGACAGATAATGTTTCAACATGTCTGTAAATGTGAACCAGTCCACAAACTGTCTTGTTTCACGGAACTAAAATTGCTAGGAGGGTGTACATTTAAGAAACTGCTTCGCGTAGTAATTATATTTTATTCGCTAAGATATATGTGCATTAGAAAAGGTATGGTTTGTGATGACTATAGAATAAGAAATAGCATTACAATTACATCAAACTATAAAGGGACTCCACGTACGCCTTTTAATTAGCTAACATCAATAAATACCTAAGTATGTCTGCATTCGAGAAGCATATTACGAAAACAAACAGGTAAGAAAGCCTCCTTTGCCAAAAACAAATGACAGTCAACAATGCCAAAAAATACCTTAAAAAAACATACAAAGCATACACAAAAGCAGACATACCAAAGTAATGTTAAACATTAAATTAAATACACAAAAGACCAATATCTGGGAGCTTTAGAAAAGGAATCATTACACACTAGCGTTCGAACGAAGAAAATCGATACAGTTCAGAACTGCTATTGAATTATAATGACATAATGGCAAGCAATTTTGTTTTTAAAGTCTTTCAAAGGTGTTATTATGCATCGTAAACGATTGATTTGACCTTTATACTATGTTCTTGTTACACTGTGGTATAAAGACTTTCAAACACTGCAGTCACACGAAGTCGGTATAATTCGACAAATTCGTATACAGATATTGCTGGTGACAGGTTTAATAGTGCCGAGTCGATCAAAACATGATTCGATGGTACAACCCGAACGGAGAGACACGGTCGGCACAAGCCGAATGGTCTCCGAATATGTGTAGTAGATCGCTACTACACATATTCAGAGACCACTCGGCCATCAGTATATTGTGTGTGTAGTATGGTGTAGGATGCGTGTGTTTGATTCGAATTGTTTAGGGTCGGCTTTGCTTTTCCTAAATTAATTGATGCACGGCGCCTAGATTACAAGTAAACGATAGGTTCGACCCATTCTTTCTTGTCACACTGTTGCATAATACTTTTTAAACATTAGGTTTAATTTAAATAGTGGTAACCAAATATTTGTAGTGTAACTTCAAGGGGTTTTGCAATCCTAAATAGGAATTTAGTGCTTTAGAAATTTGCTTATTTCAAATTTCTAATGAGTATTATAATCTGCTCCGTCCAAAGCGGCAGTTTTCTTATTTAAATAATTATATTTTTTCTTAAAACGGTCAAATATTGAATTAAAATTTCTTAAACGATAGTGTGTAAAAACTCCGAATTAAAAATGATAATACTACGTCTGACAAATAATTTCCTACTCTAGCATGCATTATGTATGAAAGTTTCGAGCATTTGTTTTGGTATTTAGATAATATTGGATGCTATTAAAATTGCACATTACATTTTGACCAGTAGTTCTATTCTCTAAGAATACAACCTTGAGCGCAGCGCTGACCCCAGACGACTGTCTATAAAACTTAACGCTGCGGCAGCGCTAAGCTCGACGCTGTATTCTTACAGAATAGTACGACAGAAGGTTTATATTTTTAGTTCTTTTTGTTATGCTATTAATTGGTACAACTGAAAAATAAATTTATAAAACAACTAATTTTTTTCTATACATGTTGATCAATTAAAGTGTATTTTTATGCAACACTTTATCATTAATATAAAACGTTAGTAACTCCGACAACAAAAGTTATCACGACAACTGTGTTCTGTAATTATTGGTTAAGGTAATTTCTTTTACCATACACCGTATACCGAACAATGTCTACTATGGCAACATTTCTGAACTTTCAAAGAGATTGTTGAGAGTATTAAAATGCAAAACCCCTCACTTCATCTAGCTAGATTGTAATTTATTTTTCATATTTCAATAAAAAACATTTCTTAGCGTGTCGATGGCAAATTCTAATTAAATTAATTTGGCAAAATTATCAAATATGCATCGTCCAGTCAAAAACTAAAATAACTTATCATAACTTGCCAGCTTTAACAATCAATTACCAACAAATGACGTCACCAAAACAAATGCTCTCCATATCCTCCTCACAAGTTCCACAAACAAGCATCACATACCTTGGAGCTGCCGGTTCAGCAGCGCGGTGATGCCAGGCCCATCACCTGCCTTCTTCACCACCAGCATCGGCTTGTCTTCACCTTCTTCGTAGCTGTTCGGCAGGTGTCCGTTGGAGACTGCCATAGTTTCGCTCACCTGGAAATTATGGCGTTAAGGTGAGAAGGAGTATATTATTTATTTATTTTAGCACACCCCTGATCCTGAACCTGTTCCGACGTGGTAATTGAACCTATGACAATAGAACATTCCAGCACATACAAGATGTTTACCAAGGAGCGTTACAGGAAAAGAACCTCAAACCAACCCAGCCACCGCGGGAGTCGCTACGGGTGTCAGGCGCCGCGAGACAACTCTCGGCTGTAGATGCGGACGTCTCGCGTATGCGCGTATGTTTTCTGGACGATGAAAAATGGGTAGCTCACCGTCCATCCGTTTATTGACGACAGACCGTGTCGTCGTTGTTGATCTCACAACGCAGTTTTAAATAAGAAAGGAGAATGACCACGACAATATGGACCACGGTTCAGAGTTGCATCAATTCCAAAGTTGTTTTAGATGGTTTATAAATTAACCAAATAACCATCTACAATTGCTTTTTTAGAATCACAACCCGCATTTCCAAGTTTTTTTAGAAAACGTAACTTAACCTCAAAATAGAAATATCCGTCGTGTATAGAGGTAAGTTTATAGGTCGTAGTTTGGAGAGCAGATTAATTAGCATATCTGATGGGATAGAGACTTAAATAAATCAGTACTTTGCCTCGATCAAAACAAAAAAAAATTAATATTTAAATCGCAATGAACAAACTTAGCATGCACCACGCGCAATTGTCATTGGACTTTTTGACAAATGACAATGACAAATTCAATTTGAGACACCAACACTAATGTTGCCACTTTAGATTTTAAATAAAAATCGATTACTCGAATAAATACATTGGACACATAATTATTTCAAATGACTGATTTAGTTCTATAATCATTAATTTATTAAAAAGTTTCGATTTATATCAAACCGAAGCAAGATAATTAAAAAAAAATCTATGCAATCATTCATTTGTATCGTTAGCCAACAAAGTGAAATTGGTTTTGAAAGCAAAATATTAATACGACTACTGTGTATGTGAAATACTAATTATTTCACACCACAGTAGTATCATCTCGCTTTATTATTTATAAAAACCTCGCGATTTACCTTTCCAATTACTATACATTTAAATTAATTTGTAATCGTATGCAAAAAAAATCGATTACAGTTCTCAATATATTTACTTATTTTAATTATGACAACACTTTAACGTCAGAATAGCCGGCAGTAGGTAATTCATTTTATCAAAACAATTTCATAACTTATTAAGTTTACAAAATAAACTCCTATATAAAATTAGCATTCTAATTGCAGAATGTCTTCAAAAATAAAAAAAATAATTGTGATATAATTTTTATCTTGATGCATGAGAAAAACTAGTACCGTTGATGATCATGATCCTTTCGTAAATTACTATTTGGTGAAAATTGCTGTAATTACTTATAACAAATAAAACATAAATTATGACATTCATAAGTATCGTTCTTTTGAAAGAAACCTCTTTATTTGGTTCGATATTTACATTAATTTATGTACAACATTATATATCAAATTTATGTACAAAATAGCGATAAAAATATTAAGACATAAGATCATAAACAAAATTTACATTGATAGTTTAATGACACTTTAATTAACAGGTTTATAAATATTATAATTTAAAACCAACAATATAGTAACTATAATAAAATTTAAGAAAGAATGAACGAACCAAGCAGAAAGCCAAACAAGCTTTCTTACAAAGTTTATATTTCTAAATCTGTTCACGTTTCAAATGAAAACCTGCAAATCGTTTAGAACTTCTTCGAACGAATTGAATAGACTGAAAAAGAACTTGGGGCCCCAATTGCGTCAAACACTTTCAATCTTATTCCGAAAGAATTTGATTGGAAATACTTATGCTTAGTAAAAGTAAATTATATAATAGTTACAAAAACCACGCTTAGAAGTTTTCATTTTTGATTTCTCGATTTTTTCTTGGCAAACCCATTTCATGGAACACAATCTTTTGGAGTTCGCCATATTGGATTTAGAATGACGTCAGTAACTTGAAAATGCGAATCCAAACTAAACATTAATGTAGAAACTCATATTTTTATTCTACACAAGCGTGTAAAAAGCGCAAAATGAATTGCATTGCCATTGGGGAAGTGTGTTACGCAGTTTGATTCCCGAAAACGGATATGCACTGTCCCTAGAGAAATCAAAATAAACATTCAACGATAGCCGATATATTAAGTTTAGCACTTACTGCACCTATGCCCAAATGTGGGTCAACCCAGTTTTCAGTGTTCGCGAAATTCAGCCTAGTAATATGAATAAATAATTTCAGCATAGTGGTGGGTATAATAATACACTAGTGGCATTATTTACGATGAGCACGAGGTATAAAGTCCGGTTTTTATGGCTTAGGTAATTTTGTTTAGTGGCTATTTGATTTTGTAAATTGATACTAGACTACATAAAAACATAATTTAGAATTTTTGTAATCTTTTAAAAATTGTTATTAAAATCAGTCATTCCTGAATTCAATAAGATGGCACGGTTGGCGCAGTGGCTGACGATGGTCAATACGACATTATTTACAGATGGTAAAAAAAAAACTTTTTTTACGAGAATGATAACTATTATTGTGTAAACAAAAACAATAAAAAGGCGGCAAACTTTCTTATTTTACCTTTTTATGATGGTTTCTCACACAAATTCTTGTCGAGTGTTTATTATTCATTTCACTAAGAGATATTAGCATATTATCCTCCACATTCATTAGAAAAATATGTATTATTGAAGCTAACTCATAAATACCCCAAGCAATATAGATAAATTTTGACCCATTCGGGAGTATGAGTAGAATTTTGAAAATGGGCCCACAATTGACGCATAAGTCACCTAACAAACATACATTTTTTTTTAATGCAGCCGAATTGAGCCTCCTTTTTTAGAAGTCGGTTAATAATCAAACATTATACATCTCATTTTCCTATGTCATTGCACAAAATACTTAGTACAAAACGACTTACTTCTGAACTAGTTTCTTAGTTTAACAGTAAATCCTCCCTGCTTCCTTACCTGCATCAGTTTATGGACAACGTCTCGACCCAGTATGTGGTCGAACACGGCTTGCAAGAAGGCGTCCGACATGATGGACAGTTTCAGCTTGTCGCGGTGCCACACCAGCACCCTGGACTCTTCCATCGCCATTATTGACACCTGTAATGTTATGGTTAGGGATTAATATAGATTGACTGGTGATGTGTCGACCTCTTTGTTACTCCTCTGCCTAACCTAACGTGGTTTACAGGCGTGTTGTATTGTGCTGTGATAAGGTGAATTTTAAACGCCGTCGCGTATTTCGATCAAACGTATATCCTCCATTTAACCGAAAATACGGGTAGTAAGAAGCAATTAAGATTGTAAGAATAAAAAAAAATACATAAAATAATGAAAGATATAAAAGAAAGAAAGAAACTTGTTTTCTATTAAGAAAATAAGTTTATTTGGCACTTGCCACAAGTGCAGACAACATTAAACAAAGAAAGGAAACAAAAAAAATATAACATTTAAAAACTAAACACAAATAGGAGATTATGAGTCTTACGGCTGCGCCAGATAGGCCCAGTTCAGCAAACTGCCGGGCAACTAGTGTGCGACAACTAGTCGCTCCAAGTAAAATACTGGTTCAACCACATCCACTAAGATGGGAAAAGACTATGCAAATCATGACACTCTTTTTTCGACGACAAATGGCAGATTTATCCATCTATATTTTATAAAACTTAACGTAAGTAGTAAGTAATCACCATGTATTCTAAAGAGGTTGGATTTAACAAAGTTTTAGTTTGATATTTCGGTTTGTAATACTTACCCAAGTGACGTGCAAGCAAAAGTTATAACAGATATCGATTATTTCAAATCTCGCAGACTGCAATATTTCATGAAGCTTACAAACGACATTGTGAAAACCCATGACTCAAAGCGTTTACATAACTCCATTCTCCCTTATGGTACTTCTATTACCGTACATTAGGTACAACATCGTACATAGTACAGGCCACATTTTGTGGTGGCGTGTCTGGCAGTAAGTGGATCCGAAAATCGGTATGTCGAGCTCGAAACAAGCACTTGAGCGAGCAAAACGTATGGATCGTTTAAACCAGGCTGTTAGCAAAACAGCCTAGTTTAAACGGTTCATACGTTTACAAAACGAGCATAAATTGTTTCTTTTTATTATAGAAGCGAAGATAAGGTGGTGTTTTCATATCTTCAATTGCCATGCTCTTGTGGTCTTGGTCATTTTTAGGGTTCCGTACCTCAAAAGGAAAAAACGGAACCGTTATCGGATCACTTTGTTGTCCGTCTGTCAAGACCCTTTATTTCAGAAAAACGTGATGGTATCGAGTTGAAATTAAAACAATATATTGAAGTTAGAGCTGTGGAAAAATCAACAGTCTAAGTCTATGCAGTGACAATATATGGCTGTTTATGTCGTTTGCAGGGAACCCTCGGTGTGCGAGTCTGACTTGCACTTGGCCAGTTTTTTTACATAGTAATTAAAGCGTGTTAAAACTGATGCTTTTTACGATAGTAAGTTTCCAGTGGTATAATCCTTGACCTCCACTCGAGCGAAGTCGCAGACAAAATCTCTAGCTCTATTATCTAATATACCTAAAAGTAAACCCAAAGTCTACTACCCTAAGGCAATTCTAGTCAAGTAGAAGCAGATCTACATGAAGACAAATATTGATGTTCCCATACTTCAACCCTTCAGGCTCTTAGGCATTACATTACATTTAAGCCCGCTCATAAATCATACGTTTTAATACCGCTATACATTACACAACACCGCATTCCAGGGACCCCCGGGACCTAATACTTCCCTGACTGCTTCCTTGGTGTTATGGTCACAAGCACTAATGCTAAACGAAGGTTCTAGGGGTTTCAGGTCGGCCAGAAAGTGTTATTGAATTTCTTCTTAGTAGCAGCAACGAGTTATTGGACCCGTTTAATGGCAATAGGACCGCCCCATTAGACTTAACCATAACTAGAAAAATATGGGAACCCCTTTTATCTTTGTATATACCCCTTTTTTCGTACGAAACATCATCAAATATTCATATTTTTTTTCCGGCGGCGCTTGTGAACGACTGACGAAAACCCATCATGTTCTGTCTTTAGTCCTTTGTGTTCCTGGGACGCGGTATCTCTTCGAAAAACCCGTAGCGCCGGCAGGTATAGGCCCCAGCCATACCCCGGAAAATCAAGCGTAATGCTATATCTGTATATTAATAATTCCTTCTATTATTCATCACCAGTTAAGTTTCTCCTAAACCCACGAGTGAGACCCACAAGTACACTAAATTAACTTCCTCATTCATAGAAATCTGAATAATGTACGAGGCTTCACTTTCGTTCGTATAGAACAAAACACCCACGAATATTATGGTAATAGTCGGCTGAATGAGAGTGAAATCATTGCTGGATCACACAATAACGCATAAACAGATGGTTGGTGAAACATACAAGAAGAATAGACAGAAGGTACAATTTGTAAAATGTTCGAAATATTGAAAAGAAAGAAGTGTTTATTTCACTTTTCTTTCTTTAATGTTCATTAGTAATGCTACGTTCCCATTAGCCAGGGTTGGTGGAAAAGGCAATTGCACGATTAATAAGACTACGTATTTACTGAAAACTCATTAAACCCAACTTTTCGAAACCTCAGTTTACAAGTATATGGTCATTTTGTAATGGGAATAGTTCCCGAAATCCACAGACATGGTTGATGTAACGCAAATCCAAGGGGCGTACGGTCCGTGTCTGCGGGTTTGTTCGAAAGAGAAACCGCGGCCCTGGAACATAAAGGGCAAAAGAAGGAAAATGGAGGCTTAGTGGGCAAAGGCCTCTTCTCAAATAGAGAAGGCACGAGCATTATATTGGATTGGCGATTTCAGATTTGATATAATAAGTCCAGGTTTCCTCACGATGTTTTCGTTCATCGATGTCTGTGATGTCAAGATAAACTTAGAAAGTGCCCCGATTTTAGCTCACATCCTGCATCCATACTCCCTAGTGCGCCTTCTGCTCTTAACTTGTGGTGGCAAAGAGGTCACAAGAGACACCCACCTGGGCTAAAGTACGATTACGACACCAATGCGTACATTTTCATATCATGTTAGATATATTCCACACAACCTGTATTGGATGGAAATAGGACGCTTCCGTAGAACGTAAAGTATGTTGTTTCCTTTGGATAAGAGAGTTTATGTAAAAAGTATTGTCGAGGTTTCGCTATAAAATGAGGGGTGTTAAATATTTTTTTCAAGACAAAGCTGAAATGGGGTGTTTTTTTATGTTAAGACGGCTGTTTCTACAGAAAATAGTACCTTTTAGTAACATCAAACCAACCGTGTTGGATACATACACACGTAAGTGGAGAAACGTGGGTAAACCTAGGTATTAGGCGATGAGGCATAATCCCATTCAAGATATTCTTGGCTAGGCTTCAAAAATATTAAATCCTATAAACGCAAGAAACATAAAACGTTGTCCGACTTCGCGAATTGCGACCCATTAAATTGTCCTGTGCCATATTTAGACATAATGCCGTCATACTATAAAGTGGGCCTTCTATATATTCATCTGCTTAATATAACAGGCGTTTAATACTGGATAATATCTACTCTAGGGTAGCAATAGATTACAGATGTGTTATTTAAATGTAATTTAATGGATAGTAACCATAACATTTCGAATAGGCGACGACTCAATAACTTCTGAGAATACCCCGTAGGGAAGGGGGGGAAACACCCGTACCCGGGGGTTTGACTGAATTATGATGATTGCATATGCATTTCTACGGGATGCTGTATTCTGCAAATCAAGCCTAATTCAATTTTTAATTTTTTTTTTAATGTTATACTTTTGCTTTATGGGACCAAAAGGGTTGGGCCCAAATGGCCAAAGACAGAGAAAGACGTGGGGCAATGCGGGGTACATCAGGGCCATTATCATTACATAGTATTGAACAAATTCGATTCCTGCTATCTGTCTAGTTTTTTTTTTAATACATAAAATGTACATATTATATCTTCATTCCACCTGTGCGAAGCAGGGGCAGGTTGCTGGTAATAAATAAAAAGTGATTTTCGATAAAATAACGTCTGATTCCATAACTTACACAGTTAAGAGATAATGTAAGCTTTTGGCAAGAGCTGCACTCAAAAATATTTAGCACAGCAACTTTTGAGGTCGGTCGCAGTAGAGATTAGCCGTTTTTTAAAGTACCTAGCCTAGCCTAGTTTACTTAAAAGTACAAGAATGTAGCCAGCCATGCTTTTATACAACTAACTTGTTCTATAAAAGTGTTATGTACCTATTGTTTAAGGGTTCCGTAACAAAATAGCAAAAATGGTGCCCTCATTATTTCGTCATTACTGACAGTTTGATTGTTTCCAATGTTGAGCCTTACCCTTATGAAAATCAGCCCACAATCGACGAAGAAATCACGAAACAAAAATAAAATAGTCGAATTGAGAACCTCCCTCGTTTTTTAAGTCGGTTAAAAGATCTTATACCAATGAGAAGATTAGAAAGACGTCCGCGTAACCGTGTATTGACATGCAAACTAAAATTGTATGAAAACTTTTTGCTCAATCAGCTACCGTAAAATGCTTTTTTTATAAAATTTATTTTTTTAATATTTTAATTTTTATCACTAATTAATAGTTGGTGTTTGGTAGCTGACATGTGACAATAAATGAATAATTTCTTAAATGTACATTGTTATAAACGGAATTGTATAAAACTCGAACTAGAAGTGGCGGAACAAACTCCCCAGCAACAGAGATCTGTTGCTGGGGAGTTTGTTCCGCCACTTCTTATTCCCAGCTAAAACGCTAGAAAGTGGCGAAGGGCAGGCCTTTTTTGTGGGACTGTCTCTTGTAATGTGACATTCAAAAAGTGGTGATTATCAGCCTAATTTGAATAAATGACTTCAGATTTTGCTCAAAACGGTTAAATATAAAAGTCAATATCTAATATATAAAATTCTCGTGTCACAGTTTTCGTTACCATACTCCTCCGAAACGGCTGGACCGATTTTAACGAAATATTGTGTACATATCGGGTAGGTCTGAGAATTGGCCAACATCTATTTTTCATACCCATAAGTGGATATAAAAATTAATATATAAAGTAAATATAGAAGTTACAGGTGAAATATAAAAGCCAAATACAAAATAAAGCAGAATACAAGAGCGTGTTAAAAAGGTCTCAGTTGAGAGGTCTATAAAAGCCGTTGCAACGTAAACGAGGTTGCTCGATTTACACATAGACTAGCACCGTAGTGCACACCGTACGCACGGCTAGCTAACAGCCTGTACTGGGTTTACACTTTGATTAGAACCGTTAACGGCCTTTGCTCAAATATCCGACACGATTCAACAAAAAAAAAGATTTAAGCCGTGCTAAAATCTTTTTTTAGGTTTTGGGACCTCAAAAGAACAAATATTCATTTGATAGCCATGACATGGCTGAGCAAAAAAAAAGAACTGGCTCGCCATCTCTGGGACTTTTCACTTAGCTTACCATGCGTTGTCATCACAAATAAACAAGTACGCAATATTTTACCTCAATCGGAAACTGGAAAGCCGGTCGAATGTAACGTTTAAGCTTTTTTACAGGTCAAGCTATAAATACCATCTTAATTTCCCATTCCATAAAACTGAATTATTTTCCTACTCCTTCTATGTTTACGCAGTACGTTTGTGGAACTCACTTCCGTCTAAAATACGAGACTCTAAAACTTTATTTATCTTTAAAAAGCATAGGAGGGATAGGAGGGAGAAAGAGGAAAGAAAAGAGAAAACTTAGCATTGCTATTACAATAAATAAGGCGCAAGGGAATAAACTACAGGTAGCAGGTACCTGTAACTCAGGAAAGGCGAAGCACGGGCAAAAGCTAGTAAATAAATATGTGTTAAAAGGTACTTAAAATAAAGAACTTACCTGAAAGAACTCGTCTGTAGACACCCCGAACCATTCTGGTGAGTCGAGGAAGTGATGAGGGAACACTATGTGGAGCGCCCGCTGGTTCTGAGACACCACTAGTCTGAAACAACATACATAAACACTATATTATAACATAACGATTTTAAATCATATTGACGGCATGGTTGGTGCAGTGGTTGAGCGATCGACTGCTGCGCTGCGTGTCTCGAGTTCGATCCCCGAACGTAACAAATATTTGTATGACCTACAGGTTGTTGTCTGTTGGTGTCCTGTCATTTGCAAATCTTTGACAACCCTTATTACCAAAGGGTATCGTCTTACCAGTACAAACTGGGTTATGCAGGTCACATACGCAGTCGCTCCATGTAAAATACTGGTATTCAGCTGGTATTTACCCCAACATAGTGGGGAAAATGCTAGGCTGATGTATATGGGGCCGTTCAAGTATTACGTAAGCAGATTTATTACAATTATTTACCCCCCCATCTCCCTTGTCAGCAAAAGTAAGCAAAGCTCTTACCCCCTCCCCCCAAGCTTACGTAAACATTTGCAATTACTGTATTGTTTTTTTTTTTCGTAAACATCCGCATTATTTGCGGGAATCCCCGGAAATGCGTTTTGTTTTCAAGCTAAGACAATGTGAGAGTTGCCATTCGGTAAAAAAGGAAATAACTACCGATGACGTAATCATCATCTAGACTCCCCTACCCCCCATGTCATCCAAAATAAGCAAAGCAAAGACCCCCCCGCCCCCCATAGTGCTTACGTAATACTTGAACGGCCCCTATGTATATTCGCGAAAATGAAGGGTTTTATATTTTTACAAAATGTAAAAACATAAAAGCCTTCATTATATTATGAATGTGCTAAGTACGACATACCTATAGTGTTTTATGTCGTACTTAGTGCATTTTAAACATTATTTGTTAACCAAAACGCGGTTAATTAAAAAGCACTGTTTTAAGTTCTGCGGTAGAAGCAAACACAGTTTTGTATGTTTAAAAGTAGGGATACCTCATTCGCAATTAGAATGAACTAACTCCTTCATCCTTGGGTCTAATTGCTAAAGACTGGACATGCATCCTAAAGTACGGGTCATTAATTAATCAACTGGCAAAATTTTGCGATGACATAGTTCTTCATGAACCTATGTTGTCCTAACTTAATGATACGATGTGGTTGCTAAGCGACAAAACACCTAAATCAATAAAAAAATCGCGATGATGAAGATATTGGCGAAGATGGCGGAGCGTCCATGTCTCCTAAAAACAAGACTGGCCAGCAAAATCCAAGTGCGGGTTGGTGGTTATCACACAACTATGTAGCCCGAATAAATTCGAATGCACGGTTGCCGCAGTAGTTTAGCGTTTGGCTGCTGCACCGTGTCGCGGGTTCGATCCTCGCACGATACAAATATTTCTGTTTTTGTTAGTAAAAGCACCCACGATATAAGAGAAATTGTTTATTTAGGGCAAGCGTTAAAAAAATATATTTGCCTCCGAATTTATTGTGTGAACTGCTTGTCTATGAAATTCTAGATCTTTTCAAAGATCGAGTGAATTGGTTCCTTCTAGGCAAGCGTGCTCCACCATAGGCTAACACTTCACATCAGGCGAGTTGCGGCCAAACCCAATCCTATTAAGTATAAAAAATCTTCAAACAATGCCGGTTGCCTCGCGATGTTTGCCTTTACCGTTTGAAAAGAGGGTAGTTAAATAAGTAATGAAAACCAATGTTTCCAGCCAGCAGCAAAATTATAACTAACTGCACGAACATTTTAACGAGTTTTAAAGTTTAAATAATGGTGGTTTAATAACCAGAGTACTACAGGAGCAGTACTAATTAAAACATGCGGTGCAAAATGTCTCTGCGGTCGTACAAGTACACAGTTTAAGAGTTCTAACTGTGTTGTGGTCGCGCTTGCGAATTATTGCCAAAAATCTGATGAAACTAGCTGCTGTCCACGGTTTCGCTAGCATGGATTTGGGTAATTGTCTCACCGGATAGAACTAACGAGATAAAAAAGTCTTTTTTTTACCTTTTGGACTACAGAGCATAAACGCACGCGCATGCCCTCCACGTCTAGCCACTCATTTTACTTGTCACACCTGGTGCCCTTTGATCCAGATAAAAAACTGTGTGTTTCAATTTTCATCCAAATCCGTTCAGTAGTTTTTGCGAGAAAGGGTACCAAATATCCATTCATATATACATCGTCACAAACTTTCGAATTTACAATATCATTGTAGGAAGTTCAGTAAGATGTGGTGTGGTTATGTTTGACGGTAGCTAGTTATTAGCTGTGTATATGAACCTGTCATAACCTGGCGTGGTAGTTTTTAGGTCCTCCTCTGGCAGAGTCTTACAGAATGGAGGTGAGTTCCATCAGCGGTGATTGCTGGTCTATTGAGATATGAAATGATGGAAGAATCTTTCAATTTCTAATCAACACTTTCATTCTGGATAGACTATTAGGTTTAACGCAAAAGTTTGATGGCAACTCAAAAGCGCTTCGAAATATCACCATTTTTAAAAGCTTTGATTTTGATTTTCATACAATCTCCATCTTTCATCCTCGACGCTTCGGCGGGAAGTTTTAATTTAATCAAACAAATAACTTGTCTTTAAGATTAAAGTGGAAAACGGCTAAAAATAGAATTCTTCCAGACTTGATAACTTGATATCCGAAGCAATTATCCAGTTTAAACCAACGAATCTTGAGCATGTTTCTAAAAGTTAATTTAAAACCAATACAGACTTGTCAAAAGACGCCAGTAAAATGGAGTCCAATAAAATTGCTTTCATAACTAAACAGGACGAATCCCTAACTTGTTTCAGCTATAAACGCGATAAACAAATTGCTTTTCGGCGAACCAAAATCTAATCAAAAGTATCTTTATTTTTTTCAATCATAAATTGTTTCTACCGCCCTTTATGGACTTAGTCGTGATACTTGACATTATGTCTTCTATATACCCCAATAAAAGGTAAAGTTTAGGGTTGCCCAATCCAGATCGATTTCTCACTGCCAACTGCCAAAGCTTATCAAAAAATACAATCATGGCCCAAGCTTTTGGGTCAACTCCAGCTCGGTTTAGTGGTCTTAATTTACAAAATTGACAACGAGTTTAATTAAAAACGAGTATTATTATTTAAATAGATATTCCGCAAATCAAACAAAACTTTCGCTATTAATTGCTACGTTTCGAAAACTTGTTTTTTACCGGTTTGAGCAGAAAAATGATAATTGAGCGATTTCTAAAGATGTTATTGTCACCAACCCTGTTTAAGATACTCCCCAAAGCTCGGTGTCGCAAAGGTCGTGTCCCTAATAGAGTTTCGCGGCAATAAAGCGTTCCACGAAATGCTTGCTTGTACACAAACCTTCAAAGGAACATTGTCGCGAATTTTCCGAACATTTCAATAATGATTTCAGCATTCGTTATTACAAGAACTTTTTTATTTTCTTTGAATCTTGTGATTGCTTCTTCTAAAAATGGCAAAAAAGTTTCTGATACAACAGGCATATAAACCTAGTAATCTTTGTTGTCGTTAATCTCGCCACCCACATCAGGTCATCAAACTGTATGGGCGGATGAACTATTACATAATTGGTTGTTAAACAAACACTTGGTGGATTCTAAAATCGTTCACATCCTGCGAATGGCTTCATAAACATAAAGACTGAGATTGGTCGTAGTTCCCTTAAAAAGGTTTTTATAAATGTCTGATTCCGTAGTCTGTACTAAAGTATTTAAGTACCGCAATGTGGGGCTGGCTAAGTGCCTGGAAAGAGGGCCTCGTTCAAAGTTGTTGAGGGATCGTATCGATAGGGATCTGCAAATCAGCTGTGTTCAAAATCAGGCTGTGAAATTTCGGGGCTTTATTTCTTAGGTTGAACCCTTGGAAGGCAATCTATCACATTACTAGGAGGTCTACGCTAAGAGTTACGGAATAAATCTTATCTAGTTCTTAAACTTCAACGTGTAATGCATTTAAATTAACTGATTTAGAAGCGATGTACCTTTAAGCATTTGCATCATTATTGCAAAACTACGTCTTCACATTATGAAGCGTATCCTGCAGTGCTCTCACAAAGTACTGTACATCTGGCGACGCTATACGAGCACTCGTAAATAAAGCTTAAAGCGCTGCAATTACTACGTCTGAGTCTGTACAGCCATTTTATAGCTTCGTCGCTGACGTGGTACGAGTTGTTAAACTTTATGCTTGGTCTAACTAAAAGGCGGCGTGTTCAGCTACAGTCATTTTCTCTACTTACTTTAGTAGCTGCACGGCCAGCAGTTCAGTTAACATTTTCGCAGAAAAAATAAACTTCAGAATATTAACGCCAGGAAGAAAGCTGAGAGATGATTAATATCTTTACAAACTATACTCTTGTTTGAACAGTTCAAAGCAGTATAGTTGATATACCAATTTCCAGAGTACGCCAGTAAGCTCTTTATATGCCAGCCAAGATAAACAGTATATATTAGGAATTAGGATGTCTAACTTGAACACCACAACGGATGAACCCAATGACGTAATCACAGATATGAGACATTCACAGAGCAAGATGGAAATGCTATCTAAGTCAAAATAAGGTCAGACGCTAATAAACCGAGACTTAGAATTCGATACGCTGTGAATGAAAGATGACGAATTTAGTCGAAATTGTTTAGCTGGACTGTGCCTACTTATCTAGCCAGATTTTTTTGAACAATATGAATCACGCGTACAGATATAGTCGTAAAACTCATTAAGATTTATTTGCTTTGGTTTTTAATGTTGGAACGCAACCTACAGACCTATCAATTTCTCTAATGATACAAATCTATTTCAATCTTTATTACCTTCATCTTAAAGTCTAGAGCAGACAAGGTTGACGGAAACCAGCTGTTAAGCGACCTCAAAAACGAAAAAGGAGCGACTGGCTACTAAGCTATAATTAACCAAAACAGGTATCAATATTCAAGGCTAACAGCACCCTATGTGGGTTTGGTCAGATTTCAATTTGACGTATGTGTGACTGTCGAGTAACAAAACAATAAAGTCTAACAAGACAAGTCAGGATTTCCACGAACATAGTAAAGCACTCCGGAGCAAAATTAACCTCAGCATAACTAAAATTACAGTGCAGTGCAAAACACTGTCTATATTTTGCAGTACACAAGTTTCATATAACACGAGCAAAATTCGTAAAGAGGTCGCCAGTTTGTGCAAGTTGGTTGCGCAATGCGCCTGCGACACCGTATACCGTATGTCGATAATTTCCCTTTCAATGAGCGGTTCATTCACAAAAACAACCTAACAAGTCAAGGAGAACATGCTATTATTTACTACGAAAACAGTGATTAAAATTAAATTGCCTTACAAAGTACCAGTTAATTAAGAAATCAACTGTTTTTTTTTTGTGAACGGTAACTCGTTAAAATGTGGTTACATCTGTACAAATGCTGGCTGATTATAATGCAGATCTTATTGATAGAAACAATACTCCAAACCAACTAAGTCCTCTCAATACGTTAGTAGGAAGAAAAACTTCTTGTAATAAATCCAGATACTTTTAAAGACCACTAAAACCGTTTGATAGTTGACCAAATTAGATGTTAAAATTCGGCCAAACATAAATGTATGCTGTCAGACCGACGTCCTCAATGACATCGTATAAAACCTTGATTGGTTCCGGCAGAGTAAAAGTGATAGTGAATTCTTTGATTTGTTATTCTTGTCAATCCATACATCCTTACTAATATTATAAAAGTGAAAGTGAGTTTGTTTGTTTATTTGTTTGTTTGTTACCTCTTCACGCTTTAATGGCTAATCCGATTTTGATGAATTTTGGTACAGATATAGTTGGGAACCAGGAGACGGACATAGGCCAATATTTATTTGAAAAAAGTGGGATGTAAGGGAGAAAGAGGGAAGAAAAGGGAAAACTTAGCGTTGCTATTACAAATCAATAAGGCGCAAGGGGAACTGTGTTACCCCATATATAACGCGGGCGAAGCCGCAGGCGAAAGCTAGTAAATTATAAAAGCGAAACTTACTGTCTTTATGTTTTTCACACTTTTGAAGACTAGGCAGACGGATAAACCATGCCGGGGTTACACATAGGTAGGGACACGGTATCGAATAGAAAGTATCGATACTGTACTCATGAGTAGTATCGATAAAAAAGTATTGTACTCGTAAAAGAATCGACACAAAAGTATCGATACCTCAAAGTATCGAGTTCTTTTCTCAGGCAGGGCCTACGCCATACGTTAGTTTGTCAATGTTAGTCAGTAAGTATCGTCTGTACCTGTATACAGTTTCTTGCATTATTGATAATTATCATTTATCAATAATGCAAGAAAATCGATAAATATCAAAAGGTTATAAATAACAACCATATAACAAACAACTAACTGTCAGTTAACAACAACGAACGAACGGAACGAATGAACCAGAGTTTTTTTTGTATATTTTTTCCGTGAGGTTAGGCAAAGGGATCTAAGCCCATACAGCTACAGTACAGCCAATGAACCATAGACTAATTAAACAAGTGAAATGTGAATCCGGCAACCTACAGGCAACGGAACGAAACTCTCTATGAATGAAAGCTTCAGCAAGATTGAACAAGATGGCGTTGCTAATGTTGCCATAAATTATAAAATGAATAAATAAAAAAAAAAGTAATTTATTCGATACGATATCTGTCAAAAGTACTTGTTGAGTAAAAGTATCGAATACAAAGTATCGAGTACAAAAGTATCGGTATCGAAAAGAAACCTACTCGATACCATAAAGTATCGATACTTTTTTCGTGTCCCTACACATAGGGCTGCGGATTGTTCACACGCGGGGTGAACACACAGAGCAAAAGATGGGTTTTAGTCAGTACAAGTCTGACACTAGCTTCCGCTCTGCCCAGAGCTGGAAAAGACATTTGATGATTTCACAGCTGACAAAAGACATACAATAACTATTATGTATCTACGAACTTGGCCCGGGAGAAACCGCGGGGTAGAACCAGTTAAATAAATATACTAAACGTCAGTCAAACAGAAGATTAACTGTCAGATTCACTGAATCAAAACCGTTGGCCAAATACAATGGCTCATTGAACTTTTCTCCAACGGATTTCGGGAACAATGAGCAACAGGGAATGAGAATTGACCAAGCCTACCCAACTGTAAGTAGATTTACTTTATTTATTAATCATTGGAGTGTGCAAATCACATGAGAAGTGAAGTGTATTTCTTTTCAATAGTCCGTTGACCTGTATTTACTAATCTCTTCAATGTTAAGTATGCTCACTTTAAAGTTCATTTTTCTCTTGGAACTATTACTCTTATAACTACAAGTCTAGCCCGTCTTAGATCTAACTCTGCAATCTAATCTAAACTTTGGTGAAACTCTAGAGTGTCCTTCATAATTGAGATCAAACTTGCACTTGTGAATTTCTGGTCGGTAATTGGGAATAGTTAAAACTTTTTTTTATTGAAATTCATTATCATCATTCCTGATGACGATACCATTGCTTGTTTATTAAACTAATGCTACGATTGATAAAAAAAAAACATGTCGTTCGGAATGTCCAACATTTTGTATTTTGAAAAATATATAGTATTTGAGTTTTGCTCCCTAAAAATATTTGTTTGCATGACCATTGTCTGCGTCTAGATGACTCCAATGAACAGAATCCCTTGCGTTTATCCGGTCGAAACAAAAAAACTTAACATTGAACTGTTACATAATAAATAACTCGCTAGCATTGACCGAAATTACATCCGATAATCAGAAGTGAATATTCATTATTTTTTACGATGGCCCCGTTTGGGCGTGTAGTCCAAGGAAAAGTACTAGGGTTACCATTTAAAAAAGGCCATTGTTCTTTTAATTTTAATTGTGCTATTTCATAAAATGTATCTTTTTTACGGCTGTGAAATAATCAAATAACACCCATGTTCCTTCTTTTGTCTTTCATATTCCAGAGCTGTGGTATCTTTTTTATAGCAAATAACACGGCAGGAAGTCTAGATGGGGAACCAAAAGCTAGAGAAGACCGGCCAAACTTGGACGAATAATAATCCTGCGAGTACAATTCTACCCTTTCAACTATTTCTGGGCTGCATAATAACGTCGGCATTCGCATTTATAATATTGTGACATATCGTTTAAACTGGGTTTGTGGTACAGTGAGGACGCTGCGGCATTTCGTGAGGTCGCTCTGCAAGCATTTGTCACATATGTGAGCGGGGCAATCTTACAAGAAGAGATGAGAATAAGGCACTATTGTTCAAATTAACGATGGAAAATGAGTAAAGGTTAAAATTATAACTACACTAGCTGTTCCTCGAGGTTTCACCCACGCTGCTCAGCACCTGTTGGTCGTAGCGTGATGTTATATAGCCTATAGCCTTCCTCAAGAAATGGACTATCCAACACTAAAATATTTTTTTTAATTCGAACCAGTACTTCCTGAGATTAGCGCGTTCAAACAAACAAACTCTTCAGCTTTATAATATTAGTATAGAAGTATAGATGACTAAACGGCCGATCGGATCGTAATGAAATTTGGCTAGTAAATAAATTTTGTTTTGGAAAAGGACATACATTATCTAGCTAATAACTTAGGGTATTGAGCAATTTTGAATTATGTCCAGGCCTTAACAGACCCCTCTTCTTAGCTGATATCTCCTTGAGGTGCGCGTGGATCACGAAGGCCCGCGTCTACGGTGGCCGGGAGTCGTCTCGCGGCGGTTGGGTTGGTTTGAAGTCAACATAGACGTCTCTTACACCTTGTTTTACAACAAGATATTGTCGTAATAATTAAACATCGTTCTTCATCAAGACTTTGACCGTTAATGGTCATAACAACGTGCATTTAACATTTTATGTTTGTTGGTTTCCGAAATGCAATAACCACTGCACTTATACTTAATTAATCATTTCCATTCTCAGCAAACTTAACAACGTGATTAAAGTTAAGAGCGTCTTGTTTACCGCTATCTAACGCTGTTTAAGAAAACAACAATGCACATAAAAGTTCACACAACCCAAGTGCATATTACATAGATGCCACACTTATCTGTTGTGTAAGATCTGGCTGAACAACTGTTATAAATTACAACTACAGGCTACAGACGTTCTAAGAAGACTTGAGTCACATGTTTTTTGAAGGATTCCGCGAATTTTTGGGAGCTAACGACGGTAAGATTGTGTGTTGAATTAATGTTTGTGGCCAATTTCAGGGAAAAAATAAGATAAAAATATAATAAATAATTGATGTTATAATTTAAATGTCTTTCGTTTTGTACTAGACTATTTATGTACGCAAAGAGATCTTATTACTATTTTTTTGTGGAAGTTGTGTGAAAGTGGATTATAATGACGTGACCCAGCTTAACACGCATTATCATACAAACTAAATATATGTGCTAAATTATAGCTCAACCGGAAACCGGGAACTGCATCAAATTCAACTTCTCAACTTTGTTTACAAAATTTAGGTGAAGGTAGCTTCATTGAGTTAGAGTATTTGGTGTAAGATTTCCAGAACTTTTGGCAGCTGATAAATTAAAACGACATTAGATTTGACGTCATATGTATTATTATTATTCTATACTATTATTTATTCTATGACTACCTATATCAGATAAAATAACGACAGAGTAAGAATTAGTCAAATTTATGTTTGCGAAAAGATTTCGAGTACATGGAAGCTCTTCATTAACGTCACTTATTATGTATGAACAAAGCCTTCACTTATTTGATGAGGGCTAATACCGTTTTAATTTAGATAAAAGTACAAAGGAATTTCTAACAGACATGTGACAAACATTAGCATAAGGATTTCGTGAATTTTCGGTTTCGGGGTGTATAGCGCCGCGGTCTGTTTGATCTCGACCTTATCGGCTATTTGTTACAGAATATTTTTCATTAGGTTTTCCTCTGATCCCATTCAAGGCCTCTTGCGACGAGTTAAGTGTTAAGAGACACACGATACGAGCGTCACTTGTTTCAAATAGTGTCGCGCTGAATCCTGGTACCTATGCTCTAAGCAACTTGTTTCATTACTTTCTTTCACAGCTTTTGCGAAAAGCTTGAGCGTGTCTCGTGGTCAGGCGGTAATAGAGCACAAAATCACAAGGTCGGTTTATCATACTGTTCGTATCAGTACTGATCAATACCACATGTAATGTAATGGTGTCACTTTAAATTGTCAACATGTTGTTAATGCGTTTCATATTAACCCAATAATACATGATAAATTCAATTTTATTTACCATCTGTATCTACACTTATATAAAGATGATTGGTAATATAAGATAAGTTTGGTTTTAGGAGGTAAACTCAGGAACTACTGAGCCGAACTGACACTTTAATTTCCCGGGATCAATAAAAAAAGAGCTTTCCATAATCGCCAACTTTTCTACTTTAGAATATGCATCCGAAAAACTCATCTCTACCCATTACTTTTGAACAAAACGCTAAACAAAACCGCGGGCAAATGCTAGTATTAAATAAAAATATAACTAGAGAGTTAAGAAATCCTTAAGGTTAGAGAACGCCATTTTTCCTCTACATCTATCTTTTCTAACATCACTAAGTTGTCGACTTACGGTCGCGTGATGGTAGCTACTAAATTATCTTAGAATATAGCACAAGATTCCCCAACAGGGTCAAAGTCAAACATCTGAAGAGTAATTAACACAACACGTCATTGTAATGGCGGTGGACACGGGGATTATAGCGAACAAGCAACTGTGATTAATACTTAGTTGGCAATATGGATGAGAGGATGTTCCGGTGGACAATGATGGAGAACTCTTGGCATTGGAGAGACGAGGACTAATGAGTTTACGTTTACTGGGAATATGAGACGCTTGGATATAGTCCTATGTCGACACTTGACGGAAAAAGAAGTGGGGGAATAGGTTAACAATGAGAAAGTGACTAAGCTCGCGCCATATTAAGACTTTTTCTGCCAACTGTCACTTAAATACTGGCAAATACTCGATAAGTATTGGTGCGCAGTCTTTGCCTGCGTCTGGATGCCAATCTAAACCCTTTTATTTACTTTTTTTGGCCATCACAACATTTTCAAACGACTAACTTCTTCGATGTAACAGCTATGACGTCATCAACATGGCGCGAGATTAGCCACTATCTCATTCTAAACGCAATATACACGAACATTTTGCAAAGGAGTGTTTCGTAAGTAATTCAACTCCAACGACATCGAACATGAATGAACAACTGTTTAGTCTTATTGTTTTATGTTATTTACACATGCGAGACTCATTTTGATGCATTTACTACGGATAAGAAAGATAAAAGTCCGTGATCCTTACTAAGTTTGCAAACCAGCTCATGCATCCGGTCTATGTCTTTTCCATAATCATCAGACATATCCGCTTTTAAATAATAACATCCACTCGGGTCAAGCTAGTCAAGGAGTTGGTTAAGACGCTCACTCATGATATTTCCTCCGTGCCTCAGTAGTCCAGGGTCGATAATTTTTAAAACCAAAAAAAATCATAATAGGATGAAACCCATTAGAAAAGGAGGGAAATATGATAAAAATGAAAGGAAAAATAATTTACGGGCGATCTGAGTTTGGGAAGGGGATGGGGGTGAGTTTTTAAGGGTAAAAAATGGTTTTTCTCGATTTCCGGCAAAACTAAAAGTCCTATCGAAAAAAGTCAAATGGAAAAGTTGTAGATAATAAAAAGGTCTAAAACTTTTGTATTTACACTTTTTTCACATAACCTCAAAATTTATGTGAAAAATTCAAAAAACCAAGTTTTTGGTTTTTTATTTTTATCTTTTACAAAAATTTGTTTTTTTTAACGAAATTTTGTGAAAACTTACCTTTTTATGTCCCAAATACGCTGTAATTTATTTGATTAAAAATATTTATTTTTTCACCTTATTTTGAATTAATATCGAAAAAACACCCTAATTTTCAATCGAAAATTCACCCGTCAAAAAATCAGCTTTTTTCAAAAAGTTGGTATGGTTTCTGTTCGTTGAAATCTCTACTTTCCGATGGTGAAAAAAAAATATATGTTACTATGGTAAATCTTCTCAGAAAACGCAAAAATTAAAAAAAAAAACTTGAATTCGAAAAGACAAAATCGAATTAATAATGTCTTCACTATTTAATCGTGAATAAACTCCCTTGAAAAAAAAAATATTAAAGAAATCAATGTCAAAATGTATAAATAATATATTATAAATCTATAAAAAGTATAAAATATATATAAAAATCGGCCAAAAGTTTGTTTTGTTAGAAATGTATTTACGATATATATTTTATATATTTTTTATAGATTTTGAAATTTTTTTTTTCATGGGATATTTAAATTTGTTTGTGCAAAATTAAGGAGATAATTATTTTTTTATCTTGTACTAAAATATCATTTAATTTCAATCTTTAGGTTATGTTAAGTTAAGCATACTATTTTTCAAAGAAAATATTATGATTTTTATGGTTGAGTTGATTGATTATTAAAAATAGAGATAGTATTTACCTTCCTATGCAGATTCGAAAAGTTTTATTGTTTTTTAAGTAAACTCGTCACAATTATCTTCAAGAAACTCAGCGTGCACGTGTATTTTTATAAACGATGTTGTATACTTTACTGTATTTCGAATACTGGTTAGGCTAGCGGTTGTAACAGCTGCTACGAAATATATAGTATATAATAGTAGGTATGTATGTAGTAAGACCCAGACCCGCCTAGCCCCTTCCCCACTTCTCCACGAAATACATTTTGATGGGCTACAATTTTTCGTAGGTCACTCAGGTATATCTACTCAGGTATATATATAATTTATCTCGAAATAGTTATAAATAAGCATCTACGCATATAATTTAAAGAAAATTAGACAACTCTCTCCAAATATTGTAGATGTCTTATTAAATATTAATTTAATTAACTTATTTGTTTCTTAATTTTAGTAGTATATTTTTATTTGCAATTTTTTTGTTATCAACGTCACATGTAATCTAACGTTTTTCGAGTAATTAAAGTCTAAATTTTAATAAATAGCTCAAAATTATTTATAATAATTTAAAAAAAAAATTCGAATTCAAGTTTTTTTTTAATTTTTGCGTTTTCTGAGAAGATTTACCATAATAACATATTTTTTTTTTCACCATCGGAAAGTAGAGATTTCAACGAACAGAAACCATACCAACTTTTTGAAAAAAGCTGATATTTTGACGGGTGAATTTTCGATTGAAAATTAGGGTGTTTTTTCGATATTAATTCAAAATAAGGTGAAAAAATAAATATTTTTAATCAAATAAATTACAGCGTATTTGGGACATAAAAAGGTAAGTTTTCACAAAATTTCGTTAAAAAAAACAAATTTTTGTAAAAGATAAAAATAAAAAACCAAAAACTTGGTTTTTTGAATTTTTCACATAAATTTTGAGGTTATGTGAAAAAAGTGTAAATACAAAAGTTTTAGACCTTTTTATTATCTACAACTTTTCCATTTGACTTTTTTCGATAGGACTTTTAGTTTTGCCGGAAATCGAGAAAAACCATTTTTTACCCTTAAAAACTCTCCCCCATCCCCTTCCCAAACTCAGATCGCCCGTAAATTATTTTTCCTTTCATTTTTATCATATTTCCCTCCTTTTCTAATGGGTTTCATTCTATTATAATTTTTTTTCACTTTTCATTATTTTTAAAGGCTTCTACCCTGGTCTACAGGTAGTTTATGAAGCCGTTGGTTACGGCTGTCACTTTTAGAACTTTGACAGTCGTTGCTATCGGTGGACCGAAAGTCTTGCAACCAGTCTTACCGCGGGGTATCGAATTCAACAGGTACTGGTATTAAGCTGCATTCTGTTATACTGGTATCCGACTCCTGGTATGCGTCCGCTCTCTCATAGGAAGCAGGCCGAACCATAATGCTCCATGAGAACCCCAGTGCAAGTTGGATGGGCACGCCTCCGATTTTTTTGTTAACTGATATGTTACTGATAATTTTCTTAACTGACTTTATGATATTTAATGAAAAGAAAACAAAATAATCTATACCAAACTTACTTGCCAGACAGCACTAAAGACAGACTGTCGACCTTAGTGACCTTCTCGTGCGCGTACAGTTCGTGGCACTTCAGGTGCCGCACGTTGCGCATGCACATGAGGACGCGCCGGAACTGGCGGCGGGAGACGCGCAGTGGCTTAAACAGGGCCACATATACCTAAGGACAAGGGAGACAATTGTTAAAAGATGAACTTTATATCGGTCTTTCGATATCATAAACCGTTACTATTCAGAACAGCCAAGTTAAACTCGCCATTTATGCCTGAATCAAAACTGCTTAAGTTTATACTTATGCGTAAACAGTTATTTTGCTAGATTCGATTTTTGGACTTAAATATCAAACTACAAGGACCGTTGCACTCGCCGCGAGACGACTCCCGGCCACCGTAGACGTGGGTGTAAGGACGATGAGCAATGGGTAGCTCACTATCCGTCAGTCTACTGACCTCGTGTCTCACGCGCGAGAGATATCAGCTAAGCAGAGGGGCCTACCAGGGCCACTGTCTGCCGGGGTTGCAGGTTGTTTGAAAGAGATACTGCGGCCCCGGAACATAAAAAGCAAAAGAATGAACATGGTTGGGTTTCAGTCAGTAAAAAACCGTCACTCCTTTCCGCTCCGCCCATAGCGAGGACGTTATTTGATGTTTTCCAATCCGCAAAACAAAAAAGTTTGTAGGGAAAGAAGGAGTATTTTTAGCCGATTTTGATCTCGATATTAATTATTACTTAACCAAACCATTTGACGAAACCTTCTACTTTCCTAATGAAAACGCTTAGCAGTTGAATTATTAATTACAGTAGCCATTTATTATCACGCCTTTACCTTATTTACCAAAGGACATTTAATACTTTATAAATTATTAATAACTCAAGGCCTTTGAAGCTTGATTTCACATAGGTGAAAAATATAGTATATCACACTATATGATAATTAAGGGCGAAAGTTTGTATGTGTTTCTGTGTATGTTTGTCACACTCAAACAGCTCATCAAATTTGAAGATTAAATTTGGTTTGTAGAAAAGCTTAGGTATACCCTGGATTAACACATAAGACTACTTTTTAATCCGGCCAACGCCGGTGAAACCACGGGTGCAGCTAGTTAAAATATAAACCACAGAGAACAGTGCAATGATATGAAGTGACAAGTCACCAGCTCATCGCGTACCCACAGTGGCCTAGTTCCGACATGTGACTGACGGCTTGTGGACAAGATAGGCCGCAGAACTTATATAAGTATTTTTTATTTCCAAACATTATCTTCCAGAAGTTTGTTGTGATAGGCTTTTCCATCAAATCAGACAGCTCCTCGTACTCGACTTTGAAGTAGCATTTATAATTTCGATATTATTTTATTGTGGTCTTAAACGGCCGCTTAGCAGTTATTCCTTAAATTGTCACAGAGGCGGTTAATTTAGCAGCTATTCCGGAAATGGTCATAAATGCGGTTAATTTAGCAGCCATTCCTAAAATGGTCATAAATGCGGTTAATTTAGCAGTTATTCCAAAAATGGTCATAGCCGTGGTTAATTTAGCATCTATTCCTAAAAAGGTCATAGACGCGGTTAATTTATTCAGCAGCTATTGCTTAATTGATTTGATTTAACATCAACAACTATTGCATTTTAACAACTATGTTGGGGTCGGCTTCTAATCTGCTGAATACCAGTATTTTACTGATCTGGCCTCCACAACTCAGTTAGTACTGGGTAATAAGATACCTCTTCGTAAAACTGATTGTGAGACTTCTGGGACACCGGCTTTCAAATTTCAAATTCATTTATTGTTGTGAAGACGATTGGAGTTTCTGTAACGACTTTCAAATATCTACAAATGATAGTCGGGACCAACAGCTTAATGTGCTTTCCGAGGCACGGAGGAAACTCGGTATGTAACGGGTGGTCACCCATTCACAGACCAACCTAGGCAAGCGTGGCTTAACCTTAATATCGACCCGAGAGGCTATTATTTAACCACGAGAGAGTGATCATTCTACAAATCGTAACCAAATTAATTCATTTTATCATCCTATAATGTTTCTGCTAAAGCTGCCATTTTTGCCCCAATGATTTGCTTTTTATCAAATAACCTTATAGGGTTTGGAATATTAATCCAAAAGAAATCTGCTAATGCATTCAACATTTACGTTTTCATTCATTTTTATTTTGACACGATTTCAACGACATTGGGTCCATTTAACACAGTAAACAATCGGCTACCTTGACATGTCAAGTATGTATTTATTAACGTGTTTAACTTTTACAATCTTACACTTAACTTGCACAAAAATGTACTTAGGTTATTACAAAAACTTATTAGTCAAAGCCAGCTGCGATGGAAAGAAAAAAGTAAAAAAAAAAACTAGCAAAGCGGACATAAAATATGACACCAACGAAAGACTAAGATGGTATTACATGTCGTATAAAACGAAACTGTCCGCTAATGAATTCATTGGCTCCAGAATTACATAACTATTGGAGAAACCTCGACAATAATAAAATTTCAAACTGAGAAGTAAACAGCAGCCGAACAGAGGTAATTGGGTAGTTGACACCATTAACCAATAATTTAAAAACACAATTTTCCTGAAAGAACACCTTATTCTAGACCTGAGAACTCCATTCATTTCAAAATAACTTTAAAATTTGATTTTTACTTGCTTTTAAATCAATAAATAGTTGCATCATTGACTTGACAACTTAGTGACGTCATCGTTGCGAGTCTCATACAAAATCTATGAGGAAAGCGCGTTTTGACAGCTCATAAAAAGTATATCAATTGATTGGTGGTGTCAACTACCCGATTAACTAGCAGGTTCTGCTTATAAATTTTTCACAAGCAATAACAAATAACCCGTATTTGTAGACAAAAGATAGAGACTTCGCGGTAATAAAAACAAGTCAGGGAGAGCCATATTAAATTTAGCAATTTCCAAATATGCAATATGGAAGTCAACAGCCAACAATTTCATTCGAAAAGTAATATGCAAGCTAACATTACTTTTTAAATAAAGTTTCGTGCGAGACAGGTCAATATTTACAGAAGGCGAGGAGTAAACACGAGCGAGGAGGCAGAGATGAATATTTTTCTACGCGCAGGCTGATACAATAGCACCGAACAATATGGCGCCCGGAATTTTGCCATTCTCTAAAAAGGTTCTATTGTTTTGCCTCGAAACGTGGGCGGAAGTGCAGCTGCGCTTTTGCAGGATTAGGCTGATTAAAACGTTGCTAACAGAGAGATCTCAAGGATTTAGGGCGTGAGTGAACAATAGGCAACATTAATGAGCCCTTCTCATTACTAGACTTTTGACGGTGCAATATTCCAGCTCGCAAGTTTAATCCAGGATCAGTGAACTCCATACAAAGTTTGCCCCAGTTTGAAGACATGAGTCATTCTCATTTTGAGTTGAAAACTCACAAAGCAAACCAAATGCGGTAACTCCAATTGAAGCGTTGTTTTCAAATTCCAAGGATGTTTGTACACCTCATTTTAAATACCAATGAAGTAAAACAATGATGAATTGAGTTGATTCACAAATTAATTAATGAACACAACAGATGTCTGTTTTAGTGCACATATGGTTAAAGGACAATGAACATTTGAAACTTGTGAGTGGGTGTGCTGGCTCGCAGCTCTATAAATAGTATTCTCAGAAGAGCATAAGCTTATTAATTCACTTCTCGGAAATTTTGGTCGACGCCTATCCTGCAATGTTACTTAAGGTCCTCTTTTACATCGACGTTTTTTTTTCAGCGCCCAATGGTCGGTTGGTCGGGTATGTCGATTTCACAGCCCTAGCAGTTTTTTTTTTAATTTACCCATTGAAACAATCTTTTTCTCCACAAAAAACAAGCTTTACTATTTGATCTAACTTTCAACTACTTTACCACGACATAATTTCATAGAGAACCACGTTTGTAAACCGTAACTTAGTGTCAAATTTGTTTTTTTTTTACCCGGGTCATATAATTTATATAGAGTTTGAATTTTCACACAAACTTTATTCATTATTATGTTTAACTTTAATAAAATATTTTTATAGTATTCTTTGATATATTTGTGCATTTCCATAGATTCACCTAGCCTTAAATGTATATGCTTCACCGGAGACTGATTGTGAGATTCTTGGGCTGAAAGGAAACTGTAATTTTGTTATTTCCCTGTTATCAAGTGTCTTAACTATATATCCGTCTGTATATATCAAAGGCTTCTCATTATTTTCTATACAAATCTTTTTTCGCCATACGTCTTTGCATAAGTGATTGACGTCATTAAATTGCACGTTATTACATATCTTATTCAAGGTTCATTTACTTATTGGTTTCAAAGATTTTACTTCAAGATACGAATTAATGAATGTAGGTAACGCAGATAACAGGTAACAGTGAGAACAAAGTACAAGATTAATATAATGGTTTCTGGCAAAGGTTAAACGATAATAACAATCACTGTCGCAATTAAGACTAGTAATTTGAGCTGCAAATTAATAATGTTTGTCTCCACTAATGAACACGATCTATTGGACTGAATATGCCAACTCCAGTGAGGAGCCTGTGGCTAATTAACTACAGCCGCTCGAGTCGGTCGTTAGGTTAACGCTTGCCTAGGTTGGTCCGTGATGGATTGGGTCCGTGGATGAGACCCATTACATACCGAGTTTCCTACGCAAAGCACCTTTAAATACCTTTGGTCCCGACTGTCATTTGTAGATCTTTGACGTCGGTACAGGTAGTCCGTGTCCCGAAAGTCTGATAATCAGTATTACCAAGGGGTATCGCATTTCCCAGTACTAACTGGGTTGTGGAGGTCAGATAGGCAGCTCCATATAAAATACTGATATTCAGCTGCATCCGGTAAGAGTGGAAGCCGACCCCAACATAGTTGGGAAAAGGTTAGGCAGATGATGTTACACTTGTTGTGGGCCATCCTTTAATCATGCGAGGTTTTTTTAGCCAATTTTAAAGCCCCCATCTCCCTGGGTGATACGTCGTCAGGTTTCTAGGATAAGCCTCTGAACATCACGTGTATTTTTTATTGTCGAAAAAATATGGTAGCTTTAAAATCTGTTATAAAATAAAAAATTGGGTTTTAGATAACACTAGCTTTCTTCGGTTTTGTTAATACAAACATCGATAGCTCGGATTTTAAATTAATTATTGTCAAAAATGCTATACACGTCATACATTGACTTATTATTTTTTAGTTGCACGAAACAATAAACCCAACCCTTTCTATCGTGATTAACCGTGCTTTTTACTGACCCCGTCTTCCCTATTTTAACCTCACGTCATTACACAAAGACCCCTAGTTATTATGCAACGTGACAACTAATCGATGTAAGCAAGCGGTATCGGAATACAAATGAAATGTAAACATTGTAGGGAAGCGCTCGGAGTAGCAAACATACGGGATAAACAGGAGTATTGGTGCGGACGCGGGCGTCGTATGATACGATCGGAGTTTCTCATCCAAGTGAATATTGTACACTAGCATTTGCCGGCGGTTTCGCTCGATTTATGGGCGGGGATTATCAAAATGGGCCGTTTTAAATATGATGACACTTGGAGATATTGTAGTGAGATTCTCAAATTTGGATCAGTAAATTTTTGATATTATGAACGTTATTATGAGCCTATTTTGTCCCACTGCAGGTCAAAGGCCTCCCCCTACTCATTCCACTTTTCGCGATCAGAAAGAGTTCAGCTATTTCGGTCATCTCTTGATAGTTTGTTTGCTACCAACGCCTTACGAACTGATGGATTTCGATGGAAAGACAAAGGTGAATCATGACCTGGGTTAACATTTAGGAGCGTTTATATCCAGCTAGCACATTAACGTGTACGAAGCAAAAGAAGCATGTATGGATCGCACCAGGTGTCGTTTATTAGTTTCTGCCAAATGGGTAAAAAGTGAGATATACAATCACGATTTATGCCTTTTTGCAAGTCCGTTATTATTTGTATCCTTATTTGAACTAGTTGCCTTTTTTACCGGACATAACGGGAATAATTGACTTGGGAGAGGAGTGTCAGACTTTTACTGATTTAAACCGAACCATGTTCCTTCTTTTTCTAACTACCTAGTTACCTTATAAAGAGTTTGACTGCAGTATAAACTATGTTAGTTATGTATGACACACAATTCCATGAAACTCTACGCGTACGTTATCAATGAAGCATAGGTTAGTAATCCGTACTATCATATAAATCGAAATATAAACCTTACCATTAGAAAACATGACCTAAAATGGTTGCTTGGACTGAAACGGGTTTATGACTTGCTTCGATCACTTACAAAGAACTAGGTATGTCTAGTTAAAAGTTCACAATATAACATAACCATATTATGATAGGTAGGTACGTCACAACATACTTCATGATACCCCCCGAAGAACTGGCAGATGTGTACTTTTATAACAAACATTTCTCTAGTTTTTAGGGTTCGTATCTAAAAAGGAAAATAACGGAACCCTTTTTTTGCTGATGGGATATCATCAGATAATTTCAGGAAGGAAGGATGTGTCAGTTTTAGTGACAAAAACCTACTTTGTTCCTTCTTTAGGCCTTTTTGTTCCAGGGCCGAAGAATCTGTTTCGAACAACCCGCAACCCTGGAAAACGGGACCCTTATAGATTCATTTTGTTGTCAGTCTGTCTGTCAAGAGCCTTTATCTTGGGAACGGGTAGAGGCATCAAGTTGAAATTAAAAGTATACTTAAGTCTGTGGTCCTTTAGAGTTGTGAAAATTTCAACCTTATTTTTGGTGTGGGAAATTATCAAATTACTTCCCCCGCTCTGGGGGGAGAGTCAGACTTGTACTGACAAAAATGAATCCTCTAAGTCTATGTCGCAAGTTTGAACCCTCTCGGTGCGCGAGACCGACACGCACTTGGCCGGTATTTTTGTATTATTTAACAGGGGATGAGACGATGGCCATCAAGCAGGAACAAGGGTTCGAGATCGATAGCTAAGAAGCTCCTGGCGGAAAACTCAATAACCTCACACTAAAATTAACAATATTAAAAAAATGTAAAAAAATACGCTTCTCGCATTATTTTCAGTAAACCCTTTCATTACAAACCCTTATCAAAGAAATGCATCAAAAATGTGACGGACTGGTGATAGTCCGTCACATTTGATTTAGAATGACATAACTTAGCTAACATAAATTGTCATCCAAACTAGGTAAACATGTTTTCAAAATTTCATTTCAAAAACCGAGAAGAGGGTTAAAAACTTCAAGATTTTATGTCATATTACAGGTTAAGTTAATACGCTAAACGCTTAAGTTAAAACGCGTTAAAAAGAACCATTGAAAAAGTTTTTACAGTTTTCCGGTAACTAATACCAAGACCTGAAGATATCGAGTTCTCTAAATGTCGTTACGAAGGTTTTATGTGTTCTGTGTTACTTACTAGTCCCTAAGGACCAGATCTTATATCCCCAAGAACCTTTAACGGTTCTCAAGGAAGGAAAAGCTTTTAGAACCGAAGATTTAAATCGTAGGATTCGCCCTTCTCCATCTTATTTGTTCACACTGAGACGAGTAAGCTCGCGCATCTTGCATGGAGTGATAAATATTTTTTAAAATAATAATAATAAACATCTTTATTTTTGGTAAAAGGGGTACAGTAAATCTCCTCTGGTCGAATACAATTCATATTCGATCGAATCACCTTGGTGTTAAAGGAGTGCTTTGGCACTCGTACTAGGATTACCCTCATATCACGAATGCCATCACCTTCCTCCGGATCAACTAGGTACTTTGGAAATCCTCAAATAACTTATCCACCTCTGGGCACAGCGGAAAGGAGTGTTAGATTTTTACTGACTAAAACCCATACATGTTCCTTCTTTTGCGTTCTCAGGTCGCGGTCGGTATTATCTCTTTCGAACAAGCCGCAAACCCGGCAGGCATTTGCCGTGGAGCCCCTCTGCTTTGCTGACATCTCTTAGAGGCTCGCGTGAAACACGAACGCGCCGTCGACACGGTTTGTCGTCACTCGACGGACGGTCAGTGAGCTACCCATTGCTCACCGTCCACAGACTCCTAAAGGCCTAAGGGTAAATCTAACGACCATAAATCATGATTTAGAAAATTAATTTATTTCCCAGGTTTACACCGAAGAGTAACGTGAAGTCGGATATACGGATATTTACCATCCTATTTACTGATTGGTAGTTTGAATCTTTCAGAGCTGCCATTTTTCCCTTCATCAAAAAAACATCATTTTTTGCGCATCAAAAACTTAGCCGACTGGAATTTTACATTAAATAATCATATTAGAAAACACATTGCTTTTTTCCGACCTAGTCTCTGGATCGAGGCAAATTCTACAGAAAGCTATCTGTTACGATTTTCTCTTTGTTTCGTCCACGTTCTTAATCTGGTGATTAAGCACGAAGTTTATAATAATAACACATTTAATCAAAATACGGAATGGCACTAGCGAAATATAAATATAAATCAAATAACAAAAGATAGAGAGGAAATGCGTAACTTGGCAATGCGAGATAACTTAGGAAAGGAAGACGTCTCAAGGGGCTTGGAAACTAATTTCAAACATCATACTCCCAAAATTGTCTTTGTTCAAACTGGAATTAACGTGTCAAAAACTGCTTAGCATGTCTGCAAGGCGACAAATAAACAGAAATTGTAACACAACTTCTTCATCATGTCTTCTCCTTCCCTACGTTCTCTATTATTGGTCTTAGTAGATATTAGCCTAACTATAAATGTTTCAGTCTATTCATATTTTTTTGTACCTTCCTCTACTATTATAGTCATTCACACTAAAGACTTTCCTTACGTCATTTTCCTAACCCCGCATCATATGCGCTTATACCGCGGCAATTGATTACCATAACTTTTCAGTAACCATGCCACTCTTATCTAAAAATTCCTTTCTTATTTTATCAACCAATTCGTATCTCATCAGCATCTTCCTAGTCTTTTCCCAACCATGTTCAGATCTGTTCCAGTCACACTCGATGCACTTGAATACATAGTCTATCTATAATTACCACAATAAAATAAAAATGACGAAAGCATTTTTTGTTGGTTTGTACAGAATAAGCACCGAAATTACTGGACCAATTTTAACGATTTTGAACCAATACAAAGCTAAATTAATAGGAAGTAACATAGGCTATATAACATCTCACTGCGATACTTAGGAGCTGAACAGCAAGTGAAACCGCTTTGCACAGCTAGTATAGTATAGGTACATGAAGAAGGAATTTAGTTTATGGCAGTACATGTATTATATAGTAGGTACTTGACACACAGCGATTGTCTATGTGTGCCGTAACCTACTTATTGCGCAATAATTCGTAACTAACAGACCAAACGAAACAACAATGACGTAAACAAAACCTCCCCTATACTTAACCGTCAACCAAATCACAGTGCTTTTAGCGAAATCCTTAAGTACACCTGCATCGGGCCCATTCGCAATTACGGCCCGTACATTTCCGCTGATAATAAGGTCGTGCTAATGACTTCGATGTGACAAGCCTGAGTTAAGCTGCCTTTAACTGCTCTGTTAACGTTTGATAAAAAAAAAACTGATATATTTACATAATCTATATCGATGGTGATACTTTTGTTAAAAAGAACGTAACGCACCATGCGTAAATATGAAGCTGTAAAGAGATGAAGTTCTTTTTGTTTGAAGTAAGCCAGTTTCGTGCGTGATGGCGCCTAGCCTCTTTTTCAATTCATTCATATGTACTTTAAAGTCTATCTAAGACTTCACATACATCGATGAAGTAAAACATCGTGAAGAAACCTGGATTTATAATTATTATAAGTCTGAAATCGCCAACCCGTCTTGAGCAAACGTGGTGATCAATGCAGTGGTACAATTATAATAATAATATATTAATATAGCCTTTTAATCCGAACGTTTACAGTATTTGTTGTGCGTCTTTTGAAATAGGCCTGCTCCAACTGTTTCCATTGCATTCTAACTATCGCTACTCTGGTCCAGTAAGGTCCCAAGGCTAGGCGAAAATCATCTTCCCATCTTGTTGTTCGATGTACCCGTTGTCTGTTTCCGTCTCTTGGGTGCCAGTGTTACCTGTTTGCTACAGTTTTCTGTCTTACATTACGATGTAAGACAGAAAACTGTAAGACAGAAAACCAATTGAAATTGCGTTGGACAGGTCACATGCTACGGCATGTGACCTGTCCAACGCAATTTCAATTGGTCCGTTCGGGTAAAAATATGCTGTTTAGTAGTAGTGAGGTACAGTTATAGGCTAGTATTATTAAGCCAGATTGGCAATTCACTGCACCTTCAGAAAAACAAAATTTACTATGATGCCTTTGATAATAGCACCGTAGCCCGATACGACGGACTTTTTGAAGTCAATATAATTACATATGCCAGACCACTAAAACGTTCGCTCGCGCTCTTGACAACTTAATAGTGGTTTAGTAGGAGAGAAATGGCGAAACTAACAGCAACACAAATGATTTTGCTTCCCTTCTTTATTTATTCACTGGCCCGATTTTTTATCTCCCCGCTCGTACGTTAGCGAATCTCGCGAGATGACACGTATACAATACATAATAAATTCGCAGCTCCTGTACTTTTCCCAGATTTATTTTTCAAAACATGTCACCAAATACTTGTTTTGACGTTATGTTTAGTTATCGCAACTTTAGCTACATTTTTAAGAATTTATAATTCAGATAACAGCTGAAAACCCCTTTTTTCCGTATGAAAAATAATCAAATGCTTCCCCTTTTGGCGGAGCGGAAGGCAGTATCAGATGTGTACTGACTGAAAATTATGACAATCTAATTAACATATATAAAAATGAAAGGCCGAAGTCGTTGCGTAATCTGTCATACCTACCCACATTTAAGAAACCTAAATCAAATAACATCTACGGGACAAGGACCTAGGAATGCATGTTACCATCGATTATGAATGACTTACCTCCGGAAATTCGCAAAGTATTAAGTGTTAACAATTGTTCGAATATACTAAAAAGATACTTTTTAAATTGTTATTAAGTGTAGTTTCAGGTACATATATGGATATTTGTTTTTTAATATTATGGCACCGAGTCGCTGTGACTGGCATACCGCTGTTAAACCCGCGATGGTTTTTGTTGGTAGGTTGTAGTTCCTAAATTGTATTGTAATTATGTGTTTTGAATAATAAATTAAAAAAAAAAAAAAAACTACTGACTAAAACTCATACAAATGTTCCTTTTTTGCCCTTTAATTCTGGGGCATCTCTTTCGAACAACCCACAAATCCAGGAACTCGATACGGAAAACCCCTGGTTGACATTGTCTTGACTTACTTGACTTGGCTATGTAAAAATATCCGTAACATCAATTAGAAACAAAGGCTTTAGTAGATTTTATTTGTGCATCGTCCTCCGTAAAAAATTGTGGAGAAGTTGTCGCATAAGAAGGCGTCATAAAGTAATTAATTTCGGCTGAACGCCTGATATCGTGTACATCGTGCCGTGATGCCTGTACAGAACAGAAATTGAATCCTATCAAGAAGCAAACATACTTCGTTACTTAGATTTCAATCTTTCTGTATTCTTCCTTAAGCAGCATCATAATGTTAGTTTAAAGAAAAAAAAGATTCTGTCGCGACTTAAACAACAGAAGCTAACAATACATATCATTCAGGAATTCGCGCAAATCTTATATTTCGGTAAAGTATCCAAAATGCAGCGAGTTTCCTCTACAAGCGGAGGCTGGCTTCAATTCTTTTGTCGTCGACGTAACTTCGGATGACATCAGCACCGTAAATCATAGTTAAGGCATTGTAGAAACTAAGATACATAAAAGATTGTAATCTAAGACCCAGACTTTGTTTTTAATATGTTAATAAAATGGTCGTCTATCTCAATTTTAATTTTGTACAACTGTTACAGTTCTCAGCAGTCTAGCTAGCTAATTTACTAATGCAAATCAGCTGGTTCGAATTTAATAGCTGTAAATCTTATCTAGTCTTATCTCGGAAACAGCTGGACTCGTTACAGTAATCAATTAAAGTGACAAATCCTACAATCACTTCGTTTTATCAGCTCAAGGAATTAAGTAAGTACAGTCAATAACAGAAATGCTTAGCTAAAGGCGCGAGACAGCTTTTCTTTTTTAAGAAATCTGCTTTTATTTTCTGGTTGTATGACCATGTTGTGTGATACATATGTATGACAAAAATGACATGAGAAGAATTTCGAGTAGGAAAGGAGGCTTAACAAGTGATGGATGGACTGAGTAAAAGACGAATTGGTTAGAAAGGCGTTGTCTACCCTACTAAGACAACGAGTAAAAGAGAAGTATGGTACGAGACATGCTGCGCCAACCACAATTAAATTGGGATAAGGTCAAAGCAATGGTCATAATTAACAGAAGAGCCTAGGTAAAGTTGTAAAAACACTGCAGTTAATAAAAAAAATGCGTAAATGAAAAGGTTAATAAAGTTCAGTGTTTGTTTTTTCTAACAACAAATCGCGGAAGGGAGTATTGTTGACACGAATACCCGTTCAATTCCGATTGAACTAAAAAGATTGGTAGCCGTATTCCATTGTGAAGTAATTAGAATTGACAAAAAAAGGTCGGCATTGAGGGCTGAAGAACAATAACCATTGACAACGCAACTGAGAAAGCCATGAACTGACAATGTGCCGTTTTCTATTGAATTCAGAAGCAATTATTTACTTCCCTACGTGTCTATAATGTTCCAACGCAAACTGCATTGGAACATTGGAACAGATAATTACGGTAGCGGAAGCAGTTACATTTTTTTATTAGAAGGTTTTTTTATTGTGTTGGTATTTTCGAACTATGCTAAAGATCTCTTGCACCGCAAGTCAAAAACACATTTCAACTCCTAAACCATATCAAAAGATCGTCAGTAACACAACTGTTGAAAAACCACAACACAATTTCATATCTATTACCTGTTTTTCTCCGTTGGTAACACAGATTCTCTCTTGCATCTTACTTGCCATTGTGTTATTTTTTCATAAAGAGATTAATTTGTGTATGCACCTTAAATCAGGTAAACAAATCTTTTTGTAAAAAAACAGGACCCAACCTGCACTTGACTTTGCAAGATTACGTTGTGTTAACAGGTTGGCAGGTAGAAAACCCTAGCAAAAAAAATAACAAAAAATATTGGGCCCAACCAAAAAGACTGTGACCAAAGGTATTAAAAAAAATGGTTCTATTATGGTTATTCAAAAATTCGTTGCAAACAAAAGTTTTGAATATAGAACGTGTAATTTCTCAGTTACCAGCTTATCCAATTTTGCAGACTTCTCAATGTGACTTATCGCTGAATAATTTCATAGTTTGACAGCTGATTCGTCGAGGCTGCAAGATTTTATATGGAAAGAGCATTTCATTCTTAACAAAATCTGGCGGGAAAAGGTAAATAGAAAAGATTTAAACTTTTTGTTTGCACAGCTAGCAAGTTCTATTCCGTAGTAAGAATTCACCAAGTACTTTTGTCAAATCCGACAAAAGTATCAGACAGGCCATTTTCATAAACGTGCCTAACAAAATCAGAACATGTTTTACAAAATACCCACACTGTAATATCCATTTCCAAAGACAACAAGACTATCATAAGGAACAACCCAAGATAATATTTGAATCTGTTGAAACTGGCATAAATTCAATCAACTGTAGTGTTTTCAATTTGAAACGATAATATTAATGGCAACTTTAGTTGGAATTACAGTTTCTTGTGTTTGGTTTTTAGGGCGTTTTAGTCCTCGTCAACAGTTTTCTCTACAAACAGAGTTCTTACGGAATAAATCTTACGGGAAACTACGTGATCTTTTCTCTTCGTACTCCAACCACTAAAACAACAACTCTGTTTGAGTTAAGAAAAACTTTCTAGGTTGACATTGTGCTGTCATAGCTTTTTTTAATGTTCTAATTACGTTCTCTGAAGGGTTTTCACAGAAAACACATCCGCCCGGATTTGTATGGACATGTTCGACTTTTTGGCCCTCATATCCGGACTTTGTCGGTTGGCATTTGTCCAAAATTTTAACGGTAAGGGGAAAATATGGTCTAATAGTTTAATCAAAATTTGTAAATCTCGAACAAAAAGCCGGATTACTTTCAAACACAAATCTTGTTTATTTCAGCATTCAATACCTTTGAGGTCCGGCTGATTGTCAGGGCTTTTCAAATTTTAAAAGATAACCTATTCTGGTGAAGGTTCTCAGTAAAAGCTTTACATTGCAAACTTTGCGACAAGCAAATCCCCCGAAACAATAAACCAATAACGAGCACCCATAGTAGAGCGTCTGTGAGCAAGCAATATTGGCATCGCATTTAGGGTGCAACATACCTTTGCATAAAATCAATAGCCCCGTTACCAAACACCTCGGCTGCGGTCGCGTGATTCTAAGCCATATACCCTTATTATGGCAATTCCTAATACATTTTTGCTAGAATTAATTAGGAAAGTATTATGAGGATAACGACCTTTACATGATCCAATTGCTTTATAGCAGCTATACTAGGACCTATTGGCGCGTGGCTACATTAGAACTGATCTATCGTTTTGTTTTTTTAATACTTTTCACACCACTTCGCAATTAACAACAGCGCCCCCCAACTTCCAACGTCCTGTCAACGTCCTTCGAGCTCCAATAAATCTTTGGAGCACTACAATCATTTGCGAGACGTAAATCCTGTCCTTTGAGGCACGAGATTTTGTCCAAAACATTAAGTAAATACGAAACTAAGTAGAGGCTTTGCGTCTCTTCATTAAACTTCAAGTTTTGTTCTCACCGCGATATTAAAGTAACGACGACTTCTCTTTGCGGATGACACAAAGACGACGTCAAAAGAAGGATAACAATGACAACTTGTCATTTTCATCTCATCATCTACCGACTTTTTTCCCCAACTTGTTGAGATCGGTATTTAGCATCAACATCATTGCAACTGAATACCAATATTTTTCCATGGAGTAACTGCCTATCTGCACACCACAAACAACCTACTAGGTAATACGATACCCTTTGGGAGGAGTGGTTGTTGGACTTTCGGGCTTCTGACTGCTCATAGTAACCATCAAGGATCTACAAATAAACGACATCGGAACCAAAGCCTTAAGGTGCTTTCGAAGCACAAAGGAGCTCGATATGTGATGGATTATCATCTCAGATTTTTAATTAAGTATTTTGTAAGCATTGGTTACGCCAAGGTAAAGACTGAAGAGGCAATTAAACATGTTCGTCCAATTGTTTACTCGGACACAATAACGTAACAGTATTGCGCAAGCGGAGAAAGTAGGTGGCTTAGAAACTATGAGTTTCTGACGTTAACTAGTTATTTATTAGTTTTTGAGCCTTTAGGGTTGGCCGAGACCAAACTTCAATAGTACAGGAATCGAAAGTCGAAAGTTGATTTGCTCAAAAGGACGACGAATAAATGGCTTACGGCCGGACAAATCCATTGGGTCGTGTAGACAATTTTAAATACAGCAATGCGTTTCGTATCACAGCGCTTTCCCGCAGTACATAGTTAGGTACATATTGCGGATAACCGACGCTGATACACGTGTCGTTGCACTCCCACGTCCAGGTCAGGAATCAAAGCTGCCGATTTACTATTCAGATAATTAGGCTTAGGGTATTACGCAAAAAAAAACAAATTCGAGCCTGCCCGAACCCTTATGAACTAATAGCATGCATCCTTACTTTACTAATATTATAAAAGCGAAAGTGAGTTTGTTTGTTTGTTACCTCTTCACGCTTTAATGACTAAACCGATTTTGATGAATTTTGGTACAGAGATAGTTTGGAACCAGGAGACGGACATAGGCCATTTTTATTTAAAAAAATTGGGATGTGAGGGAGAAAGAGGGAAGAAAAGGGAAAAGTTAGCGTTGCTATTACAAATCAATAAGGCGCAAGGAGAACTGTATTACCCCAAATTTAACGCGGGCGAAAGCTAGTATGCTATATTTCTAAAGCAGATCATGTTCGTCGAGCACCCCGAAATATTTTGAACAATAATCGAACAAGTTCAAAAGGAAGATTCGATATCCCGCCGATACTGCAGCCAAGAACTGCAAAGTTGTGTGCTCCATTATAATGTGAAACTTTAAGTACGTTTAACCCTCGTTGGGTGGTAGTGAGGCGGTGACGTCACTACTGAAAGGCCGTTCACACCGTCTTGCCCCACTGACCTCTGGAAGTACACTGAAAGGACTGGCGCTAATCCATTAATCCCCCGTCGAAATGCGGTGAGCTGATATTGTAAATTCAAATCTTCGCCGTTCATCACGCAGTGACTTTGGTTTAATATTGAAAATGGTTATTTAATTATAGCTTCGCCAGCTAAATCAATAAAATTCCAGCCGTTTTAATGTGCATAGAACGGGACAACATCCTTACTTAATATTATAAAAGCGAAAGTGAGTTTCTTTGTTTGTTACGTCTACACGCCTTTATGGCTAAACCGATTTTGATAAATTTTGGTACAGAGATAGTTGAGACTCTGGAGACGGACATAAGCAATTTTTAAGTATTTAATGAGGGAGAAAGAGGGAAGAAAAGAAAAACCTTATCTTTGCTATTAAATTCAATAAGGCGCAAGGGCAAAAACTACAGCTGCTACCTGTAGTTTTTGCCTTTGCGCCTTATTGAATGACCCGAAAATCAGAACTGTGTTACCCCAAATTTAACGCGAGCGCGGCCGCGGGCAAAATCTAGTGAACAATATTGTAATGTACTTACAAAAACCAACTGAGAGACCGCTCTCACTATCGGAGGAAGTTAATCTTGGCCATTATGTAATTTGAATTTTGGTTATTTTAGTGTATTTATTATTAACTAGCTTTCGCCGCGGCTTCGCTTGCGTTAAATTTGAAGTAACACAGTTCTCCGTGCGCCTTATTGATTTGTAATAGCAACGCTAAGTTTTTCCTTTTCTTCCCTCTTTCTCCCTCACATCCCACTTTTTTTAAATAAAAATTAGCCTATGTCCGTCTCCTGGTTCCCAACTATCTACCAACTATGTACCAAAATTCATCACACTCGGTTTAGCCATTAAAGCGTGAAGAGGTAACAAACAAACAAACTCACTTTCGCTTTTATAATATTAGTAAGGATAATCATAACTTGCATGTCATAAAAATTAAAAAATTGAATGAAATTAATTGACCATTTAGGTCATATACTTGGTCGGTTAGCCAGACTTTAAGTTTAGCTTTAAAACCATTGTCAGACGTCGAATTTAAAATGTCATCCGGTATCCGATTGTATAAGGGAGGGACCCACGATATGAATTAACTTTCCAGATTTAGCTAGGGTGTCTGGATAATCAGCTAATGTATTTCTACTACGAGTACAGTAGTTATGCCTTTCTCCAAGTTTATTATATTCGTCTAAATGTTTCCTAACGTATACTGCCACCTGCAATATCACCATAGTGGGAAAAGTCAATATTTTTAACTCCTTAAAGCGTGGTCTCGCGGTTGCAGCCCACTACGATCTTGTAATTGCTTTTGATTTAAATTGTCACTAAGATATTATTTCTAAGACGTTTGTTCTTATTTTCTCTGTATCATCATCTTTCTGCCATGATACTGAACTGAACGTGGTCGATGAAACGTTTTTTTCATTTTCCCCTGTCAACCGTGCAAGACGGTCGACATCACTGTATGGTGTGTATCATTTAATATTTACGAGTGATAAATGGGACAATGTAAATCGAAATCCAGTACATGTTACTACTTAGTAACAAATCGTTCTGTCGTGTCACATGCCAGTGAAGACATACAAACACAAATATTTATAAGCTTTTGCCCACGGCTTCGCACGCGTTAAATTCGGGGTAACACAGTTCCTCTTTCCTGATTTACAGGTAGCTGCTTCCTGTGTTTTTGCCCTTGCACCTTATTTATTGTAATAGCAATGCTAAGTTTTCCCTTTTCTTCTCCCTTTCTCCCTCAAATCTCAATCTTTTTTTTAATAAAAAATTGATTATGTCCGTCTCCAGGGAACCAACTATCTCTGTACAAAAAAAAATCATCAAAATCGGTTTAGCCATGTAGGCGTGAAAACGTAACAAACAAACACACTTTTGCTTTTATAATCTGAGTAAGGATTTAAATCTCTTTGCTTGTCAGGTAGCACCCATGTGTCAAAAATTAAATTTTCGAAATCAAAATTGTTGGATGAAAATATTCCTAATGTTCGATCTATAAGTCTTGTAAATCTGTGTACTCCTTTTTCTCATAAGCTATCTTGAAACTCTTTTCTTCAGATACATTCCAGATTTTATTAGAAAAGTTAGCGTTATTTATATTTAAATTAGCAATTCGATTTGATCAGCTCGCTGATAATATCGTATGAACAAGGCTCGTTAATGGCTTTCTAGTCGGCGATTAACAAGCAATTTGTTGGATAAACAATGATCATATTAATAAGTTATTTTAGATCAGAATCGAATACGTGTTGACAGATTTATTATTTGTGGTGCCAGTTTTTTTTTTGTGGCCGTTTACTGTTGGGGTTTAACCTCCCCTATATCCAGGCAGTGGCCCTGACAGGACCCTTTGCTTTGCTGACATTCCTAGAACGTCCCTGACACGCTCTTTACGATGTTTAACCTCACTGGCTAAAGCGCTGGGCTGATAAATTAATTTAAACAAAGTTCAAATGCCTGTCTCCGTTCGTACTGATGATCTGCAACTCGTAAGTCGCTGTCTTTTCGAGTACCTAAGCCACTACTGCAGAGACAGTATAATGTGAGGAGTTATAATTTTGTTGTGCAACTCCCTAAGGGCGCCTAAGGGCGAAGCTCCCGTGGTTATTGAACAAAGACAACACCTACTTGAACTGCGCAATGGGGTGAACCCTTAATATAATACGTGACAAAATCACTGAACGGTGTGGAGTAGCTTTGATTAATTATTCTGAGAATTTTGAGTACACCGTTCATATTGGAGAATTATTTACTAGTGACGTCCGCTGCGAATCGGATATATCGTCTGTCAACAATATGTACACCGACGCAGTTAAATATGCATTACGAATAATAACGATACGAGTGGAATGCAGTGTTAACCCTCTCGGAAAAAATAAGGGTGGACAAGTATTTTTTTTTAATGGGACTGTTTGTTAAATTAAAGAATCGTGTTTGAAACACAATACTGCGCTCCGAAACAAATATAGCTGACGTGACCCAGCCTAAAAGGCTGCCTAACTCTAATGGAACTGGGCAGGACATGTCAACGTGGACTAATATAGCAGAAAACTGGTGCCCAGACAAAGTGAGTCGAGGTTGCGGCAGACCACAAAGGTAATGGCGGGACAAACTTGGTAGGTTTCATCAGAATTGGAAGGAAAGAGCTGCAGCAGAACTTCCACCTACCACAAACCCTTCGTGCGAGGTGGAAGGCATGGAGGAAGGTGTTTGCCCAGGCGTGGGACTGAGCAGACCCTTTTACGATATCGTCTCGCAGGTTAACTTAGGAGGTTGTTTTTATCCGACTATTTAATGATTGTATTATAACATGGCTTCCAGCCAGGGCTTCTCTAGTCCGCAAACTCACTCTGTCTCTATTGACTTCTTGAAACCAATATGATTTACGTTTAAAAGGCAAAGTTCTGACGTATAAAACAGCTTTGTAATAGATTATGATGTTAGATGATGATAAGCAATTAGGATATTGGATACAGAGTATACTGGGGACCTAATCATTGAAATGCGATAAAACAATGAGGAAGAGTAGTACCTATTTAATTAATTAATGAATCCTTCGTCTTGCACGTGTGCCTCAATCTTGCTGATAAAACCAGTCTAATAAATTATAGTCATACTTTTACGATTTTAGGTGTTTGAAGAGTATTTTATCGCAGTTTTGAGTAATAAATACGATTATATTCTACCCGGTAGTATGACATACTTTGTGACGGTTTAATTGGTTAATGATAATGGGAAAAAGTAGGAAATGAAATATATGTAATGTACATACAGAATTTTTTCGAGCAAATATTACTTCCCGAGTTCGCACGTCAGAGCAAATAAATCTCAAATGAGATCAGATGCGTAATAATTGCGGACATATCGACTCGTCGATGATTCGACGTGTAGTGTGATAACCAATTTATCAGGTTTCGAGCTCTGCAAATTACATTATGAATACTCGAACGGTACTGATGTAATTTGCATTTCAAATAGAACATTATTTGACTCCGGCGTAAATTAGCATCCGACAAGTCTGCGTGTAGATATTTTTAAGATAGATACTACAGTGAGGCTATAAAAAATGTTATAGAAAAATGAAATCCCATATTTCAGTGATACCAAAGCAAAATTACATTTAAAAAGATGGAATCTATGGTTATTGAAAGTACATTACGATGTTAATATCGCCTTGTCCGGTCTATCGTAACATTATTGCATAAAAATATCAGTTCTCAGAAATGATAAAGTATGTATTTTTAGAAATAATATGCGTGTAAACAATACTGGTATGGTTAGTGGTTTCTCGCGTTGCTTTTCGCCCTTCACTTAATGAGGTTTTGTAGGCCAAACAACATCAAAGGGACCGCAATAAGTCCTTCACGATAATAAGCCAAAACTTTTATGTTTGTAACAATAGCTTTAGATAGTGCTTCAACTTTTTGGTTTATAAGGGTCATGCAAAATTTATCATTTATATTAATTACGATATCATTAACCTTTCAAACCTATGGAATTAATAATGAGTATGGATACAGTAAGTGTGAATGTGGCAAAGAAATGCAAATGTGGGGTCAAAAATTGTAATCTATATATTATACTTAGAAGCCATGTTTTTTTACTAAAAACCAAGAAAATGAGAGGGGAGATCTTTGCCCAGCAGTAGGAAAAATAGGTTAATAAAAATTGGTATGCTTCTGATGAACCTTCTAGAAATGACTTAATGCTTGTTCATATAAAATGCATACTTGTCATGAACATGGCACATTTTGGCTAATTATCTGTTTTGTATAACAAGGTATTAGGCTGTATTACTGTATAAAAATCTTTCATGATCATTTCAAAGATAGTGATGATAACAGTGACACCATAGTTGTAATTACTATACTATATATACACTTGTGTAAAATCATTACACTTTCCTGATTTTCACTGAAAATGTCTTTCATTTTTCATTTCAGTTTTGAGTAAAAAATTGGTACTCTCAACTTTAAAATAAATAGTCATTAGTTTTTTGTTTATCCCTTTTTATTTTTACCTGCCAGTGTTATGATGGGGTGACTGATTTCAATATCATGACTCACAAGTCAACACCTGTGTTAATGATAAAAACTTTTGTAGCTGACTCATTGGATTAATTTTAATCAATCATAATTATTGAACTGATAAAAAGCTTTTGTGAGAAACATCAGATTTGTCTCTTTCTGGAAATTTTAACATTGTAGTGCTTTGTCATCCTTGATTAAAATTTGTGTGACATACAACTTTGTATAAAGTTCAAGCAAAATGCCCTCTTCATTTAGTTGGAACTTTATACACACTTGGTTTTATTTTGGAAATCACATTATATAATATGTGTTTAACTAGCTGGACTTCACAGTTTTACCCATGTAGACCAGGATAAAGAGCCTATTTGGTAATCCTGGGTATAAGCTATCTACATACCAAATTTCACTCAAATCCATTCAGTCATCTGAGCGGGCAGGAGTGACAAACACACACACATTTAAACTTTCGCCACTTATAATATTAGTGTGATCTGTAATAGTAGAACCAAACTGGTTATCAGTTGACCTGAAGGCCTTGGAGGTTAAACATGATTGACCTATGACTCATCAATGTGGTGAAGTTATTGATCACATTCACATCTCAATTGAATTTTAGTTATTTGTGTTACATTGAGTTGTTTTGCCTACAGACAGTAAGGGTAAATGAAAAGCAACCTTTTGAATCTGTGATTTAATAATGGTGTAGGTACCTGTGCTATACCATTTTTTGCCAAACCCCAAATTAAAATAAATCCTTTTTTTTAATCTGAGTGTTATTTAAACATACCAACAGATTTAGAAGTAGATTTTTTCTTTAATATAACTTAACCATAATTAAAGAAAAAACTCTGATCTCTTTAGAGTAAAAATATAGTAAACTGGTCCCTAACAAGAGTCCACTCATAAAAAGACTACAAGAACATTTTAGAATTAATATAAGACAGGTAATTTCAAGATGTTTATGATTGACAAGAGGCTGTAAGATTTTGAATACACTGATGTTTTCAAAGGTCACACCACAAATTAATATTTTACGGCAAGTAATAACACAAATCTATTTTAAGATCTTGAGGAAATAAACTATGCACTTGAGGTACTAGAGGCCTTTAATACCAACTTGTCTTTTGCAGCTTCAAATTGACAGACAGAGGGTAACGGAGGCCATCACTCTGCAGTGCTATATAACATGCTTATGATTATTAGGCCTAGACATAATCCAACTAAAAAACAATCATAATTACCTCCTCAATATCCTTGTGGAACTTGATGGGGCGCATCAAATAAAACTGTATAGAGAAGTAAATGAAGTTTATCACAATAAAAGCACTATTCCACAGCACAGCGTCCAAGTAGCACTCGATGCTCCACGCCCACATGCCGGAGAAGGCGCAGCCCAGCATCAGCGCCACGCGCAGCCACACTAGCCCGCTCGGCGTGTGAGGTGCCAAGAAAGATAGCAGGAAGAACACATTGGCCACTTGGAAAAATATATGGTTCACTGGCCGCCACTTCGGGCAGTGGTTCAAGTACATGTCCCACATCGACGGGCGCTCGTGCACCGTCACATTCACTAGGTCAGCCGACTGCCCTGAAAGCTTTGTCGTTTCCAGCAGACCCATCTCGCTCACAGCCCGCTCCGCCACGGTGGGCGGGCTAGCGACCGCGCTGCCGTCACTGCTGGCTGGCGCTTCCGTTGTGACATTCTGCAGACCACTTATCATACCGATCGCTAAGGCACTGAGAAACAACATAGTCCCACCGCGCTCTCACACACACCCCGATTGAATTTGTCATCGAAATTTCAGCGGCAATTGGCATTTGATCGTTGTTAAATTACACTAAAACCCAGGTTTTTTCGCCTATATTATTCCAAAACATTAATTTGTAAAAGTTTTTCTATTTATTTTATATACAAAATTATAATCGCATCGCAACACACTTAAACTAAACTAATAAACGCCAATGCACCCAGAAAGTCAACTAATAATACATCAGTCACTAAAATAAGATAACTTATTTGAATTAAATTCCTTCAAGAGTCCAAAATAAAACGGTAGGAAACAGTAAAGCAAACAATCGAAGCACACAAATGACAAGCAGCACTGTGTATTATTGACAGAAACCATCGAGTAATTATAGTGAGTTAGTGCTGCGCTCGAAGATACTAACAAAACTAAAAACCACTTTCTGAGACAGAGGAAAAGTCTCTAGAGTTAGCAACGCGCGAATCACCGCAAAAGTTCTGCCAATTTTTGCATGAAGCACATTATACGAGTTAAAATAAGATAAAAAAATATATACCTAAAGGCATGCGTCTTGTTGCTACAATGACACAAGAAGCAATACTGCCACACAATAAAGAAACTTTCATATTGATAAATTAGCGTAAAGCGTGTAATGTATTATTGTGAACGCCAAACAAAGCTAGTGATTCACTTTAGCAGACACGTCCAGATCAGCTATGTCAACAGTTTCTCACTCTATTTCTGTTACTAATTTGAAAACCAATTTAATTCCATTGTAGTTAGTTTCATGAACGGGCATACCTAGATCAGTTGTTTTCTAAAGTTCGTTATAAAAAAATGAAAACTTATGGTTAAGCAAATTAAAAATATAGATAAATAAAACACGTATTGTTTTTACTAATTCATTCATTTATCAAACCTTAAAAAATATTTGCCATAGTTTTTTGATCGCGTTCTAAGCATTGAAGGAACGAATGAACAAATGAGATGTACAAGAAGAAGGAGAAATAGTATTTTCTTTCATGGGATTCGTAAACACACATGGAGTTGTTGTCAGTGTCACTGTCAACTATGAACAAATGTCATCTGTCTGTTGGTTGAATTCAGAAAGGCGGCATGAAATTCTGAAAATATTTTGATATTTCTCTACTTTATTTAAGTGATGTTGTGTTCCAATAATGTCTGTGCCGTTTGATATGTTACTGCATCCTGAGCTTTTAAGTAATGAACAGTTAATTTGTATCATTCAAGAGGTCAAGATCGTATTTTATATTTTGTGATTGATCAAAACAAAAAAAGAAGACTTATTTTTGTTATTATTTTCTATTTTCAGAGGCATCTGCGTATTCCGAACATGGGTCTTATGCAGAGAGATGAACTATTGGATGTGTTCCATCATTATTGTGTTCCTTACGGCCAAAGAAAGTATAGAGATTCTGGGAGAGGCAAATTACTGAACAAAACGCGCCAACCTAGCCCCGAGCCAACAAAGAAGTTGAATATCATGACAAATCAAGAAATCAATCATAAAAATATAGACGCAAACTGTGAAAGGCTAAAAGCACCTTCGGAATGCCTGTCTAGCCAAATAAAAAGGATCAAAATTGAGACAACAATTGCACCTATCACAAACCCGGCAAACTTCTTCAATTACAGTAAAAGGAAAATTTGTTTAGATTCTGTAAGTACTCTATTGAAATAACATAGATACCACAGACATTTAAATTTTTGACACCCTTCCTTCGTGTTTTGAAGACCAGACAAAGTATTAATGCTTTTTTTTATTCTTTTCAGATGACACTAGCAAGTGACTGCCCTCCGCCAAAGAAAGAAAGGAAACTTATAACATGGCCATAAAAACAAAAAAAAAAAGATAATGTAGAAGAAGGTTGCACATCACCTTATCTGTACAATCTTTTGTTATTTAACTGTTACTCTGGTACATCTCACTACTGGACATAGACTTCTTTTGGTGAGCTGGAAAATTCTCATCTGGGGGTGAGCGGAGGGTCAGACTCTTAACCAACTAAAAACCCACTGTATCTTCAACTACCATTTTTGGAGGCCTAGGAGGCACAAGTACATTCATCACTTCTGACAAAGGGCTCTTTTATGAGTCCAGTTCTTTTGACCTAGAGCTAATGTTAATGTTGACTATTAGTTGTTGGTATTGTCTAGCTCATCCTGCCATCTACAAGGTCCGATATGACGCCTTCTGGCTGTACCGAGGCTCCACAGCAACATTATTGAAACAAGGTGATGTTAACACACTTGTAAGTTGCAGCATTTCAAGAGCCCCCTTTTTCGCAGATGGGAAATCATCAAAAACCCACCCATGTTCCTTCTATTGCCCTTTATGGGGCCGTGGTTATCTTTACATAGTATAAATTTAAGTTGTTTTTGCTGTCTGTTCGCTTAGATCTTTTAAACTGCTCAAGAGTTTTTAATGCAGTTTCCAGCAATAGATTGTGATTCAAAAGGAAGGATTATATGTATAATGTCTAAGTGGGTGTAACTGCGTTTGCATCTAATATAATACAAATAAATTTCACTTTATGTTGACAGTGATACAAAATCAGAGGGAAAATAATGTAAAAGCTTTTATTTGTAGCATTGATACCATTCAAGAATCACAATAGTCAGTCTTCAACCAAGTATTTAATTTATGCATTTTCATCAAAATGAGAGATCAGTGTCCAAGGAGTTTCTTTGCCCATTCTTTTCCATAGACATGTATGCTTTTAATCCTTCGCGCGACAAAGTGTGCAGACAGGTGCAAAGTTTCATACATTGTTACCCTACATTTTTGTAAACAATCGTGCAACGGGAGGACAACTACAGTACTTTCAAGTTATTATGCCTTGTTAATGGGACTGTAGCTGTATCTCTTAGGTTTTAGAACATGCAAAAGTGCCTGTAATGTTCTAATTGAAAGATATTACTGTATTTAGACAATCTGTTACCTTTTTGTAAGTACTCTGAACAATATGTAATCCTAGAAACCTAACTTATTATGTTATCACATTTTTTTTAATATCTGATAATAGTCTGATAGCATTCTGTTTAATATAATAAAGGATTAGTTATCATATTATGATTTTTGATGAACTAATTCATACTAAAAAACATTTTCACCTTTTTAACTATTGTGATTTTGGGATGATTTAAATGATGATGAAGGCTGAGTCCTCTTAAGGCGAAGAGTTAGCGGCTGTTCTCCGCTCTATATTTTTAAAATGGAGTGCCCATATAGCGCCTACTATACGCAGTTCATGGAATATCGCTTGCCGAAAATTTTTGCGAATTTTGCACAAGTCGGCAGCAAAATACGTTCGCTACGCTGCGGGCGAGTCGCCTTCTTTGGCAAGAGTTGAAAGCTTGTGGTTAATTTGAGACGGTTCACCGCTAACTCCTCATTGGGCCTACGACCGAATCGCTGCTCAGTCAGTCAGCTGACAGTCAGCCGCTCATTTTTTGTCTTATGTGGACACAGCCTAAACACGTATGACTCATAATACTATGAAAATATCTACTTTATTAATTAGTGCCTGTTACCTTTACATATTATTATTCTGTACAAAAAATAAATGGACAGAGAGGAGTAAATGATACCGTGACTTCTGATAGGGGAGAATGGAAGAAGAAAACGTGTTGCGACGACCCCAAATAGAATGGGACAAGGGCAGGAAAATGATGAAATGATGATGATGACAAAAAAATAATGGACAATCAAATGTCAAGTTGATTTGATTTAGAAAATGAAATAAGATTTTTTTTCAAGAAAATGAGCAGCTTGCACAGTTTATGGATTCAATAATTATATCAATTTTAATCTCACCTATGAATTATTTTAGTCTCGTTTTGGTTATACCTATTACTTATGTTAAATAAGGCACCAAATATTAAGATGTGAATATTATTAAGAAACAAGTGCGAGTAGAACTCGCGCACTAAGGGTTCCGTACACACTTGCGACATAAACAGCCCTATCTTTTGACAGCGTAAACTTAGAGGGTTGATTTCACAGCTCCGAGGGACCAGAGACTTGAGTATATGGTTTTAATTTCAATGTGATACCTTTCCTCGTTCCCGAGATAAAGGGTCGTGACAGACAGACGGACAACAAAGTGATCCTATAAAGATTCCGATTTTTCTTTTGTGAGGTACGGAGCTCTAAAAAAAGTCCTTAATATAACTATTCAATAAGTACATTAATTTACTGTTAAGTTGTTTACTTGTTATACAACAGTTTGCTGCATTTATCTCATACAAAACAAACAAGGAAACAGGTTTACACGTCAGGGGGGCTAAAATGGCTGCTTAAGCAGAATCATAGGGTCGCAGAACAGCTACCCTACTATGACGTCTTAAAAAGCAGAATTTATTCCACTGAGGGAAAGAGACAGACCTATACAGAGTGTCTAGCACCATCTCTTTCTCACACAGGAATAAGAACTGCTATAAGATGTCAGCCGCAGGTAATATTATGAATATTGAACGGTACCTACGCTTGGCGCAGTGGTTAAGTGATTGACTGCCTCGTGTCACGGGTTCGATAACCGCACGGAACAAATAGGTATTTGTGTGATCGACAGGTAATTGTTCCGGGTCTGGCTGTTTGTGTATGTGAGTTGTATCTGTTTTTTTTATATAATTCACATTTGATGACTTATATAAAAAAAAAACAGAAATATGTAGGAAGTCATATTTAAAAAATCAAAAAGAATTAAAGTAACATTAACTATGTCCAATTCAACCAAATTTACAACAATACTAGATCAAAATGCGGTACTTAAAGAATTTTGATGCAGCTAAACTAGTCATTTTAGGCGCCCTGGCCATACAAGTTGTAGTTCTTCAAGAGAATTGGGCAACACATTTATTTTTAAGCTTTTAAACGCCATTGTTACATATATGCGACAAGCAAGCTTATGCCTTGGACGCCAACGTCACAAATATGATACAAAAACTGTAGAAATTTGAGACGTGAAATGCGTGGAAAGCACGCGCGTGATTTTGTACTCTGGCGTTCAAAAGGTTTTGGTTTAAATTGTTACTAGCTAATATGTGAATTTGTATTAAAAAACAGTGTTGTAATAGTAAGCAACCACCAAAATATACTATCTGTTTAGACCATTGATTCAGATGATGTAAAAATAGGGACTGACCACACTTATCAACACGTAATCAATTCAATTCGATCATATTTGTCTCGGACGGTGAGCCACTTCGAGTGGCTTCGAGGTGTTTTAACAAGTTTTTTTTCAATTTGCATTGTTTGTATGTTGGTTTAGTTAAAATCTAGCAACTGTATTTTAAAACATTCCCTTACTGATTCAACTGAAATTTTCATTCACATTAAGTTTGGATGACAATGCATGGTTAGCTAAGTGATGTCATCCTAAATCTATTATGGTGGGCTAGTTATTTTTTATGCACCCCCATGATTATGGGTGTTGCTGATAAAGACACAAAATATACCTGCATATTTATAGAAAAAAAATATACCTGAAAATATTAATGTGTTACAGTTGTAAGTTTCACTGTTTATAAAGTTCTTAATAGAACCCCATATAGTCTATTACACTTAATAGCAGATAAGTAATTTTGGGACCTAACAACCGTCACGTACACATCTGCAAAGTTTCATAGATACCTTAGACATAGTGTCTGTTTCCTCCAGTCAACCGGTCTTATTGAACCACTTTTCCAATGAAAATTACTTTTTTAAAACAGACTTATATGTAAAACTAGACAGAATTTTAGTATTTATTTGAAAAGCTACAGGGTTTTTTATGAATAGGGTACCAATGCGATTAGTAGGTCTCATAGGAAAAGTTCTTCAGTACGACTAGTAAAATAACCTTAATAATGTGAGGACTTGTAGGTGACTTAGGAGCTAAACTAACTACATTTCTTCAGCTTTTTAAACTGACATGGTCATTAACATTATTAATTTAATTTAAAACGGGATATTTACCATTCATTTCGAGTTTCCGATATTTCGGTATCTATGATCATGGCGTTTGCGACTCCATGGAGTTGCATGGAGCTCCATGATTACGGATCTTATCTCCATCCTTGCATAACAAAAATGGCAAATATCCCGTTTCAAATGATACTAAAAATACTAGTTTAGTATGGACAAAAGCTGAAACAAAATAGTTAATCCATTAATCGCCACCCGCAGTAACAAATAAATTAAGGACATCCAGGATTTGACGTGATGGTTATAAAAAAATTGATTAGTATAAGGTCACATAGTAAATTTTTATAATTAAATTAGATTTTAACACTGATTTGAAAGTAAGTTTGTGATCAGGCGTATCATACTAATGAGAACATTATTTAAATGAAAATAAGGTTTACATCAATTATGAGGTTTACTGAGGTAGGTGTGTGGTGCGGGATTTTTACGATAATGATCTTTAGGCTTCTGGTCTCATGGTTGCAAACGCGTCTGTTGAGCATAAGGTTTTGGGTGCCGGGTCGTGCAAATTTATTGTGAAGCCAAGATTTGTGCTCGGTTGATGGCAATAGGCTCTCCCCTATTACATAGGACTTAACTGGCGAAATGTAGGTGTTCTATTACACCTTTGTCTAATCCTTCGGGTATTACAAGCGCGATGTTGCGGCGTTGTGATCTCGGCGGCGGGATTGCTGCGATTGGCACGTCTGTTAAAATTACAGTGGTGTTTTTTTTTCTATAAGGTTGATTTTCGGTTTACTATTGGTACACGTTCACACAGCAATTCGTTTTACAGACCTGTTTATCGCTCCCGTTTTATTCGGCGATTCTCGATGTAGTTGTATAATTTACACACATGACAACACTGTTTCTTTTTATGGAATCAAAATGCACGGGAGTTTTTTAATTTACCTTGCCCCACACTAGCAATTTCTCATGTATCGTGGGTATGTTTACAAACATTTAAACTCACATACACAAATAGCAAGACCCGGACGAAGGACACGAAGTCTTGCTATTTGTACCGTGCGGAGATCGAACCCGCGGCACGTAGCGCAGCAGTCAAATGTCCGTGTCGTCATTGCATCCAGTAGCAAAGGATGTAAAACTGACTGTTGTGTGAAAGTAAAGTTCAACGTTAGAACTGTAGTTTTCAAAATGGTGTCTGTAATACGTCATAAATGTCAAAGTATATGTTCGCTTATAGGATGAGCTTCAGTCTTATTTGTATAGGTAGCCAATTAGTGTTCCTGTTCCTGCAATGTTATATTTTAGTTCAATTGACTTGTATGTACATATTATTGTATTAGGTAAGGTATTTTGTGTAATTGTATGGATGAAATCGGAAATACATGAAGTTTTTAAAATATTTTGTTGATTATTATTTATAATATTTATTTTATTTTTAACGGACTTAAAAGGAGGCTCTATGTTCGGTCGTATTTTTTATGTTATCACCGATTATTCAGCCAACTTTGGACCGATTTTCATAATTTTTTTGTTCGAAATAGTAGTAATACTTCTGATGTCATGATATAATTTTATATAATTGCTTGGGTAATTTATAAGTTATCGTCTAAAATAGGTACCTACTTATTTTTTTCTTCTGTGTCTATAAGGATTAGATAATCCTTATAGACACAGAAAAAACGCTAAACTTTTAGTACCTAAAAAGCCATACCATAAATAAAACGGCTGAAATAAAAAAAGGTTGGCCAAGTGCAATTCGGACTTGCGCACTAAGAGTAGGGGAACATGGGCGGCCATTCCTGTTATGTGATTTGATGAACTGAGAGTGCAGTCCTTTTTTACGAACCTTTTTAAATAATAATAATTCTTTTAATTCAGACCCTACCTGACCCTACTAGAATAGCCAGCGGATGGAGAAAGTATTGGTCATTGAAAGAGATCATGAAATCTAGAGATCTAAGTATTTCCTGTAAGAGAAAAGTTTACAACAACTGTATTTTGCCATGCATTACATATGGTTGCGAAACATGGGCACTCACAAAACATCACAGAAATAAAATGCAATTCTGCCAAAGATCAATGGAACGAAGTATGACCGGCATATCAAAAAAGGACCACATAAGAAACGAACATCTCAGACTTAAAACTAAGGTTACGGACATACTGTCCAGAATAGACCAGCAAAAATGGAGATGGGCAGGTCACATGATGAGAGACAACCAGGAAAAGTGGAGTAAAATAGTGACAGATTGGTATCCCAGAGATGGAAAAAGGAGTAGAGGCAAACAAAGAATGAGATGGGAGGACGAGCTAAAACTGACGGCTGGCCCCAACTGGAGAAGAGTGGCTCGCGATAGAGTTCAGTGGAAGCAGCTAGAGGAGGCCTTTGCCAAGAGGCACGCTGAATTAAGGGACATTTTATAAATGAGTTAAATGCAACAGATAACAAACTCAGAATTGCAAGGCTATTATTATTATTATTATATTATTATAATTCAGACCCATTTGGTAACAAGCAGAAAAATAAACTAAAACACAGTGGCATGTAGACGGTTTTAATACAGGGTGAGTATAGGTACCTGGAAGTAAGGATCAAATCAAATAGGGGCAATGGGGCATGGGTAAGACATGTCCGAACTTTTTAACCTTGATAATGACGGTCCAATTAGGTACAGTTAAAAAGTTATAATCAATTAGTTCGCAAAAGGTTAAATATTGTAGGTACCTGAGTACAGTTCCAGCTGAACTGGAAATAAATGAAGTCTAGAGTTGCCAGAATGAAAAATTACACGTTCCTGGTGGACCGCGAATTGAATAAAACGTTCATTGAGGAGTGAGCGCAGTAAACTCGAAAAATTGCGATTTTTGGGGCGTAATAAATTCAATTTTCATTACGAGTCGCAACTTCGCAAGGACCCGGGATCCGCACGGCCGTAGACAGTGGCCCGCGTCGCCTACGCATTACGCCGCCTGTGACCTTGACCATGATTTTCAATTTGATCTTTACTTCCAGAGACAATGTATCAATGATCTTAAAACAAAAGATGCAATAAAAGGTTGGTTATGTAACAAAGAGATTTCAATATTTGAACGTCTTTGAGTTGAAAGCACACTGGCCTATACAACAAGCAAATGACAACATATTTTTGAAAAGTGAACTGACAGCTGTGATTCAATACAGCTACAATTTTATTTTAGCAAACTTTATCAATAATTTAGAGTTTATATGGGAATCTAGTTTTAATAAACTAATTTACAATCATGATACCGAAAAGGGTGGCATCTACAAAGTTTAGAGAGAGAGAGTCTGTTTTGCTCACTCAGACTCAGTCGCATTTCTTAGTACCTTCTGAAAAACTTGACAAGGTGACCAGAAGGGTCATCGCTCCTTATGCGCAAATAGAACGGAAAGGTACTTTACAGATCACTTTACTAGCTGTGTCCCGCGGCTTCACTTGTGCATAGGTCGAAAGTAACAGTCCTACAGAAAGGTACTGCAAGGATAAGTAGTTTCTTATTACCCTAGTCTAGATCTATCTGTGTTCCAAATAACAAATTATGTTCTTTCAGTCTTTTTCATCGATCGACCCGTTTCATCATTTTTGCCACAGACTTCCAGAAGTAGACTGAATAAAATTGATATTTACCACTTTTGTGTATCGATAGGTTCATCTATGCATAGTTATAAAACTTGATTGTTAGTGTACGCGACCGAACGGTAGTCTCGCATTAAACGCCCTACACACCGCACACGTCTTTGTTTTAACAACCACCTCGTGAGTATACCCTTCCGACAATTAAAAGCTTTTGAAAATTGGCCCATTGTCGGAGAAAACGCATTACATGCTAAAAAAAATACAGTCGTATTGAGAACGTCCTCCTTTTAAATTATTAAGGTCAATTTAGACCTGAATATCCTCCAAAATTACACCCTGGTCCCGATGTCCTGAATCAATGACACACTAAATACACGGGGCTTGTGCCTGGCTTTTTGAACTGCTAAGAAGTCTTGCAATGCTGCAAAAATTGGTTAAAAGGAGATCTGATGTCATGGACAGGGAAATCCAAAATGTTACTATATATTACCATAACAACCTTTCTATATTTAAATGCAGGCTTGAAAGAAGAAGAAGAAAAGGCCGGAAAGTACCTTGATATGAATAGGTTCAATGTATTTCTAGAAGACACAGTGGATCTCGAATCACTCCTGTACGAAACGGCGATGGTGTTGAGAACTGTCACCGAAAGTTCTGGTAACCTATAATTATTTCATAGCTGTTATAGAAACTTATAGCCTATGTTTGGTAAAAAAATAAAATAAATAGATACTTACGACGCTTTTTGGGGCAGGTAAAATGACTGCAGACAAATTTAAAAAGACTTGATCGATAGAATCGTTACTATAATTCATATTCATATCTTTATTTCGTTGTTGGAGATTCTTCACCGATATAGTATCAAAACTTGCAACCTTGGTGTTCCAAAACGGCTATTCTTAATGTCTTAAATACTTTAATTTCACAACCTTAATACTATTCAATACCGACAAAACCTACCATGCTTTATTAATTATCATAATAGCCAAGACTGCATTGAAGTAGAAAATATGTGCTTAAAGAAATCATTGAAAGGAGCACAGATCGTGGAATAAACGGGATTTAACGGGAATATTATTATAGTATTTGTATTTGGATATGTTACAGGCGTATTTGTTTACATAGTGGACAAACTGAAGAATGAAATAGTCCTCTTGCATCCAGACACGGAAAATCCAGAAAGGCACGAAGTTAATATTACTATTTGTAAGTTTTAATTTTTTTGCAGGAAGTAGTAACTTTATGAAATTATTTTACAGTGACTAACCGTATGCGAATATCAAAGGTGTAAACGGCTCCTCATTAAACCGCCAACCAAGCATGCTGTACCTATACAAAAAATTATTGCTGCAAAACGTTTTTTTTTTTTTGGGGCCATAAAATCATGTTTTACGGTGGGAATGTATGTAACGCATTGTGTTGATGGATGCACTAAATAATTTAGGGGTCAGTAAGATATTTTAAGTTAAGTTATAATTATTAACTTTTGAAAATGTTGGACCACCAATATCTGCGTACCTAACTAAAAGTTTCCCAGGCATGATGTAGAACAAAACAAGCCAATGACGAAGAATAAAAGCGTTTTTCAGCTTCGTTTTTAGCATTATATGTAGGTACTTATGCTGGTAGTATCCATACATACATTTATTATCATCGATGTGCATAGTAGCTGGTAGTAACCAGCATTTTTTAATTATTTTAGGTGAAGGGAAAACAGCAGCCGCTCATGTCGCTTACACCAAAGAGTTTCTCCTTCTAGAAGACGTACAGCGAGACCGAAGGTTCTCAGACGGTCTCCGCTGGATCGATGCGAAGGTCGCACTCTGCATGCCGGTTGTCAAGCCTGATGGAGACTGCTATGCTGTGTTAGAACTATATCGGACTTACGCAAAGAATTATGATGATGTGAGAAGTTTTTTTTCTAACATATTTGGCTGTGTGCATCTAGATGAAACGACGATTTTAGAAGGGTAGCGACCGTACAAATTCCGTCGAATGAAAATCCGGTACCTACTGCCAGCTCTCCAGCTTACACAGGCTGATGAAAGCTGGATTGGAGTTGTTAATGTTCAAAAATACCTTTAGATTCGTGGGACTTATCTAAGTCGTGCAATAGACCTGGTCTTTACCAAATCGGCAAGAACATGGTGGTATGCGAATTGATTGATTGGTTGTAGGCCACATCACGTCCTTGGTCTTTGCTGTAATTGGCGGAAGTTTACACCGTTGTAGCCGCTATGCTGGAAACCGTAGCCTGGGTTATAGCCTGATGATTACGACAATCTTCATTTCCAGAGCGTGGTATACACAGTGGTGAGCGTGGCTTGTTGGGCAGGAGCAGCAGTGCACCAGGCCCAAGCGAGAGTTGTTCTCCAGAAGACTGCTCACCTCAATACGGAACTTCGTTCGTTGTTGCAGAACTACTTCTGTGATAAGGCTTCCATTGATACTATGCTGACTGATATGCTGGTGAGAAGTTACTGAACATTTTTACTTCTCTTTATCTAACGTTTATCTTCGACAACGCTATAACTGCAGATACCAGCACTCCAGCATGCCTAGATTCAATAGAGAGAACTTCTGTTTCTTAAAATCTCTAAATGCTGTAATATTGAATTATTTAGTAAATAGTATTTACTTCGTCAAGACATTACAGGCCTCGACGAAACAAGTAAAGCAGGTATTCGGGATCAGTGCCTTGACGGCTCGGAGCCCAGATAAGATTGGGCACCTTAAGTACTTATTTCTTACAAAATATGTAGGGTTATTTTCTCGTCGATGATCCTTGATTTCAGTTGCTGTCATTTTTCTTTTTTATTACCTATTTTGTTTTTTCTATCCCAATTTATTTGGAAATGACACTGCATGCCTTTTTCTATGCTTCTCTATTTAGTGGGTAATTAAAAAATCACCATCTCGTGCCTCATCATCCCACTTTAACAGTCCTTTCATCTTTTCTTTCGTCTTCTCTGTACTCTTAAAAATAAATATTCTTTATTTTCTTTAAACTGTAGTTACTGCTAGGGAAAATTTTCCATTTCCTACTGAATTCCTCAGACGGTTGTGAAGTCATTCGTGGGCGCGATGCGTAGCAGTTTCTACATACTCGACAAGGACCACCTCGGAGATTTCCTTCAGGCTGACATGTGGGACGACGGCTGGTCCAACGAGAAGAGCACTATGCCGAGAAAGAAGCTTAAAGTCAAGTAAGTGCCTTCAGACATATTGTGTAGAAAGTACTTGGTGTATATGACCTTCATCCTTATTTTTAGGGTCCCGTAAGTACGTCAAAAAGAAAAAAACGGAACACTTATTGGAACACTTTGTTGTCCGTCTGTCTGTCTGTCTGCCATTTATCTCGGAAACGCGTGGAGTTATCAAGTTGAAATTGAAACCAAATACTCTCTGGTTGATGAGTGGTCGAGAGTATTTGGTTTCAATTGTTTTTTTTACAGCACATAGGGACCACAGAGTGTACTCTGTGGTCCCTATGTGCTGTGAAAAAAACAGTCAAAAGGTATGGCTGTTTAACGCTTTGTTTGTTCGGAACCGTCGGTGTCCGAGTCTTGGGCGGTTTTTAAAAGCACTATAGTATGATATCCAATGGATGTGAGTACCGAATAGGTATGGCTTGTAAGGTAACCCCAGGACTGGCTTCACCAAAAAGGTGTCATGATGTAACCGATACATGTACTTACTAACTTAAGGAGTTCTGATAAGCAGTAATTACTCCATGATAAATGTTATAGGTAACAAAAATCGGTAAGATCGATTAGACTAATATCTTGTTAGGCAGCGGACCTGCGCGTCAAAGAGATACCAGCAAAGCAGGTGGGCCTCGATCACTGTTATCACATACAAAAGTTACCGTGGCTCCGGAACAAAAAAGGCAAACGAAGGAACTTGGATGGGGTTTTATTCAAATTCTGACACTCCCTTCCGCTCCGCCCAGAGCGGGGGAAGTTATTAATTTGATGATTTCCCAACCGGAAAAAAAGTTCTTTCGCCGCTATAGGTCTTCCACAATGTCTGTCTGTCTTTCCACTATATGCCTGCTACCGCTATAAAAAAAAACAGGCTTATAAATAGCTAGCTGGCGACAGCGGCTTCGCCCGCGTGATATCGAAAAAAAAATATTTCCTGTGTGTTATTCCAGACTATAATCTACTTCTGTGCCAAATTTCATCCATACATCCGTCCATCCTCACAAACATTCGCATTTATAATATTAGTAAGGATTGGGACTGAAACTAATTTACTTCACTTTTTTTACTTTTCCACAGTTTAAGCTACGAACAGACTCCCGCAGGCTATGTAGCCAGGACCGGGGAGGAATTGAATGTTCGCGACGCTTACAAAGATCAACGGTTCGCTAAAGAGATAGACCCAACTACTGGCACCGTTGTCAGGTCTTGCTTGGTGTCGCCTATCACGGACAAAAATGGAGTTATTGGTAAGATGACTGTTAGATTATAACGCTTTGGGGAACCTAAAAGATAGGATGGGAGTCTCGCAAAGACCAAACAGACCGAATTTTATTATCATTCTTTTACAGCTTTTTCTACTCACATGTTCAGTTCTTCACACGACGACTCATCAACCAATTTCAAAACCAGTTTATGCAGATCTCTCAAGTACGGATCGTATCCCGATGATTTCCCGTATGATGATAGATCTGCATAAACTGTGAATCCATAGAAAGGTGTGTCGTCGAGTTTATCATGCTTCGCTGGTACCACGTTTTAATACATAGTATAGTAATGGCTAAAAAAAGATTACGGACAGCTAGACTAAACAAAGAATGGTACACCTTAGTCCAGGACCAAAATAGCTGTAAGCCATAAAACCTTTGTTCTACAATTGTAACGAGTTAATTACCGAATAAATTAAAACACGAGAGAACATCGAGCTGTAGTATGGAAAAAAGTACTGCAGTGCCTATCTATGCCGCAATTCAAGAACTAAAAGCAAATTCGTACATCGGGCAAGTAAAATTATCCACACCCCTCTGGTCGGAGGATCCCCCTTGTCTATAGGGGATGAAGGACTGAACATACATTTTTAAACTCCTTAAGAGTCAAACACAAAAAGTATTTATTTAACACAAAACACTTTTTAATACAATCACAAATTCGCTTTTCAATGGCTATTTATTTAGTTGCCCACCCACCGTCTCTACCGATCACAGTGGAACATTCTCGAACCTTTTAAAAAGTTCTATATTTAAAAACTCGAACTCGAAAATTTTAAACTCACATTTCTAAACAGCTGGACCCGCAACAACTGTCTGCAGGGCAAACAAATATTAGTTCCGTGCGGGGATCGAGTTCGCGGCATGCAGCGCCACAGTCCATTGCTTATAGCCATTGCGCCAACCGTGCCATGTGCTCGTAAAACATCCGACGTAAGGGTGTTACCACACCATCGATCGACATCGGTCGACGTTGATCGATTGGTGTGGTCTAGGAGAAACTATCGATCGACGTCGACCAATCCATTCTACCATCGACCGATGGCACCTATCGGCTATCGATCGATTGGTGTGGTAGAAACTATCGATCGACGTCGACTAATCCATTCTACCATCGACCGATGGCATCTATCGGCTATCGATCGATTGGTGTGGTAACACCCTAACAGTGGCTAACAGTATAATTCAGGCAGTACTGTCCTACTGCTGGTCAAAGCCCGCTCTCTCCCTTTTGACATCTGACTCTGTCTATGGATATTGTCGGCCAGGATCTTTAGGCTGACAGTAACCTTTTAGCAAAAGCGTAATTACCGTGACACAGGTGTGGTCCAACTGACGAACAAGACAAACGCACAGCCATTCAACTCGGACGACGAGTCGATCTTTTCGGTCTTCGTGAGCTACTGTTCGCTCATCGTGCACTTCTACAACATGCAGCAGAAGATGAGATTCCATGTATGATTCACTACTAATACCCCTTATTTTCACAAGCACACTAGACACATTCTTATTCAGGTCGCCAGATTCGAATTAGCAGTGCTTGTTGGAGAACAAAAGTGCGCACTTAGCATTTTTCATCTTTAATTCGCTGCAGGACCCGATAATCAGTCATTAAACCAGAAATTAAATACGTAACCGATTGTATCAACACATAATTAAACCAAAAGGTATAAAAATTACTCCTTGAGGATTGAGTCACTTATCACCGATTTTACATAAACTCAATTAACGAATTGCAGAAGAACTTAAACCACGTCCATTCCGAGCTCATGGGCTTACACCTGAAGCCTTGTAAGCACGACCTGGAGGAGCTCATTGAAGCCAATAACAACGTTGTGGTGCCGCCTGCTAACTTCCAAAGGTAAGGAAGAAAAATACATTTTGTTCATGTAAGTGTTTATTGATCAAAATATACCTAGTCGATTATAAGTGGATCATTAATGATTAGCTTTTACGATAAGACCAGAAACTGTTTAATATGGTATATGTATATGGTGTTTTCCTTTAAAATGGAAGAATTTCCCGATTTAATTGTACGGTGCAGTTGGCGCAATGGCTGAGTGATCGACTGCTGTGCTGCGTGTCGCGCGATCCCCGCACGAAACAAATATTATGACCTACAAGTAGTTGTTTCGGGTCTGGCTGTTGGTGTATATGAGTTAAAATGAAAAAAATAAAAATAATGTAATAGTAGTAGTAGCGATGAAGAGATTTTGATTCAGCTATGAACGCTCTAGTTTGATGAAGATGATAGCCATCTGGACCATGAATGCTGCTCTTATTATCATCATCAGCAATTACTAAGCCTTTTCTCAACAATATAGGGGTCGGCTTCTAGTCTAGCAAATGCAACTAAATAGGAGTATTTTACGACAGCTTGTCTGATCTCCACAACAAACTGTGTAATCGATACTCCTTTACCAGGCTTCTCACTACTCGTTATAACTACCTTGGATTTGAAAAAACAAATGGAAATCGCGAAATTGAAATGTTAGACTCTTTGTCCCATCACCGACAAGGAAGCAAAATTGTTTTCCTTCAAGAAACAAACAAAAGATAACAGGTTTCGCTTAGCAAAAGAGCAGTGGATAGCTGCCAGTTAACGTACGCACATCCATCTAGGCGGGCTATGCCACAGTCCTCCTTGATGTTTCTGCTCATGTGACTGTGATGTCGGTGGCGCCATGTGAGCTGACCTTTGTATATATTCGACTCTAGTTTTTATCTCTACTCACTTCGCACGTAACGGTGGAACAGAAGCTTATTGTAATTGGTGCTGATCCATGCGTCATGTTCGTGAAGGGGCGCTATCAGTTGTGACTGGTCATCTCGCGGATGCCACGGCTTATTTGATTTAAATTTTTTGTTTTACTATGGACACTTTTAATGTGCACGTCTTGCTACATCGTTCTCACATAGTTTACCATATTAACATGAATAATGTAACCAAGGTTTTGTAACAATATTCTGATTTAAAAGAGTGTCCATGAAGTTTCTTGCCCATTCTTCTCCATAGAGATCTACGCTTTGGAATGGGCAACTAGGTACAGTACTTTCACAGTTATTATGCCTTGTGACTGGGACTAACTTTATTTTAATGTTGTCAATGTTTCCACAGTTCAAAAGTGCCTGTAGCTGGCCTACTTTAAATAAATGATTTTGTTTTTGTTCCTATTTCAGTTTTGATTACCACATAAGCGACGGCAGTAAGGAGGACATGCCACACCTTATATCGTATATGTTCGCCGAGACATTTTGCCAAGATCGTCAGTTCGACCGGCTTGCATTAGCTGACTTCGTCCTAACTGTGCTAGGCAGCTACAGGGATAACCCGTATCATAATGCTGAACATGCCTTCTGCTTCACGCACACGATGTATCTGATCCTCATTAATAATGACGGAAATTTTGATTTTGTTGAGGTATGTATGTTAATGCATTTTTTTCGTGATGAAGGGTCAGGTAGGTCTTGAGACCGCTCGACTGTGTGGTTAAGCAGGTGTACACCTGCTTAATTAGAACATCATTTCAAGCAATACAACCAGACAGTTTTTTATAGGGAATTAAAAATAAAAGCTGCTTCCTTCGAAAGTTATGGCTAAGCTATAGTCACGCCATATATAGTGAGTATTCCTGTTCATTTAAATTATTCGCTAAGCTTCACATCGCCGCTTCGAGTTAAAAGAGAGATTGTGTAGGTACACTTTGAACTTTTTAGGGTTCCGTACCTTAAAATGAAAAAAAAACCGGCCAAGAGCGTGTCGGGCCACGCTCAGTGTAGGGTTCCGTAGTTTCCCGTCCGTCACAATAAGTGTTCCCACTTATGAGTTTATTATTTGTTTGACGTTGAACACTAGGGAATTGTATTTTATTATTATCCAAGTATGGGAACAAACTTAGTCCAGAAATTATTTTGTACAACTTTTTTTTTTTGTACAAAAACTGTTATGTCAATCAAGTTCAAAATAATTTTCATAGAAAGTCCTTATAAAGTTCTACTTTTCAGATTTTTTTCATATTTTTTAAACTTATGGTTCAAAAGTTAGAGGGGGGGGGACACATTGTTTTTTACTTTTGGAGCGATTATTTCCGAAATTATTGACATTATCAAAAAATTATATTAGTAAACCCCTATTCATTTTTAAATACCTTTCCAACAATATATCACACGTTAGGGTTGAAATTAAAAAAAAAATCACTTCCCCCTTTACATATAGGGTGGCTACCCTAATAAAACATTTTTTTCCAATTTTTATTTTACCACTTTGTCGGCGTGATTGATATACATATTGGTACCAAATTTCAGCTTTCTAGTGCAAACGGTCACAGAGATTAAGCGAGGACGGACGGACGGACGGACGGACAGACAGACATGGCGAAACTATAAGGGTTCCTTGTTGACTACGGAACCCTAAAAACAGAATCCTTATAGAATCACTTTGTTGTTGTCTGTCTGTCTATCAAGACCCTTTATCTCAGGAACGTGTGGAGAAATCGAGTTGAAATTAAAACTATGTACTTAAGTCTGTGGTCTCACGAAGCAAAACACACAGTCTCACAAATAGAAAAAACAATCAACCCTCGCCTTCGAAGTCAAACGCTGGCCGTTTAGGACGCAAGTTTGTACGGAACCAATAAGTACGCGAGTCCGACTTGCCCTTTACCGCTTTTTTAGTTTTACTGTTGATTGCAGATAATAGCCCTGATGCTATCGGGTCTGTGCCACGACCTGGACCACCCCGGCTTCAATAACAACTTCCTGACGCTGGTGAAGCATCCACTCGCCAGCATGTACAAGACCTCCATGCTGGAGAACCACCACTTCTATCTCGCCAAGAAGATGATTGAGGTAATAGAATATGCTTCATTACACACCAAAATTGAAATACAATTGTTTCACAAACAATTTGCTAATGCTATGGTTACAATGGCGGTCTAATCGCTGATAGCGAAATCTTCCGACAACTTTTGGAAGGAATTTACGAACATAAAATATTCAAACGGGGGAAGTCAATGGTCTAGGTCTACCTACAGGTGCGTTATCCATCTTAATCACGAAATTAAAATGGCTCATATTAGGGACCTACTTGTGTAATAACATCGACCATCATAACATTTATGAAGGCGCTCCCCGGTTCCGTCACCGAATGCATTCGTTTGTTATGTATCAGTTAACATTCACATGTTTCTGTACAAAATCGAGACTTTAATTAGCTTCTTAAGGGTTTCCAGTTGAAAATAAAAGGTGGAACAAGATGATTTAATTCCTCAATTCATTCCAGGATAAGAACATTCTAGCCTACGTCTCGAAACAGGAACAAGAGACCATTATAGAGGAGATAAAGTACGACATCCTGTGCACGGACCTGGCGGTCTACTTCCAGATACGGGCGCAACTGACACCGCTGTTGGCAGACCACGAGTTAGACTGGAGCGATACCGCCCATCGAAAGATGCTTAAGGTTTGACTTACCTATTACCGGGAACGGAGTTTTGCGCCTGAAACGGATCTGGGCAGGTCTACTGGCTAGATGGGGAGATGGCCGATGGAACAAGACCAAAAAACCAAGTGCCATTCTAAAGCTCTTCGCAGCTACGATGTTGTCGAAATACCTGGATGAGGGACGCACAGAACTGGGATGTGTGGCAGAAAAAAAGGGAAGGCCTGTACCCAGCTGTAGGAGATATTATGATGAATAGTCATAATACCGTCTATAGAAAGTAAGCTAAACCTAAGCACAGTGGGTCGATAAACAACTGGAGTGGAGGTCGTGGTCAGGACGTTCCCAATTTACATGTATAGATCGAATGTAACTCAACACACTTATTGTATTCAAATTAACATGAATATGTTTCCTCTCAGGGTATACTAATGACGACAAGCGACCTGTCCGGATGTTGCAAGCCCTTCGGAGTATCGAAAGCAATTGCGGAGGCTGTGTATCAAGAGTTCTATGATCAGGTTCTTGATAATTTGCTTTCGTACTCATCTGGGTTTAGGTAAAAACTGCGAGTTGTTGAACATATTTAGACTAAGGTCTAACCTGAGTTTCACTACTCGCGGGATTCGTCATTTCGATCAAGTAACATTGTCCGTGCTCACGAACAGACACTAGTGTTAAGATCATACCTACTGTGGTTGTGTAGTCGTTTTGTGTTTTATTCGGCGGAGGCTAAGTTAGATATTATACCCAATCAAAACTCGAACAGTGCCTATGGTTCGTCTTTAACTAAAATTAGTACCTACTGCTGATAGGTAAATCTCAGATATCAGAAAGGAGGTTTCAATAATTTTATTGTTACTGAGTTTACGCCATGTTGATGACGCCATACTTAGTTATTAGCTAAATCAAAGAAGTTGGTTGATTGATATTTTGTTATTGGGAATAAATTAGTAGATGAATAAATTTGCCAGCCCGCGATGCTGAGCCAGTAAGTTCAAAAGAGTCCCTAAATAATATCAATCAGATCCAGCTAGTCCCTTTACTGTATCTACTCCCCCAGCGACGCCTTAAGGCGAGGCTCGTATCCCACAGGGTTTGTAAAATTTTTCCCTGGCTGGAGGCCTTAATTTAAAGGTATCCACGGAAATTGCCCGGTTAAGCACACGACAACCTCATTGGTTGAACTGCGAGATCATTAATAAAAAAAAACGTTCAAGTGACAGTTGACTGATACGTCTCAATATGGTATGGCGCGAGCTCAGTTACTTTCTCATTGTAAACGCATTGTAAGGTACACATATAGGAACGATTGCTTGGGACAAAATTTTATAATTTTTCTCAAGTAGTTTTATGTGTTTGATGGAATGAAAGTCTTACTCCCCTTAAAAGCCTGAATCCATATGACCAGGGTGACCGCGAGCGCGAGATGGGCTACACACCCCTCAGCATGATGGACCGCCGCCGCTGCATCAATCAGCCCGCGGAACAGATCCAGTTCCTCTCCGTGGTCGTGCTGCCCTGTCTGCTCATGCTGCAGAACGTGTTTCCTAATACCAGCCAGCTGACTGACAACTGCAGGTAGGTACGCTGTATGGCACTCTGTGTGTTTCATAAGTGCCGCTTCCGCGATGAGCTGTCACTTAAGACGCACACCAAACGTCTGTTATAACACGCGCGGGTGCATGCTATGTCGGTGTTCATACATTTTATTTAATTACTAGCTGTTCCACGCGGTTTCACCCACGCTGCTCAGCACCTGTTGGTCGTAGCGTGTTATATAGCCTATATCCTTCCTCAAGAAATGGACTATCCAACACTAAAAGAATTTTCCAATTCCAACAAGTAGTTCCTGAGATTAGCGCGTTCAAACAAACAAACAAACTCTTCAGCTTTATAATATTGGTATAGATAGATAAATTCCTTCCTGGCTACAAAATCCGGATTTGTGCTCGTTTGATGGCAATAGGCACGTCTACTTGTACCCAGTACCTACAGTGTAGTATTAGGTCTACTTTTGCCTAGCCCTTCGGTGATTAGTGTGTGTTAAATACAGGGACACTCTTCATTCACTGCTCTCAAGCTGTAGATACTCACTCAGCAACATCGCTCGGTTTAGAAACACCATTCTCGCGTTTAAACGGATCGTTAATCCTGCAATATTCGACTTGTACCTATTTGTTTGCTTTTATTTTCTAGACGCATCGTACTTGCGCAATCAATTAAGCCTATACCATGTTAACTATTGTGGTTTTCGCTCGGGAGAAAAATAGGTAATACCTACTAACCAAATGTTCTAGAAAAACGCAAGAGGCTTGGCATGAAGAGATAGAGATCCGCGGCCAGAAGTTGTGGCGCCAAGATGAAGCCATTCCCAACGACAAGAGCCACTTCTTATCAGATGACAAGCCTGAAGACGAGTAAATAATAAATACATACTGAATACAATTATTTTTATTACTTAATATAAAAATGTTTCTTTTATTCCGTAGAATATTTTTTTGTCTAGAAGGCAATATTATGCCTATAAATGAAATCCGCGTTTCACCTTAATAGTAGTTTCAGTTAATTTACGCCAGTACCTACAGTTACGACAGTAGGAACCTTCTTTTTTTATCGGATGGGAAATCATCAAATAACTTCCCCCGTTCTGGGCGGAGCGGGGGAAGTGTCAGACTTTTGCTGATTAAAACCGATGTTCCTTCTGTTGCCCTTTACGTTCCGGGGCCGCGGTATCTCTTTCGAAAAACCCGCAACCCCGGCAGGCGGAGGCTCTGACAAGCCCCTCTGCTTTGCTGACATCCCTTTGAGGCGCGCGTGAAACACGAACGCGCCGTCGTCGACACGGCCTGTCGTCAATAGACGGACGGACGGTGAGTTACCCATTGCTCACCGTCCAAAGGCCCGCATCTATGGTGGCCGGGAGTCGTCTCGCGGCGCCCGGGGTGTCACAGTAGGAACCTGGCCGATTTTTCAATTATTAGATAACTTTGGTCTAAAGAGTACCTAAATGTGACGTTTTGCCAGTGTCCATAGAAAAACTGTCAAAATAACAAACTAATTCGTCGGATAAAACTTAAATGCTATTGAAAAACCGGCCCTTAATTAAATAAAGACCCCGAACAGCAACTTTATTGAACCGGCAATAAAGACCATTGTCATTTTGATAGTAATCCCCAAAATTCGGCTTAAGGCGCGGCAATAAGCTAATCTTTAGGTACCTATTCACGGAAGTGACGCTAGCTGCATACTAGGCATGGTCTGACACAAGTACACGACAGTATTGCATAGAAAGAATAGAAATAAGGTCGAAAATATTTCGGTGTTTGATTTTATTTGAATATCATGTCCGCCAAAATGTAGGTCATTATTTTGCAGTTTTTATTGAATAGGTTTTAAAAAAATCAGCTCCATGTTTGAAAAATTTTAGATATCTCTTTAGTCTATACAATTTTCTTTGTTATACTTAGATATAAAAAATACGATGGTTGTCGCTAAAAAAAGGAGAATTTCGAGACGAAATAATTTTTCTTGGTCTTTTTATACATTTTTTTTTGTAGTACTATCTAGACCACTTTTATAAACTGATTTTGTTTAACTCTTTACTTTATGTATTGAACTATACATGGTAATTTTTTTTGGTTAGTGGCATGTACAGATACGGCTAGCTTTGCGACGAAAATCTAGACGATTTACGAAGTGTTTGCTTTGTACAGCGCCTCAAGGGTCGTTCTGATAATTGGGAGGGCGCAATTGTCCGTTAGACTGCCTTGGAGGCTTCGGGCAAGCAGGTGTGATGTTGTTCTTCGAATTGACTTACATGGAAACCTTTAAGTAGGTACCTCTTGAATTTAGTTTTGCTTGTCTATGACTTTCAAAAACGTAGACGATTGTAACATTGTAAGGGGTTTCTGAAACCGGGGTTGCGGGTTGTTCGAAAGAGATAGCGCGGCCCCGGAACGTAAAGGGCAACAGAAGGAACATGGGTGGGTTTTAGTCAGTAAAAGTCTGACCCCGCTCCACTCAGAGTGGGGGAAGTCATTTGATGATTACCCACCCGAAAAAAAGGGGTTTCTGAATGCATTCTCAAAAAAGAATAATTTTAATGTTAGCACTACATATTATATCTTAAAACAGGTAAAATTATTCGGAAAATAGAAACAGACGACTGCAATTCCCACTCGTGGCTAGTTGTTTGCCATTAAAAAAAACAAACAAACATAAACATCACGTCTCCAAACATCACGCTGTGCATAGCTAAAATGGCATAGGTACAGTTTACAAATTGAAACACGCAATGACATGATAGCAAATTTATTTATCCTAATACGATAGACATAATACATTGTATTCCAATTTTATTTGGTGTACAACGAAAATACATGTAAATTATACTTCTGTGTAACTAAACAGTCGATTATTATCTAGTGATGGACACACTTTATAGCTAGTGATATAAAGCTAACATTTTCCACTTTTGTACACCAAAGGCTCAGTGTCAATCCTTACCTGAAAACTTTTCAATTTCTATAAATAATATTGCCAAACTCCTTTTCACCCCAATAAACAAAGAAACATGTTTTTTCTATATCTATTTTACATCTATGTTATTCAGATTACTTATAACTTTCGCTCTTTCAACGCACTAACGGCGCATCACAATTTTATACAAAACTGCTCCGCCGCGCCGCTAACACATCTTTACATCTACCCATAGAGTAACACACAATAAATACAATCAATTTCCTTAACGAAATTATAAAAATGAATTAGATATTAAAATAATGAGATTTATAATGCATTACTTGTCGAAATATACATGGCAAACCACAATATATAGGGACCAACTGATGAGCTTGATCGATATTAACCAATAATTTCAACAATTCCAATTATATTGCTCAATAATTTAAACAATAACTTATTTTTGTTCTAATACATTTATTAATCTGTGAAACATTATGCACCTCGAGTCTTACTGTTCCATTTTTAAAAAATGAAAAGAGCATTACTTCTTTTATTATAAAATATTATCTGTGGAATGCTGTGCTGTGTAATCTGTTGTCTCAAAACTTTGCATTCGTTTCTTTTTTATTTAAATCACTGAAGATTATTGCAAATTGTGTTTTGTAACAAAAACTAGAAGGCAGGGTCATGATTTTTTGTCACAACTGCAATAACATTCGGGGAGGAACTTTAAAACTGCTCGCTTGTTGCAACTGGCCTATGAACAAAGTATGTACCTTATGTCTTTTATCTGTCTAAATACTATGGAACACATGATTGCAACACAGACACTTGTCTCCCCTGTACCAGACAGGCAGGCCCATTGATCATGTTCGTATAATTAGTTACACCTTACCACAAAACTGTACTTTTATTTAAATTCTTTATAAGAGTTATATTTAGCACAGTAATTTGTTGCAAAACTAATCGGACATATTTACATTGATATAAATAAGAATCTGTGTTGCTGAAACTCCTTGAAAATTGTGAAGACATTTTATAATAGTAGGGGTAGGGTCACACACGAGGTCAATGTGTGCGTGAAGTTGTAATTATGAACGCACACATTACATGTAACAACACGTAACTCCAACATTTAACAAGGATAGTGCTGAAAAAAAACACGAGTTCAAAACCTCCTTTTGGTAAAACTAGGCCAATATACGGTCACACTCAAGGAGGATGGTTTTAAAGTTCGAAGCTCGCATCTGGTGTCCGATATTGTCTATTATGTGTTTCGTATCTTGCCGGGGACGTAGCTCTTGTCTATTGTGGGGTCCTGCAGGAACATGTGAAGGCACCGCTCGTTCTGCGCCAACGGATGGCCAGCTATCTTGTTGATGAATACTTCTAGACCTGAAAGAGATAATCGTTTAAATTATACCGAGTTTTTTTTGCAGTGGCTGAACGATCGACTTCTGTGGCGCGTGTCTCGGGTCGATCCCCGCACGTAACAAATATTTGTATGGCCTACAGATAGTTGTTCCGGGTTTAGCTGTTTGTTGTGTATGTGACTTTATATGTTTGTAAACGCACCTACGATATAGGAGAAATTCCTAGTGTGAGGTAAAGTTTTTTTTACAAATAAAGAAGTATGGATAAGTCTATTTGATTGATGGTGATGAGTTGACTAATGAACATGCCAAAAATTGTCTGCCAAAAAGCTGATTGTAGCAAGTCATTAAAGTCCGCCCAGTTTTATGATAACGCGATACAGGCTAGCCAGAATATTTGTTTTACTAATTGTATTGATATCAGTAATTACACATGTATTGTGAAAGGGTAATAAACTATATAATATACGATATTGCTGACTGCCTCGTCGGTCTAGTGTTTGCAATCACGAATGCAGCTTGAGGTCCTAGTTTAGATTACCGAGTCAAGTTTTTTTTTTTTTTGTGTGTGTTTTTACGTCAATTTCTCAGTAGAAGCAAAGGAGTCTGGTTTTCTTATGTAAGCCAATAAGTTTCGTGATTATTTAAAGATAGCGCATTTTTTTATCACATTCAAAATATCAATGCATAATACCGACAGATAAAATAAGTTATCGTAAGTGTTATTGTTTCCTAAGACAACATGCTGATAACTAACTGCTGAAAGCTAACCGCTCGTTCCTTGTAATGGGATTCAGCAGAATACCAGCGTCAGGTATTCCACCTGGCATTATGCTGAGCTGGGCTCTTTTTTGGTGCAAACCTGAGACCCCGTCTAGTTGTGGATTGTCTATGGGTCAATCTAACTTCTATTTTATTTTTTATCTATGTTTATGCCTTTTTTCAGTTTGATATTTTTATTAACTCCTGTATTGTCTTATATTACATCAAATAACAAAATGATTTATCTATCTATCTCTAAAAAGGTACGCGTTAAAGTTTAGGGATATTTTATTAATTGATAGGTTCCGTGAAAACTGGAAAGAGAACCCGAGGGGTTTGTAAGAACTGGTCGAAGTGAAGCCTTTGCCCAGGAGTGGGATAGAACATGCTAGAAAATAACAATAATTAATGATAATCACTGACGTAGACCGCGGCGAAGGTGTTGTAAAATTGCTGCACTGGTATAGGTTTGGAAGACAAAAGGCCTCCTGCATTTGCCCAGGAAAATAGCAGGTAGAAAGCACCAAATCATGAGAAGTGGAAATAATGGAAGAACACTCTATAGTCCAGGAGTGGGTCAATTCAAGATAACTGAATAAACCGACAGGTTCATTTTTGAGCTAACAGGCAAATAGCTTTGTTAGCCAACAGGCAATTAGCTTTGCTTATTATGCTATAGTTTACAGGCAACCAAACTATAAAACTAATATTTTAATAGAATATTTATTTATATATACCAATGTATGGCTCGAGAAAGGTTACATGACACAAAACGGAATTTTACAATTGCATTCGTAGTAGTTTATTTGGAGCAGTTTGGTCGGTCTCCTGAAACCTAGTGTTCTTTTCACACACAGTTTTATTATATAAAGCAAGTGTGACAAGTTTTGGAATGACGATCCCAAAAAAGTATAAAACCAATATTATGTATATTGGTTTTATACTTTACTCTCATACCTAGTACTTGTTATGTCCCCCTACTACACATATTTTGGTAGCTATCTAACAACTGCGATGTAGGTAACAATGTAGGCCTTATACAAGGTAAACTATTTCTTTGTATATTCCGCCTACAATAATGTCAATATCTTTACATTGTGCTAGTTTGTACCTAATATACTTTGAAAACCGCAAACAGCGCAAATACATTATTGGTGGTTATGTGTTTGAGCCATTTGGGGTTAATAACCGTAGGACCATAGGGTTCGACTGCTCACCTAGTTGTTCGCCAAGCGGTTGGTAGACTGTTCCAGAGACCACAGAGCTGATTCATTTTTTGACCAAGGACGCATTTTGATTCAACGTGGCAATATTGTGCACTACTTCTATTGACGCGGAAGATTTTTTTGCAAGCTCTTTAATTCTCTCTCTTTTCTGCTTTTATAGATATATAAATATATATTCAATCAATTTTAAATTGAGCATTTTATATCAATTTTTATATAGCTATATATATTGCTGAAATAAATGATCTATTCTTGAAGTCTAATCCTCAGCAGAATAAACTGCGCATTTCAGTTAATAAAATACTTGAAACGCGGTTCTCTAACACACGCAATCTCAAATCAACATCAATTAAAGTTTCGAATGTCTGCACACTACACAACAAATCTACTAAAACATGCAAGGCGTCAAAATGTATTGGCTTTTTTAATACTTTACTGTCCTACTGCTGGGCATAGGCCTAAGCAGAGGCCTAAAGGAGCTTTTTTTTTTTTTTTTTTTTTTTTTTTTTCGGGTGGGAAATCATCCAATGACTTCCCCCGCTCTGGGTGGAGCGGGGGGGCATGTCAGACTTGTACTGACTAAAACCCACCCATGTTTCTTCTATTGCCCTTTACGTTCCGAGGCCGCGGTATCTCTTTCGAACAACCCGCAACCCCGGCAGGCAGAGGCTCTGGCAAGCCCCTCTGCTTTGCTGACACTCTTTGAGGCGCGCGTGAAACACGAACGCGCCGTCGACACGGCCTGTCGTCAATCGACGGACGGACGGTGAACTACCCATTGCTCACCGCCCACAGGCCCGCATCTACGGTGGCCGGAAGTCGTCTCGCGGCGCCCGGCGCCATGGGCGTCTCCCGCGGCGGCTGGGTTGGGCAGATGTTCTCTCCCTCAAACGCCCGGCCACCTCCTTCGCTAACATTACTGCTTCGCAGAAGGTGGTGACCGCTTCCCATTCCCTCTCGCTCCGGACCATGGCCTGAACCAGGGCCGGACGCGAGAGATCGCCGCCGCCGATCGCCTCCACGAGGGCACGGCGGTGCTCCGCCCAAGCCGGGCAGATCGCCACTGTGTGCTCCACCGTGTCCTCCGGGCGATCGTCACAATGGTGACACCCGGGCGCTTCCTCCCGCCCGATGATGTGCAGGAACCTCCCGAAACTTCCGTGTCCGGTGAGGACCTGCGTCAGGCGGTAGGTGAGGACGCCATGACGCCTCTCCAGCCACTCCTCAAAGAGGGGACTTATCGCCACTATTGTGGCGTGCCCTGCACGGGGTTGCGACAGTCGCTCTCTCCATGCCACCATGAGATCGCACCGGAGGTCTGCCCGCCGAGCGGCAACTTGCCGCGGCAGTGGGTTTTCCCCCCGGTGTAGTGCCTCCGCGCGCCACTCAAACAGGCGCGCGAGGACTATCGCCTCCAGCCTAAAGGAGCTCATGGAGGAAATTGGTTCCTTTCATGAGCTCCTTTCCCGAGCCTCCTCGAATCAACCTTCGCGGTGCGCGTTCAAGTCGCCGCGCCATACAAATAATATCAAGGCAAACACATCAAAGAATATCACGTCTGTATTTCCCGAAGGGGGCGACACAACTACAATGTCATTTCGTCAATTGTGTTTAGACCTACCCTAGCAATACTTGCTATAGGGGGAGAGCTCATAGACGGTGTAAGTTACACCGTACAACGAGATTACGTACTTAACATTAACTAGGAGATCACGGCAACCAAGGAGTTACTACATGATCGTCCTAGGCATTTCTAATTTTTTAAATTTTGCTGGTCATGAAAAACAAAACCATACCTTAAAAAAAATTTAACAATAAGGAGGTATTGTACTGTATTTGAAATAGCAGTTTTTTTTAATTTGATTTACCTTCTTCATTATATCGAGTATAATGCTATAGAGACAGTTATTTTTCACAAAAAGATGAATGACTGAACTGGTAGGCGTACAATTTAATAGTAATTGAATTGCAGTGAACTTTAGTTTAGTTGATAAGATTCTGCCCATGACTAGCAATGCGTCAGCTTTGATTTTATGAATGAATCGGAATAATTGATATAAGCGTTTATTATGATGTGTCCATAACAAAACGTATATTAAAAAAAAAAAACCTTTAAGGAATATTGTGATAACAAAGAAAATAGCACCATTAATAAACAATATTTCAACAAAAAAAAAGATAAAAATGGTTGCTTCCTACTGCTCATAAAGGGATCCTTTTACTATCCTACACTCAATGTGTTATTGGTGCTACTTTAAATGGGACAGTTATGTTATTTGTATCAACTATTTTTATATTGGCACCCTTTCAAACTATTTACGCCACTAGTGTAAGACACTAAATGTCGCACCGCATTATATTACAATTGAACATATTGAAATAGCTTCTTAACAAGACAATTGCAGCCAAACTTTCTGAATTGAATTTGATCTAAGTCAGATTGAATGTGATATGAATCAGGTTTTGTTTGATATGAATCAGAGTAAATATGATCTGAATCAGAGTGAATGAGATATTAATTGAAAGTGAATTTCTTAATTAGAGCAAATTGGATCTGAAACAGAGTGAATTTGACACTAAGCAGAATCTAATTTCAAATCAGATTCAGAATTGAAGATTGGTTTAATCAAGTAAACAATAATCCTAAGCATAATTAAAGGTCAGTAGCTTAGCCATTGAAATGGTAAATAATGCATGAATCATCGCAATTATCTAGCTTCTTTGTGTGTATGTGGAAATTATAGAAAGCATTTGTAATTATGTGTATTGACGGTTCCTTCATACATAAGGTTAAGTCAAAAACCGAGGTTTACAGGAGAGCATAATTTAACAAATTATGCTCTCCTGTAAACCTCGGTTTTCAAATTCTATGAGCAATAATAAATAGTTTCTTTCTATAATATTTTAACAGTTTTAAGAGCTTTTCATTGCTATTTACACATAAGTATTTTATTTTTCACATTTTTTTAGAAAAACTGATAGATGACCGTTTCTACGACACTTATTCATTGTATTTATAATACTTGTTCTCCTATACGATTTCTAAAACAAGGTAACTAAATTAAATAAAAATCCTATGTCAGCATGTGCACATATATAATCGAAAGCCAATGATACAATAACTCAACAATATCAGACACAGACTAGTAGAAACAGAAGGCATGTTAGATTTTTATTTGACAATGCATCTTGGCTATCTGTATTTTGGGATTTTTAAGCAAATATTAGAAGTTGAATATCACTTTAATCCAAGGTTGATAGGTTATAGATGTACATAACATGACGCTTGTGATACCTAAGGGGTGAGACAGATGTGTACCTACTATTACACCCATATTCGGCCATTTTGCAAGACCTAGGAATAAAATCAAAGACCACATGCCAAACAGTTGCATGTGCAATCACTATACCAATGAGGCAGTAAAAGAAATAATTGTATCTTATTTACATGCAAAAATTCATGTTTTACTTAAGTAATATGTGTGAAGACCATGCTAATATGTGTAATAATTAGATTATAAACTAAAACTATTACGGTCAGTTTATTATGTATGGCTTTAGTTCTTTTGTATGTTATGTTGACCTGTCTAGAAATATTAAATGTCAAGGTTAAACTTAACAAATAAAATTTAGGGAAAATTCCAGATCTTTAAAATGTGGATTCAGAATGACTTAAGTAAACACACATACCTTTTCTACGGTCTTCAATAAATTCTTCTTCAAAAATTCCATCATCTCCACGGAATGGTAGCTGTCTTTTCAGGGCTTTACCTGGTAGAGGTGGGACGACAATCTACAAAGAATTATTATTTGATTTAGTCTTTCTGTAAGCAATTATTATTAGGATCAAATTAGAAGTTTAAAATGTTTTTTTAGCATTGTATTAAGTTTTTTCACAAGACTTAAGGTTATGTTTACTAATTGCAAAAAATATATATTAATGAAGGCTATCTTTGGAATTAATGTCAGCCAATTTGATAGATATGTTTCTGGTCATACATTTCAAGAGGGGTGAGATATTCTGATTGTAATGCTAATTAACTTTTAAGATCAATAAAGCTGCCATTTTGACAGATAAATAATCATTGAAAAATATGCACAATAAAATGATATGACTAATAAGCTATTTGTATCTCTATCATCAGCCCATGATCAAACAACACATAACAATGTAAGCCATATTTCTAACTCAATTTTGTTTCCAATTCAAAGTAAAGGCTACAATCAGCATGCAACAATCAATGTCACCAGTTCAGTGCCCCTTCTTTATTAAAAACTACAATGATACAAAGATCTACTTTATATTTTGTAAACAAATATAGCAGTAGAATAACAAAATAGAGCAAAAAAATATAAACATACATCATCAAAGACGAAATCTGTTATCAAATTAATTCGGAGTCGGTCAATTATGATTCACACGTATCAATAAACATTTTCGTTCACTGATAACAGGCAGAAAAACACGAACTCGCTATCAATCACCAAATAACATTGGACTTACCTTACTGTCTCTCTCCAATTCATTTCTAAGCCATTCGAAATCGCTGTACCGCCTTCTGACGCTTGATTCCTTAACTTTAAACACTGGCAGGTTCGTCTGAAAGCAAAAAACTTGGTTTGCTGGAATTATCTCATCGTATCGGCGTACCGTCGCGTCCGTCCGTGATACGCCCACTAATTCACGTTGACGCGTCGATAGCGGCCGTTAATCTAATTATATGACAATAATAAAGCCGCCAGCTTACCCTCATGCGAACTTCGTAATCCGTGTAACGTTTCTTCCCTACTCCCATAGTCGTGACTGGGTTCACGACGTCGATTTCTAGGAAGTTCGCCGGTGCCGCGTAGGCATCATCCAGGGTCTGCTTCTTCACATTTAGTCGCCTCGTAGCGTCGGCTGTCGTATCTTCAGCCATCATAACTCTTTATTTATTGTAACAATCACAAAAACTATGAATAGGACGGTCCACTAATCAAAAAGGAAATGAAAAATGACAAGAGTGAAACATGGTTTGACATTTCAACAAATATGGCGGCATAGGCAAAATCAAAATACTACCAAAACTAGTAGAATTGATTTATTATTTTTAGAGAGAACTATTCAATCGGGAACAAATATTCTTTAAAATTTATTTTTAATAAAAATTACAGCATCTACAAATTACTGCATTTACTCAAAGGATGTTGCGTCCGGGATAGTAAAAAGTATTATCGAGCTAAAAACATACTATATTTAAGGGCGACAACACAGATAACTATTTAAATAAAAAAGTTGCGGAGATTCAGTTTTCCGCCACAATGTGACGTCAACAGCGAAAAACCAAATGATTCACGCCGTGAAGGTAAACAACAATGAGTTTTTGTATTATGTTTTTCATCATATCCAATGGGCATCAAGTCATTAAACTTGATTCTGGTTGTGAAGGAGGTAAAAACAGACACAATTTTGACTTAATTTACAATTTATTGTCTTATTTACACTATGATCATAGAAATTGGCTCATAGGATCTTCCTCTCGCCTCTTCTTCATCTTGTATGCCTCCAGTTCATCTTCTGTGGGCGCCTTAACATCAAACATACTGTTGTATGGACGTTTCCTCTCGTCCACCGAAAGTAGATACTCGGCACGTTTTTGTTGTCTTTCTTCCATTTCCAGAGCCTGAAACAGTTTACATATTATATTTTAAACAGGTAACATTTGTTTGTAGGGGAGACCGATCCGATACCGAAATCTTTTTCATCAATGGGGACCTACATTTTCCCTTTTTTTGCGGATGTGAAATCATCAAATAACTTCCCCTACTCTTGGCGGAGCGGGAGGACGGTCTGACGTTAAATGACTGAAACCCACCCAAAATGGGTGGGATTTCTTCTTCTGCTCTATATGTTCTGCGGCCGCGGTATCTCTTCCGAACAACCCGCAACCCCGGAGCTACATTATCTCTGGGTGTGCATTTATTACATTTAAAACGTTTCCGTGGGTTAACTTCCGTACAATATAACTGAAATAAAACGTGAGCAAAAAGTAGTTTTAAATTATAAGCCATTCCAATGGCTTATGATAATAACGAATTTATACGTTAGTAATTTTATTGTTATTAAATTTCCGCACTGTTCTTTACTTGCTTCCCTCTCTCGTCATCAACATAGAAATGCAAGCCCTTTTCCATTGCCCATTCTACTACAGAATGCTATACCTGCTAAAATCTTACGTCTCCTCTACATGCTCCTGTTACTTCGTCCATTCATACCTACTTGTACATCTGATCATCAGGTACCCTCCAAAAGGTTCAACAGAACAAAATCGCGTATATACCTTTTTCAATTTGTCCTCTTCCTTCTTCCCCTTCTTAAGTTCCTTCTTTTTCTTCTTTTTGGCTTTCTTTTTATTCTTCTTTTTCTTACTAGTCTTCTCTGTTTTAGATCTAATTTGTTTTTCTGAGTCTGAGGAACTGCTGTCTGAACTTGAGTCGGATGATGAGGATTTGTCTGATTTTTCTTTTTCTGTATAAAAATGTGTTTCATAATTATTATAATTTTATTGGATTATTTGTTTGCATCATTGTAAAAATAGGGGAAGAAGTGCCGCGCCAACCCAAAATAAACTGGTCGAGGGCAGAACGAGGAATTAATTTAAGGCACTAAAATTATAAAGGGGAAAGTTTGTTACTCTTTTACACTGTAACATCTGGCATTTGCATGAAATTTGGTGTGATTTTTTTGTTATTTTGAGTGATCGTCGTCATTGCGACCAATAAATATATTTTCATACTTTCTTTCATAAATCTGATTTGTTTGTTTGTAAATTACCAATAAAAAAACTTGATATTAAAACCTAACCTTTTTCTTTCGCCTTTTTTTCCGTGTGCTCTTGTATAGATACGGCTGGTTTTTCTTCAGGTACTTCCAACACCACGGACTTGCCAGCCTCGCCGACGCAGTACGACATCTATACAAAAGATAATAGTTGATCTACAGAGAAACGCGCGGACATTTGTCAACGATTTTATTTAGTAGCTTATTACATGTGAGCTTATAGTGTTGCATGGATCTTCTAGATGTGGCCATAGTTGTAACTAAATGTATTGGTATGCATTCAATACAATTTACCACTAGCGTCCTCTTGACTATGAAGACAGATAGGCCGGTAAACGATCGGCAGACCGCGCCATACCTTTCTCTTTTCTTCATAAATACTAAAGCATAAAAAAGTTAAATTTTTCATATATTTTCATACCTTTATAAAAGAGTGGCAACACTTGTACCCCCACTGTCCTTCATGCCAATAGGATCCCCAGACAGACGTATGGTTGTTGATCAACACATCCTCTTCGTATTTACTCCTGAAAAAGATATTTGAATGATATAAGGGGCTCAAATGGGAAAAAAATAATCTTGTAGCGTGATGTCTATAGCCTTCCTCAAGAAATGGACTATCCAATACTAAAAGAATTTTTCAATTCAAACCAGTACTTCCTGAGATTAGCGCGTTCAAACAAACAAACAAACTCTTCAGCTTTATAATATTAGTATAGATTCTTGACCCTACAAACTGCGTACCGAAATAAGGATTAATATAACGACAAAGATTAGGTTAGAAGGAAAAAGAGTAGGATTAAGAAGGAGGCCTTGCTAGGTATGACAGATGATACATAATGAGGTACGGAAGTGTTTTCATAGAGTAGAGATTGAGCAGCTTTCAGCCGTCATTTGAATTCTGATCGATGATTGCGGTTTTGAAGCGCCAAGTGAGCGATTTGACACAGTTTTTGTACTTGATTGGTACTAAAAAAAAACTTCTTAATTAAACCTCTTTGATACATACTTGGCAAGCTGTTTCTCCGGGCCCTGTACAAGTGTGCCGTCTCTGTTGTATCTCACGAATACTTCTGTTTGTGCCAGTAGCAGCTCCTTAGGTGGCGCGGCCAAATGTTCTTCACCACCGTATTTTTCTAGAATTGATTGTTTCACCTGGAAAGTAAGACGGATTATGAAATCTTTTGTCTGAAGCAAAATTAAAAGTATGGAGAGGATTTAAAAGCGGCATAGATGAATGTTTACAAAGTATGAAGTTGTGTCTGCTATCTGTTTGTTTAAATCGTTTAAACTTTAAACTATTCCACGAATATTAATGCAGCTTTCAGCAATAAGGATGTCAAGAAGAGGGTTTATATGTGTTAGTATTAGTTTCTACATTGCAACCATACGAGGCCCAGGTAAGTTGCTAGTAAATTATAAAGTTAAAAGGTTACACATAGGTATTTCTTTCCTTTTATCAAGTCCTGGGTAAAAGGCTTTGTCGGGTATTGATATGGCTACTCCTTTGTTAATTATGATGAGAGCTGGATCGACAATGATTGAATAAAATAACTGTATTTAAAAAAAAGAATAATGGCTGGGTAATCTGCTTTCATCAGTAACCCTTTTCAAATCAGGCTGATCACAGATGAATCATCGTAAAACGCCCAGTCTGTATATCCTAATATTTATGATGATTGCTTTTATACAAACCTGTGTCTTAAAATGATCCTTTTTGTCATGATACTGTCTCTGCAGCAGCTGTAGCTTAGTGGGTTCAGCTAACAGATGCACGTCGAGACCTCTCGACTGCGCTTCCCACGCGAACATCTGCGCGGCCGCGTGCGACCGTGTGTCGCCGCTGAAGCGCACGAAGTTCTCTCCTTGGTAGTCTGACCTGAGGAAAAATGGGGTTTCTTGTACAACAATCACATAAAAGAAGTTTGTTGTCTGATGAGTTGATGACATAGAAGATTCCAGCTCACAATAATTTAGAATAAATTATTTAAAAGTTATACATCTAATATATAAAATTCTCGTGTCACAGTTTTCGTTCCCATACTCCTCCGAAACGGCTGGACCGATTTAAACGAAATTTTATGTACATATCGGGTAGGTCTGAGAATCGGCCAACATCTATTTTTGATACCCCTAAGTGAGCAGCAGGTGAAACCGCTGGGCACAGCTAGTAATACATATATATTTCAATATCTATTCAATAATGTCTGGGTTATAATCTAAAGCATAAAGACAGCCACATTCAGGCTTCTTTATAATGTTACAGAATCATAGACAGTCATCAGTAGGTGGTACTCAGCCAAACCAGACAACATATTTATTTCTTGACTAATTTTTATACATTTTTCTGATCATCTGCACGATTCCCTTATAGGATTATTCTTTGTAAAGGCGAGGCAGAGGTGATTACACGGTTAGAGCATCAGTTGGCTGCTGCACAGCGCATCGCGGGTTCGGTCCGAGCACGAAACAAATATTTTTTAAAAATGCTTGTAAACGCATTTTTTAACACTGAAATTTCTACTAAAATTACAAACTTACTCTTGTGTAACAGGGTTAGGGTTATCCCTCATAGAGCGCGTTTTGGGGTCATAGTAGGCCGAGTTGGGGTCCAAGTTGCGCAGGTACTTCGCGGTGTCCTCTCTGATACGTAAATTACGTACTGTGATACGTTGTTTTGAGTCCACCTGGAAAGGTTACAAAATTGTGTGTAACTAGTGTGGCTTATCAATTAGCTGTATAGTGTTTATTAATCTAATAATATAATCGAAACATATTAGAGAAAAGAAAATATGTTTTACAAAAATGTAAGCACAGGAGACAGGGGAGAATGGAAGAAATAAAAACGTGTTGCCTCGACCACAAGTAAAATGGGACAAGAGCGAAAAAATGATGATGAAAAATGTAGGCACAAACTGGCTAATTTATTAGTGAACATATTGCAGTCAGGGTTGATTTCCACGAGGTTATTTAAGCGATCAGCTATATGAGAGAGACAGCGCGAGCTGCAGGCACGAAAGAACGCATAGCAGCCGCAGTTTTGTGATTGTGCTGCGAAGATAATTATTTGGTGTGTGGACAAATAAGCTCATTATGGAGGGTGAAATTGATTTCAAGTGCAACTTTAAAAACCTGGTTGAACTGCCATTTGAAATTGTTAGTATGTAATCTAATCTTACCTTAGTACCAGGCATGTCAACTTCATCTACATATTTGTCCTCGTCTTCCTCAGCATTGTCATCATCCTCAGTAGCTGTTGGATCTGAATAGAAAATCAAACAATTAAATAACCCACTCCATTGTCATTGTTTAACTAATATTGATAGAAGATGTATACAAGGTGATTGGTAATTGGGTGCATTCTTTGAAATAGGTGTGGTACTAGACCTTTGTTTGCAACAAAACAAACTTAGGGCCCAAAATATTTTGTTTAGGAGAAATCATACTTTTCAATATGCATTATTTTCGGTATGCACTCAATTACAAATCCTCCTGTAGATTTTAATTTTATGAAAAACTTATTGCTTTTACGATATTACTATACGGTATTTTTGATCTCAACATGAATGATGTATCCTATCCATGGTTTTGTAAAATATTATGATTTAAAAGAGTGTCCATGGAGTTTCTTGCCCATTCTTCTCCACACAGATCTACTCTTTGGAATGGGCAACTACAGTACTTTCACAAGTTATTATGTCTTGTGAGTGGGACTGTAGCAGCATCTTTTTTTTTGTTTTCGTGATATTCAAAAGTGCCTGTAATGGTCTAATTGAAATAAATGATTTGATTTGATAGGTACAAATGTAAAATTTTAATTTCATTGCCATTACAACAGCTGTTAATCATACACTGCTGGATACAAATTCCTCCTAGGCTCTTAATTTCATACCTTGCTCCAAATTCTTAGCTCTCAGCTCCCTCTTAGCATCCTCAACCTTCTGGTACTCTTCAATAATAGCCTTGTGCTGCAGTGGATCATATCCATTCCACCTATCTCGTTTGCCGTCATAGCTGAGGTTCAGGTTTGGCTGAGCAAATTCGTCTGCTGCAATACCAGCATTCGTGAATCTTGCTCCAATCTGTAACATTATATGATTTTGATTATATTTTTTTTTATATGTGTTTCTTAATAATTTCACATGACAAAAGGGTAAGCAATAGCTCATTGTTTGAAGTGAAATCAGATTGAAACTTACCTTTCTTGGTCTGTCCAAACAGTCCTTCTTTTTGTGTGTCATAGCTCCGCAGTTTTCACATGCTCCTTTTCTGTATTTTGTTGCTACTTTTGTCTGTAATTATAACATACAAATGAAAACTTTAAATAAATATAAATAGAATACCAAAATAGTTTATTGTTTTAAGTAAATTGTCATTGTCAAGATATATAACTTTTAGCGTAATGTCAGTGGCAAAACATTCATAATATATATGTACAACCCAAAATTCAGCTATCCACCCAAGCCAGGGTGACCAAATTGAGGTTATTATAAGTTTTGGTGTGACTGTGACAGTTTGCAAACTCCAATTGTCATTCATCACTTTTGATTGAACCCTAATCAATTTAGGCAGCAATACACAGTAGGTTCTGCTGATGAATAGGTACATCATTTAAAACTTGCTTACCATTAACATTACTATACTTACAGTATCAACTCCTTTATGATAATAGGTGTCAAGTCTGGTAAAGTCGCCTTCCTTGTCTTCCTGTGGGCGCTGATGCTTCAGAGTAGGTCCAGCTGTGCCATAGTACCATGGTGCAGAGGATATGTACTGTGGGATGTGAGGGTTTATGTCCTTTCCTGCAAATGGAATTGTAAAAACATTTTATTGTATAATAGGCTGGTGGCTGCAACTTCACATCTCTGTCGCCTATTTTGCGTATGGTTGTAAAAACATGTGTTGTTTGTTGTAATAAGCATTTTAAAATAGTACCTATGGCTGGATTCCCAAGTATTAGTAAGTGCCAAACTTGTTACTAAGACTATCTTTGGGTCTGATGACGTAGTGGCTATCAACAGTAATGTAAAATGAGGCCTTGTAAAATTATGGTCTGCATAAAACAACGGGATGATAATATTTTTATATATTTCTAAGTTTGTTTTGTTAAACAATCTTTCACCAAGCTTAACCCACAAAAATATTGGTTATGTTTACATTCAAGTTTCAGGAGGTTATATAAAAAAACTGGGTTATACCTGTCTCATCAACAGCGGCGGGTGCTGTACCAGCCTTACGAGCCTCTTCTAACTCTTTTGCTTTTCTCCAGTCTTCCCTGGACTTCTTTTTAGGTTCCTCTTCTTCCTCACCAACATCGTCTTTGTTGCGCAATATTTGCGACACAGCGCTGCGAGCGCCTGTTGCCATTATGTTTTATTATACTGGTTTTCTTTAGATTATCACCTGTTATTAGAAATATTGAATGAAAACTAATATTAAACGTTGTCGTGATTCCATGCAATTCTGACAGTTGTTTTTAATATTATGCAAAATGGCGTCGCATTTTTGACGTGTTGGCTGAACGTTCAGAAATGAATATTGCCCGCGTTCACTCGTTCTGCGTCCACCTTTGTTTGCGTGATATTATTCTAAAAATATTACTTCCCAATTTGGATCGATTATGTTATCAATTTAATGGGTGTTAATTTTTATTGAGCAGTACCACTACTTATCATCTAACTGCTCCGTTAGTCTCACGGTCGCAAGCGCAACTGCTGAGCCCGGGGTCGTGGGTTCGATTCCCAGGTCATGCAAAAAATAAATATCTATAAAATAAATATCTTGGGACAACTCACACACGGCTATCTGATCCCAAGCTAAGCAGAGCTTGTGTTATGGCAACCAGACAACTGATATACATACCTACTTATATAATTTATAAATACATACATATTATAGATAAATCACACCCAGACACAGAACAAACAATCATGCTCATCAAAGTTTGTCCTGGGTGAGAATCGAACCCACGACCTCCGGCTCAGCAGGTCAGGGCCAATAACCACTAGACCAACAGGCCCCGAGATATTCCCGTGCCTCGGAAAGCTATGAGACTTAGGCAACAGAGAGTGAAAGATGCACTCTGCACGCCTGCGCACATTCTAGTTCTCTATATCTGCCAAGCTGATTCCTCATCTCCGCTGAAATTGCCCGCCCTAGCCAAAAACGATCAGGAATTCAGGAGGACTATGTATATCATCAGTTGCAGTGCCGGATTAACCACTTAGCAGGAGTAGCAATTGCTACTTACGGGCTTCGCATGTCCAAACCAGCCCACTTCCATGTGAACGTATTCAGCCACCTTTCGGCTCCAACATCAGACCCTGGTCACCATATAGTATCAAAGTACTCGTCAAGACTAATCCAATGAGCTCAAACTCGATAGGGTTGCATCGTTTAATTACGGAGTTCCTATAGCCACCTTCCGGCTCCAACATCAGACACTGGTTACCATATAGTATCAAAGTACTCGTCAAGACTAATCCAATGAGCCCAAACTCGATGGGGTTGCATCGTTTAATTACGGAGTTCCTATGGCCACCTTCCAACTCTAACATCAGACCCTGGTTACCATATAGTATTAAAGTACTCGTCAAGACTAATCCAATGAGCTCAAACTCGATAGGGTTGCATCGTTTAATTACGGAGTTCCTATGGCCACCTTCCAACTCCAACATCAGACCCTGGTTACCATATAGTATCAAAGTACTCGTCAAGACTAATCCAATGAGCTCAAACTCGATAGGGTTGCATCGTTTAATTACGGAGTTCCTATAGCCACCTTCCGGCTCCAACATCAGACCCTGGTTACCATATAGTATCAAAGTACTCGTCAAGACTAATCCAATGAGCTCAAACTCGATGGGGTTGCATCGTTTAATTACGGAGTTCCTATGGCCACCTTCCAACTCCAACATCAGACCCTGGTTACCATATAGTTTCAAAGTACTCGTCAAGACTAATCCAATGACCTCAAACTCGATGGGGTTGCATCGTTTAATTACGGAGTTCCTATGGCCACCTTCCAACTCCAACATCAGACCCTGGTTACCATATAGTATCAAAGTACTCGTCAAGACTAATCCAATGAGCTCAAACTCGATAGGGTTGCATCGTTTAATTACGGAGTTCCTATAGCCACCTTCCGGCTCCAACATCAGACCCTGGTCACCATATAGTATCAAAGTACTCGTCAAGACTAATCTAATGAGCTCAAACTCGATAGGGTTGCATCGTTTAATTACGGAGTTCCTATGGCCACCTTCCAGCTCCATCATCAGATCAGCTCTATGTCACAATAACATTGCATTGTCATCCGATTTATACATGCATTCTAAATTTCAGCTCAATCGGAAACCGGGAAGTGGATCCAATTTAAGTTGCAAGATTTGATTACAGAACGACAGACAACGGGACAGGTGAAACTAAATAAAAGCTTGTAAAAAGGGAAATCTTTGCATAGCTATTACAATAAACTAGCTGTTCCCCGCGGTTTCACCCTAGCTGCTCAGCACCTGTCGGTCGTAGCGTTATGTAGCCTATAGCCTTCCTCAAGAAATGGACTATCTAACACTAAAAGAATTTTCCAATTCCAACCAGCAGTCCCTGAGATTAGCGCGTTCAAACAAACTTCAGCTTTATAATATTAGTATAGATAAGGCGCAAGGGCAAAAACTACAGGTAGCAGGTACCTGTAAATCAGGAAAGGGGTAACACAGTACGTGTTACCCCGAATTTTAACGCGAGCGGAGCCGCGTGCAAAAATTAGTATATAAAAATAAACAAAAAAACAAGCTGTGTCCGTAAAATGGTCTTCTTAACACATTGTGATTCATGAAAAGAAGTGCGCACTTATTGCTAAGATATAGGAAAATGAAAGTCTTACGATGCGTTGTCAGAGATCGTAGATTTATACGATGCGACGTCGCATCGCAATTTTGTGTATGTACAAGCCAACTCAAAAGGATGACCGGTAGAAAATCTGTCATAAATTGATAATCTAAATCTGCAAAGAAATACTTTTATTGTTTCTATATTTCTTAAAATTACTTGCTAAAGCTCCAGCATTTGATAGTTTACACGTGATATTGGAAAAATTGTGGTATCTCTCGTCCACAAAAGCCAAAATGAAGAGTTGAAGTTAGACACCCGTCTGTTGTTGATCTCAAGCGTAGTATACATGAAGATAGGGGTGTGGCTATACGTGACAGTACTGTTAAGCAGGTTGCAGACCTAAGGCTAGGTTAAGTTAGTTTAGGTTAGCCCGCATAGCTAACGCAGTTTTTCATACTTTAGTACAGACTGAAAACTATCTAAAGTGTGAAAACCTGTGTCAGCAATGCGAGCTAAGCTCAACTAAGCTTAGCTCAGGACCACAAATTGACCACAGCTCACGGCCCAATACTCCTTTGAGTAATTTTCGCTACCACTCCTAGTTTCGTGATTGGTTATCCACACTCCCTTCACCTGCATATGGCCGCCTGCATATTGATTTACCGTAAAATATATCCTCTCAACATAACCATAATTATATTTATTGATACATTATAAAGTCATTTGTTACAATATTTCAAACACTAATAAATTTATCTAAATAAGGCGTCAGTACGTTTATTCACAGCTTACGACGGGCTCTCGGCCGGTGGTAGGACGGGCGTGGTACGTAGATACGTTCGTTACTGTCGCCAGATTGAGTGACGGACTCTTCCAGAGGTTCCGCGCGAGGAGTGAAGAGTTTGCGACGACTGCGGGTTACGCTAGGGAGAAAAGACATGTTTAGTAACAAGTTGTAATATTAGGCATGTTGTTTTTAGGCTGTGGTAAAATGGGCCTGACATTAATTAAAAAATTAAAAACTCACAAAATCCGCGTAATGAAGTGACCATATTAATCGATGCGGAATCGGTTCAGATAGAACGTTGTTCTTTTTATCAAATAAAAAATAAAACTACACTCATTTGTTTCTCTACAACTAAATGGGATGTGATAGTTTAATCCGCTTCGATTAGTGTAGTGACCTCAAGCTCCAGCTGCTAGCTATAATCGCATTTGACCACAACCTAAATTCTTCTCTCGTTTTTAGGGTTACCCTCACCAACACTCAAAAATTGACAGCAACAACCCCCCACCCGGAAATACTGAAAACTTCTTACTTGATAGAAAAAACCCTAATATGTTATCATGTCTCAGAATCGTGTCGCTTCTTAGACCTTTGAGGACGCCTCGAAAGTCTAACTTCCCTATAGAAAAAAGTGTAGTAAGAGAAGAGGATAACATTTTTAAAGAAGAAAAAGAGAGATGCCTGTTACGGAAGCAGGTTGCAGCAAAACAGCATTAACTAACCTTTTGGATGGACAACTCTGTATTCCTAATAAAGGGGGTAGATTTTCTTCCACACCTTTTTCAGGCGACGGTATATCTTTGACATCTTTTTTTGTAGCAGGCATGCCCATAGTGACATCGGAGAATTCGCTCCGTAAGTTCACGATATCCTTTAATTTATCATCACTTTCCTCATCCTGATTCCTCCTTCGTCGTAATCTGAGAGGTCTTTTGCGAGCTTGGCTTCCGCATTTTGCGTGACTTTCAGCTAATATTTCTTTATCTTTCTCTTTATCAATTTTACTGTCGTCGACTTTAGTTCTAGTTTTACGTAAATTGTATTTCGTTTCGTCTTGTTTATCAGTACTTTCATTGGCTAATAGTAAATCAAATTCAGTAGCCCTAGGAGCACTTATGTCTTTGTAAATGTTTTCGAATTCTTCCACTGTATTGTCTCCTTTAGTTTGCGAATAATTAATAGTTTTATTTGGTTCATCAGTGGATGATGCAGGCTCTAATTTGGCTTGTCTCTTAATGCTTGCTTTAGTATCTGTTTGTTCTTCAACTGAAGACATTGGTTCTAACTTCATTTCTTTCTTTATTTGTACTTCATCATCTTCAGGTTCTATAAGTTCCCTTATAGATAATCTCGGTTCGTCAGCTTTAGAACTCTTTTTAACAGATAGCTGATCTAAAACCATTTTCTCAATAGATTGTCTAGCTATTTCGACATTGTCAACCTTTTCTTTCAGTTTTTGAGCAACTGGTGAATCGAAACCATCGAATATATCTACAGAGTTATGTTTCTTTGTTAATTTAGTTTTATGTAATGACGATATTACGTCTGATTTCGTAAAACTTTCACCGAGAAGTTTCTTGATTGTGTTAGGTTCAAAATCGTCAGTAGCCAAATCTTTGACAATCGATGGCGACCTGTTCTCATCATTCTTCATTAATTTATCTAACTTTTTGTTAGAGACTTCAACATTTATACTGATATTATCAAAGTAAGTTCGTTTTTCTTTTGCTATAACAGGTTCTTCTTTACGAGTATCTTTAGGCTCATTGTTATTTTCTGACACATTATCGAAGAACGTTCTTTTCTCCTTCAATATCTTTATCTCACCAAATACTGAATGACGTTGTTGTTTACTAACATCATCGTCTTCCTTTGCAGCTTTTTCTAGTTGTTCAAACTGCTTAAGTGATACGTCACTTCCTTGATTAGACTTGAAAGATCTCATTATTTTACCGACTAGTGTTTCAGACACTTTTTCTGTCATTTTCATATTAATATTAGTTTTTGCCCTGATCATGCTGCTTACCAATTCTAATTTTTCAGGAGGTTTCATGTCTATGTTAGATTTTCCTCTCATTATTTTGCTTATTGGTGGTTCTGGTAATGTTTGCGCTACTTCTATTGTGTTCGGCTTTTCTCTTATAATTTTGCTAATATCATTTTCTATAACTGGTCCTGGAGCCTTTATTTCTACAGTAGATTTCTCTATAATTATAGGTATTTTAAAAGCTTCATTAGTAGCTTCTTGATCATCACTTACGCTACTTTTAGACACATTTGTCACAGGATCTTTGACAAAGTAAGTACCTCTGAAGGAGTTTTGTTTCTTTTCCATTGAATCTTCACTTACATCACTTGACTCGTTAAATTGGCTCTCTCTTACAAAATAAGTTCCTCTGATTTCAGGTTTAGTAATTTTTAAAGATTCTTTTTTAAATTGTATTATGTCGTCATCTCTCGACATATCTTTCAAGGTTAAGTTATTTCTTTTATTAGTTGTTTCACTGCCGTATGCCGTATTCGCATCGATTTTCATGCTATCATCACATTTATTACTGCTTATCACATCCTCGTCAGTTATATTTGCATCAGGTTTGAAATTGTAATCACATTTGTCACTCGATTTTACATTGTCATAAGTTACATTTGCATTATTTATAAAACAATCATCGCATTTATTACTGTGGATAACATTATCGTAAGTCCCGTCAGTATTTTTACTTTTATCACATTTATCATTGAGTCCATCGTTATGATATGTTACATTTGTGTCGGCATTCCCACTATCATCAATGTTGCTGTCATTTTTGACATCTTTTTTACTGGAATCATCGTCATCTTCGCCTGTAGCATAGGTTGAGTTCTTGGATTCGTCATTTTGTGAACTTTCATGTGATTTGTCAAGATCACTGTCACATTCCTCGTCTATGTTATCTGTAGTATGTACACTACCATTGTCGCGTCTCTCGTTTTGTAAGACGATTGAAATGGATCTGTTGAGTTCTTTTTTGAAGATTGGTTCAAGACTTTCATTGAAAGGATCATTGGTTTCTTCATCAGATTCGTGTTCACTGTCTGAGAGAGACATTACGTCTTCACGTGGCGGAGTTGTGTCTTTGAATGCTTTTTCTGTAACAAAGAGAATATTGTACGGTCTGGCAGGTCGTATGCATTTATTTGACAGTCGTATTTTGCTTGAATTGGAAAGCTTTATTCTTAATTAATTTAATATTACTTTTAATTTTCTACTTACCATCCCTCTCTTCTATGCAAGTGCGAAGATATTCAATTTCTTTCTGAACTCGTGCTCTTGCTAGCGTTTCCGTTGTCAATTTCTCCTAAAAACGAACATTCAATTTTATTTTAGAGTCCAATTGTCCATTAATGGATAGAGAGGGAAAGGTGGGTCAAAGAAAAGATGACTGGATTGTGTAAGCAGTCATATAAAGAAGAAAGGAGTAAATGATGCTGTGACGTCTGAAAAGTATTGCGGGCTACCCAAATAGAATGAGACAGGGGCAGGAAAGTGATGATTTTAGAGTCCAAACAAAGTTTAGCAACGCGTAAAGTAAAGGCATAGAGAAGAACTGTGACCATGTAACTTCCAAGCACTGGAAAATCATGTCTGTTGGTGGCAAGACGACTTTGATGAAAACGCGGGTAAAAACCTACAAGTGGCTGGTACAGAAACGCGGCGATTGGAAAAGGCGAAAACAGGCTAAAAGATTGAGTTTGTGTGCTTACCTCTAATACTGCTATTTCTGTCATGAGTTGAGCAACCTTTAACAAAATAAATATAAGTTAATAAAATCGTAGCTTTAATTTTTTTTTTTTATGATTTTGTATGTGCATTCACAATAATTACCTTGTTTTGTAGAAACCGGGACGGCGTACCAGCGTCATTTTTGGGAGGCGCCGGCACTTTTGCTAGCCTGCTCTCATATTCTTCAACCATATCTTCCATCTGTAATAAATATTAGAGCTTAGAAACTTCTTACACAAAACTGGATTTAAAAGTGTATTATCTTTATATATATAATTCTTCTGAGTGTGTATGTCACTGAACTTCTCTCAAACGACTGGACCGATTTGATGAAATTTTTTGTGTGTTCAAGGTGATCTGGGAGTGGTTTAGATTCACAATTTTGTCCGGCAGATGGCGCTGCATCACATTTTTTTGTAAATACGTAGCGAAGCACGTACCGGGCCGCTAGTATTAATATATTAGCCTTTTTTTAAGGTACTTCAAAAGGAAAAATGGAACCCTTATAGCAGAGATGGCGAACCAATGGCACGCGTGCCAAAGACGGCACGCGACAAAACGAATTGGGCACGCAAACAATTTTAATCATATTTTTATCTTACTATCATTTTTTAAATCGCCGGAGCGATTCATTATTTTCGGAGATGAATAAAATTAATTCGCTTACAAACCGTTTGGCGATGACTCTACTAGTCAGTAAAAAACGTTTCGAATTGATAGTAATTATTTTCCTAATACAATCACTTAGTCAAAATTATTTGATAGCACGTCTGTGGCGTCATTCAACATTTATTTAGGAAAAATGGCACGTTGGTTCATCAAGGTTCGCCACCCCTGCCTTATAGGATCACTTTGTTGTCCGTCGGTCTGTCAAGATGTTTTATCTCGAGAACACGATAAACTCAATAGACACAACACATAAACACACAACACGACACAACGCGATATACTCAAGTCTGTGCTCTCTTGGAAGTGTAAAATCAACCCTCTAAAACTACGTAGTCAAACCATATGGCCGTTTACGTCGTAAGTTCGTACGGATCTCTGGGTACGCGAGTCCGACTCGCACTTGGCTGGGTTTTATTTTCCTTGGACATGTCTAGCCCAGGATTTCATTATTCAACAGCTGGGCAAAAGCCTTCAGGTTGAGAAAAGGTGAATTTTTCGGGTTAGAGGTATCCTATGGAGAACTGCCAAGATTCTCCACAGTTACTAATATAAAACTCCTTACCTCACAACGTAAAGCCTCCAGCTGCGCCTCATAATATTGTTTGGTCATATCCTTGGCCTCTTCCACCAGCTCTCGCATAGTGTTTGCAGATTCTTGTTGACGTTCCTCCATAGCTGCCAACAGTTCCTTGTTGCGGGCTTGTGCTCTGAAAAATATTATTTTATGGTATATTTGTTCCCCATGTTGTACGGTTTTGTTGTTATTTATGGTTTTTGATTCAGATTTACAAGGATGATTTGAACGCTATCCCACTTTGGCTGTCCATTTAGAAACACAATCATGTGCAAGTGGTGCATAGGGTGCAAACCACGTGCAACAGTATTCTGAGGGCTTTTGGTAAACGGTTTGACTGTCAGTGTGTGATCCACTGTTTAATGGTTCACATTATTTTATTTTGGTCCTAAATTTCCTTCCAAGTTTACTTATTTTGTATTGATTATTGAATCTTGATTTACTTAATTAATTTTTGACATTTAACTTCAATTTTTATTTCATGTTTTTAATATTCTGCACATATAGTCAGTTATCACACCAAAAATTTACCATCTTGTCCTTTTAAAAAACCACATTCACACAACCATAGGTTAAAAAAATAAAGATTATATCCTTGGTTGGGATTCTATGTACTTTAGCATCATGGATGACTTGATAAATGATAATATACTCACTGCACTAGTTCAAAGTGTAACCTCTCGTTGTCCGAGCGTAATTTCATAACTTCTGAGCTACAACTGATGGTCGTGTCTTGTGTGCTGCTCTCCAGCGTTGAAGCAAGAATTGTGTTGTTTATTTCTATAAAAAATATAAAAACCATACTTTTTTATTTACTTTATTAAATACAAGAAATATTATACAGAAACGAACATAAATTATAACAGTGGTGTACTCCAATTTTAAGTAGAGTAGCAGAAACTAAAGTATTATGGTTTTCGTTACTTTTTCAATGTACTTGTACGTTATATTTCTGATTTTAATATTTAGATTGATTTATTTTACCTAGAATTTGATAGTTCAAAAATATCGACCGAAATTACTCGCTTGGAAGTCGAATGCCGAGAATAAGTCTTTTAGTAACAAGGTCAAATGTCAGCAGTGATAAAAGTGGAATAGTAACAGATTGTATTATGAACCTATTTGCAACTTTTTTGGAGAAGTCATTAGACAAGGTTTTACTTACGAATATCCTGTGCAACGGCTGCCAAACTAAGCACATGTTTAGTTTCGTGCGCGTACTCTGGGGACGGGTTGAGAGTCACCACCATACTGACGGCTTCGCCCCGCGCGCCTGATAGCCCAGTGCCCAGTAGCCGAGTCAGTTTTGATTCTCTAGAGAAATACGGTTTATTATGAAGTTCACTATAATCATATTTATAACACTGATTTTTATAAGCTTTCACGGTTTACAGCTCTATTTAAACTGGGAGATCATATAAAATGTCCCGTAAGCCACAGTTTAAATAGTGAGCTCCAAGGTATTAGTAAAGGGTAGGAGAATTGGAGTAGAACATGGTTTAATTCAGTTATTTATGAAGTGAATAGTATAAAGTAAATAATTTATGAGTGAGACAATTTAAATAACTATACATAAGTACACATTTATAATTTTTTTGAATGTTTACAAGTAGAACACTGACCATAAGCATTATTTGTAAGTTGGGACAAAGTAAAATGCTTACCTGTAAGGCACCATAGCATCATTCCTGGTCTTCTGCTTCCTGCGCAGCATGTGCAGGCACCGCTCCAGCACGTGCAGCGACGAGTTGATGGCGCGCGACTCCGCCATGCGCGCGCCCGTGTTGCGCGTCGCGCGCGCGCGCTCGCAGCCCGCCAGGTCGCACAACCGCACGTACGACATACGCACGCCGTCACCTAACAACAACAAAATGCCTTTTTGTTAGGGGCTGCTGAAATACAGTATTATCTTCCACAGGAGCCTGACAATTTTATGATGTTTTTCTACATTTTATTTTGTGCCAACAAAGTGGGTAAATATGTATAAGCCTAAAGAGTAAATTCACAAGACAAAGAACAACAGTTACTGAGCAGTTTGAAATGCCTGTTTAAAACTTCAATAAAACTGACCTGAGAATCATTATCGAGATCCCATGTTCAGAACAGCAATCACGTTAGCAATTATTACACCAACGACGAACTCTTATCAAGCCTGACTACATATATATATATGACCCAAACAACTGGCTATTTTTGTTAGAAAATGTCGCAAAATAGGGATTTTTACTAAGAACTGAACTATATCATAACAGAACTGTTCTAAATGGTTTTGACCTTTTCACTGCCACGGAATTCAATATCATTTGTAATATAACTTCTATTGAAAATTCGTTCTGACCATGAGGACTATTTTTCGCTCCGCAACCGAGAGCGGGGGAAGTTAGGCTAAAACTAAAAGTAACATACCAGTCTCAGTAAGCATAGTGATGGTGAATATACAGTGCGAGCGCGAGGAGTGCGCGTGCACGCCGGTCGCGGCGACCACGAGGTTGTGTTTGCCTGCCACCATCACATCGTACGCCTCCTCACCTGAACGGACGAATGCTTGTGTCGCGCCCTGGAGGTAAGAGAGGAGGCTTAAGTATTTGTTTTTTTTTCACTACGGTTGTTAGTACACCGCTGTTCACAGCTAGTATGTAATAATGACGTATAACGGCACGGTTGGCGCAGTAGCTGAGCGATTGACTGCTGCGCTGCGTGTCGCGGGTTCGATTGCCGCACGGAACAAATATTTGTATGGCCTACAAATAGTTGTTTCGGGTCTGGCTGTTTGTGTATGTAAGTTTAAATGTTTGTAAAACGCACCCACGATACAGGAAAAATTCTTAGTGTGGGGGCAATGTTTATTTTAAAAAAAGTGTACTGCCATTATTATTTCGCACTGGCACATGGAAAAAAGAATTATGAAAATCGGCCCTCAAACGACGGAAAAATCGCATACATCCAAAAAAACAAACAATCGAAATTGCCCCAAATAAAAAACGGGTGCTGTTTACAAAATAAATTTTATACCTTCACATAAACATTTCCAGAAGAATCTTCTCTTATTCTCAGTTTCGACCTCTTGTCAGGCGGCGCCAGTAAGTCGTATACAGCTTCATTATATATCTCCACAAAGGAAACCTGTGAAATAGATATTACTAAGGTTTTTAAATTATATTATAACACCCCTGTAATCTCAGTGGATTGCCTAATACTAATAAGGCTTGAGCTTGATGCTATCAATTGAACTACGCACAAATCTGCTGCTACTGTGAAATTCCTAATAATAACATTTGTCGACAAGGTTGGCGCAGTGCCTGAGCGATGGACTGCTGCACTGTGTGTCATGAGTTAGATTCCTGCACGGAACAAATATTTGTATGACCTACAGATAGTTGTTCCAGGTCTGGCTGTTTGTGTATCTGAGTTTAAATGTTTTTAAACGCACCCACAATACAGGAGAAATTCCTAGTGTAGGACAATGTTTTTTTTTTAATTATAATAAAATAGCCTAGGAATCGGACCCAGTACCTCATTACCAGTCAAACTTGTAACCACTACTCTACTGCAGCAGCCAATGCAAGCAAAGGCATGATTAATATATCCTGGTCCTGTCCTGCTGGTTGCTCTTGGGAAGTGAAGGATATATCTTACCCAAACATAATGTCGGATTCTGTTAGACAGGTCCAAGGAGCTTGCGGTAAGGTCGCTGTGTAGCTGCACGCTCATGCGGCGGTACTTGTCGCGGAGAGGCGCCGACACGTGGCGAAGGCGCTTCACCCACTGCAGAGTAAAAGTAGACATTTTTATACCACTAAATTTCGCCCGCGGCTTCGCCCGCGTTAAATTTGGGGTAATACAGTTCCCCTTGCGCCTTATTGATTTGTAATAGCAACGCTAAGTTTTCCCTTTACTTCCCTCTTTCTCCCTCATTTCTGATTTCAAAAAAACTTAGCCTATGTCCGTCTCCTGGTTCCCAACTATCTCTGTACCAAAATTCATCAAAATCGGTTTAGCCATTAAAGCGTGAAGAGGTAACAAACAAACTCACTTTCGCTTTTATAATATTATAGTAAGGATTAGTAAGGATTAATAATCAAGCAGACATTTGTAAAGCCTGTTTGAGTGGCTAGCATTCTTATAAGCTTGCTTGGTGTAGAAGATCCAGACAGTATCATAGCTAGTACTAAAATGTATTTATATTTTGTATCGCATTTTATATACAAAACTCTCATTTACAGTAATTTGTTGCCATATACCGCCAAAATTTTTATTGAATTTTATTTGTATATTTGGTAAGTCTGAGAATCGGTCATAATCTTATTTACATATCCCTAAGAGATATGAATTGCGCTCTTCATAAGGAAACCTGAGCAGCAGATGAAACTGCTAGCCAGGAGTAGTTGTATAAAATCCTTTTTTTCTCAATCTAAGTTCTAAGTATTGGCGTTCTTGTATGTATTCTTATGGAGTTTTTAATTTTTTGTATCCTGTACTTGTTCATATCCAGCACTAAAGTTGTCTCATGCATGACTACAAGCAAAAAAAAATAAGAATAAAGTTAAAAAAATAACCTGTAATTCATATTCCTGTTCATGGTGACCAAGTTTCTCTGCACCATTCTCCGCAGGCCTGAAGGCAGGTTGCTGTGCAGCTTCCACCAACCTGAATACATATTCCAGAGAGCGTGGCACAAGGCCTGGGGCTCCAACTGTGCCCATCAGTGTATATGTCTTGCCAGATCCTGAAGCTCCATAAGTGAGTAGTGTAAAGTTCTGTCCATCTGGGAGCTTCCGCAGATTTTCTTTGACCACCGATTCAAATATTTCCTGAAGAATTTAAGTCCAGTTTCAGATAGTTCTGCACATTGAGCATTGCAATAAGACTGATGGAATTGGTTTAGAAAATTCTATCAGGACAATCAGGACTTCATCTATAGAAATTATTTACAGTAAAAAATCTTTTAGTCGTTTGAAAGAACTTGATAATCTAGCTTTAAATGTTCATCAAGGTCATTGCTACAAAGAAAATTGAATACAAACTCACTTTCTGATTACTCTCCGCGCCGAAGATCTTGGAGAAAGTATACATCTTGGAAACATTGTGCTGGGTGCGACGCCCGTGCCCAGCCGTCGCGGTATCCAAGGATGTGACCAGACATCTATCAGACCGAATCTCGTACAAAGTATTGGGAACTTTACATGGCTTAAGTCTCAAGTACACCTGCACTAACTCCGGCTCTTCAATCTCTGAATCTTCAAATAACTCCAATAAGTTGGTTCCCTTCTGAGGCCTCGGTCGCATAAACGGATTCTGTATGAGCGGAGGCCGAGGCTCGATAAAAGACGGTATGTCTCGCCTCGAGACGTCGTTATCCGAATATCTTTGTTCTAACATTTCTTCAACTTAAATCTAAGCACACAAACTCAATAACTAAATTGTAAAATAACTCATTTATCAACGAACAAAACAAACGGCAACGGTTCAACTTTTGAAATAATTAGATGTTTTCTTTTTCGAATGTTGGTAGCACTGAATTCACCGTCCGGTCCGTAGACTATAAACCACAAGTATGTTTTTATTCGACGGCTTCGCCTTCTGGTAAATTCTTAGTCGATTTTTGCAGATTCCATTCATTCATTGTTCATTCTTTCGAGAAGAAATGTCTCAAAAGACACTGAATCCGAATAGAGAAGGTTTAAATTAAAAAACAATCAGTCAAATTTTACAAATGTCGGATGTGTACTTGTATATTGTTTTACAGTTGTTTATTTTTGTAAAATAAATATAATATAATTAATGCAGAGAAATGTGACGGATTTAGCGTGGCATATCACTTGTAATCGACTGGACATTTGTTTGTATGGATAGTTAAGACATGTCATTGATGAATGTAAAGAATTTGTGAAGATGCGATTATTTTTCGTATTTGGCGTCGTGCCATAGTTTTAATTGCAGTTTTATCGAGGATACGAATCATGAAGTGGTCGGCGCTAGTTATTTTATCGTTGTTGTGGTGTCAGGGGGTCGATGGATTCTGTCCTTCGTTGTGTACCTGTAAGGGAAACAAAGCCGCTGATGGAGCGTTAGCGGAGCCCCAGCCAGGTGAGCTGCTGAGGCTAAAGTGTGGTGGAAGCCCAGCGCAGATTACTGAGCTCAAGGAGATAGATCTGAGCAAATTATGGACTATAGTAGTGAGCTTGTAAGTTTAAATACAACAACCAACTTTATAATCTGGTCAATTGCATGCTTCATTCAAAAAACTTCATTATCTTTTCAGAAATCTATCAGGCAATGCAATTTCAACGTTATCAAGAGAGCTGTATCTGCCCAATTTACAGAAACTGTAAGTATAACATAGTTGTGCCATAAACCTGTAATGGGGTCATAAAACTAGTTCTGTCAGAACATTTTATAGAGCATGACTTATTAAATAGTACAGAAGTTATTACTGGAACACCATTGAATGTTATATACTCACAACCAGCAACAATGTACTGTACTGCATGTATGAATATTCAATAGGGTGAAGTTAGAGAAGTATGTATGGATTATGCTAGGTGACATTCTGGAGTCTTCTGCCTACCTCTATAGGAAAAAGCTTGAGCAATTATGTATATTTGAAAGTTTCATGGTCTGATCAGTTAGTACAGCTTCTGTTTGGCAGTGCAGCCAACTTCATGTCCATTACAGATTTAAATGACACACATTTCAATGTTTGTTTACGTGAATCTATAAATGTTTCTCATGCATGTTGTGAGCAACAAATGTTGAGTGGTTTATACAGATCAGAATTGGGTTGGATATGCTTTGGAAATAACATTAATTTCTTTTGATGAACAGCAGCTGTGTTAAAGGATTAATTGTTTGAATTTCAAGTACTTTTGATAACAATATTTTTTTTGATATGTGTTGAGATTGTCTAGTCTTTATGTATGAGTTCTCTAAAGAATCAACCTAAATTAGCTAGCTAAACTTTACATTACAGACATTATTAAGATTCAAGATTCATTTATTTGCAAAAACATGTGTAGATAATATACATGGTATGATGCTTATTATAGGTGTTACAAATTATTTTCAGGCTCAATATGTTTGGCCATGGCTGGTGTACAAATTATGTCGAAAAAAATGAAACACAAAATAAAATAAATACAATAGATTAGGCAGTTATTTCATACATTATTATTTACAAAACATGCCTGTCATCCCCTAAGAGTTAGGCAGTGGTGTAGCCAATAGTACACCCATGTTTCGCCATTTATGTTTTAAATCCCATAGAATAGAGGGACTTTGTGGTTGTTATTGAGAAATTCCTGATAAAAAATCCCAATAACACCTCCAATCTGGGAATCAAACCAACCTTCAGCTATAACCTGGGGGTCTTCAAGTCAAGAGTGAATAGGTTATTTCTAGGTAAGCGTGCTTCATCGTCGACCACATCATCACTTACCATCAGGTGAGATAGTGGTCAAACGCGAACCTATCACTAATAAAAAAAAAAAAAACCTCATTCTCAGTAGTCCCACTTACAACCATACTAGGCCACTACTACTAGACCATGAGGTAGCCAAAATCGAAAGTGAGTTTGTTTGTTTCGTCTTCACGCCTAAATGGCTAAACCGATTTTGATGAATTTTGGTACAGACATAGTTGGGCCCCTAAAGACAGACAGGCTAAAAAAAAGTGAGAAAAGGGGGAACAAAAGGGAAGAAAAGATATTTTATTTTAGATCATCACGCGGGTTAAAGTTAGTGTTAGCCCTAAGTAACTATGCCACGCGGACGAAGTCGCGGGCGAAAGCTAGATAAATATATATGTATATAAAAAAAATTGAAATGTGTGAAGAATGGAACAAAACATGATATTCTCACACAGCTTTAAAAGCATGTCCATTAAAAAGATAACATCTGTGTACTATTAAGATAACCCGTAATGTGCACCTTATCAGGTTATCATAGGTATAACTATGATAAAATGCTGTATGATAACAACATGCATATTTGTTTGTATGAACGGCATTCATTCTATCTAATGTAAAATGAGGTTTGTATGTAGTTTCCTTTTAGTTTGAATCCTTGTAGGGAACAGAACTTAGCACAACCATATTTGATGGGGTGGAGATATAAATAATATAAAATCACGACTGCACTCCACTTAGGGATAAGCAGAGGTTGCTAATAGTAGTTCATCCATATATCACCAGTTATGTTAAAGTAATGTGTAATGGAGGGGTGTCACTATTGCCATCAACTCCTGAAAAATTATTTTTTGGAAAACTCAAAAATGCTGAGGAAATCCTAGAAATCTAACACATGTTCAGCAGTCTCGCTTCCGAACACTAGACCAACAATTCAGTTATTTGAGGGCACGGTTGGGGCAGTGGCTGAGCGATCGGCTGCTGCGCTGCGTGTCGCGGTTTCGATTCCCGCACGGAACAAAAATTTGATAAAAGCATATCATATCATAGTAAATATTTGTTTCGGGTCTGGCTGTTTCTGTATGAAAGTTTAAATGTTTGTGAACGTACCCACAATACAGAAGAAATTCCTAGATTGGGGTAAACCTTAACAACAAAAAAAGTTATAGACAAAACTGGTGATAACATCATTTCCAGGCGACCCTTTCCGTTCAGAACTTCCCTAGCTAATCTCCAGTAAATTTAGAAGAAAGAGCTTATCATAAAGACTAGTGCTGATTAAGGTCAGCCGCAACGCATTGATGGATCGGTAGTCAGGTGTATTTTTCCCGCTGCAGTTTACGTCCACAATGGTTCATATAAAATGAGCGAAAGTTATTTGGAAAGACTTTTTGTAGTGCAATGCATGGTATAGTAGAGGTTTTATAACTTGAAAAAGAAAGAAAGGAGAATAAATATTGCCTAAAGCATGCAGGCTGGTTATAATGACGTTTAGATCCCCAAAGTATTTAAAAAACCGGCCAAGAGCGTGTCGGGCCACGCTCAGTGTAGGGTTCCGTAGTTTCCCGTCCGTCACAATAAGTGTTCCCAGTTATGAGGCCAACCGAACAATTCGGTAATACCCGATCCAATGTAATAAGTACCTACAGCGCCATCTCTCGGGGAATTGGGTTACTAATTAATGCAAAGACGTGCAATTTCGGTGGTAATTTTAAAACCGATTTCAATAATTCTTTTTTTGTTTGAAAAAAGATACGTTCAGGATAATAAAATATGTAAACAAAGTTACAAAAAATGCTTGCATATACGATTATACTACAAACTTAGTCCAGAAATTATTTTGTTTTTTTTGTAAAAAACTGTTGTGTCAATCAAGTTCAAAATAATTTTCATAGAAAGTCCTTATAAAGTTCTACTTTTCAGATTTTTTTCATATTTTCTAAACTTATGGTTCAAAAGTTAGAGGGGGGGGGGACACATTGTTTTTTACTTTTGGAGCGATTATTTCCGAAATTATTGACATTATCAAAAAATGATCTTAGTAAACCGCTATTCATTTTTAAATACCTTTCCAACAATATATCACACGTTAGGGTTGAAATTAAAAAAAAAACACTTCCCACTTTACATATAGGGTGGCTACCCTAATAAAACATTTTTTTTAAATTTTTATTTTACCACTTTGTCGGCGTGATTGATATACATATTGGTACCAAATTTCAGCTTTCTAGTGCTAACGGTCACAGAGATTAAGCGAGGACGGACGGACGGACGGACAGACAGACATGGCGAAACTATAAGGGTTCCTAGTTGACTACGGAACCCTAAAAAGAGAATAGAAATAGCCTTTAGCTTCGGCATCAGAATATATATGGCGTTTAGAAATTGATGATTATATATTGAAAAAATAGTCTTATAAGCCTCTAAAGACATTTTTATTTAAAGTAAAAGCAGAACCGTTTCGTTTTGACTTTACTGTACTGCCCAAGCACTAATATACGAATATAGACTTCGCAAAATTCAGAAGAGATTTTCTTGTGAGATAAATGTTTCTACTTTGAGAACGTACCTGTTACGTATTGCATGACTTCCAAAATACGCTATCGTGGGTCTAGAGATTAGTGGTTGCAAGTGCGACTGCTAAGAATGATGTCCTGGGGTTATTTCCGGGATCGGGCAAAGTGTTATTGGACTTTTCCATATGGAAATTTTCAGTAGCAGCCGCGGGGTCTTGATGGCAATAGGTTCGCCCACTTAAACATAACTGGCGTAATGTGGGTGTAGTGTTAGGTACACCTCTTTTTGTTTGCAGATGGAAAATCAGTCGGAGCGGGGGGGACTGTCAGTCTTGTACTGACCAAAACTCACCCATGTTCCTTCTGTTGCCCTTTATGTTCCGGGGCCGCGGTATCCCTTTCGAACGACCCGCAACCCCGGCAGATTAGGTACACCTTTACCTAACCATCCGGGGAGCATAGGCGCGATGTAATGTTTGTGTATCCTTATATGACTTTATCATGCTTAGCTTTCTTACATCTTCTTCACAGGGATCTAAGCAGGAACCAGATAAGTCTGATAGAGTCAGATGCGTTCTACAACATGACTTCAATCCAGAGGCTGGACCTGTCTTACAACCAGATCAGCAATGTTTACAAGGAGATGTTTAAGGGTCTGACCAATCTGGAGCGGCTGATACTGTCACAGAACCACATATCTGCTATGGCTGCTGGGACTTTCGATTATCTTATTGGATTGAAACAATTGTGAGTAGAAAACGATTGGTAATTTAACCTTGAACCGTCCCATTTAGAAATAACAATTTATAGAAAAACATTGGTATGCAAAACCAGTTAACAGTTTTCGAAAGTTATTATGAATTAGTTGCAATTTAAAAAAGGCAATTCGAATGAGCCTGTTGTGCTTATTTTTATTGTGCGAACCGTAATGCGTGGTCGTCCCGAAACGAATGGCCTTTTTTAGGGTTCGGTATCTCAAAAGTAGAAAACGGAACCATTATAGACTCACTTTGTTGTCTGTCTGCCTCTCAAGATCCTTTTTTATCTCGGGAACGCATAGAAATAATACTTTTATATTCAAGTCTGTAATCTCTTGGAGCTGTAAAAAAAAATCAACCCTCCCAGTCTACGCAGTCAAAAGATATGTGCGCGAGTCCGACTGGCACTTGGACAGTTTTTTTTTTTAATTTGGCTTAGGCAAAAGACTCGCTTGGCACAAGTCTTAAAGTATCTTTTTTTATCATCTCCTTAATATTATGCAGATTGTTTTGGAAACAAAATCTTCGTGACATATTTATTAATTAATATCTCTTCCACAGGGACATAACTGACAACCCACTAGTCTGCGACTGCGACCTCCTTTGGGTCGGGGATTGGTCGCGGAACACAAGCGTCAAACTAGTCGGCAACCCCAAATGCGCCTTCCCAGAAAACATGGTCAACAAAATCGTACGAAAGTTAAAAATATTCCTCGACCGATCCGCATGTGGTAATGCCATATCTGGGAACAACTTGATTGTCAAACCTGCGCATGACCAAGTGGTGTTCGTCGGAGACACGTTGACCTTATCTTGCAACGCTCCCTTTGCCTCAGTGCTAGCGAAATACGAGCTAAGATGGATGCATCCCATGCTCGAAATCTGTGATGTCAACATAACAAACACAGACATGCAAGAAGAAGGTCTAGCTGAGACTACGGTCCACTTTGCTAATATCACGAGTCATCACATGGGAAACTGGACCTGTCTGTATAACGACCAGAATCATATCAGACATAACCACACAGTTGAAGTATTGGTGCTGTCAAATTCTACCCAGTACTGTCCTACGAACTACACTATAGATAACAAAGGCTTGTATTCGTGGCCTCAGCTGTTACTAAACCATACGGCCATCGTGCCTTGCCGGAGTGGCGAAGGCGTAGCGTACAGATCCTGCAGTCCAAACGCTACGTGGGGTCCAGCGAATACGTCTGAATGCTCCTACATCAGCAATGTGACGAAACTTCTTCAACAGTTTGCATTGCTTAACGTGAGTTTGGTGCAGTTTTCTGCAGTCAATGCTACGGAGAGACTGGCTATGTTGATACAGGAGAAGACTTATCCTTTGGCTGAGATTATTGATCCTGATGATGTGTACTTTATTGCTAAAGCTATAAGGAATTATATGCAGTATATTGCAGACGAAAAAGACCTAGGTGAGTAGTTTTGTCTTATAAGGTTGTAATTCAAATAAAGGAATGAATCCACATTTTTTATGATTTGATGTCATCAAATGACACAGTGCATGTTAGTATTTAATTTACGACTTCGCCTATTTCAATTAAAGATTGCTCCAATTTACATTTGTTAATAACGTGTGTTGACTCAGTGTGTCAATAGCTTTTGAACGTTATTTTTAACATGAAGTATTTTGTTAGCTTTTCCAAATGTTTCCGAGAATCCGAGGTCATTGAACAGTGTGATTATTTTTAATATAAAGAAATGGGACTGTTTTTATTTTAGGGCGTCTTCTAATCCTTAACTTTTTTGAGAGTGATATAAATTGATTTCAGCAAAAAAAGTTTATGCCTGGCTGACCAAATTATCTATTTAAAAAGTGTTTTTTTTTCCTGTCAGGCCCAACACTCCTGGACGTGATAAGCTCCACCATGAACATCAGCATGTCTGTGTTGGCTCGCGCCGAGGCGGCGACGGGCGCCTGCACCGACATCGCGCGCGCCGCCGAGCTCATCTCGCAACACGTCGCTAACATACAAGGACAAAAGGTACGCATAAATATTAGAATGTATTTATATAAGCTTTCTTTTAGAGAAGGGATTTTTACCTCAGGATGCACTGAAGCTGTTGATGTATATACTTGACAGTTTTTAGATAGTCAGTGTACTGAAAGTCTGACAACCAGTCTTACCAAGGGGTATCGTATTACCCAGTGCTAACAGCATCCGGTTAGACTGGAAGCCGAACCCTACATAATTGAGAAATGGCTAAACAGCTAACTCTTAGGGAAGGCAACATTGTGTTCGGGAGTTCAAAAAACGCTTTATTGAGTCTGTCGATTTAGCTTAGTTTATAATAACATGAGCTAGACCTTGACATTGTGGATTCCAATTCCCAGTTGAACTTGATAAAAATCCCCCCCGCCTAAAATAAAAGTAACACAAATCCTCCGATAGTAATTGCATTTATTTCTCAAAAATTAAAACTATTTCATTCATCATTCATCACATTGTAGGAGCATTTGTTCAAAAGGTTGTATTTCTATGATAAAAAAATTATACAAAACAAACAAAAGCATATTTAAATGTAAGTTATTCTGGAGATTAAGATTACAACGTGATATGAATTTATAAAAAATAAATTACATAACTTATTTTCTAATGCAGTTTTAGTTAAAAAATGTGACTTATTGATTGGACAAGTTAGAAATATACCCTTTTGATTTAACAATTTAATATGATTTTTACTATAAATTAACTTCAAAGTTCCAAACTTCACATCGACCCGCGTTGAAAGGTAAATCGTTAGAACGTTACGAATTACACCTTTTCATTTTAATGTCGACGTCGTTTCAGAGATAAAGAGACAAACTTTTTTTTCTACCTGTTTTGCTATTGGCAATGACATTTAATGTACAGCCTTCATCTTCTGACTCGATACCGTTCTTTAATCGAATGAATCGTTTTTTTTTATTAAAGTTGTTAGGTATTGAAAATAAAAATGTGAGCCGTCACGGGACGCCTAGCAGATGTGAAACATCGACATTATTTTGTAAAAGTAATATGCAAAAAAGAACAGATTGTGATAGGAACTAAATATGTCATTGAAAACATCATTATTCTGTTTCATTGTGGACTTACCAAAAGGATCGTTTTCGTGTTCATCATCGTTTTATGAATTCGAGGATCGAAGGCACTTTGAATAAAACTCTTTTACTGGCTAAACCTTGGCAAAGGTTGCTTAACCTGGCCAGTGTGGTAACCCATCCATTTCCAAACCTTGGCAAAGGTTGCTTAACTTGCCCCTCGTGTGGTGAATAAAAATCTAGAGCGAGAGAGATGGCTTAACGCCGGATCGAGTGGGAGAGAATCGCACAATCGATTGCGCATGGCGACGCGTCGCCACACCGTACCCATACCGTATATATTTTTTTTTTTTATTAGTGATAGGTTCGCGTATGACCACTATCTCACCTGATGGTAAGTGATGATGTGGTCGACGATGAAGCACGCTTACCTAGAAATAACCTATTCACTCTTGACTTGAAGACCCCCAGGTTATAGCTGTATAGACTGTATAAGTATATATATACCATCGTATAGCGCGGCAACGCGTCACCACGCCTGACATCAGTTTTACGTGCGGATATAGATGTTTCACATCAAAAATATGATGAAATAAAAGATGCTTTGGGTTGATGCATTGATTCTGTTTCAGTCTAACCTAGCCGTGGAGCATTTCCGCGTGAGCGAAGGCTTCAGTGGCGCGACGTGTGTGTGGTACAGCGCGCGGCGCGGGTCGTTGCCCCGCCTGCACTGCACCACCACCAACCGCACGGTGGCGCCGCTGCTCACCGTCACCGATGCATTGATTCACGCCAGTGTGCAGGTCTATTCAACTACAACATAACAATAACACCACGCTTTGGAAGGTTCCATACTCAACGAATGTTACTAAGACTGCTGTCCGTCTGTCTTGTCACCAGACTGTATCTCATGGTCCGTGATAGTAAGATGTTGAAATTTTTACAGATGTTGTATTTCTGTTGCCGCTATAACAAATATTTTAGGGGGCTCCCATACAAAAAATATTTTATGCCTTTTTTAAAGATAAAATTCGAGATAAGACAGCTCCTCTTTCCTGATTTGCAGGTACGCTGCCACCTGTAGTTTTTGCCCTAGCGCCTTATTTATTGTAATAGCAATGCTAAGTTTTCAATTTTTTTCCCTCTTTCTCCCTCATTTTTCACTCTTTTTAAAAAAAAATTGCTTATGTCCGTCTCCAGGGTCCCAATTACCTCTGTACAAAAATTCATCAAAATCGGTTAAACAATTTAGGCGTGAAGAGGTAACAAACATACAAACAAACAAACTCACTTTCGCTTTTATAATATTAGTAAGGATGGTAAGGAACCCTTTATGGGCGAGTCCGACTCGTCCTCGACCTTTACGCTTTCCCGAGATAAACGAGGTCTTGACAGACACACAGATGTATAACAGTGTAATCCTATAAGGGTTACTTTTTTCTTTTGAGTTACGGAACTTTAGAAACACGACGTGTAAAAGTGATTAACATCATTTATAATGTATTAATGCTGTTTTTTGTTATTTTCCACAAGCGTAACCATTTTTTCTTCTTCCAGATACCTCAATCCCTTCTCTACAGCACGACGGACTCAGGTGTGGTCCTACAATCTCACCCACAGAACCTGGTCATCTCCGTGTACGAAGACGCAGCACTATTCCCCTTGCTACCCATCCACGATAATGATGACGACGCTAGGCTGACGCAGCACAGGACTAAGGACTACTACGGAAGGTCCACGAAGAGAGAGGATATGAATATTGAGATCACGTCGCCTGTTGTTGGGTTTCAGTTACGTGAGTATTCTTTATTGTCATCATGATTATTCACCCAAATGTCGGCGACATTTTTGGGTGCCAATCGACCACCACGTCTGCGGAGTTCCGCTAGCCAATTTCATTACCTCCTGTAATCTAATATATAAAAAGGTCTTGTGTCCCGCGACAAGAATGTTATATACATACTAGCTTTTGCCCGCGGTTTCGCTCGCGTTAAATTCGAGGTAACACAGTTCCCCTTGCTCCTTATTGCTTTGTAATAGCAACGCTTAGTTTTCCCTTTTCTTCCCTGTTTCTCCCTCACATTCCACTTTAAAAAAAATTGCCTATGTCCGCCTCCTGGTTTCCAACTATCTCGGTACCAAAATTCATCAAAATCGGTGTAACCATTAAAGCGTGAAGAGGTAACAAACAAACTCACTTTCGCTTTTATAATATAGTAAGGATGTGTTTGTTACCAAACTTGTCTCCAGAACGGCTGGACCGATACGTATGAAATTAAATTTTGTGTGTATATCGGGAAGGTCTGAGAATCGGCCAACAAGTATTTTTCATACCCTCAAGTCAAAAGGGCCTGAGCAGTGGGTAAAACCGCTGTGCCCAGCTAATATATATGTATATCTAAAAGTGCTAATCACTGACTCACTTATCACGACATCTCAGAAACTAAATAAATAAATATCTTGGGACAACTCACACACGGCTATCTGATCCCAAGCTAAGCAGAGCTTGTGTTATGGTAACCAGACAACTGATATACATACTTATATAATTTATAAATACATACATATTATAGATAAATCACACCCAGACACAGAACAAACAATCATGCTCATCGCACAAAGTTTGTCCTGGATGGGAATCGAACCCACGACCTCCGGCTCAGCAGTCAGGGCCACTAACCAGTAGACCAACAGGCCCGTCAAACTGCAAGTGTTTAGGAGTCTCCAATTTGGTTGGGGGATCTTTTTAGGTTTTAAGTGCTCACTGAGACGAGATTTTGCAAAATTTAATTAACATTTTCTTAAGGGGGTGAAACAAGGTGTCACGATTCGTTGGCTGGATTGACTTGACATTTTGCATAGGCAAATTGCCTCTAAAATTTTTTTTTCACGAAATTTTTATATTGTACTAGCTTTTGCCCGCGGCAAAGTCGGGGTAACAAAGTTCCCCTTTCCTGATTTGCAGGTACCTGCTACCTGTAGTTTTTGCCCTAGCGCCTAGTTTATTGTAATAGCAATGCTAAGATTTCCCTTTTGTTTCCACTTTCTCCCTCATTTTTCAATCTTTTTTAACAAAAATGTTAGCCTATGTCCGTCTCCAGGGTCCCAACTATCTCTGTACCAAAATTTATCAAAATCGGTTTAGCCATGTAGGCGTGAAGACGTAACAAACAAACTCACTTTCGCTTTTATAATATTAAGTAAGGATAACAACACGCTACTACTCTAAAGGAGCTGCGCAGCGGCTGCCACCGCTGGACACCGCTAGCAAGGTCAACTTTCTATAAATAATTTCCAGGAGACGTGACTCTTCGGGGCGAGCTGTTGGAGCCTATCATAGCTACAGTGCGAGCCAGGTCTGTGGGCGGCGTGGACGGCAGGGCGGCTGTGTGGGACCCCGTCACCAGGAGGTGGCAGGATAATACCTCAGGTAACTTATGTTAATGTGTTGCAAAAAAGTAGGGGTCTGGGAGCTAATAGCACAAACGTCTGCATCGTAGAACGTTCACCATAGCATCCTGGTTCAATTATATTCCGAACCCCCATTAATCAAACTAATACTATTTTTTTTTCTCAGATTGCAAAATATCCCACGTGGTTTCCGAAATGATAATAATCAGCTGCTCAAAGCTGGCCTACGTAGGGCTCCTACAAAATGTGGAAACTGGCATCTACGGAGCCCGAACTGATGGAGCAAGATTCAAGGTATCCCACCCTGCCGTCTACGTAGGCAGCCTTATTTTAATAGGCTGCGTCAGCTGTGCCACCCTTACATACATCATGTGCTACCCTGCCATACAAATGGCGAAGAAAACCAAGCATGCTCTAATAAATACATGGATAGCAATCGGTTTGTTATGCTTCATGTATACCCTTGGCATTTATCAAACGGAGGATGTGAAGCTTTGTCAGATTTTGGGGTTATTGATCCATTATCTGTCATTATCTTGCTTGTTGTGGATGTGTGTTTCTGCTAGCAATATGTATAAATGGGTTACCAAGACTCATAATCCGGTAAGGACTCCGGAGGACGATATCCCCCCGGATGTGCCCGTACAGAAACCTATCCTAGGTCTCTACCTAGTAGGTTGGGGTATAGCATTGATAGTCTGTGGCATATCCGGTGCCGTGAATTTAAAAGACTATGCAGGATATTCTCAATGTTTCCTCAGTACAGCGCCCGCTTTAAGCGCGTTATTCGTTCCTGGAGGGATTTTGTTAGTGTTTTTGTTGATACTGTTCTTATTAATACGGTGTACTATAAGAAATATGAATGTGCAGCTATCTGAGGGTACGCAAGCAACAGAGAATGTTGATTTAGAGATGTGGGAGCCACAGAGTACCGAGAGAGCGGAGAGAAGGAGCGTTAAGTCTACCTTAGATTCTGAGGTAGAGGACATAGAGCATACTCCGATAATTCAATTACGAGCTCAAGTGATCGTCATGTGTTTGTACATGTCTGTGTGGTCTTGTGGGGCAATCGCAGTGTACAGACCTTTACCAGCGTATCTGCCGTACCAAGAAGATATATGCAGCATCATATACGCTGTTTGTGCCACAGTTCTGGGCACTTTCATCCTCTTCTTCTACGGTATAGCAAGGAGTGATGTCAGAGCCCAATGGTCTATGATGCACTGCTATCTACAAAAGAGTAAGCAGTGTTGTAGGAACAGAAGCGTTTTTGACGCCAATCAGCAGAATTTACCGACGAATCAGACGACCACGCCTCCTATTTTACCGATACCAAATGACAATAGATCTAGATCGGGAAGTAGGAGTTCTAATAGAACTAATTCTAAGACGAACAATAGTGGGACGTATAAAGCAGCTGCAGAATTAAACGGACAGACTTTACAGAAGGATACACTTAAAAATACTAACGGAAAAGCCCCAAATATCAACCTAGTAGTACTTCACAGACAGCAATACAGGTCTAACAATTCTATGATGACGTACCCAGACAACGGGACGGTGGGACCGGAGATATTCTACAATCCAAATCAAATGAATGTAGCCAAAAAGTTCTTTAAGAAACAACGACAGAATATGAAGAGAAATTGTCTAGAGTTACCTACAAGAAGAGATTGTGATAACGATTCCCATTTCTCATTACCACTGCCAACTAAAGAAGCTTACAATGGCGTTGCTAACATTATAAACTCAGGTTCTAAAGTCAACAACACCAATATACACGTTGAAAGATCGAACAATGGTATCAAAGAAACTAGAAACGTTTTAAATCCAAATTTATTAGAAGACGAATCTAAAGACAATTACAAAAGCTATTCCACAGATAAAAAATCTTGGAATAAAAATGACGATCCTAAAACTAGTAGGACTCAAATTATGAACATTTACACAAATGTACCAGAAACTTTGGTCCCTCAACACCAGGTTGTAAAAGCAAATGTTCCCAAAAACTTCAACGGGCAACGCAGTAGCGTGTCAGAAGAGTGCTTACAAAGCCACGCGAGCGAACAGCCAGAAATGAGAACAATATCCCAACAATGTAGTTTAGAATACAGTTCTGCTTCAGAAATAGCAATGCCCCACACTTGCTCCGATCAAACGTTAAACACACACTCAGAATTGACCTCTTTACAAGAAACGCACAGTGCCTTATGTTCGACAAACGAAATCACAGATACTGAAAGCTTCGGCCAGTACATAGACTACTTACAACCTGGGAAACAAGACAAGGAAAATGTCATAGACAAATCTCTACAAGACATATCAGAAGAATGTACCATGAATTCTGATGATATTAACAGATCTAGCACTCCACAACGATTAGAAGCGGGTTCGGGAGAACTAGACAATCTTCTCCAAAGCCAAGATATGGAGGGATCTAAAGAAAAGATGGACGATGATAAGGACACATTTTTCATGGCGAAAACGACGTATGATTTCGAAACTTGCAGCACGAATGCAAGTGAGCAAGGTTTTGAGAATGAAAGCGATATTTATTGTCCCAACTACCAAATGTCGGAAGTCAGTATCCGAAGTCATGGGTTATACGCTCCATCACCATCATCTATGTGCCCAAACGAGATCAGTTTCAGTAACGAAGACGTTTCGAACTTAGAAAGTCAGTATGTGAATTATGATCCTGGCTGGAGGAAAACTATAAAAAGTAACCCGAAGTTAGGGAAATACGTTCCGACGCCCGCTTTAAGTTGTCCAGAGGTAAATCGGGACAGTAGTCCGGTATCTTTCGCAAGTGAGATAGACGAACTTTATACTCAGATCACGAGTAGAGAGAGGGAAAGAGATAAGACACCAAGAAAAGAGACGGGACTAGACGTCACGTTGAACAGTGACGTCACATTAAAACCTGACAGTGACAGTTGTGTCAGCGAAGCGGTTTCCGACGTTGAAATTAAAGGAGAAACTACAGTATAGTTAAAACTATAGACTTTTTAAAGCTCTGAGGCATTTTGATATCTATGGCTCACGTTTTTAGGTGACTTATAGCCTTCCTGTAGTGTTTAGGGACTTTTGAAGCAATATGGACTCTTTGTTATTTAAAGGGACTGTTGGTTATGTAACATAGAGATATTTCGAGCAGCTGTTTTGTCCGTTTTCACTAACATTAGGTGATACCTAAAGGAATTCCTAAATAACAGCCCAATGTTGAATATTCTACGCTCTGAGCAGCGAGTGCAATTGCATTTAGGCACTCATTTATATGTCGCCTAATGTTTGTGAACACATTCATTACATTTTTAACAGTTTATTATAGTGTGTGCTAGATTAAACTGGTGTGGTTGAAGATTCATACTAATGTTTAGAAATGTTGACTACTTACATGCATTTTTAATTGTAAAATATTTTATTTCTTAAAAATTTATGTTAATTTTGCGGTTATACGGAATGATGTGGTCTTATGGGGCCTATAAGATGAAACTTTGACTGCAACTATGCAAGTATGCGTTTAGTTGACTTGTTGCCTACATGGTGTAAAGGCTCCATTAAAGAGACCAATGGCACTATCATTTCTGCCTACCCCAATAGATATACATTGACAGAAATGTAAAAATAACTAACATTTGTGACAAATAGAACGTGCCATTTAATTAGGGCTTGCAAATACTGTTCAAAATTATAGGCAATAGTTAGATTTTTATTTTTGACTAATTCTCATATCTATGTCGGAAAAAAACGCACAAGTAGAATATTAGAAGTTAGTAACCAGTCCAGTCAGTGTATTAATTTTGCATTACTTTCATCATCTGCAAAAAAAATCCCAACTATGTTGGTGTCGGCTTCCAGTCTAACCAGATGCACCTAAATAACAGTATGTTACATGGAGCGACAGCCTATCTGACCTCCACAACCCAGTTGGTACTGGAAAATACGACAACCCTTGGTAAGATTGGTTGTCAGACTTTCAGGACACTAACTAATCTGTAACTACTGTCAAAGATCTACAAATGACAGCCGGGCCACATAACGGACTTTCCGAGGCGCGGAGGAAGCTTTGGTATGTAACCGGTGGTTACCTATCTACAGACTAACCTAGGCAAGCGCGGCTTAACCTTAAGATCGACCCGAGAGGCTGACATAATATAGCCACGAGCTCCGCAATTTACCGTTTAATTTCATAGTACTAGTTAGATTGATAAAAAAGCGAAGAGACACAGAAAAGTTAACATTTACCAAGACTATCTCTTTCACAATGATGTCAATAAAGTGAGATGTGAGATGTAGCTATAGGTTGTAAAAACCGGCCAAGAGCGTGTCGGGCCACGCTCAGTGTAGGGTTCCGTAGTTTCCCGTCCGTCACAATAAGTGTTCCCACTTATGAGTTTATTATTTGTTTGACGTTGAACACTAGAGAATTGTATTTCCTAATTAATACTTTTTTTTTTTATAATTTTGGATTGCGAGAACCGATTTCAATAATTCTTTTTTTTTGTTTGAAAAAAGATACGTTCAGGATAATAAAATATGTAAACGAAGTTAAAAAAAATGCTTGCATATACGATTATACTACAAACTTAGTCCAGAAATTATTTTGTTAAACTTTTTGTCTTTTTTGTACAAAAACTGTTGTGTCAATCAAGTTCAAAATAATTTTCATAGAAAGTCCTTATAAAGTTCTACTTTTCAGATTTTTTTCATATTTTCTAAACTTATGGTTCAAAAGTTAGAGGGGGGGGGGACACATTGTTTTTTACTTTTGGAGCGATTTCTTCCGAAATTATTGACAATATCCAAAAATGGTTTTAGTAAACCCCTATTCATTTTTAAATACCTTTCCAACAATATATCACACGTTAGGGTTGAAATTAAAAAAAAATCACTTCCCACTTTACATATAGGGTGGCTACCCTAATAAAACATTTTTTTCCAATTTTTATTTTACCACTCTGTCGGCGTGATTGATATACATATTGGTACCAAATTTCAGCTTTCTAGTGCTAACCGTCACAGAGATTAAGCGAGGACGGACGGACGGACGGACAGACAGACATGGCGAAACTATAAGGGTTCCTAGTTGACTACGGAACCCTAAAAACAACTGCAATTCTCTTAATTCATCCATTTCGCTCCTTCTGACTGAAAAACATTAATTATACAAAGGGTTAAATCTCATACAAATAAAACATTTCGTTTTATTAATTTTAAGGGGTAATTGTTATTGGGTTTTTCCATCAAGAATTTCTCAGTAGCATCCATTGCCTGATATGTCAGTTGATGGCAATAGGCTCGCGCCTATTACACGGGACTTAAACATAACTAGACTAAACTGAGTGTACCACTTATTCTTAACTCTGCGAGGATTATACGCTGTGTTAATTTTCAACAGTATTTGCGAGCAAGTATTTCTGTACATTTTTCTCTTTTAGCATTTAAGTTGTATATGTTAAACTGTATAGTTATTTATTATTAAGTTTAAAACAGTCTGAATAGGAAGTAAAGCTTCTGTGTTGTGTGACGTATGCTTGAGTTTTAATACGTAAATATTAACAAGTAATTTGTACCATGCTTTCTTTGAGCTGATACTTGGTAAAATGTTGCCATTATAATAACATATCTTTAAAAAAATGCTTTTTATACTGCAGGTGTAGCGTTTAAAGGAGTACCATATTGATTAAAGAGAAATCGGCTTAAGCTGAATAAACTGACGCGGTTTTCCAAACTGAAACTATCGCTTGTACAGTCAATAAAGGTCGTCAGATATAGTTGATTTTTTTCTTAGAAACCAATGAAAGTCTTCAACTTAAAACCTTTTAAAAAAAATACTTATGTTTTCTTTTTTGCAATTTTAGTGTCGTGTCAGTTCTTATGTTAATTAAAATATACATTGCGACCTTAAGAAGTAAGACTTTACAGAGTTATAATAACTGAAACTGTCAACACAGGCTGTACGTTCATTGTTCCCCAATAAATGACTATTTCATGAAACACTCACATAATGGCGTTAAAAGGCCTTAGAGAGTGGTATTTGGGATTTAAATGATCATAATTCATTAAACCCATATTTTAAATGATCACAATTCATATTTTAATCAATATAGTACTTGATACTGAACTGCAAAATACAAAAAAAAACTTCTAATAATTTGAATTTGGCCGGCTACCCCAACGCTTTCCTTAACATAAGGTTTATAACTTCTATATTAATACTTAGAGAAAGCATGGTAAAGAATAAAATATGTGCCAAATCCCTTTAGATTTCTCTGTCATGTTTTTGTACTTAATTACCACAAAATTGTATCGTTAAAATTGACTGAAAATAACCCCCGCCTTACGTCTAGTCCACTTTTCATGTTGTGGGGTGAATTGTAACTCTTAACTGTTCAAAAAGTCACACGACTAACTTGGTTTTTACTTTTACAAGCTTATATTTTGATTCACCTGTCTCAATGTTTGTAATAAAATCTTGCAAATGAAATTTGACACACTTCTCGAATTCTGATTGAGCTGAAGTTTTGCTCGCATATGTAAATCGCGTGACAATGCAATATTATGAGGACATGGAGCTCATCTGATGATTAAGCTGGATGGAAGCCATAGGAAGTCTGTGATAAAATGACACAATCCCATCGAGTGTGGGCTTGTTGGGCTCGTCTTGACGAGTACTTTTAACTGTTTAGTTAATTTTATTAAGTAATAAAACCTTTTTTTTATCATAAAATATGTAGGTATGATAATTCTATTAAAAAACCAAAATGATCTAAGATTCTCATGACATCTTAATCGACTAAGATTAATCGATCGAGCCAGGCTACAATAGCAGCTGAATAAGCTTTTAAAAAACTGACTTTCTGACTAATATAACACTTATTATTACCGCGAGACTCCCGGGAGTCCTCTGTCACTTATTGTATCAAAATGCAGCAATATGGCAACTAAAATATTATAAGCCAAGCAAACTTTGCCCCACTCATAGAATTTCTCTTCTATCGTGGGTATTTTACTAACATTTAAAGTGACATACACAGACGGATAGGCCCGGAACAACTGTAAGTCTTAAATGTAGTTGTTCCGTGTGGGGATCTAACCCGATACCCGACGTAGCAGTAACAGTGAGGTCAAAAGCAAATGGCTCCTTTCATCTATATGATGAGTGATTTATTGCCAGTGAATAAATTTTATTACGAATTACCCAATGAAAGATACCAATAGTAGAGTTACAAATTCACCCCATAACGTCAAATCATATAGAATCTAAACCCATCTCATTTTTGTACAGTTTAGTGGAGGATAAGATCAATTGTTTAGTGAACAAAGTGTTTGAAAGGATGAAATAATATCTTTAGTGGCGAAATTTGGGCTTATTATAGAGACACTGACATACCTGACCATTTTGAGACTCAACTGGAGCCATTTTTCAAGAAATAAAATTACTATTATCATCATAATATCAAACCTAGAGGTCCGTGGGCGGCATAAAAACTCTTTTCTTGCTTTTTTTTACTTATTCGAATCGGCTACCCGCCAGATGCAGCTGAGCACCATAAGCATTGGCTGACTGCCTCCCTGACCTCAGACAACACGATACTAAATGAAACAAACCAAAATATGAAAAACCTGAAGTGCTATTCGAACTCGCACACCGAGGCTCCCATATAAACTTGCGACATAAATAGCCATTTCTTTTGACTTTGTAGACTTAAGAGATATGATTTCTCCACAAATCAGTGGCACTACAGACTTGAGTGTTATGTATGCGTACGAGGCGCGCATCACACATGCGCGCCATCTAGTGTAGCGACGTGTAGATCTCACAATAAAGCAGTGCGTTGCTAGCCACCAAGCGTTTCACTTGTGACCCGTGTACGTACCTAACAAGTGTATGTTTTAAATTTCAATTCGATACTAACCTCCTGAGATAGTGCTTTGACAGACAGACAGACGGATGGACAACAAAGTGATCCAATAAGGGTTTTGTTTTTTCCTTTTGTGCTACAAGAAATCTAAAAAAAATAAATGAAAATATGATATTATTGGATATTCCACTTAAAATTTCTCAGTAGCAGCTACGTCGTCTATATTTGTGGTTGTTTGCAGGCAAATAGGCTCTATAACAGGCGTGTTGTCATGTTCAAAATATGGAATCTTCACCTCTAGAATATTATTTCATCCCTTACTCCTTGTGTAAATGATTCGTGCCTATTCAATGTCTGGCCTAACTGTGTTTTGGCTTGTCTATAGTTGTAATAAATGAGACTGCCTACTTGATTCTGTTTACTGTATAAGTTTGATTAAAAAAAAACTTTAATAAGGAGAGGCAGCAAAATGTAAACACGTCTCAACAACCTAAAAAAAACCAGTTCATGCGGAACTGTCATCGTACGAGAAATTACGGTGGAAATCCTCTGTTGAGAGATCAGCATAAGCTGGTTTTGTATAGTTTGTACTTTGATTTTATTATTTTAAATGAAAATGTGGAGATTTATGAATAATACTTTGGTTTATTAACGTTGCGCTATCCATCAGAGAAACAACGCGTTGTCGAGTGCATCGTTGATGCTACCTTTTTCAGCATATAATGGTTCTGAGAGACAGAAAATGATATATGTATGTATCCATGTTGACGGATGAGGTTCAACCATCATCTTAAAAAAAGTAGTTAGTTTTGGTACTTTTTTTGGTATTTTGAAAGTGTAATCTAACTTTGTAAAAATAAAACTGGGTTATTAAGATATATTATAAAAAAAAAAAACGTATAAGATGGCAGATATATATCTTTTAAATAAGGCCTTTCCCTCTGTATATACAGGGTGTCTCATTTGTTACAACAGATCTTTGTAGATATACTTGTAGTAAAGTTCTCTAAACGGCTAATGTGATATAAAATCTTCCTTTCTGGCGCATCCCGGTGCGCCCTAGAGACTATAGGTCACTCTATATATTATTGTAATATTATGAGATTTGTGAATATTATATGATAGCGAAAATTTATGAATGGTTAGCTTTTTGTGGAGCATATTGCGTATTAAAGAGGCGTTTGCACTTGTTTTTTGTTTTAATTGTTAAATAATATGAAACCTATCAACCCAGAATATACAAAATCAGTACTAGCTTACGCCCACGCTAACTTTAACCCGCGTGATGATCGAAAAACTATCTCCCTTTTTCTTCCCTCTCTCTCCCGTTTTCCCTCTTTTTTTTAGCCTGTTCCGTCTCCAGGATCCCAACTATCTCTGTTTATTTAGGCGTGAAGACGTAACAAACAAAAACACTTTCGCTTTTATAATATTAGTAAGGATATGCGAAATCAAAATACAATTTTTTCAGAATAAGTAACTGAATGGATTCCAATAATTTTTACATCATTTTATAATTTGTATCAAAAATTGAATTGAACACGTAGAAGGTGTACGCAATCATACGGCACAAAAGGCCACAGCAGGTCACAGCAACACTAGACGCGCGTGGTCACTGTTTTTGTACGGACAATCAGGTAACGCTTATACGGGATTTTTCGTTCAGAAATTTTGTACATATATTCTTTACATAAAAATACTCACGGGTTTCACATAAAGTAAAACTAATGTAATATAATAATTATGTTATTTGATAGAATTTCTGGACAAGGTGACTTTTTGTGCGCGTTAAAAATTCAATGACAAAAAAATACCATTCTCCAACACAACTAAATATGAAAATACATTGGAAGGGGAGTACTGCTTTCGAACAAAATGTCTTGTTATGTATTAAAATAATATTTAATAAAAATAAAATTACATTTAAAAATAACAATCAATATTAAAAACGCATATTACGAAAATGAGGCATTAAAGCTGTCTTTGGTACTTAAACATGCTTGAAACTAAACAACTACTTTACTACTATGTTTGTTAATTTATTTACAAGTCTTTATAATATTTAAAACAATTATGCAACAAGTCATAAACATTCAAATGCATATAAAGAAAACATTTTATATCTAGTACTTACAATTCAGAACATTATAATGTTCAGAAAAATCATGCTAATAATAATAACTTTATAATTTTTTCCATCAGGAATTCGTAACAGGCATATTGATTTTATGCTCTCTTGTAGGCAATAGGAACGCTCCCAAACTCAAATATAAAATAAGGGTTTAGAACCCTGCCAAGCCCTTTGGGTATTATAGGCATGATATAGTGGCATGGTTACACATTATGATTTATGAAACGTGCTATGGCGGCAATAACAACAAGTTTCCATAGAAATAAATTTAAAAAAAACTATCTTATCACTATGGATTTAAATGAAATGGACTTTGCTATCGTAATAAAAAAATCGTACGATTTACCGTGGTCGCGAAACATCGCTGACTGTCTATGGCACTGCATGCTATATAATTTTAATGATGAAAACATAAGCAAAAGTAAAAAGTGAACTAGGTGGACTTGATGCCTTTGTTGAACATTGTTGAAATATTTGAGTAAGTTTTAAAACTATAATTAAAATAGGATACGCACAATTACCTACTGCTTTATAAGTTAAAAAGAGAATTTCAATAGAAATCAAATTACACAGAATCAACACTTCTCTCTCTATTTCTTTCCCTAATCATTTTTTTATCTTTTTCATAATTTTTGTTCACACTCCCTAGAACATCATAACTCCATAAAGTCCTTACAAAATATTTAATTTGTACATTTTCACGCAAAAACCATGATCGCAAACATGTATAACTCCCTCAAAATTGTTCAAATGTTTATAATCGTGGATCATTAAAATCACGCTTGCGTTGGCGGTAGTACCAATCTAGCCGTGAGTTCACGCCCTCTGTCGGCGACTGCACCAAACACACGACCCATCAGTCCTCTTGGTACCTCTTCTATTAGTTTTTCTTTAGCTGGAAAAGAAAGTTACATTGGTTTAGAATGAAATACTGGTAGTCTAGGGTATGCTATTGCGGTCCAGTCTTACATGACGCAATTACGTCTTGAAGAGATATGCATTTGCACCACTGACAGCATATCTTACGCCAGTTTTATTTGTGCCATTTGTCTTACAAAATCATGTAAAAAAAAGACCCGCTTTGGCCAGCCAGTTTGGTCCTTAAAGCTGAAATGGTGGCTATGTGATGAATTTGGGCTCCGTTTGATTGCGTAGCTAAGATGTTGTACTGATGTAGGTGCTAATGGTCCACGCCGAGAAACTCATTTTACCTACTTTTTTGTCACATATTTTTCTCGTCATCTGAGCTTGCATTCTAGTTATATCATATTTCATGCAGTTCATCTATCGCTTTTTTGGAAGAACAATGGATGATCAAGATGGACCAAGGAATGAAGACATTCCTTATAAAAGCTGCCAGTATACAGGTGAATCATAAAATCTTACCTATAAGAAAATCTAGCAGCACACCGGTGAGTTCCTTACTGCTAGGATCAGGCTTAACGACTAATCGGAGGGTGGAGGCAGTACAGAACTGTGCACTGGCGACTAACTGCGCAGCGGAGTCCTTGTGGCCCACTAGTAGTGCTGGGGCGGACGTACGGAGACCTGGCTTTACTTGCCACCATGCTGCTCCTTTAACAACGTGGATGAAACATTAGTGTGCTAATTTATAAAACAAGGAAGGTAAGTGATAATGTCCGCCTATTGCGGGTTGTTCGTAAGGGATACCGCGATCCCAGAACAACAAGGGCAAAAGAAGTAACATGGATAAGGAAGTCTTTTCAGTTAAGTACTTACAAACTTTAAATTCGCCGTTGGACCTACGCCTAATCTCTCTCCGGTCACGTCAGATTGCTGTCCTATCGGACTGAGGTCTTTTGGTTTTGAGGGAAGAGAAATTACCTGTGTCTATGGATACAATGTGCCCTATAATATTTTCCCGTTTCGATGGCTAGTATCAGCTGAGATTAGCTTCCAAAAACGATTAGTAATCTATAGACCTTACCTCTAACATAGTTGAGCGCACCAGTCCAGTCACAAGCCCTAGAGCAGGCCCAGCTACCTTCGCGATCATTCAGTTCTCCCTCAGCCAGCCAGCGCTCCGGAAAATGCGGCCACTGAAGCAAGTACAATGTGTTAATATGCAAGGGTATCTGAAAAAATAACTCAACTATAACATCTGAAATGGTGTTTAGACTGGAAGATTTCGAAGCGTGAAGACCAGGTTATACCATGATGGTTCCACTGAATATTCCAGCAATGCTCTGAACACCTGATCAAAAATCTACGATGACAATAACCTATAACATCTGTTTGGAAACCTCCACGACCATTTGCCAAAGAAAGTTGGAAGGCTAGCAGACAGCGTCATGGTCATAATATGAACAAACAGCAGTTTTGAAGCAAATCTCAGGAAACGGTCTGAAGACTGTTTATTTAGGTCACCAAGTCGGTCGATCTCCATGTACTTATTACCCTCGTACACACTTATTTCTCGCAAAACTATGAAATGCAGAAGCGACCCGGACTGCGGACTGTGTGATGAAGTATTGAAGTAGCAGTCAGAGTCCGGTTCCCGCAGCCGGTAGAAAATCACTCCGTATAAGTTTAACAGGTGGAGTTTATAGGCACTTCTTAAAGTACAAACCTGTATAAACTGTAGAGCTCTATGGCAGAAAGGAGCCGGTGGGTATTGCCAGTAGAGATTCGGATGTGGAGCGCTGATCACTGCGAACTTGCTGATCAAAGGATCGCGAGAGTGGACGAGGTACCTGGAAAAGAAAACAAAATTAACATATGTAATAGGTATCTATGTATGGAGAGGGAGAGGTAGGATGGAAGGATGCTACGATGCTACGTAAATGATGCCGTGACGTCTGACAAGGGAGAATTAAAGAAGAAAACATGTTTCGGCGACCCCAAATAGATGTATAGCGGACTCGGTAAGCAGGAGGTACTACTAGGTTGGGTTCCCAAGTCGGGCACATCGCCATTGGGTATTTAGGTTATTATTACGATTTGGATTTATGCTCAATGCTAATACTAAGAGGCTTATAATATCGAGAGGCATATATTTTCCAAGACACATCGATTGTTCGTTTTAATAGCAGGCCCTATTTTATCATGACGCATTTGGATTTCAATCAAGAATATTCGAATTATCTACGTGCATTTCTTTATTGCTTGATCTTCGGTTAATTGCCTACGCACAGGATGACAAACAACCATTAAGTATATCAGTGGAGTATCGTGACATAAGAGGGAAAGTCGCAGATAGATGTTATGACGATAGGCGACTATCTATCAATTAAACATGACCTCTTAATCAGTCGTACGGCATATTACACGTCATCAGACCAATTGCATTCCAGATTGAACGATGCGATTATAAAATAACGTGGAGTGTTTCTTAACGACTAAACAGTAGATTATAATATAAGGAGCTGAAATGATATTATACGAGGTAGTTTTAGTACCGAGCATAAGGGAGAGAGTAAATAGAAACCGAGTTATACTGTACTTTTTATTACGATTGCAAGAAAATAAAATAAATTGCAATCACCTTTTCAATTTTTAATTTTAAAATCCAGAAATTTCTCACCAATGCCTTTTTTATTTATTTTTTCAGTAGCTTCAACGCAATGCAGGGATTCTGCCGAAGAGATCGCTTTTATAGTCCGGTCAAATTAGACCAAAAAATAAGAGTAAAGTTACATAAATTCCCACCAAGCTGAAAATCGGTAAGATTTTTTAAAATATCAATAAAAACAAAATTTGAAAGTTCCCCATCTTTCCCCTGTAAGGAAAAAAAAATATTGATAAAATATTTTCCTTACAGGGGAAAGATAAGGTCAAAGGTAAAAAAAAATAGTTTTTCATAATTTTCAGCAAAATGGTTAGTTTTATTATAAAACTAGCTTTCGCCCGCGGCTTCGCCCGCATTAAATTTGGAAAAACACATTTCCCTTTGCGCCTTATTGATTTGTAATAGCAACGCTAAGTTTTCCCTTTCCTTCCCTTTTTTTTCAAAAAAATATAGCCTATGTCCGTCTCCTGGTTCCCAACTATCTCTGTACCAAAATTCATCAAAATCGGTTTACCCGTTAATGAAAGCGTGAAGAGGTAACAAACAAACTCACTTTCGGTTTTATAATATTAGTAAGGATACCTCAGACAAAAATTGTAGATCATAAAATTATGTACAAAAAAATTTAATACCTTTTCTCTAGAGCCACCATTTTTGAGATATAACGATTCAAAAAGTTGTAATCGTCCTAAAAACCCATTTTTTGACCTTTGACTTTGAATATTTTTTTTCCTTACAGGGGAAAGATGGGGAACTTTCAAATTTTGTTTTTAATGATATTTTAAACAATCTTACCGATTTTCAGCTTGGTGGGAATTTATCTAACTTCGAATGTCTAAATTGACCGGACTATTAGTTCCATTTTCAAAAATTACGTCGACTCTTCATTCTATAATATTTTACTTATTAATAAATACTTTTTCGTTTTTGTAGGTTCGTTGGTAACAGAAAAAACATATTTTTTGCCTCAGAGGTTTGCTGTGTACTTGCTACTGTGTACTTACTAGTTTTTCCCTGCTCTGCTGAGTAAGAGGAGGTAAACACTATTTCTGTCGATTCTAGGGTTTGAATATTTTAAAATTTATCTTTTTGTTGCCTGGTTGGTCCAGCGGTTGTAAGCGCCACTGCTGAGCATGAGCTCCAATTATTGTTCGATTCATAGGATGGGCAGATTTACAAGTTTTATTGGTTTTTCTAATAGCTTGGAGTTTTTCCGTGGCAGCTGAGAGTTTTTGATTCGTGTTCGGCTGATGGCTGTAGTCTCACTCAATATTAAGTGGGACATAAACAGATTAGGACAGACATAAGCGTGACCCTTAGGAGTTATGACATTTTATATTACATCGTCTATAAATTCATGTTTACTAACGTCATCCTTCGACGAAAGATAATGCTCTTAGGAATTCCTGTATCTTTGAATTCTTTGAAAGCAATCTAAATATGGAGAATCAAGAAGGAAAAACTAGACGTCTCTAGAACTCTATAGTTTTTTCTAGTAATTACGTAGGCAATAGGATTTACCTATTGCATTAGTAACTGATTCAGAGAAGTCCAAAGTTTCCAATATCAGCAACAGACTCAATGATTTGTGCCCAAAACAAAATGATTAACGAATGTCCGACAATTTCCGGGGTACAGTCTTTAGCATTTACCTACCTAAATGTTTATTCCCAGCAATTTTCAGAAGCGAATTAAATATACTGATTGTAAGTAATTTAGTATTGATACGAACAAAATATTTGCGAACTGTTTTGTAATGGGTCTTATTTTAGAAAGTTACAATAGTTGTTCTAAGAGAAAATCGCTTTAGAATTTTGCTAATTGTTAACATATTAATGCTCGTGATTGTACCTGCGCAGACGCATGGCAGACGATTAATTTGTACTCGCTAAACTACCGTATCTGATAAGTCGAGTCGTATGATGTTTTTGGCTATTTTTATTGAGCTAAAAATAAATGGGTACAGAGTACAGAGTTCAAGTAAGGCATGAGGCTGGGATTAGGCTAAACTTGTTTATCTAGTAAAAAATAAAACTATTTGGCGTTTGTACTTTGCTCTTTGTATGCACGTCAATGGTAGCTGACCAGTAGTTTACACGATATTTGTAATAACTGACGTAAGACATATACTTAACTGCTCGTATGTAACTATTTGCTTAACGTATTTGAATCGGAAGATCAATGTTGATTGAAGATTATTACTGTAAAATAATTGGTAAAATTTTCGATGACTTATGATCTATCCATCATAGGCCAGGTACCTACAATGTTTGTTGGTTGTGTATCATGCCTTTATGTTTCTTTTATATGACCATACAGCTTCAGATGTTTTAAATTACCAGTTTTGACTTTTAAGAGCGAGTTCGATTCAAACTTGTGCACCGTGGGTTCCGTACAATCTTGAGACTTAAGCAGCTATAACTTTTGAATGCGTAGTCTTAGCGGGTTGGTTTTTACACAGCTCCAGACCAGGGACTACAGACTTAAGTTTATGGTTTTAATTTTAACTCAATACCTGCACGCGTGCCCAATATAAAGGGTCCTGATAGACAAACAGACATACGGACAACAAAGTATTTAATCCCATCACGACAGAAAAAAACGGAACTCTTTCTTTCCTTTTGAGGTACGCAACCCCAAAATTACCTGTCTGAGTTCGAAAAACGGCCATTGTTCACAACCTACAACAATCACTGACCTACCTACCACTGCTCTCGATCTGCGAAAACATAAATCCTATGCTCCTTTGTTTTTATTCGATAACTTCTCCGTTATTTTTATTAAATGTGGAGTGATTTTGGGTAACGATAACTTTTTGCTAAGTTTATCATTGTTGCTGTGCCTGGAAATTGATAGATGTATGTACCTATGTTGCAGTTGGCAGCTTCGATGGCTCGCATTGTGTTACAATACCTACGTAGTTATTATAAAACTCTAACCCCCGAATACTGAAACGTCACTCAAAATTTAAGTCCCACTTAAATTTAACAGAGACTCTGAAGTGACGTTTGACCATACAAAATCTAAAGTTTAAGAGCTGCTCAAATGTTAAGCAGCCCTCACATTTTGAGTGACGTTTCAGTATTCGGGGGTAAGTCCCTCTGTCTCTCGGTTAGAACGTTTATAGGATTTTTTTATCGCTCGTCCAAGTCTTTAGCTAGACTCCCGTCAGACATCGTTACTTAGGTCTCCCCCAGCGTTAGGTACCGAAGTGTTTATTGCAAGAAAATGAGATTCTCTGGACATGATCTACGAAGGCTCCAAGTCAGAGCGACAAAAACTTGATTTAAGTCATTAAACTGACATATATAGGAATTATATCACTAACATTATTATTAACACTTGAAACGGGATGGTCATCAAATCATGCTTCATCCGTGATCATGTCGTCTCCAATATCGCCAAAATATCGGAATTTCGAAATAAACAACAAACATGTTAAATATCCCGTTTCAAGTGTTAATAATGAATACTTAATTCTTACCATGCAAGCATTCCTCCAATCCCGAATCCAATCACGACAGCCTGTCTGTTTTCCGACACTCCCAGAGCCTTTAACAATGCTGACAGTTCTTCAACCACTCTTGGAGGCGATAGATCACTCCTTGACCCTCCTTCACTGCCTCCTGTTCCTCGTAGATCCAGGGTTACCACATGATGGTCAGTTTCTGCCAGCCGCCTCACCACACTTGCCCAGTTCGGACCCCCAAGATTACCGGAATCTGGAGCGTCTTTGAGGATCAGGACTTTCTGGCCTGTTTTTGGGCCTGTTTCCACGTAGTGGTATTTGACTCCCTGAAAATGAGATAAAGGATTGGTTAAACCATTTGTTCAGAGAAAGTTATGAGTAATAATTTTGCTATCTGTTGTAAGAAATCAATGGTTTTGTATTGTCCAACGGTGAGTCACAAGAAATTAATGAATTCTAAGTATATATCAGAATCATCATCTGTGAATCTGCAATATGCCTGTTGTTTTTTTTGCAGTTGGGAAATCAAATAACTTCCCCCGTTCTGGGCGGAGCAGGGGGGAGTGTTAGACTTTTACTGAGTAAAACCTACCCACATTCCTTAAGTACCGGTACTCACCGGGCCACGGTATCTCTCCCGAACAACCCGCAACCCCGGCAGGAATTGTGTTATTTTAGGGTAGGATTTCCGCGCAGTTTTCATAGATACTTATAGACAGAAGCTCACTTTATAACAAGTGAGCTTGGAAGGACCTACCTGATCGTTATCCATCGGGAGCAGTCTCCTCATCAAGTCGCAATCAAAAGATCTGTTTTTTGTCACAAGATTGTGCGGAACCCTCGGTGCGCGAGTCTGACTCGCTCTTGACCGGGTTTTATGTATGGTATAAAGTTTACTGTCGGGGAGATTATCAAGAGGATAACTAGTAGGGTATTCCGCCTTACTGACAACTAAGCACACAATACCAAAATAATACCTGAGACGTGTCATTTTTATTAAATTTTAGACCAGCACCACGCTGAGATGGGTACCCTTTTGGCCTCGTAAAGAGGTATTTATTTAATGCTTTTTTTCTAAGACTCTTTTTTTTTAATATATTGTCTTACTGTTTTGTCCTAAGTGAGTCAAATAAATACGTTTTAACGCTTTCTTTAAATGGCGGTGACAAGAAAAACAGCAGCCTGAAACTCTTAGCCGCAGCATGAAAATTTGCTCCAGATTTTTTTTAATTCAGGCAAAGGTAACTTAATTGAGCTCAAGACAGCAATTTTGAAAGTTCACCCCCAAAAGCAATTAAATAGAACATTACAGGTCATATTTGCCAAAGGCCTGATTGTTGAAGTGAATCGATTCTCCTTGAAGGAAGAACTCACAGATTCAATGTCATGCCATCTAACACATTTTATCAGTAGATCCTTCAGTACAATACGTGATGAAAAGCATGATCATCGTTTGTTATTAAAACTAATGTATCGCGTGTTTCAAAAATGATAAATTAAACGTTACCGATAATTGATTATTTTCTTTATCTGTTAATGTTTTGGTCCTGACCATTGGACAGCTTAATTTCAATAAGTTACAATCAATTAATAGTATTCAAATAGTAGATAGTTACTCTATTAATATATTAACGATAATTATTAATATCATCAGCCTCTGAAGCCACTGAAGGTTATTGAATTAGAATAAGAATTTAGATAGAATAATGACTGCTCAGCAGCAAAGAGAAGATTTTTTTTACATCTATGTTAAAAAACTCACCAGAACTTTAATATAACAATGAGTTCCAATAGATGAATCTATGGTCAGCTCAACCGGCGGAGTATTCTCTGCCTTCCTCCTATGTCCTTTCCATAACCTCTTCACAGAAATCTCGATAATTTGCCAAATGCCCACAAACACACACGTTAGAATCAGCTCAACGGCTTGCCAACCAGATATCACTTGTAAAACCTTCAAGTTCCGTGCACCCATGTTGCGAGTGAACCGATTACTGAGTTACAGTTAACGAGAAACTGTGGATGTCGTGATAGGCTCAAAGGTCTCCAATGGACGCGAACGACGCACTCTTATCAATTTTATCAAAGTTGTGTTCGAAGTAAGCGGATATCATGCGTGTTGGATAAGCGGGGACACTACGTAGATTAGTATCAGAAGGTTCAATCAGAGGCTTTAGTTTACTGTTTGTGATTAAAAACGAGTGGGAAATTAAGCAATAATGGTACAATGAGGAACAAGGTGTAAAGATCCTCATTCAGGAAGGATCCTCCGATCAGCTGGGTGTGGTGTCTGGGAGCTTACTGCCTGACAATTGTTTATTTTTACTTTATATATGCTCGGTTTTGTTTTTGTGGAAATCGGCAACATACTTACGTGACGTGACGCGCCAGAAACTATCGGTTTTATACATTTAATATGACGTGTCTCGACACTACACGACATACAAATATGTCCTTAACCAATATGCTACGACACATAAGTATTTTACCTTAATTATTTGTAATGTTTTTTGTTTTTAATTCAGGCAGTTGTATTTTTTTAATGGCCACATTATAGTAGGTAGGTACTGTGGAAGCTAAGAGGAAATACATTATATATTGAAATAACATAAAATACTTTAAGATAAAAACATGCCACACGATGAAAAACGAGGGTAAGCCTTTCTTTTCTTTCTATATCTTTATTAAAAAGTCTTTTTTTCTAAACCAGCCTGTACTGCCAGAGATTTGATCAATGTTATCTACAGTACCTATCCATACCATCGTTTTTCATGGCCACGATGGTCGTATTATACCTACATGTGACACGCAGCTTTGCAAAATAATGAGCAGTGTTAAAGGAACGAGTCTTCTGAACTTGATTATCTTGTGGCGATTATCTGTCAAATTGCGTTCACTATCTCATTAGCGATGTTTGATTGTTGCATTGATTTGTTGTCTTGTTTACACTTATTGGAAGTAGGTTACGTTGTCTCCTTTCAACGCTAATTGTTCGTTGTTTACTTGCAAGACTGGATTATTTATAGGTAGTCTACCCTCATAAACTAAAAAAATAATAAGTGTGTTTTCAATGTTGTCTGCATTCTTTGTAAATTAGGTCGTAGTCGTAGGGTCTGTCAATTAGTAATACCTATTTAAAAACCGGCCAAGAGCGTGTCGGGACACGCTCAGTGTAGGGTTCCGTAGTTTCCCGTCCGTCACAATAAGTGTTCCCAGTTATGAGGCCAACCGAACAATTCGGTAATACCCGATCCAATGTAATAAGTACCTACAGCGCCATCTCTCGAGGAATAGGGTTACTAATTAATACAAAGACGTGCAATTTTGGTGGTAATTCAACAACAATTTTTTGTTTGAAAAAAGATACGTTTAGGATAATAAAATATGTAAACAAAGTTACAAAAAAAGCTTGCATATACGATTATACTACAAACTTAGTCCAGAAATTATTTTGTACAACTTTTTGTCTTTTTTGTACAAAAACTGTTGTGTCAATCAAGTTCAAAATAATTTTCATAGAAAGTTCTTATAAAGTTCTACTTTTCAGATTTTTTTCATATTTTTTAGACTTATGGTTCAAAAGTTAGAGGGGGGGGGACACATTGTTTTTTACTTTTGGAGCGATTATTTCCGAAATTATTGACATTATCAAAAAATGATCTTAGTAAACCCCTATTCATTTTTAAATACCTTTCCAACAATATATCACACGTTAGGGTTGAAATTAAAAAAAAAATCACTTCCCACTTTACATATAGGGTGGCTACCCTAATAAAACATTTTTTTCAAATTTTTATTTTACCACTTTGTCGGCGTGATTGATATACATATTGGTACCAAATTTCAGCTTTCTAGTGCTAACGGTCACAGAGATTAAGCGAGGACGGACGGACGGACGGACGGACAGACAGACATGGCGAAACTATAAGGGTTCCTAGTTGACTACGGAACCCTAAAAAGATATCATTTTCGAAAAGTTTGCGGGTTGTTCGAAAGATATGCAAAAGGAACAGCATGGATGCTCCGCCAAGAGCGGGGGAAGATTGATGATTATATATATTTGATGATGATGATTTATTGATTATCATTTATTTATTTTTATTACTTACTGTGTGTACGTTTGTGAAAAATTTGTCCCCTCTATTTTCTAAAGTAATAGTAGGTTAATTCCAAAAGTAGTTTTGTTGAACGTAACAAAATGAAAATTGTTTGGAGGTTTTTTTTTGTCATTTTGTGTGCTGGTCGTAATAATTGCGACTAATGATTATTTTTTCTTACTTTCTACAGAACCCTGTGTGTTTGATTATGACTCGCACTTAGCCGGTTTTTTTTACAAAATGAGCGTTCCAAATTAGATTTTGTGTGATTAAGTTCTAAAATATTAGTGGATTTTGTTTTGCGGTATAAAAACTATATTTACTTGATATTCCTCATGAATTACAACAAAGTACGGTAACGATTCACATAATTGTATATCCCTTTTACCTTATACCTACATACGTTAAAGTATGACGAACAATAATTAATAGATTGTAGGAACCTTTTACGGAAAATTTCAATAAATTATCTAATCATTTTCACAAATAAATAAATGGTAATACTTTATCAACAAAATATAAACACAAGATATCGAAGTAGTCCATCAAACGATTTTAAAAAAAGAACACTATTATATTATATTATAGAAACAAACCTCCGTTTTGTTTTTTTGGCGGGACAAGAAGACGCGTAGAAGGTACATGGGCGTAAGGGTTTATTTAAAAACAAATTAAGTGAGGTCTGAGACGGTGGGCACTCAGCGCGGCCTGAGGGGATAATGTCGGTAACATATTTATGTTACAATACGTAGTGTACGGAGAATTGGAAAGTTTATTTTTCGAAAAAAAACATATTTATACACTAAAACACTGAAAGTCAAGTTCCTGCGTAGGCAAACGCTATTTCATGTACCTAATTGTAATTGAATTAATATAAGTCGAGAGTTAATTTTCTTTAATGATAAATCTTCCTCCTGCCGGGGTTTGCGGATTGTACGAAAGAGATACTGCTGCCCCGAAACACAAAGGGCTAAAGAAGGAACATGGATGGGTTAGTCTGAAAAAGTCTGTCTCCCTCTTGGCGAGGAAAAAATCATTTGATGATTTCCCATCCAAAAAACCAAAAAGAGAATGATACCAGACTGACGTGACATTAAATCCATTAAAATGACAAAACTTTTAAAACATTTATACATCAAAAATACTACACCTGAAATAATAATCATCGACGCCATTACATTTAATACCTAACGCTTATTAAATTCGCAGATATAACTGCACACGTACAAGAATCCCACACAGAATACCCGATGAGGTCACGTCGGGCAACGTATAATAGATATATTCACGCTTAATGGGTAGCCAGAGGACATGCAGAAATGACCAGTCACCGTTGCTAACGACGGCTAAAGTCCAGCCGTAGTTATTGTGACGTTTACTCAGCCCAGACTACCTTTCAAAGGATAAAATTGATTTTCAATTTGATATTTGAAACGCCTGCAGTAATGTCAGGAGCAATGAGTTGCAGATGTGTGTTATTATCGTTGCGTTTGTTATTTTACTATGCAGTTATATTGAAGTGAAGAGGTAGTATAATAAAGTGGAGTGATTCGCGAAGTGCTTTGTAATATTCAGTTAATTCTATAGTGTGCTGTGGGAATTTGTGAGGAGTGGTTTGTGTTGTTGAAGGAGCTAGTGCTTAGTTATGAAACTTTTCAAGTGTTGGGATTATTTTACTTGATAATGCCTAATTTAATGTATAAATATTATTGCATTGTCTTGTTAGCCCAGGAGTCGTAACAAGGAGTGCTGAAAATGAAGTCCTAGGTTCGATTCCCGGATCGCCCAAAGTGCTTTTTTTTTTGGAATTTCTCAGCTGCCACGGCGTCTGCATTTATCTTTTGTCTGTATTATATATACGTAACTGGCTAAATGGATATATTATTAGGTACACCTCTACTTAACCCTTCGGGTATAACAAGCATGATGTTATTTAATGATGTATTGCACTATTGAGATTTTAAGTCTCGACTCTGAAAAAGCTGAAATCCAACTGCACTTTTGTTTAAGCATTCGTTTGGGAATTGCTTAGGGTCACTGAAAAAAATTAAACGTACGTAAGTAAAGTAGTTAAAAAGTACTTTATTTCTCCAAAATATATCAATTAAGTACAACAGTCTGAATTAAACCTCTGTAAAGAAGTTCTAGTTAGAACCTCAAATCACTTGGGTACTTACAAGGTAAGCATAAGATGTTAATCCTTACTAATATTATAAAAGCGAAACGTGACCCAACAATATGAGCAGTAACAATCGCAGATAACCTTCCTACTCTCAATCTTCACCACTTAGGGTATGAGTAGATATTTATTATTGAGTGGGCATAATAAGGGTGATTGAAAAGTAAATCAGTTGAAAGTATTGGGAATTTTGATTGTATCAACCTGGTGCATCAAAATATTCAAGGGTTTTTGAACAAAGAATTAGAAGTAGGGCTTTTCCTGAATTGTAACAACATAGATATTCTTTGTGTCACAGAGCATTGGCTCAAAAGTCACCAATTAATTTTTAATTTTAGTAATCACCAGGTTGGTAGTTCATTCAGTAGAGTAAATGCTATACATGGCGGCGCATTAATCTTAGTAAATAATCAGCTCAAATTTAAAGAACGCAAGGATATTGTAAACCTGTCTGTTGAGAGAACAATTGAAATAGCCTGTATAGAATTGGAGCAGTTTATCATATTAAGTGTGTATAGACCCCCTTCAGGTTTGTATGATTGTTTTGAAAAGATAATGGATGAAGTGTTGCATAAAATCTGTAGTAGCTCAAAGAAATCTATAATCACTTGTGGTGATTTTAATATTAATTTGCTAGAAAAATCTGTGTTAAGTACTAAAATTACAAACCTGTTTCAGTCATACAACCTTGAAAACAAATTTTTGGAGCCCACTAGAATAACCCAGACTAGTGCCACTTGCCTAGATAATATTTATACTGATGTTATACCAATCCACAAAGTAATTATTAACTTATTAGATTCAGATCATTGCGGGCAACTGATTACAATTCCAAATGTAATAAAAAAAGTAGCTAAGATGGATATCACTGTCAACCCAAAAACTAAAAGTCGCCTAGAAACTTTTAAAAATAAACTTTCAACTAAATTACCACTTTTGTCAACTAGTGATGACCCCAATCAAAAATATAACAATTTTTTTAGTATGTATTGCACACAGTTTAAGACCACGTTTGTTCCTAAGACTATCTCTGTTAATAATAACGCTTCTTTCAATGACTGGGCCACCTTTGGTATTCATAAAAGTAGAAAACGGCTTTATGAGCTGTATGAAGAGCGAATTTGTATTAATACTGTAGAATTTAATTTGTATGTTAAGAATTATTCTAAAGTTTTTAAAAAAGTTTGTGCTATAGCTAAGTCACATTATTTGAGTTCAAAAATTAAAAATAGTAGTAACGTAATTAAAACGACTTGGAACATTATTAATAGCGAAGCAGGAAGGTCTTGCAAGCGAAATAGTGACTACAGCCTTGCTATCGGCGATAATATCATAAAATCAGATACTCAAGTTGCTACAGCGTTCGAAAATTTCTTTGCGGATATTCCTGTATCGACTACTAAATCGCTAGACTCGTCACCTGCTGCTGCAGATGCTTTACTAAAGGAAAATGTTCCATTCCATGATTCCGAATTTAATTTTCAATATGTCAATTGTAATGATGTAATTAAAACTTTTCATATGTTAAATGTTAAGAAGACCGCTGATCTATGGGGTCATTCTGTGGACGTTGCCAAGTCCATTATAACCATTGTAGCTCCTTCATTAGCTGTTATATTTAATGATTGTATTGACCGTGGTGAGTTTCCTGATCTAATGAAAAATAGTAAAATAATACCATTGTTTAAATCGGGTAGTACATCAGACCCTACTAACTATAGACCAATTTCAGTGCTACCAACATTTAGTAAAATTTTTGAAAAAATAATTTTAGATCAAATGCAAAGATTTTTCAATAAACATAAGTTATTGCATAATAAACAGTTCGGTTTTACAAAGGGTCGTTCAACTACTGATGCCGGTGTTGAACTTCTAGGACACATTTATAATGCCTGGGAAGATAAATGTGATGCTTTGGGGATTTTTTGCGATTTGTCCAAGGCTTTCGATTGCGTTCTCCATAAAACATTAATCAGAAAACTACACCACTACGGAATCCGGAACGCCTCTCTGAATCTTCTTACGTCATATTTGAGTGGTAGGATTCAGAGAGTTGATGTAAACGGGAAAAGATCTCCCGGATCTGTAGTAAGCATGGGAGTACCACAAGGGTCCATTCTTGGCCCTTTTTTATTTCTTATTTATATTAATGACTTGCCTTACCTCATAAAGGATAATCATGATGTAGTGTTGTTTGCAGACGACACTTCTCTTTTATTTAAACTAAAACGTCAGCAGCTAGCTACTGACGATGTTAATAGCGCTCTGGCAAAGGTCGTTAATTGGTTTAACGTTAATAATTTACTTCTAAATGAAAAAAAGACCAAATGCATTAAGTTTACGTTACCTCATGTTAGACAAGTGGAAACTAGTGTACTAATCAAGGATGAAGAGTTGAAACCGGAAGATAATACAGTGTTCCTAGGCTTAACTTTGGATGCTAAGCTTCAGTGGGGCCCTCATATAGATAAGTTGTCAAAAAAGCTTAGCTCAGCAGCATACGCCGTTAAAAAAATTCGTGATTTGACTGATTTAGAGACAGCCCGTTTAGTTTATTTTAGTTATTTCCACAGTGTGATGTCGTATGGTATTCTCTTGTGGGGCCATGCCGCCGATATTCAGACAATTTTTATTTTGCAAAAGAGGGCAATTCGTTCAATGTATAAATTAAGTCCTAGACACTCCCTCAGAGAAAAATTTAAAGAGATTAACATACTTACTGTGCCCTCTCAGTTTATTTACGAAAACCTTTTGTACGCGCATAAAAATATAAAATTGTTTAAAAAATACAGTGATATCCACGACATAAATACAAGGAACAAACACAAATTTGTTGTTCCTGCAACGAGGCTCAAAAAAATAGGAGGTACTTTCACATGCCAATGTATACGTTATTATAATAAACTGCCAAGCGATATTCAAACACTAAGCCTCAATAAATTTAAATCTTTCATAAAACATAAACTATGTCTCAAAGCTTACTATAACATGAATCATTACCTTGAAGATAAAAAGGCTTGGGATTAAGCTGCTCCAATTTAATTTACTCAGTGAGTGTCAAAATTTGCCTTTGTTTCACTTATTTATTGTCTATTCCTTTATTTTATATACTTTGACATTAATATTTACTTTATTTTTACATTCTTTTTATTATTATGATTAGTGACATTTTATTTTCTTATTATTTTCATTTATGACATTTTATGATTTCATTATGATCTCATTAATTATTTATTTTTTATTTGTTTATTGTAAATGTGAGGACCATGTGGATCATTTCTTTTATTTACTTTGTTTTTTGACGAAGGTCTGGCAGTTTGAGTGCTATAAGCGACCTACACAAATGTCCTTTTTTTGGTATTGTTCGTCGTGTCGTTGAGCTCCTTAGGTTATGAGTTGAGCTACACGATAACTGACAAATGCTTGCACTGACTGGACAGGTCCACTCAATCTGTGTGGTGCTTTCTTAAAAAGACCATTTCAGACACTATCTGCATAGTCCTCATGTAAGTTGACCAAGATTATTTTGTCTGGACTTTAAAAGAGACTATGACCTCTGAGTTTGTTTCGGCTGTTTCTTCTCAGAGTAGTCGGGTACGAAACACCGGCCTCATCTAGTTTTAAAAAAAAATGACGTGTAAAAGTGTTTGTGAAAACCTACTTGCAAAATAAACATCATTTATCATTTATCATTTATCATTGCACAACTGTGTGCGAGTCATGCTGCATTCTTAACGTGGCTTAGATTAATGTGAGTAAGGAGATTATTAGGTGGTGATGGTGTGAATCTTCTTTTATTTCTTAAGAAATAAGGTCATTAAGTAAGCAGTTCTTTTTAACACTATATAGGCTATATTTTGCGAATGGATAATCATAACCCACCCATGTTCCTTCTATTGCCCTTTATGTTCCGGGACTGTGGTATCTTTTTCGAACAACCCGCAACCCCGACAAGCGGTGGCCATTGTCAGGCGTCTCTGCTTTGCTGACACTAAATCGCCTATGGCAAGCTATTTAGTGGCTTTGGGTTGAAGAAACCGATTCATTCCAACTTCCATCAACTCCATGAGATCTACCAGCAGAAGTGTGCGTCTTTGGCATATCATTCTATCAACTTGAAAGTGCAGTTCTGAGTGAAATTTGGTCACACATTTGCACAGATAGGTATATTATATTATTAAGTTTTCCCAACTACGTTGGGTACGGCTTCCGGTCTTACCGGATTCAGCTGACTGCCAGTATTACTATTTGGTAAGTCTGGAATTATATTCTACTCTAAGTATTATTACAAAACCCTTCTACTGACATTATATTGAACTCTTTTCCATTTAAATTCCTAAACTATATAAAAAAATAAACAATAGCAGCTTTGGTCTAGTTCATTAAAACGTTTTTTTTTTCAAAAATAATGTTGTCAGCCTTTGCTTGGGAGTTTTTTGCATAATTGTTAGGTAAGAGTAAAGCTTTTTGTTATTCCACAACTTTATTACAACACCCTGTAAGTACCTTCACGGCTACCCTCCTAAGAGGAGGTGACAGGATGCGTCGTCACGTCTCCCGACCCTCGCACTGACACCTTTGTGTAACACCCTGTATATAAGGGGAGATGTACCTATCTCTTCAACAGACAATGTTATCTTACGAAAAATATGTCTTTTGAATAACTTTTGTGTGATTTTTTTTGTGGAAGAAAGATTTGGAAGTTTGGGCATTTTGTGAAGAATGAATCACGGAGTCAAGAAGTGGGTATTTTAATACCTCTAGCGAAATTCTACGTAGGTAGTCTGACAAGGAAAATTAAATGGAAAACCACCAGTGATTTCTGTAACAGGAGAATTATTTTAATTAATCCATTAAAAGGCTCTTGTAAAGAAGCCTTACGAAGAAATATTTTCCTGAAGAGGGAAATGGACAATAAACTCCATATTGGTTACTTCATAGTTGCACTACCTAGGTACTTAAAGAGTATAGTTAAGTGAGTTTTTGACGGATGAGTCATTGTGTCATTAAAGTAGCCTTTGTTTTTTTTTTACGAATGGATCAAGTAACTCAACTGTCAGTAACTGACCTACTAAAACCCACTCATGTTCCTTTTTTGCCATTTATACCTTGGCCGCGAAATCTCTTTCGAAGAACCCGCAACCCTGGCGTTTTTCCAAATCTCTTTCGAAAAACCCGCAACCCCGGCAGGTAGTGGCCTTGCTGAAATTCTATACCTACCATTATTAAAGCAGCCTAAGAACCTAGCATGTTTCCAGCTTCAAAATATATTTTTGTCGTTTTTCTGACACCGTGAGCAACATGGCCCAACATCTAAATTGAAACATGGAGGCTGCTTGAACGCAGCAGTTACGCAGCGGGCGATCAACATGGCGGCAGTAGCATAATGGCACATTGTACAGTATCTATTAATTGTGAATACATAATTCTTGTGACAACACTTTGTGATGTAGACGGGACTTTCGTAGAAAGGCGGAAAATTTCATTATATGAAGTCACTTTTTCTATATTCGCCAAACAGCATCTGCTTAGCCTTTTCCCAACTATCTTGGGGTCCGTCTCCAGTCTTACTGGATTCAGATGATTATTTTACATGAAGCGACTGCCTATCTGAGCTCCACAACTAATTTAACAACTGGGTAATACGATACACCTTGGTAAGACTGGTTGTCAAACTTTCGACTACTACTACCTGTAGTACACAAACAGCCAGACCCGAAACAACTACCTGTAGGCCATACAAATATTTGTTCCGTGCGGGAATCAAACCCGCGACACGCAGCGCAGCAATCGATCGCTCAGCCACTGCGCCAACCGTGTCGTCAAAATGTATTAAGATTAATCAATTTAACCAGGAGCTGGCATTTATTAAGTCCACTGTTGTGCAAATGATTGATGATGGAAGATTTACTTAAGTGTTACGTCTGTGCTTCCTTTGGTAGTGAGGTAGTTTGTTATGGTCGTCCCCATGAATAACTCCGTGGTGGCGGGTTCGACAAAGCCCGACTAGTTTTTTTTATGAAATCAAGGTTTTCTTAATAACGCATACACAAAGATTTCACTTTTTTTGTATATTAAAAGCATCTACTCAATTCAATTTTGTACTGAGAACAGAAATGAGTTTGACAATGGAAAGAAAGAACCCAAAAGCAGCCTATCGACTATAAATATATATAAATTCAGGAACAGACCAAAGCAGAGATTTCCTCCTTGGCTGTGCGCATTACGAAGGATGCCTTTGTCGTAATCAGGAAACGACCTGACTCAGAAAGCATTGTCATCTACTGGTACAGAGACATCACAAACTGCTGAGTCCTTAATGATGAGGCCTTAATTTGCTTGTGTCAACCACAAAACTCCTGTATCAGCACTATTCTGGTATACCTAGAAATACCCATTACAAACGCGGACAGTCCTACTTCACTAACCTTCAACGTCACCATACTTGCCACCAAGGGACAGATCGTGTGATTGTCATGTTAATGTCGTGCCGCGCCGCCAGGGGGCGTCCGCGCCCTCTCGCGGGTTGATTAATAATTATTTGACACTTCCACCTCCCCTTATGTACCGAGAGATGTGGAGAGTGTTGTTTTATGGTAGGTATATGGGTGGGGGTAAATCTGGGTATGGATATAATTTAGACAAGAAGACAAAGATTTTCAGGATACTTCCAGGCCTAGGTGAACTGGTATCTGAGTATCCTCATCATCGGTTTTCCTCCCTTATTCTAATTTATTTGTGGCCGGCGCAGTAATTCTACTTGATCTTGATGGTAGGTAGGTATATGGTTTCAGAGGGGCCTGTCAGGGCTACTCTCTGCCGGGGTTGCGGATTACACGAAAGAGATACGTGGCTCAAGAGCACAAAGGGCAAAAGAAGAAACATGGATGCGTTTTTGTCAGTAAAAGTGTGATTTACTTTCGGAGAAGTTATTTGATGAATTCCCATCCGAAAAAAATAATGTTTTTGATTTTACCTCCTGGTACCTCCCAATGATTTCAGCCTCTAGAGGTGATGCCTCGAATGTTGATTAAAAGCCGTTATTTAAAAACATACAGACACACTGTCTCCATCTACCTATGACATTAGCCATCATCATCTGCCTAGCCTTTTCCCAACTATGTTGGGGTCGGCTTCCAGTCTAACCGGATGCAGCTGAATATCAGTATTTTACATGGAGCGACTGCTTATCTGACTTATGACATTAACCAATAAAGAAAAAAGATCTTTGTTTTTTTTTTTGAGACGTCCATCTATTACTTATTCTTTTCAAAAAATAACTATCGCTAACATTAATCTTGGTACACAAGTATAAAATGAAACCCAGTAAATTAAATTACATGCCACACAACAAACCCTGTCCTATATAGGTAACTATTACTATAAAATAAACCAGATTTGCGGTTCCGTCTCGCTTGTAACACTACCCTCTCTAATCGGATTTACCTCGCAAACGACACCCTATTAAAACCTACAACGCAAAATTACTGTAACATACGCTGACATATAAAAAACCTATTTATTACCAACCTAACTTTACCGTTACAAAACAATTTCCCTCTTTAACCTCTTCGTGGAGAATTATTTAAGGAGCAGCAAAATATAAATTTGTTTTCTTATAATGCGAGGCTTCGTATTACATGGGTAAAGAAATAGTACGCAACAAGATATCTTTATTCAGTTCAGTATTGTATAATATAATTTGATAAATATCTCGGTTTGGGTGTGAAATTCTAGGCGTTTATTTTGTTAAGAACTTCATGTGGTATTATATCTGTATCAATGGTTCGAGGTATTGATTGTAAGGACTGTAATTTGAAGTGATTTGTGTGGTGTAACCGTTTTTTTGGTGACTTTATTACGGTACGTTTATCCTCTTGCAGCGTGCCTTTTTCTTTTAGAGCTAACTGCCCACTTTGGTAAGTCCATGTTAATATACATGAGACACTTGGATGCTAAAGGTAAAATAATTATATTGACAAAGAATATAGTCAATATAGTCATGCGGAAGATTGAAAGTTTTAGAGAACCTATAATAATGCCCGTAGGTGATCCTTAGTTTTTGCGTAGTGCATTATTCATAACTGTATCAATCATAGCGGAATTATACTGGACACCTTGAGTAAATCTAGAGAGAACATTAAAAACTTGTCTTATATGCTTAAAGCTTTATATTATAAACAAATTTTACACTCAGAAATGGATTAAGAAAGTCAAATGCTTTTGCTAAAGCCAAGAAAATAGACAATTTCAAGAATTTTGTGCTATAATTTGCATGATTTTTTATGAAGTAAACAATGATCTTATCACTTTTATCGCTTTTTCAATTTCAGATTGATAGGTACAAAATGCCACTCATAGGTCAGCAAGGCATAGATAATACGCAAATCCATCCACCTTTCAGTTCACCGTAAAAAAATAAAAGAACCATCCACTGATCATTAAAATCCGTACTTCCCACATGAGAAAACGAATGAAAAAGCGCGCCAATTCGGTTTACAGTCGTACCGAGCGAACTGTCCGTTCTTTTTTTAAATTTATTTTTTCCCTAGCATTAGCATGCACCGAGTTCGGTTGGTAACTGCGTTACGCGAATTATTCTGTGTACAGTTGGGAGCCTGAACGACTGTTGGGTGATTCAGTACAAAATGTAGATTGCATTCTATATGTTATAGCAGATGGTGGAAGGTCGATATTGCCGTGATGTTTCAGTGCAGTAGTACGGTAAGCTGGTGCGTGCATTGTGCCTGAGTGCATTACAACAGGGTACAATACGCGAGAGCCACTCGTTACCTACTTGACTGTGTAACTTCGTTTGTGAGTTCGCGTTGCCTCGTGCTCGGTGTTATGCTGGAGAGGTCATCGGACGTAAGGAGCTTATTTATGAAAGGAAATATAAGGATTTGAGACGTGAAATACGATGTATCTTGTTGTTTCATAGGCAATATTGTTTGACCTGGGATCTGACATTACTTACTATTCACTAGTATTGTTGAATGAAGTGTAAATGTACACATGAATGAAGTGTAATGTATCCGATATCCCACAACCGATGGGACATCGGATGCTATGGAAGGGGCTAAAGTCGTGGCTCACTAATCGTTCGAAGAAGTAGTTAAAAATCCGAATGAATAAACCAAGCTGTGCGTCATGGGTTGCGGGTTGTTCGAAAAATATACGGTCCCGGAACGTATAGGGCAAAAGAAGGAACATAGGTGGGTTTTAGTCAAAAGTCGGACGCCCCCTCTCCCCTTGCTTAGATCGGAGGAAGATATTAAAAAAGCGCTACCTATACCTACACGTGGTTCAGTTCTAAGCTGACACAAATTAGTTTGCCATTGACGCGCTTAGCAGAAGTAGTTTTAATACTTTACCATGTAGGCATGCAAAATATTCAAACACAATCATAAACAGTTTTAAATTATAATTTAATAAAAGAGAATGTATGCACAACAAACAAAACTAAATTATCATAAAAATCTTTCTTTAGGTAACTACTCACTTATATTATAAGCTTTCGTCACCTTAAAGTTTTTTTAGGAACTATATTGTTTCGTTTATTTATTTTTGCACATATTTTTTATACTTTTACATAAATCATACTTTTAAAAAAATAACACACTCAATTTTTTTTTGGGGGCCGAGTCACCCGTGTCCGTAGGAAAGTACCCTTTAAGGAATCCCTACACGTGGTCCCCGGGCGGTGCTAATCAGGTGACATAACTGGTGGTAGGTTTCGACCGCAGGCTTGCGACCATCCGGTACGACGCCCGGTGTAGCCTATTGAGGAGTTGGGTCGAAATAGTTGCTCCACTGCAGGCAGACCAATCTGACTCACACTGGTACGGATGTATCGGGAGACTAGTCGCGGAAGGTAGCGGGATCCGAGGCACGGTGCGCCGCTGGCCGACCGCAGGTAGTTGGGGGCCCAAGTAGTGTGCTAGCCACACACGAAAGGCTGCCCTACCAACTGTCGAAAAATCCCGGAATGCACCATCGTGCTGGTTGGCGACCAGATGAGAGGGCCCGATGGACATTCCCGCAGTCTCCAGGCTAGTCCCCCAGTCGATACCATCCATCCAGTGTGTGTCTGAAGGTTAGCAGCGTGGAGCCTCATTTCACTTCTTTCTCCTCCCCTTCCTTCACTCTTACAAAAATGCCAAGAAAAAGAAATAGGATTAACGTTAAACAGCGGCTGCACTCCCTCTCTCTTAAAGTGCACCTCAGCAACATTCGAGGTCTGCACTCAAATCTCGTCGCACTCCTATTTCTTTCGGAGACGCAGATCGGATGTCCGTCAGACGTGTCGTACCTCTCTTACCCAGGGTTTACCCTGGAGCACAATTTTAAACCACGCGCGGGTGTATGCATGTATGCCCGGGACGACATCTGTTATCGGCGTCTCCGTAACCTTGAAGACACCAGGTTTTCTGCACTTTGGGCTTTGGTGGACACTGGCATAGATAAAATTATTTATGCCTGTGTCTACCGCTCGCATAGCGGTGACCAGGAGACAACCAGGCTTGCACAGTACCTTAGTGAGGCGGCGGATGCGGCTCAGCAGCGGTACCCCTCTGCTCAGTTTGTGTTACTGGGGGATTTTAATGCCCACCACCAGGAGTGGCTTTTCCCATACCAGTCCACAGACCATGCTGGTCGAGAGACGCACAAGCTAGCGCTAGCGTTAAATCTCACCCAGTTGGTCCAGGGAGCTACTAGGGTGCCGGATGTTGAATCGCACACTGCCAATTGCTTGGACCTTCTGTTGACTACAGATCCAGACCGCTACTCAGTTGAAATATCATCACCATTAGGTAGTTCCGACCACTGTCTGGTGAAATCTGTGTCTGTCTACTCCCCGCCCGATCCCAGTGTTAAAGGCACGCGATTGGGATGGGATGCGATCTTTCTTCGCATGTTATCCTTGGCAGCCTTCTTGCTTTTCTTCAACTGACCCTTCGACGTGCGCAGACGCTGTGACGGACGTTTTAAGACAGGGGATGGAGTACTACATTCCATTCTCTGACCTAACGATGTCCAGCGAAGCTCGACCATGGTTCGGCGCCGAGTGTAATCGCGCTGAAGCGCTTAAACATGAGGCGTACCTGGCCTGGGTCGATGCTCGAAACTGCAAAGCAAATGATGTCGGTCAGAAGAAGAGGGCCTTCAATAGGGCTGCCAAGTCCTGCAAGAAGGTGTTGCGGAAAGCTCGGTTCGACCACGTTAGCCGAATTGGGAACAAACTTGCTTCATACCCGGCTGGTAGTAAAGCGTTCTGGTCCCTGGCTAAGTCGGTCGAATCGAACTTCTGTCGCCCCTCACTTCCACCACTGCTTAAACCCGACGGGTCACTGGCCCACTCCACTGAAGAGAAAGCAAATTTATTTGCCGCTCTTTTTGCGGAATCTTCACGTCTTGACAGCGGCGACGCAAGCCCCCCGGCCTCTCCTGCTGGATGCGAGACGAGTATGTCGGACATTCGCATCCACCAGAAGGACGTCCGTAGGGTGCTGCGTAATCTTGACGTGAACAAAGCTAGTGGTCCCGACGGGATTCCGGCAATTGTACTTAGAACGTGCGCGCCTGAATTGTCTCCAATCTTGACGCGCCTGTTTCGCCTCTCGTTTGAGACTGAAAAAGTACCGAAAGCTTGGAAGCAAGCTAACGTGCAACCCGTGCCCAAAAAGGGCAGTGGAGCTGACCCGGCCAACTACGGGCCCATTTCAGTCACGTCCATACTCTGTAAGACTATGGAGCGTGTACTGAATGGTAAACTCCTGGCATACCTAGAATCCAATGACATCCTCAGTGACCGACAATACGGCTTTCGCCGAAACCGGTCCACTGGGGATCTTCTAGCGTATGCCATTCACATTTGGAGTGAGGCCATTGAGAAACACGGGGAAGCGCTTGCCGTTTCCCTTGACATCTCTAAGGCCTTCGACAGGGTGTGGCATGAAAGCCTTATTAAAAAGCTTCCTTCTTCGGTCTACCCGCTGGTTTTTGTACTTGGGTTGCGGACTTCCTGAGGGATCGGTCCATTCGAGTGGTCATAGATGGCTGCTCGTCTGACCAATTGGCTATTAATGCTGGGGTCCCTCAGGGGTCGGTTCTCTCAGCAACTTTATTTTTGCTGCACATTAACAGTCTGCTAGTCCGGCACCTTTGGGTATGCAGACGACAGCACTGTTGCTGAGAGATATACGTCCAACGCAGGGGCTAGTGGGTCTCAGATCCGGTCTCTTCGCGAGGCCATGGTTGAGCGGTTGAACTTGTCCTTGAGGGCTGTCTCCGATTGGGGAGATGCCAACTTGGTCAAGTTCAATGCTGCTAAGACCCAGGCGTGTCTGTTCTCCGCAAAGAGGAGTGAATTTCAACCTGCTCCTTCTTTTCGTGATGTAACCGTGCCAATTACCGGTCGGTAATTGGCACGGTTACATCACGTCATCATATTGAGCTTCTTGGTGTAACGCTTACATCTACCCTCAATTTTGGTCCATTCATCGAGGCTAAGGCTAAACTGGCTGCTAAGAAGTTGGGTATCCTAGCAAAGGTGAGACAGTATTTCACACCGGAACAGTTGCTGAACTTATATCAAGCGCAAGTTCGATCGTGTGTGGAATACTGTTCTCATCTCTGGGACGGATCCGCCAAATACCAGCTTGAAGCGCTAGAGTCTATAGAGAAACGAGCCAAGAGGCTCATCGGCAACGACGCGCTGGTTGAGTCAAAGCTCCAGAGCCTGGAGCATCGCCGGCGCGTTGCCAGCCTTTCGGTTACATTTCGGAGAGTGTGCGATGGAATTGCACAGCCTAATTCCGCCAAGCCCGTTCCATCATAGGACTACAAGACGTACGGCGATGCGCCACCGTTATATGGTAGACATCCCACCCACACGCACTAAACGGTTTGGGAATACCTTCATTGTGCGTACTGCTAAGGAGTGGAATTCCCTGCCGGAGTCTGTATTTCCTGACAGCTATAACCTGGGGGTCTTCAAGTCAAGAGTGAATAGGTTATTTCTAGGTAAGCGTGCTTCATCGTCGACCACATCATCACTTACCATCAGGTGAGATAGTGGTCAAACGCGAGCCTATCAATAATAAAAAAAAAAAAAAAAAATTGTGTAGTGCTTTCTTAAAAAGACCATTTCAGACACTAATCTGCATAGTCCTTATGTAAGTTGACCAAGATTTTAATCTGGACCTTAAAAGAGACTATGACCTCTGAGTTTGTTTCAGCTGTTCTTCTCAGAGTAGTCGGGTACGAAACACCGGCGTCATCTAGTTTTTAAAAAAAGACGTGTAAAAGTGTTTTTGAAAACCTACTTGCAAAATAAACATCATTTTTCATTTACTATCTGCCTGTTGTCCATTCTGCTCCTAAACTCGAACCCAGCATTTTGATTTCCTCGACGAGGGTGCGTCACTGGCTGCGAGAGCTCGTAACACCTATTATGGCGCCCCCTACAAAAAGATTTATTCAAAATGTTATTTTACACCGTCTATGTACCCTGTTCTATTGTATTCAATCGTTCCATGTACAATGACGGTGTGATTTGAAATAATATTGTGTTCGATTTTGAACTTTATTCCCGTGAATTATTAAAAGATGTCATTCGACGCCATTTTGTCGACGCGAAGGGTGAGTGTAACTGTTATTGACTCGCGTTATTGAGTTATATTGAGTGGCTAATGGGTATTGCGTTCGTTGATTTGTAACGCATTTTGATACAGTTGTTGTTTGAGAAAATGTTTTTACAGTAGCTTGTTAGTTATCTGGTGTATTAGGCACCTGTTTATATTCGAAACGGTAACATTGCTTACCTAACTACTAAAAAGTTTATTTTATTTTTAATATATTATATGTGTTTTTTTTTTAATAAATAACAAGCGCACATAAAATCAAGTAGTTTATTATAAAACATTAGTTTAATGTGATATCATTATGGATAGGTATTTGTTTAAATTTGAAAATATTGTTCCTAAAAATAAGGTGATCTTGAGGGCCGGAGTTACGATAACATATTATTTTATTAAGAACGTGACCCTCGATTAGTCAGTTAAGTGATTGATCCCAATAGATTCTATCGCCACGTAAAGAACTAACCACTTTGTATTGTAGTCGGGTACATATATCTAATACTTAATAATCTAAATGAGCACAGTTCTTACAAGTAGGTATCAAAGTCCACCTAACAAGTAACAACATAAATATCTCTTTGGTATTCATTGTGGTCTGCAAAATTGGTGGCCGGGTATCTGCTAACGAAGCCAATTTGCCCACCTCATGCCCGCCTGCCCATGCCCGCCTGCCCGCTTGCCCGATCCGGTAATGAAGCCCTCCCGTTGATGACGCGGAGAACACCGTTAACAATTAATTTTCTTCTTCATTTTTCTTTTATTGGCTCTTCGGCTTTTATGAGGTTTACGTGGAAGAGGTATTTTGTTTCGAGTGGTAATTGGAACGCGTTATTATGTTTCCTAAGTCGATCTGTATTTTTCAGAACGGCAATTTTCCGTGGAATTATTTCCTAAAGAGACCGAATGTTTATTTCCAAACAAGTATCTCCCAGCATTTCTACGAAAGGAGTTAGTGAATGGAAGTTGATCTACTGCCTAGTGCAGAGATGGCGAACCAATGGCACGCGTGCCAATGACGGCACGCGACACAACGAATTGGGCACGCAAAGAATTTTAATCATATTTTTATCTTATTATAATTTTTTAACTCGCCGGGAGCGATTCATTATTTTCAGAGATGAATAAAATTAATTCGCTTAGAAACCGTTTGGCGATGACTCCACTAGAGAGTAAAAAAAAATCGGATTGTTAGTAATTATTTTCCTAATACCACTTTGTATTGTGTAACGGGCTGGTGTCCGCAACTCCACTTCTGAGGCGCGTATTTTGCGTATGGAATACAATCACTTAGTCAAAATTATTTGATGGCACGTCTGTGGCCTCATTCAACATTTATTTAGGAAAAATGGCACGTTGGTTCATCAAGGTTCGCCACCCCTGGCCTAGTGTCTCGGCGTTCTATACAAATACAAAAAAATGATTTGCCAAATAACATCTTACAAATAGGCCTACAAACATTTCGCTCCCAAGATATTCCCAAAAAAATCGACCACCATTATTTTCCTCTCATTCTCATAAAAAGCGTAACAATTTAGTGTAGTTTTTCTTCCCGCTCTTCCAGTTTCCCGGGTTCCCGGGGGACTAACAAACGTAGTATAATCTCCACTAGAAGTGACAGGCAGCTGCCAGTCGGCGAGTGGCTTCGTTACGGCACGAGAGGGCGCTCGTGTCGCTTCGCAGTTCCACGCCGGCTCAACGGCCGCTTCAAATGATGACAATTATACAGACTTTGAGAAGATTTTGTTATGTACGTGTGTTTGTAGGTTTTGGGGCGTTTAACTAGATGTGTATGTTTGTTGTGTGATTTATTTTTCATTCAGAAGTATTTTTCAGTGAAAAGGTTTCAGTTTTACCTATATACTTGTTGCAAGGGTCATCAAGGGTGGTTTTTCTAATGGTTAGAAGCACCGAGACTGAATGTCATCATTAAAGACAATAAAATACGACCACTGATGTACCTCCCAATAAAGTGTACCTACCATTGATAGAATATTCTTTTAGGATTTAAAACCAACTTAAAGTTGGTGATAAAAACAATTAGACTCAGGTTTGTCGTGATTTCTAATATTTTCTTTATAACACTCAGTTGAAGAACAGCTTTCCATATTCCATTTCATAAGTGTTCTTCATTTCTTTTAGTACCACAGAAAAAAATAATTCCCCTACCGTAACACAGATGCCGCTACAAGTAACATAACCGTGAGTGCTTTCACAGGTGAATGTTTTGTAAAGCCTTGGAGAGCCGAAGTGCCGACGCAACTGTGTCGAATCATGTTGCTGAAGATGAGATTAGATACACTAGTGACTAGAACATGCAATAGACCAATGGCGTTCGACATGATTCTTTTGAAAGAAAAACGTAAGGTAATTTACGAGGTACCTATAGACAAATTGGAACTTATTTTTATAGGTATACGTGGGATTTATTCGAGGGTTATAAGTTTTAATAATAACAATACCAGCCTATAACTGTACCACTGCTAGTAAAAGCCTCGGCCTCTTCTCATACAGACAATTGATCAGCACGCTTGCTCAAGACGGGTTGTCGATTTCAGACTCATATTCATTATAAGTCTAAGTTCCCTCATGATGTTTTGCTTCACCGATGTCTGTGATGTCGTTTAAAAACTTTATCAACTAAATATGAATGAAAAAGTTACATCTAGGCCGATGACTTTCTACCTAAGTCGGTTGAGAAAAATGTTTTTTTAAAGACAATTCCTCGAATACTGGCTCACTACGATTAGGTTGTGACATGAACATAAACATACAATATATTTAAGACACGTGCTTTTTACTATGAAACATTTTTATTGATGTACTTTCTGTTCTTTAATTTCTCCGTAAATGTATTGAAAAACGTCGTTCTTTCACGTCAAAATTTGTCACTACTGCCTAGTGTCTCGGCGTTAATTCTGCTTCGGCCGTAATGATGAAATTTCCTCACATAAATCAAATTGTACCTACTTTATTTAAAGTTATACAAGTGTCGGATAAAGTTTTTGTTAAATGGGTACTTAACAGTTTTATTAATGCTATTGCTCTTTATGGTGATAAATACGATTCAAAACGTCAATTTACCCAGTCTATTAGTAATAGTTAAAAATATATAAGTTATACATTTCTATCTCGTAAAATACTGCTAATGGAAAAACATAACTTTATAGGCTTATACAGCAACAAAATATGTTGTAAATTGATGTCAGTTGAATCGATTTTAATAAATATTGGCTAAGTTTTTGTAGATCCATTAACTTTAGAAATTAAGGTCTTGTCTCTAATAGACTTATGAATTCCCTGTACATACATTGATGTAGTGTACGATATGATAAATTGAAGTGGGGTGGCTCCTACATTACTTACGGTCTCCTTTTGAAATAATCAAATGACGATCCATTAACCTTTCGTATGCCGGAATTACAGACACAATTAATTACGCATTGTGTCTCGCGTGGATCCACGTCATAGACACACGAAAGGTTAAACTCATCGTCATAGAAATTGATTGGTTCAATAAAAACGAATGCTTCGGTTATTTATAAAATTTAGTGCAGTAAATGTTAAGAGAAATGGCTCGGTTCTTTTCTTTTCAATACCCAAACCCGCATTTAGACAGCAATGCCCTAACTACAATTTGTTTAGCAACTAGCTCTCGCTTTTTACAATAGGATTTATGTATCGTCGGTGCGTTTACAAACATTTAAACAGTAAACAGTAGCCAATCGCTCAGCCACTGCACCAACCGTGCCGTCAATGCATGGAGCATGGAAGAACGCTCCTCCATTGAAAATGAAGGATTTTCATATAGAGTATGTCTGGTATATGCACCTACCTAGGCTTATTTGGCCGCAAGAGATTGTACTGGGACGTAGGCCTCCTTTTTATGAGAGAAAATGGGCCGTAATCCAACACGCCTGGATATGCCTGCATGTCTATTCGTAATAAATAGTTCAGGTTTCGTGGGGTTATATTCCACATTGGGAATTTTTAGTATAAATTTATAATACAAAACAGTCTACAATTTTATTAAAACAAATCAAGTTATGATAGAAATGCTGGAAACAATTTATGTAAAATATCCTCACATTCACAACAATAAAATTGTTTATCAGCCCAGTGTTAGTCGGTTATGAAGTAAAATATTGGCGCTGGTAGCCGCGCCGGAAGTGGCCATCGTTTCCGCCCCAGACAACCGTTATCTATTTACGACTTTTATTTATGGTATACAGCTAAGCGGGGAAAATATTTCACACCACACTTATGACTGTATAAGTACCTTACAGGGTTTTGTTAATATGGTAGCCTTGCTTCCTAGTTATACTTGTTGTTTAGAACGTAGCTGGAGAAAAATATGGGACATATAGCTGGCAGACATATTGTCAGCATTATACAAAACAGTTAACATACTACGACAAAGCCATTTCGAATAACTTTAAAGCCAAATGAATAGTCCTAAGTATGCAATATAAAAGTCTGTAACAAACAAGTCATTCTACCATAAAATTATATGAACCAAGGCACAAAATATTAAAAAGCTACAGAAATAACATTTGAACGATAATTTTATTTATTCATGCAAACGAGACAGCTGGTCAAATGACAACATTGAGTTATTGATACCATTCGGCCTCCTTTACTAGCTCTATGGCCACTTCTGCCCACTCTATGGTCCAATTGCATTGTCTATGGTCACGTACTCCCATTGTCCACTGGTTCTTTAGCGTCGTGAGGTTGACCACTTAAAAGATGTCCTACTAATTTTAAATGCCTTTTTCTCTCTGTCACTCAGTAACTATTGAAAAGAAAAGAGTTGCTTTCGAGATAAAAGATCGTGTTTGTTATGATAATAGACCTGTTTACCTCTAAACGGGATGATTGTCAAAACAGACGGGATGCTGTGTTATTTCAACTGGACCGTCCGTGACTAGATAGTTGAGATGTGATGCGTTGAATATTTAATTAGGGTGCTTAGAATGTAGTATTTTTTATCCAAACAAATAAAATGCTACTCAAAGTCCGTTGTGCTTATTATATTCAAATGAATAAAATGAAAACGGTTTTATTATTTATGTTTACTTTAAAATAATAACGGTATAGTCAATTTGTACTTTCACCCTACACTGAATATGACAGCTGTCAATTTAAACTTTTTAAATTTAGAATGTCACAGACAATAAATCACACAGCGTTCCTATTCCGTGCAAGCGGTGTCTTCGATTGGCTATGTGCTTTTGTATCGATTACAAGTAGTTAAGTTCTCGGGTATATTGTGGGTGGACTTTAGGTGTGCGTGAAATGGATACTGCCCTACTGGGCGGGGTCGATGTCAGCCAATCCTGTAAGTGATACTCTACTTCTTCTCTATAAGCAACAAACAAAAAACAACATTACCACAATGGAATAAGGTTTCAAATCGCTTCATGTTTCATTATATTCTTGAAAGCGATACCCTAGTTCTTTATTGCGTAACGTATTTGAAATTACACTTTATCAGCTGGTATTAGAAATCAAAATGGCGGTGAAGTGATATGTAATTGATATACCGTGTCTAAAATTGGTGTTATTTGCATTGTTGGGTCGTTATACTATATTATATTGCTTAGTGGTACATAAGGAATTATGTAAATTTTGTATGGCAGTTTTGTAAGTTTTTTGACTTCTAAATGGGTATTTATCAAATGTTTGTGCTGGGACTAAACAGTAGAAATAGTTTTCTAATAGGTTTCTGGGTCTAATTCTTGAACTGTCGACTTACCTACTTAACTATGAATCCTTTTGTAATGATTTACTCTGTAATTTCATTGACTTTATAATTTAAGTTGCTCTACACAAACGTTGCTTGTGCGTGCTGACCATTTGTCTGTTGTTGAGTACCTATTCCTTACAGTCAATATATACATGTTTAGATAAACATATTTCTCTCGTATGATAAAACCTTGTTAAAGGTCTTATAATCAACAAAAATAGTCTTTATTAAAAATTTAAAGACCAAAGACAATTATGTTCCAAAGTATTGTCAGTTGCCTTCTCTAAAAATAGATCGTTATGTATTCTTCATTTAAACATGGAACAATACACGAAAAAATCATTAGAAAGGGGAGGAAGGGGAGCACCTGACGCCGGAAGTCATTAGTAAATAGATGGACACGAAGAAATGCGATAACGCCCCGCTCTCCCCAAAATTACTGTGCACCAACATAAGAAATACATTTAAAAAATTCTATAGCAAAGAAGTTTGAACTTTGCATGCTGGAAATACAGTCGATTTTGAATCAATGATGAGTTTGACAGCTGTCAAAACTAAATTTGTTTCTCGATATAAAAAATGACATTGTGTGGCCAACACCAAAACGTTAACATCTATTGTTACAATCTAAGGATTCTTTTGAGGGTTAAAAGATAAAAGTTTCTTTTTCTGTTGTAGATTTGAATGAGTCTTACTTAAGCTTTTTTCTTGTAGTGTTTCTTTTACTTGGTCTTTAGAAATTACGTGTAAGAAAAGTATTTAAATTCTCTTATTTATCAGTTGATCTTGAATATCTTACTGGCATTGGTGATCATCTCGAACCAAGTCTACAATCTAAACGATTGTAGACTTGGATAAATTTCCAAATTTATCACACAAAATTTGGATAACGCTAAGAAAGAAAGTTGAAAGAAACCACTTAAAAAAAACAGCAGATATGTATAAGAAAGTTATGTAAGTGTAAAAAAATGGTGTCCAGAACTAGATACAGGAGCTAGGTTTAGGTAGGAGCGTTTAGTCTATCTTAGGCACCAGTCTCCCACAATAGACCTAACTAAATACCTATTTATTGTTCACGAAGCCTAATAATGTATCTAACTTTATGTATGAAACCTTGACAACACGGTTATCGCAGTGGCTGAACGTTCGACTGCTGCACTGCGTGTCGCGGGTTCGATTCCCGCACGGAACAAATATTTGTGTGACCTGCAGATAGTTGTTTCGGGTCTGATTGATTGTGTATGTGAGTTTAAATGTTTGTAAAGGCACCCACCATAGGTACAGGAGAAATTCCTAGTGTAGGGCAACGTTTTTAAAAAAAAACAAAAACAAAACAACACTTCTTATTTGTTGTGGTGAGAAATAAATGTGTACAAAAGAAGGTTATATCGCTTGCTTCCCCATCGTTTCCAAGTATAGAACAGTTGCAACTCCTTTTTTTTCCAAATCTTAAGGATCTATACAGAGCATACAAATCTTACCTAACATACACATATATGGAAAAAAGGGGTATACACACATACATGACATACATATCGTTCAATGTTTCCAATATCCAGAAACTCTAGCCAAAGCAATTTCCATATTTACAATTCCACCCGTTCGAAGTTAACCGTTCCGCAGCGCTGGTGTCATAAAGACCCTGTTACTGTATAACTTGTAACCCGTCACCCGCTCCCCAACCCGTCGCTTATTAGCTTACCAAAACCAACAATCGTGATTAAATCGCGCGTGAACTAATAAAATAATAAGAGTCTTGCTCTCAATGAACTGCGCAGCGCAGGGTTATATGGTGCTGCCACAGTTTGACGTTGATTTGAGGGCTTGGTGATGGAAAAGAATGGAGTTGTTACATTTTTACTATGCATTGTTTTAAAGCCACAGAAAATTAAAGATCTGAAGTCCAATAATACGTTCTAGGAAATTAAAGAAATTTAATGTATTTATGTTTCATATAAAATTTAGTTTTTTTTTTTTTTATGAATGCCATCTCGCAGTTCAACCAAGGAGGTTGTCGTCTGCTTAACTGGGCGAATCCTGTGGGTGCCTTAAAAATTACGACCCCCAGCCAGGGTAAAAACTTACAAACTAAGCGACTACACGCTAAGGGCACCCCCTGTGGGGTACGGGCCTCGGCTTAGGGCGTCGCTGAGGGACAGCAAGGGACAGGCTGGATCTGAGTGATATTATTTATGGACTATTTTGACTTACTGGCTCAGCAGCGCGGGCTGGCTCTTGCAAGGGACGGATGGGGCAGTTACCGGGACGTCGCGACGAGCCTCGTCGGCGAGGACGGAATGACGGCGCTTTGCGTCTGAATAAAATTTTGATTGTATAATCCTACTAATATTATGAAGGTAGTAGTAGTGTATGTTTGTGAGAATGTATCGATGTTTATTTCTCTTTCACGCATAGCTGCTTAACGTTTTTTATGAGATTTATATACACAGATAATGTATAATCAGGATTAATACACAGCCTACTTTTTTATACCGGTTCTAATAATAATATGTTCTATGATGATAAATTTCGACATCCATGCGGGCGAAGCCGCGGGCACCAGTTAGTTCAAATAATATTTTGCTAGTTGAGTTTTTTACGTACTAGTGTCTTGTACCTTGTCTTTAGAATAACTTAACCTATGAACATGTCAGAACATTTATCTTTGGATACATCTTACATGAAACATTACCCATTGTTTTAACTATTAAACAAATAATGTAATACATAAATTCATAGCCAAACGAACAACTATTAACAAAAGATAATGATACCTATAAACTTAACGTACAGATAATAAATAAATAGCAGTGATAGTCTAGTTGTATAGGTATCACAGATAGCCTCCTGTACTAAGCTTGCATGGAGGCTGAAGAAACAGTCACACATGTTCTCCTGGAATGTACAGGAATCCCCGAAATCCAGAAAATTACACTGGGTACACTTGGATCACTTGCGGACGCCCTCAAGAACCCGTTATCTGCTTCTGGAAGGAGGTAGGCTGGCTGGAGTTGCGGCTGGACTCCCCCAAGAAGCGAGGTCCACATGAAAAAGAAGAAAGTAGTCTAGCTGTGTGAACTTCGAACTGCCAAGTCATAGGTTTCTAGACTAGACTCTATTTTTTTCGGATTCCTGTGCTCATTGTAAAATTATCACTTGAAACTTGCAAGAAAGAAAATAAATACAATCAACAAAACAGTTTCTCAAGAAATTTTACGCGACACTAGAAGTCTATCGCAAAAAATTGCATAGAAACCGATGACGTACTAGGTGAAGTAGCGGGGGGGGGAGTAAATTTCATTACAATTAGCTGTGACGTCGTATGAATAATTCATGGCTGGGGTCTGGGAGGCCCGCAAACAGTGAAGGGGTTGATTGTTGCCGTCTGTTTGCTGGCGGCCAGTAATTTGTGCCGGCCATCGTTCATTAAGGTACGTTTACGTTAGGATTTTGATGTTACCGATAATTTGGTTGTGATTACTGATTAGGTTTCGTAGTTTGTAGTTTGGGTTGGGCCCGGTTGTGTGTTTATGTTTTCTAGCTGTCTAGATTTATAGGCAACTAGCTGTGTCTAACGTTTAATACCCTGCTCAGCTTCAAAGTGCGCACGTTGTTATAAGTATAGCCCGTTGGACTGCTAATTCATAGGTCCCATGTTCAAAACCAAGGCATTAGGTAGGTACCTACGTATTTCAGATTTTTTGGATTCATATGCGTATTGTATAACTCTCATTTGCTTCGGTGAGGAAACCAGCATGCCTATGAGATGTTTCTCGACGAGAAATTCAGAGGCCCATGGGCGACAAAGAAACTGACACTAGGTTAGTCATTAACCACACGATAACGAATGATTTCGGAGTACTTCCTGAGATTAGCGAAGAGTTTGTTGATTGAGTATAGATAATTGTGCGATTGTATTCCAAAAGCAACTACACATTAGAGCCCCCTGTTCCCAACTTGTAGCCGTGAAAACAGAAGCAAAAGACTAAAGATTAGTTTCTGACAGTCCTACAGATGTTGAGTTGACATAGACATACATACAATATAGTTTCCCCTGTAATGACTTAGATATGGAAATGTTACGCCTTAAATCATATCTAAGATGTTATTAAGATGTTAAAAACATATCCTCAAAATTTATACTGCCTTGTTTGCGGATAGGAAATCATCAAATAATCGATCGCCCCAGCTCTGGGCGGAGCTGGGTGGAGTGACAGACTTTTACTGACTAAAACCCACCCGTGTCCACCCATCCTTTGCCCCTTGTGTTCCAGGGCCGCGGTATCTCTTTCGAACAACCCACAACCCATCTTTCTGCCCTTGTCCCACTCTTTTTGGCTTCGGCGCAACACGATAAGTTATATTAAATTAAGTCATAAACTGTCAATCTTTTATGATTTTCGGAATCTAAAAACAGCTGATACCTGTCACATATCCGTCAAAACTAAAAGAGATCAGAGGTCTGTCAAACTCCTACCCTCAGTTCTAAATATATGTGAAACGTGTTGACATTGTGTTTAGCAGTTCATTACTGCAGACGAGTGATGTCGAGATGTTAGCCGAGCTATCGCCTTACGACGTCACGATCTGATCGTGTTACACTTTCAAATGTGTGGGGTAAGGTGTGGGAGGCAGCGATTTCATTGTGGCTTTCAAAAGTTTAGTTTGTTTAAAAAAAAAGAGATTAGGTACCAACTATCTATGGATGAATTTTGTGCATGTTGTTTATAAACACACAACGATAAGTGAGAAATAGATAAATTCTAGAGTTTTCTTAATAAAATAATTCTTTGTACCCCCTTAGTGAATTACCCTCATCCCATATCCCAGTATTGGTAACATTAGGATGTCTATGCTATGCTAAACATTCTGTTTTGTATTTTTAAACACCATGCTTTTATCTCGAGATCGGATAACGTCTTCGCTTTTATTTTTATTGAATTTTAACACGAGCTGATTATTCCATGATTTCCCATTCCACCTAAAATGTTGAACAAAGAGGCTTACCCGAGAATAGCTAGAATCTTTACTTCTAGCTTTCTCTTTGCTGTTTGTCTCCAGGTTTGATGGTTAACCAAAATCAACATGGCTCCCGTTTCCATCGTTTGTCTCTTACGCTTATCGCTTACAACATCATATTGGGTGTGCGCCTGAGACGGTCCAACTGCTCGCCTGCGCTGGCGCCACGGCATCCGTCCTGTGCTGTCATGTTGCTCCTATCGCCTAGCCAACACGCAGCGTATGATTACCTAGTACTGAGGTATTTGATGCCAACATCGCTAAGGGGGAGGAGTTCTAACTTACGGGCTAATTTTGGATTGAAAATATGAAAGCATTAGTTTACCGCACACGTTGCGTAAAATGAGGGAAGTGCTATAATATTTAGATGAGATGTTTTTAAACTAGCTTCGCCCGGGTAGTACTGCTGTGGTATAATCGGATGGATCATCGTCATTCTCGTGACCTTACCTTAAATAATTTAGGGTCGCATACTTCACTATTAATTGTCATCCATAGATCCTAACATTTATAATTCCTTGGTAAAAAATATTGCTTCAGTCTTATCTCTTTCAGATGCGAATTTTGCATCAATACCACTTATCGTTCGTTGTTCTGTTGCCCTACCATGACGTCTTAAAACAGAACTTATTCCACTGAGGGAAAGAGACAGAGCTATACAGAGTGTCTAGCACCATATCTTTCTCACACAGGAATAAGAACTGCTATAAGATGTCATGGTAACCCTACAGTTGTTTGGTCTGAGATCTGGTTACCCCATAACTCTTTGCTAATAATACTTCATCTACTATAAACTTTCCTGTTCAGCTTTGGGTCAATATTAAAGAAACCCTTTTTTAACCGACTTTAAAAAAAGGAGGTTCTAAATTCGTCGGAATCTTTTATTTTTTATGTATGTTCACCGATTACGCAAAGACGCCTGGACCGATTTGCAAAATTATTTTTGAAACGAAGTTCCTTATTTTGTTTGTTTGACAAAAAAGTGAACGAAACCAACAAAAGTCACCGACTTCCGGAAGTGAAGTTATTTTCCACTTTTTAGTTTTTTTTGGAAGTCGGTTTTTTTTAATGTTTTTTATTTCAGCATTTTTAGTTATTGTTTATGGTAAGTTTCACGTTCTGTGACAAAATCATTTAGCGTTTACCCGCGACAGCAACAATGTTGTCAGCCCAACTATATGGGTTCAGCCAAATAAAAAAAGTAAACTACTCAACAACAGAAATACAGTTAATCGTTTGCAAAACCAACATTAGGAATACACTGATGTTTTGCGTCGACCGCCCAATATTATTCTACTTACAGAGTCGGGCCTAAACAAACACTTACACACTTCCGATATGACATTAGAACTTTGCAAAAAAATAATATTTAAGTATTAAATTACTAGGGATATCTATGTTTTTCCAAGTTCTCACGTGGTATGGCGCCATTGAGTTTTTTTTCTATTTTTCTGGCATGAGTTGACAGTTTTGGCGGGAGTTAACGTAATTATGTCATTGAGTGTCTCTGGTATTGTTATTTCTTATTCTTTATGGGGCGATTTTTGAGATATCAAACTATCTGAGTCAGCAGTTTCTCGTAACGGCTACTGTTGGTAATTTTATAACATTTGCTATGTTTTTAGATACAACCGGGGTATTGTATCCTGCCGGGGTTGCGGGTTGTTCGAAAGAGATACCGTGGCCCCGGAACGTAAAGAGCAATAGAAGGAACATGGGTGGGTTTTAGTCAGCACAAGTCTGACACTCCCCCCCGCTCCCAGAGCGGGGGAAGCTATTTGATGATTTCCCACCCCAAAAAAAAGTAGTATTGTATGACTGGGTGGGTAGGGGGAGTGGGTTGTGGAGGGCAGGTCGTCAGTCGATCCACGTAAATACTAGTATTCAGCTGCATCCAGTTGCACTAGAACATAATTGGGAATTGGAAAAATGATAGGCAAATGTACTGTTCGTTCACCGCAAGAACATTATAGGTTACCCTATGTAATCTTAAGATAGTTATAACTATTCAGCTGAATCCAAACTATGGCTACTTTTTATAGGTTCATTCATGATTTTGACAAATGCGTCGGTATAGACATATTAGGCATCGAAAGGTTATCTTTTCAGCATAATTTCTATTAATTATTTGTAACAAAAATAATTACAGGTCTTCAGCTTTATTTGAACAATATATCAAATCCATCTTTACAAATGAGTGACCTGCCACCAACACTTTTTCGTCATTACCAAACAAAAAAACTTCTTACAGAACCCCACTTTAAAAACTGTATGTCATGTTGACCCTAAAAACTTGATGCATTTTATACTAAAATTGCAAAAAACATGTGTAATCTTTTTTTAATTAAAAGGCAAAGGAATGTAGTCATCTCTTATAATTACAGGTTTGAGACGAAGGGAGGGTGACGGAGGGGAGGAGGAGTAGGGGGTAATGTGACGCGGAGGTAATGACTAACGAATGGTGAATAAAGGAATTGATTAATTGTTTTGAATACATGAATTCGGTATACCAAATGTGTGGTCTTTTGTTTTTCGGATAGGAAAAAAAACAAAAGACCAAATAACTTCTCCCGCTCTGGGTGGAGCAGAAGGGAGTGTGAGACTTTTACTGACTAAAAATTTAAATCTACACGACAATGGTAGTAAATCATTCGACATACTTTGGATTTATAATTAAATTCATAAAATAGTTGTAGGCATAATTTTCAAATTTTTCATTGCTTAGGTTTTGGACACTTAAAAGAGCCGGTTGTAATTTTTTTAAACGTTTCCCCACTCTAGTTATTTCTCCTGTATCGTGGGTGTGATAACAAACATTTAAACTCACATACACAAACAGCCAGACCCGTAACAACTACCTGTAGGTCATACAAATACTTGTTACGTGCGGGGATCGAACCCGCGACACGCAGCGCAGAAGTCGATTACTCAGCCAGCCACTGAGCCAACCGTACCGTCTTTTTACTATGGGGTTTGCTGAATTCTTTTTTATAGTTTTCGCACCTATGTCTCTCTCACCGTATCATCATCATCATTTTCCTGCTCTTGTCCCATTCTATTTGGGGTCGGCGCAACACGTTTTCTTCTTCCATTCTCCCCTATCAGTCGTAACGACATCATTTACTCCTTTCTCCTTCATATAATTTCTTACACAAACCATCCTTTTTTTTTTTTGGCCTCCCTCTCGCTCTTTGTCCATCAACATTCATATCCATCACTCTTTTAGCCACATGTCTTTCATCCCTCCTCATTGCATGTCCACACCAAGACAAACGACTCCTTTTATTTTGTTCTGGAACAGGCGCAACTTTCAAACTTTCTCTAATACCTTTGCTCATTCCTTACTTTATCCATTCTTGTCACTCCACACATCCATCTCTCTCTTTGTTTAAATTATCATCCATTCCTTACTATATATAATATTATAAAAGCGAAAGTGAGTTTGTTTGTTTGTTACCTCTTCACGCTTTAATGGGTAAACCGATTTTGATGAATTTTGGTACAGAGATAGTTGGGAACCAGAAGACGGACATAGGCAGGACATCCCACTTTAATATATATATTAAAGTGGTATGTTAGGGAGAAAGAAAGAAGAAAAGGGAAAACTTAGCGTTGCTATTACAAATCAATAAGGCGCAAGAGGAACTGTGTAACCCCGAATTTAACGGGAGCGAAGCCGCGGGAAAAAGCTAGTATTTTGTAATTATCTATTTGCAAACCAATTCATGGTTCATTCGGACCACCAATACACAATGACAATAGAAACAACCGGAGTTCCGCTACAGTGACAACACTTACATTTTGCAGCTCTGCATACCAATACAGACTTATAATGTCACTATTATCTTATTACCTATCTTAATAATCTAGCATTCTATTCACTACAAGTACTGATTAAATTAAATAAAAAGCTTAAAGCTATTGTATGCAGTAATTATGTTAATAAGAAGCAATTATTGAAAAATAAGTATTCTAAACGTTCCTTTTAGGGCAGGATATTAATTCAAATGCATTTGTTCATTGCCACCGTGTTTGTATTGCAAAGATTAGTTTATGCAATGGTTATTGCCTAACGAACTGAAAGCTTTTAAAAACAAATACTACTTATATTATAAATGCGAATGTTTGTGAGGATGTATTGATGGATGTGTGGATGTATGGTTGTTTGTTACTCTTTCACGTCAAAGTGGCTGAACGGATTTTGATGAAATTTGTCACAGAGGAAGATTATGGTCTGGAATAACACATAAGATAACGCTGGCGAATTCACGGACACAACCTAGTACTCTCTAAATTAGAACGTTTGAAATTTTGTGTGCCTACAAACCATTTCATATTTATGATGGTTTTTTAAATAAAACATAATCCACCATATACCACTATACTGCGCTCCAAAACACAAATTATTGACATTGCTCAAAAATCCGATAATTTGAAGTGGGACTGGGCTAGCCGGCTGCCGCATGCACGGTGGTGGATGAACTGTGGGACTAAAAAGCTACTTTTTGAAGCCCTGACACAGCCAGAAAGAATCAACCTCGTAGAGAAGATGGTGGAACGTAAAAAAACTAACGAACAGTGTCACTGACCCTGCAGCTTATCAACTGGAAGTCATCGGGAAACGCCTTTGCCCAGTGGGATGACGCTGGCTAGTACTAGTAGCAGTAACAGTTTAAACGTTTATTTTTAAATAAATACTAGCTTCCGCCCGTGACTTCGTCCGCGTGGCATAGTTACGTTGAGCTAACGCTAACTTTACCCGCGTGATGATCGGAAAAAAAATATCTTTCTCTTACCTTTTCTTCCCTCTTTCTCCCTCTTTTCTCACTTTTTAGCCTATGTCCGTCTTCAGGGTCCCAACTATCTCTGTACCAAAATTCATAAAAATCGGTTTTCCCATTTGGGCGTGAACACGCGTGTAACAAACAAAAAAGCTCACTTTCGCTTTTGTATTATTAGTAAGGATATATGCTATAGTGGTATATAAGCCTAATGCCATAAGCCAGTCAACCTTTGGGTTAAATACGACAACATTGTGATGGTTTTCAAAAATTATATGTAAATAAATAAATATGTAAAAACTACCTAATATTCAGAGGATTACGGTGGTCATAAATGCCACAGTGCCCAGTTATGATCCCTTGCAACAGTTAAAATGTTTTGTTACAAACTATGTGTTAATTACTGAAAACTCTAGTGACCTAATAAAATATTGATTATTTAATTTATGCATACTTTATTATAATTATAATCTCTTGAAGTGTTAACTATAACCTATTTCGCAAAGGGCAGTTCGTTGAAACCATTTACGTACAATCATCAAAGTATATAACTAAACAGACTCGTCAGGTATAGTTGATTTTTTTATAAAAACTAATGAACGTCATTAACTCTTATTTAATTTCTTTTATGAACTGTTTGTTTTATATTAGTTTCGAGTTTCCTATATATCAGCGAAGATGCAAACGCCATGATCACGGATGAACTATATAGGAAACTCGATACAAATAACAAACATGGTAAATATCCCGTTTCAAGTGTTAATTATAACGTTAGTAACCATGTTTGTTTTGCTATCAAATTGATTTATTTTATTATAAAGTATTAAAGGATTTTTAAGAAAAAATCCAACGCTATTTGACGAACCTGGTTACGTAGTTCTTTTCCTGACTGTACACCTTTGATATACATCTGACAGCTGTACGCTATTGAACGTCAGTTATCTACAATTTATTCCGTCTGTGTCGTTAGATTATGTTCTACAAGACAAGCTCACATTACACGTCACCTTTATTTACTTAATTAATTTAATGTCTCCGCTGTCTTGTCTGCTGCCTACCATTCATATTTTTTATACTTACTAATTGCAACTATAAAAATATGTGCAAAAAATTACCGACCTTCAAAAACGGATAAATGTTTTCTTCCAGAAGTTTGTGACTTTTTTTTGATTCATTTATTTTTTACCACCAATTTACGAAAGAAAACTAATTTCAGTCTTCTTCTTCTAATATTTGGAAGTTGGTTTTTATTTGCAAAAATATTTTCTTTTTCAGTCTTTTTAGTGTGTGAGATGAAGGACATGTGACTAAAAGAGTTATGGATCTGAATGTTGATGGACGGGGAGCGAGAGGAAGGCCAAAGAAAATATGGATACAATGGATTGTGTAAGGAATGATATAAAGGAGAAAGGAGTAAGTAAATCATGACGTGACGTCTGATAAGGGAAAATGGAAGAGGAAAACGCGCCGACCCCAAATAGAATGGCACAAGGGCAGGAAAATGTGATGTGTGTATCTCACACAAATTCTAATCGAGTCTTCAATTTTCATTGCTACTAAAAGATATATACGCACATCCAAATATAAATAAAAAAAAATATTATAGAAGATAACTTATGAACTACTGAAGCAATGTAGATAAAATGAATATGAGACCCGATAGAAGAAAAACAACTTACCACTATTTTGTTTATCAAAAGCTCTGCATGACATATTGTAAGGAAATTAATAAAACGCCTTCAGCTACCCTACCATGACGTATTAAAGCAGAACTTATTCCGCTGAGGGAAAGAGACAGAGCTATACAGGGTGTCTAGCACCATCTCTTTCTCTCAGTGGAATAAGTTCTGCTTTAAGATGTCATAGTAGGCCTTCAGTAGAGTACCTCGTAGGTCTGGTGAGCAAGAGGCCCTGAGTCCAATTACCAAGTTGACCAAGGTTTTATTGGGTTTTTCCAACAGAAATTTCCCAGTAGCAGTCAGCCAGGATCTATGCCCGGTTGATGGCAATAGGTTCACCCCCTATTATAGGGGAATTTAAAATCACTGGTGAAATGTGGGGGTACTATTAGGTACCCTCTGCCTAAGCCGTGGCGGTTACAAGCGTAATGTGTTGTCGTATCTGTTTAATACTGTTACATATATTTTAATTTGGCGCCTTGTGTAAGACCTCATAGAGAGCTCCACTGTATCTTGTTTATGGTCACGCTTTATGGTCACGCTCTTTTGTTTTGTTTTACTTCTCTCTGGTTCCGTCCGTGCAATACGCCGTGTTCGAATTTGTAAAACCCAAAAGTGTAAAATGAAAAAAGTGATTTATATATTTCAAATCATCGTTTAATTTATCAAATACATAGTACTCTTGGTATATGCTGCATATTGTGTGTTTGTGTATGTTATCTCAACAGGCTGTTTGTTCGAGCTCGTGTGTTGAGAATCACCTGTGTATTGTAGAACCCGCCGAGAGCATTGCATGCTTAATACCGTATTAGGTATCAGTGGAGTAGGAGAATTATTACTTTCCATTTCGAGGGGGAGGAATATGCGAAAGATGACTGAATGAGGTTTACAACTTCACTGGATTAGCAAACCAGAGACACCTGCCAGGGTCACTGCTGGCTGGGGTCGTTGTTTGAGAGAGATACCGCAGTCCCGGAATACTACGGGCAAAACGAAGGAATATGGATTTGTTTTAATTAGTTAAAGATTGACACTCCCTCCCGCCCAGAGCAGGGGATGTTATTTGATGATGTCTCATACTTAAAAATGAAGCATATTTGCAAAAAGCTTGTGTATACCGAATTGCCGATGATAACCATTGCTCATAGCTCCAACAAAAGATCCAGATAAAGTTAGACAAACTAATTGAGTATTTCTATTACTGCAGGTTCACATATTTGCTTAAATACATTAAATGGCAATCAAATTGACGGTGCCATTAGTCAATCAGTTTTGTTATGTTTAGACAAATACAGTTTCTTTTATCCTGTGTGAGTTGGAAATCATAAAACCGTATTTGTTTTGTTAGAGAGAGAGAGAGAGACAGAGAGTAAATACAGCAAAGCAATTTTTTCATGTTAAGTTTTGAACAGTTTTCCGCTCTAGTATTTCCTTGAAGACGTGGGAACTGTCTTCTGTCAGTGTTTGTCCGAACTGCTCGGCTTGGATGCAGTCCGCGATGTTTTTAAACATCCACTACTCGCGTTACTGCACACATTGAGATGTCTAGGGCTGGCACCTAGACGAAGGAGAATGTTTAAGTGTCATTTCCTAGGAATCGCGAATTTTTGTTCGGTATTTCGCACCAAGAATTGAAATATCTTAATTTGGCAATGAGAGCTTTACTTGTTGACGCAAAAGTAAATCATTTACAGAAAGTAATTTGGTAAGTATATTTATTAAAAATGTGGTATTATAAATCCCATAACCCGCAGTGTCAATGTTCACCCTCTTTGTTAAAACCAGTTTATTTCAAAACGCTTTTGGAGCCAGCTTTTTTCTTGAAATTTGGCTATCGCCAACCCTGCAACCACGTCTGTTGACTTGTCTTTAAAACTGTGTAAATAACAAAGGTCTCAAGTTACGGGATCGATTTTAAAACAATATTCAGCTACGGACGGAGGCGCCTGCGAACAAACATGTCCAACTAGACCAGGGATGCTCAACGTTTGTATAAAAATGCTTCCCTTAAAGTTGGTTGTTGATTTTGTCCTGTTCATTATCTCTTCCCAAATGTTTCTTTCTTATTTTTCGTTCATTCAAAAGAGTTCTAATGTGAAACGAGGATATCGGTTGCTTCTGTCTCGAAAAATAATGGACATGTCATATAGAAAACGGTTGCTGTACTTTTTTAATATTTGTTTTGGTTTATTTGGTTCCTATCGAAAGTAAAGTTAGCAAAGTTGTGGGGACAGAGTTGAGCTGACTCTCTTTGAGGCACGCGTGAAACACGAACGCGCCGTCGACACTGCCTGTCGTCAATAGACGGACAGACGGTGAGCTACCCATTGCTCATCGTCAACAGGCCCGCATCTACGGTGGCCAGGACTCGTCTCGCGGCGCCCGGCGCCCTGAGCATCTCCCGCGGCGGCTGGGTTGGCCTGATGTCCTCTCCCTCAAACGCCCGGCCACCTCCTTTGCTAGCATTCTGCTTCGCAGAAGGTGGTGACCGCTTCCCATTCCTTCTCGCTCCGGACCATGGACCAGGGCCGGACGCGAGCGATCGCCGCCGCCGATCTCGTCTACGAGGGCACGGCGGTGCTCCGCCCAAGCTGGGCAGACCGCCGTCAGCACAGCGTCAGTACGTAATGCCGGTGTTACCAGAGGGGCATGCTATCAATGGGGACTGCCAGGGCCACCACCTGCAGGGGTTATGCGGAAGAGATACCGGAATATTACGGCCCCACAATATTACGAGCAATAGAAAGAACATGTGTGGGTTTCAGTCAGTCTGACACTCCCCCCCCCCGCTCCGCCCAGGGGAAGTTATTTGACAATTTCCCATTTAAAAAATAAATGGTGTTACACGATGTATTATACCAGTATGCATCGTCTCAGATTGACAACCGCTGTCGTAATTCAAAAGAAAAAACACAACCTCTCTTTTAGTTTCAGTAGTTGGTGAAAAAATCCATAGAATTTCGGAGAACACTTGGTTGAGACAAACAGTTTGGTTTGTGTTTCGAAACCAATCGAGATGATATGAAGATGTTGGTCAAACATGGAGTAAAGACCGGTGTCATGATGGGAGCTAGTCGATGTATTGTTTTATATTTGATTTGTTATTGTTTGATGAGAGTTTGGTTCTTGTAGTTTGTCAAATGAAGAGAGAATTGCAGCATAGATGCAGCTTTAACGAAGTGTTGGTCTCCGTATGAAATCATTCGATTAGTGGACGTTGTGTAGTTTTGAAGATTACATTTTGTAAAAAAATGAAATATTCTTACTTTCATTATCTTTTCAGATCATTTCGATTCTCTTAAAATTGTCCCAGTCTATACTATATATATATATATCTATACTTATATACTTATCTATACTTACTAATATTATAAAGCTGAAGAGTTTGTTTGTTTGTTTGTTTGAACGCGCTAATCTCAGGAACTACTGGTTGGAATTGGAAAATTCTTTTAGTTTTGGATAGTCCATTTCTTGAGGAAGGCTATAGGCTATATAACATCACGCTACGACCAACAGGTGCTGAGCAGCGCGGGTGAAACCGTGGGGAACAGCTAGTGTTGTAATACGGTGGTTTGGTTTTGACGGCATGGTTGGCGCAGTGGTTAAGCGATTGGATGCTATCCGTGTATCGCGTGTTCGATTTCCGCAAGGAACAAATATTTGTGTGACCGATAGGTTGTTGTTCCGGGTGTGGCTGTTTGTGTATGTAAGTATAAATCTTTATATAATACATTTATGATACAAGAGAAATTCCCCGAGTGAGGCAACGTTTTTTTTTAAACCAAACAAACATAGAGTTAGATCTGCAAATTGTCTTTGGTTTAAAAGAATTAGCCATCTGCAACAACAGAATGTCCTTCCAGTTTTTGAAAACATAAATTAGCACCCACATATTTGATACAAAGTAACTTCATTTGATCTTTTAATCCGACTAGTTAGAGGATGATAAGTACCAATAAGGTAAGGTTAGGTTTAAAGCTGTCCTACTAGAACAAAGATGTGTTACCTACGAGTAACTGCTAGTTAGTGCAATAAATAGGTTCTTTAACATAATCATCACTTGTGTCTGAAACAACTCGTGAATAATACGCGATTACTGAGTTACGTCGGGTTGAGTAGCAGAAGTACCATTTTGGACGTCATTCATGGCTGACGACTCACTGACGACCACCACGACCACAAATGGACCTGGGAATGTTTATACACCATTACCAATGTAGCTTTCTGAAACGTTTTTGCGAAAAAAAACTTCCAAAAGCCTTGTCCTTACCATAATATTATAAAAGCCACCAGCGGACGAAGTCGGGGGCGCAAGCTAGTACACTATAAAGAAAGTAAGTTTACTTCTGGGAATTACTGGAGTTTTTTATTTGTGGTATCTTACACAAATTCTTATGAAGTATTCATTGCATAAGAATTTGTGTTTTCATGCTACTAAAATATAAAAAGATATCATGAAAATAAATTATAAGAAAAATATGTATTATAGAAGATAAGTTTTATGTATTAAATACTGGCGATTACAAAAATAATTTTGAAAATCGACTCTCAATTGATGGAGAATTAACGTAACGGATATAAAAAAAACAGTCGAATAAAGAACCTCCTCCATTTTATGAAGTCGGTTGAAACTACTTATTACATTCATCTGCAGACTATTTTTATTAAGGTCTTTCATTCGTTTCGGTTCAAGTTAAAGCCTATTATTGGATAAATCATATTGTTATTTTCTAATTTTTATTGTACGACACGGTCGGCACAGTGGCTGAGCGATCGACTGCCGCGCTGCGTGTCGCGGATTCGATCCCCGCACGGAATAAATATTTGTATGGCCTACAGATATTTGTTTCGGGTCTGGCTGTTTGTGTATGTGACTATAAATGTTTGTAAACGCACCCACGATACAGGAGAAATTCCTAGTGTGGGGCAACGTTTTATAAAAATATATATCTTCCTTTGTCTATAATAGCCAAATCTTGGCGATGCGCAGTACATAGATACCGAGGTTGCGGGTTGGCCATTAGAGATACCACAGCCCCGGAACACAAAGGGCAAAAGAAGGGACATGAATGGGTTTTAATTAGGAGTTCGGGAGAAGTTATTTGATGATACCCATCCGACAACATATTTAAAAAAAATGTTGAAATAATGCGTTTTCTTCCGCTTAACTCCTAAGTTTTATAACTCAGAAGTTCTCAATTATAAGATGTATGGCATTCCTTGAAACAGTAGATTATCATCATCATGATGCCATGCTTCTTCTCCAGTCTGCGCGAGTCTTAACCAGGTCATAACCAGATAGATAAAGAAAGAAAAGAAAGAAGAACTGTTTATGTGACCCGCACAGGACAAAACAAATTAATTTTAAAAAAGAACAACAAAAACAATATTAAAAATAAAAAAGACAATTAAACAAAAGGCCCCATCTCAGCATGGTGCTCCAACATGGCAGCTAGTCACAGCGCTGGTATTCTAATAGGGCCCAAGCAAGTGAAGCCACGGTCAGAGACGATAAAATACGTGTAAAATACAAGATGCAATCGATCTGCAGTCTAGACATCAAAACTTCTGTCCTCAACTCCTCATGCCGCGGACAGGTGGAGTCGCAAAAAGTAGCGGTCGATCGTCCCCGGGAAAAACAATCAAAAGGCGCCGCGGCATCACAGGAGCCGCTTTGATACCGGGACAATTACCGCCCCCGCGCCTCGCACACCGCAGGGAAACTCATTTTCCAACGCGGAGTAAACCTGTGCACTTATTAGATGTCCACAAATTTGTGTTTACTACTGACGGGAATTAGATTGAGTGGTGTGTGTAGAAAAATAGGGTTGAATTTGGAATGATTTTATGTTTTCAATTGTAACTGTGTTCGGTTATTTTTCGCGACAACATCCTCCTATTTGCCATTGAAACCACAGTCAATCAACTGTAAGTCATTGTCCTAAGGTTCATTTCAGAGTGATGTATATTTTTTGGGCAGCATATACAGGGTGGGCTAAGAGTTCGCGCGCCGCGGATCGGCCGTCAATCATCTCGCGATTCAAGTACTGACAAAGGAAAAATCCTTGAACGCGAAATAACTTGAACATGATCAAAGTGCTATGTTGACACCGTAAGTAAACGCATGGCGAGTTAATTTCCCCTTTGACTGAATTTATGGCGGGTGCGGGTTCAATTCCCTATTGCAGACATTTTTTGTGAAGACGCGGTGTGGATTGAAAGCGATTACTGCTAATTTGATGCTGTGAATGGCCTTATCGGCGGTGTATTGTTTTGTTCTGATATTGATTGAATAATGAACAGAAGTGAGCAATGAAACGAGTGTCGGTGTGGAGTGATGAAATAACTTATAACGTATAAGGATATTTCTTGTAAAGAGTTTTAAGAGTTATCCAAGGTATTCCTAGTACCTGTAACGACTGTCAAAGATCTACAAATGACCGCTGGGCTTTCTAAAGCACGGAGGTTAAAAAGGCTCTGTTATGTATCACCTATGCACGGACCAATTTAGGCGAGCATGACACCTAAACTGGAACCTGACCGGCTCTATAATTTAGCGGGTTATAATTTCACAGAACATGAAATTAAATTCACAAAAACAAATGTTTTAGGGTTTCTTATCTGTTTCAATCGTTTACCAGAATAGGTAATGTTAATTGCTGAATAAACCTCAATTAATTTTATTGTATTACCGACATTTATTACCTTAAGAAACCTTATTGTCACCACCACAAAAACCCGAGTTAATTTCTCTCAAATATTCCAAGACGCGTCTTATAGCAACCAATGAAACTGGAGATTACTGATCCATTCATCTTATTCACATGTCGTTTGAAACGCGATAACCCTGACAATGGCACACCAGCGACAAATATTCCTATTAATTTCACCTACCAATTTGCGGGGCACATTCTTTTAAGTGTAGGGTTGTCGCGCTTTTTTTGTTGTTTTTAAATGCCCACCCTAGGAACTTCTACTGTATCGTTGGTGCGTTTACAAATATTGGAATTCAGCACTAATCTGGAACAACTACAATGTACAGAAGTATGCCATATAATTATTTGTTTCTTGCGGGAATCAAACCCGCGACACGCAGCGCCAATCGTACCGTTATTATCAAATGAATTCAGGACATTTCCATTCAGGTTCAAATGCTAATAAAAACCCAACAACAGAAAAACATGCTTACGATTTACTTGATCAGCGTAAAGATGTAGAAATCATTACACACATCAGAAATGGTGACTTCACGAAACAGAAAGAATTGATACTGTCTTTAAAATCAATTCGGTACATCCCTGCACCACATCATACAAATCGGTCCCGTTTGACATGGCCGCTTCCTCCCGCAGTTTCATTCATTCATGAGCACAAAATGGCGGAGTATCGGCATTATAATGTTCATTTGCGGCGCATTGCCACGCGGTCACACCACTCTACCACACTTCACAGCTTCCTGCCCTCACATCAATTAGCCGTCTGTCAGAACAATAGGCGGTGCATGCTAAATGCAATCTTTGTGTTGTTGAAAATATCTGGTATTGCTTCTATCCCATGAACTTTTTCGGAATAAAATCTGAAAATGTCGCTATCCAGAACCTTGGTCATAGACTATAGGTACGCAAAGAGTTACGTTGAAAGAAAGAAGAAAAGGCAACGAAGTTTTTTAATTAAGCTATAGTTTTTGATGATGGTGATAATATTTTTGCTGAAACCACTAATTTCCAGGATGAGGAAAAAGCTGGATAAGAAGAAGCAAATAGAAAGCCAGTGAGCTTTCTATGTGCTTCTTCTTTTCCATTTTCCATCCAGCTACCATCATCAAAAACTATACTCAACCTCAATATGTTAGTCGGATCATCATCAGTTTCCTGACTATGTCCTTTAGTTGGGGTTTTCGCAATACGGTTGTTTCTTCCTGTCTCGTTACGCTACCACACAATCCATCCATTGCTTTTCTTGGTCTTTCTTTTCCCACCATCAACGTTTATATTCAAAACTTTATTACTAAAACAGCTGTACCTACTACAGTATTAGTCAAGATCATAGTCGTAATTATATATTAGTATATTATACATCTGATTCTTAGCTTATATGATATGATTTCTCTCAAATGTAGCTAAACGAAGTCCGCTCGCTAATGTATTATAGAGTGCTGACATTAAATACCACAGTTAGCCATACTTATTTATTTCATACTTATATACTCGTAATCATCCTTACTAATATTATAAAAACGAAAGTGAGTATGTTTGTTATGTCTTCACGCCTAAATGGGCGAACCGATTTTGATGAATTTTGGTACAGCGATAGTTGGGACCCTGGAGACGGACATAAGCTAAAAAAAATTGAGAAAAGGGGGAGAAAGAGGAAAGAAAAGGGTAGAGAAAGATTTTTTTTTCGATCATCATGCGGGTTAAAGTTAGCGTTAGCCCAAAGTAACTATGCCACACGGACGAAGTCACGGGCGGAAGCTAGTAAACGATAAAGTGAACTATCTACATCGTAGATAGGTACATTCCAATCTTCATTCCCATAAGCTTCTCACTAAAAAACACGGATTATTGAATACTGCATACTGATATTCTCTCCCTCTAATCCAGGATCAAAGTATCCTCAACACTAAATCAAATTACTGTCCCATTCACTTCCTAATCGATCATAGTTCACTCCATAAGTTCGTACCCACGGTATCATGTCACCAACTTACGTTAACGGTATAAAATATAAAGTAAATTTGCGAATGCCACGTGGCGCGTCATCAGTGCCCTTTGTTGTGCGGGGGTGAGCAGTGGTCCGGGTACTGACGAGTGTTTTACACATTTTAACATAATGTTGGAGGAATTTTTGAGAAGGGTGTTGTGGAGACAGTTTTGGGATAAATTGAAGTAATGCATAGTTAGGCTTACGACACGGTCGGCGCAGTTGCTCAGCTATCGACTGCTGTGCTGCGTGTTGCGGGTTCAATCCACGAAACAGGAGAAATTCCTAGGGTGGGGCAAAGCTTTTTATTTCAAAAATAAATCGTTAGGTTGAGTTCTGATGGCTAAATCAGTCGCAAGGGTCGAATCTTCAGGTTAAGCGCCCTTGCATAGGTTAGTCCGAGCATGGGTGACCATCCATTGCATTCCGAGTTTCCACAATACTGCTTTAGATACTGGTTTTCAGCTGCATCCGGTTAGACTGGGATCCGACCCCTACATACCTAGTTAAAAGGCTCGGTTGATGTCGAAGTGGAACAAAGTTAAGGAAGTTCTGCTCACATTGTGTTAAGTCATTTCGCCTCATGTACAAAACTTTAACTTTATTAAAACTATATACAGCTACATTTCGGTCAATTGCCTCAAATTTTCTTCTAGTTCTAGTCTTTTGTCTATCCTACTTACTTATATTATAAATGCGAATGTTTGTGAGGATGGATGGATGTATGGATGTTTGTTTGTTACTCTTTCACGTCAAAACGCCTGAACGGATCTTGATGAAATTGGGCACAGAGGCAGATTATAGTTTGGAATAACACATAGGACACTTTTTTTTTCGATATCACACGGAGGAAGCCGCGGGCGCCAGCTAGTCATTTATGATTGTCACTTTTGTCAGTATCTACCTTAACTATATAAATATCACCATCTCCCATTCTCTTCTCTAAGGCATATTAATTATTCGTTCTTTGTTCCTTTCATATCATCCTGCACCATCTAAGTATTGGTCTTTCTCTATCTCTTCATCCATCAACTGTTTGATAACAAAACATCTACAAAATTAGCTTCTTCTTCTTCTTAACTTTTACCATATTTCCTTACAGCACCCGGTTCAAATCAATATCTGTCGATGGAAGCGTTATTTTTTATTCAAACAGAACCCTAAACAGCGGGTTCGGCTGGTAATTGTGAAATTAGCGCGCGCAGATCAAAGGCGCCGGCGATTTGTCGCGTTCTCATAATTGTGATAAGTTTCGCGCGCGATTACGTTGGGGTGGGGTGCTAGTGACAGCGGATATGATGGTAAATGGTTTGTTTGCTATAACAATCCCTCACATATTTTTTTATTGATCTTTTATTATGTTTCCGAAGCAATACAGTCCAAATCCAAATAAGAATGATGCCTGAAATGGTTTTAAAACAAATAAAAAATGACCAAAAATATTAAGGCTCTAAGATGAAAAAAATACTATGTTACGATTACTTTTACATCAGACAGACGACAGACAGACGGACAAAAACGAGATCCAATAAGGGCTCCGTTATTTCCTTTTGAGGTATGGAACCCCAAAAAGGAATTATAAAAAGAATATAAGGGCTGGTATTAAAGAAAACTGACACATTTTTAATATCTGGACAAGACTCACATACTGTCAGTCATCGGTTTCGTTTGTTTGTTTGAGAGGACCACATACCCTAACAGCAATAACGAAGGAAAAATCAAAAATGGATTGTATTTACATAGCCTAGATTTTTTAATCAATTCAATTGACAGTCATTGTGAAACAACGCAACACTTTAAAATCTAATTTTCATTTGTCTAAGAACCCAAAAACAACTTTTCAACAAAAAAGAAAATACCGACGAAAAGTGAAAAATAACATACATGTCGAATTGAGAACCTCCTTTTTTTCGTCGGTTAAAAAGAAGTAAAGGTCAGTAAAGCTATTCCGCCTTTAAAATTCGCTAGAACTGAGGACACACGCTGCGTGTTGTTGACTCTATTCCCCTCGTGCTTGCTGCTAGGGGAGAATATTCAAGTAGGGTAATTTGTTTTGTTCCTCAGTAACGGATTACTATTAGTAATTTTAAATGAACCTTGTAACCTTAGCAAAAATATTAAGAGATTTCAACCGGAGTTATAATTAAGGTTTTTTTTTTTGTACAAAATAAAACCGACTTCCAAAAAAAAACTTCTGGAAGTTGGCGACTTTTGTTGATTTTCTGCCACCGACTTCCGGAAGTAAAGTTATTTTGCATTTCGTCATTTTAATTTTGTACAAAAACGTTTTTTATTTCAGGATTTTTATGGTATAATGATTTATCACATTTTTTTATCGAGCATTCATTTTTCCATTGTTATTAAAAGAGTAGCAGATCGTCCATATAGACATGATAAAAAAATATGTATTATAGACGATAACTCATAAACTACCATAACAATATAAAAAATATGATATGGCACCTGAAAGTATATCAAACAAAAAAAGAATTTTGAAAATCGCTCCAGACGTCTTTGAGTGAAAATACATTAAAAAAAATATGACGATTTGAGAACCGTCTCCTTTTTGAAATCGATTAAAAATTACGAAAAAAGTAACATATTTATTTTTTATACTTACTAAATAATGCGCATGGCTGCATCTTGCAAGTCATTTTTATTTTTTATACTAAATAGGCCTGCGCATGGCTGCATCTCGCCTGACGTGAAGATGCAGCCTATAGTGGAGCACGCACGTAGGCACGTTTGCCTAGAAGAAGCCGACTCATTAGAACTTTGAAGAGATCCAGATTATACTGATCTAGGAACTGAGACACCAGCAGTGAATTCTTCAGACTGAGTGAATTCTTCAGACTGAGTGAATTCTTCAGACTGAGGGAATTCTTCAGACTGAGTGAATTCTTTAGACTGGTGATACGCACAACAATCCATGTGGGAAGCATAGCGCTTTGTTTGAACCAAATGATTTTAAAAGAGTAACCTTGGAGTTTCTTGCCGGTCCTTCTCCATAGGAAACGACCAACCCGAACCGTGCATCTTTTCTCGACGTTTTATAAGTGCCCATGTAGGCCTATGTGAAATAAAAATATTTTGATTTTGTAACTAGACAGTTTGCGCCGACCCCAAAAAAATGGGGTAGGACCAGGAGAATGATGACGGTAAAAACTGGAACAGGAAGTCTGGATTTTCTGAAAAAAGAGCCAGGTTTGCAATAACTGCATTAATTTGTAATAATTTGTATAAGACAGGGTATTATAATCCAAACTGCTAGTTTATTTTGGACTTATGGCACTGTCTTCCATCTCTTTATATTATCATTTTTCATGTTCGTTTCATTAGAAGTAGCTACGGGAATCCTACTAATGTTATAATCCTATACTACATACTTATAATTTAACGGGAGCGAAACCGCGGGGAAAAGCTAGTAATATTATAAATGTAAATGTTTGTGAGGATGGATGGATGGATGTTCGGTACTCTTTCACGTCAAAACAGCTGAACAGATCTTGATGAAATTTGGCACAAAGGAAATCTGAAATAACACATAGGATACTTTTTTTCGATATCACGCGGGTGAAGCCGCGGGCGCCAGCTAGTTAGTTATACTTCTTGTAGTAGCAAGACATGATCGATAAGGGTGTTTCCAGTTTTACAATGTAAGTATGTGTAAAATTGCTTATTTATGAAAATGTGTGAAACCTTAGCATTCGTTACCATTAGCATTCCGTCAGTAAGCTCTAGAACAGACTAGAATAATACATTAGCAAATAAAATGTATGGGTGCTATCATTATTCTGCATGTCTCGTTACCAACTTGTTCATATCATTATCGAATTCCTCGAAACTTTAATGCCATTGTAAAACAAAAATAAACAGTTGCTATCATTATCGGACTTAAAAACCGCCACTCACGAGCATTTGTGATGGCTGTCAGCGAGTGAGCGCTAACTCGAAAAAAAAAGAATTAAAAAAAGAATTTAAGAAATGAAATAATAATCGTGAGTCGTCCGGTAGCCGTCGCCGGTCGGGGCCGGTCGGGGCCGGTCGGGGCCGGTCGGGGCTGCTCGGTCGCGACGCCATTGTCCGGCCGTCACCAGTGACTTTACAAAATACTAACGACCCGAAATGTTTTTAGAAAACAATTTAAGAAGCTTCCGTTTAGAAGTTGGTTTATTTATCCTATTGTGCGTAAGCGGATCGTTTCGTATCGTAATTGTTGACTGACAGTTGCTGGTAACTGTGGGAAGCTAAGAACTGTTTTTTTCTTGAATCAAATAAACATTAATAATATTTGGATTCAACATGGCGACCGCCACTGTAATTACTGTGGTCTGTTATTGGAACGGCAACTGACGTGTGAAACGGAATTTTGAACTGTTCCTAATGAAAATAGATATTATTTTAGTTTTGGAGTTTGATATTTATTTTGTTTGTGTGATCGGTCAGTGGGCATGAACCGTAACAACGCCAGAAGGTTTCAAGTGCAAGGGATCAATTAATCATTCAATTGAATAATATGGATGTTCGACCAACGGTTATGAAACTTTACACTACATGGCAATGTCAGTTAGCCTCATGGGCAGCATAAAAAACTGACACAAGGTTAGGCACAAACGGCACGATATAGAAGAAGAAATAAAAATAGTAAACATTTTAGACGTGTTGAGCAAACAGTTCTTTTATGTAGTCTTGTCAAGCAATTGTTCACCGTTCTGGTATCAAAGAGCCTTTAAATCTTTTCAACGTTTAAATACAATTCTAGGTTCCTACATTGCATTCTGTGTTTCCATCTGCTAAAGCTTTAGACTTTTTGTTTAAGATCAAACCATCGTTTACAAAGCATCCAGACCCGGAACAATAATCCCTAGGTCATACAAATAAATGTTCCGTGAGGGCACCGAGCTCGTGACACGTAGTGCACCAGTCAAACGCTTAGCCACAATATCAACCGTGTCGTCAACCCGATTACCCGTTGCCTGGCACAATTTCTCACGAAGCTCTTCTGCCTCCTATCCTGGTGGTCAAATCATTACAGTATCCTCACCATTGTTCCCACCATAACTAGCAGCTAATAGCGTGCCTATTACGAACCCTACCGTCAATTGTGGCGTGCCTATTACCAGCCCTACCGTCGATTGTACGAATTGCCGTCATCCGCGCCGCAATGAGGATGCTGCTATCTCTGTTATTGGCTGGCTGGCCGGATGCTCGCCTGTTCGCCCACTCCTGCGCACCTCCCTAGTGAGTAGCGTGTCAATCTTTATTACTGGCTGTTAGTGGACGTTTATGTGATTGTTTGTACGTATATACTATAGGGTCTAGGTATCTGCAGAGCTCGGGGAGTCGTGGTTTCCTAATGCTGCACGAAGCGATTTTCAATGTTAAAAGCAAGGCTTGAACTTGATCCAAGATTGTAATAATCTCTTTTCCAAGATAGTTCCGTGTGGTATTAAAGGAGTCAATAGTTGAGAACTTGTCATTGTATAATGCGGGTAGACGAAAAAAAGGCGACATCTTCAGATAATTAGTAATTATGGATATGAATTTTAATTATTTGTAAGGATCTAGTCATTTTTGGTCCCATTATTTGAAATTATAACGACGCTTTTGAGTCCTGAATCATGCAGGAGCAACTATAGATATCAGCGGTTTTCACATTTTCAAAGATACAAAAGAAAACTGTTTATGTATGGTCATAGACTTCCAAAATAAAACATCTGACTTAAAACAACAATCTTCCATCGCAATATAATCCAATCAGCTTCATAAAATATGACAAAAATAATGTTTATTTATATAACAAGCTGGAGGAGTCTTTATTTGAAAAAAAAAAGAAAACAATTTACAGCTGACAGAAGCTCAGTGAGCAGCGAAACGTATTCAAATATCGAAAATTGTTGACAAATTAAGTTCCCTACGACTCCCTTACCACTTGAGAACGACTCGACGAAATTTTAAACTGTCTAACAAGGATCCTGGCACCCCTTTTAAATTGTTATTTAACATTTAAGTCTAGCCAATAAAGTTCGTTATTGACTGCTTTCTAGTTTTCAGGGTGCACAGATAAGTTTGTAAAGCTATACGGAGGGACGGTACCGGGCCGTTCGTTTTACTAGTTACTCAATTAGGCCTTTTGTATTTGTTTATCTGAGTTTGTATAGCGGCAAAAAGGGATAACAATACTATTTGATATGGATTGGAAAGAGACAGGCTATGCAAAGTAATTTGAGACAGTTCTTTTCACTGGCGCGGTAATACGTTCCTATTTTGAATGGCAACACGAAACTGGCGGGAAATGCATTCAAATTGTGTTCTGTTTTTACTTTTTCTAATTTGTTTAATGGCCGCCAGGCTACGGATTTTCTTTGATACTTTCTTTTCTGTAAGCTCTTTTTCCGACTCGAGTTTTTAAATGATTAGTACTTAAATGTTTTCATTTTCTGCCATTAAAAGGAATGATTTTGAGGTCTATCAAGCTTGTGTGACTAATGCCTTGACAAATATCATCAACACTGATCCGGGCCACTGAACAATTTCACAATCGATATAATTGAAATTCCTCGTCTGAGGGAGCATTATTGACACTTGATCTTTTATTCCTGTCATACATTCAATAAAGATGAACGCATAAAGCTGTCTGAAGTTTAACAAAACGAAAACTAAAATAATGGCGCATTTTACTTTCTTGGCTATGAAAAAAAAATGCTTTATGTGTGGGTGTTCATATAATTATGATAACTACAAACTGATTGCAGCTCTTTCAATTAAACCATTTTCAGGCACATAAAGTTTCCAAGTAGGTCAGTCTTCCTAGTCATTCAGTTAATCAGAAAGTTCAAACTAATTTCCGTTTTCAAAACGTAGATCGATCTCTATCAAGAAAAAACGGGCAGAAACTTGAAACAGTTTCATAACTAATTTTTTACTTATAAATCTACTCCCTTTGAAAACGCTTATTTAAAAGACGTGCAACCCTTGCAAGGTACATCTCCGTGCCACCCTCACTCCACCCCGTCCCGGCCGTGCGTCCCTGATTGAGCAAATATCGTAATATCAATGTGACTGCGATCGCAAGTGCTCGGCCGATGGTGCATAAAACATCCCCGTTACAAAGACAAACAAATCGTGGATTGGGTTATGTGAGATGTCACATTATTAGTATAGTGTAGTATGTTATAGTATAATGGGGAAGTGTTCGCAACTCCACGACAAGTTTTTGCGTACGGAGTTGCGAACACTGGCCAGTACTATTCTTATTACATAGCTGGCACCCGCGGCTTCGCCCGCGTGACATCGAAAATCCTATGTGTTATTCCAGACTATAATCTACCTCTGTGCGAAATTTGTTCAAGATCCGTTCAGTTGTTTTTTCATGAAAGAGGATCAAACATACATCCATACTCACAAAGTTTCGCATTTATAATATTAGTAGGATATATAAAAAATATAAGTAGGATATAGTAGGATAGTTCCAGTACACTAAAATGCTACTGCCTACCTACTTAAAATTATGATTTGGTTTATTTAAATAAGATGTATAGTAAGATAATTAATTCAAATAGATAGATATTTCTTTTTATTATATTATATTTCTTTTTATTAGATAGTTTTATAATGAGTTAATTTAAGGTAAATAGTTTTTTATTTCTGTTTTATTAAGTTTAGGTAGGAATGATAATGGATACCAGAATGGATAAATATTGCCAAGGACAGAGAAAAATGGAAGAGTTTGGAGGAGGCCTATACCCGTAAGGGATCTGTTAGTATGTAAGATGTAAAATAAATGTTAAAATAAGAAACCTGTATAATGGAAAAATAAAGGCTTTATTATTATTAAGTTTAGGTAGGAATCAACATGTATTTACTAATTGTTAACTAGAAATATAAGGCTTTTTTATAGTAGGATTAGTTAAAGAATTAGATGTGGATTTGGTAATACCAAGCTTGAGAAAGTTTCTTTACCATCCTTCTCCATGGATATCTAGTTTCTGGACCCGGCTTAAGAGTTCTTAGTAATTTAAGTATGCCTGTTATTAACTGAAAGTAGTGCATTAAGTTTGAAGCATCTAACTATACTTACACGATATGGCCAGTGGTCGTAATTGTGAACACCTAGTTAAATTAAAATTGACTTAGTCATATTGTAGACCAAAATTACTTAGTCATATTATTACCGGAATTTATCCAGCCGTTTACCATGATGTTCATTTATGTATATACTAGCTTTTGTCCGCGGCTTCCCTCGCGTTAAATGCTACCTGTAGTTTTTGCCCTTGCGCCTTATTAATTTGTAATAGCAACGCTAAGTTTTCCCTTTTTCTTCCCTCTTTCTCCCTCACACACCACTTAAAAAAAATAGTCAACGTCCGTCTCCTGATTTCCAACTATCTCTGTACCAAAATTCATCAAAATCGGTTCAGCCATTAAAGCGTGAAGAGTTAACAAACAAACTCACTTTTGCTTTTATAATATTAGTAAGAATTGTATAAACACCCATCATTATAACTTTATCTGTGAGCCCAGGTCCTTTATCAAAAGTTGCCAGTACAAAAAAAATCTGCACGTTTCCTATACAAATTGTCTATGGCCTATTACTCGATCCCTCTACCGCTTCGCCACCCTCGATCGCCGATCCTCGGTAATGAACTGGGAATCGCGGCTGTGTGCAAATCCCCTTACATCTGTTGACACACAATCATACACGCTGACACTTCGGGATTTATTTGACTTCGTGTGTCTTTTGAATATATTTTATGTCAATGATCTTTGTGCAGGAATAAGAATTATTATCAAGCATTTTTTGAGGCAAGGTGAAGAAAAGCACATCGCAAAAATGCAGAAAACATAATACAAATCTATAATCTAATAAAAAACATAAAAATGCGTGTCTAACGGTTGCGCCAATTAGACCCAGTTCAGCGCCCGACGCTGGTGTTCAAGTCGACATAGTGATGTTAGTTAAATAATAAGTCTATTAAATCAAAACTACAGGTACTAATATATGTATAGTATAATTATCAAAATTCAAATGTTTCCAATCACTAGTTACACCGTGTGCCTGTATCGCACTCATGTTCAGTTACAGCACCAGTATATTCACCACCTAAAACGTGCGTTCTACCCATAGAAACATAAGATCTATAATATACAACGCACATTGTCTATTATAAAACGTTTATTTTATGGATTCTTCCGCTAGTTTGTAACCGAGACTCTTAGATTTCTCTAACAAGTAAGAACAGCTAATTAGAAAAGCGATCTGTGGGAAGCGAGAATGTAATGAAATGTCTTAAGGTGAAGATTTCTTGAGAACGGCCAAAAATCAAGGTTTTTTAACGCAGTGTATCTCTTAAACCATACATAATTTTAATCACTGAAAAAAATATGATATTTTTAAGGCTTTTTTGCATACATTGATGGAATTCAAATTATAATTAAATATACTAAAATGTGTAAAAAAAATATTCAAACACACCTCTAAATTCTCTTTTAAAGCAGTTTATCTCTTAAATATTAATCGTAATTATAATCAAAAGTATACAATGAAATTTCCAACGCCAAACTGCGTTCAATGATGGATTGTTTTTGATTGAATAGTTAATATTTAATTTTATACAAATTTATTTGTATTTTTACGACAAACGTATGCAGTAAAGTCCAACGTCAAAATGTAAGAACAAGGTCAACGACATAATACTGCGCCTTAATTTGTTTTAAATTTCAGTACATGTATATTTTTAAAAATGACCATTACGTGCTCTAGATTATAGACTAGAATACTTAAGCCAATAGGATTTCTAGATACCGTTAGCTTGCGGACTGGCACTATTGATATTAATTATAATTAATTTTAAATTTGGAAGCACAATCAGCCAACGTTGGGGAGCGCCCATCTTTCTGTAAAACGTCAAATATAAACCACCATTCCTGTTTATTTCTCTATATTAGTGTCCATTTCGGCTCGGTGAATGTCACAATATGCAGACATTTATAATGTCTTCGAATTTTAGATCTAGGACATGCTGGTTAGCAAACTAAATATGGTAACTTCATGACTGTAAGTTATAACCAGTATATTGATGTTGGTGATTATTGATTGGTTTCTGGGTGACGTTTGTCTGAGTGAGGAAATTGGTACTATATTGTTGTATTGGTTTTCCCACCAAAAACGATGTTAGTGGATAAAAAAAAAAAATATTTTTAGATCAAATGTGCCAACGTTCCTATTTTTCTTCATTTGAATACATACGTTTTTTGGGTGATACAGTTAAGTTTTGATTAGTGTTTAAATTCACCGAAAGCCCACTAATAACATAATGGTGAAAGTTTGTATGTCCGTGTGTTTGTTACTTCATCACGCTCAAACGCCTGGAGCGATGTTGGTGTTTGGTATTTAGATAGCTTATATCATGGATGGAACACAAGGCTTTTTATCTTAGCTGCTAGGTACTAATAAATTAAGCAAGCAAAAATAATTGTTGAATTAATTTAAATTGTTGTGAAAAAATTGTGATTTGAACACTCTTAATTCCCACGTGAAACTATAGAACTAAATGAATACAGAAGCAAAACACATATTAAAATGTTGACATTTTTCAATTGCCACTCAAAATCGAGTGCTGTTTGCAAAATACAGCTAAATTGTGTAGAAAAGCCAACCCTTTGTCTTCCGAGGGTCGTTTGTACCCTTAGGAACACTTGATTAGAGGAGGGTTATTCGTCGCTTTGCGGTTATGTTGGGAACTTTGTGGACTAATTGTTATATTTTGACTTTGTAGCATTGCAAGGGTTAAGCACTTGATTTTTCAAAAAGTTCCATTGATTTTTTTCTTAAAGAGTTTTTAATTTGAGTGGCTTTTAAATGTGATTTTATTTTATTTGTATAGTTTCTTTTAGTGTTTTTTTTTTTATATGAGCGTGAGAGAAGTATTTAATCATGTACCCGACTTGACTTCTTAAAGTTTCTCACAGAACTTTCTTTGCTTGCAGAGTGGTAGTAACTCTATTTAAAAATGTTTTTTTTTCTTGCATCGTTTTAGGTTATTTTGTAGTTAAACAATAAGACCCTGTTAGACCTTATATTACGGGATATTTTATATCGGAAACTCGAAATAAATAACAAAAATGCTAAATATCCTGTTTCAAGTGTTATTGACAATGTTAGTGACCATGTCAGCTTAAAGACTTATATTGTGTAGGTACCTACTAGTACACCTACATTCCTATTGCTACCAAACGGGTACAAATCCAGACACCGGAACTGCTAATAGGATATTCCTGATGTAAAAAACAGATTTTCTGACCTGAGAATCGAACTTCATGCGCAGCAGTTGAGCTTGCGACCGACTCACGACGCAATATAGTCTCTGTGGTAGGGCAATGTCTTCCCGGGGTTGCGGGTTGTTCGAAAGAGATGGCCCCCGGCCCCGGAACACAAAGAGTACAAGAAGGAACATGGATTGGTTTAAACGGAATTGTGTAAAATATGGTTCTTCTAACCTGACACACAGATGTGTTGCTAGGGAGTTTGTTCCGCCAATTCTTCTTCCCAGCTAAAACACTAGGAAGTGGCGAAGGGTGGGGCGTTTTTGTGGGACTGTCTCTTGTAATGTATAGTTCAAAAAGTGCTGATTATCAGCCTAATTTGAATACATGACTTTTGATTTTGATTTTTCCCATCACAAAAAAGGCCAATTTCATCCCATCACGCATCTGTAGGTTGTGGTAAATGGCCACAGAAATGCATTCACAAGAGGACCGGGAGACTGGAAATCCGGTGGATGCGAAAAGAACAGGACCGGGTGATATGGTGACGCTTGATGGAGGCTGTTGTCCATCAGTGGACCTCTTTCGGCTGATATGATGATGATGCAGTTGAAACTGTGACTCGCTCTCTTACTAGTCGAAATTATATTCTGTCCACCGTTTTTCCTAACCAGGTTGGGGTCGGCTTCCAGTTTGACCAGATGGAGCTGTATACCAGTAATTTACAAAGACAAGCTATCTGAACTGCACAACCCAGTAAGTACTGGATAAAAGCAGATATCTTCTAAAATACGGTTCGGCGCAGTGGCTGAGCGATCGACTGCTGCACTGCGTGTCGCGGGTTCGATCCCATGAACAGATATTCCTATGACCTGTAGGTAGTTGTTTTAGATCTGGTTGTTTGTGTATGCAAGTTAAAATATTTTTCAAAGCACCCACGAAACAGGAAAAATTCCTAGGGACATTGTTTAAAAAAAAAACACTTATCAAATCTCACATTCCTGCTATGTTCAATGAATTGGAGCATTCTTCCGATGACCGTGCGCTTGTCGTAATGAACGGAGCTTCGTTAAATGTTTCAAGAGCCCTCCGCAATCATCCAGCACCCACTTCATCCTACTTGCGCTGGAGATGGACAGGCGGCTGCCAAAGGGTTGACATTTCGGTTCCACCTAAAGTTTTCATTGCAGTGTTTAATTTTTAGAAAACGTAAAGCCGATTTTGTTAAGAAATAGATTGGTTTAAAATTCTATCTCACTGTGATTAAAGTTATTTGTTGAGATTGTTTTAAGGTGTGATAATAACATTTTAGTGCAGCAGACTAGACCAGACCAACTCAGTTTCGACTCAGAACATTTAATTGGTAATATTTTTTAGGTTTCCGTATCTCGAAAGGATAAAACGGATCGCGTTTAGGATCACTTTGTTGTCCCTCTGTCTGTCAAGATACTTTGTCTCGGAAACGCGTGGAAGTATCAAGTTGAAATTAAAACCGTAGACTCCAATCGGTAAGTCCAGTTGGTACGGAACATTCGATGCGCATCCGACACTCACACTTTGCCGGTTTTTTTTTTATTATGGTGTACGTTTTGAGTTTTTTCCCTTTACTTGTGCTCTATGACATTGATTCCCTTGAGAGTGCCATAATATGCGACATAAACGGCCGTATCTTTTGATTGCTTTGACTTGGAGTTTGGACTCTGCTCTAAGGGATTGCAGTGTATTCGGTATTAATTTCAGTTTCATACCTTCATGCATTCTTGAGACAAAGGGTCGTGACAGATAGACTGACGGTCAGACGGGCGGACAACTAAGTGATCCGTTACCGGGTAAAAGGGTTCTGTTTTGTCATTCATCTAACAAAAAGTATGTATGTTTATACATACTTTTTGTTAGATTGAGGTTGAGGTTTTCGTGAAACGAATCACGAGTTTACCCCTCAATCTAAACCAACATAGACTTTATAGAGACAGAATATAAAATCTCACAGATAACATAACAAGTAACAACATTCCCATAGCAGATCGCCTCGTTACACAGATATCTATCATGAGGTTAGTTCCCATGGCTGCGTACGCGCTTGACTTTTGACACCGACACTCACTTGTATAGAAATTCGTAGTCTTTCACTTTTAGTATGGACAGGTCATTTGATTGGTGAGATGGTACAATATGTGAAGGTTTTTGTTAAAAAGGTAACAAAATTCATGAAAGATTTTTTAACACTTTCATCCATCATCTGCACAGTTTTTCATAACTATGTTGTGGTCGGCTTCCAGTTTACCGGTCGCAGCTGAATACCAGTAGGTACGTTATATGGAGCATTTATCAGACCCTCACAATTTACAACCCACTTATTGAACTAAAACTTTGGTATATATGGCTAATAACATATCGCGCTATAAACGAACTGTACCATGGTTACCACTTTATTATAAAGCCGATAAGACCGACATTGTAACCATAGATTTAGCATTTTTAGAAAACAGTTTTGTTTCAATTATGGTGTGCAATGAAGTATATTCTATTTTAGAGTACCTAGTATTCAAATTATCTGTCTACCCGGACAAAATTGAAAAATCTCAATTGGTCGTGTCTACATTACTTACATACTTTTAATAGGAATAACAGACATAGTCTTGGTCAAGTCTAATATGAGGATCCTGTAGGTAAGTGTCCGATGCCCTGCAAATGGTCTTTTGAAGCAAAAAAAAACCGTATTGCTTTCTTATTAGTGTTTTTTTTTGGAAGTCGAGTTTTTCACGTCTTTTTTTCAGCCTTTTGAGTTCCTTAACCTTTCGTGTGTCTATGACGTGGATCCACGCGAGACACAATGCGTAATTAATTGTGTCTGTAATTCCGGCATACGAAAGGTTAATTGAGTTTTTATCTAGTATTTTTTTACAGTGCTACTAAAATATAATCACATCACACATTAGAAGAAAAAAATATAGATAGAAGATAACTCGTAAACTGCCAGCAATATAGATAAAATTGATATGGGACCCGAAATTAAGCGTAACAAACATTCACAAGACATAATACAGTGGAATTGAAAACTTCCTCCTTGTTTAAGTCGGTTAAAAACTACACAGATTTGAGTGATTCCGTCCATACAGTACACAGTTTCTTAGTAATCTGTATGTTTATTAAGCTAGCGGAGGACACTAACGAACAGAATCTTAAAAAAATCAACGACAACCAAATCTAGTTAGAGGCAGAATCAGCGAAAGAATAAAATAGCAACCGTACCGATGCGGCGAAGCGATAAATATAGTTAAGCGAGAATTGTTCGTCAAAAATACGAGTAATTTTAATTGCGTCGCTGATAGAGGCGGCATTATCGCGTTTATCACGCTTTCTGATCGCTCCCCGCTGTATTCGTTCAACTTAATGCTTCTCTGATTTTTATGACAATTATTTGTTCTTTGTTCTGTCTGGGTTGATGAGTAGCTGTGTTTATTTTGACATTTTGTTTCAGTTAGTATGATTTAGAAAAAAAATATCGTGGATCTCTGCAACTGCTTACATTCTCTTACGCTAGCGAGTTCTGTATATTATTGTAACTAAAGCGAATAGTTGTTTAAGTTCTTTAAGATACTCTTTCACTTGAAGATCAAAAGGCTCTCAATTTGCTCAATGATGAAATTGTCTTGTGTAGTCGCATGCACTACTGCTGAGCGTAAGGACCAAGGTTTGCTCTCAGCTCGGGCAAAGTTCCATTGGAATTGCTCAATAGTAACTCGGTTACATAATGACACTTTCAGGATCTCTCTAACACTGCTTCTTAGTTCTCTTTTTATTTAAAGTAACTCAAAAACCACTCACAAACGTCCCAACCTAATTTAAAAGCAAATAACTCCACATTGTTCACGAACAGCATCACTATAGCGAATGTAATGTGACAATCTCAGCGTATCATCTCTACGCACAAATCGAATCAGCCACAATCCCACAGACATATTGTTGGGGAACGGATCCAATCTGCAGATTTGTGCGCAGCATCCCCCCGCACCCCGCAAGCCATCGCCTGAGGCAAAGGAGTCATGTTAACGAAATAATTTCGATCTAGATTTACGTGAGGTTTTATTGAGAGAATGTGGCCGAGACGATAAAGAGAAATTGGAATGTTAGATGAAATTTTTTAGAGTATGAATGTGTCCCGTGTGGGATAAGTGACCGCCCGGTGTTTTTTGAATATTTGTACAAAATTATTATTAATTAGATACATTTATATTTGTGACTTAGCGGCTTTAGATTTTTTTTTTGTTTTTTATTTTCTTTTTTTTTGTTGTAAAAAACGCGATAATAGGATTAAATTTTTATTTTATCTAATAAAATAAGTATCTAATGGATATTAAGACTTCTAACAGTGTCAATAGCGGCTTTAGTTAGCTATGAAGACTGCTCTATTTTACTGAGTATGCAAATTTTAACTGACTGTACTTTTGCTTTTGTTTGAAATTAGTAGCAAACATTGTTCTGAGCTATTGTAGGAAATATCATGTAGTTAATTAATAAATTAAAAAATGTGATATTAAGGGGACATTTTTTAGATTTATTTTGAAAAACCTGAAAAGAAGTGTTATTTTTTCTTCGAATTTTAATTGTGTTTTATATTTAATAAATGTTTTACTACACTTTAGTTATGTTTAATGATTTTAATTGATAAACTATGATGTCGACTAGTCAGTAAAAAAAAATATGGAAAAAAAAGAACATAATAATAATAAAATTCTATCATGTCTGCTTCTCAGAATGGATATAGGAACGGATCCCGTGGTACTAAGGAGCTGCTCCTCATTGATATGGCCATTAGTCAACAGGTTCACCGTTCCTGAAGGCATCTGTCGACATGTTGGATATACTATAAGAAGGCCTATGACTCCGTGCCACATACATGGCTCATGAGGGTGCTAGAATTGTATAAAGTTGATGCAACTCTGCGCACCTTCCTGAGTACGTGTATGAGGCAATGGAATACGGTTCTTCGCTATCCAGGATGTCGGCAGATCCAGAGGAACAGTGAGCCGATAAGGATAGAGCGAGGTATATTCCAGGGCGATAGTTTGAGTCCACTTTGGTTCTGCTTAGCCTTGAATCCTCTTAGTACGTTGCTGGAGGATTCAGGTCTGGGCTATCGATTGAGGAGAGGTGGTCAGGTTATATCTCACCTCCTTTACATGAGGACCTAAAACTCTTTGCCCCCAACGATTCGCAACTGATGGAACTACTGAAGGTAATTGAAACCTTTATTAGTGCCATCAGTATGGAATTTGGTGAAGACAAATGTGCGGTCATGCATGTAAAGCGAGGGGAAATTGTGGAATCTGTGGGAACCCAGCTCTCGGATTTCATACACCTTAGATCCCTCTCAGCAAACGAAACCTACAAGTATTTGGGTATGTCGGAAGCATTGGGTATCAGTGTTCCTGACATGAAGCAATCGTTGAAGGAGCGCTTCTTTGGCCGCCTGAGAAAAGTATTTAATAGTCTTTTATCAGGTGGAAACAAGGTGCGTGCTTTCAACGGTTGGGTCATGCCGGTTTTGATGTACTCTTTCGGCATACTTAAATGGACTCAAACAGAACTGGATGCCCTGGATAGGAAGGTCCGTACATTGTTAACGGCATTTCGTATGCATCACCCACGTTCTTCGGTTATGAGACTGTATATCCCGCGGAGTTGTGGAGGTCCTGGCTTTTTAAACGCCAAGACTCTCCACAATCGCGAGATATGCAGTCTCAGGGAATATTACCTATAAACCGACGTGGGAATGCATCGGGATGTGGTTGCAGTGGACAAAGGCCTCACCCCGCTCTCCTTGGTTAAAGAGAACTGGCGCAAACCTGTAGTGCTTGACACTAACGACCGCAGGGAGGTATGGCAGAGTAAGGAGCTTCACGGACTCTTTTTCCGGGCACTACATGGACCCGATGTAGATCATTCAGCGTCCGTAGCCTGGCTACGTTCCGGGAATCTCTTTGGAGAAACAGAAGGTTTTGTCTGTGCAATTATGGATGAAGTTATGATGACAAATAACTACCGGAGATTTATTGTAAAGGACGGCACGGTTGACATATTATGTCTGACGTATGTATTATCTCCGGTTGTTCTCACAACCTTGTAGCCAGGATTATCCATCAGCAACTTGCTCTAAAATACAGCCTTGTAGAATTGGAAGTGCCATACTACAGGTATGAGCCCGACTCAGTTCTTGAACATGGCAATATCACATTGTACTGGGATCGCTCCATCATCACTGACAGGACTATTGTTGCCAACAAGCCTGATATAGTGGTGGTGGATCGATCAGAGCGGCGTGGAATGATTGTTGACATAACAGTCCCGCATGATGAGAACCTCGTGAAAGCCGAGAAAGATAAGCAAATGAAGTATATTGACTTAGCTCGCGAGGATGTTGACATGTGGGATGTGGACTCAGCGATCATTGTGCTAATAGTCGTATCTGCCAATGGCTTGATTGCCAAGAGCCCTTGGCAATCAAGCCATTGGCAGATACGACCGACACCTGAGGAAGCTCTCGTTAGACGGCTGGATCAAGGGCTTGATACAGAAAGCGGTACTCCTGGACACGGCTCGTATTGTTAGGGGGTTTCCTTTCTCTGGAGCCCTGACCGCCGGTAGCTTGGACCCTGTTCCCGATACCGGTGGGCTACTATTTTTATATTTTTAAATGTTTTTTTATAATTTTAAGAAATATTTCAAAAATTAACGATATGTGGAGAAATAAATAAATGTACGAAATAATAATAACTAACATCTGTTGAAGCTCTCCTTAGGTGGTACTCTTCGATACGGCCCGCATTCTGAGGAGGTTCCTGTCTCTGGAGCCCTAACCACCGGTAGCTTGGAACCGGCGGAAACCTATTTTTATATTTTTAAATGTTATTTAATAAAAAAAAAAAATGTAATTTTAAGATGTTAAATGAATAAAGGAAATAATATTAATAATTTATTAATTTTCGGATACCAGAGATCCATAGTGTTAGTAGCACGCCTTATATCTACCTAGTGTTAGTACAAACATAAATGAGTCACTTTGAACAGAAGATGAAAGCAAGAAAGTGAATCAGTCATCCTCTCCAAGAACAAACTTAGGAAATGTCACGCGTGTTATCAAAAAAATTAAACATAAGCATAAAAAAAAAAACTAAAGCCGCTAAGTCACAAATATAAATGAGGAGGTGAAGAACAAAACCTCACTTTTCCACTTTTTCTGATTTTGGAGAAAACAGTAAAATGTAAATTTACTGTTTTCTTAATAAAACTATAATAATCTTCTTGTAAATTTTGTTTTACTTGTGTCATTTAAAGTAGTGTTTCAGTCAATCTGTTTTACCAAATGACTGATAAAAATGATAAGAATCTTAGCTAAGATTTTGAAATTAAATTTGGAAATGTGAGGATTTGATTAAACATTTTTGGAAAAGTGTGGTTTTGATAAAGACTAAGACGCGTACGTCCTTGGGCGGAGCACCGCCGTGCCCTCGTAGAGGCGATCGGCGGCGGCGATCTCTCGCGTCCGGCCCTGGTTCAGGCCATGGTCCGGAATCAATTTGAATGGAAAAGGAGATTTTGAACGGGGAAAAGTAAGTTAAAACGTCAATCAAACGTTAATTGACGGGCCTGTTGGTCCAGTGGTTAGTGGCCCTGACTGCTGAGCCGGAGGTCGTGGGTTCGATTCCCACCCAGGACAAACTTTGTGTGATGAGCGTGATTGTTTGTTCTGTGTCTGGGTGTGATTTATCTATAATATGTATGTATTTATAAATTATATAAGTATGTTTATCAGTTGCCTGGTTACCATAACACAAGCTCTGCGTAGCTTGGGCTTGGCTTGGCTCAAATGTAATTATTAATAACTAGCTTTTGCACGCGGCTTCGCTCGCTTTAATTTCGGGGTAAAACAGTTCCCCTTGCGCCTTATTGATTTGTAATAGCAACGCTAAGTTTTCCCTTTTCTTCCCACTTTCTCCCTCACATCCTAATTTTTTCAAAAAAATATTAGCCTATGTCCGTCTCCTGGTTCCCAACTATCTCTGTACCAAAATTCATTAAAATCGGTTTAGCCATTAAAGCGTGAAGAGGTAACGAACAAACAAACAAAGAAACAAACTCACTTTCGCTTTTATAATATTAGTAAGGATTTTGTACAAATGTTCAAAAAACGCCGGGCGGTCACTTATCCCTGGGACACATTGTATATTAGTTAAGAAGGTCCAGATTTAAGGATTGTTGATAGTAACTGTGACAATGGTGGTAGTAAACTTGGCTGTTTCAAAATTTAAACTGTTTTAGATAAGGTCGTTAAAAGACACCTGAATGTTTTTTTAGAAGGTAATAGAAATTACTTTAGTTATTTTTCAGAGCTAATTTTTTTCTTAATGTTTCAAATGAATGATATTCTAATACTTATCACGATATCTGAAAAATATTTTGGAGCTTACAGGCATTACGCCTGTTTTGAAGTACGAAATAGTCCATTGATACATACCGATAAAAATAAATTATGTTTTTTGCACGTAAGTCTTTACAGACACTTTTAAACGTCGTTGTTTATACAAATAATTTATGGTCGGTGTTTTGTACCCGACTACACTAAGAAGAAACAGCTGAAACAAATTCAGAGGTCATAGTCTCATTAGGAGACCATGCAGATCAGCAAATATACTAGCTGGCGCCCGCGGCTGCCGTGCGGAAACCAACGAAAATTATAATATCCGGTAAGCCCCACATTTATTTATTATTATTTTATAAATAGAACGGCCGAGGCCAATTACACTACACATCCAGAATGTATTTGTTCTGCAGAAGCGAGCGGTTCGTGCAATTTACCAGCTAGGTGCCCGGGTTTCCCTGAGAGATTTTTTTAAAGAGATTGGTATTCTCACTGTGGCTTCTCAATTCATCTTGGCCAACATTTTATATATTAGGCAAAATTATTCATCTATATAGTAAAAACAGCGATATTCACAATATTAACACTAGAAATAAACATAAACTACGTGCTCCCTTCCACCGGCTTCATAAAGTTCATAATTCATTTGTAGGGCTTGGTATAACTTTTTATAACAAGCTACCTTCTTCTTTGCTAGATTTGCCATTTAATGCATTTAAAGCTAAAGTAAAATCTAAGCTTTGTTTAAAAGCATACTATTCAATTAACGACTATTTAGACGATAAGCATAGTTGGTCACTGTGTTGAACTCAACACGATTATTATTTTTTTTTTCTCTTCATGTTCTTTCGCCAAATTAGCTTATTTATATGTTACATGTCTTCGTCATGTAATTTTATATTTTTTCTTTTTTTTCTTTATTTACTTGTTTCATTTTGTGTGTTTTTATTTATTGACATGTGGTTAACTAGTGACCTCGAGCATTGACTGAATATATATATATTTTTTTTTTGTTACTGTTATTGGTAAATCATTTTTATGCTTAGCTTATTTCTTTTGCACTATGGTCCTACTTTATCACCTGATACTTCTTCACTGCACATGTAAGCGGGCACACCCGTTAGACTGGTGAATTTATTATTTAGACTTGGGTAATTTTATTTTTTTATTTTTATATATAATTGGTGTTTGCTAGCTGACAAGTGACAATGAATGAATTATTTCTTTTTTTTTTTCTTTATAATTTCTTGTGATAATCGGAATTGTATTAAATCTGGTTCTTCTAACCTGACAGACAGATGTGTTGCTGGGGAGTTTGTTCCGCCACTTCTTCTTCCCAGCTAAAACACTAGGAAGTGGCGAAGGGCAGGGCGTTTTTGTGGGACTGTCTCTTGTAATCTGACGTTCAAAAAGTGCTGATTATCAGCCTAATTTGAATAAATGACTTTTGATTTGATTTGACTATTTAAACAAGATACACATCTTAAAAACACTCAGTATTAAATAAATCCAAAACCTTATAAACAGATTCACTAGCATCCCCGTCATCATGATTGCATCATCAAGTACCATTGCACCATCTGCACTTAAAACTCGATTTTACTAAGCTCGCATGAATCATTAAGCCGACTTAACTTAAACTATATTAGATGGGTCTTGCACGTTTTAAAATCTGCTCGACTTAACTAAATCTAGTTCAGCACGTTCCATTCCTTTCGTTCGTTCCATTGCGTTTCGGTTTTCACATATGGTGTGGATTTTTGTGCATTTTAAACTTTTTTGTCAGGAAGTAACGTGACTGAACTTGTCAAATAATATCAAAAGCTGATGTATATTTTCATAAATATTGCCAGTTTTGCCGGTTGTTTTTTAATCGTGGGTTTGTTGTTTTGTGGTAGTTTATTTTATTTGAAAGATGAAAAGAGCACGAGAGAAAAAATGTATGCAAATCTCTTCATAAAATCGTCATCACGCAAACCTTGTATTAAATCACTTCTTTTGTTGACTTTTCGCGAGAAAAACTGGGAATCAAGGGATTGAACTAGCATTTTGTCATCGTCAGATAGTAGATCATCATCGGTATCACTTGAATAAAAAACCTATCCATTTTGATAGTATCAAACTCGGTAATAATACACAAAATTAAAATGACAACGAGCATTCCTCGTACACTAAATCTAGATTTAGCAACTTAAACTGCCGACCACGCTGGTTTAAATTTGACGTTTCTTTAAATCTAGATTTACTCTAAATCGAAGTCGTGCAATGCGTTAAGTTCGACTTCAGCTTATACCGAGATTAAATCACACTAAATCTCTCGATTTAGTGTGATTACTTAACTCGCAAGTGAAAGCCGCCCTTATTCATTGACGACTAAACGGGGCATGAAACATTGGGTTAAGTTCTCATTCAGACATCAGTGCTCTGCTTCTAATTGTGTTTGGATGGCGTGTCAGATTACTGAGGGTCAGTTCGAATGGGAAATGCTTAATAGAATTTGAATTGAAAGTTTTTAGAATCACTGGACGGTACTGTTTTTGAATTTTGGGTTTCGTATTGTTATTTTAACTTTGAGAGAGAATAGACCTATCATATATACGGTCCTGTCATGTGTGTTGTTTTAAATTGAATCCATTATTGTATGATTTGTATTGTACTCTTAATTTCACATCAATGTTATTATCAAAATTGCAACATGCAGTCATTAACAAACATCATTTTAATTCAGACAACGCGGTCACTCTCTTGGGGACATTGCCAACTGACTGTGTTGAGGACGAATTTTTTGACGCTATTTTTTATTTATTTATAAGTTAGGTAGTTAATTCTTTTTATGTTTATTAAAACATAGAGGATTGTGTTTGTAGACTTAACCTATATTATCTATACTAATCTCTTCTCATTCAGACTAGGTCCATTTAGTTAGTATTATCATCATCTATATCTAACTTTATCCCAAACATGTTGGGGTCGGCTTCCAGTCCGAAACCGGACGCAGCTAAAATTAAAGAAAAACAGTCCTAAGGACCGTCCGATTACACGATTAGCTTAATCTCTCTCATCTTTATGTCTATTTATAAATACTTTTGTATTCAATTCTCTCATAACTTCTTTGTGGTCGTTTTATTGACCGCATCGCATAGTTAAAGTCACGGCAGTTACATTAGAACTGTTACTGCAATGACAGCTCCAACAGACCCACCGCAGTGAGACGGCACTCAAACATCAAGTGTCTATAGTCTCACTCACTTAATGAAAGGTATGAAAGCTCTGTTAAATGTTAATATTGTTGTTAGATGCGTTGCGAAACTCAAGAGTTGCTTACGTAATGACATTAGCATTAATCTCGTCATTTATAGTGATTGTTGTCATTGAAAACCTTTTCGACGTCTTGAGGATGATTCTTGTAAATGTTTGTCTTAATACCAATTTCTCTTTTGATGGAAGGATTTACGTCTTAAATATCTATTTAAAAATATTGTCTTAAATATGTATTTAAGGATCTTGATTAAATTTGGCTTGATGAATATGATACTTTTTTTACGACCATCACGCGGGTGAAGATACGGGCGCCAACTAGTGTTTTATGAAGGAATATATGACGTAAGCATTTGTTGCTATAATTAGGTATAAGATCAATTCAACTTTAACAACAAGCAAACAAACGTCAATCAATTCATTGTCCATTTTATTTGATCTATCATTTAAAAGTAAAAACAAACCTAATTTAGATCTTCAAATCCACCTTCTTTAGTATCAAACATCATGCCAATCACTTCAAATTTTATTTCATTCACCCTATCTCGGAAAACAGTCTCCATATTACGACATAGCTATAACGTACTACCCTGGCTTCGCCCGCGGCGTCTCCAATATCTGCGACCGGCGGACCGAGCTCATTTAGTTATACGAGGACGTTCAGAATAACTCTTTGTTATTCCTATATTGCGCTATTGTGCTCTTTGTTGGTACTAACTTCGTTTGTAGAATCGTTTGGATTTTTGTTCCTGGTTAAATAGCTTTTTATTTTAGCTTTGTGATTGATGCTTATGTTTTTAAAGACGTGGAAATATTGTCAATTACTAAGTCTTCGGTATTTATACAAACTATGCCAATATCTTCACATACTCCAAATGATAATGCAGGACACCGGATGGAGAAGCCGTGGCTAAATAATAGCAGCCACTCGGGTCGATCTTTAGGTTAAGCCGCGCTTGTCTAGGTTGGTCTGAGGATGGGTGACCAACCGTTACATACAGAGTTTCCTTTTTGATTCGGAAAGCATGTTAAGTCGTTGGTCTCGGCCGTCATTTGTAGATCTTTGACAGTCGTTACAGGTAGTCAGTGTTCCGAAAGTCTGACAATCAGTCTTACCAAGGAGTAGATATCGTATTACCCTGACAGGCAGTCGCTCCATGTAAAATACTGATATTCAGCTGCATCCGGTTAGACTGGAAGCCGACCCCAACATAGTTGGGAAAAGGCTAGGCAGATGAATGCAGGACACCGTAGTGAACTTTGGCCAAATGGCATATCAAGAGTTGTTGAGTGTCAATATAACAAAGTAATGATGAAATTGAAAGGTCTAGAACGCAGCTTAGATACAGTGGCGCGTACTGTATTGATGACTTACAAATCTAAAAGCTTGCTTAGCCGTTTTTTTGGGCATTTAAAATCATCAATTAACTTTCTCCGCTCTTGGTGAAGCGGGGGGAGTGTCAGACTTTTACTGACCCATCTATCACCCATTGTCCATAACCCAACCCAGTCGCCGCGGGAGACGCCCCGGGCGCCGGGCGCCGCGAGACGACTCCCGGCCACCGTAGATGCGGGCCTGGCGGCGGCATTGGCGGAGCAATGGGTAGCTCACCGTCCGTCTGTCGATTGACGACAGGCCGTGTCGACGGCGTGTTCGTGTTTCACGCGCGCCTCAAAGCTATGTCAGCAAAGCAGAGGGTCTGCCAGGCCACCACCTGCCGAGGTTGCGGGTTGTTCGAAACAGATACCGCGGCCCCGGAACGTATAGGGTAATAGAAGGAACATGGGTGAGTTTTAGTCAGTAAAAGTCTGACATGCCCCCCCGCTCCGCCCAGAGCGTGGGAAGTCATTAGATGATTTTCCTTCCGAAAAAAAAAAGGTTTCTGAACAGCCTGCTTGCTGTAAGTACGTCCTAGCCTTATTGTTGGTCCCTTAGATAAGTAACGCCAATATAGCTATGTTGTGTTGAGTTTCATTGGCGAAATTCGCTCTAATATTCTATCTGCAACATTAAAATACACTATCAACGAAACCCCAAAACAATACGTTCAGAAATGTAATCCGTTCAGAATTAACAACATTATCTTCTGCCGAGATTACCTCTCGTCTCATGTAAACGAGGTTCCACAGTCCTTTGTGAGCCAGAAACGTTTATATTACACTTAGAAATGACGTCGTATCCTTAGGGCACAAATTAGTAGCACAAAGTAATCCGTGGCTCGCATCCACTCGCTTCCTTCCTGACAGCTAATGTCATTCTGAGATCGCTACCATTGCGGGTAGTCGCAAATTGTTTTAGAAATTGCTTCGGGTCTACTGTTAAAGGTTGAAGTAATTAGTTTGTTAATGAAAATAAGGAGTTTGTATATCATTTTCGTGTTTATTGTGAGGTAATAAAGAAGATGTCAGGAAATTGTTATTTTGGAGCGTGGTTCTCATAAAGGTGACGATATCTTGAGGGCTTCCGGCGCTCTCCGGGTACGACCTATCTGTCTTTACTATCATTCTTATTCATTTAAGTGCCTGTGTTGTGTATCTATTAATTACTAATAATCAGTAGCTTACCTCTTCTTCTTCGCAGGAGGGAGCTCTTCAATGACTTGACAAAGACACATTTTCCTCAAAATTTCATATTAATTTTGCTCTGACACGAGTAGGTAGGACCTACTAATGAAATGAAGAAACTCGTTATATTCATGCAAATGAGAGGAGGCAATAGAGGAACCGTGCTGATTCTTATAAGATCTTAACCAATAGTTAACTTTTGTTAACGTTTTATTATATTTTACGTTTTGTAATGTAAGCAATGACTTTAAGAGAGTAACTAACCTAACCATGGAGTTTCTTGCCGGTTCTTCTCCATAGGAAACGACCAACTCGAACCGTGCACCTTTTCTCGACGATTTATAAGTGCCTTTGTAGGCTTATGTGAAATAAAAATATTTTGATTTTGAGTTACACGCCCAAATCGTACATGTTATGAATTAAATTTAAATAAAAGATATTTTAAACAAAAAATAATTTATATAGCACCGTCTGGTTGTAGGATGCCGTGAGATGCAACGATATATTACGTACAATATATCGCAGGGAACACCTCCGCGATACTATGCTAATATTTAACACAATGTTCGCTACTTTGTAGGTTTTTAGGGTACAGTAAAATTAAAGCAGATTTGGTTTCAAAAATAAATCTATGCTTTTTATACCGGGTTTTAAATATACCTCGTAGCCGAGATAAAGGGTCTTGACAGAGAAACAGATAGACGGTGTATCAAGTGATCCAATAAGGGTTCCGTTTTGTCCTTTTGAAATACGGAACCCTAAAATGTGATGAAGCTATGTAGTTTCGATGATCAATAGTGGCACGTATGCAAAGCCATTAAAGCATGGGCTTCTGTTTACCATTTAAGGAAAAAACACTTCAAAATCCAACGCGAATTATAAATCATACGACACTTCGTTACGCCATCAACTTAACATTATATTTTTTCTAATACACATTCGACCTTTATTTCTCTCTTAACACATTATCTAAATCGATCAACAGCTAGTTAATTTAATTACCATAGGTAGCTCGGTAAAGGCAAAGCCAATTATAACACAATTATTCTACTCATTACTGTGTACGGAACCATTATGTGTGATGGCATATTGCGCCTGACAGATTATTAAGAAACATCTGCTTTGTATTCATTTAAGTTGTAAAATGAGTTTTTTAAATTGCATTCATAACTAGGCAGTCTTGAACTCATTAGTTTATGCTTTTAAATTGGTTAAATACATGTGTGCACATAACATGGGTAGCGCGTGCCATTTAACATCGAATTCAAAGATATGTTTATATTCTACTCGTTGCACTTAGTAGGTAGCTCGTTTATGAATAAAACTAGCCTTTGCCCGCGGCTTCGCTCGCGTTAAATTCGGGGTAACACAGTTCCCCTTTCCTGATTAACAGGTACCCTGCTACCTGCAGTTTTTGCCCTTGCAAGGCGCAAAAAAACCTGAATAAAAAAACTATACTTCCGGAAGTCGGACAAAAGTCACTGGATTCCGGAAGTTAATTTATTTTCCTCGTTTTTTATTGGTTTTTAAGTAGGTTTTTATGTCGTTAAATTAGGTGGAGGTACTCCTCGTCAAATAATGCTAGCCACAAGGGTCGATCTTCAAGGTAAAACAGCGTTTCTAGATTTCGTGTAAGTAACATTTAAGTACTAAGACATACTTATATGTAGTAGGTACCTATAACAAGTACCTAGGTATATTTTAAGTTGTTAAAAACTGCGACAGGAAGCAATTAACTATGTACGTCCTAAACTTGAATTAAAATACACCTGGAGCTTAAGTCAATGATATCCACAAAATAAACTAAGTTACGTTAGTAAAACCTGTTCTGATGTCACAAATGTAGAAGAAACATATTTTTACTTAGTCCATAGAACTTTTTGCGATGTAAAAGTTAATTAGAACATGCAGGTGATATAGGTTCTTCTGGGGCTTTTTTGTATATTAGAATAATACTGAAATATTGACATTTATCTACTCTTTTAATATGATTATACATACACTCATTGCTATTACAAAAGCGCACAAGATCTACACGAATTCAAACTACGAACACAAAAAAATAAATAAAAAAACGATTCATTCAAAAAAAAATAACTCGATCATAAACGACAGCTCAATGGTATCAATAAAATAAAACCAGTAATTATAATATTAAAACAAACACGTATTAATTAAAGAAACATCCATGACTAAGACATTATCACTCGATTAAAGGTCATAATTGTTAACCCGAAAAAAAACGCGCGACAAATTGACGCGTCGTGTCGTTTTGCAACAATTGATCGCAATCTTAGGCCGGATACCGATCAATTAGTGTTTTAAGCACTGTGCACACATGCGACAGTGAGACCATACAGGTTGGTATCTGTGTCAGGTGGACCGCATAATGTTGGTTTCATGGTTTTATGAACTGTATGGGCACTTTATGGGAGTGTGCTTTTATTTTAATAGGGTCTACAGCTTTACAGCGTTGCGTTTTTAAAGAGACAAAACCGTGGCTTGACAGTACCAGCTTGGCTTGGTCTAGGTACCTTGGTATTTGAATAGTCAGAGATGTTCCTTACTGGCTTCCCTTTCCAATGTGATGAGAGAGGATCTACTTTGATAATTTTCAATTTTCCAGCTTCATAATAGCCTTTAATATTCCCATTCAAAATCATAAAGTTTAAATTCACAGAGGCCTAAAATGGGCACTTATATAACGTCGAGAATAAGTGTACTGATAGGATACTAGCCTCTTCTCTGAGACAGGACGTGCACCCAGGGTTTGTGGATATTACATACCTTCCAATATTTAGAACTGGGACATTCTGTCCTACTTAATCATCATTAACTACCAAGGTTTCAAACAAATGACAGACTAAAAGCCAAGATAACCGTGATAATTACACTGCAAGACTACTAGCATGACATGTCAAAGATAGTGTTAATGTCACTACAATAATACTATTTTAATCAACTTGTCTAGGCAGGCCGGAAAACACAGAACTAAATGATTATTATAGCTAAGATTCATTGGGGATTCTTAGATGACTCTGCCCTGAAGTGAAAATGTGGTGTTGCTCCACAAACGATGGGACACTTGACATAGAGTCTTGCCTGTCCTATTGCTTGCACATCACAATAGTTGAAGGATGCTACTGAAAGTGCCAAACTCGTCGCAGAAGAAGTGACCATGAACTTTACACCTAAAGTGGTCGTACTTAAGTTCGAAATTTAAAACGTACAACTGCACTCTGCACGCAATACATAGCAGCTGGGCCACGGCTAAGCACACTGACACAGAAAAATAATTTAGATTCACAACCATGTTATTTAGAAGAACATCGTTCCAACATGCAAGTGCAGGCTTTTTATTAATTTTCATTATTATATCATCGCTTTGCGTGTCTTCATGTCTTGTCATGTCGTGGTGTAGTTTATTAGGTATACGTTTTGCATTAATATGTTTGATGTTGGACAATATTGCTCGAGGACAGACACGGATCTCAATATAAAAGATAGAACTAGAAAGATAGAATTGTGGTTGGAGTACTGACTAGGTTTATTTCGTATATTTTTGAATATTCTCTCGATACCGCAAAAACATACCTAATAAAATTTGCAAGCCATTCTGCAAGAAGTTTTCGGAGGAACATTGTCCAGGGTTTCACCGTTGAGGTTATTTAGGACGAAATGCACACCATAGCACGTATTTTTAAGCAATTACTATAAAAACATCTGCGTTTCTTACCTACCAAACAGTTGTCGTTGCTGGGGAGATTTTTCTAATACTTCTTCCGAGCCTACTAGGAAGTGGCGACTGTCTTCTGTCAATTGAAAGAAGCAGTCCTTATGATTTTGTGAAAATACGAGAATATCTTCCCAAATCAGTAGGAGTATCGAGAATACTTTCTTATTTCCAGCACCAGAGGGCGCCTTTCTCATTTTACCGCCGTTTTTGCTGTCAAACGTCATAGCAGTCTCATCATGCAAGCTTCTTGTTTCATTGCTGTTTTTTCTCCAATATAAAATTCCGTTTTTCATTAAAATAAAAGCTGACCATCAACCTAGTTATAATAAGTTACTTTTTATTGCTGAATGTTTTAAGACCATCTACTAAATTCATTGGGTTTATAAGATACTTTCACTCCAATTTCTTTCTCACAAGTGTGCACCTCACTTTACAAACAGATGCCCACCATCTGCCTGCATCCTAATACGACATCCACATTAGTAGAACAATGCAATTGTAACGACTATTATGTTAATATCGAAGAGTTATTGTTACGCTAGGCCAATCGCCATTGCCTTCTTTGTACGTAATTAAGCAAGCGGCCGGCTATAACTCATATTCAGCCATTTTTTCACAGTTTAATATTTTTCTTATTGAATAAGATGTGGGATTTCCTAAATAGGAAAGTATGATTAAATGGGTGTCTATGGATTATTGAAAATTCTTTCGTTTGATGCATTGGAGTTGGTTTTGATTAACGGTTATTTGAATGCTGCCTTATTTGTTCGTGTTTAATGTATTGGCGATCAAATTGGTACTTAGCAGTTTATTGTGATCAATTATTATTTGAGAGCATTTGTGTTTTTAGTAGGTGGACCCTTTAGTCAACAGTATTAATTTATGAGGAATGGATTCGCTTTATTCTAGCAGGTAGACAAACTAAGAAACATGCCTTCTGAATTGATAATGATTATGCATAATATAATCTAAAAACAGTATTTAATTTTATGTATACCGAATATTCTTCTGTATCCATAAAATTAAATACTGTTTATAAAACGGCTCTGCCTGTTTCTGCCACTTCTGAACTAATCTTAATTGGGTTATTCTACAAAATTAGTAATAACAGTCATAGACTATATGTTAGTATTAGGTGAATAAACCCATTGCATCTTAAATGGCGTTTGATTCAACAGTTCCACACATACCTTATAATATTGTAGGGCAAATAATTCTCCTGACAATAAAATGATTGACCATCAAGTTTTCATTTTAACAGTTGACTCTTTCGGACAACTAAGACAAAGCAAGAGTGACGTCATCTTGTTTTTATTAAAAAAAAACAATATTTATGACAACCCCAAAAAAATATTAACACCACAATCTCTCGACATATCAATATCAAAGTGCCGCCAAAAGAATATAAAAACGCGTATATTATGATTTCAATCGGACTGCCAAGATTTATAGGACACCTCGCGAGCGATCCTGCCCGCCCTCTTGCACCGCGCCGTGATGATATATCATTGGTAACTATACACCATAAGATGATAGGTTACCGATCGAATCATTGTGATGTGGTTTGCAAGGTGAATATGAGATCGGTCCAAGTATGGATGTCATACAAACTGTGACAGTTGCAGCATTTGCAGCGGTCAGATCGGAAAACGTCCTTTTAACATTATTATAATAATACCAGCCCATAGCTGTCCCACTGCTGGGCAAAGACCTCTTCACATACGGAGAAGGCACGAGCATTGATCACCAAGATTGCTCAAGACAGGTTGGCGATTTCAGACTTATATTCCCACTAATATTATAAATGCGAATGTTTGTGAGCATAGATGGATGTACATATGTATGGATGTTTGTTACTCTTTCACGTCAAAACGGCTGAACGGATCTTGATAAAATTTGGCACAGAGGTAGATTATAATCTGGAGTAAAAAAAAGTCATATGTATGATGCAAAGCCGCGAACTCCAGCTAGTTAATTATAAGTCCAGGATTCCCCACTATGTTGTTCTTCACCGATGTCTTAGATAAACTTTAGAAAGTACATATTGATTGAAAAAGTCATATTCTTGCTTCCTCGAAATTGAACCTTATGCACGAGAGGCGAGGCGCTTAACTTCTGGACCGTCACGGCATCGACTAACAATGACAATATCGAAAAAAAGTGATAAATGATAAAGGTCAAAAAGCTTATGTTAATCTTGTTGCATGGCGTTATAGTAATAGCAAACACTTTTAAAGCGATTGACACTTGAGTAAATAATACGTTTTAAAAAAGAAAAATTGCCTCACACACAGGATTAGTAAATGCTACCTGTGTTAGATGTGGATCAAACCTTCATACTGCTACCTATAGATATAACAGTTGCTTACATATCAAAAAGTATCAGAGTATCTAATTTTTAAGCTGTAAGATCTTCTTATATGGTTTCAAAATCATTTTAGTCTAAAGCAATAATTGCTTTAGACTAAAATGATTTCAAAACAAAGACGTCTTCCAAATCCCAAACCAACGACACCATACTTAGATATACTAGCAGGCCAAAGCCTCAAATTAAATCCACAAGCCCCAAAAAGATCTTTTGCCAAAAATCCAGTCTATATTCTGGCCACCCGACGACAATTAACATGTTAATGTTGGTCTGCCTGTAATTACCGGCGTTAGGTGTTACTTGCCCCCGGGTGGGTTCGTTTGTTGTAATTATGTTATTTATATCTTCATTCGACGATCATATCAGGAGTAACGTGCTGGGCATCGGAGATGGGTGGTTCGATCTTTGAGCTAGAGTTCTTGTGGGGTTGAGAGTCGTTGAACTGGAGGAGGAGTAGAAAAAATTGCTGCAGGACTCCTGTGAGTACTAGGTATGTCTCGTTATGTATGGGATTGATTGATTGATTCCTAGGGCTGCGGCAATTGCCACTACTGTGACTGCTTGTCATACTAAAGGAACTCGTACATAATAAAAGCTGCCGCTTGGGTCGATCTTTAGGCTTAGCCGCACTTGCCTAGGTTGATTTGTGGATGGGTGACCACCCGTTACATATGGAGTTTCGTCCATAACCTCGAAAAAGCAGGTTAAGCTTAACAGGTTAAAGTGCATTTAAATGTCAGTCAAGGGGTTACCCCGTACTTACTGGGTTGTGGGGGTCAGATAGGCAGCCCTTCGTGGAAAAAAACTGGTATTCTGAATCCGGTCAGACTGGAAACGGACGGAAAAGGCTAGGTGATATAGATGATGAACGTTCAGTTGTTGGGCGGATAGTCGGATTAATGAATACTTTACTAGCACATATAATTTTACAAAGGAGTTCTTAATAAAGTATTTACGAAGTCGTATCTCTCTCAAGCGACCCACACCCTCAGGCTGATATCTAGAGATACATTAGACACTGTACATGAACTTGATCTAGCATAAATCTGTCACAGATAACAGTGGTCATGATTCATGCTCCTTTACACAATGTACTCACAACGACAAGTCAAGCTTTTATATTTCCAGACGTGGCCTCGCTTTCGGTAAATTTCCCGTACAATGAAACAGCATAACTGTTTTTAACCGACTTCAAAAATCGAGGAGGTTCTATGTTCGACCGTTTTTTTTTCATGTTTACCATGGCACAAAGGTACAGCTTATTTATTTAAACCTGCGATAGATAACAGATTGATAAGAGATCTAGACACATTACTGTTTTTGGTATTTCCATAAGAAAGTCCTTAGTCGCAACCGGTTTGATGGTGATAGGCTTATTTACCCCAATTACATGAAACTTAAAATATATTTACAAAATATGGGTGTACTATTAGCTATTTCAAAACGATGACTCTCAATATCGAACACCTCACTTATAACAAAACCTCAGCACACACCTCGACAAAGTCGGCTAAAGTCAAACACATTACTCTCCCTTTCCCAACGTGGCTTTACCTCGTCGTCGCGACGGCTGCAGAATTTTTATCACAGCTCAACCCCTTGTGTCAATCTGAATGAAAAAAGTTTCATCAAATCCGCGAGATGAATACTGAATCCATCGTCTGGTTCTGTGATTGTTTGAATCAATATTTGGGCTAGACGAGTTGATTTTGGAGCAAATAATAATATGAAAACTTCGCTTTTTATCTATTCTATTTTTTTTCCACAACTAGGTAGCTTTTGCCCGCGGCTTCGCTCGCGTTAAATTAGGGGTAACACAGTTCCCCTTTCCTGATTTACAGGTACCTGCTACCTGTAGTTTTCGCCCTTGCGCCTTATTTATTGTAGTAGCAATACTAAGTTTGCCCTTTTATTCCCTCATTCTCCCTCATATCTCAATTTTTTTTAAAAAAAACCCTATATCCGTCTCCAGGGTCCCAACTATCTCTGAACCAAAATTCATCAAAATCGGTTTAGCCATTTAGGCGTGAAGACGTAACAAACAAACTCACTTTCGCTTTTATAATATTAGTAAGGATTGTCATTGTTTGGTCTTTCATAAAATTGGGTGTACTGTGGACAAACCCATTGGTCACCCATCTACACCAAGGAAAACAAGCGTTACGATATTTGCCCTAACAGAATATCATCGATCGGACATGTCTGCCGCGCCATGCTGGGGCCCTTTTAGCCTTGTATAGGACCAATTTAGTTGATACTCAAGTTTCGTTACATATTATAAAAAAAATGTTTTTGCTTTTTTTATTTTATTGATATACAAATCTAAAAATCAGTTTTGTTTTTCTTCCTTTATAGTTTTGCAGGTTGACAGTATCGTCTTAATTTTAGAACCAAAGAATCTAACTATTTTATTCGGTTAATATTACTTTTCGGAGAATATTCCTGTTTTTATTTAACTAAAATCATCTCGCTATTAGGTAATGTAATTAGCATGGATTTTAATAAAAACGTCAACTAGATATTTTAGTGAATGCTTTGCGTGAAAACTATCCATGAAAAGAAATACGTATTATTCACAAACTATCATGTACTTATTTATAAATACGTAGAAGTTTAAGTACTACACTAATTTCCAAAACATTTTTCAAGCAACGACAATAAACTCTTTACCCCATTGTCCAGTACAGCAAAGGGAAATCAATCTCCCACGGCCCATGGGGCACACGGGCGACATCTCTGTGCAACAATTAGAACCCCATTAATTACCCCCTTTCAACCCTCCCACCCCTGCGGCATGGGATGTTACGATGTATCCGAGGTTAAGAGGTCACGCGTGTGAGGGAAAGATTACGGATGATGACCTTAGTATGTGGAGCATTGGTCTCCAAGAAAAGTTATCTTCTAAGCGTGTTGGTGACAATCCAGTCCTTGGGTGTGGCCAGGTGGGCAGGGATGGTCAAGCTGCCCCCCCCCCGTCTGTTCACTAGAGGTTTAAGACTTAATTCTCCCATGATTAATAACATAATTTTTTTTTTACAGAGGCTCTTGAATTCTGCATCTGGATTGGAATTCAAATTGATTTTTTTTTGTGTAAAGTCAACCAAGCAACTTCTGACTTCCGATCAACTTCTGATCAACTTCCGAATTGTACCGATACAATTCTAACCGGTCTAAGACAGGGTGTCAAAATATTTACGTTGCGGCCTACTTTCTCCTGAATCTTGCCTTTGTAAATCGACCTAGTAACTCTCGAATGGAGAGTCATAACAATTCAGACATGACCAAGGCAGGCTGTAAAAAAAAACACTCAAGTAACTCCGTCCAACGTCCCGGCTGACAATTGTAGATCTTTGACAGTCGTTGCAGGTAGCCAGTGGCTCGAAAGTCTGAAAGCCAGTCTTACCAAGGGTATCGTATTACCCAGGACTGAAAATGGGTTGTGATGATAGATAGGCAGTCGCTCTAGATAAAATACTGGTATTTAGCTAAATCCAGTTAGACTCCAAGAAGACCATAATATGCCTACAAACCTTTGGTACAAGTTTAGGCAGATGATGGACATTTGATTAACCTGACCATTTATTTTCGAAATTCCGAACATATACGGCTAGCCTAATAACAATTTTACTATGCCCAGTTGTTCTTTTCTTAAATAAAAAAAGGAAAAAACCTTTGCAGCTATGTAGGACTGTAGGTACTAACATCTAACGTAATTTATCATTCTTGGACAATATTTATTGGTAGATACTTAACAGTATTTATGCTAAACGGTGGGAAACATTCTGAAAAATACAATAGAGTGGACCTTACCTTTCGTAATTAAACTAATAGCCCTATCCAAATATAAATAGCTATTTCATGTAATTAGCTATTTCAGTTAATAAATACGCAACGCATATAGAAATCAATATTGAATAGAATGGAATATTCTTTATTTGCCCCAAAATGGAAACTCAACTGTATAACAAACATTACTAATTGCTATTCCTCAAACGTTTGTAAAATAGTTTTCCAAAAAAAGTTTTCCTTTAGATGCATGCCTTTCAAGAGATTCCGCGTCTCTTATTTACCTATTTATTTTCTTGTATTAACACAGTAGTGTGTTGTCTACTGTGAGCGTATAAATAAAGGAAAAAAAACATACAAAGGTAGTGCTTATTTCAAATTAATACAAAAACGTTTTTTTTGCTTCTAACAGACCTGCTGTGCTTTATCATCACTTTCCGTCCATCAAACTTCTATTTCCTCCCATAAAAGCTCATCCATACAAATCTTACTAACCGCAGCGATTCGCTAATGAAGATATTTGGGGCAGTACGCTATCTCATTGTCAATAAATAATGTCGCCCGCCCCTGCCCGAGGCGCACTCTTCCGCCCGGTCGTACACGCCACTTTTGTAACCTCTTTTGTTACGAAATCGATATGAACACACCCCTTTAGCGATTTAAAACGCCAAGATATAATCTGGAACACCTTAATAACGTACAGGTGTTCTGATTGTGGTGTTTAGTCAGTCAGTTCAGTTTTGGTGTAATTTACTTATTTGTACGCTGCTCCTGTAAGCGAAAAAGCGATCACTCAAGAAATCTATTTATATATATTCGGGCAAACATAGAAAGCAATAGAACTTACTTAACAAAGAAAAAAAAAAACAGCCATAATTATTTGAAAATACATTCCTCTTATTTAGACAAAAGAGAGGCTTTTTATGTAGGTTTTCTTTTTGTTCTAGTCTATTTGGGGTCAGCGCAACGTTTTCTTCTTCGATTCTCCCCTGTCAGACGTCACGACATCATTTACTCCTTTCTCCTTTAAATCAATCCATCTTCTGATGCCATGTAACTTGTTTTAATCTGTAAGATTTTTGCTTTTTTTTTCATTTTTGACCTACAAGGGCTCTTGCGTTTTGTTCTCAGAATGAAAAAGAAAAAAAAAGTTGTCATTTAAACAAGTATCCTGCATTTAACATATTTTAAGACAGATCCAGTACACATTCATTGCACAAGGACTCTCGCATCGTTCCCACATTTGCATATGACATTCTCAGAGACTGCTCGCTAAAAAGGATGTAAGTATGTTCTGTATGCGTTTGCATACGAGGCTCGACTGGATAAAGTCATAAAATACATGTTAAGTTATGGGAAAGTAAGATTTCTGATCCTAATACACTGCAGGAGTTCAGTTGTAAAAACCCTATAGCGTAAACTAGCTTTTGCCAAGCGTTTTGCTTGAAAGTCAACTATACCATAAAAGTACACAACTCTATAATAGTACCATTGTCTATCAGTTGACGATCAGGTGGTCTAAAATTGCTGCCTAATCAGAATCATAAAAGGTAATAATATGAATTAAATAAGGTTACCTTTCGTAAAATGGTCATAAAGTGACAATTTACGGTATTAACTGCGTCTGTGACCATTTCAAGAATTTTCAAGTAATTCATATTAATATCCTAGCATGATACTGCTAAAGCGGAATCAACAATCAATTTTGTCGCTTTAGAAAATTTGTTTAGAACGAATAAATGTTTATGGTACTTTCAAACAATTTTTTTAACGGTTCCCCACACTAGAAATTTCTCCTGTATCGTGAGTGCATTTACAAAAATTTTAACTCACATACAATAGCTAGCCAATTAAATATACTAACAAACTGACAACTACCAATGGAAGTAGGCTGAACACTTCTTTTTAAAACCGCAACAAACTTCTTTTGCGTCGACTGCAGCAAAATGTTACTATAATAACAGCAAATACTTTTATTTTTAATTAGTAATACGTCCCGCAGTCCTGTGTCTTTCTCAGACTTGAATATTGTTTTAAATGTACCGTCAATTTATTTCGTCACCGCTCCTCATAATTAGTTCCAATCCAACAGTATCGGTCCATGTAAGAAGATGAAATCGAACCATCGGCCGCGTGCCTCAGTTTTTGCTTCAAACCTTTTCGGTGCCTTGTTTTTGCGTCGGCGAACTTGGCTCAGTGGCTCAAGACGCAAGTGGATGCAATTTATGACGTATTCCGACGCATCGCGAGTGAGACATTACATTCCTTTTAAGTTATAACTGCGCTCGAGCTTTTTTTTTTGTTTGTTTGTAGATTTTGTGTTGATTCTGTCTGATTTTTTTATATTTTTTTTGATTCCATAAGTCCACTTGATCGCACTACTCATTATACTTTTTATTTAGATTTTTCTTCATATTTAATGGAAACTGATTAGATTGGGATCCCGAATATCCCCGAAACGCTATATGTGCGAGTTTGGTGAAAGTTTTCATCGGTCCAATGGCAGATGATCGGCAGATTCATCGTCAGATATGGAATATGCAAAACATACAGTTCGGTTCAGGGGGCCTACTCTCTTTCTCCGAAACGTAACTTCGTTAACGAACGAAAGTCAAAAGTAGTTAGTTAGTTTCATTTCATTTCATTCATTTCGAAATTTTCGGACGTCCGAAGTTTATTTGACATAAAAATTTTCTAAACCTACTCGAATTCGCGCAAAATGATATAGAGTAGGGTTACAAACGTAACTACTTTTGACTTTCGTTCGTTAACGAAGTTACGTTTCGGAGAAAGAGAGTAGGCCCCCTGGGAACAAACGTAGGTACATTTGTACGAAAGAGTGACGGGACCGGGGACGGTGATTATTGCGGAAAAGCGACATACGATAAACGCAGAAACGCCTTTGTTTGCTAAGGCATGCCTACACAAACGGGGCGTATTCTTTAGAGACTATGAGCCTATTCTAACAAATTCTTTAGTTTCCATTTTGTATATTTGCGTTTGTTAACACGAACAGTGTCATTGCATTACCTCTCGCGCAAGCTTTCACCGCTGGTTCCACCTGCAGCAAAAACAAGTGCGAATCTAAGATTGAAATCGATACGAGTAACAATAGCTCATGAGTACAAACTTAAGTGCAATCCCACGGTCTTGCACTTTATAATTATTTTCACTACATATAAAGCTACAATTATCTTCAATCACACTTCGTTAGGAACGAATCTGGTGTTATTAACACTTTGTAGGCTTTTTACCCGCGAACCAATCGCCGCCGCCGCCATTTGCAGTAATTACTCATAAGATGGCGGAACAAGATGGCCGACTTCATTCACCGGTTTTTGTAGTGATTTTATGTTTTAATTGTAATTAGCTTGTACGGTGCGCCAGCGTGTAATAGATCATTCATTTACACGTACTTATTTTTAATGGTGTCGTTAGGTTGATTTTATGGGGATTGAGTTCTGTTTGGAATCTTGTTAATTATCAGTCTTACTTCGCGATCAACTGGGGTACATGTGTTTAAAATAATAACGGACAAATATTCGTTTGCCAGTGTGCCGTACGTTCATGAGGCATAACTCGAAGTTCATGTTTCTTCTGAATTTGCGTTCCTAATTAGACCGACAAAACGATAACTTGTTTTGGTTTGAATCAGGTATTTGATTCATCTGTAGATCATCTGTTTTTAATATAATAAAAGTAGTTTTGGATCTATCAGGTGCTACTTGAACTAAGGAGTAGCAAAAACATCATCATAGAAAAAAAATACTATTTTGTTTAACTTACGATAATTTACTTTATGCCTACTATGACAATTAAACTTTACGAGTCAATATAATAAAAATTAAACAATTATAGAAATAACTAAATCAACCTATCTCTTTACTTTCAATACGCACTGCGAACCATTACCATTAAATTGATCGATATGACAACAAAAAGGGGTTAAAACCCGTAAAACACGAATTACACTTTAACAAACATTCCTTTACAGCAATTAATGGGTAGTACAGTAACAACGGTGTCGTTTATGCGTAGTTTAGCAGATGCGAGCGTAAAAACACGGCTTAGCATCCTTGCGATTATGTCATTACAGAGCAGTAAAAAATTAAAGGGCATTATAGTATGCGATGATATAGTGCAATTAAATATGGCGGCAAAAACCGAAGCGCGTTCGGGAGTCGTCGGCGCGCGATCGCATTGCCGAAATGTTCGTGCGCCCGCGCTTCGCAACGATTGACGGGAATTTTCTTTTTCGTTTATGGTTTTTAGTGAGTGTCCTTTGGAGGATCGATAGAGTATCTCAGCTTAAGAGGTCATTGCTTTTGAAGATCCAGTGCAGGTGTAAACTAAATTAATCTTAGAAGAATCACTATAATCAAACAGAATTCTCCTTTCAGTTAAAACAAAAAAAAAACAAGTACAACCTAACTGTACATAAGGTTTAGTTTGAGTTAAAACTCCAAAAACTAAATTTATGTTTTTAAATGTTACTATTCATTCTACAAAGTAAAATAATATATTTTGGAAAAAAAGGATTTTAACAAACTTGAGTGTGTTTTGAGTAACTATCACTGTAAAAATCTGTAAAAATCTACGGCTGTAATTCATGTTTCGACGACTACTAAAATAACTGAAATGAACTACCTTTGTGTGCTATAGCCTTGTGACTCCCAATGGTTAGTCTAAGCTAAGTCACTAAATGTCGCTAAAATAGAGCTTGTGAAGTAAATGGCACAGCTAATGGTTACATCGTCGGTATAAAATTATCTCGTAATGATACTCTATAATTAAAGGCGACGCCAAAAAAGGCACCAGGGAGTTTACGATCACATCTTATAGATGTGACTACTTCTTTTACCCCGGCTTCACTCGCGTGAAGGTCAGAGATTATTCCGTAGAACGTACTCATCATTATTGAACGTCTTAGACGAAAGATGGGAAGTCAGGAGTGGTGACCAAGAAATGGTCGGAGGAGTGTGAGAAGACTATCGATTAAGTGGACTGACGGTTATAGTGACCTGAAGAAACTGAATAGCCATGACACAAATCCGCCGAAAGTGAAGAGAGTTGAATTCATCCTTCTCTAAATTTACAGAGGTTGAAGAAGAAGAAGAGAAGGTCTTGTATTTAACGATAGACAGCCAAACTGAGCACTTTGCTGCATAGGCCTAAGATCGCAAAAAAATCAGCTGTCCTATATATAACTTTTCAAAATATCCTACTACCTACTAATATTATAAATGTGAATGTTTGTGAGGATGGATGTTTGGATGTATGGATGTTTGTTACTTTTTTTTTCGATATCACGCTGGTGATGCCGCGGGCGACAACTAGTTTAGACCTAAATATTTGCAGACCTTGTTGTAGTTTTATAAACAATATTTGACAGAATGTGCTTAACTACACCTTGAAATATGCACGTTTCTAAAACACGCGGTATTACTCAATGTACTTGTCCCTTATCAGCAAGATTAAATTATTACTGCTTTAAGGTTGAGGAACTGTACCAGTTCGGTAGTCGCGCGTTGCATAAATATTCTCTTTGCGTCTGCGCACACCGCCCGGTACCGATTTATCAATTGGTTGAAATTTTATCAATCTGTATCGAGATCAGATTGAGAAGCTGATAATTATTTTCGTTAAAATCGATTTTAATTAAGGAATATTTTGTGTTTCTTTGAACTTTTTGCTAAGATTTTCACAGCTTGTAGTTCTGATGATGATGATGATGATGCTTTATGGCCAATGCCTTTTTTTTGTCTTCGACTTCCAATCCACCCAAACCTTTGTTGAAAAAAAATCAAACATTTTTATTATGACTTAAAATACTTTAGCGGCTCTTTAAATGTATGATTTCACTTAAATAAAACGATTTTAGTACGGCGATCGCCAACAACTCACTTACCTATTCTTATTAGTAAATAAAATTTGAAAACAGCAATAAGTAACTCGCGGGATTGATCCGATTTGATTTTCTTGACTGACACTGACAGCAAAATTTTCGATACCAAAACCAATATTTTTGCTTTTTAGCGCAAAAAGAAATCGATGACGAACTTAGATATCGTTTCGATACGAAGCGATGTTACTTTGTCTAAGCCCCCTGTTTTTGTTTGTGGTACTCTAAACTTAGTCTCGAAACTTATTTTCAATTATAGTCCTAAAGGTACGTATGTCATTAGATAGAAAAAAAATACTTCAACCCTACGGTCCTTGGACGATTGAACAGAGATATAGGTCCTAACCAAATTTCACAAGTGTGTTTAAGAAGTACCACCTATATAAAAAGTCATCCTGGCAGTTTATGGCCACGGAATGGCCATGGAAGATTAACCAGAGGCGCGAAAGATTGCTATAGTGCGTAAGTGAGTGCGCAGGCACAGGTGCACTCTCTGTTCCCTCACTCTCATAGTCCGATGGGACGGCAATCCGACACGACAGGAGAGTGATCTGGCGCAGGACCAACGACTTAACGTGATTTCCGAGGCACGGGGGTATCATACAGCCAACTTCCAAACTCCGGACTGATACTGAGAAATTCTTAATGGAAAAACCCAATAACACTTTTTGTTCGACCCGGGAATCGAGCCCAAGTTCCCGCGCTCAGCAGTCGCGTTTGCATCCACGAGACCAACGGATCAGTTACCAAGTGCCATATTATAATTATAGGGCAGGAAAATTACTATGGCAGCAGATTTTTTAATTTTTTTTTCCTGGACCTTTCTATTCCTGCCGGGGTTGCGGGTTGTTCGAAAGAGATACCGCAACCCCGAAACATAAAGGGCAATAGAAGGAACATGGGTGGGTTTTAATGAGTATAAATCTTACAGTCCCCTCCGTGTCGCCCAGAGCGGTGGAAGTTATTTGAGTATTTAGCATCAGCAAAAAAAAATTACAAAAAAGAAGCCCATTCCGTTATCACTTCCTAGGTTAACAACATTACAATTCAGTTGCTCACATTTACCGGTTTTATTCAACTTGTGTGGGACGTGAGCAGCTGAAACAATATGATTACAGTTTTATAGTCTAACCATCATACTTATGTTATTGTAATGGATATCTATTAAGATGTGCACCTTAATTATGTCCCATTAAGACCATAGTTTTATTGTTCTATTTTGCATAAGGCTTAATGGTATTATCGACATTAATTTCAGAGAATAGGATTTAGTTTCGCTTATCATATTGCAGAGGCGAGAGAATAGTGTACAGTGTTAAAGATTTAAAGTCCCGGTTGCGGGTTGTTCGAAAGAGACAGCGCGGTCCCGCAACATAAAGGGCAAAAAGGAACATGGGTGGATTTTAGTAAGTAAAAATCTGACACTCCCCTCCACTACTTAGTTATTTGATAATTTCCCGCTCGAAAAAAGGGCTAAAGGGCTTCATAGCATATTGTGTTTTTCAGTTGTAAATATTGGTAGGTATATTTATGTTTAAAAAACTGGACTAGTCTAGGTAGGTCCCTAGCCCCAATTTGCATGGTATTATACTTTTAAAACAAAATGGGACGCTAAAGTCACAACCAAAATTAACGTGATTACACAAAATAAAGTTACTGTACCTACCTATCTTACCTTATAAATACATGATTATTTAAGTTTCTTATCAGTCTGAAATGAAATAAATAACTGATAACTAACCAGGCAATGCTGCGTGCGAAAATATAGTTACAAAATAAATAAACACAAAGCAACAAAAATAAATATAACAATGAAACCAGTTTATTGAAAGGTCCGTAACTTTTATTAGCAAATAAAAAGTTTAAATTGATATTTTACTGTACAAACATATTAGTTGATATTGTTTGTAGTTATATAATCGGCTTTAAAGTATCAAGTAATAACATTTTCTTTAATCCTTCAAGAAGTTATTACAAAAAACCTTATTGCTATTCTGCTTACAAAAAACCGGCCAAGAGTGAGTCAGACTCGCACGCCGAGGGTTCTGTACAAACTCTCTTTTGAGTGCTTAGATTTAGAGGGTTGATTTTTTTCTCAAAAGGACTACAGACTTGAGTATAATATATGGTTTTAATTTCAATTCGATACATCTGGACTGGAATGGAACCCTTATTGGATCACCACTTAAACCGTGAAGGTATCGAGTAGACCAAACCATCATCATTTTCCTGCCCTTGTCCCATTCTATTTGGGGTCGACGCAACACGTTTTCTTCTTCCATTCTCCCCTATCAGACGTCACGGCATCATTTGCTCCTTTCTACTTCATATTCCTTCCAAGGAAGGCCAAAGATCAGATAGATGGAAATTAAAACCATATCCATGTACGGAGTTGTGGAAAAATCATATCTCTAAGTCTACGCAGTCACAAGTTTGTACGGAGCCCTTGCAACCGACTCTTGACACTTGTTTTTATTTTCAGGTATCCCGGGAACACGACCACTTCATTGCCCAGTAATAATAGCTTACACTCATTAGCATTGGCGATCTCGTAAAAATGTAACTGTCGTCTAATTTAAATTAGAAATTGCTTGAAAAATATTATTTCCTACATCCATTCTAGATAGGATCGAGTAGTTATGCTAATTTTAACTGCGACGGTTTATTTTGCCGACGGCTTCTTTGAACTTATTTTAACCAAATGGTTAGATTATCGAGAATAACTCCAGCACCTACTTAGCTTATATTTGCAAAAAAGCAATCGATATTTCTTTATAGAAAAGCGTTGACTAACAAGCGTTATTTATTAAATTAATGGTTGTCGACTATAAATTATGAATAGGTAATGCTTTATATTACACTTTTTTGCATATAAAACGAACCTTTCTATAAGTTTTTCTTTCAGATAGTAACATTGACTAACACTACGAACTCATGTTGTCCTTATTAGCAACTTTGTATTTTCTTCTTTTATGCACCAATAAACAGATTAGTACACAACTTATTGCCATTACATCCTTAACCTTTATTTACTTATATGTATATAACTCTGCTGTACGTGTGTATGTCACTGAACACCTAAACAGCTGGACCGATTTGAATGATGTTTGTAATGCATGCGTTTGGGTGGCGACTTGGATGGTTTAAATTGGCAAATCAACCCAAAAAAAGCAGGACAACGTCTGTCGGGTCCGCTAGTTAACTTTAATATTTATTTATCAATTTAATTTGTAAAGTTTTTTTTTACGGATGGGTAATAAAGCCTAGGTGGCTTTCAGTCAAATAAAAATCTTAAACTCATTAAAACCCTTCTTTCTTCACGTCCCTTTATATTCCCAAGCCGCGGTATTTCTTTCGAACAACCCGCAACCCAGAACTTATCGGCATGACATCCTTTATTTACTTGATGTCTCAGTCACAGTTTTACCGAATTCCTTGTATTGTCAGGCCAATTATAAACATTTAAGTAATTTTGACGCTCCATTTTATCTTACAAACCATTATGTCAATTTCCAAACACAGGTACAACCTACTTTAAAGGAGCAATATGAGTCAACAAACACCTTATTAATCAACCCTCCTCTATACTTAATAACTTCAATAACACTAAAATAACCGACAGCTACTCCATTAACCCATATACATCAATAAGTTTTTCTTATCCACAATGCACATAAAAGATAAATTTCACATTCAAAGAGAATCAATTTAAATTCTTTATAACTATAACTGCGAGCATTAGTGCGTTTTGTCGCGCCATTTTAATAGGTAACTGGTTGCCCTATTATGCCCAAAAATGGCGGGGTTTTAATAAAATGTGCAGGGTTGCCAGCCTTTTACACGCCTCGGCCGTAATCAGATGGCATGAGGTAAAATATTGTGTGTTTTAATAGTAATTATATTAATAGTAGTTTCTGTTACTGTAATTGGATTATTTTTATTTTATTTACTTAATTAATAATTGGCAAGCAATTATTTTTTGTTAATAGTACTTAAAAGTTTTATAAAAATGACGAATGTGGCATTTGGTTTTTTGTTGGGGCATTTTCGTGTTATGTTAATAAAAGATTGATCTTTTAAGTGATTTTGATCAGTTAAAAGAACTATGACTACTAAGGGTGGATTTCACCGATTTTGTAACATGATCTCGATTAAGGTCGTTTTCGTGATCTAAAGATCAAACACTTTTTACGTTTCCATGGCAAAAGATCATAAAATCAAACACTTTTTACGTTTCCATGGCAAAGAACTCAAAGATCGCAATTTTTTCACAAAAACGTAGTGCGTTTAGCTTTTGTAACAGCGGAAAGCAACCTACTGCGAGTATTATTCTCGAAATCGCCAGAATATCAAAATGCAATTAATTGTCAAACCTGTATTTACAGTTGTGTCATTGTGTTACTTGCTTTTTTCTATTCCTATAAATAACTAAAGTAATGGTGTTAAATGAAAAAGGGAATCGGCATCCGCAAATGGCAACAATTAGACACTTTAAAGTTAGTGAATCAGTATTTTAGAGTTGTTGAATAAAAACGAGTACAGCGAAAAATTGCGGATTTGAAGAAGATTTCACATGAATCATCGTAATCTAATCAAACGATGTGATGCGCCTTATACTTTATATTAATTTGGATGTGGATTTAAAATAAAGTGCTTATTTAAATAAATAGCGTATATTCTTCAGACTACCTATTTAGTTTTCAGTCATTTAGTAGTACAACGAAGAAGCCTAGAAGTTTGTTTTAAAGTTAATGGATGGAGCTGTTTGTAGACCTGTGAATGCACATTTCGTATGAAAAAGGATAAACACGCTCCCATTTCGGAATAAAAATAACTTTATTTAAGAAAATCTTTAACTACACATGAGATAAGTACACATAACATATTGTTTTGAGGAAGTCAGCTTGGTGAACCAATTTTGTGAGTTCACACACGTATTTGCCAGTTAAATTAGATATTCATCACATCATCATCATATCAGCCTTAGGACCTCTACTGCTGGCACTAATTTATCGTTTATAGACTCCAGTACAGGCAGAAGTGTTGGTTTTGTGAAATCCAAATCATGTTATAAATTCCCGAGCATCAAGGTTGATAAAATATTCCTTTCTCTCGTTTATCGATCTTGAGCGATAAACATCCCAAAGCTCTCGTGAAGACTTTTTATTTTACACAGCCAATAAAATCCATATTTTCAATAAAATAAACTTACAATAATATACAACAATTATGACAATGACAATAGGCAATTGCGAGATAAAGACAGGCTACAAAATTGTAGCTATCTCGTTCCCTCGCTGTGAACAAATCACGTGATCAGATTTATTAACTAAAGTTAGGATTGATCGCCCCGATTTGTGTCGATCAAGTCGAAAACCAAACTATGAGCTGTCAGTGTATTGACAGTGCCATCACTTTTGTAAAATATTTATTATTAAAAATATTGATATTGTTGGTATTTGGCTACGTAAAGTGGAAAAACTGTTCACGTGAACGTTGCGATGAGGATGTTGGTCGTCCAAGATTGACACGCGAGAGAAAAGAACAGTTTGTCATCCTTGACGACCAGGTATTTATTACACGATTTCATCTCACAAAACCAAGAGGTGAACCTGTATTCTGCAGACGGTAAAATAGATTCGTACAGACATGTAAGTACCAAATAATGATTCATTTTATTCAGCTGTGGACTTGGCGTAAGCTATTAGGTACTGTTTGTTATTTAGAAACCACAGGGTGGCCTTTATTAGTTGAAATGTGCTCCACGTTTCTATGCTATTAGGTGATATTAGTGATGTCTGCCGATTTGCATGGATTCCGCTGCATATAGGATTATATGTAAAGAGTCAGAGCTGTAAGGCTTCATTCCAGCCATTGGTATTTTGCCTGGATAAGGAACTAAACAGTTAGTAACAATAAATCAGTAACGGTCCATTATTTACTAACAACAAAAACATTTTAGTATTTCAAATTAATATAAATATATATTTTCAGAACAGCAGGAATAGTAGCATCAAACTACAGACTGGCTTCGATTGGCATTCAAGGAAACTAACAAAATGTAGGTGTACTGATAAATAAGTTCACTTTAGCCTAACTCATAGTCATTGGGAACAACCGGTGTGATATAATTATACCTATATAAATCATTTGTTATTAAAGATTCTCTTTGTAAAAGTGGTTTTTATTCCTATCTGATTGTGTTTTCCTTGTCCAATGAAATGTGCATTCACAGATTAAAAACAACTTCTTCTATTAAATATATAACAAACTTCTTGGAGGGTTCCAAAAAGTTTGTTACCGTGACGAAAATTATGACATAGAGTTAAAAGCCCCAAAACGACGATAAAGTGAATCACGTCTTTATATGGAACTAGCTTTTGCCCGCGGCTTCGCCCGCGTTAAATTTGGTAGCGCCTTATTGTTTTGTAATAGCAACGCTAAGTTTTCCTGTTTCTTCCCTCTTTCTCCCTCATCACCCACTCTTTTTTTAAAAAAAATAGCCTATGTCCGTCTCCTAGTTCCCAACTATATCTGTATCAAAATTCATCAAAATCGGTGTAACCATTAAAGCGTGAAGAGGTAACAAACAAACAAAAAAACTCACTTTCGCTTTTTAGGGTTCCGTAGTCAACTAGGAACCCTTATAGTTTCGCCATGTCTGTCTGTCCGTCCGTCCGTCCGTCCGTCCGTCCGTCCGTCCGTCCGTCCGTCCGTCCTCGCTTAATCTCTGTAACCGTTAGCACTAGAAAGCTGAAATTTGGTACCAATATGTATATCAATCACGCCGACAGAGTGGTAAAATAAAAATTGGAAAAAAATGTTTTATTAGGGTAGCCACCCTATATGTAAAGTGGGGAGTGATTTTTTTTTTAATTTCAACCCTAACGTGTGATATATTGTTGGAAAGGTATTTAAAAATGAATAGGGGTTTACTCAAATCATTTTTTGATATTGTCAATAATTTCGGAAATAATCGCTCCAAAAGTAAAAAACAATGTGTCCCCCCCCCCTCTAAGTTTTGAACCATAAGTTTAGAAAATATGAAAAAAATCTGAAAAGTAGAACTTTATAAGGACTTTCTATGAAAATGTTTTTGAACTTGATTGACACAACAGTTTTTGTACAAAAAAGACAAAAAGTTTTACAAAATCATTTCTGGACTAAGTTTGTAGTATAATCGTATATGCAAGCATTTTTTTTTAACTTCGTTTACATATTTTATTATCCTGAACGTATCATTTTTCAAAAAAAAAAAGAATTATTGAAATCGGTTCTCGCAATCCAAAATTATTAAAAAAAAGTATTAATTAGGAAATACAATTCTCTAGTGTTCAACGTCAAACAAATAATAAACTCATAAGTGGGAACACTTATTGTGACGGACGGGAAACTACGGAACCCTACACTGAGCGTGGCCCGACACGCTCTTGGCCGGTTTTATAATATTAGTAAGGATGTTATTAGTAGCAGCGTATAGTAGGTAGGTATTTTAATGTAGTTATATAAATTCGATGATACAGGCTCGGGTCCTTGAGACACTAAATGGAATAAATCAATTTAAAAAGTCCGTCATTTATACTTTTTTGCGTATACAGTCGGAAGTTAGTTCAACAATGTATCAATAGATGGCGGGGAACTCTCTACAATATTCTGAAGAAAATACGCTTTGTTTTAAGCTTTTTATTTAAACATTTGCATTAAAAATATAACAATTATTAATAAAACAAGAGCCATTACATCGTTTGATTAGATTACTTTCATGTTCTACTTTTTTCGTAGTTCTATCACTGCTCAGGATAGAGCAACCACATATGACCCGTCTCCAAGTTTGCGGTCTCCTGTAGTTCGAATCATTCGGTAGAAACTGTCTCAAATAGCCTTTTTGATATTGCAGGCGCTCTGCCTTGCGCGCGTTTTCTTTCTATCCGTCCCAGTATTACACGTTTTTTCAGACACGCACACATAATAATATGTCTGAAAAATCAGAAAATACGCTCCTGTCGATTGAGGAAAGCAGTTTGGTGATGTTGTTCTCGTGGACGAGTTGGACGAGATGCTCACATTACGGTCATATCTCGGTCCATGGATTACGTATCAGCTTTCACAAACACCACATCTCAAAAACATCCATTTTTCTGCTTTCACGACTTTTGTTGCACCACATTACAGAGCCAAAAAAGAAATATTGAGAACACCAGTACACGGACCAATAATCCGCCGGATGTCGCGTCTTCCAAATTTTTCCCAGGTTGGACATTGCACTTTTAGCCATACCAGTACGACAGCGAATTTCCTCAAGGCTGCACTCACAAATAAACAGAGTTGCACGAACTCACAACCGATGAACTCATAACCGACCAGAAGATTTGAGCTTGGAAGAAGTACGTTGTTTCATGCGAAATCTTCTTCAGACGTACAGCACCCGCTTTTTGTTCAATCACTTCAAAATTTGGTCCTCCTAAGGTACGCTACGCACAGCGTCCCATATCCACCGGTCAACGACATATTTTTTGCGTAAAGAAATAGGAAAAGCTTGCAGCACATCGCGAAACGAAATATAAAATTGACACAATGATATAAACAATTTTGACACAGTATAAGTCTGGACAGTAAGAAAACTAGGCCTAGTTGTAGAAATAAATACCTACGCTCCACTGCAGCTTTAGCGTTGTCACTCTAAATGTTTTTGAAACTGAACTATTTTTAATATCATATCGGATTCTGTGTTCTGTAGTGATAAAAAAATCGAGTTGTTATTTTAACTCGATTTTTTTTATCACGTTAAAAACGTAGTTAAAAAATAAAATTTAAGTAAGCAATCTCATGGCTTCGGTTAATACTAGTAAAAAAAGATCGTTTATAACACGGATCAGTTTAATATTAATACAAAACCACTTGTGAGCTTTATCACTATAGCGTAACCTTTTACATTTTTGGCGTGAGCCGCGGATAGATGAAAACGTGTCCTTCGGTATTTGCCGGAAGGGCGTGCGGTGGACGCCGCAAGCGACGCGCGGCATATGTGATGCTAATATGTATCTTGTTCATGTTATTTTCATATGGTTATTGTTTATTTAAGAGCGTGTAAGTATTAGAAGGGCGTGCATCAGGCATACGAGAATTCTAATATAGAGCCAAGGTAATCCTTTTCTAATTTGAAACGCATAGTACTGGGTTTTAACCCGAAAATGATAGCAATTAAAAAACCAGTACATTAAAAAAAGAAATATCTTTATATTACACAGTTACAAATTTTTTACTAAAAATATTTTCGTCTGCTACGACATGTTCGGAATACTTTATTATTAAATTTTATACTTTAATGAATTCTCATATATAATAAACAAGGAAAGGGTACTATAAAACCGATTTTGTCTTATTTATGCATTATGATTATGGAGTAAATGCAACCACTCGTCTTGACGCGGCACTCACGACTGACAGCACCGCGATGTCCGCTTAGAGGTCTCGTATTCGCGTGTTAGTGTGAGTGTGCCGTTTCGAACGTTAGTACGTAGTTTCCGTACTGTCCATATTTTTACTGTGATTTTGATAACTTGCAACGTTTTGAAATTCTGACATGTTTCGTTTTATAGACGCAGTAAGTCGCTTTGGTATGTTGCAAATTCTAAACGTTTTTCGTTTTTGTGACAACTATTACGCTGTTTGTCCTCGGAAACTTCATTCTAGAGAACGAAATTCGAAATTCGAAAGGTGAAATCAGTTTTCAGATGTTTTATTTCAACCCGTCCCACCATGCTATCATTGATTCTGGTGAAACCAATCAAGCACTTCGATGTGATTGTGAAGACCCTCAAGGTGGTACCGAGCTCTCAATGGTGCTGGTGGAGCCAATAAAGCGCAAGAAGGTGTGTTATATTATGTGATCTCGATCTCAATAAATTGGTGAAATCGGCCCTAAAACAGTGTTTACTAAAAATAACATATTTTTATTTATATCACTTACACAGCTACTAAAATATTTTAAATGGGTTTTATGGTTTATGTAATTTCAATAAATTGCATTATCATCTACACTATCATTTGTGGTTGGCGCAATACGTTCATTGCATATTTATATATCATATCAGACATCAGAGCATGATTCTCTCCTTCATATCATTCCTTACACAATCTATTCATCTTTTATTTGGCCTTCCTCTCCCTCTCCATCTATCAAAATTCATATCTATTACTGTTTTTATATAAAAACTTTTTTGCAGTCTTGTATTTTGAAGTTTAATCTGTCTACCCAACTCAGGATATATGTAGAGAGGGCGGAAGGGATATCGACGCGAAATGGTAACCACGTATTTAGTTTTGAACTTGCACATAGAAATTTATAGCTGGTAATATAAAAAAAAACCGGCTTAGTGTGAGTTCAACTCGCGCACTCATGGTTCCGTATAAAGTTGTGAAACCAATATCTTTTGATTGGGAAGATTTAGAGAGTTAATTTTTACATAGCTCCAAGGGATCATAAACTTGAGTACACGATTTTAATTTCAACTCGATGCCTCCACGCTTTTCCGAGATAAACGGTCTTGACACACAGACAACAAAGTGATCCTTAAAAAATCTTGTCGAGTATTCATTTTACATTGCTACTTAGAGAAATTAGCATTTCGTTCATATTATACATTAGAAGAAAAATATGTGTTATAGAAAATAACTCATAAATTACTTACGCTATTTGGATAAAATTCATTTGGGACCCCTTCGGTCGGTTAAATATAATGTCTTTCTCTAATCTATAATTATCCAATTTTCTCCTTAGACTAAACACTCGCCAACCTTCCTTCAAGTGAATGCACCATTAAGATTCTTTCACCACACCGGAAAGATAATAAATCAGGCGAGTGGCAACGATAGTAGGTAACTATGCAAGTGTTTATCTTGCCAGCTAGTGTCACACGTTTTCCTACATAATCTACGTGCCTAATTCCAAGTATTTTGGGTCTATGGTTGTTGTGTGTTGAGCAGTTTAGGGTTGGCGATAGTTTTGTTGGTTATGTGATTAGGCTGGTTGTTTAAAAGGGATAATGTGGACCCGGAACAAAAGGACAAAAGAAGGAACAATGGATGGGTTTTAGTCAGTACAAGTCAGACACTCCGTTCTGATCCACCCAGAGCCCTAAACTGAACCCTTAAAGCAAACGTTACCTATTGCTAACGTTTGCTTTTAGGGTTCAGTATGTACTTCAATAGGAAAAACGGAACCCGAAAGGAAAAACAACAGATGGACACCAAAGTGTTGTCCGTCTGTCTGTCTGTCCGTCAAGATCCTTTATATAGGAAACGCGTGGAGGTATGAAGTTAAATCTACTCAGTTAAAGGTAATACGTGTCGTAATAACTGAACAGCAACTATAATTATTTATGTCAATTTAAAAATGATTAATAACCAGCGGATCTAAAAGTAGAATAAATTCGAAAATTGAATTATTTATGCTGACATTATAAATAATTAATAGAGCCATTGCGTTTATTTAATTGATTTTGATGAAAATTTATTAACATTCTGTAGCTAAAAAAGACTTTTATATTGGTATATATTGGCTTTTATATTTTTATATTGGTATTATTATATTAGAACAGTCACAAGGATGATTGTTGGCAAAGTTTCTCTCATAACTAAAAACACAACTTGATAACGTATTTTTATTCTATTTATTTTTTACCTAAGACTACTATTTAGACTACAAAGTAGTTTTTTTTGGTTACATTGTTGATAAATTCACTGATCAATTTGGTTACCTACATGAATATATAAAAAATGTTGCGCAAGAGCAAGCCCCTCAAATATGCATTTAAAGCATGCTGTCCAAGTCCAACAAAGTTGGTTTGAAAGAGATACCGAGGCACTGGAACACAAAGGGCAAAATAAGGAACATGGATAAGTTTTAATCAGTAAGTCTGACACTCCCTTCAGCTCCACCCAAAGCGGGAGGTGTCTCTTGATGATTTCCAGAAGGAAAAAGCCTTTATCTCAGTTATGCATTTAAAATATGTATAGGTACTGTTCAGGTACACAGTTGCAGACACGTTTACTATTACACCTAACAGTACATCCAAAATCCCACATGCGCAAGCGCATGCCCATCACTTAACTATGCGTTAAAAGTACGCGACCCCAGTGACCTCGGTGAGGTCAATACCCACCACCGTTGGCAACAATTAAACTTCTATAATGAATGGGACAACGTATACTTAAACAGTAAGTAGTACAATTTTATCTTCTAATTAAATGTTAATAAACAAAAACTGCAGGGTTAGGTTGTGGGTGGTGTAAGGAGGCAGCGGTGAGCGGGTTGCTTGCGAATATGACGGTCGGTTGACAGTTCGTTTTCTGCTACTGTTGCTAGACTCTGCGTTACCAAGTGTTAGATGTCCGGGGTGCGCCGTGCGTTTGGAACCCCAGTACGAAATTTGTAACATCGTTCGGAGGAACTCCTTTTATGCACCCCTACACAATGGTCTAATAGGTACTACATAATGAGTTTTATCGATGAATCTGAAAACTGTATGCCAGTTTTTGTCATGAGTAATGCAGTTTATAGAATATTTATCTCCAGCCTGGGTGGGTGAGAAATTGTGGGAACTATGAAAACCGCTACTAAAAACAAATAATGTATGTTTATGGCAGCTCAACTGCTCTATGACAGACAGCAGTGGAATTTAAAGACTTCTGAAGTAATCGGTAAAAGACCTGTGGTTGTTCCAGTAAACTATAATGAGCTAGGTAGCAGCTAGACCGCAAACGTTACAAAAATAGGGTTCCAACCAACCGACCAATACTTTACATAATTAGCAATCAGCTGTTTGTCATGCTACACAACACTCCCAAACCACAAGCGTACGCGTTGAGCGTCCGCTCCGCTCGGCCGGCGCAGGCCGACTGCGACAAAAACTGACCGGACCTGTTGTAACGGCCTGCGTCGGCGCATCGCCCTGTACACGTATAGAGCTGTTAATGCGAATTTGCATCGCCTTAGATTCAATTAGAGATTAAATTGAACTCGGTTTTTTTAATCGATTGATCTCTTCGTTAATTTGAAAAGTATTTTTATATGTGTTAAAATTGAGAGCTCGTAAGTCAAGCTAAACAGCGGCTGTGGATTGTATATCGTAATGATATGAATTGTTATCTCGTTACAGGTGGTTGCATATGATATTAACTATCATCCCCTTTTAAAAACCTATTAAGACGATATATGTCATTTTTTTGCGCTTGCAGAAATTGAGGAAGCCGAACCGTTGACAGGCAAAAAAACATCAAAGGGAATTTCTATACAAGCAAATATTTTTCATGTTGTGTGTGACACAGTGCACGTAAAAATTCAGGAGGTGTGATAAAAAATAATAAAAGCACGTTACCTGGTCAATAATAATTAATATACGCCTCTTCTTAGTAGTGTAAATTTGAAAGTATTTCAGAGAGAACGCCATTGTTTAAGAAATAAAATCATGGAATAAACGTTTGCGTTTGTTTGTGTGTTTTTAAATTAGTTAGTTTTTATAATCAGCTATCCATTTGATTATTAGTTCGGGCGAGAATCATAAGCATTTTTACCTCCTTGAAATCGATAGAATGTTTAATAAGTAAATATTTGACATTCTCGCTTCATAAGACCGAATTGAGAGTTAAAATATCTTAATACCGGTCTATAAATTAAACTATAAAAATTTAGTCTTAATAGAGCAGTCGCTAAAGGGGTATCTAACATCTCTATACCTTCAATTCCGCCAGCAAAACTGTTACACTATAGCGATTTTTATGAAAATCAGTTGCAATTAATTAAATAAGCGTTCGCGAGCCGGCCACGTATTAATTGCCGTATTGATGAGTTATGATTGTTAATTAGTGATTACACCGGACTGGTCGCGCGCGAATGAGCGCCCCTAGTCATGTGGGTCACAATGCACTTAGAATTGTGTTCGGCGTTTAGATATTGATACTCTTAAGACTTATACAGTGGGCCCACGCCCTGCCGAGGTTGCGGGTTGTTCGAAAGAGATACCGCGGCCCTGGAACATAAAGGGCAAAAGAAGGAACATGGGTGGGTTTTAGTCAGTACAAGTCTGATTCTCCCGCGCTCCGCCCAGAGCAAGGAAGTTATTTCATAATACGCCAGCCGCAAAAAAAGTAAGTCCACGTAGTGGAACCGACTTCTTCTCTCAGATTCAGTCTAGCAGTATCAAATAATGCCTATTCTTCTCCCAATTATGTGATTTTTTATCTTATAGAGCGATTGCTTATCTGACTTCCGCAACCCACTGATTAGTCGGCAATAGGATACCCCTTGGTAAGATTATTGTCAGACTACGACTATTAGATAATGTACTATAGTACCAAGAAATAAGATAACGGTTTCAAGTTAAATATTCTTTCTGTTTTGTGTGTTTAGAGTCTAACCCTTTTTATTTTTTTTAAAAAAACGTGGCCCCAGACTTTGAATTTCTGTTGTATCGTAGGTGCATTTAAAAATATTTAAAATCACATACACGAACAGTCACCCCGAAACAACTATCTGTAGGTCATAGAAATATTTGTTCCGTGCGGGGAACCCACGACACACAGCGCAGCAGTCGATCGCTCAGCCACTGCGCCAACCGTGCTGTCAACCTGGAATCAGAGTTTTTATGTCGTCCATGGGCCTCTCACTTGGTTTAACATGCCGTCGAGAAATATATCTTAGACATGCTGATTTGCTTTCCTCGCGATGTTTTCCGCCACCGAATCAAGTAATCCTTACTTCTATATTATAGAAGCAAAAGTGAATCTCTTTGTTTTTTCACGTCTAAATGGCTAAACCGATTTTGATGAAATTTGGTACAGAGATAGTTGGGACCTTAGAGACGAACATAGGCTAAAAAAAGTGGGAAAAGGGGGAGAAAGAGGGAAGAAAATGGAGGAGAAAGATATTTTTTTTTCGATCATTACGCGGCATAAAGTTAGCGTTAGCCCAAAGTAAGTATCGATAACGCGGACGAAATCGCGGGCGGAAGCTAGTATAACAATAACTGGAATAACCGGAGGTGCGCGTCTTGGGTTCTATCTCCAGATCTATAACTTTTCGACGGTCACACCACTATATCCTTACCAGAATTATAAAAGCGAAAGTGAGTTTCTTTGTTTGTTACGTTTTCACGCCTAAATGGCTAATGGCTATTTTGATGAATTTTGGTATAAAGATAGTTGGAACTCTGGAGACGGACATGGGGTAGCTAGAATTGAGAGAAAAAGAGGAAAGAAAAGGGAAAACTTAGCTTTGCAATTACAATAAATAAGGCGCTAGGGCAAAAACTGCAGGTAGCAGGTACCTGCAAATCAGGAAGGGGAACTGTGTTGTTTTACCCCAAATTTAACGCGAGCGAAGCCGCGGGCAAAAGCTAGTAGGTTACAAAATCAATACCATCGGAACACGATGTAGTATTTAGAAGTACTCTACTGGCCATTTGTCGGAAATAACAATTTGGTCAGAAAGTAAACATTGTCGGAAAGCATAAGGCTAGGAAAGAACCGACTAGCGGCTTCGCTTGAATACCTATTTGCATATCTAGTTTATGAGTCCTCTTTCTTTTCTACTTTTGTAATTAACTTTTTATACAAATTCACGACTAGAGCTTAAGTAATCCTACTAAAAGAAACATTCGCATTTATAATAATAAATGCGAATGTTTCTCAGGATGACTTAACATTGTAGGATGTGTGGATGTAAGGATGTATGGATGTTTGTTACTCTTTCACGTCAAAATGACTGAACAGATCTTGATGAAATTCGGCACAGAGGTAGATTATAGTCTGGATTAACATATAGGATTTCTTTTTTTCGATGTCATGCGAGCGAAGCCGCAGGCGCCAGCTAGTTAACTGTAACAGACAGAAGACGGAACTGTAACATTTTTTCGCGAAGATTTTCTGATAAAGTCTGAGAACCTAAAAAAAATATTCTATCAGTAACGATACTGATAAGGTCAAAATGTGTTGGATAACAGTTGTTATAGAAGCTTTGAAAGCGATTGCTAACTTATCGAAGCCGTCTGGAAGTTGGAGCACAAAGAAACTTTGCTGCCGTTAGAGTACTTGAAGTTATTAAGACAATACACTAAGACGTTCCTCAAAGTATTATCACTACGGATAGTGGTGTGTATCAGACTGCTCTCTTTCAAAGTCTAGTAAAAGACTTATCATCATCTTAACTCTATTTGCAACCTGCATGCAGCTGAGTACCGGTACTTCACATGGCGCGACCAATCTGATGTCCACAACCCAGTTAGTACTGGATAAAACATTCAATGTTAATTCCTTGGCAAGACTTCTTATCAGACTTTAGGGACACTTACTACCTACCTGCAACGACTGTCAAAGAACTACACATAACAACCTGGACCTATTTTCTGAGGCACAGCCGGGACTTTAATGTGTAAAACTTAACGCTTAACGTGTTCTCTGAGGCACAGCCGGGACTTTAATGTGTAAAACTTAACGCTTAACGTGTTCTCTGAGGCACAGCCGGGACTTTAATGTGTAAAACTTAACGCTTAACGTGTTCTCTGAGGCACAGCCGGGACCTGAACGTGTTTTTTGAGGCACAGCCGGGACGTTAACGTGTTAAATTATCGCTTAACCCTAACACTTTACGTGTTTTCTGAGGCACAACCGGGAGCTTAACGTGTTTTCTGAGGCACTGCCGGGACTTTAACATGTAAACTTAACGCTTACCCTTAAAGCTTAACATGTTTTCTGAGAGAAAGCCGGGACCTTAACGTGTGAACTTAACGGTTTACGTGTTTTCTGAGGCACAGAGGAAACTCGGCTTGTGATAGATGGTCTCCCAACCACAGACGAAGATAAGCGACAAGCGCTACTTAACCTTAATTAAAGATTTACCTGTGTGGCTGTTATTATTTAACCAAGAGCACTTACAAGAGAAATAAAACCACTAAATAAAATACTCAAATGCAAAACCGAGTGACATGTGATCGAGTGATACAAAACAACATGCAATCGATCGCGCACGTTATTGCGATCGCAATCACACGCGAAATGAAGCGGTCACGGACACACGTCTGTGACTGCTTCATTTCGCGTGTTCATTTCCGCTAGCCACTGCAGCGATTTAAGCGAGGCTATAAGCTGCAGGACTTACTTGATATCACAGATTTTACAGCTGCTGCAGCTATTCAAAATAGGCATTAAGACTTTTAGACGTACGAGAGATTGATTTTGGCCAGATTCGTATCTTTGTAAATGTTAATACGGACTGTTAATATAAAATAAATAAGCATGCTTAGTTTTGATTCTGTTGAGCTAAGCTTGATTTCTGAAAGAGTTTTTGTACTAGATGGCACCGTAATGAGTTTGATTTGGAAATATGATAGATAGAGAGGGAGTTGGTTAAATTCCCTACCACAGAGATAAACTAATATTATCTTATTAATTTCAAACAGGTGAAATAGAAATTTATTATTATTATATTATTACCATATATTTTTGCTTAAGTGAACTGAAATAACATAGGTAATAACAAAGCTTATTATTCCTTAATTATTATTTTTGTATTTAGTAGGTACTTCCTTCTTCCATTGGAAACAAATATATAGGTACATATTTCGTTATTGTAATATAATAAATTCTACTATTACTTTAACCAGAAAACGTCTTTGTTCTCTACGACTCACGTGTTACTTTTCTTCGAAACTTATTTGCACAAACAAGAAATATTTGTCACCTTCAAATTTTTGCTGACTCTAAAAGAAAGCGTGGGTGTGAATAATTTCCAGCTAGGTTATTTTTGTAATACCCGGAGTTTCTAAAAATAGCGCATTCGTATAAACATCTTACTTACTTAGGTACTCGGTAGAAAGGTAGTTGCATGTCCTTTTCAAGATAATTACCTATCCGGCAGCTCGCTCGATGCACACATGAGCATTCTTACAGGATTCCGCATTGTGTAGGGCTGTCACATAAAATGTTGGTTAAAAAATATGACGTTTTTTTACTTTTATAATATGAAGGAGTTTGGTTTGTTTTCATGTATTGTGTTTCTGTTTGTTATTTATCCTTACTAATATTACAAAAGCGAAAGTGAGTTTGTTTGTTACGTCTTCACGCCTAAATGGCTAAACCGATTTTAATGAATTTTGGTACAGAGATAGTTGGAACCCTGGAGACGGACTTAAGCTAAAAAAAGTGAGAAAAAGGGAAGAAAAGGGGAGAGACAGATATCTTTTTCGATCATCACGCGGGTTAAAATTTGCGTTAGCCCAAAGTAACTAACTATGCCATTGCTCTGCTTGGCCATGGGGTCATGTATGGACATTTTAAAATGGTTGAGATGAATAGTGCTGTTCCATACGTCATGTTCGTGAATGGACGCTTTCTGTTGGGACTAGTCGCCATTAGACTAGATTTACCTTAATTGCTTTATTTTAGCATTGTTTGTTGAGTTTAATTTTTTGTACGCACCCACGATATAGAAGAAATTTCTAGTGTGGGGCAGCGTTCCAAATAGGTATAATTTCAACAAGAAGACCACCAAGATTTTGTAAAAATCTTTAGCCTTTGATTAGAAAGGTGCGTTTGATATTTACCTTAAATTATAACGAGGTTCAATAAGGTATGTCCACATTATTCCTCTTTGTCTAACGTGAGTATTATCATGTCAGAAAAATAGAGAACATTAAATGTTTATACTTACAATATTTGTACGCCATTCATTGATGGCAAGACATAGCGTTCTATTTATAATTATTAACATCTGTACTTATATACGTTTACCTATATTCTGCAAATAAAAAGATTTGATTTGATTTGATTCATATTTTCCGTCTGCTCTTGTGCCAACCCTACTCCACAACCAAGCTCTTTAGTATGGAAACTAGATGACGCTTTTTCCATATCATTTGTACAACTAGCCGGCAGAGGATAGGCAGTGACTTGTTTTTTTTTTATTTTGTGCTCAAGCTAATGAATTCTAAAATTGTTGTGTGCTAAATTAATGACGTTTCCGCATCGAATACCTAATGTCAGGAACTCAGGAGTACTAGATACTTGGTTTAGATAAGTTAGCTTTCTAATTAGATTCTAATTAAAGGAAGCAATTCTCGTGTGTTGATGGTTAAATATCTTTTAAAGTTTTCTTTACAGCTGTGCTTTAAATTAAAAACGGGAGCTTCATTTGTTTAACGATAAGATTACTTTACGCCTTTTAATAAATTGTAATCCTTACTATAATGATCTTATAAAAGCGAAAGTAAGTTTGTTTGTTTGTTTGTTAAGTCTACGTATTTAGTGTTTGGCCTATGTGAAATAAAAATATTTTGATTTGATTCTATCTACCAGTAGGTAACGACTGCAAAATATCTACAAATAACAGCTCGGACCAAAGTGTTAGGTTAGGTTTGCTTAAAACTCGGGATGTGATGGGTGGTGTCCCATCCGCAGACCAGCCTAGGCAAGCAGGGCTTAACCTCAAGCTCAACCCGAAATGCGTTTATTATTTAGCCATGAATTCCTCCTGTCTAGGCCTTCGGACGGATAAAATTTAAACCGGTTTGCTAACAAAACTCCCCTCTATCATGCCATTTCAAAACGTGATCACACTGACTACATAATTAAACATAACAATTACCTACTTATTACTTGTATGCCTGATTGCAATTAGTCCGGGCTAATTATATGTTAAACGTGTTTAGTCTAATTTGCTAACAATAAATGCAGTTCTGTTTTATACAATTTTCTGTTCAACTTGACGGTTGATGTTTTTGATGGGTAGGTAAAAAAACTGTTTGTGGTTTTGTTTTTTTTTGTGGCCACCTATAAGTTTATCTATCTAGTAGGCATATGCATATCATAAAATGTGAAGCTATTTATACTAGCTGGCGTGTACGGCCAACGTGATAATATAAAAAAAAAAACATTTTATTATAACATATTATTTAAAAAGCATGATATAAGATTTATCTGTTGGGTACGTTTAGCAGAGGCATCCTACCTCCTGCAGATGTTTTTCAGTCTAACTTCAATGCGGGAGAGATCGTCATCATGTGCTTAGCCTGCGATACACGAAGCGCCTGCCTATCCGATGTACCTACATAAGTTAGCACAAAATAATGTTATGGTTCAAAATCTAATGTTCTGCTATTTTTCTTCATGCGTTATGGCTAACACCGTTATGCCAGTTCAACACCCTATTTGCCAACCATAAGCCAACGATAATAACTTAATCAGAAACCTGCAGAACACATTAATCCTGTAGCTATTTGTAAATACACCTAAAACAGTCTAGTCTAGCATAAATTACCACACACAACACATTTTGGCTGCAATAGTTCTAAATCAAAATAAAATATGGCCAGCTACAAAGTAGTGTTAGAAGGAAATTATCGCGGGAAGGAAAAAATGCAGAATGCAAACCTGCGTTAATAAATTTATCGCGCCCATTTGCATGTCGGTGTATGCACTAATTCATGCGACCACGTTTTTTGTATCTTGTACATGGACAAGTATTTTGCGTGTTTCTTAGACAAATCTTTACTTTATTCGCTACTAGCTTTACTTAGCAGTTTCAGCCGCTGCTCAGTTCCTTAATGTCGAAGCTTGATGTAATATTTAATTTAGTATTTTAACGGCACGATTCGCGCAGTGGCTGAGTGATCGAGTGCTGTGCTGCGTGTCGCGGGTTCGATCCCCGCACGTAACAAATATTTGTATGACCTACAGGTAGTTGAATCGGGTCTGGCTGTTTGTGTCTGTGAGTTTAAATGTTTGTAAACCCAGCCACAATACAGGAGAAATTCCTAGTGTCATCTTTAATCATTAGTAAACCCCTACAATGGATTATAGGGATCAAATTGGAAGACGCTTTTTTCTTACCTCCTGGGAGGGTAGGTAGAAACTACATAACGCCACCTGCTACGATTATTCATTCTCCTAAGTAATCGAATTTTTTAAAACAAACGTAAACATATATTTTAGAGTTTTGAGCAACACAGCATAACATGTATTACATACTGTTTCTGGTAATAAAATCAACTTTTCTCGAAAATGCTTGGAAATTTGGACATTATTAAGGCAGCCTTCTTCGAGATAAATCAAAATTCGGCCGGCAATTAAAGTTGTATGCAAATCCATATCTATCTTGTTTTAGCGGCGAATAAATTACTATGTAAACTCATATCTGTCGTGTAATATAAAAATGGAACAATCTCTAACTCCGAAACCTGCCAACTAAGGCCTCAAGGAGGTAACTTATCAAAGGTTTTATTTAAATTTCGAACTGGCTTGCAAATAGAATGCTGTTTACTGAAAAAAAAACAACACTTTGGCGCGTGAAATTATTAATTAACTGGCTGGAGCCCGCGGCTTGGCCCGCGTGATATCGAAAATAAGTACTTGTCCTATTGTTATTCCAGACTATATACCTCTACTAATATACCTCTGTGCCGACTTCCATCAAGATCCGTTCAGCCGTATTGACGTGAAAGAGTAACAAACATCCATAACACACACCTTTCAAATAAATAATCTTTTAATTTCTGCGCATTATTTGAGAAAAGTGTTAAGAAGTCTTGGCCACAACTAGGCATGTATGGACTTAATCAATGTCTCTTTTCCTGGCCGCTGCAGGAATTACCGCCTAACAAAAAGCTACCATATCCTTCTGGTATCAATAATTTCTCCACACAATACTAATACTCCAGCCACTTCTGGTTGTAATAATTCTGTTAAAGATAGTGCTGGCTATAAAGTAGTGGGCGGTTTATGCGTTACGGCCGCCGCGTCGCGACCATTTGCATCGATGGTCGTTCATGCGACCACGGTTTTTGTATCGAGAAGTGTTGCCACTATTTTAAAATGGTTCAAGGATTAGCGAGTTTTCTAGGTAGAAGTCGAAGAGAAGTGTCGAAGCCGCGCACTAAGGGTCTGTAAAAACTTACTACATAAACTACTTAATATTTTGACTGCGGGACTATATTTTTAAGTATATGATTTGAATTTGAACTCAATACCTTCAGGAATACTCGAGGAAAAGGGTCATGACAGACAGACAGACAGATGACGGCGGTGAATTTTGTCATTACACAACACAAAACACATATAATCCTGTTCTAAAAACAAAAAAAAACTACGGAAAAATGCGTCACTACCACACGAAACGGGTGTTATTTAATTACCAACGTGAAAAACAATGGTCCACCACAAATTCGTTGGTAAAGTATACAAAAAAAACCCATCCATGTTCCATCTTTTGCCCTTTCTGTTCCAAAGTCGCGGTATCTCTTTCGAACAACTCACAATCCCGGGAAACTTCATATTATAAATAGTTTCAAACCTTCAAAAATGTATTGTCCCTGTCGACTAAAGAAAATGTTAACAAAATTGTTAAGTATGTAGTATGGTCACCCTGTCTCCGTCGGCATCGTATTCGCATACGATGCAACATTATAGAGTTCATTATTATTAGTGTTGTAACACTCGCTGGAATGTCAGGTGTTAAATTTGCATAGGTTCAATTGTGATAATAGCTATTAGGAAACTGATTCAAAGAAACTCGTTAGTGGATGGGTGGCTGGTTAGAGCTAATTGTGCTGTAGTTAGGTGAAAACGTGTTGGAATTATGTAATTGATCCTTTAATCTTTATCAAACAATCTCCACTCACAGGCAACTATATGTCAGAGTTCATAACAAAAGCACGTATTGTCCAATAACAAACATTGCTATGCATATTTAAGGCAGGAGCAGGAAAATATGAGGTTCTATACGATTGAGACTTGAGTCTTATAAGTCCAAGTCTATGGATTCAGGTGCACAGAATAAATAACTAATACCAAATGAACATTAAAAACATTAACATTTTAAAGACTCCAATCATCGTCGCGTGACTAAACCCCGTACATCTGATCTGCTTAGACATCAAGAGTTTCTCTAGTTATCTGGGGATCTCCAGCAAATCCCATCCTGTCCTCATATCATAACCATCACCAATCCTTATTAAGATCAGCATAAAACCAGGCAGGTGCAACCATATCTTCGGAACATTACCCATGCTTTATAAATCTCGTTTCACAAAAGAAATCTCAACATGCATCGATTGAAATTTAAGTCAACCCGTGGTATAGTAGCGGTCTCTAATTCAAGCGTACCCATTTTATTTATGTCTTCATACGCGCCGCCGATAGGCCCTAATTACGCCGCCGACGCAAAAACGCTAATCGCGCATCGTACACATACGGACGCACCCTTAAAAACAATTTATAACGTCAAGAACTCATTGCAAACACAACTTTATATCTTCACTGTACGTTTCGAATTTCAAATGAAGATTATTGTATTTGTGGCGTTGTTAAAGTACAGTTCTACATGTAAATCGCGGTCGTAAAGCCATATATGAATTTTCTTTACCCGCTCCGAATTGATCTTTAAAATCGCTGCGCAAAGTTCAATTCTCAACTTCGTGCACACCAAAGAGAGTTACACCGTTTTCCTAATTCAAATCTTGAAATCTGGAGATATTGGATTATGGTTTCTGCGAAAGGGGGCTAAGAGTTCAGGTTTAAATGCGATCATGTTATAGATATAGGCTGATTGCACTACGAGATAGACCGATGCGCAAGAGAAGCGTTAATGAGCGCTGGTACCTTCGGATTCCTCGCCAGCAATGTTAGTATATCGGCTTTTGTCGGCACCATACGACTTTTTGCGATGTCCAATGATAACAATGACCGGCAAGAACGAAACGAGATAACGAGAAATGTGATAATGTTCTCGTTAATTAATTAATGTTTTGCGCTACATTAAGTTATTATTAGAAAATGGAGATTTTAACGCCTCTGTAGAAGCTGGTAAGATAGTGTTAAATGAAGCGTGCACGGTTACTGAAAGGAATTTTAGAGAAATATTATTTTAAAACGTGCATCTGGTCATAGCCAGTACCTAAATCTACATTCATTTAACTCAGCATAGTATTAAATGGGCATATTATCGTAGTTCCTTGACAAAACCGCTACCGGTGGATAGAAATGACATAAACCGATGCCAAAACACACGAATTGCAGGAAAACACCATTAATCCTTACTAATATTATAAAAGCGAAAGTGAGTTTAATTGTTTGTTAAGTCTTTACTCCTAAATGGATAAACCGATTTCGATGAATTTTGGTAGTGAAGTGAGAAATGTGGGAGAAAGAGGGAAGAAAAACGAAAACTTAGCTTTACTATTACAATAAATAAGGCGCAAGGGCAAAAACTATAGGTAGCAGGTATCTGCAAATTAGGAAAGGGGAACTGTGTTACCCCGAATTTAGTTTGTTTTACAGTTAGGTCTTCTAACGATAACTTTGAAAACTATGTCATTTAAATCGACTTATTTATTTATTTATTTTTTTTCAAAAACAACGTACAGAGTTGGACTTAATGTCATAGGAAGTTTCTACCAGTCAACCTTTGGGTGATTCAGAGACAAACAGTGGTAGGTGTAAAATTGAAAATAAATTATTAATTTATAGGTACTATATAAAATACTATAAATAAGTATAAAACAAAATACTATAAATGTAGGTACACAGATATTGTATAATAAAAAGACAAATAATAGACAAAACATACGATACTGCCAACTTTAACCAATATACTCGCGAACTTTAATTTTAAAAGATAAACTGTTGGTTGCCATCTTGATTTCCTGTGGAAGCGCAACCCATAAACAAATAGAATAGCCGAAGAATGATCGGCTGAATGAAGTCAGCGGTGAGAGGGACATGGAAGAACACGGTTATGCCATGACCGAAGACTTCTAACTTACTGAATGTGTATGCAATAGCTACAATAATAAATAGTAATAAACAACTCGATTACATAGTTTCAAGAACGAATGCTAATTGGAAAGTGGGTATGCAGATGTGTGATGCAACGCGCATGCTAAAACGCGGCGGGGTAATAAATCAACTATTGATTAATGTACATTGTTTTTTATAATTCCTAGAAGTAATAGTAAATTGAGTCGTTTCCTAATGCAATGACTGGTTTATTTCCTGGGGGTAAGCAGAGGTCAGAGATACGGTGGTATTATTGGTGAGTGAACTGTTATTGTAAAAGATTTCTGTCGAAATTGAAACGTTATTTCGGCTGGTATAGACTTATATAGTCTTTAACTATAAAATACTAGCAGGCTTCGCCCGCGTGGTATCGTTTTTTTTTTTATATATATATTAGATTTGCTTGCTTAACTTCTCGGGAAAAAACTATCTTATTTTTTTAACTTTGCGCCACACTAGATTATCATGAATCGTGGGTGCGTTCATAAACATTTAATATCTCATATACAAACAGCCAGAACCGAAAAACATCTTTGTAGGTCATACAAATATTTGTTCCGTGTGGGGATCCAATCCGCGACACCCAGCGCAGCAGTCGATCGTCAGCCACTGCCCCAACCGTCAATGTTATGCACGGTTTTTGACTTAAATGTCCGAGGTAGGCCTAGAAGAGCTGTCCCTAACCTCCTTGTTAAATTTCTACTTTCTTCGTTTTGACCCGGTTTATCTGTAGGTATCTGGATTTCTGTAATAAGGGGTGATCCCTATTACATGAGACTTATAAAACATAACTAGTGAATTGTGACTATCACTACATAGTATACAACAAAGTCGCTTTCTCTGTCCCTATGTCCCTTTGTATGCTTAAATCTTTGAAACTACGCCACGGATTTTGATGCGGTTTTTTTTAATAGATAGAGTGAGAATTCAAGAGGAAGGTTTTTATGTATAATACATACATATTATAGTAGAGAGAAGTGGGGATTTTCAAAGATTTGTAACACCCGTGCGAAGCTGAGACGGATCGCTAGTATCATATAGTGCTAGCTGGCGCTCACAGCTTAGCCCGCGTGTAGATCGAAAAAAGTACGCTATGTGTTATTCCAGACTATAATCTACATCTGTGCCAAATTTCATCAACATTCGTTTAGCCGTTTTGACGTGAAAGAGTAACAAACATCCATACACCCTCACAAACATTCGCATTTATTATATTACTAGCTTTCGCGCGCGGCTTTGCCCGCGTGAAGTTGGAGTAATACAGTTACCCTAGCGCCTTATCGATTTGTAATAGCAACGCTAAGTTTTCCCTTTTGTTCCCTCTTTCACTAAGTTTTCCCTTTTGTTCCTCACATCCCACTTTTTTAAAATAAAAATAGCTATAGCCTATTTCCGTCTCCTGGTTCCCAACTATCTCTCTACCAAAATTCATCAAAATCGGTTTAGCCATTAAAGCGTGAAGAGGTAACAAAAAACAAACAAACTCACTTTCGCTTTTATAATATTAGTAAGGATAGTAGGGTAGTAGGATATAATGTAAATACCCACATTTCACCCTAATACTATTAGGTAAACTTCTGCCTATCCCTTCAGCAATTACAAGCGTGTTATTATGTTTATATACGTAACGACGAATATCAAAAGATAACTTCGAACGAAACCCTATCAAACATTTATAATTATTTATCGATATCCGCACGATCGGGGCCCAAGTGAGCTGGAATGGAGTCATTACACCGCTCAAACGGGTCCAGTGGACTGCGGACTTGGACCCTTAATTACGGAACATAAGTCAGACGCGCTGTGTTTGTTTCACTCTTTGCGCTAATTTGTTTTAATGCTATCTGATCCTGTGGATTTTGGTAGGGTTGCTCTGCGAAATGAACAGCTCGTTGCTACAAAATATCAGCAGCTCGGGTCGATCAATTGATTACGCCTAACCGCACTTTGCTAGGTTGATCTGTGGATGAGTGACCACCCCTTACAACAACAGTCAGTGTCCCGAAACTGGGTTGTGGAGGTTAGATATTCAGTATGTAAAATACTGGTATTCAGCTATATCCGGTTTGACTGGGAGCCGACCCCAACATAGTTGGGAAAGGCTAGGCAGATAATGATGATGATTTACGAAATGTAGATTGTCCTCATGGTGATGTGGAAGAATGAGGAGCATTGTCAGAAATAGCGTTTATAATTGGAAATGGTTTTAGAAAAGAAGCAGGCCAAACAGCAGCAAGTCAAATAGAAGATAGAGAAGAGAAGAGAAGGAGAGAAATGTTAAAAAAGGTGTGGAAGTCTTAATGAGAAGAAAATATAATCCTACTAATATTATAAATGCGAATGTTTGTGGGGATGGATGTATGGATGTTTGTTACTCTTTCACGTCAAAACAGCTGAACGGATATTGATGAATTTGGCACAGATGTAGATTATAGTCTGAAATAACACATAGAATTCTTTGTTTTCGATATCATCGAAGCCACGGGCGCCAGCAAGTAATAAATATTTATTGATTCTAGCCCATTGCAACGAAGAGGAGGTAGAGGGAGCGAAAGATTAATAAGTACACACACACATACACATCCGAACTTCCGTACTTATATTATAAGTGTGATATTATAAAGCAAACCGTGAAATAAAACAAGAAACAAGACTGACACAAGTGGGAATGATAATACTTTTGATGTCGATAATTTCGGCAACCCTATACAGAGTAACGTAAACACAAACCTATACAGTACGCACTAAAATAAATGTCCCAATCCATTGCTTCTTATCAATAACGGAAGCTATCAATGTACACTTGATAACGAGCAATGAAAGGAAAAAAGATACTAACAGTAGTATTTAATAAACATTTACTTTTATAAATTATTCTGCATACATTTTATAATTAACTGTTTATCAGAGATAGTAAAAGATTAATGGTTATTCTTTTAACTGAATGCAATGAATACAATTTGAATGTGTCATTTAGTGTGAAAATAATTTATTGAAGTGGAATCATAGTCATTAATATTCTGGGAAATGAATTCTTAAATTCAATATAATTGGCTGCAGGCTGTATTTCGAAACTCGCCATTTAACTTAAAGTACTCTTAAAAATATATTTAGAGAAGTTGAACCTGAAACTAGCTGTGTCACGCGGTTTCACCCACCACTCAGCTCCTAGCAATTGTATCGTGATGTTATACAGCTGATGGTTGTGTATATAGACCAAAGTGTTATAAAGAATACCACTGTGAATTTCATGCAATCGTAGTAGTTTTACCTCAATGCAGTTGGTTCTACCAAGAGCTTGCATCCACAGATCAAACTGTTGGAATGAATACCACCGTTCATGCAAGCCTAGTATTTTAATCATAATTAATTCAGCGATCCACCCGTTTAGTTGCAGTATAGATAAATAAGCTAGATACCTGCGGTCTGATGTGTGAATCTAAACCATCCAAAGCGCCACCCAAACGCATCCAAAAAAAACATTCAAATGGGTCCAGCTGTTTAGAAGGAAGGAGTTCAGTAGCGTACACTCGTATATCCGACTTTTATATACATAATAGGTGTGTCCAGCGGTTTCACCCGTTGCTCAAGTTCCCTTCTTACTTAGGGGTTTGAAAGATAGATACTCGTAGTAGCTGATTCTTAGAGTTACTGAATATGCATAATAAATTCATAAGAATCGGTCGAGCTGTTTCGGAGGAGTATGGGAACGAGCATTGTGACACGATCGTTTTATATACTAAGATAAAACATTTGTAAAACTGTTCAGGACAGTTATTCTTCTAAGCGTGTCGATGGCCACTACTTATTTATTTTTGGCCCAAAATCAGCTACTCCGCTCCAAATCATCAGATCGTCAAGTAAGCAAGTGTCAGGACATGCAGCGCAAGGTAAAAAGGGGGCCTTTTGCTATGGAGACACGCCGCATACACACTTGGGGTCTGAGCCGTACGTGAACTCCCATCTAAAGACTGTCTTACCTACGGCCAACCTAGCTTCGGAGTCTATCAAGAGATATCCAAGTCGGCCAAAGCAAAGATCAAATCTTGCTGTGGAGGTTTAGGTGACGTTGGTATTAGCAAGACCAAAAGCTTCTACGACTTTTCAGGCTATGTAATAATATCCTTAAGATAAAGACGATATAAAGATTTAAAGAACTCGAGGATTCATTACCACTACCAACCGCCAACAAGCAACTAACCAACTTTTTTATTTTCGATCCGAAGCAAAGCATCACGCCATACAACCTATATGATCCGACATTAAAATCGTACACGGCACATCCGGAGATATCATAATTAAGTCTTACGGGCCGTGTTCAAATTAAATTATGTACGAATTAAAGGTAACGGCGCAATAAATCGGACGCTGCGCAGGCGCCGCCGTTACGCGCCTTGTGATGTATCGCCCGACACACCTATGCGATACCGGCTGGACCGCTGTGTGGTCTAAACTGTAGCTTGAAGCAGGATATCCAACATCCATTTTAAAAGTTCTTATATTCGCATGAGATCTCATATGAAAATGTTTAAAACAGAGAGACACAATCTAGATTATTGAAGGGAATGTCAGACTTGTACTGACTAAAACTATGTCCTTCTTTGGCCCTTAGTGGTCCGGGGCCGTAGTATATCTTTCGGACGAACCCGCAGCGCCGGTGCAAACGTAGCCTGGAATAACGATGTCTACTCAAGGGCTCCAGGTTTGCTCCGAGGCTGCAGGGCTGTAAGATGTTATACTGCATGCAAGTTTAATACGAATTACACTAAACACAAGTTGACACTGTTTCTTATGTTCACTGAGTTGGTTTGTGAACTAAAACACTTGAAAGTTTACCCAGAAATCGCTTGGTTTACCAAAACTTTCAATTAGTTTTCAAAAAACATAAAGAGTCCCTTAAACGCTGTTATTATCGCTGTAAGCTCCTCTCACAACCCACCCCATAAATGAGAATACAACTTAATCTGCGCACCGCGGCTTCCATTTAGCCGTGTTTGTTTTATTTCCGAGAATCAATAAACAGCTCCGATCATATTGGATGCGGACTATCGCCAAGCTGAAACAGATCCCCGATACGCTCGGCTGAGGGCTTTTTGTTTCAACTTTGAGTTCATGTGGAAGATTACATGTTTTTTAATGAGGATAATTTAGCTGGAGAAGGCGTTGTAGAAAAACCAGAGTCAAAAATAAAAGAGTTTGAAGTCTCAGGTATCGATGATCTAATCTCGATAGAAGTTCAGGAAGTAGACTCAGTTTGTCAACATTGAATTCAGCTTTCAAACAATAAATTTTTGAATTTTTTTTATATTCATCATACTATTTGTCCGATCTTGCTACGTATAATGTATTTGATATTAATAAATAGTTTCATTTTATATCTTCTTTATTTATTTCTATACCCATTTCTTTTACATTGATCAATCCTTACTAATATTATAAAAAAGAAAGTTAGTTTGTTTTTTTGTTACGTCTTCACGCCTAAATGACTAAACCGATTTTAATAAATTTTCTTACAGTGATAGAAAGAGGAAAACTTCGATAGAGTAATAGCAATATGACAATAAATATGCCGCAAGGGCAAAAACTACAGGTAGCAGGTACCTGCAAATCAGGAAAAGGGAACTGTGTTACCCCGAAATTTCATAAAATTACATTAAAAAAATACATTCTAAGAAAGTTCCGGTGGTATAAGGAGCAGCGTTCAAGCCCCCTGTAGTAAGGTGATTATTGTTTCATATTCTTTATTCATTTGTTACACTTATAAGTACATTTTTAAATATTTCTTAAAAAAAAAGAAAACATTTAAAAATATAAAAATAGGTCTCCGCCAGTATCGGGAGCAGGGTCCAAGCTACCGGTGGTTAGGGCTCCAGAGACAGGAACCTTCTCACAATGCGGGCCGTATAGAGGAGTACCTACTACTTTCTGAATCAGGCCCTTAATCCAACCGCCTAAGGAAAGCTTCGAGAGATGGTCGTCGATGCTCTTGGCCATCAGGCCATTGGCCGGAACTACTATCGGCACAATGACAGCCGAGCTCACATTCACATTGTTTCATATACTATTGTCGTACCTTACAATACCTTTATGTTTCGACTTCGCTGGTATCGTCATTCATTCATACTAATATCAAAAATTAAAAATGTAAATATATTTTTGTAAAGAGATGCGAGACACATTGCTATGTATGTATATATATATATATATAGTTTTTAATGACACGGATGACTTCTGTAGACACTTCGAGGCCTATCTCAAATACAGTTTACAACAAAGGTTACCACTTAATGCCTATAATCACCACTTAACACACTGCTCAGTGATCGCATTATGCTAGCATTAATACGCATCAATAGATAATGTAAGGTTTACCATATATAATAGAGAATAACTACGTTTTAATAATTCATTGTTTACGAGCTGGCTATTTCCTACAATTAATTCCAACGATCAGTCAATTATTGAGTTTTATTTGAAGACTGTTATCACAAAACATTGTCCTTAACCTTTAATGTAAAGTACAAAAAGTGCATTGAACACGAAGAAAACAATAGCAACTTACAGTAAGTTGCTATTGTTTTCACAATTATCAATCATTATTCATATTATTATACGACTTTTACTGAATCTTTATATATTCAACAACAGCATTAGTCCGATTATACACCCTTTCGGGACACCACTGCTTTAGCTACATTTAGGCACGAGTTCTCATGACTACGCGCGTTCTACAGCGCTGTGTTGCATAAAATACAAGACACAGTATAAAAAGTTAATAATAATTAAATTATGTATTGAATAATTTCTCCAGTCTGCTGTTATATTGAATGGGGGACATAGAGCGAGCTAACAGCGGGAATCGAACGCTTCAGACACCCATTGCACACTAATTATAACAACTTAACTTGAAATGCTTTGTAATGATGATTTCATAATTCTTTGGAGAAAAGACTTTACTTTATCGATATAAAGTACAAAATGGCGATATTAAGGGCAAAACACATCAATATTGAAATAAAACACGTAAAACTGATTTGACGTTGTTTCAGACATGTATGTTTACAAAAGTATGTATTAGTTTCACATTGCCATCCTGAATACTACTGCCTGTTTTCACTAAAACGAGCGCCTCCTAAATGAATGCACATAAATTAGTGTTCTACCTCAAGAGAATATTGTGTTTCTACACCAGTCTTCTAAATTCATTAAATATTACTCCGCTACCACTTGCACCGCATACAATCTGTTCACAGAAGCATGTCGTGGGGCCCGCACTGCGTATCTATCGATACACAGTCAATGGCGGATAGTTTTTATTTACAGTGTTTTGTTCACTCATTTATCATACCCGTTTTTGTACACATATGCATGTGTATATTTTGAAATAAACCCAATGTTTCGTATGCGCTTGAATTAAACTTGCAATGTAAAAGTATCGATAACATCGGCTTCACCAGTAGGATTAACAGTTTTTGTTCTTTGAATAAAATACTTAATTTCATTCATACTTATTAAATATGTTACGATTATTATTAATGGTTTCGTAGAAACATGTTGCTGCTGGGTTAATGATTCTCACTGTGATATCTAGCTCTTTTTATTGAGGCCTAGTTTGGGCCACTGGTCTCTTATTTTGTAGACCTTGTACCGTCGTCAACTACGGGGTAACTTGCCGCGGTACCTTGTTTTTACTTCAGGGCTATAACTATATATATGTATTTATAATCTTCAACTTGGTACCTATGATTTTGTCCATGAGGAATTATCCCACTGTCTTGGTTTCCCAGATTGATTGAATCAGTTTCAAACGTGGATGTAAAGTTTACATAATTTTATTCATAACCTAGTTAAGGTTTGCAGAAATATCGGTATAGAATGTCAAAGCAGTTACTCCAAGACATACAGCGTGTTTCAAAAAAGTATGGTCATATATTATAAAAAAAAAAAAATGATTTATCCATTAAATGTGTATGACCCAGGTTATACATATTTAATGGATAAATCATTTTATTTCTTCGCGATAACGATGTTGGCCCGTGTAGAATGTTTTTCACTTTGACCGTCTACGCTCTTAAAATTACCACATATTTCCGATATACACTGTATACGCTTTGTGACACAGTCTCACAGTATGTTTTGTACTCTGTGATGCTTATTTCTATTAGTATTCGTGTATTTGCCGTGTTTATTTAATTTTTTTTTGCATCGCTCGTTTTAAGTTCGGGGTGAAATGGGGTTCCCTTTTCCTGATTTGCAGATATTTTTCGTTGGTAACAAAGAGTGTGCGTTCAGATTTTTAGCTTTCTACCTCGAAACCTGCGAAAAGACCCATATATAATTTGTTCCCAATTTCTCACTTTAATAAAAATGCCTATGTCTGTCTCCAGGGTTCCAACTATCCCTGTACCAAAATTCATCAAAATCGTTTTTGCCATTTAGGCGTAAAGACGTAACACACACAAACCCAATTACGCTTTTATAATATTAGGTAAGTATTGTTTTCTGATTTATTATTTAAGTTTCTGCATTGTTATAGGTATCCGCAACGTTTAAGTAAACGATGAAATAGATAGCGATCGTCTTACTCTCTGTCATAGCTTTGTTTGTCCACAATAAAGCTCTAAGGAGCAGTTCGCACTTTGCCATCAGTAACGCCACATCTTTCATCCAGAGCGCATTCACCAAGTTATCTCTGATTTATCCTTGACAATTTTTTCTATACTCTGTAGTGCATAATTCTATCATTATTCGTTTGTCCACAATATATCTTCCTTACGTAAGTATCATTTCACTATCTCCTATCGGTAGAACCACATCTTTCTCATGCATACCAAGTTTTCGGTATTTCGTCCCCAATGTTTGCTCCAACATTTAAATCCTGTTGTTCCTTCCTAAATTCCTTCGTTTCTCCAAAAAACGCTCCAAGCAGTATTTCGCACACCGCTATTAGTAGACCCCCATCTCTTCTCCCAGAGCGTACTCACCAAGTCGTCGGTATATCGTTCCCAGTTTTTGTTCCACCCACATTATATGCAGATGCCATGAAAGTAACACCGCTAACACTGTTCTCTTGCTTTTTGCGGACTCTTGTTAGTCAATTATGTTGGCAATAGTGATTACAATGTTAGGAAATGTTGTCTCTGAGATAATGTTACCAGTTATTATAGTTTACAGGGTTTTATTCGAGGTATAGTGATGGATTAGACTGATAGTGAAGTATAGCGTGTAGAATATATTGGTGTTAAGAAACTGAAGTAAAATAAGTATGTCATGTTTATAACCGCCATGCTACGCGCAACTATGTATAATTTATCGTTCATACTACATTTTGAAGTAGATGAGGGTTCTTCAGACACTTCCAGAGAGTATTTCAGTATCACGTCAATGAATTTTAATTTCAGTGACTCTCTAAAAGTAATTGAAGATCATACATTTGATGGCATGCAGCTAATAATTACGAAAACAGCAAAAAAGAGTCTCAAATAAAAGACACCTCTATTAATAAATTCGATCACCATCTCAATATTCACTTAATATGCCAAGCTCATCACCGAACAAATTGTCGATACTACGGACTTTTTGTCGCTTCCATCGATCGACAGCGATTGAGTCTTCGGCCTGTAATTAAGTGACAAAAAGCGCTGGAAGCGGAGCCTGGAGGCGGGACACGATTCATTACGAAATGCGTAAAAACATGCGTGATTACGCTCCAACGAAACGCGAATCTACTGCTGAATACTAATGCGAAATGATTATAGTCTGTATATGATTTAATTATTTTGTAATTAATTTGTTTGGGAATGGAATTGAGAAGTGGAATGTCTTGCGGTAAATACTACTCGCTTTACTCATTCGTAGAGCCAAAGATTGGTGGGTCACTTTTGCAAATGTCACTTAAGTTGGTGTGTAGACTCTTTTTTTTTCGGTTGGGAAATCATCCAATGACTTCCCCCGCTCTGGGCGGAGCGGGGGGGCATGTCAGACTTGTACTGACTAAAACCCACCCATGTTCCTTCTGTTGCCCTTTACGTTCCGAGGCCGCGGTATCTCTTTCGAACAACCCGCAACCCCGGCAGGCGGAGGCCCTGGCAAGCCCCTCTGCTTTGCTGACTCTCTTTGAGGCGCGAGTAAAACACGAACGCGCCGTCGACACGTCCTGTCGTCAATAGACGGGCAGACGGTGAGCTACCCATTGCTCACCGTCCACAGGCCCGCATCTATGGTGGCCGGGAGACGTCTCGCGGCGCCCGGCGCCCTGGGCGTCACCCGCGCCGGCTGGGTTGGCCTGTTGTTCTCTCCCTCAAACGCCCGGCCTCCTCCTTTGCTAGCATTACTGCTTCGCAGAAGGAGGTGACCGCTTCCCATTCCCTCTCGCTTCGGACCATTGCCTGAACCAGGGACGGACGCGAGAGACCGCCGCCGCCGATCGCCTCCACGAGAGACGACCGCCCAAGCTGGGCAGATCGCCACTGTGTTCTCCACCGTGTCCTCCGGGGGATCGTCACAATGGTGACACCCGGGCGTTTCCTCCCGCCTGATGATGTGCAGGAACCTCCCAAAACTTCCGTGTCCGGTGAGGACCTGCGTCAGGCGGTAGGTGAGGACGCCATGACGCCTCTTCAGCCAGTCCTCAAAGAGGGGACTTACCGCCACTATTGTGTTGTGCCCTGCACGGGGTTGCAACAGTCGCTCTTTCCATGCCACCATGAGATCGCACCGGAGGTCTGTCCGCTGAGCGGCAATCTGCCGCGGCGACGGGTTTAACCCCGGTGTAGTGCCTCCGCGCGCCACTCAAACAGGCGCGCGAGCACTATCGCCTCCAGATCCCACGGCGGCAATCCGGCAAGGAGGTTCGCTGCCTCGCCGGAGATCGTGCGGTAGCCCTGGATCAGCCGTATGGCCACCACTTTTTGGGGCGCGTTGAGATAGTGGGCGGCCCGCCACCCTAAAGAACGCGCCCATAGTGTGTAGACTCTTATGGTAACATAATTGAAAATAGTGGCAGCGGCGAACAGAAGCCTAGTCTTCATCACGGCATAGATTTCTTTTAACTCAACTCAAAAGGTATTATGCCTATTGATAGCGATGTAGATTAGTTTTTGATGCCCTATAATTATATTCACTTTTTGAGACTTACTGAAATATTATAGTTACACTAAGATACTATAAATTTTATAATTGTTTAGTAAACAAATTCAAGTAAAAGGTCAAATTATCATAATTGTTTAATAAATCAAGGAACAAATACACATTTTACTCCAGAGTTTTACAAATTCCTTCATGAAACTGACGCATCTCGGCGGTGCTACTGTAGTTAAAAACCAGAGTTCAGCACTGACCTTATATCTCAGGTTATCTAAAGTGCAGTGCACCATCTGTATGCAACTCTTTGCTTTCTGTTGGAAGGTGCTACAAAGCAAAGCTATCAGATGCGACACACTTCCTCGTAAACTGAACGGTTTGTTGTACTAAGACGGACACATGGTTGTGTAGATGGCTCAACAAAGTTCTTCATTGTTATTGGCTGTATTACCTAATTGTTTTAGGATATTTTTCTTCCTCATCAGTCTTTTATCACTTGTCCTTGATTTCTATATTTCACTTGGATTTATGGTTTTGTCAGACTTTATGTGAAATAGAGAATACATAACATTCATATTTTAGATACTATTCTCTTCCTGATCTCACACACTACTGTCTACCTTTCTTTTCTTCATATTTCCTCTCGCAGATCTGCTGGTAGGATTTTTTGAAATAAACTGTGCCTTTGTACTCTGTTTTTTAATGATGTTTCCTTGTGATTTCTCATGTGTGCATAAATTACTAAATAAATAAGGCCACGTTTAGAGATAGGTAGAGGTGTACCTAAAGGACCTTCACATTTCGCCAGTTATGTTTAAGCCCCATGTCATGGGGGCAAACTTAGTCAACCGGGCACGAATTCAAACATCGTAGGTGCTACTGAGACAATTCCCGATGAAAAATCAGAAAATCGAATCCAGGACCTGATACTCAGCAGTTGTTGCACTTGACCGACGAGGCAATCCACGCAGCATTTAACATCGTTTATGTGAATGATTAGCCAAAAGAGACGCTTTTTTACGGATGGAAAATCATCAAATAACTTCCATCGCTCTGGGCGGAGCGGAAGCGTGTCAGACTTTTACTGACTAAAACACACCTATGTCCCTTCTTTTGTTCTTTATGCTCCGCGGCCGCAGTATCTCTCTCAAAGAACTCGCTTAGAAAAACTTAACTCCAATTTATACTATGTTGTAAAATTAGTTGTCCAAACGTCCCAACCGTATGTCCCACCCACTAAAGGCTATCGCCTAGTCACGTACGCGGCTAACAATTAACATTTCGAGCTATAGCGATGCCGGCGGAGATGTGGACAGCTAATATGGGTTACCGCTTAATTACGACGGCGCCTTGCAAGGAGTGTTGCGTGTGCTCATCGCTTTTGGTGAGCGGCTAGATTTAGATGACTTTTTGCGAATTTGTCGATAGTGGTTTGTTAGTTGAATGGTGTGTTTGTCGTTTTTAGAGTTCCGTACCTCAAAAGAAAAATGAGGAGGGAACCTTTATTGAATCATCATCAAATTTGTTGTCTGTCTGTCTGACAAGACCCCTTATCTCAGGAACGAGTGGAGGTATCGAGTATATCTGGGGTCCCTTTGCGCTATGAAAAATGTCTACGCAGTCTAAAGATATGGCTGGTAATATCGCAATATCTATATATCGCTCTTGGCCGGTTTCATAACGTTATGGGTAATTGAAAAGTAATGTCAGAATAATTGAAAATTTAAAAAAAGTCTAGAGGTTACTTTAGCCTATGCTTTGTCTGCGTGGAGTTTGGAGTTTGTGAAATGCCCACGGGATCTAAGGTTCTTCTGCGATAAGATTATCACACAAATAATATAAAGCCAATGTTAATACGTCTGTGTGTGTTTGTTACTCATTAACGCTCAAACAGCTTATCGGCTTTGGTTGTAAATTTGTATATAGAAAGCTCATACAATGGAGTAACACCTAGGATACTTTTTATCCCGGTGGACATGGGTGAAACCGTGGGGCGCAGCTAGTAGATTAAAAATAATATTTATTCATCTAGAATTGTTAGGCCATACATGACGTGATTGAGTCACATAATATATATCCTTCCATACAAACTTTCGCGTTTATAAATATGTAAGTAAAAGCAAAAAGTTTTGGAAATATCAAATTAGTCAAGTTTAATAGGGTTGAATGATAAGATTTTTTTTAAAATCTGACGTTTTTCAAATGGGATTGATTTACATACATAAACTTTCGTCTTTCTCACATGGGGGTAGACAGAAACACGTCTTAATACGACGTAAATTCGCACCCCGAACGACCTTAGCATTGTCCAAAATAACTTTAAATATGGCACCCCGTAGTTCTTCCATTTATCATGCCGGGTCCAGTCCGGTTAGGGTTGCCATATATCCGGATATTTCCAGAAATTCGGTAATTTTCTTTTAGTCTGTATTGCAGGTTAAATTCTTTTCCACAAACGGGAAAATTACCACGGTCAATAAAAACTTATTTTTTGTTTTAATAAAATGAATAAGCGTGGAGAATCATTGCAGGTGGGGTTCTATAGTTTCTGCCTGAGTGCGTGTGAAAATATTAATAAAAATATAGTGCATAATAACACTAAACTCATGGCGCAGTCCTGGGCCGACATAGTTTAGATAGCCATCAAGTTAAAAAGATAAGTATTGCATTTATCAAAGCACATTTTTTATATTAAAACAAAAAACATCTCAAAACTACTAGACCTTAGCTCAGTATAATGATTCAGAGCAATACGCTCTAGAGCACAACAAATACAAAAAAAAAATATCTACAATTGGGAACCCTAGGTTCGGTCCACCCTAAGACGTGTGCCTGACGTCCATCGGATTGACCGTGAAGTATATTTGCAAGAAAATAAATCGTTTTAAAGTTAGGGGTGAAAATTGATTGAGACGTTTATGGGGAGGCCAGTAAATTTGGTCTTCAAAGGTGGCTTGAAATCAGAGTGGGGAAAATATTATTTTGAATATTTTTTTTGTACGTTTTTCCGAGGGTTATTGGCCATCTGCCATACGTTTGATTAAATAATATAATGGAGGAGAAATACAAGCTTGTCAAGTTTTTTTTAATATTATTTAAACCTGGTGTGTCCTACGGCAAGGCAAATGATTTGTAATTTGCCTTGCCGTGGACATGCATAGTGTCAAGTGAATGAACAGTTTCTACATTTTGGTTCAAGTATGGAAACTTTGTCTTTGTATTCACATATTTTGGAATAAGTTTTCTTGTTTACAGTGGCGGCGTAGCATGGGTTGGCACCCGGGGCGACTTTCTTATTGAGCACCCTCAAAATAATAAACGCGAATGCGTGACTTTATTTTGCTTAAATATTCTATAATATCAAAATTTACGTTTCGGTCCTTTACAATGGGCAATATGGAAAGACTGGTAGGTCCCGTTTGGGTCATTGTAAACTTTAAGTAAGATATTATTACCTAACTAAACATTTGAGAAACTTCTTTTACAAGAAATCACTGAAGCCACACAAATGCTTAAAAAAAAGATGGTAACACTCGATGATAGTACTTCAGTACTATCGAAAATAATATTGAACTCATTTTGAATGTACATATTTGGACACTACCCGTTTAATTTTTGTATATAGATAGCATGTTCTATTCCTAGGTCAAACTACTTCTGAAAAAACCCTCTATTGTCTGATGAAATGATTTTGGCGTACCAGGAAGAGAAAACATCTAAAAGGCACTCCACTTTGTTTCTCTTGATCTCTTAACATTTTGATGTTCATGGTCAATAGATTTTTGAAGCATCAATCCATTTCAAAATTTTCCTTTTTTAAAACAGGACAGTAGACCTTCATAATTCGTTATGTGTTCGGACACTAAAGGATTTAGCTTCCACCATGAATTAAATTCTTTGACGAAAATCTGTTATACAAAATCTGCAGAATTTTCTTTTAATCATAAGCGACTTCCAAAAAAAAACTAAAAAGTCGAAAATAACTTTCCGGAAGTCGGTAGCAAAAAATTCAACGAAACCAACAAAAGTTAAGTACGTTATTTTCGACTTTTTTTTTCAAAAAAGTTTTTTTCTTGGTCATATTCTTCTTGTTGCTAATCTCTACCTTCTTTCATCTTGTGTATCGAGATTTTCAGGCTATATACAGGGTGGCCAGTTAATAGGCGTCCAAAGAAAAAAATATAGATGCCTTTTGCTGAAGGGTACCTGAATTACCCCCATGTATGTTCCGCGATTTTTTGTAGTTTAGGAGCTAGAATTTTTTTAAGTACTATTTTCAAAATTTCCACCTGACATTAGTTTTTATTTTTTATCTCTTTATTCCTATCATTTCCAGATATTCTTTTTTGTGGAATCTATTAGCAATAGCAATAGCTAGCATGCAAAAAACAACCGTTTGCCTAGGCATTGTAGAACTTACCACAAAATTAGTCCAAAGTTCAAAATTACCGTTAGAGTTTGGTAATCAAAAATGTTCAGAGCTTAATAAAAAAGGGGTGTGTGTACTTATGTACACGCGTTAGAAGTTATACTTCTTTGGCGTATAGAAAAAATATAACTAAAATGCTGTACCTAGTGATCAACGATAAATATAAAAAACTAGCTGTGCCCCGGCATGCGTGGCTATGCAATTTTCTACCTTTCTATCTTAACTACCTTTTTTTTGCTATAAACCTCACGGACCCCGAGACCTTTCCAACGAATGCAAAACCGTGGAAATCAGTTGGTGCGTTCTGGAGTTATAGCGTCAGGAAGGAAAACCCGACTTATTTTTATATATAAAAAATAATCAAAAGAATGTGAGCCGTCACGGGACGCCTGGCAGATGTGAAACATCGACATTATTTTGTAAAAGTAGTATGCAGAAAAGAACAGATTGTGATAGGAACTAAATATGTCATTGATAACATCATTACGTATTGTTTCATTGTGGACATACCAAAAGGACATAGTTTTCGTTTTCGTGTTCATCATCGTTTATGAATTCGAGGATCGAAGGCACTTTGAATAAAAACTCTATTACTGGCTATCTGTGGTAACCCATCCATTTCCAAACCTTGGCAAGGGTTGCTTAACCTGGCCCTCTGTGGTAGCCCATCCATTTCCAAACCTTGGCAAGGGCTGCTTAACTTGGCCGCCTGTGGTAACCTATCCATTTCCAAACCTTGGTGAGGGTTGCTTGACCTGGCTTTGTGTGGTAACCCATCCATTTCAAAATCTCGGAAAGGGTTTCTTAACCTGTCCCCGTGTGGTAACCCATCTATTTCCAAACCTCGGCAAGGGTTGCTTAAACTGTCCCCGTGTGGTAACCCATCCATATCCAAACCTTGGCAAAGGTTGCTTAACCTGGCCCTCTGTGGTTACCCATCCATTTCCAAACCTCCGCAAGGGTTGCTTGGAATGTGAAATTAATTTAATAAGAACACCAAAATAATATTTATTTATTATGAAACACGTGATCTAAATAGTCGCTCCATGTAAAATACTGATATTCAGCTGCATCTGGTTAGACTGGAAGCCGACCCCAACATAGTTGTGTTCTAAATATAAAAATACTAGAATATACAACTTGAACATAGTTATCGATTTTCATGCCACCTAGAACTAACTTCACGATGTCGCTGGCTAAATTCACTCTCATCATTTTTCTCCATCGCGCCAAAAGAAGTATCACTTCAAAAATAAGTCAGGGGTCCCAGAGGTTTCTAAATGATTTAAAAATTTCTATGGACCTTCAGAAGAAAAAAACGTTAAAAAAATATAGAGCTTGATAGCAATAAAGGAATTTTTCAGTAGTAGTTTTTCAGTAGCTTTGATAGCAATAAAGGAATTTTTCAGTTTTTCTTATAATTTGTGATTTCGTAATTTTTCCCACTGTTATGATAAAAAATACGGTAAATAGTTTACAAATTTAATTAAAACACCCTACAAAAGATTTTCAAAATGCCGCCCTAACACAGAAATTCACAATCTACATCTACGGGCGAAATTGTCTTTTAGCTGTCTAAATGCTTCTCTGTTACTTCTTACAACATTTCCCGGTTCTTCAATTTTCCGTCTCAGCTCTTCTTCATTGTTAGTTTCCCGTGCGTATCATCGAGCCTGGACGGCAGCTCGAATGGGCCAATTAGTTCACCGTTGAGAACGCCGGACCACATGTTCACACTGAAGCGGTGTTGAAAATTTTATGGTCTTACGGAATAACGGTCTAGCCAGGCGGCCGTCCAGGCTCGATGGAGCCACCTACAAGGAGTTCTTGGAGAACCAATGGCCAATTTTGCTGTCAGACGTAAACTTAACAAAGAAGACATGGTTTACAACTAAAAGACAATTTCCTCCTTAGATGTAGCTTGTGCATTTCTGTGGTAGGGCGGCATTTCGAAAACCTTTTGTAGGGTGTTTTAATAAAATTTGTAAACTATCTACCGTATTTTTTATCATAACAGTGGAAAAAATAACGAAATCACAAATAATAACAATAACTGTAAAAAGAAATATTTAAAAATGTAATTAAATGTATGTAAAAAATAAATAAATGTACGAATAACTGTAAAAATACCTTTATTGCTATCAAAGCTAATTACACGAAATAATCCCTGATCAAGCTCTATTTTTTTTTAACGATTTTGTCTTCTGAAGGTCCATAGAAGTTTTTGAAATCATTTAGAAACCTCTAGCACCCCTGACTTATTTTTTATTAAGCTCTGAACATTTTTGATTACCAAACTCTAACGGTAATTTTGAACTTTGGACTAATTTTGTGGTAAGTTCTACAATGCCTAGGCAAACGGTTGTTTTTTGCATGCTAGCTATTGCTATTGCTAATAGATTTCACAAAAAAAGAATATCTGGAAATGATAGGAATAAAGAGATAAAAAATAAAAACCAATGTCAGGTGGAAATTTTGAAAATAGTACTTAAAAAATTTTAGCTCCTAAACTACAAAAAATCGCGGAACATACATGGGGGTAATTCAGGTACACACGGCAACAGATCAACCTATACAAAACCAGTTTATGCGGATCTCTCATTGTACTTGAAATTTATGGTGTACGATCCGTTGTTGAGAGAGCAGCGTAAACTGGTTTTGTATAGGTTGATCTGTTGCCGTGTGTACCCCTTAGCATAAGGCATCTAATTTTTTTCTTTGGACGCCTATCAACTGGCCACCCTGTATATATATACTATATACTGTTTCAATGTCACTTTCAACACCTTGCTGTGGTATGTTTGATACCAGAGAACCAGAAGGTGCTATGAACTTCAAAATTGATCTAGATAATGATTCGCGTGCAGATTAAACGATCACATCATAGAATTGACGGGCCTGTTGGTCTAGTGGTTAGTGGCCCTAACTGCTGAGCCTAAGGTCGTGGGTTCGATTCCCACCCAGGACAAGCTTTGTGTGATGAGCATGATTGTTTGTTCTGTGTCTGGGTGTGATTTATCTATCATATGTATGTATTTATAAATTATATAAGTATGTATATCAGTTGTCTGGTTACCATAACACAAGCTCTGCTTAGCTTGGGATCAGATAGCCGTGTGTGAGCTGTCCCAAGATATTTATTTATTTATTTATAGAAACAATAACACTGGCTAACTGACCAAGTGTCAACTGTGATTGCTTTGATCGACACGTCAACAACTTGCCCCTGTCGCCCGCGGCGACCTTGTCGTGCAGATGCGCCAGTGGCTACTAATCAGCACGACTGGCTTGGCATTCCGTTGTCACCCCTTTTTGTTAGGGTGGGAAATCATCAAATACCTTTCCCCGCTCTGGGCGGAGCGGGGGAGCGTCAGAATTTTGCTGACTACTACTACTGACTAAAATCCACCCACGTTCCTTTATTGCCCTTTACGTTCCGGGGCTGCGGTATCTTTTTCTAACAACCCGCAACCCCAGCAGGTTGTCACCCCTTGATGCTTGGCACCCGGGGCGGACCGCCCCCGCCGCCCCCCCCTTACGCCGCTACTGCTTGTTTATTTATGATATTCTGCTCATAAACACAAATTAAGTTTTATGTCATTTTCATTAAATGTGAAGACCTAAAATCATGCGCCTCTTTTGATGTAAAAACAAAAAATCGAAAGTGGCGTATTGTGGAAGAATAAGAAAAAAAGCCCTCGATGCGATACCTATATTCATATACGATACATAACAAAAATACACGGGTGAAATTATGATATTGCGTGTTGAACCTAAGCAGAGTGCAATGTGCTTTTCGGCAAAGTGAATTGTTAAAATAATCTTGCACTGATTAATTGTTTTCATTTTGCATATTGAGGTTAGACTAGAATTAGAAATTAGGTGGATAAATCTTAAAAGATTAATTTCTAAACCAATTCAACATCCAAATCATGAATTTCAGGAAGAAAAATATATTACTACTTTTTTTATTTTCTTATTCAAAAATATATTTTAAGTAATTAGGAAAAAATCCATAAAAGTGCGAGTCCGTTAGTCCTCCGCAATACACACATACCTACTTTCTTACAAAACAGCGAAAATTTCCGTCAACAGTTAAATCAATGTTTCCAATTCGCTATTGTTGGTGGCCGTACCGTGAGACCCGCTTCTTGTGCTCTAATTGTCAAGATTAACGCTTGTGCTGCTGGCTGTACTCGTTTACTTATATTATGAAAGTTTAAAAGATACTGTAAGTACGTTTGTACGTGGTTCTTTACATAATATACATGTACGGTCCCGAATGGATAGTGCCGTGGCTAAGTGTTTGACTGGTGCAGTACGTGTCGCGGATTACATCCCCGCACGGAACAAATATTTGTATGACCTGCAGATAGGTAGCTGTTTCGGGTCTGGCAGTTTGTGTTATTGACTTTAAATCTTTGTAAACGCACCCACGATACAGGAGAAATTCCTAGTGTAGAGCAAGTGTTTTTTTTTTAAACTGCATTCTAAAGGTTTTTTTTCGGTTGGGAATTTATCAAATAACTAAAATTGGTTTTTAAAAAGGTTTGTAAAGTGTTGTTGAGCGTTTCCGTCTGAAATTGTTCAGTAGCAGCTGGATCTGTGGTCAGCTGAAGGTAAAAGCTTGTCCCGCATTCTATGGGACTTCAAAATAAGTAGCAAAATGGACTGTATACCACTGATAACAAGTCCTGATGTGTTACGTAAAAGAAAATATTCAAGCAAACCCAGCTCAAAAACCTAGTGTAATATGTGATTCCGTTAAAAGTGTAGGTATCTGTGACATGGAGTCGACAATAGCTTTTCTTGTATCGTTTGATTTACAGCTCAATCTTTTATGACTATGCTGATCTGGGAACGATGGCGTATCGACGAACAAACAATCAATTTCTAGTATTTGCTCCATCGTAAAAGATAATTAGCTAATCGTTAATTGCAGTTGGTGGAAGATAGAAAATGACCTTTTAATTGGATAATAATTTGATGAAGGCGGCAGGAAGAACCGCAATTGAGAATAGGCACTTTTTAAATCAATTGAAATATCTGAAGATTTATTGTAATTGTGGGTACAGATCAACTCAATGTAAGCATTTTTTTTTATCGGAAGGCTTCATTTAATTTCCCGCTCTGGGCGGAGCGGGAGGGAGTATCAGACTTTTAAAAAAAACTCATCCATGTTCGATCTTTGTTCCTCTTTTATGTGTCATAGGGAATGAAACATTACGCTATGTCACTTAGGAGCTCCGCAGCGGGTGTTACCGCTAGAACTCCCAGCACATAGTTAATTATATTCATTTGTAGTATAATTATTATTATTTTTTCAAACGTTGCCCCAGACTAGGAATTTCTCCTGTATCGTGGGTGTGTTTACAAACATTTAAACTCACATACACAAACAGCCAGACCCGAAACAACTATCTGCAGGTCATACAAATATTTGTTCCGTGCGGGAATCGAACCCGCGACACGCAGAACAGCAGTCAATCGCTCAGCCACTGCGCCATCCATGCCGTCAGATTACTAAGCTTATAGATCAAACAAACATTTGTTACTCCGTCATGAGAATTTTACTATAGTGTACAAGAATTATATTTAGATCTTTATCTCTCGATACAAACTAGAAATCAAGTAAGAGTTTTCTCACGTTAACTATTGACATATATTCGTCTTCGTTTCCCATGTTCATAAAAACGCTTGATAACATAAACGCTTGATAATTTGCTGTCATTGTCGTCTAGAGACAACAACTTTACGTTAGACAAGTGTATTTAAATAGGTAACATCAACAACTAACAATTGGTGCACAGACTTGGTCTTTGACCATCATCAAGAAGTCCAAACTTAAGGTTTGTAATGACACTCCCGGACACCGTAGATGCGGGCCTGTGGAAGGTGAGCAATGGGTAGCTCACCGTCAGTCTGTCTATTGACGATACGCATACTGCTGGGTTTGCTGCACCACCCCAAGGTGCTGGCGTCGCTGGGGCTGTGAGCCCCGCACTGATAGAAGTACCAACGGCTAGGACTAACTTGCTCAAGTGTACCCCAATTTCTTTGATCAACAAAATGTTGACATGGTGATGGATAGATAGATAGAAAATCATTTCTTTGACGACAACAAAAATACAATACTAGAATTAACGCAACAAAATATCAAACTGCGAAAAAAAGACATAGATTAAAAAAAAATAAGATAGAAGTTAGATTGACCCATAGACACATCAGATACATTTATAACGGTCGCCGACTACTGGGCGGTGTGTGTCTCACGGTTGCACCACATAAGAGTCCAGCTCACCATAATGCCAGGTAGAATATCTGACGCTGGTATGCTGATGAATTCCACTGTGCCATGATGGTATAGCGGCTCATACAAGCGTTCTCTCCATAATGATCTTCCTATCCCTTGTCAATCAAAGCCAATTTCCATCCTTAAAAACCCAAACAAAAGTAGTGTCCTATAAAACTCACATCAGTAGAAAGGATATGAAAAGTGAAGTCTGTCAGTGTAGCGTTAGAATGAAATTTAATTTACGACAACTCACGGGAGGGATCGCCGGTCTTAAGTCCGGTAGGGCCGTATTACGTGTTTGTGTTGTTTTCATTATTTACATTTTTCATTAACTGCCTGACTTTTCTCAACCATGTTAAGGTCGAATTCTAGTCTTATCAGATGATGCTGGATACTAGTATTCTACACATTTTTTTACAGTATAGATATATGTATATATATACAGCACCGCGAAAGGGTCCGTCGAGTATCTTTCGAACAACATGCAGAGGCCCATGCCGGGGTTGCAAGTTGTTCGAAAGATAACACAAAGGGCAAAAGAAACCGCCGTGGGAGACACCCCGGGCACCACCGAAGATGCGGGCCTGTGGACGGTGAGCAATAGGTAGCTCACCATCCATCCGTCTATTGACGACAGGCCGTGTCGACGGCGCGTAAGAGTTCCACGCGCGCCACAAAGATATGTCAGCAAAGCAGAACTTCCTCCCTCCCTAGAGGGAGGAAGTTACGCTTTGAGCGTGAGGGGTAGGTAGTGTCAAACTTTTGCTGACTAAAACCTAGACATGTTCCTTCTTTTGCTCTGTGTATTCCGGGGCCGCAGTATCTTTTTCCAACAACCCGCAACTGCGGCAGCCCACGACGACCAACGGCTTAACGCGCTTTCCAGCACGGAGGAAACTCGGTATGCAATAGGTGGTCACTAATTCGTGGACACGAAATTCATTTAGTGAGAAGAACTATACTGGAACATACTTACCAGTAACGCATCTACTTGCGAAGTTAGGTAGCAAACTTTAGGGGATGGATTGCTCTTTCCGTTCCTCAAAAGAAAAAATCGGAACCCTTAGAACCTCATTTTATTGTCTGCCGCCGTTTTATCGGTCTGTCTGTAAGGAACTTAAGCCCCTTTATCTTAAGAATGCGTAGATGTATTAAGTCGAAATCAAAACGCATTAAGTCTCAAGTTTGTACAGAACCCTCGTTGCACGAGTCCGACTCGCACTTGACCGGTTTCTTAATGCATTGCTGATAGAGGTACTGAATAAAATAATCATGAAATTCTGCAAAATTAAATCTACCGTCACAATCTAAGGAATGAAATGAAAATACATCAAATGCCTATTTATCATTTACAAAAAAAGTGCAATACAACTGTAGCATTAATTAATTACGTTCACAATACAATGTGCTATTATATCTAGAACAGGTTTTGTTCGTTTCGTTAAAGTATAGTTTAATTGATAACCAGCTATTACCTTTTGATTACTGATAGGGTGTTAGGTTATGTTTATTTTGATTGTTGTATGGCTGATCTCCCTAATTTATATAAAATTAGTTTCCGCCCGCGACTACTAACACCGAAGTAGTTTGATCAGATAAGAAAATTATAAAGAAACTAGCTTTGGCCCGCGGCTTCGCTCGCGTTAAATTCGGGATAACACAGTTCCCCTTTCCTGACTTGCAGGTACCTGCTACCTAGTTTGTGCCCTTGCGCCTTATTTATTGTAATAGCAAAGCTCAGTTTTCCTTTTCATTCCCCCTTTCTAAATCTTCCTTTAAAAAAAAAAAATATGCCTATGTCCGTTTCCGGAGTCCCACATATCTCTGTGCCAAAATTCAACAAAATCGGTTTAGTTTTTTTTTGTTTTGTTTGTTTGTTACGACAAACTCACTTTCGCTTTTATTATATTAAGTAAGGATAATAGGGAAACAACAGAGGAATGTCAAAAGAAATATTCAAGCTTAACTTCAAATTTTCTTTATAATAGGCAATAGAAAATAAAGACGTAATAAGGTCCAAGCTAGCAAGTCCATCAGAGGGAGATATAACAGTGATTTTCGCAACACCTCACTGAATATTCAATTTTGTTTACAAAGACCCCGTGTATAACAAACTGACATACATACAATTTTCATGGGTAGCCTCTTTAGACATCGCACCTCTTTGTCACACTCGCCTTAGTTCCCCTTAGAGTGAGAGGGATGGCAAGAGGATGATGCTTCAAAGAAATCCCGGTCTTATCCGGGATTCAGAGGGGCAGTTGAGTGGACAGCTACCGTGAACAGTTAATTCGTTGATATTGTGGGATTCTAGCTCTCTGTTAAATAATTGATAGACTGTGAGAACGCTAATTGCGATGAAATTTTCAGGAGACGTAATTAAATCCTTGAAATGGGTGTAAAGCGTGATTTGTGCGAAAAGACTCAAGTACCAGTGTTATTAACGTCGTGGAAATTAGATGAATAGGCTGTACAGCCGAGAGCATTTGTCAAATTATTATTTTTTTGTGAAATGTCGCGTTTATATTTGGAATAAGGGAAAATGATACATTCCAAAGCACTGTGTTCGTTAACTGCTTACAATTACAATACATGTAATCTCAGATGGATTAGGTAGGGGCATACCTAATTTGTAGTACAGTCAGCAGTTGAAATTTTCATAAAAACTCATGTGTTAAAATAAAGATGTTATTTTTCCAGGTAATATTCACACTGCGACGAGGAGATTGCCCGTCTGTATACCTGGCAAAGACTACATTTTCTCACCAAGACAGTGTACGATTTTGGAGTAAGCCTTTTTTCATATGAGAAATCATAAAGAAAGAAGGAACATGGATGATGAGTCTTAGACAATAAAAGCTGCCCCCCCCCCAACCCCTCTCCACCCAGAGTGATGGAAGTTATTTAATAATTTCACATTCATTTCAAAACATTTTACTTAGGAAAACAGCCCTTTTTCCTGATAGTGTGTGCGCGTGAAAATTTGGTGTAAGTAGTTAAATTTATAGTATTTCGTGCCAGCCACGCAAAGAAGAGAATGTGGTAATTAACCCCAATTAATAACAACAAAGTATAACAATTACTAACAGTTTTAATCGTCAACAAAAACCCACCCAACGATTAAAATAACATAAGTACCAACCCTAACTAGCTACCATTTGTAACAAACGACCGTTTGTGTGGCGTTGTAATGCGCCATTGTTTAACAGATAACAAATAGTGTGTGACGTCACCAAACACTAGAAAAAGACAAGACAGTTACAGAATGTCAACACGCTGCGACTTGCGAGGGTGGGTTTAGGACAAGGCTTGATGTGCGCGAACGTTACAACGACGATTAAAGTGCTATAAATCATAGGGCATCGCAAAAAAGCTCTATTTTTATATTGTTAAAGTTGAGCATTTTTTATTTAGCTAGTAAAGAAAATTATATAATGTAAAAACATATAATTATTCAAAAATCGAAACTTATCCCAAGCGAACTTAGTACCGGGATCAAAAGTAACCTATGTGTTAATCCAGGTTATACACTATCTGTGTGAGAAATTTCATCAAAATTGGCTTGTTCTTTTTTCGTGAAACAGTATCAAAAATCTATGCATCCTCACAAACTTATAAAAAGTTTTAGCAATACTGATCAGAAAGATTGTCAGTCCTCTTAGAACATTCATTATACAAACACAGAACGCGAATCCGTAATCTTTAAATTGCGATGCGAGCGGTTTCTGACAGAACATGTCAATAACACTTCGCCTGACCCACACCTTTCACTAAGAACAATCTGAGGGGGCCAAACGCCTCCTGCCGAAGCACGCTGGGCAGCGGCTGTCAGCAAAGCAGAGGGGCCTGTCAGGGCCGGGGTTGCGGGTTAGTCGAAAGAGATACCGCGGCCCCGGAATACAAAGAACATGGGTGGATTTTAGTCAGTACACGTCTGACACTCCCCCCACCAGCGCAGAGGAATTTATTTGCTGATTTCCCATCCGGAAAAAAGCCACAGCTCATAATAGGACATATCTCAAAAAGAAATGAAAATATATTGCTCGCGTAAAAGGATCAAATCCTAATATTGCACAAACAGGGGTACAGCGGCCGGGCCGCCATCGCCATTGTCTTACACGAACACTTCACTAAATGGAGTGCGTGCGTTTTAATGCACCGATGTGCACTTCACGGCCTTTGGGAATTCGACGGTTTAGTTCCCTTGAGTGTTTTGTAAATAAATATGGGTATCAATTAATTAATATGGCTTTAAAGTTTAGAGAGAGAAGAGAGTTTAGAGAAATATTTAGCAACTAACGGAGTTGTAGAAAAAAACAAGAGCTTGATTAATAGTTACTATATTAATAAGTATACACTTACGTTATATTGTTAAATTAAGTATTTATACATAGAAATATATATACTAGCTGTCCTGCGCTTTTCACCCGCTTCTTTAGTTACTACCCCACTCCTCAGGGTAGTAGCGTGATGTTGTATAGCCTATGTTACTTCCTGATAATGTAACGTAAAAAAGCTTAAAATCGGTCCAGGAGTTTTGGAGCCTATTCGATACAAACAAACAAACAAAAAAATTTTTCCTCTGTATGATATTATAAACAATAAAAAGTATCGATTATATTATAAAGAGGTGAAGTTTGTGAGTTTGTGAGGTTCTCTGAATCTACTGAACCGACTTTGCAAAATCTTTTACGAATAGCAAGTCATTTTATTTGTGAGTATTATAAGCTACACGCACGCAAAATCACGCTACAAAACTTAGGAGCTGAGCGGGTGAAGCCGTCGGACACAGCAAGTTACAAGAATTACAACAGCTAGAAGAAATAAAAAATAAAGTACCTATATCACATATAAAAGATTTTACTAGGTTCTTACTACAAACACCAAGTTAAAAATTCTAGAAAAACTGAGATATTATATCAACGATGACTACAAGTCAACTTTTGATTATGAAGTACATAATCAAAAGTGTCAACTCTGTTGCAAGACTTGCAAATCGCCATTTGACTAGGCACCAAGACCAAAATATAACCTTTCTTTTCAAAATGCCTGTGTAGACAAAAGATCGCGTCCATTAATTAATATCTCTTCTTAAGTTCAACAAAATTCGCCACCGAAAAAATCCCACGAGTTCTCACCTAACACCAATATAGTTTAAGAGTCAACAAACACGGATTCAATCAGCCGTTCAAATTGTACGCCCGCGCTAATCCTTAATCTTGTGTAGTTCCTGATGGTTCAACAGAGGGAGCCACCCCTGTATGTGCTTGCACTCAATGGACTGAACGAAACGTTTTCAAATAAAGTGTTGATTGGAGGATGAGTGCAAAAAAGGTTTTAACTGCCAGTGTTGGTTTTAGAATTGTGTTTAAAATAATATCGATGGATTTTTATAAGAACTTTTTGATACTTACCTTTAAACAGGGATCAGAAATTGAAATAAATTGGAATTGCTAATATTTTAATGCTCGTTTACTTATAGCTTAGATTAATTTTACTGGGAAAGTTTAATGTGATAGTAAAAAAAAATTAATGGAGCACATGATTTCAAATTGATGCACTTTATTTCTTAGTAAGACATTTTTACTTATTGTACATTTGTAAGAATTTTTAAGGTTATGAAAAGTAGGTAGCGGTTGTTCATCGAATCTTTAATCCAAGAAGGTGCTTCCTGGTGCCCAAATAGAGGGTGTCTCCCCTGGTGTGCACTCGATGGAAGCTTGTTTAAACGTTTAATGGAAAGTGATTTCAAAAATAAAACTGTGATAAAATCAAAGAGTCAGTTCCTTGATTAAGATGTTAGTATGGAAAACATAATGTACTCGTGTGTAATTCAGGAAATACATTGAGCAGGGGTTGATAGGTTAAACACATATTTTACTTATTTGCCGGTAAGCAACAACACATGATTTTTGTTTATTTTATTTGTATTTTTCAAAGGAGCTGGCCGGGCATTCGAGGGAGAGATCATCAAACCAACCCAGCCGCTGCGGGAGACACTCTTGGCGTCGTGAAACGACTCCCGATCACGGTAGAAGTGGATGTGTGGACGGTGAGCAATGGGTAACTCACCATCCATCTGTCTAGTGACGACAGGCCGTGTGTACGGCGTGTTCGTGTTCCACGCGCGGCTCAGAGAGATGTCAGCAAAGCAGAGGGCAGAGCAGCCTACCAGGATCATCGCCTGTAGGCAGTAATAGTCTGACACTCGCCTGTACTCCTCCCAAAGCGGGAAAAATTATTTGATGAATCCCATCCGCAAAAAAAGGATATGGCCACTTAAGTGATAGTAATATGATTGCCTTTTTCTCATCTCACACATTTTCGCAAGCACGATTTACCAAAAATATAAACTGGCAAGACTTAGTAATTGAAGTGTTATGGGATCCACATCGATTTACCATCTAAACTATTAGAGGGGCTTATTAAAAAAACAGAAACTATATTTCCCTATGACACGACAAAAAATAACTCCATCAACTCCAATAGACTCCAAGAAAGGATCACCAAGTTAGTCCCGAGTCTGGGTAAGTTCATGGCAGAGACCTAAGGTATGGCTGTCGTTGTGATGAGCATTCGTCGCGTGAATTTGTCACAAGACATGCGCAGTAGCGTCAAAACGCAATACCAATATTACACGTAAAATAAGTAAAAGGAAAACAAACCACCATATTTTTTACATTCAAAAGTGCTTGTAACGATCTAATTGAAATAATTCGATTCGATTTATTTGAGTAGGTCACAAACGCGTAGCCACTGCGCCAACCGTGTCGTCAAGCCTTACTTACTTCCTTACTAATATTATAAAAACGAAAGTGAGTTTGTTTGTTACGACTTCACGCCTAAATGGCTTAACTGATTTTGTTGAATTTTGGTAATGAGATAGTTGAGACCCTGGCGACGGACATAGGCTGAGACCTGAGAAATGAGGAAGAAAAGGGAAAACTGAGCTTTGCTATTACAATCAATAAGGCGCAAGGGCAAAAACTACAGGTAGCAAGCACCTGCAAATCAGGAAAGGGGAACTATGATACCCCGAATTTAACGCGAGCAAAGCCGTGAGCAAAAGCTAGTAATATAATAGATTGAATATTGTTGTACCTCGCACCCTAAATATACCTGACAAATATATATCACAAAGGAGAAAGGTATATTTATTGAAACCGTATAATACATTCTTCTCGCTATCTCTTACAACTTCCAACCTCAGTCGCGATATTAACTGTCACTGCAAGAATCGCTCGTTTGATTAATCGCAGCGACAGACGGACGTACAGACACAGGTGAGCTCATTCCCAACTAATTGCAAACACCAACCTCCTTTGTTCAAGTGATTGTTGCCTTTTGTGCCAAGATTACATTGACTGAAATCATTCTCCAATGGCACTAGCGTTTCATTTGTCAAAATCAGATCGAGCTGTCATTGAGTACGTGTTTAAAAGTTATTGCGAGTGAAATTGGAGTATATTGAGATGATTATAATGTAAGTTAGTGTCAGTTTGATTACGGCTTGTGTGGGAGGTTTATGATCCGGCAGAAATTAAAAGCCAGACAAATGGATTATGATATAAAAGGAAAACAGATAGTGGCTACCAATCAGTTTACATTTAAAGTAAATGCTCGGGAAAGTTTATTTAAGAAGCTTGCAGATTCGTCTCAAAATTGTATGGTTGCTAGGTTTTATCCATGTATTTTTAACTCTCTTTACTTTATTTTGTTTGTATTATGTATTTAAGTATTCATCGTTTTATTTAAATTGTTTCTTGAAAACTTTCTGTTATGCTTTATTACTTAATTACAGAAAGTTAAAGGACTTAATGCTTTGGGCATTTTCTACCAAGAAAATGCCCAAAGCATTAAGTCCGCCTTTGGACAGTGTTACATTTTCATAAAGTTTTAATAAAATAAAATAAATAATTAGTTTTATGCAAATAGCACCACAATAAACGTTTTATAATTTTAATGATAATGTATCGGTTCTAAGAGTCAAAACGGTTAAATAAATAAATAAATCTTGAGGAAAATGACAAGCCCTAAAACCAAAGACTTTCAAATTAATTTTTACGTGATAAAAAATATCGTAATTCCAATACTTGTTACTACTTTGTAACAAATCGTTGTCTAGCTCTCGCCTACCAAGTGGTTCTGTCCTCGCCTGCGTTGGCCATGTCGCGTTTTTGGTTAGTCCGGCGCACGGAAGTCCTAAACCTAAGCTAGATTATCTACCTATAATAACAACATTTTAATACGCAATTACCAAAACGCGATTATAAACAAAATAAGCTGAGCTTACGAACAGATCAAAATAAACAAATTAAATCACATTAAAGTACCCATCCACAGCTTCCCAAATATCAGTATAATCAGTAAGCATCGTTTTTTCTCGTTGCCGGCTGAATGATATTTGATAATGGTTAGACCCTGTTAGCGATAAATACGGCCCATTCAAATATAAATTTATTTGATGATCTGTGTTTGGCCCAAATGCTTTATGTGGAGCGTTAGATATTCTTAATTATATCGGGTCGGTTAAAATAGCATTTCAGAAGGTATAGTTGAGTCATGTGTTTTTTGAAAACAGTATACGTACAGTAATCACAGGCTTATTTAATTGGGCATGTAGGAGGGACGCAGCACATGCGACTAAAAGAGTGATGGATCTGAATGTTGATGGACGGAGAGCGAGAGGAAAGCCAAAGAAAAGAAAGATTTGTAAGGAATGAAATGAAAGAGAAAGGATTAAATGAAGCCGTGACGTCTGATAGGTGAGAATGGAAGAGGAAAACGTGTTGCGCCGACCCCAAATATAATGGCACAAGGGCAGAAAAAAGGTGAATGATGATGATTTAGGTAGATAGATAGAATATCCTTTATTATGTACACCATACAAGTAACAAGAATAGACAACTTATAAATAGGGTGACATAATGTCTTATCGCTAAAAGCGATGTTTTCAAGACAACCTTTGGATGGACTTAAAAGAGGAGAAACAGCCTGACATGATTTAATTGTACGGATGTAGTTACTTAAAGATAAAACACTGGTCAGGTAGATCAGTTCGTCGTAGAAGACGCACAGGGAACGAAACATGCACTTCGCGATTGGCGCACTTCTCATAAAACGCATATTGTAGCATGTCATCAAAGATTCAGATTCGTAAAATAATATCATACAGTATGTTTCAGAAAGGTGTGGTACCCAATATTTAAGGATGTGATATAAAAATATATGTATATAAGATTTTGTTTATGACTATCAATCTGTACCACTTTATACATAATCAGCTGTCTACATAATATAAGGGACAATCAATACTTTTTTTCGCAATTATGTTATTGGTCCCACGGAAATGTTCTGTCTTCATCATTCATTATTCATCACCATTCCTCTGTGGTTATCAAGTAGCGAAAACCGTGACAAGTCATCTCTACGCATGTCAAAACAACTCGCTTATTCTCATCCACTTGGACCACACCCCACAAATAAATCCTATTCAAATATAAATTTATTGTGAGTAACACTAAACGCTTCAACACGCATACTAATTATTTTGTTTGTTCCTACCACCTTTATACAGCTTCAATGGCTTGAAAAGGTACAGCATAAAGCAAGCTAATGTGGTCAGATATTCGTACTTAAGCAGTAATGTGAGATGCTGCTATAGTGTGCCAATCCTTTTTAATATCGGGTTTTGTTTGAAGAATGCTTTGATTAAGAATTTGCGTTGAAATGAGAAACGGGTATATATAATTTGCGATGATTATTAGAATAGGGTAGTTTCCTGGGTTAAAGTAATTATTACTTTTTATGTAATCCATATTTTAGATTAGCCCATTAAAGTAACGTGGCTATATCTTTGTCATTTTTATTCTAATTTACAAATATAAAACGTGTCCCTTATTTTCGAATAATCTAAAAGATGGACTAATTATTTTATTTTTGAAAATTAGCCTGAATTCAATAGCGATCTCTCGTAAATAAATGGTTTCTCCTTTGAGATAAGATCATATCGTTATAGTTTGGCTTCCAAAATACTATGTTCATGAAACCTTAAAACGTTAATCAATAGGTACAGTTGGAGGAAATCGAAGTATGACGGCACAGTTGGCTTAACTGCTGCGCTTCATGTCGCAGGTTTGATTCCCGCACGGAACTAATTTTTGCATGGTCTACAAATAGTTCTTTCAGGTCTGGCTTTTTGTGTATGTGAGTTTAATTGTTTATAAACGCACCCACAATAAAGTGGAATTCCTAGTGTTTCCAAACTATATACATTACTGTACTACCCACATTTCACCAGTTTTGTTTCACCCATTTTATAGCAGACCTATTGTCATCAACCAGGCGCAAATCCAGACTGCATCGCGGCAACTGAGAAATACCTGATGGAAAAACCCAATAACACTTCTACTGACCTGGACATCGAACCAAGAACCTCAAGAAAACGACTTCCTAGAAAATGATACGACAGATCATTTACCCACCACAACACCAAAACATCCACACGCATGTTTCTAATAAAGAACAAACGACGCACAATACCTCAGACCTGTCATAGAAAAATACCTTAATAATACCAGCATGAAAACGTTCCAATTAATGAGGTCCTATTCATCATACGTTGTCACCTCCATCGGTCAAGCACAATACGCCGGTTTATCCGACAGTCGTACACAGCGGGTAGTTCACACGGACAGTAATAAGCCTCCTACTGTTTGCTTAGGAAACTCTATGAATTTCCTTGTTTAAGGGAAATTGGGGCTTATTTTAGGTTGGTTTTGAGGTGATGATTGCTTAAGAAACTCTCTGATTTTGCATGTTCAATGTAGTTAGAGACGTATATAAAGGATGTTAGGGTTGGTTTTTGTAGAGATGTGGTGTTAGTTAGGAAGTTGGTGTTGTGAATTTGATTGTCGAACGAGTAGGGAGTATGGAAATATGATTTGAATGTAGAACAAAGTTGTTTCCGCTTCTGAGAAGAGGGATTCTCAAGTCATGTATGATGTCTGAATAACGTCATCCTACTATCCTACTAATATTATAAATGCGAATGTTTGTGAGGATGGATAGATGGATGTATGGATGTTTGTTACTCTTTCACGTCAAAACAGCTAAACGGATCTTGATGAAATTAGCACAGCAGTAGATTATAGTCTGGAATAATAAATAGGATACTTTTTTTTCTGATACTTTTATTTGATGAAACTTTACAAATTATAGCTTACATATCAGAATAACACATATACTAGAATTCATAAATATACATTGTATATTCTATCACCGCGCGAGTAAAACCGCAGGGCGCAGCTAGTTAGCTTATAACATTCCCATTGCTAGACTTAGGGTTGCAATCAGGTTGGTCTTTACGATGTTTTCCTTGCCCATTTTACGAGTACTTACTCCTAACGTTTTACAACAAAGTAAAAATACCTACCTAGATTGGAAACCAGGGCTGACATGTAAAGCCAATCCTGTCTGAAATTGAGCAGAAGTAATAAACAGTATAGAAAAGTAGTAGTGTTAGTAAAATAAGCTTTAGTAATTCTAGAATTTCCTTTCATTGCAGTGGGATTCTCTTAGGGTCACGGGGGTCAGAGTACAGAGGTACGCTCAGCGAGTAACCTTAGAGATGACCAGCTGCTTAAGAGACGTTTCAAAGAGGAACCGGTACCACTTCTCATGTGGATGGTGACCACAGGGGTGATTCTAGTGGTATATAAATCTTACGCTCTCCAGTCTGATACCTGAAGACCGATTGCTTTTTGAAGGTTTCACACTAAAAACAAGAGCGGGTCAGACTCGCTTGACCGAGTGTTCCGTACAAACTGACCAAATAAACAGCCATATCTTTTGACTGCGGAGACTTAAATAAAATAAAAATAAAAAACCTTATATTTCTTGCAATCTTAAATACAACAATGACATATCTTAACTAAGTGTTAGTACTTATTAAATAGATCTAGTTGTGTTAGTATATCCTTATATTAGAGTTATCTTAGTGCCTATACTGTTTAACTATTTAATAAATTTATCTTAATCTATTTAATTATTCTGCAAGAATCCCTCTACAGGTGAAGGTCTCCTCCAAAGATACGGAGACTTAGTGATACTATTTACCAGAACTCCAAGCGACCACATTTGTAGTTGAGTTTACAGTTAATTTCAACTCGATAACTCAACGCGTTCTCGAGATAAAAGGTCTTGACAGACAGACGGACAACAAAGTGATAGAAATGAGGCTTTCTTTTTTTCCTCTTAAGGTATGGAACTGTAAAAAGGACTAAAATTACTCTAAAGACCAATCATCACTTTAAAAACAAAACAATATCAAATTAGTAACACTTGCCAACATATCACTAATATTATTACTCCCTGTCTACCCCCAAATAGTAATAATACGTCATTGTCGGCCTCTGTGGTAATCGCCCGCTGTTTTTCTACTTAATTGGACAAGAAATCAAAGGAAAGAGAAGTGTCAAAGAAATGTTTTTCTTTTCATTCAGTGCGCGATAACGCTATTAATATTATTGATTGTTATTGTGTAAGGGTGGCGAAGAGAAAGAAAATCAGATGATAATGTTCTCAAGGATTGAACGGAAAATAAACGAAACGGAAAATAATTAAATGGATATAAAATCTGGTTCTTCTAACCTGACAGACAGATGTGTTGCTGGGGAGTTTGTTCCGCCACTTCTTCCCAGCTAAAACACTAGGAAGTGGCGAAGGGCAGGGCGTTTTTGTGGGACTGTCTCTTGTAATGTGACGTTCAAAAAGTGCTGATTATCAGCCTAATTTGAATAAATTGACTTTGGATTTTGATTTAATTGGGAACATATTTTGATTGCGAAAAGTACTAACTATATGTAATTATTCTTAATACACGACATCCTTATCTTTACTAATATTATAAAAACGAAAGTGAGTTTGTTTGTTACATCTTCACGCCTAAATAGCTAAACCGATTTTGATGAATTTTGGTTCAGAGATAGTTGAAAGAAGAGGGGAGAGAAGAGGGGAGAGGGAAGATAAGGGAAAAATTTGCTTTGCTATTACAATAAATAAGGCGCAAAGGCAAAAACTACAGGTAGCAGGTACCTGAAAAAGAGGAAAGGAAACTGTGTTACCCCGAATTTAACGCAAACGAAGCCGTGGGCAAAAGCTAGTGATATTTAATTTTGAAATTATATTTTATCCCAAGTAAGTACAATAAAACGGTTTAGTGCGAGTCCGACCCGCGCAACGAGGGTTCCGACAGACAGACAGACAAACAGACGGACAACAAAGTAATCCTATAAGGATTCCATTTTTACCTTTGAGGTACAGAACTCTAAAAGGGACACACTATGTACTTAAAAGAATTCTAGTACTCATTAAAATGCTATGAGACGTGCTCTAAAATATTTAAAAATAAAATCAGCTGCTCAATCGTATAATATAACTTTAAAAAGATAATATTTAAAGACTAAAGTATTGCTAGCTTCATAAAATAAATATCCCATAAAATGAAATAACAAACCACAACACCAGAGACAAGTAAACATTTCTAGATCTCCACATGCGACGCCATCTTTTTTAATATTCCAGCTCGAGAACAATAGTTGTAAACTTTATGTCACTGTCCTTTAATACAGGGTGTTTGGAACATTTGGGTTGTGGGTTATTCGAAAGAGATACCGCAGCCTCAAACACAAAGGGCAAAAGAAAAAACATGGATGGGTTTTAGTCAGTAAAAGTCGGACACTTCCTTGCGTTCCGCCCGGAGCGGATTAAATTATTTGATACATTCTGGTTGTCAGACACTTTTAGGCCACTGACTACCTGTAAAGACTGTCGAAGATCTAATATGTATGTATTCTGCGCTGTGAGTTCCCATAAAACAGCATCATGCAGAGTGGTGACCTATCTGTAGCAGTCACGACGACGTGTAAGCTATTTTTATTTTGTGCCATATAGGTACTCGTACGTGGGACAAAATAAAAATAGCTTGCACGTATAGTGTAGTGTTTATTTTTTTGTTATTTTGTGTGCTCGTCGTAATTTGCAACTAATTTTAATAAATGTTTTTTCTTTATTTTTATCTATAAATGACAGCTAGGACCAACGGCACAACGTGCTTTCTGAGGCTTTGTGAAAAGTCAGTGTGAAATGGGTGATTCTACACAGAACAACCTAACCAAGCGTGGCCTTAATTTCAACCCGAAAGGATAATAGATATTATTTAGCCACGAACACCATGTATTACTGGCATGCAATAATTCTAGCACAGTTTTTTTATACTGTGGTCCTAGCGTCATCTATGGCCTACTAGCCTGCCAGTGATCGTGCGCACTTACGGCAAGTGTCGACATCAAACGATGCCGCCCTTTTACGCAGTCGCGGTGACATCAAATAAAAGGGATATCTGCGAGTTTAATATTACCATCGCATGTGAATATGAATACAAATTAACTTTAATTCATTGGAAATTCTTTTTTAGTTCAGTAGTTTTTAGTGTTTTATTTGTTGCCGATTAAATCTTCTTTTTTGTATTTGTGCAAGGACTAGAAAAGATTAGGCGTATTTAAATAATCCTTAGTATTTAATTTCAGCACGCATCAATATGATTTAGTAAATTTTTTTAAGAGCAGATTTCAGCAAGAAAACTGAACGCGTTCAGCATAATTATCTGAACGGAGTTCGAGAACTATCAGGGTGCGCTCTTGAACGCAGTTCAAAATAGGCAGATCACGATCTGTTACATCGGTGAATACCTACCTCCGAACCCGGCAGGAACATTCAAAAATCTAAACTTATTTGAACAAAAAATCCTGCTCAAAGTTAACCCTGTGGCGGCAGTACCACACGCGCAGCACCCACTACGTCGTAACGAAACGCTGCGTTTTTTCCAAGCGTAGTGCGTGTTACCAACGAGCGTCCAATAAATCATCCGGCGGCCGCCCCTTGATTTAATATTGTCATAATAATAAAAACGCGCGTTAACGCACTGAGGAGAACGTCAGGTGACGTCGTACGTCTATAGATGCGATGAAGGAATTAAGTAGGTAGAATGGTTAAAAAAATACCAAAAACTATCTTTTGTAACAGGATGATTAACTATATTAAAACCCAACGCTTAACAACTATAGCATCAAAATTGTTTAGAAAAGTTAGTATTTCTGGTCGCCATGCAAGTATCTAGCGATATGATATCCTAATTCATAAAATATCTTTGTTTCTAAAGTAAAATAAAGTGATTTTCGGTTTGTGGCAATCAGTATTTGCGATCTACAAATTGATTATAAAAATAAATCAATTATTGTTAGAGGGTTTGATTAACTTTCTTGTTATGATAAGGAGAAGCACACATGAACTCATGCTAAAGTGTCTCATCTACATCGCAGTCTTTGCCAGCAATCCGTCTCCGCGTTTTATAGCTGATGACCTTTTTTGCCCCACTTCGGCAAAGCTTTTGACACCTGCGCGATAGCTACTTTAATTTGCCCCGGGTCGGTTAATGCGGTAGAAACATCAATAACACTTAACACCGCGGCGGTCTTGCAGACCGAAGGCCGGTAATTAGGGGTTAAAATTGACACGTTAGCAAAGTGATGGGATATGAGGCATATATTATACTTTGTATTAAGAATTGGTAATATAATTTTTTGATGGTTTAATTTTGAGGGTTAATTTAGATTAGTGATGTTAAAACGATTTGATATTGGTGAAAACGGGATGAGGCCGTTAAGCGAGTGGCAAATCTAAAGTGGCAGTGGGTAGGACACATACCGCAAAAACATGGCTCGTGAGGCAAAGTGGTCTTGGAGTGGAAGCCTTTTAGAGGAAAAAGGCCTAGAGGAAGACAAAAAATTGGAAAGACGACATCAAGAAAACTCCGGGGTCAAAATGGTGCATCCATTTTGACCCCGGAGTTGTGGCGCAGGACAGAGATAAAATTTGAATAAGGCATACTTCAGCAAACAGCAAAGCACAGGGGCCTGCCAGGGCCACCGCCTGCCGGGGTTGCAGGTTGTTCGAAAGAGATACCGCGGCCCCGGAACATAAAGGGATGCGAACAAACCCGCAACCCCGGCAGGCAGTGGCCCTTTAGGACCCTCTGATCAAATCATGACTGAACGTTCATCTCAAAATGCTATAAAGTATGTCTACGTTCCATCTGTACTTATCTATTATGGTTGTTGTTCTGACTTTCATCGCTAAATACTATGATGATCTTCGATTTTATTCTCCCATTTAGTGGTTACTTCCCTTTTAAGCAACTACCAGTTGAACCAGTTGAGTTTTACCAGTTGATAACTAGCGTCGATCACTAGCTGCTTGACAGTTGCTGGCTGAACTCGGTCTATTTGACACACAACATTGTCTTTTCTAATGTTTTTTTTCCTGTGTGCACTTGTGGCAAATGCCAAATAACCATGTTTTCTTTCTTTCTTTAGAGCTCATTTGCAACTTCAATTTAATTATTAGTTCTTAATACTCACCTTATCAACTGAAACCCTGGCTTTTTTTTTTTTTTTTTTTTTTTCGGGTGGGAAATCATCCAATGACTTCCCCCGCTCTGGGTGGAGCGGTGGGGGGCATGTCAGACTTGTACTGACTAAAACCCACCCATGTTTCTTCTATTGCCCTTTACGTTCCGAGGCCGCGGTATCTCTTTCGAACAACCCGCAACCCCGGCAGGCAGAGGCTCTGGCAAGCCCCTCTGCTTTGCTGACTCTCTTTGAGGCGCGCGTGAAACACGAACGCGCCGTCGACACGGCCTGTCGTCAATCGACGGACGGACGGTGAACTACCCATTGCTCACCGCCCACAGGCCCGCATCTACGGTGGCCGGAAGTCGTCTCGCGGCGCCCGGCGCCATGGGCGTCTCCCGCGGCGGCTGGGTTGGGCAGATGTTCTTTCCCTCAAACGCCCGGCCACCTCCTTCGCTAACATTACTGCTTCGCAGAAGGTGGTGACCGCTTCCCATTCCCTCTCGCTCCGGACCATGGCCTGAACCAGGGCCGGACGCGAGAGATCGCCGCCGCCGATCGCCTCTACGAGGGCACGGCGGTGCTCCGCCCAAGCCGGGCAGATCGCCACTGTGTGCTCCACCGTGTCCTCCGGGCGATCGTCACAATGGTGACACCCGGGCGCTTCCTCCCGCCCGATGATGTGCAGGAACCTCCCGAAACTTCCGTGTCCGGTGAGGACCTGCGTCAGGCGGTAGGTGAGGACGCCATGACGCCTCTCCAGCCACTCCTCAAAGAGGGGACTTACCGCCACTATTGTAGCGTGCCCTGCACGGGGTTGCGACAGTCGCTCTCTCCATGCCACCATGAGATCGCACCGGAGGTCTGCCCGCCGAGCGGCAACTTGCCGCGGCAGTGGGTTTTCCCCCCGGTGTAGTGCCTCCGCGCGCCACTCAAACAGGCGCGCGAGGACTATCGCCTCCAGATCCCACGGTGGCAGTCCGGCAAGGAGGCTTGCTGCCTCGCCGGAGATCGTGCGGTAGCCCCGGACAAGCCGTATGGCCACCACCCTTTGGGGCGCGTTCAGATAGTGGGCGGCGCGCCGCCCTAAAGAACGCGCCCATACTGGGGCCCCGTAAAGGGCCATGGACCGCACGACTCCGGCATAGAGCCTACGGCAGGAGGCGTTTGGCCCCTTGAGGTTGGGCAGGAGCCGCTTGAAAGCAGCCCCCGTCCGCTCGAGCTTGGGAGCCAAACGTCGGAAGTGTTCGACGAAGTTCCACCGGCTGTCGAGGACGATTCCCAGGTACTTCATCGTCGACCCGACGCCGATGCGAACCCCTCCTACCGTGAACTGGGATCCCGACGGTGGCGTGTTTCCGCGGCCATGAAAAACCATGGCCTCGGATTTGTGCAAGGCCACCTCGAGACCCAGTAGCCGGATCCTCTCCGCGACTATCGCAACCCCGCGTGTCACATTGTCGGCCGCCGCCTGGTGCGACCCCCCCTGAGCCAGGACGAGCGTGTCGTCAGCGTAACAAACTACACTGACGCCGCTGGGGAGGTCGGCGCGCAGCACCCAGTCGTAGCCGATGTCCCACAGGAGCGGCCCCAAGACCGATCCCTGTGGGACACCGCACGACATCTCTCGCCGGTTCCACTCTCCAGAGCGACCGGGGTATATGACGGCCCTGTCCGTCAGATATGCCCCGACCACACGACGAAGATAGGTCGGCATCCGGTGGTATTGGAGTGCCTCCCTGATGCAGCCCCAGGGCATGGTGTTAAACGCGTTAGCGATGTCGAGAGACACCGCCACGACAACCCCACCCCTGGACACCGCAGCCCCCGTCGTGAGGGCTCTCACGCGCATGATGGCGTCCACCGTCGAGCGCCCCTTGCGGAAACCATACTGGTGCTCCGCAAGATCCGGCCCCGTCCCCACAAGGTGCCCGACGAGGCGGTTTGCAATTACTCTTTCAAAGAGCTTGCCCACCTCGTCGAGCAGCACAATGGGCCGGAATGCGGACGGAGAGTCCGCAGGGCGCCCCGGCTTCTGAATGAGGACCAGCTTCCCCGTCTTCCAACGAAGTGGGAACTGGCCTCTCTCCAAGCATGCGCTTAGGAGCCCTAGTAGTCGGGGCCCGAGAGCCTCCAGGGCCAGGACCCAGGCTTTGCCATGCAAGCCGTCGGGTCCCGGGGCGGTGTTTTTGGCTTTCAGCCTGCCCACCGCCGCTCTCAGATCCACCCCAGTCACCTCCGGAACGTCGTCGTCGTCGTTGTCCTCGTGGTTGAAACCCTGGCTGTGTTGCTGATAACGTCGTATCGCGGTCATTAATCTACCTGGATCCTGAGAATGTCTCCCTGCAATAATTAAACGCACCACCTGCCGGCACCTCCTTCATGCTGGGAGGTAGGCCAAAAAGGCAGAAAGCACCAAATACCTACTGGAGAATGTAAAGATTTTTATAATACCTACTGAGCATCTACAATTTTGTTTTTGTAAAGCAAGAAATCTCAATTACACTGCCATGAAATTTCTCGCTCTATTGAGATCTATGTTTTGGAGGGGACATCTAGTCTCTTACTTAATAAACTGACCAACATCTTTACAGTCTAAAATTACATAAATATAATTTTAACAAAACCAGGGAAGTAAGAGACGGACTAGCACACAAAGGCTCCGCTATAGAAAAAACATGTTTTTTGGATGACTCCGACAAACGTAATATTAAAGATTTTTTTCCGTTTTTAGGGTTCCGTAGTCAACTAGAAACCCTTATAGTTTCGCCATGTCTGTCTGTCCGTCCGTCCGTCCGTCCGTCCTCGCTTAATCTCTGTAACCGTTAGCACTAGAAAGCTGAAATTTGGTACCAATATGTATATCAATCACGCCGAGAAAGTGGTAAAATAAAAATTGGAAAAATATGTTTTATTAGGGTAGCCACCCTATATGTGAAGTGGGAAGTGATTTTTTTTTTAATTTCTACCCTAATGTGTGATATATTGTTGGAAAGGTATTTAAAAATGAATAGGGGTTTACTAAGATCATTTTTTGATAATGTCAATAATTTCGGAAATAATCGCTCCAAAAGTAAAAAACAATGTGTCCCCCCCCCCTCTAACTTTTGAACCATAAGTTTAGAAAATATGAAAAAAATCTGAAAAGTAGAACTTTATAAGGACTTTCTATGAAAATTATTTTGAACTTGATTGACATAACAGTTTTTGTACAAAAAAAAAAAGTTGTACAAAATAATTTGTGGACTAAGTTTGTAGTATAATTGTTTATGCAAGCATTTTTAGGGTTCCGTAGTCAACTAGGAACCCTTATAGTTTCGCCATGTCTGTCTGTCCGTCCGTCCGTCCGTCCGTCCGTCCTCGCTTAATCTCTGTGACCGTTTGCACTAGAAAGCTGAAATTTGGTACCAATATGTATATCAATCACGCCGACAAAGTGGTAAAATAAAAATTGGAAAAAAATGTTTTATTAGGGTAGCCACCCTATATGTAAAGTGGGAAGTATTTTTTTTTTTAATTCAACCCTAACGTGTGATATATTGTTGGAGAGGTATTTAAAAATGAAAAGGGGTTTACTAAAATCATTTTTTGATAATATCAATAATTTCGGAAATAATCGCTCCAAAAGTAAAAAAACAATGTGTCCTCCCCCCCTCTAACTTTTGAAACATAAGTTTAGAAAATATGAAAAAAATCTGAAAAGTAGAACTTTATAAGGACTTTCTATGAAAATTATTTTGAACTTGATTGACATAACAGTTTTTGTACAAAAAAAAAAGTTGTGCAAAATAATTTCTGGACTAAGTTTGTAGTATAATCGTTTATGCAAGCATTTTTTTTAACTTCGTTTACATATTTTATTATCCTGAACGTATCTTTTTCAAACAAAAAAAGAATTATTGAAATCGTTTCTCGCAATACAAAATCACGTGTTTGTATTAATTAGTAACCCAATTCCCCGAGAGATGGCGCTGTAGGTACTTATTACATTGGATCGGGTATTACCGAATTGTTCGGTTGGTCTCTCCTTGGCGTTGGCGGTATCTTATAACTACATACAACTTTTATTAAGAGCGCTTTGACAAAATCGAATTGCTCAAGTTTAGGTAAATTAAACGGCGAGCGGCAGCGGTCGCGCTCGTGTGCATCTAGTGAACTATGCGACGCACACATGCAAACCGCTACGCGGATCAAATGAACTTGACGCTTTGCAACTTTTTTTCGAAATAAGTTATTGCATTTTTTTTTATTTGCAATATTTCACGAACTATTCGTGAAATATTATCTGTACCGACGAATATCATTACTTAGTACGGCTTTATGAGTTACACTAGGGCCATCCATTATTTGATTTTTTTGTAAGTTTATAACACTAAGTGGTATTATTACTAGGTGATAAAATACTGTCTGCTTGGTGGTAAGCAGTTATTGCAGCACCCGCAATAGACCCGCAATGCCATAATTTACGTGTTTGCAGCATCTATAGATACATTATACCATCTTTTTTCACGGAATATCTTTAAAGGCCAGTTTTTCAGTTGGTAAGTAGCTACTGAAGTATTTATTTATGAAAGTTAATGAAATAAAGAGATGAAATAAAGAGATAATATGGTATCGATAATAGTGGTTCATACTTTTTTTTTTAAGAGTTGGTTGTTGTTCACAGGTATTTATGAGTAGTTATTTTAAAAAGATTTCTTCTTCAATTAAAAATACTTCGTATTGATGCAATCTTTACTTTATGTTTGTGTATAGGTATCGTTCGGAATACTTATTTATTTTATGGATGGGTATAATAGGTGTAAGTAAAAAGAAAAAACTGAATAGAAATAAAGTATAATTGTAAAAATAAAAAACTAAAATAATATTTTTCGAAGTGGCATAGACCGCGCTTTCCTCGAATCTATGATTTCCGGAAGAACGCACTCCTCATAAAACTTAATTAACTTGGGCAACATTTTGACGTTCCAGAAATCATGATCTTTGTAAATTTTAATAACTTTTAGCGGGTATTCAGTTCCAGTCCACACTGCAAATAAACAAACATTTTTATTTGCAATGTGGAGTTGACCTTGTATTTGGTAATACCAATCATGATTGTTATTAAAAATTATATCACCATTAGTATCAAATTTAAAGCATTTAATTTTTTTTGTGGAAATAGCCATGTCAGGATCCATCCCAAATGCAGATATAGGGCACTTGATCTCAACAACACCGTCTTCAAATACTCCATCGGGTGTAGCTCCTAAAAAGAAATGCTCCGTGCTTATAAATAGGCCACACTTCTCAATATGTAAGCCCATTTGGCAGGAAAGTTGAGCCAATGCTTTTTTTTCATTGTCTTTTCCATGTTTAATAGAAGGCACGTGTCCTAAATCATAAGAATACAGCAAAGTTTTAACCAAAGGCGCAGAGTCCGTGTTAGGACGTCTCTTGCATATTTTGCTGAACATTGATGCCGTGAGTATGCATCTGCGCAGCTCCAGCCATAAAGCGCTTTCTGCTTGCAGAACAGTATTGCGCTCAATTTCGTGGCGATTCATGGTTTGCTGTCGCAAATTAGACAAGAAAAGGGTCTTTGCGTTGTTGTAATCATCGCAGGTCATGTCGGGACGTTGGCATTGACTGCCATATTGGCTATCTGCGCTACCAAATTGGAGATGCCTGCGACAACGCTTAATGCCTGCCTCAGTCCTTTTACTGTTGGCTAAATGTCTTTTAAATTCTAAAATTTTTAAAGTAGGTCCTGGAGATTTTTGCAAAATAGTTTTGTATAAATGATGTTGAGGGCGGCCTGTATTAAAAATTACTACAGCTGCGTAACAGCGTGCTGCATAGGAGTCTTTTAAAGAAAAATTTATTCTTTTTCCTCCAACCACTTTTGCAACAACACTGTTAAACTGTTCAGCTCTGTTGTTGGTATAACAGAATATAAGGCTTCTGGAGTGAAATGCTAATTGAGAAGCATTTTTTTGCAACTTGAGCATCAGGGTCGCATTCAACGGGACTAAATTTTTTTCGCTTTTTCTGTCATCTGAGCAATAATAATTATCACAAGAGGTGTGATCTCCAAAAATATGCCTGGGACTATTTAAAATATCTTTTTGTAAATTTAGAATTTGAGAAGATAAAGAAGTATTTTGTGCTTTTCTAAATTTAATTGCTGAGCGAATAGCCGTGCGTAATCTTGTTACGCGATCCCCAGTCAAAAATTTACGCTCACTAAGGGGAACCGCTGTATCTTTTTGCAATGCCAAATTTTTACCATTGTAATTGCGTAATAAATGGTTTGTACACTCGATTTTTTGTATCGGAACATCGGGATAAGGCCTACTTTCCAAAAGGTTTTTGTACGTGCTTGAGTCACCGTCAGCAATCAATGTGCTATATATTAAACTCCTTTCTGCTATGGATGCCTTGAAACCTTCAACTAATATAGATTGCTCCATGCTAGTTGAAGATCCCGAGTGGTTTTTATAGCAGTCGTGGACTCGTGGCGGTAATCCTTTTTTATTTGCACGAGCACATACAAAACAATATTTGTTTTTCACCCCGATATGTAAAACTTTTCCAGTGTGCTCTCCAATTATTGCAGCCACACCAGATAAAGCCGAATAATTTGTTTTGTACGAGCGTTTGCTCCAGCATGCATCTGCTTCGACTGGTATCATGGCAATACCTCCATCGTTGATGTCACCTCGAGATACTGCAGCTTCACGTTCTTTTTTAGCAGCTTCTTGCATAGTCTCTTCTGCAGTAATACGCCACATTTCAGCCACATCTGCGTGGACAGAGCTATATAAGCGGAATGGCATGGTTGGCAATTCCATAGATGCAGTCAGCTCATTCAAATTGGAAAGACCAATTCCAATCATTAATGCTCCTGACACTGCGCCTGTGTTTACATTTAAATTGACATCTTTATCATTACACGTTTCTAATTTAAAATACGACCCACACATACGACATTTCAAATCCAATGTTGAAATGAGTCCGTTTTGTTTTTCATTTACAATTTTTAAATAATTTAATCGGCATCCAAACTTTTCACCATGTTTATCAATCAAGAGTAATTGTTTCATAAAAAAATTGAAATCTATAATTCGTCTTCCATGTATTATTATATCTTCATCATCCTGCAACAATGAAAACTAGAAATGTAGGTATTTTATAAAAACCAAATATCTATGTTCTGTATTTTACCTGTTACGAGTGACAAAAAATACTCACATTATTTGAACTAGTATCCGATTGAGTTTGATAATCTATTGTTGAATCAAATGAGTTATCTTTATCCTACAAAAAACAAAGAAGTCCAATTACATTATAATGTTAAAAATAAGTAGCTCATAAATCTGCAGGAAAGTATACAAGTATAGCTACCTGAAATAAATGAATTTTATTTATTTATTTATTTATAGCTGCTATTTTTTATGTTAATTGTTAAAACAGAATTTACCTACAAATTAAAAATAAATTACCATGTTATATGAATTTCTGTCAGAAAACTCTGTGGAATCTGTCGTTAGGTCAAACGTACTTTCATTTTCCTGTAAAATATAAAATAATTCCATAAATGTATATGTAGTATAATATGTGATACCAGTAATATAAGCAATACATAAAGCAAATGGTGTCAATAGTTCGCAAACATTTACCTTCGTTAAATTAGGATCAATATTTTCATTTGGCGAATTTACTTGCTTTTGTTGCATTTGAGCTCTTTTTTGCCTATAAATAAGAAACAAGTTTATTGAGTAAAATAGAATTAAAATGTAGGCAAGTGCGAGTCGGACTCGCGCCCTGAGGGTACTGTAGAAAGAAACTTTAGTATCAATGAAAATATGTAGTTCAATGTTCCGTATTTTTCCTTTTGTGGTATTGAACCCTGAAAACGTACGTACAAAATATGAATGTACGTACAAATTGAGGTGGACGGTAGGTAAATACTATATAACAAAGTTTTTACTGGGTTAATACTCAAAAACATGGGTAAATAAACACAGTAAACGCTTTTTAACCGTCTGATGTAAATACTAGCTTTACCCCACGGTTTCACCCGCATCTTTGTTTACTGCTCAGCTCCTATTAGTCGTAGCATTATGTTATAATTATAGCCTACTAGCTTTTGTCCGCAGCTTTGCTAGCGTACATAAATTAGCCTATGTCATTCGGGAATAAACCAGCTTTCTATTAGTGAAAAAACTTTGGAAATCGGACCAGTATTTCCAGAGATAACCCCTACAAACAAACAAAAACAAATTTTGTCTCTTTATTATATTAGTGTTATGTAGAAGTGTAGTTTTTTTTTTGTGGAGGGGAAATCATCAAATGCCTTCTCCCGCCCTGGGCGGGTGAGAGGGCGTATCAGGCTTTTCCTGACCCACCCATGTTTCTTCAGCTGCCCTTTATGTTCCGGGGTCACGGTAATAGAAGTGACAGACAATTTTTTTTTTCAAATTGGTTATTTCGGTTTAGGTTATATCGGTATATCTGTTAGGCAAAGTCTAATAGTTTTTTATTTCAAATCAGTTTTGTATCTAGATCTTGAGATTAGCAAGTTCAAATAAATAAACAAACCATCTCTTCAGCTTTATAATATTAGTTTAGATTTCAAATATGTATTTCACAAAATTCTTACCGGTAAGCTTCTCTTGCGCGTCTCAGATTATCGGCCAAAAGTTTTTTTTTAATTTTGATTGCGCCAAATGTTTTATTTTTATCTCTTTTTCCCATTATGATGAATAGTGTCTGAAAATAATTAATAGAATTTAAGTTGGAGATTACATTACATAAATATTTCAAAAATAGAAGGTAATGAACAAAAAAAAAGTATATGTACATAAACTATGAGGTTGTTACCATATAGTTTAGTTGTTAGTAGTTGTTGTTATGTTGGTTATAAAGAATATGTTCTTTATAACCAACATCAAAAACAGAGAAGGCATTAGAATATCATAGTAGTACACTAATATTATTATATATCTCATTCAGATCATCATGACTTATAAATAAAATAAAAACTCACTTGTATCAAGAAGTGTTAGTCGCGCTATATTCTTGGCGAACTGGCGAAATTACGCTGCGTACAAAGCGGCAACAGCGAGCGACACGTCCTTCCTCGGTAAGCACTTGGCGCTGACTAAACGTGAACACCGCGCGTCACAACATTTATATTGATTCTTTGCATTGCATACAACAATTATTTAAAAATATTATATAACTTTTAAATAGACCAATTTTTTTTTCAAGATTAACAGAAATGCCACCTTAGTTGTTAAATATTTTTTATTTGAATTTGGATTATAATTTCGTAGATAAAAATTATAGTTTCGTACGGAAAATTGTCAGTAGATCTTGGTTTTACAGAATTTTATTTGGTGTATAACTGTATGAATTGTAAAAAAGTGGTTTCAGCATTCCAATGTAGAAGATACAGTTGTATCATAGACATTTTTATAAATGAATAAACTTTAATATCTTCGGTGTACCAAGGCGTCAAAAGATACCTAAAAGCAACATTTTATAAAACATCCTTTGCGGAGACAACGATTTTACTGATTTAGGTAAACAAATTCAAATATTTATTTAAAGCACTCCCAAGATAAGTTATCAAACTTTCTTAGCCATATTTTTGTTTTTTTTTTAGGGCTATATCTAAAGCATCGTCACACGTCAAAAATCGGATAAAACGCTGAAATGCAAGAAAAAATGTGACAGCCCTCTTAAGAACATGCTAAGGCAATTTAGAACAAAACTAAAATTCATTTTTAACACCATCAAAATGTTAAGGTAAAAACCAGTTCATAAATGGTTCGATAGATGGCGTTTTGTAATGACGTCATTTTTTTAAAAGTCGATGTTAAGATTTTCCGTGCTTTCATGACCTACCGCGGTAAAATAAGTTGCACTTACGGAAAACAAACGTGACTTTATTCACGAGTGCATAATCTAATTAGTCGTCGAGCTTTGATTTTGATTTGTCCGGTATTAAAATGTACTCGTAAAAGCGTATATTTGAACAGTGATAATCAATCATGTTGAGGACGACGCTTTTTTTGTTAGCCCTCCCAACACACATCGTTTAGGCCTAGAGAAGTGTATATAATAGTTTAAGTCATTCGCACCACGTTTACGTTAACGCACTATTCCCATACTTGGATAATAATAAAATGCAATTCCCTAGCGTTCAACGTCAAACAAATAATTAACTCATAAGTGGGAACACTTATTGTGACGGACGGGAAACTACGGAACCCTACACTGAGCGTGGCCCGACACGCTCTTGGTCGGTTTTTTTAACTTCGTTTTAGTACATTACTGCCGCGGTCTATAATGACTACTTTGCTGGTCGCGCTGATGATGGCCGACAGCGCAGCGTAGCGCAGCTCCAGGCCGACACAGCGCGGTCAGCGTGCAGCACTTGATGGACGAGCTGAGATAAAGGCCGAGACCGTAGGTCGAGGCCTTTACAGCGAGGACAGCAAGGGCTGCAATGATGGCCAAGCTGAAAGGCCTAGAGCGTAGCTAGGCTAGCTCGAGGCAATCATAGCGTGACCAGCGAAGCAGTCATTGTGGGCCAAGGTTTGTATAGTGCTTTACTCAAAAATGCAAGTACCTAATCTAAATAAAACCAGCAAGTAATTTAAATAAAAAATATATTAATTAACTAGAATTTTAATTAAAATGACAATTCCGTCCTCGCTTAATCTCTGTAACCGTTAGCACTAGAAAGCTGAAATTTGGTACCAATATGTATATCAATTACGCCGAGAAAGTGGTAAAATAAAAATTGGAAAAATATGTTTTATTAGGGTAGCCACCCTATATGTGAAGTGGGAAGTGATTTTTTTTTTAATTTCTACCCTAATGTGTGATATATTGTTGGAAAGGTATTTAAAAATGAATAGGGGTTTACTAAGATCATTTTTTGATAATGTCAATAATTTCGGAAATAATCGCTCCAAAAGTAAAAAACAATGTGTCCCCCCCCCTCTAACTTTTGAACCATAAGTTTAGAAAATATGAAAAAAATCTGAAAAGTAGAACTTTATAAGGACTTTCTATGAAAATTATTTTGAACTTGATTGACATAACAGTTTTTGTACAAAAAAAAAAAGTTGTACAAAATAATTTGTGGACTAAGTTTGTAGTATAATTGTTTATGCAAGCATTTTTTTTAACTTCGTTTTAGTACATTACTGCCGCGGTCTATAATGACTACTTTGCTGGTCGCGCTGATGATGGCCGACAGCGCAGCGTAGCGCAGCTCCAGGCCGACACAGCGCGGTCAGCGTGCAGCACTTGATGGACGAGCTGAGATAAAGGCCGAGACCGTAGGTCGAGGCCTTTACAGCGAGGACAGCAAGGGCTGCAATGATGGCAAAGCTGAAAGGCCTAGAGCGTAGCTAGGCTAGCTCGAGGCAATCATAGCGTGACCAGCGAAGCAGTCATTGTGGGCCAAGGTTTGTATAGTGCTTTACTCAAAAATGCGAGTACCTAATCTAAATAAAACCAGCAAGTAATTTAAATAAAAAATATATTTATATCCGTCTGACTGTCGTTTTCGTTGCTCGTTAAATTGTGGTAATTTTTATTGTTCAAATTGTGCTTTATCAGAACCATGCACTTTAACATCGAATAGGTATTCCAGAGAGACGAAGGCTTCATTTTGTTGGAAAGATCATTGAAATACGCAAGAAAAACATTTTCGGATAAAGATTTAGATTTCCTACTGATTTTCCACTGCACAAATTTTCATATGCAAGCTTATATTTTTCCTTTGAGTTTCGCGGTATCAAATTTTCAACCACTAATTTAGCTTCATCTTTAATGTCTGGCGGTGTTAAACACATTGAATCGGAAGAATTTTCGCTTTGAGAACTCATTTTTATCAAAAAAGTCAGTAAATAAATCAAAATTTTCGCTGAACCGCGCTTTTGTTACTTCTTTGTTTTTTTTTTATCAATGGTAGTTGGAATTATACAGCCTAATATCGAATAAAATCTTTTAAATCTTTTTTTTTTTACCTTTACACGTACAAACAGCTGTGTTTTAAATAAAATCTTTTTGGAATTGATTTTTTAAAACGTTGAAACGTCAAAATAGCGGCCGGCAAAACATTGCCGGCCTGTTAGAGCGGCCAGTTGAGTAAACATATTTTACTCAAAAATGCATGTAATGTTGTCTTTATTTTGACAACCTTGTTTGAGCAAAGTCGACCTTGCCGTTCTGTTTCAAGGAGCGGCCGGCAATGTTTTGCTGGCCGTTCTAACAGGCCGGCAATGTTTTGCTGGCCGCTCTGACAGGCCGGCAATGTTTTGCCGGCCGCTCTAACAGGCCGGCAATGTTTTGCCGATCGCTATTGGGAAAGTCGGTGTTGAATTTTAGTAACTGTACTTTTCATAATTTTCATTTTAATTAAAATTCTAGTTAATTAATATATTTTTTATTTAAATTACTTGCTGGTTTTATTTAGATTAGGTACTCGCATTTTTGAGTAAAGCACTATACAAACCTTGGCCCACAATGACTGCTTCGCTGGTCACGCTATGATTGCCTCGAGCTAGCCTAGCTACGCTCTAGGCCTTTCAGCTTTGCCATCATTGCAGCCCTTGCTGTCCTCGCTGTAAAGGCCTCGACCTACGGTCTCGGCCTTTATCTCAGCTCGTCCATCAAGTGCTGCACGCTGACCGCGCTGTGTCGGCCTGGAGCTGCGCTACGCTGCGCTGTCGGCCATCATCAGCGCGACCAGCAAAGTAGTTATTATAGACCGCGGCAGTAATGTACTATTATTATCCTGAACGTATCTTTTTTCAAATTAAAAAAGAATTATTGAAATCGGTTCTCGCAATCCAAAATTACCACCAAAACTACGGAACCCTACACTGAGCGTGGCCCGACACGCTCTTGGCCGGTTTTTTTTTTTATATTTTCTATTCTAGCGGCAACAGAAATATGAATAAATATCTGTGAAAATTTCATCTGTCTAACTATCATTGTTTATGGTATGCAGCTCGATAGACGAATAGTCAGTGGAGTTTTATTAATAGGGTCCCATTTTACCTTATTAATACGGAACCATAAATGAAGAGTTCAGTTGTAATTTTTCGATTACTTAGAAAATACTTGATTTTGACGCGAAATAAAGACATATTAATGCTGATTCGTAGTTTCGAATCAAGTTTTTGTAAATATTCCTAAGGCTATTCTCAAACATCTTTTTATAAACCAAGCCAGGCAATCTTTGCAAGATTTGCAAGTTCTTGCCCACCACAATGACAAAAAGCCAAAAATATAAGCAACAAACAAGTTCCCCAAATGAAAAGTAATAATTTAACATTCCCGTTGGCAACATCAATCAGTAGGTAAAAAACACAAGATATCATCTATAAAAATTATCCGTGGTACATTTAGCTGCGCCTGCGTCGCGGTATGGCCGGAATGTCCCCCGCGCATGCGTCGAATTTGTTACACGCCCTCGTTATACGCTGAGGTAAAAACTGTGGGACTTGACGGATTTTTGGGGATTGGTACAATGGATAAGCGATGTTTTCAGGTACATTTGATATGCCGAATGTCGCATCTAAATTGTGCCAAAGTAGTAACAGATTATGTTGCGAACTACAGGACCTGGCAACGCGTTAGACCCAGGGGTTGGCGTCAGGAGTTGGACTTTTACCTAAAGCATTGGGCCCAAATAGCGAAAGGACAGGCGAAAAAGTGGAGGGAAGAAAGGGGAGGCTTTTGCCCTGCAGTGGATTACATCTGGCTCATAAGAAATAAAAAAATGCACTTTGGTCTAGTTCTCCGCTTGCCATATAAAATTGCCCTCCATCCTGGGATGCCTCTTTTCCCTCACCCTCATAGACCAATGAACCACTCATCTTATAGAGAGGAAATCAGGACAGAGTGTGTACAATTGTTAATTTTGCACGCATGTTAATTTTGCACGCTTTTTATTAAGCACAACATGTATGTTCTACCCTTATGTTCACTTTACCATCGTGTACTTATACCACGTTTTATGCAATAAATGATATTCTATTCGGCGCCTAACATATGTATTTTCAAAAAAATGACAACAATCTTAGTGCAGTAGCCCACTTGACACTACCTCTTGGGCTCATGAGCTTTCCTATATCCGTGGCAGAACTGTAAGTCCTGTTCTTCATACACACATCTAGATGTGTACGAAACTATATTAATTGGAAATTGCTCGACTAATCGCTCTTCTCCTCAAAATTGTACCACATCACTTCACTAATGACGAGTTTGGGAAAAACGTTTAAGTCGGAGGTTGCGCAGGAGTCATTCGTTACGGCGCGCGGCGACACTCACGTATAATGATCTAACACCATACGTATCACTGTGTCTAGCTGGATATTTGGAGGTAGTTTGAAAGCTTTCGCAAAAGATGGAGACACTTGACAGAGTTAATTTTTTATTTGAAAATAAACTTTTATTCATAATCACTACTATGTACAATGTACATCAGTTACGTACTACAAATAGATCTAAAATATTAATTATATGTTCGTATAAGTATCAAAATGGGAAAAGAGCACAGTTCACATCGCAGTCAACAATAAAATGACCAGAAGGCAGTAATTCCATGATGTATTAATCTTTCTTATTATATATAGAACTAGCTTTTGCCCGCGGCTTCGCTCGCGTTAAATTCGGGGTAACACCGTTCCCCTTGCGCCTTATTGATGTGCAATAGCAACGCAAAGTTTTCCCTTTTCTTCGATCTTTCTCCCTCATATCTCAATCTTTTTTTTAAAAAAAGTAGTCTATGCCCGTCTCCTGGTTCCCAACTATCTCTGTACCAAAATTCATCAAAATCGGTGTAGCTATTAAAGAATGAAGGGGTAACAAACAAACTCACTTTCACTTTTATAATATAAGTAAGGATTCTCGTGTGACAATTTCAGTTGAAATAGTTCTCCGAAAAAGAGAAAGAGAAAAAATTTTGAGTAACGGTAACTATAGCCACGAGACAGCAGCCCACGCAGCTCCTGTGCTGCCCAGGGTTTGCTCATTCAGGGAAAAGTACTTCGGTAACCCAGGTACTCTTCGAGAGATTGTCAGCAACACCAAGGCTTTGCTGGCCTTTCTCGTGGGGCTGGGTTCGATCGAATGATATTCCCACCCGTATGCAAAATACGCGCTTCAGACGTGGACACCTGTCCATTATACAATACAACTATAGCTATTGATTGATCCTTGAACTAGTTCTAGGCTTATTGGTGTTCTTAGAAAACTTAGAACTCTTACTTTTTACACTGATTTAGATTTTTTATGTGATTTCTTCTGATTAATTTTGAGGTAAACCAAGGTTGATTAAATAGTTTTATCGTCTTAGTTTTTAATATTTCGGACATTTTTAATTAAAAGTGGTTCGGACAAAGTATCCTTTCAGGCTCAGTATTTTCATTATGTAGCTTCATAGACACTAGAACACACAGACACACTCACATTAGCTGGAAAACGTATGAATCACAAAGAACAACATGACGCAGTCGGTAATGAGTTCTAAATGTGCAGGAGATGACGGATGCTGGTCTCACGGCCTCGCGATTAGCGGTCAGCTGAATATCTGACATTATCCCCACATTATGAACAATGTTGACGGCATGGTTGGCGCAGTGGCTCAATTATTGACTGCTGCGCTGCGTGTCGCAGTACGATTCCCTCACGGAACAAATATTTGGATGTCCTACAGGCAGCAGTAGGCCTACTATGACATCTTAAAGCAGAACTTATTCCACTGAGTGAAAGAGATGGTGCTAGACACCCTGTATAGCTATGTCCCTTTCCCTCAGCGGAATAAGTTCTGCTTTAACACGTCATGGTAGCTGTTTCGGGTCTGGCTGTTTGTGTGTGTGAGTTAACGTGTTAGTAACAGTGAAGTGTAGTGTAATATGGAGCAAAGTTTCTTAAGTTTTTAGAGATCAAAGGTAGCTAGATACACGTGTGTATCCGTTTGTGCTTTTTACGATGATCTGAAAAACCACACAAACAAGTATTTGCTTCTGGGGAACGTGTTTACAAAGGTACGACGCCCTTTGACATATTAAGTATTTTAGCGATTTTTGCCAATAACCATTTCGGTTGGCAAGATAGCAGTAAAATTGTCCCATTTATACTCACTTAACAAAAAGATGTTTTCCTTACTAATATTATAAAAGCGAAAGTGAGTTTGTTTGTTCGTAACGTCTTCACGCCTAAATGGCCAAACCTATTCTGACGAATTATGGTACACAAAGATAGTTAGGAGAAGGATATAAGATTTGAAAAAAAAGTGAGAACAGGGGGAGAAATAGGGAAGAAAAGGGGAGAGAAAGACTTTTTTTTTTCGATCATCACGCTGGTAAAAGTTAGCGTTACCATGCCACGCTGACGAACTCGCGGGCCGAAACTAGTATGTTAATAATATAAGCATGTGGATCGTATTTTAATAGAATGCAGTGGAACTGCACTATGGAAAGCAAAAACAACGCCGGATGAAAGACTGCGATCTTCATCCACCTAGCCTTCACCCAAGCATGTCAAGGTCAGCTTTCAGTCTGACTTGATGTAACTGTAAATCAATATTTTACGTGAAGCGGCAAAGATAGACTGAGAGAACTAAGTAAGAACTTAGTTATCTAGTAAAATAAGTTATATTAAGTCTTCATACTTAGTTCAACATGACATGACTCTTTTAATTGAGCAGACGCTAGGATCAATCATTAGGTTAAGCCGCGCTTGACTAGGTCGATCTGTGGATAGGTGACCGTTACTTACCAAGTTACCTCCATGCCTCGGAAAGCACGTTAAGCTGTTGGTTCCAGCTGCCATTTGTAGATCTTTGATAGTCGTAACAGGTATCTAGTCAGTTTCCTGTAAGTCTGACAACCAGTCTTACCAATGTGTACTATATTATTCAGCTGCACCCGGTTAGACTGAAAGCTGACCCCAACATAGTTGGAAAAGGCTTGGCAGATGACGACGACTATTTTTTTTTTTGTTAATATATGTAATACGAACAAAATTTATTTACAGACGCCTGCACATCAAGCTACTACAATCTGTCAGATTTCTTTGATAGATTTTCGACTTTATTTCTAAAGCATTAAGGTTCAAGGTTCATTGGGAAAAATTGACAGTTTCGGGTAGCTTGACCTGCAGGCGTCTGTACACACGACGGCACATCAACCTACAAAAAACCATTTTAACCTGATCTCTCTACTACAGTGTGCGATCTGGAGTAGACAGATCAGGTTATAATAGTTTAGAGTAGGTTGTCCTGCCACCGTGTGTTACTACAGTTCAAGCAAATAAAGTTATATTCTAAGTGATAACTTCAGTACTAGCCTCCCGGATGCCTTTACTCCTTTCGATGTTCACACGACCTCTGTTCCATTATAAGTAATGACTTGTAAGTAAAATCTCTAGCTACCATCAAAACTGTAAGGTTAACATCGGGTTAATTACTCACAAACGTAACGATACACGTTAAGTTTATTAATTGTCGAACATTTGTTTAGTTTTTACATCTAGGAACTTTTGACTGGTAAGTAGAGTTGAAAGTCTTAGAATAAGATGAGAACTGTGATTTTGTTGAAAATACTTGCCAACTTTTAATCCTAATAAATTAAAACTTCACATCACGGGTGCGGGTTGCGGGTTCTTCCGGGGTTGCGGGTTGTTCGAAAGAGATACCGCGTCTACTTAAAGGGAAAAAGAAGAAACATGGATGGGTCTGGGTTTAGTCAGTACGAGTCTGACACTCCCTCCCGGTCCGCCCAAAGCGGGTTTATTTAATGATTTACCATCCGCAAAAAAGGGCTACAGAAACAATATGAATGCGTTTTAGTCAGCACAAGTTTGACACTCCTTTCCGCTCTACACCGTGTGTAGTGAAATCTACGCAGTCAAAAAAAATGGCTGTTAATGTCGCAAGTTTGTACGGAATCCTCGGTACCCGAGTCCGACTTATATTTTGTAAGTTAAATTATGTTTGACTTAATTATCTACGTACTCGTAGTTATATTATTACTTACGCAGCCATAAAGTCATCGAATGCGCAGGTGACATTGGTGGGCCATTTGTCTATGGGTGGCCACTTATACTAAGCACTTTGAATCTGAGCTGGCCATGCACCCCTATCTATCATAGTCTTAATTTTGGAGACATTGCAATTGGTGGTCGGAATTTTTTTAAACAAAATAGCTCTGCCACTTCATCTAAGTATCAAAATGGATGGAAAGTTACAAAACCCAGACGAACACCTTAATACAGTTTTCTGACCTCATCTACTTAATTACTAATATTTGTTTACAAATAACAAACAGAGATAATTAAACTTAATTATATTCTTTCTCTCAGAAGCCACACACCACCGCATGGTGTCTCGCCACAGAGTAGATTGAAACAGAACACGTTCACGGAAATGACCACCATCTATAGAGGCTATTTCCTCTTTACATTGCGCGTGCGGTGTGTGGTTGACGATCGGGCGGCCGCCATGTCTCGCTCGCACTGGGTTGCCTGTCTCCCTCCGGCGGGCGAAGTGTGGCGGCGATGCCGGCGGCGGCGCCGGCGGCGGTCGGATAATCGAATTGTTACACCAGCGGCCGTACCATGGCGTTCGGGGTGTTGTGGTTCCCTTCTTGTTCCGGAGTGGGTAAGAGATGGGGCTAGACAAACTTTATGGCCCTGTCTCTTGTTCAATCTGGGATGGGGGTGGGGCAGTAATGCTTTGGACGTCGTGGTCCGGCCGCAGTGCTGTTCATGCTGGTTTGGCAGGAAATGTATGTAAGTGTATGTACGTATAGGTAGATAAAATATTTATTTGCCTATATATTTGTACATATTAAATATTACATATTTCATATATTTTTTACTGCATGTTACATGGTACTGCTGTTAGTCAAGAAAGCCTATCCACGAGAGCACTGCCGATAAACTGTACTGCAGTTTGGCAGAAGATTTCTGTGAAAATATTTATGTAATTTTCTTGGAATAAACGATTAAAAAAAACCGGCCAAGAGCGTGTCGGGCCACGCTCAGTGTAGGGTTCCGTAGTTTTCCGTCCGTCACAATAAGTGTTCCCACTTATGAGTTTAACGGTGGAGGAGCGTGCAACCGCGGCAGGCGCTCCGGCTCCGACTTGTGACGGTTTTTAGCGAACACAAAGGGGCTGAAAGGGGAGCGCTCAAACCTCGACGACTAATTAGATTATGCACTCATAAGTAAAATTACGAATATATTTAAGGTGCAGCTTAATTTACCATGGTAGGTCATGAAAGCACGGATAATCTTAAAATCGACAAAAAATTACGTGATTACACAACGCCATCTATCGAACCATTTATGAACTGGTTTTTACCTTAACATTTTGATGGTGTTAAAAAATTAATGTTAGTTTTGTTCTAAATTGCCTTAGCATGTTCTTAATAAAAGTTTTATGTAGTTATAAGATACCGCCAATGCCAAGGGTCTGTCCATGGCATTGGCGGTATCAACCGAACAATTCGGTAATACCCGATCCAATGTAATAAGTACCTACAGCGCCATCTCTCGAGGAATTGGGTTACTAAATAATACAAAGACGTGCAAGACGATTTCGGTGGTTATTTTGGATTGCGAGAAGCGATTTCAATAATTGTTTTTTTGTTTGAAAAAAGATACGTTCAGGATAATAAAATATGTAAACGAAGTTAAAAAAAATGCTTGCATATACGATTATACTACAAACTTAGTCCAGAAATTATTTTGTACAACTTTTTGTCTTTTTTGTACAAAAACTGTTGTGTCAATCAAGTTCAAAATAATTTTCCTAGAAAGTCCTTATAAAGTTCTGCTTTTCAGATTTTTTTCATATTTTCTAAACTTATGGTTCAAAAGTTAGAGGGGGGGGGGGACACATTGTTTTTTACTTTTGGAGCGATTATTTCCGAAATTATTGACATTATCAAAAAATGATCTTTCCAACAATATATCACACGTTAGGGTTGAAATTAAAAGAAAATCACATCCCACTTTACATATAGGGTGGCTACCCTAATAAAACATTTTTTTCCAATTTTTATTTTATCACTTGGTCGGCTTGATTGATATACATATTGGTACCAAATTTCAGCTTTCTAGTGCTAACGGTCACAGAGATTAAGCGAGGACGGACGGACGGACGGACGGACACACAGACATGGCGAAACTATAAGGGTTCCTAGTTGACTACGGAACCCTAAAAAAGACATCCTTTTGACTTTTTTTGGAAGTCCTCTCCCTTCCTATCTTTACTATTTAGAAATCTTCTTTATAGACTACACTGAATTTGTTACTAATTATATTATGGAATCTATGTTCCATAAGCCATATGGAACATAGATTGATCTAGGCTTGAGCTAGGCCGTGCAAAATCCCCGAGCTTCGAAAATCACCACAAGCCGTTACTTCTGTATCTGAGGTCTTCCCGCTCGTGTCAGATTACCCTCCTATCTGACCATAAGAGTGAGAGTACATCCGAGTTTTACGCACATACTTGTTCATTATGATATTTCGTGCACACTAGATAATCTGCAAGATAGGTGGCAACTGGCAGTTTCGGAAAGTCTGTCGAGAAGATATTATAATTATCATGCTGGCCTTCTGTGTGTGTATCTATTCTGTGTCCTCGCGGCGGGTGCTCGCTTCATTAATTAAGAGATGTCTTCATCTGGGCGGCGCGGGCGCACACAGAAGACTCCTTTTAACAATGCTATCGGGTTACTACATAAGATGTGGTGTACAATGGTAGTGTTTTGTTTTCTTTTGGCAATGTTTCTGGATTTTGAGTAAAGATGGATCTTTTCAAGTCATGTGACATATGATAAATGCTATAGGAAAAAATATCCGAGAGTAGTATTGCCTACTGGTGTTTAGCTTAAATAATATCAAAGGAAAACCTACAAGCAATTTTAGAATTCATTAAAGTATAGATTATATTAATTAGATAGTAAATGTTTTTATTTTATATATATTTAACTAGCTTTTGCCCGCGGCTTCGCTCTCGTTAAATTCGGGGTAACACAGTTCCCCTTTCCTGATTTACAGGTACCTGCTACTTGAAGTTTTTGCACTTGCGCCTTATTTATTGTAATAGCATGCTAAGTTTTCCCTTTTCTTCCCTCTTTCTCTCTCATATCTCAATCTTTTTTTAAAAAATACCATACGGCCGTCTGCAGGGTCTCAACTATCTCTCCATTAAAATTCATCAAAATCGGTTTAGCCATTCAAGCGTGAAGATGTAACAAGCAAACAAAGAAACTCACTTTCGCTTTTATAATATTAGTAAGGATTATAATTGGATTATTAATTCTGTAGTTCAATGCAACATACATATTAACCGTTTTAAACTGAACTGTTAGTTATCTGTGTCATAAAGTGCAATAGTTATAAAATTTAAAAAATAAATGTTAATGAATTACTGAAATAGCTGGTAATTGCCACCTGCGTAGTTTACGAGAAAATTAAAACACAAGTCACAGTAATCATTATATTCTAACTTCTGCCGTGCTAAACTAGCGCCATCGTTAAAATATTTCTGTAATAACGTAATCATATATTTTTCTATTGATTGTATTTTACTTCAACTAACTTTACTTAGTACTTAATGAAAAAATTAAATTACCTATCAGAAAAGAACATTGTTTAATATAATTTACTTGAAAACAATATCAAATTGCGACCTATAATTACGAAGTTCATTTACCAAAGAACTTTTAATTAAAGCGTCGTCTACACTATAGTTTTCGTGTCGCCTGTCAATTGTCAATCATGTGTCCTAAGCTTTATAACAAACTGTCGGCGGTCTGCGTGTATTAGACCGATGGATCTCAAAATTAAGGTCGACTAGAGATGTAGATACTTATACTAATTTATTTTGTAAATTGCACTAATTGTGCGAGTTATTAATCTTGTGGTCTGTGCTCACAATGATCGATTATTTCGATTTCTGATCGTTAAAAAACTTACCGAATTATCTGTGTATGTTTTGATATGTCGATCTTTCTTGTGTTCTGTCGGGTATTGTAATCATGCCAATAAAATAGCTATACTGGGATTGTTTTAATGTTTTAAGATTATTATTATTTCCTTAATCACCTATTCATCTACTTTTAATAAAAAAAACTTTATTTATAGCAAAATATGACAAGGTCAATAAAGTTTGAGATACACCACTTAGACGAGACATCTAATCTATTTAACTCTATAATTCTGAGCATTCGCGTAATTTCACTTCATTCTTAATTATTAATTATCTGCATTACTGTAATTACACTTGACTTCCACCTGTAGCGAATGAAATATCATAATGACGTGGTTTTTGCCGTACACTCTGTTGAATGGTTATAGGCAGAAACCACGCGAAACTGGCTGTGCAAGTTGGCAGGAAAAAATGTTTTGGAGATTGCTTTTTTTTCTCTTAAAAACGTTGCCCCACACTAGGATTTTTTCTTGTACCGTAATTGCGTTAACAAACAGTTAAACTCACAGTTAAATACACAAACAGCCAGACCCGAAACAACTATCTGTCTATTCAAATATTTGTTCCGTGCGGGGATCGAACCCGCGACACGCAACGCTGCAGTCGATCGCTCAGCTACTGCGTCAACCGTGATTCTAGATTAAACCCATTCTATTCTATTCTATTGAACCTAATACTGGAATGCCTGTAAACTATAAGACTTTCTTATTGTGTATAACTTTGTCTTTGAAGTTTTCGGCATGATTGACTTTCAATTTTAATATCTCGTTTTCGTTGTCGTCCGTGGATCAACAAGGTTGCTCTTAGCTTCCATTTGCAGATCTTTGACAGACGTAAGTAACAGCTTGACAATGGCACGAAAGTCTGACAACCAGTCTTGCCAAAGGGTGTCGTGTTACCCATTACTAACTGGCTTGTGAAAAATGCTGATATTCATTCACATCCGGTTAGACTGGAATCCGACCCCAATATATATGGGAAAAGCTTAGGCAGATGTTGATTAACATGACAAATCATCACGCCCCTTATCTCCGAAAGGTAAGACAGAGGTGTACCTAATAGTTCATCCCTATTTCACCAGTTATACCGGTCAGTGGTAATTACAGCCGGCTCCCTGTTATAGAGAAGTGACTTTTTTTTTAAATTACCTTGCTCCACACTAGGAATTTCTCCTGTATCGTAGGTGCGATGAGCCCGATGAACAGAATCGAACCCGCGACATCTACCTGTCGCGGGTTCGATTCCCGCACGGAACAAATATTTGTATGACCTGCAGACAGTTATTTCGGTTCTGGTTGTTTTTGTATGTGAGTTTAAATGTTTGTAAACGCACCCACTATACAGGAGAAACTCCTAGTGTGGGGCAAAGTTTAAAAAAAGAATAGCAAATAGTTAAAAAAATAAACAATAGTCATAAACGCAGTGACTAAAAGATACATTATCAACATAACATATATACATATTTCTTATTGTTACATTGTAGTTTGACATTTTGAAATAATTAGATGCAAGCTGCTATCCCAGCTTGTATCATATCATACGTCGTTACGATACATATTTTATTACACAACTATTTTAAAAGGACAATTGACTAAATTGTGTTAGAAACGTTATTCGCTATTAAAAGTACTTTTTCTTTAGAGGTATAGAAAGTGTTAAAAAAACGATACAATTTGCATTCAAACATTATCCTTTTTTTAGTGTCCTATTGTCGTTGATATATTAAAGTACTTAGGTTAAATTTCAATTGAGTCCTTTTTTCTAGATATTTAGTTTGTATGTTCTTTTTTAAGTTTATTAATTGTATATCTACATAATAATTTAGTAGACACACAACAGGTATAATTTAGTATAAATTATAAAAACAAACATATGTTACAAACGTTCCTAGAAGCGCACCAAAAAATCCACCTCGCTCCACATCGCTGTCAGTAAGAAAAGTGCTTAGAAGTCTGGTATAATTGCCACGTTTTATAGCAATGCTGATTATGTAGCAAAAAAATGCCAACTTTCTAGTAAAGTAAAGAATCGACAACAAAAGAGTAAGGTTTTTTGACTATGCTAGTTTAAAATTATATACAAGTAGCAATTGCTCATACCCTATGACATAACAGACTTAAACCTATTTGGAAAAATGTGGTCGTACCAAAACCATCTGTGGCCAGCCAAAGGCGACTTACGTTATATCCAAATTTCAAATACTTACCTTTGATTAAATATCGGACACGCTTCAAAACTAAAGTCTCACCTATATTCACTTTATCCCTTGAGGGATAGGCAGAAACTACGGAATAACTTACAGCAAACCCGATTTACCTATTTTGCTTTCATCCATGACTTACAACCTTACAAAAAAATCAAAACGGTTACACTAAAGTAACTCAACACCATTCTCTCTACCGACCCCCGTAAAAGATAGCGCAAATATAGGCCGGTTAAACGGTAGAGTTTCATGGCCAGGTGGTCGCTTTTGCCCTGCGATGCGTAAGTGCAAAATATTGTGTTTCATTACCTGCGCCTGCGACGCCGGCCCATAGACCTACATCGGTCTGGATCATGTTTAGACCAGTAGCTGAACAGGATGGAGGATCCGCTTACACTAGATGAGCAGATGATAAGTCTATTAAAAATTTTTGATTAACACTCGGTGCCTAAATTAGGAATTCGAAATACTGCTTTAAACTTTCACGATTTATAACTAAACTGACACTGTCACTCTCGGGATTTCTAATCAGCCTGTTGTTCTCTAATTCAAATTAAATAACTGGGTGTAATTCATAAAAGTAGAATAACAATTTTATTTTCCTTTGTTTATTTAAAAGACTTACAAAAGATTTGATAACAAACATTCTCACTTTTAATACACGAATAGGGAGCATTCGTACGTGTGACACAGACAGAACAATTTGTTACCAAGTCGTAATTATTAAGTACTAGCTGACCCGGCGAACTCTGTTCCGCCTTAAAGGCAATAAATAATAAGCCGATTTCAAATTTAGTAAGTTAATTTTTTCTTAGAAAAAAAATGAAGTACATTAATCATTTATTATTGTTTCTGCATTTCAGTAGGTACATAGGTTGCATTCTCATCTGGTGCAAAAACAAACAACGCAGATAGTCTTCCGACCCGTGAACATGCCACATATAATTGACCATGGGAATAACATTGATGTTCTAGATTCAAACCACAAACTTTTAAGGGTTGGCTTTTTGATTTGTTGATGGTCATGGCAAATGCAAGACAGATCGGATATTGAAGTCTTTTAAATTCAAACGGCAAATCGGTTGGGATCATCGGGATCCTCGGAATGAGGACTTCCTCACCTTCGAATTTTCCTTTCAGTATAGGCGTAAATTGTGCGGTGGTAAGCCAGGCACATCCAAGAAGTTTAAAAAAAGGGGTGTGTGTACTTATGTACGTATGCGTTAGAAGTTATACTTCTTTGGCGTATAGACAAAAAAATAACTCAAGTGCTATAAATATAAAAATTAATCATAAAAATGTGAACCGTCACGGGTCGCCTCGCAGATGTGAAACATCGACATTATTTTGTAAGAGTAATATGCAGAAAAGAACAGACTGTGATAGGAACTAAATATGTCATTGAAAACATCATTATTCTGTTTCATTGTGGATTTACCAAAAGGACATCGTTTTCGTGTTCATCATCGTTTATGAATTCGTGGATCGAAGGCACTTAAAATAAAACTCTCTTACTGAGCAGTAATACAGTTTTATTCAAAGTGCCTTCGACCCTGTGGTAACCCATTCCAAGCCAATCCATTTCCAAACCTTGGTAAAGGTTGCTTAACCTGGCCCCTTGTGGTAACCCATCCCTTTCCAAACCTAGGCAAGGGTTGCTTAACTTGGCCCCCTGTGGTAGCCCATCCATTTCCAAACCTTGGTGAGGGTTGCTTAACCTGGCCCGTGTGGTAGCCCATCCATTTCCAAACCTGGGCAAGGGTCGCTTAATCTGGCCCCCTGTGGTAAAACATCCATTTCCAAACCTTGACAAGGGTTGCTTAACCTGGCCCCCTGTGGTAGCCCATCCATTTCCAAAACTCGGCAAGGGTTGCTTAACCTGGCCCGTGTGGTAACCCATCCATTTCCAAACTTTGGCAAAGGTTGCTTAACCTGGCCCCCTGTGGTAGCCCATCCATGTCCAAACCTTAGCAAGGGTTGCTTTACCTGTCCCCGTGTCACGTGTGGTAACCCATCCATTTCCAAACCTTGGCAAAAGTTGCTTAAAATGTCCCCGTGTGGTAACCCATCTATTTCCAAACCTTGGCAAGGGTTGCTTAAAATGTCCCCGTGTGGTATCCCATCCATTTCCAAACCTCAGCAAGGGTTGCTTAACCTGTCCCCGTGTGGTAACCCATCCATTTCCAAACCTTGGCAAAGGTTGCTATAATTTCATGCGATCCTAGTAGTTTTATCTCAACGCAGTTGGTTCTATCAAGAACTTTGAATCCACAGATCAAACTGTTGGAATTAATTTCACCGTGAATTCATGCAAGCCTAGTACTTTCGCTTTTATTAGTAAGGATTAACCTACCCTACCTACCTTCTAACCTACCCACCCTACCTACCCTACTTCTCTTACCGGGATGAAAAGTATGTAGATAAGTATCCTATGTCCGTCTCCTGGTCCTAAGCTACCTGCTCACCAATTTTCAGCTAAATCGGTTCAGCCGTTCTTGAGTTATAAGTGGAGTAACTAACACGACTTTCTTTTATATATATAGATTGGATCACGATTTTCTTCGTCTTGTCCCGTTTATCATTCGTAAATATTTATGTATTTGATTTAGTTTTAATTTACTGCTGATTTTGGTAGGTAGTTTATACTCACCGATTTCTTTTTGGTAGTCTAGTGGTGTGACCAGTGCCAAGTCAAAAATTTCGACTTCAAACCAAAGACAAAACCGCTGAATTTTCGGATTCATTTGAGTACTGTCACTTGGTATAACTTACTTCAGTGAAAGAAAACATTGTGAATAAACCAAACATACTTGAGAGATATTTCTCGACAACATGCAAAGACAAGTTAGAGACTCATGGTTGGCTTATTACTCTGATACCAGGTTAGTTTAGTACCAGTAATATATTGTTTACTTCCATAACTTCAAGACATTATTATTGCCACTTTCTAATCATTTTCTAATTAAAATCATGGAACGTATATGTATATGACCTTACGAATCGAAACCTATTAGTTTTAGAAGATGTTTCTTTGTATAATTTCAACAATCCCTCAATCAATTCAGGTGAGTGGCACAAGACCAGGTAATTCACTCCGAAATTTTTCGTCCATTCACTAATAAAGTTCTTGATATTCGCTATCCGGTTTCAGGTTAATTCCAAGTACTTGGAGGTGGCTATCGGCATTCATCCAATTGATCGGATTATAAAACGGCGAGGGAGCGGGCGGTGTCGCGTTTCCGAATCTGTATGCGACCACAATGAGCATGCCGTTTCGCGGTAAAACGTGTTAATAATGTGGTGGGGGCGCAAGTGACTGGCGATGAGCGGGATGAAGGGTAGGTTAAGAACTTGTGTATAGTAACTTACGTTGGCTGGTGAATCATCTAGCTTTAACAGATACCGAAAGGACAGATATCGAAATTCATTTGGAAATGTTTGCCCTACGCCACACGTAAATAATTAAGAACTCCAAAACGTGCTAAAAATGCCTGCGTCGTAGCTGTATTAAAAGCTACGCCACGTCCGCTACGCAGTCGTAGCCGATAGCCAAACCGCTACGTGAGGTCGTCCGATTCTATTTGAGGCCTACGAAAAGCACAATCGCTGGTTCGCTATCGCTTATACCTTCTCCAGTAGTAATACGATACTAGTTCCCGTGGCTTTACATCCCGACCCTAATTTTATGGCTCATTAGCAGTTCTGCTCATCCTTTTTTGCAATAACCCGATGTGTCGTGGAGCATCGCTGATTTTTCGTGTGGCATGGCCTTTATTTTCTTTCTTTCATTATGTCCGAACCACCGTATACCTTGAGTATCGGTTACGAGTAATTATAAAAGCATTGAGATGTTTAAGCGAACTATTATTAAGTATGTATTGGATGTCAGAAAATTGCTGTATTATAAATGCTTTTGTGTTTTATTGAGACGGAAGATTTTTAGCTGTCTTGTGTGCTCGTTTTATTTTTCGTTGGAAATTATTTAAGATAAATTAACATCACCTATAGAATGTGATAACAAACTTAATTGCAGTTGGTATGACGACAATAGTATTCTAACACCAAAGTTGACTTTGTCCTTCAATACAGTTTATCTTTTCGTAAGAGCAACGTTCGGTACTTTCGTTGGCTACAACTTTGTACGGAACCCTCAGTGCGCGAGTTCGACTGTCACTTGGCCGAGGTTGCTGTCTAAGTTTATGGAACTAGTGGCGCGTAGAATCGCGTAGGTTGTTGTAGTAGTAGAGTCAATCGAATGCCAAGAATCTGTATGCTGTGCTGTTTGTAAGCTATGCCAGTTGGCCTGTATAGCCTCGTAAAGCCCAACGATAAAATTTAAAGACAAAAAAATGTTGACACTCCGGCCCAAGACACTATTTAAAATCATTAGATTAAGGCCCAGCGACTTAAAATTATGACATGATATTTAAAACGTATTTAATTTTAACGTATTTGGCCCAGTGACCTAAAAAAAGAACAAATAATTTCAAAATATTTTTTGCATGAAATAGTTGACTTTAATAGTTAACGTTTAACTTTACTTTAAGAAATTCCCCTTAAAAGAGTTTAGCCAAAAGTATTACATTTAAACACTTTTTTACTAAACTGCTACTACTTGCACCTATTTTTAGTACAGGAGGCCGTATACCGAGGATAGGTTAACTACCTATACCTTTCACAACATTTACCTATAATTATGTTCAACCCGAGTATTTACACTGAAGCCTGCCTACAGCACTAATATCCTCTCACCAGGCGCGGGGTCACTCAGGGGTCAGTCCTCGTTAACATTACTGCGCACAATTACCGACGTTGCGCACACGCAGGCGCCGCCGCCGCCGCGCCGTTAGCAGCTTGCCCTGATTTTTTATTGTCAACACTATGTTGGCGTAGTAACTTTGTTAAGTTAACTTACGCTTAGTTGGCTTTGTGTTGTCAAACAATCATCCTCTTTCTCCCTAATTTCTGCCATGTTTTTTCTATAAAAAAACCGCCTTGCCTATGTCCGTCTCCGGGGCTTAACTATTCTTGTACAAAAATTCATCAAAATCGGTTAAGTGTTCATACTCAATTGACAACACTTTTTTTGTGTTCATACTCAATTGACAACACCTTTTTTATTGTCGGGTGGGGTAATCATCCAATGACTTCCCCCGCCCTGGGCGGAGCGGGGGGGCATGTCAGACTTGTACTGACTAAAACCACCCATGTTCCTTCTATTGCCCTTTACGTTCCGGGGCCGCGGTATCTCTTTCGAACAACCGGTAACCCCGACAACACTTCGAATGAGAAACGTAGTAAGAAGCAATACATTATTTTGCTTTTATTTAGGCCTGCTGCCACGGCGCGTTGGTGAGGCCCCTTATTAGTTTATTAATAATATAATAACACAGTTACAGTCAATGGCTTAATATCCAAGAGCCTCGACCAACCCCTGAGAACTCTCTCGTTAGGCAGCTGGATCAAGGGCTTGATACAGAAAGCGGTAGTCCTGGTCACGGCTCGTATTGTTAGAAGGTTCCTTTCTCTGGAGCCCTGACTGCCGGTAGGTTGGACCCTGTTCCCGATACCGGTGGGGTTATATGTTTTTTTTTAATCAGAAATATGTAATAAAAATATTTCCTTATTAATATTATAAAAGCGAAAGTGAGTTTGTTTGTTTGTTACCTCTTCACGCTTTAATGGCTAAACGGATTGTGATGAATTTTGGTACATAGATAGTTGGGAACCAGGAGACGGACATACGCAAATTAAATAACTAAATTTTATTTAAAAAAGTGTGTGTTTGCGGAAATAAATCAATACTAATTAGTGGATTTATCTCAAAAACAGCCTCACAGTACTAGTCTAGCATTACTTTTACCTTAAACATCGTTGTATATGAAGTATATGCTCATTTCCTCAGCCACTGTGATCCTTCGTTCTTAAAAGTGAAAGTTGAAATTGGGGTATTATTTGCTTGGTTGCAGGTTGCCGCGTTGTGGGCTGGTCCAGGTGGGCTAAGCGACGCAGTGGGGTGGAACAAGACGCCACCGATACCCGACACCCAGTATTGATCACTTGTACTGTCGCCTACAATAGTGTTTTATATTTGTCAATCACACTTTTGGTATGTCTAATATATTTCTAGCACTAAAGCCTTTCTCTTATAAAACATTGCCCCACACTAGGATATATTCTGTATCGTAGGTGCGTTTACAACCATTTATACTCACATACGCAAACAGCTAGACCCGGAACAACTATCTGTAAGTGATACAAATATTTGTTCCGTGCGGGGATCGAACCCGCGACACGCAGCCCAGCAGTCCATCGCTCAGCCACTGCGTGAAACATGTCGTCAAATTATATCTTATCCTTATCGGTTGGTATTTTAAATAATTAGAAAACTACTTCATTTCTCCAACAGAGGCACGAGTTCGCGGCGTTGACGTTATAAACACTTTTTTTTTTAATCGAAAAAGTGTTTTCGATTATATATTCTGTGGTATTTTTCTCAAATTATTTGTATCAAACAATCAGTATCATCATAGATATGCATAAATTCTCAAACTAATGAAAATAAAACATTGAAGCGGGTAAGTATTAGTAATTTTTAAATTGAAGTATTTCGTTATGTTAACACTACGAGCTCGTGCTATTAGGTTTACTGATCGTGGAAGCTTTGCTGCCTTTTTTTCTTTTTCTTTTTTCGTGTGGAAATCCTCAATGGATGTCCTCCGCCTTTGCGGAGGGGTCTGTCAGACTCCTACTGACTAAAACCACACGGTATTCCTTCTCGTTACTTCTGGCTGGGGTGCGGGGACACATTTGCATTCTACACAATCACCCCAGCAGTGACGGTTTGCTTAGGGCAAACCCCTTCTCAGGAAAAGAGGAGGAGTGGACTACTCCTTTCCCTGTCATTCTATATAAGAGGCACGCGGAAACACCACGCGACGCCAAAAGCTTTGCTGTCTAGCTCAGACATTGCAAAAATTGCCATTGTTAAATAAAAACAGCTGTATTCTGCAAGCTATCTTGGCTTAATTTTTACCAATTATCATGTTGATAAACTAAAAGCCGGAATTTTAACAAACTACGTTGTAAAATGATTAATTTTGTATTCAATTTTCTTTCCATCATTTTGCCACAGACTGTACTCCTCCACAGATAACGTAGAATAAAAAGTACGCAAAACCCCGCGGATACGCGCGTAGCCGGATCGCGTTACACGCTAATGGAGCGTACACGCGATCCAGCTCGCGATCGTATGCCTAGCTCGAGTACCTATCGATGCTGTTTTTTGGAAATTAAAAAAACCTTTGGAGGTAAGTAGATACGCTTGGTAGGCGTTCTGCAAAGACATAAATAGTTAAAGTAATTAAGGTAAATTGCTTGCCATTTACGTATTTTGTGTTTTTCTGCTTTCTTGTGTCGAATTGTAGATGACGGTCGTTCTTCAATTTCTTACTTTTATAGTATTTCTTCTATGTAATGAGCTTTCTTTTTAATTCAAGATTTTTTCAATTTGCAAGCTAGAGAATTTCTCATAATTGTAAACTATTCATTGGTCATCGGATTCACCCAGGACGTTGGAATACCTAAGTTTACTGAAACGTAAAAAATATGTGTATGGAGTTTCTTGTCGGTTCATAAGACGTTTCGACTATTCAAATCCTTGACTATTCAAAAATGTAGTTTATACTAGCTTTTGCCCGCGGCTTCGCTCGCGTTGAATTCGGTAGCGCCTTATTGATTTGTAATAGCAACGCTAAGTTTTCCCGTTTCATTCCTCTTTCTCCCTCATATCCCACTCTTTTCTTTAAAAAAATTATATGTCCGTCTCCTGGATCCCAACTATCTCTATACCAAAATTCATCAAAATCGGTTTAACCATTAAAGCGTGAAGAGGTGACAAACAAACTCACTTTCGCTTTTATAACATTAGTAAGGATGCTTTGAGTTTTGAAATTACAAAGGCATGTAAGTTATTAAAAACAACAAACATCATTTAGTTTCCAAATCTACCTGTTTCAAAGTTCATCTCCCAGATCTCCCTCAAATCCAACTCAACTTAACAAAGTGTCCTATCAGACTCGTGATTAGTAAAACGTGTGGCGTATGTAAACAGACAGTGTTTGTGCTGATGAGATCTGGCGAGTGGGCGACGCCGCGCGCAATTACTTGTCAATTGAACTGTAGGCGCAGGCACGCGACTGTGAGGGGCAGACAGGAACAGAAGGACAAGATTATCTGTGATTTCACCATCAACAGTTAGTGTGAAGTAGTTCTTGTTGAACTGCATACATATTTGCAACAGTTCCTGATTTTCTACAGCATATCACACTGTATTTTGTATGTTATATGCCCTATAGTCAAACAAAGACATATACATAGCTATATTATAAACGATAGAAACTATGCAATCCTTACTAATATTATAAAAGCGAAAGTGACTTTGTTTGTTACCTCTTCACGCTTTAATGGCTAAACCGATTTTGATGAATTTTGGTACAGATATAGTTGGGAACCAGGAGACGGACATAGACTATTTTTTTTTAGAAAAAAGTGGGATGTGAAGGAGAAAGAGGGAAGAAAAGGGAAAACTTAACGTTGCTATTATAAATCAATAAGGCCCGAATGTAACGCGAGCGAAGCCGCGGGCAAGAGCTAGTAGCTTAATAAACACATTTTCATCCTCCGACAAAAATCAGAGACGGTATACATAACGTCTCTGATATTTTACGTTATTTTGAATTTTCACGTCCGCCATATTGAATTTCCTGAGTTCTAGTCCGATTAATGAGATCAAACTCATCAACAGTTTTGGTTGTAAGAAAGTGTATTCCAAATAGGAATCATTTAGTTTCAATAAAGATTTATTTATTAAACGCTCCGGGCGGCTGCATCACTCAGGTTATAAATATTTTGATAGATCAATTTACGTTTTGAAAGACCGAACAAAAGCATTTATGTTTAGAAAACTAAGTTTCACTAATGATTATAAATGAAGATGTATAGTCAGTTCATATGCTGTATATGGTGTCATGCCTTAATTTGCACAAAGCATTATGTGGTTTACTATTCAAGTGTCGAATCATTCTTCTTAGAATATATTTAACTCTTTACAGGAAGCTGACACATTCTTTGAATCAATGTTGTCCAGATTTCATTAGTGAATCACGTAAGTCCATTCAGACTGCGCAGACATGCAATTAAGAATTCACGGTTCTTATCCTGAGCGGCAGTCTACACAGTCATGGTGACATGACATAAATCTTAAACTTGAGAAATAAATCAGATTAACTGAAGCTTACTAAAACTTTTGTTTAAACCTAAACTACTGTCTTTTCCACTCAGCGCCTCTTGCTCAGTCGCTGTCGCCTCGGACAAACTAATTAAACGTCAAGCATCGGGAGCCGAAACACAAACAAGCGTGTTTGCCCACAGATCGAGACGACCCTGTTGTTAATATTTTGAACTGGCAACATTTAGCGCGCCCTCATTGGTCGCCGGCGGTGGCGGGAAGCGCTCGTCATTTATTTTAATTTGTCATTTGATTTGACAGCTGATGTCAGTGTCAACTTGATGTAAATTGAAGTTGGAGATTACTGGCGTTGTTGGAGGGGCACTGACCAATTGCTGCTGGTTGCACTGATTGGAGGCAATAGCGGATAGAATGGAGCACTTAGAAGTGGGTATGTCAATATTTATTTGTTGATTATTGGTTCTTTTTGTTTTGGTTAGATACAAGAGACTCGGTAGCTGGGCATTGCGTGACTTTTGGATTAAGACGGAACTTAAAAATATGAAAAACGTTTGATAAGGTTTTGGGGACAACAGTTTAAGTACGACAAAGAAGATTAAAACTAACTTGGTTCTTAAACTTGCCAAAATGGCCAATAGTTGACAAAAAATCGCATCATTCCACTACCCCCTTTACAAATCAACCTTATGACTTGAAGCGTAACTTTAGCAAAAGCACAATAGGCTGGAACCCAACACTACTGGCGGTCAAAACGGCGTGAACAGCTAAAAGCCTGCTTACCCCCGTATCGTGGGGCACGTAACCGTCGGTACGACTTACTTACGGATGGGTGCGCGTATGAGGGCTCATGGTATTTGTTTATGGCTTGTAATGGATTTAATTCGATGTGCTTTTTGTTGGGAAAATGGCTTTGTAATCTGGCACGATGTTTGCAGAGGTTGTTTTAGATTGTTAAAATAATACACTCGTTAAGGCGCGGTAAGAAGCTAATCCTTAGGTATTCGCGGAGGTGAGGCTGCGGACTGATACAAGTATACGACAGTAGTGCATCGATAGAATAGAAATAAGGTCGAAAACATTTCGGCGTTTGATTTTATTTGAATATCATGTCCGCCAAAATGTAAGTCATTTTGCAGTTTAAATTGAATACCTATTTAAAAAAATACAGTTTTTTATAAGTTTTAGATAAGTATGTCCTTAGTCTATGAAATTTCCTTAGATATAGATATAAAAAATGTAATGGTCGTCGCTAAAAAAATTGAGAATTTCGAGATGAAAAATTTTTTTTTCGTTCTACTAGACTACTTTTGTAAACTGTTTTTGTTTAAGTTTTTCTTTATGTATGTATGTATTTTTTTGTCTTGTGATTTGTACAGTTACGGCTAACTTTGCAATGAAAATCTAGACGTTTAACATAGTGTTTGTTATGTACAGCGCTTTATCATGAATTATGCGTCACAATAATCCGAAGGAATAAACAGGACGTCATAACACAAACTCACAAAAATGTTCTGTCTTTTTTTTAATCCATGCTACCAACATTGAAATACTCTGAGCCTTACCGCAAATTTTTCCTACATGCAATTTGAAAATCGAAGAAAAAGCTCTTACTGAATCGCTGCGTTCTATAACATCACTTTATCAATCTTTTATTGTAAGACGTTGAATGCACTATATGTTCTCAACATCATAAATCAAAGAAAAGCACGGAATATGAGAATATGACTCAGGTGGCATAAAAAGCCACCGTCTTTTATCTCTTTGTACCTTACGGAGTTTCAAGAGGATTTCAAAGGGTTCGAGTGCTTAATGACTGCGTTCACAATAAACCAAAACATATTGATGTGATTCATTCAGTATTTTGTTACAAATATAATAATGTTTTATATCAATATGAGTTGTTTTTATATCTTTTGCGGTCCTTGGTATTTTTGTAACGTGAAGTAGCGTATCCTATTCATGTGATTTTTAAAGGGTTTTTCAAGGGGAAGGAACTTACAGTTCACTTGATATAATGATTGAAAAGAAATGATGATGTTGTCGATCTTAGCGATTCATAAGAGCGGTCGGTTTTTTATTAATATTCGTAAACAAAATTATACAAGTTTAGGTATGCCTTTTCAAAAATTTTTTTTTTTCAATTTTAACGTAAACTGAGTTTCATATATTTTGGTAATTAAAAGAAATGAAGTATAATTAATCATAGTTAAGCCTCAGGGCTTGAAAGTAATGCAGTATGTCTGTTTGCCGACAGTTACTTACTTCACCTGCTACACATTTTCTGAACCTACGGTTCCGTATCTCAAAAAGAAAAAACAGAACCCTTATTGGATCACTTTGTTGTCCGTCTGACTGTTTCTTTGTTTGTATGTATGTCTAGACCCTTTATCTCGGGAACGCATGAAGATATCGAGTTGAAATTAAAACCATATACTCAACTCTGTGGTCAACCGTCTAAGTCTACACAGTCAAAAAATATGGCTGTTTATTTCGCAAGTACTTTAAACCCTCGGTGCTCAAGTCTGAGTCGCTCTTGGCCGGTGGTTTTTCTTTTTCTGTACCAAAATTCATCAAATTCGGTTTAACCATTAAGGCGTGAAGAAGTAACAAACAAACTCACTTTCGTTATTATAATATTAGTAAGGAAGTAAGGATGATATAATATCTACCCAAACTTTCAGCCACGCACATTTTTCACATGATTCTCGAACCACGGAATTGATAAACCACATTCTCAAACATCTCCGTTCTGGATCTCTAAAAATAATAATGAGTATTTAGGGTCCTAGTTTAATTAAAACGAACTAGATTAATTATATCATAGTTTTAAATGACTTAGGTACCATTATGTACAGGTATAAGATGTCCTTACATTGTAGTTTGTTTCTAACAGAATTGACAACGTGATCTAGAATTGAATATTTCTACATCTTTATTTATTCAAATAAGTGCAAGAGACAGTAGTTTCTACAAGGTGACATTAAACTAGTAACTACACTGTTTCAAACACTTCGCAGTATTACAGTGTAGTTAGTAAACAGAACAAAGACACATCCTATATTGTGTTTCAATTTATTAGCTAACATCTGACCAGTACCTACCATTCATGTCACTGTATAAAAATTAAGCATAACTAAGTATGTAACATAGTAACATTTTGTGAATATTCAAACGCCATGCATAAATTAAAAAGTTAACACGGCAATGCATCGACCATAGATTAAATATCGAATGCGATAACGATCTCACATTCTCACAGGCAGCTTTATGGTCTATTTGCGTATTACACTATGACAAATGAGATGGTAGGCGTATAGAAAATTATCATAAAAACGCATGCAAATTATTTACTATTTTTGCTAATTATTTTGTTTTTGTTCGGCTTTCTTCCCGTGTTCTGAGCCATGGAAATAAATACGAGGGCTAATGTTTTAAACCAGGCAATGAAGCGAGGAATTTAATAAATTAAAATTAGAAATTTCTACGATCAAAAGTGTTGCCATAAAATGTGGCAACGTTGCCAGTCTTTTGGACATATATTACCAGCTTTGGGAAGTTTTTGATGCCCTCTTTTAATTTTTTTTGTTTGTTTAGTTTCTATAATGGTTACCTTCAATGCTCAGAGGTCCCTTACCTACCAAGGCTACAGCTTTTCTACCTAGCTGCGCTTTATTATTTTGTTCGCTTGGTAAATCATTAAATGACTACTGAATAAAACTTATCTATATACCTTCTTTTGCCCTGTGTTTTCCGGGGCCACGGTATCTCTTCGAACCAACTGGCAGCCTGGACAGACATATAGACGTAAACAGATATGGTTTTGAAAAAGATATTTGTAACTTATACAATTGCGTGTTAACTTAATACACTATTCACAATTCCATAAATTAAAGACATCAACGCGATTTTTTTCAATTTTGATAGCACATATCAAAAACATTGTAAGTCCATACGAACAAAACGGACTCTAGAACCATCAAGTACTAAAAACTTTCACGCTACACTAAATAGGAAAACAAGAGTAATAAATAAAACAAACATTGAATAAATAATACATAACATGCAGTTTGTCTTTTGAACGACAAGTGTAAACAAATGGCGGAATTATTGCTATATTTGAACGATGTAGCCAAGTTTTTGTGATCTGCCCTCCCTTCTGATACGCTTAACGATAGCGAGTAAATCTATAAATAATTAATGGCGAGGGAAATATTTAAATGTAATTGTTCAACGATGGGGCTTTAGATTTAAGACGTTATTTGCAGTCGTGAACGAAATTTTCAGAAGCTTAAAAATTTCCTATATTTTTTTCCAAACTATGCCATGATAGTTTTACATTTTTGGCTGATATTCTGTTATATAAACTAAGTAGTCAACTGTAAGTAACATCATAATCGAAATAAATCCTACCTACCAATCAATATTTAATCCTGGCACTAATTAGGCAACTATTCTAAAATTTTCAAATTATGAAGCCATTAGGTAGTTATCATATTACTTATAAAATATAAACAACATCTCAACCTGTCGAAAGGAAACCATTTTATTCTATTTAGTTTTAAAATAATCGTCCCGACGTTTGGTCGAAAGCTTTCGATCCGAATCCTGCAAGTCACTGCCGACATGTGGCGACTTTAAAATTGGAACGCACCTCGCGAGCGCGCGTATTTACTTTTTAATTCTTTTTTTTATTAATCGAAGGAGTCATTAGATTGTAACTCATAACGGTCAGCGTTTTTTTATCGTCTGACCCAAAGACTTGTCAGGTGCCTTTTTAATATTTCGACGTAACTTATTTGGTGCAAAAACGTACAGACATTAAGGACTGCAACTGTCTGTCTTTTACTTTAATCGTTTGCTCGAAAAAGGCTACATTAACGTTATTAATTATGTTATTATTGTCTAGAACTTAACAAAATGAATTATACATTAAAATCGATAAGTTGCACATTATTTTAAATGAACAGTTGTCAGAAAATGTGATACAAATAGAAACCAGTTCGTTAGAAATGGCGCTGTCTATTCTCTCCGGGTGAATTTATTTAGTATAGAAAAATAATGTATTTTCTTTTAATTAGTTACCACTTAGCCATTAGATGTATAGGTATTAAAACTGTAATTAGCAAGTAAAGGCTTCTCCCAAAAAAACAATACCACAATTTAAAAAGAACATTAGCGACAGGTTTCAGCCTACAAATAATGCCCACATTACAAAATATTAATTAAGTGCTCAACTCGAAGCTTAAATCGTGAAATAAAAGTGATTTATCACTTACTAACAGTAGCTTAACACTTACATCGAATAGCGGTGAAAGAAACTGCTCGCTGAATTTATTTAGCGCAAACTTATAACACTTCATAATGATTGATTATCTAAACAAAATAATCATGCAGAAGATCCCACAAGTCTCGCCAAAATTCCGCGTACCATTTTATGAATTCAAAAATCGTACCGACAGCTTTTAATATCAGATCAGATCAAGACGCTCGAATCTATCGGCCTAATATTTCATAACAAATTACAAAGACGTCTCAATACATGACACGGATTCATCGGGCGCCCGCCGCGTCCGTCCGTCCGACTCTTAAACAAAAACAAGCCGTCATCTCACAATGGACCAACAAAAAAACCAGTATATCGGTAACACAATCTATACATATTAAACATACAATACAAACAATGCGATGCTGATTGAAACGTCAAGCAAATGACGTCCCGATTGATTCAGATCGCTGCATTGTACTTATTAACAACGTAATTACGGCACGCTGAGATATAACTATTTATTTTGTGTCCAAATTTATTATTGAGACGTCGAAAAAAACAGATCACGATGCAATGATTCGTGATTTTTGTACGTCCGTCCCTTTCTATCGATTTTTATATCGATTTCCATATTGAGATCACTGATGTATCGACAAAAAAGTTTTTTGTTCTTTTTTTAATCGAAATTGTTTTATGATGTTGGCATTTTGTGCGTATCTTTTTTAAATGCGTTGTAACAAAAGTTGCCAGTGCGTGAGGTTTTTAACGGGTCTATGGACAATGAGTTTGTAATAAAGAATTTGATACGTTGTTACATGATAGAGTATTGTAATATTTTTTTGATAGATGAAACACAATGTAGATCATACGGTATCGTAAACAGTTTAAAAACTTCAACTCTGATTTGAGAACTTGAATATGTTTTGTAATTTCAAAATCATCCCATATTACCAACAACATAGGCTTAACTGTCGAAATATGGTTGTACCATACATACACGGCTGCCTTACTCTTTTGCGTTATGATCTTATTTAATCGCTTGTTATAAAGCAGTTAGCCAACTCCGACTCAGGAGAACATTGAGATGCTGATCTTTCACGTCATCTGCAAATCGACATGGGCGTGTTTCGCGTGTCTCAACTGACGTTGCCGATGTACTCGTAATGCTGATCGAACGATACGTTTAGAAATCAAGCTCGCCCCGTGGGCCTGGCTGCGGTCATGTGGACATATCTTGCACCACAATGTAAGTTATTGAGTTTGAATAGAATGTGATCTTGGTTTTTACCACAACTTAATTAAATATTGTCTAAACTGAAACTTTACCAGTCAGTTGTTGCGTAAACATTTTGTTATTTGTCAAGATGGCGGAGATTTTTAATTTGGATATGCGCCAAAATGTTATACCTACGAGTTGTAAGTATTTGCTCTAGGTTTGTACAAGTTTTGTTATTACGCACATTTATTTTTTTATTTCAAGCAAGTGCATTTTCCAAATTATTTTATTTTGATATCTCAACCATATTCGAGAAGACACAAAACTATTTTGGCCCTCTTTTCGACGCACCTACCTATTAGTTGTTATAAAGTTTGTATGTTGTGAGAAATAAGAACAAAATACGGTTGGCGCCATATGATAGGGCTGCCAACTTAAGCAGCAAGTCTGATAAAAATTATACATAGAATGACATATTTAATTCTCATGCATGAATATATGATGATCTACAGGCAACAAACAAAACAAAAAAGCAATAAAATAAAAAAATTACAATAAAGGCCTATTAATCTTACAAAATTCGATTAAATTCAAGGCCGCTCCATACGTTTTCTTAGGTCTTGTCTTAATGTAAAAGTCTTCAAGATGATCCAAGATGCACACTAGATATAATTTTGGTTGCTCACCTGACGTTTACAGGAAAATATTTAGAAATTTAATATTTCCTTAATTTCATGACAACCATTTTATTCCTACAGCCACTTGACAACCCTAACAGCCACCTGTTAATTGAAAACTCGTCGAAGTCATGTCGGCCGTCACTGAGATGTGTCGTACTTTGGTAAACGGTCCCATTACAATAAGGAGACGTCTTATAATGGCAGTACGATATGAACTTATAAACTTGTAAGAGATGGATGACAGCGATTTTTTAATACGACTTAATTGAATTGTAGAAGGGACAAAAAATTTATGCTCGTTTTTTGTTGAAATTTATAAGGATAGATCTGTGTCCAGTGGCTTCACCCATTGCCCAGATCCTTAATGTCGTGATGTTATAATTTAGTCTATTAATCTCCTGAAATAATGCCTTATGCAACATTTCAATTCAACCCAACGAAGGCATCGCTTTCCTCCGTACAAACTTTGCCAACCTTTTTCACCCCCTTTGGAGTTGAATTTTGCAAAATACCGTTTTAGTCAGCGCTTACGCTCAAAAAATATTCCCCATGCAAAATTTAAGGCTCTTACCACTTTTACAAGCCCACGGCTTCGCTCGCGTTAAATTCGGGGTAACATAGTTCCCCTTTCTTGATTTACAGGTACCTGCTTCCTGTAGTTTTTGCCCTTGCGCCTTATTTATTGTAATAACAATGCTAAGTTTTCCCTTTTCTTCCCTCTTTCTCCCTCATATCTCTATCTCTGTTAAAAAAGCCTATGTCCGTCTCCAGGGTCCCAACTGTCTTTGTACCAAAATTCATCAAAATCGGTATAGCCATTTAGGCGTGAAGACGTAACAAACAAATAATCAAACAAACTCACTTTCGCTTTAATAATATTAGTAAGAATATTGATAACAGTTTTGCCCTGAAGGTATTTTTTAAGTTGGTTACATCATAGACTTTTTTAACTTGGCACTTGGCAGAATAAATATAGCTAAATAATCTTGGCTATTACATGAACAAGATATAATACCACGCCTACTTCGTCGAAGGATTGGGACAAGGTGTAATCTAGATATAATAAACCAGGTGTCGCCAGTTGTTAAAGTTAGGTACTGTCGGGGCGTACCAAAGAAAAATTTCCACAGAAATCACTTATTTTGGCAAGTAGCTAAGTGGTAAGTAGTGTCTTCTATATTTATTTATTTAACACTTCAATTGCAAAGTATAGAGGCGGATTTAAAGCCATCGGCATTTTCTACCAGTCAACCTAGTCCATTTCTGTCGGCCCCAATTTCGATCCTACAACTAAGTACTAATAGTAGTATCTACTGCCCTTCATTAACTGCATGGTTGGCGCAGTGACTGAGCGATCGACTGCTGCGCTGCGAGTCGCGGGTTCGATCCCCGCATGGAATATTTGTATGATCTACAGGTAGTTGATTTCAGTCTGGCTGTTTGTGTGTGTGAGTTTAACTGTTTGTAAACGTACCCACGATGCAGGAGAACTTCCTTGTGTGGGGTATCTTGAATGAATGAGGTTCTTTTCTCTTCTTCTCCCCATTGCTGAGTGTAGGTCCCTTCCAAGTCTATCTTTTTTTGGCACTTTAATGAAATCGTCAGTCCACTTGACTTAGTCGGTTGTATTCCTGTACCCCGTCTGTGGTAACCACTTCAAATCGTTCTTCCCCCATCTCCTATCTAGTCTACGTTTACTTTCAGTAATGAGTTATGACACTATATACACTTGCCTGATTTCATTTCCAATTTATAAACTTTCTTAGTGCTCTCAAAATGGTAGAAATCTGTGCGCTAATTAAAATGCTGTCAGTCGGTGTGCGCAAGCGACGCGGGCGATAAGATCAGATTTGTCGATATATTCGCGTTGCCAGTCCAAATGCTGTGCCCAGCGTGGGACTGAGTTTTACTGGGAAGTGAAGATATCGTTGAGATTTTGTATGTGATACTTATGTAGGTTCATGACTTTGTGCGTTTCTTGCTTAACCTGAATTTTGCTCAAGTTAGGAACTTCATATGTACAGAGATTCTTACAATTTCTACAGCATTACAAAAGACAATTATTAGTAAGTATGTATTCAAGGCAAGTCATTTCATTTTTTTATATCTCCGTAGCGGTTACGAAGCCTAGTACATGAAATTTTCTATAAAAAAAAAAATCAGCTTTACCCCCCACTAGGAACATTTAATCTGACAAATACAAACAGCCAGACCTGGTACTAACTGTAGGTCAGAAAAATATTTTTTTTCGTTCGGGGATCGAACCCACGACACGTAACACAGCAATCAAACGCTTAGCCACTGCGTTAAACGTGTCGTCAGATGGTCGCCGCAAGAGCTTCAGTACTACTAAGTACTAGTAATATGATTTAGTTTACTTTGAACTATATTTCTCACCACACATACCTTCTAGTACCAATTTGTATGATACTTAGTGTCTCGTCCAAATAAGTTGAATTCCTTGTGGGCCGCTATTACTGCTCGGTCCCGTCGGGTCTCGTCGTAATGACGTCGAGCGGGCGGCGCCGGCGCAGACTGCAAAGTCATCGTCTTGTACTGTGGCTGGTCAGCAGTAGGGATAGTTCGGAAGACAATGAGGATACAGCTTTGAGAATTAAGAGAGAATCTGTTTATGAGACACTTGCTTTTGCCCGCGGTTTCGCTCGTGTTAAGGTGAAGATTTCTTGAGAACGGCCAAAAATCAGGTTTTTTAACGCAGTGTATCTCTTAAACCATACATAATTTTAATCACTGAAAAAAATATGATATTTTTAAGGCTTTTTTGCATACATTGATGGAATTTAAATTATAATTAAATATACTAAAATGTGTAAAAAAATATTCAAACACACCTCTAAATTCTCTTTTAAAGCAGTTTATCTCTTCAATATTAATCGTAATTGTAATCAAAAGTATACAATGAAATTTCCAACGCCAAACTGCGTTCAATGATGGATTGTTTTTGATTGAATAGTTAATATTTAATTTTATACAAATTTATTTGTATTTTTACGACAAACGTATGCAGTAAAGTCCAACGTCAAAATGTATGAACAAGGTCAACGACGTAATACTGCGCCTTAAATAAGGGGTATCACAGTTCCCCTTTCCTGATATACAGGTACCTGCTACCTGTACTTTTTGCCCTTGCGCCTTATTTATTTCTAATAATAGCAAATTTAACAAACTCACTTTCGCTTTTATAATATTAAGGAAAGATTATGATTCTGCTTAAGCGGCCATTTTAGACTACATCATAGACTAGCCTTCCATATAATTCTGACTTGTTCTACTGCTCCCCGCTGCGCTGTATCCTAATCCTCGATCACTCACTTACACACGTCCGTTGTTTCCCACATGCCACGGTTTGACAGCCCCAAATATGACGTCACGATGTGCCAGGCGCCACCTCGGTACCCAAAGAAATGCCCTTGCAACCTACAATAAGTGTTACCAGAGATAACAAGGTGTAATTGACATCTTTAGAATCCTTGCAGGTATTTTAAAAAACGAATTTTAAAAGAATATCGCGATGATTAAGATGTGTTTGTAATTTGTAAGTCAATACGTGTGCTTTTTTACTTTTTGAGACTTTTTTACTTGTTAATAATGGAATCGAGCCATTGTTTCCTACATCACAAAGTAGGTATAAGTATAAATTATGATAAGTACACCGATTTACTAAAATATTTTCGTTTGCTCCACAAAAAAAGCTATATCTGTCAATTCTCTCAATCCGCAAAAAGGAAAACTTGGCCCTTACTTTTTGTGAACGTCCATCTGAAAAAGATAATTCAAAACGTTTGACTACGTATAACTTAAACTTAACTCATGTCATTTCACTTGTAACTCCTGGGGGTGACAGTGGCAGGCAGCTGATAGGAACCTTGTTTTTATTTTATTAGATATATTAGCATATAATAAAGAGACATTGTAACATTACAAAAATGTAAAGATACTTTATTCTTGCTACAAATTGACAAAAACCTTTGTTGATAGGCGTTTAATAACTACAGTTGGGATACTCGGGAGAATATTTACCTAAGGTTAATTTTTGGATAACAAGGTATGGGACGCGGCTTGTTAAGATATTTTACTTAAAATAAATTCCTGAGATGACTTTACTTGACTTCCCTATTTACTTATATTCCCTGAGGTTCAAGCCCCATTTGACATTTGTAACAAATCTCTTGAAAAATCACTGAAAATAAACTTGAAAAATCATTTGTGTCAAATTGAATTTAAAATTTCACACTTTAATTGAATTGGCCGAATAAAAAGTGCTTTCCATAATAGCCAATAGCTCAACTTTAGGTTAATATGCACCCTGTATTTATAACAAACTCTATTTTTTTTTTGCGAATGGGAAATCATCAAATAATTTTCCCCACTCTGGGCGGAGCGGGGGGTATCAGACTTGTACAAACTAAAATCCACCCGTGTCCCTTCTTTAGCCCTTTATGTTCCGGGGCCGCGGTATCTCTATCTGTTTAAACAACCCGCAACCCCGGCAGGCACACCTGTAATCTTTAAAAGCTTTTGCAGAGGTGTTCCTACAGTGGACCCACATTATGCCACATATGTGTGTTTGAGCTTGTTGTCATCGACCGGGCACAGAGCGGCCGGTTACCTATATACTTTTCTGACATATAAAAAAAACATTATGAGCATTAAAACCTTGTTAAATAATCCGCATATAAACTACAATTCAATCAAAATACTTATTTCTATAAAAACTTTGACATTGATCAATCGTGTCAATGACAAGCTGTTTTTTTTGGGTTTTCTAATATATAAATGTAATGTAAGTACTGGTAGGTAACTATTCATACAGCAATTAAATGCCCACTATAGGTACATCCTTTAACCTTTCAGATGTTTTAAAACGTTTTCGGCCATTCTCTTGGCTAATCCTAAAAAACCGGCCAAGACAGACTCGCGTACGAAGTTCCGTACCATCCTTACTTCCTTAATAATATTATAAAAGCGAAAGTGAGTTTGTTTGTTTGTTACCTCTTTACGCTTTAATGGCTATACCGATTTTGATATTTAAAAAAAGTAGGACGTGAGGGCGAAAAAGGGAAGAAAAGGGAAAACTTAGCGTTGCTATTACAAATCAATAAGGCGCAAGGGGAACTGTATTACCCCAAATTTAACGCGGGCAAAGCCGCGGGCGAAACGACAAAAAAGTCATGTTGCATGCATGGGAGCCGCCTTAAATGTTTATTTTTTAGTATTTGATGTATACAAACATACAGAATTACTGAATATTTTAACTGTCCAACTATCATGGTTCATGAGATAGAGCCTGGTGACAGACGGACGGACAGTTGAGTCGTAGTAATAGGGTCCCGATTTACCCTTTGGGTACGGAACCTTAAAATGATATGCATAGCACACAGGCCTATAAGACAGAGTAATAATGTACTACTAGGGTCCAGCGGGTTGGTTGATGTGTTAAACTTACAGTAACATGTCATCAAAATGAAAGATTGGGAGGCTGCAGCTAGAGCTAGTGAAAAACAAATCTTAGGTCTTCTAATCTTATCTTCCGGAGTGATTGAGAGTGAATGAGATACACCGGGGTTGCGGGTTGTTCGGAAGAAATACTGAAAGCTCGGAACACAACGGGCAAAAGAAGGAACATTGGGTTTAACTCAGAAACACATCTGACACACCCCCCGCTCCGACCAGAGAGGTTTATTTGATGTTTTACCTTCCCAAAAATAAAACATGAGATACAATCTAAAAACAATTTTGTTAACACAACAGAATTCTGATACTGCTTAAAAGATTTCTCCTTTACACAAACAACTTTGACATCCCCTGAAATCTCCAAAAAATCCGATATTAAAACAAAACACAAGCGCCAACTGTCATCTTCACACAGTTTTTACAATCCACGAAGGGGGAACGTTGCAAAAACTAAGGGAGCGAGATTACAAACATTATTATAAAATGACATTGGATTAATCGGGGGCCACCTTGCGGCATTCATTAACACAAATGGATTCACGACTCGTTCGCGGACAATAAAAATCGCATTTACACACAAAAAAACGAATTGATTAATGACATCAGTAACTTTACTATAATATACGTTGGAGCTGCCGTGATACACGGCCGTCGCGGACGACACGCGAAACTTCTCACTATACATTTTTATTGCCAATGAAATGTGTTTGCAAATGATTAATAATCGGTGCGTGTTTCATGTTTACATAATTTACTGAAGATCGCCACTTAGTTTAAAATTTCAATTACTGATTTGAATTTCGTTGGGAATTTGTGTCTATGATTTATTGTTGACAGTTTTATTGATGCAAAATTGCTTTAATGGTTATCCAGTTAATGTTCCGTTGAAGATGATGGCCAAAATATTGGCTTGTCGATTTAATTCATAATAAATAGTTACTGGAAAGCATGACCGATTGGCATGCTAGTGAAAACGTAGCCGTTTAGATGCTTATCTTGAATATAGGAACAGAAAAAGTTGGATTTTGCTTGTTATTGCATCGCGCGCGAAAACTGGCTAGCATTAAACTCTCGCCTGTTATTTAGAATTAAAATTTACATCAACATGGTAGTTATTTTTAACAAGAAACATTATTGATAGTGAAGTTTTTTCTTCTTGGTGTATTTTAGGTTTAGTGAAGAGGGAGCTAAAACAATAGGTCAAATGTCAGGTCAAAAGTTTTTGTAATCCTTATGTGGAGTGAACACAGCAAAGCAGCGGAAACTTCACGGGCATGTAAAAAAAGTTGCAGTGTCCATGTCTACACTGTGACACTGTTTTTTGGATTCGCATCCATAAAAAATTACACACCGTGACATGTATATAATTCCAGCTTCTCCAAGCTCTTTTTTCTCAAACATTATTTATTTTCGATACACATAAAACAATTCAGCTCTAACCAATAAATAAAACCAATCATCACAAAGACATCAAACAGTATACATTAGCCATTCATTACGTGACTCGTTCGTCATTCTCTTCGCTAGTGTGTCACGCGACAATCAGTCACAGAGCCAGTCACAATTCCAGCGTATATTTTGTTCTAGCAACTCGTTTTTGATGTAACTACTGCGATAAATATGTATTTTGCTGCTTCCGACATATAAAAACTATGTTTTCGTTTGTAGTATAACCTAAATTGCTCGAGTTACGACTAGCTCTCGATTTATGTGAACTGTTTAATGTATTAAGGTGTTTTTTTGATAGTTTTGTTATTTATAAAACAGTGAACAGTCGTTTGAGTTATTCTACAATTATTTTTACTGCATGTTGAGTAATTTTAGTTTATATTTATTACTTTGTGTTAGTTTATAGAAAGCTTTCTTAGACCTACCCGTTGGTTGGAAATGAAATAAAGATAATATTTTGTTTTCTTCAATATTTTTTTATAGTTTAAGAGTCAACTGGAAATTAGCTAGACTATACTACGTACTAGTATTACGTCTATTCTTTGTTTCTACAATAGTCACTGCGTCAGTTTTTCGTAACATAAAAAAAAACTTATGAAAGAAAAAAAAATAAAACTAATGTCTAAAAAATTACTTGAATAAATAGGCTAGTTTCCAAAATAAAATATTAGTCCGTCTTTTAGATTATTCATTAATTTACAAATAAAAAAAAACCTATCCCTTATTTTTGAACAATCTAAAAGTCGGACTAAATAGAATGTAATTACTTTGACCCTGAAAACTATCCTATTGTAAAAATATTTAAGTTCAGTAGAAAGTTTCTTACTTAAGAGATCCAACAAAGAATTTGTTGTAGATACTTACCTAAGCATCTAATCTAGATTCTATCTAGAATCCCATTATGAATGCGTGAACTTGTAAAGAGAAAGCTATACGATTAACTTTCTATCCGACTAAAAAAATGTTATTAAGCACAAAAAAAACAACATTGATGTAATAAATCATCCTTAAAAAACTACTAAGAAATCATTAAAGACTTTTTGCGATGATTACGAAAAAAATGGCTACCTGTTCAGTAGCTTATCTTTATATCTGCTCTCTCCTAAATACTAAGTAGCAATGTCTTACTAATTACATAACATCACGTTTGTAATCCTCGAAGAGTTCGGCAGAGATATACTAATAGGTAAACCCACATTTCGCCAGTTATTTTAAACTAACTTCCGCCCGCGACTTCGTCCGCGTCGCATAGTTATTTTGGGCTAACGTTAACTTACCGCGTGATGATCGAAAGAAAAATATCTTTCTCTCCCCTTTTCTTCCCTGTTTCTCCCACTTTTCTTACTTTTTTAGCCTATGTCCGTCTACAGGGCCCTAACTATTTCTGTACCAAATTTTATCAAAATCGGTTTGGCCATTTAGGCGTGAAAAACAAACTCACTTTCGCTTTTATAATATAACTAGCTTTTGCCCGCGACTTCGTACGCGTGGATTAATAGTTCCCGTTCCCGGGGGATTTCCGGGATGAAAACTATTCTATGTCCTTTCTCGGGTCTCAGATATAGTTATCTGTACCAAATTTCATTAAAATCGGTTCAGTGGTTTAGGCGTGAAGAAGAGACAGACAGACAGAGTTACTTTCGAATTTATAATATTAGTTTGGATTTAGATAAGTAAGGATAATTTTTGAGTGTTGTGTGTTGGTATCTTCTCTTGTTTTGCTCTCATCATTTTCAATGTAAGGACCACCTGCGCCTGTAAAACTTATAACATAAGTCATTCTCTACCAGAGGGGCCTGCCAGGGCCACCGCCTGCACATTAAGGGCACTAGACGTAACATGGGTGGATTTTAGTTAGTACGAGTGTGACACGCCCCCCCGCTCCACCCAGATGAAGTTATTTGATGATTTCCCATCTGCAAAAAAAAGCCATACTCTATTGTCTATCTGTGGTATGTTTATTGGGAAAAGCCGACCACACTATTCCCCAATCGCTGCAAGTCCTGTGCGGCAGAATCAACAGTGTGTATCACTAGAAAAGCGCCGAGACAAAGAAGCTCAACAAAGTCCCGGCAAACAATTTAACTGTCTTGGATCCCGCAATAAAATAAATCAGAAAAAAAATTGTGGAGGAGTAGGAAAAAACATAATTTCCACTCTAGTGTCTTCTGTCTGTCTCAGTAATTTAGATAAGAATATTATGTGTTTGTTTAAAATTAAATTCCATTCCATTTCCGAAATCTTTCAATTCTACGGTCTTTCAATTAAATCATGTTCTAAAAAAATAACTCTTAACTTAAATCGTCAGTGGGAGGATACAGGCTGCTCACGCGCATCTCAACAACATAATGAGGATCACTCGACTTCCGTATAATGGACGCTTTTTGTTCTAAACCGCAACGTCTTATTATCCTCTGAATTCTGACCTTGTCTACGTTAAAACCGGGAAAAACATAGCCTTTTTGTACATTTACAGTATAATTAAGCAAATATTGGTGATATGACGTGTAAATGGCAATTGCAGAACATGAACACTTCAATTATAATGATTAGGAATACCTAAAAGAGACCTTGGAGATGCGGGATCTTGGCATCTCGATGACAAAAAGTTCAAATAAGTTCGGTTCAATATTCAGCTAAGCAAACTGCGCTCACTGATGCAATCATCATCATCATCTGCCCAGCACAACTACTCCTGCACGGAACACACAAGTGTTCCGTGTCTGACTGTTTGTTTGTGAGCTAAACTTGCGTCTTGCAGTGTCCTAATCAATTGCTTACCTACTGCGCTAAAAGTGCCGTATTGAACTCTGTAAATTCATGAGTGATGGAGACTTTATCTTTTTACTTTTCTGTATTAATTTCGATATTTGTTAAAGCACCCACGACACGATGCAGAAGATTCTTAAAGTGAGCAAAAAAGAAAGATATTAGAATCATCCACAACTAACTCCCTATATTGTGAGGGCAAAGAATCTCGAAAAAGATGGTGTGATGATGGTAAGTTACTACAAAAACGTATAACATTATGCAATGCAGCTATAACATATAGATGGGAAACTAAACTCTGATAATAAATGACATTTAAAATTCTTAAACATAATAATCATTCAAAAATAGCAAACACCACGTTTTATTCAATCTACAAGTCGTTATCAGAACGCCGACAAAAGAAACAGCTACAAAGAAAAGAATTGATAAGCAAATAACCATCAATTGTGATACAATATAACATCTATATTGAATTCGCTAAATCCAATCAATATACTGTCGAGGATTGGGTCCGCCTGTACGCGGGTAGCGTGTGTTGTACATTGATAGAGAAAATAAAAGAAAGACGTTATTATTATTGAATGAGGATAGTTTTGGTCAAACCAAGTACAATGTTTGCCAGTGTGTAAACCTTTATACGACGATATTAGAAATTTAAAGGTACAGGTTTCTCAATCCTAGTCATTTTATGTTGACATAAAAATAAACTTTGGTAAGTCCCTACCTAACATTTTTTTATATATTACACATTTTATTGAACCTGTTATCCCATAAATAACCTACATCACATGACTAGCCTGCATCATTTACAGATCACCACAAGAAAAAACCTGGAACAGATCCAGCGAATGACACCAAACAACTTGGGGCTAAAGGGTGATATTATTGCAGAGTGGTTTGAGGTCATAATAAATGGAAGTCTTCAAAAATAATCCACCCGCTAATCGCCCCGGGTATGACTAAGCCCTGTGGGCGCAACACGCGTACCTCCCAAGGGACGTCACTCCTTAGTCCTCAGCCCCTGTTATTGTTTCAATCTCTCCCAAACTCCCCGTGAAATGAAAAAGTTGCCTCTGCCGTTGCGACGGTGAATATTTATACTTTAACAACCACGCATTTTCGATAACTTTTGATCGAAAGGTTTGGAGTTGAAAAGTTTATGAAACGATGTGTGTTTCCTTTTGATTTCTCGTTTTTTCTTTTGTTTTACGTGTACTTTTGTGGTAGATTATGAAGATCGTGTGAATTGATTATTTACTATTCAGAATAATAAAGCTAGCACTTAACTTTTAATTTTGCAACTTATTCTTTAAAAATTTCATTCTGTCATTTTCATCTTCAACAATTTTTTTTACTCATTACAATTAGATCACGGCTAGCAGTGTTAGTGTAAGTGTTTGAAATATCCTATTTTATAAAAGCTGCTTCACTTTTTTAAACCTGTGTGTGCTTCATTCAACTCTTAACAAGTTAAATTACTGCTGAATATATGCTGTACTGTAAACTGACCACACGACCGAGTGTCACAACCTTTGCTCTGTAGTTATTTAACCACAAGCTCCGTTCCTCATAGGTTTGCCTTTTTTTTGGGGTGTGAAATCATCAAATAACTTCCCCCGCTCTGGGCGAAGCGGGGAGGCGTGTCAGACTTATACTGACAAAAACCCACCCATGTTCCTTCTATTGCCCTTAACGTTCCGGGGCCGTGGTATCTCTTTCGAACAACTCGCAACCCCGGCAGGTCATAGGTTTGACTGCACCTTTAATTTAGATTGAGTTTCCTTTTCATAAAAGCCCAAGTGGGTTGCGTCATGTCCGCGGCAACAAATTGGACATTAAACTGTTTGGTAACTCGTGGATCACGTCAAACCACTTCAAGAACACCTTCCCATAATTTAATATCACTTTACTACAAAAACCTTGACATAATTGCAGTCAGAGCTACTCGTGAATTAAACTAAACGTTCCTACATTGCGTATGTGCTAATATCTAAAAGTATTATCGTCATTGTACCTAATGTTACCGCTAATATAGGTACTTAGGTACTCGTTAAATTTGACCTTATATTAAGATTTAACTTTTTTGTATAATATACGTAGAGTATGTTTATAAGTACCGGTATCATCTATATTTCGTCCTAGGTTCGATTCCCAAGTTGGACAAAGATTTCCCTTCTGGAATTTATCTGAGTCTGGTTTTCTACTATTACACCTCTGCCAAACCCGTTGGAGATTACAGGCGTGGTTTAATGTACCCACTAGCTTTTGCCCGCGTCTTCGCTCGCTTTAAATTCGGGGTAGCACAGTTCCCCTTTCCTGATTTGCAGGTACCTGCTAGTTGTAGTTTTTGCCTTTGCGCCTTATTTATTGTAATAGCAAAGCTAAGTCTTCCCTTTTAGCCTATTTCGTTCTCCAGGGTGTCAAATATCTTTGTACCAAAATTCATCAAGACGTAACAAACAAACAAACTCACTTTCACTTTTATAAAACTAGCAAGGATTGTCATATTTTAAGTACCTATTATTCTATTTAAATAGTGTGGTAGTACGTTGTCACGTTCCTTTTTTTTTGAAAGTTATAAAAAAAATGAAACGATCGCAAAAGATAAAATAAGTAGGTAGGTATATTAATAAAATTAAGAAATTAAAGGTAGGGTTCCATTTAGGCCGGTGCAAAGGTCGGACCACGTAGGAGGCCGTCAAATACCGCACTCTCCTGCTTGGTGATAGTCGGTGTCGGCGGTTAGTCGGTAATGGCTTCGGTGTCAATCAGCAGAGCACTAATGTAGCCGGGCGTAGGGTAGGTGGCTTGCACTTCAGTCAGCCAGCTGCGCGGATCTTCAGCCGCCTAGGTATTCCTGGAAACGCCGTTCCAAAATGGCATTAGAATCCTCTATTTTGAAGCCACTAATGCGAGCCTTCACCTTACAGAAAGAGGTTGGCATAATCTACTAGAAGGCTAATCTAGGTTGAGTAGGCAATAAGAAAGAATTTACTGTACAGTCGACTAATTACTAATAGAGGAAAATTATTATGGAAAGAAAGCCAAAAGAATTGGTGTCGGCGATAGTTTACACAAACAGTTATTATTTATTTTAGATGTAGGTATCTAATATCTTTTAAGCTATCCGTTATAAGCGGTCGAAACAAAGCAAGCTTACAATTTAGGTAGCAGACTTTAGTTAAATAACAAATAGTGTTCTCTTAAGCTACGAAAAGCAGCGGCGATTATATTCATACGATGAAAACATGTACGAGAAACAATGATTAAGATTGTACAACTTACCCAGTACGGGAAGAACACTAGCACTTCACTTGGGTAGCCAAGTACTTTAATATTTTTCGTAAGTAGGCTTAGGTAAGATAAGAATTAGATTTACTAGGATCTATAATCTGTTACGAGGGTGTACGCGGCAGAGGTACGGTACAGAACACTCAGTACGTGTCGTTCCTCGATAGCTGATCGAGCGGCACTGACGGCTGCTCCGGCGGAATGAATGCGCCCGCGACCAGGTGAAAGGGAAGGATTCTTGTATGTATATAAACAGCGCGTTGTGAGAAATTGCTGTGTCAGTTTGTTCGTAGTTTAATTTAATTTGTATCAAAGGTTTTTTTAAATTTAATTTAGGTAAGTAAGCATATCGTGACAGTACCCCCCTTCCAAGAAAAGGATTTTTCCTTAGAAAAATCCTTACTATTTACATCAGGATTTCAGATCTTTGATATGCCATGCTCCTAAGTCGTGACCTGACATATCCTCTAATATATATACTAAAGGTGAGCGCTTCTCCTTTATTCGACATTTTTGGAACTTGGGAGCGAGCTTTTTACTGAAATAGGCATCTTTGTCACTTTGAAAATAACACCTTTTCCAAACTATGTCTCCTTCTTGAAACTCTGCATCCTTACGTCGCAGATTATAGCGTTGTGTATTTTTAAGATGACTTCGCCATATGGCAGTCTGTACATCATCAAAGATTTTACGAAGATGACCCAAGTTAGCAGCATATTTGTCGCGAGGTGAAAAAATTAAATCTTTAGGTGCAGTTTTCTCCAAATAGTGTGAGCCGCAAGTTATAAGCTCCCTACCATGAACCAAAAATGCGGGTGTATAACCGGTAGTTTCGTTCACTGAGTTATTCATCGCGAATTGGATTTTTGATAAATTAAGGTCCCATGTTCTGTGATCTTCTTCAACAAATGTAGAGATTGCTGTAACAACCGTCTTATTGTACCTCTCTACAGTATTTATTTGTGGGGTGTACTTTGGTGTGAAATGGATGCTTGGGATTTTGTATTTAGAGAAAAGTCTATCCAATTCGCGACTTATGAATTGGCATCCGTTGTCAAGAATGACTGTTTGCGGAATGCCATGTATTAAGAAAACATTATCTTCTAAATTTTTAGAGACCAAGTCCGCAGTAGCTCTGCGGAGAGGAAACAATAAACAATATTTGGAAAAACAACATGTTACAACAAATATATAAGAATGCTGCTTCCTACTGTTTGGTAAGGGACCCACTAGATCTATTGACAGTACTTGAAATGGTCTAGAGCAGTCCTTGGGTCTGCCCATTTTTCCAAATGTGCCATGTGTTGGGTGTTTGTATGCTAAACAAGTTTCGCAATTGGCAATGAAGTTAATTACATCTTGGCGCATACCTGGCCAATAAAATCGAAGTGCAAGTCTCTTAGTCGTCTTGAACACGCCGAAGTGACCAGATATAGGCTCATTGTGGTTTTTTGAAATTATTTCATTACGTGCCTCGAGTGGAACTACTGTTTTCCATTCGAATTCTGATAAAAGTGTACTACTACTTTTCATAAATCTATAAAGTGTGTTGTTCTCTACGCGATAATTTGGCATGCTACTTGGGTTTTCTAGACAACCCTTGTAAATTTTAAGATACCATTCATCATTTGTGCTAGAAGTGGGTAGTGAGGCTGATGTAATTTGTGCCAATGGTAACGTTCTCGATAATGTGTCAGGTACTATATTATCTTTCCCGCGTCTATGCTTTATTACAAAGTTGAATGATGAAAGTCTAACGCCCCATCTAGCGAGCCGACCTGTTGGATTAGAAAGAGACAGGAACCATTTTAGTGCGGCATGGTCTGTGTAAACTGTAATAGTTTGACCGTTCTCCACATAGCAACGCCAGTGTTCTAGAGCCGTAAGCACTGCCAATGCCTCTCTTTCAGTGACACTGTAGTTTCTTTCAGGACCAGTAAGTGACCTACTCATATATGCAATAGGGTGCTCTTCACCATTCATCTGTTGAGTAAGCATAGCACCTACACCATAGTTACTAGCGTCAGTATGAACCTCAAACGGGATACTGAAATTGGGACAGGCTAATACGGGTGCATTAACAAGACAGTATTTCAATTGCTGGAAGGCAGCATCAGCTTCTGGAGTCCAAAGAAAAGGTGGAGAGCTTTTTTTAGTAGTTGTGAGTTTGTTTAATGGTCCCGCTATAGTACTAAAACTTTTAATAAATCTCCTATACCAAGAAGCTGTACCAAGGAATCTTTTGACTTCCTTTCTAGTAGTGGGTGTAGGATAATTAAGTATTGTCTCAGTCTTCGCTGGGTCTGTACGTAGACCATGAGCATCCACAACATAACCGAGGTAACAAAGTTCATGTCTAAAGAATTTGCTTTTTTCTAAGTTGATAGTTAGGTTTGCACGTTTTAGTTTTTCTAGAACCCTAGTAAGGAGTGCAACATGCTCCGAGAAAGAGTTGCTAATAATAATGACGTCATCCAGGTAAGCGAATACCTTTAATTCAAACTCTGGGCCAAACAATGCATCAACTAGACGCTGTTGCGTTGCAGGTGCATTGGTCAACCCAAAAGCAGTAACCTTGAACCTAAATGTGCCTCGTCCGGGAACATAAAAAGCCGTCTTGTCCCTATCCTCTAAATTTATTGGTATCTGCCAAAAAGCTTTAGAAAGGTCTATGCTAGATAGAAACTTTGCGTCTCTTAGGTTATCTAAGATTTCTGAGACATATGGCAGACTGTACGCATCTTTCCGCGTGACGGAGTTTAGCTTTCGGCTATCGAGACAGAACCGAGCTTTGCCGTCTTTTTTGCCCACCACTAGTACTGGAGAAGACCAAGGACTCTCACATGGTTCGACTACATCAAGCGATAACATTTCTTCCAACTGTTCACCGATGATTTTTTGTTTTTCTGGTGAAAGTCGGTAACAACGCTGTTTAATAGGTTCAGCGTCACCTGTATTTATTCTGTGCTCGATAAGTGACGTTTTCCCTAATCCTTTATGTTCGAAGGAAATACTTGTAAACTGACCGACTATGTCATCCGCTATAGTTTTCTGGTCTTCTGACAGTGTGTTATATGAGTTTAGAAAGTCATTGGTTAGTAATAAGGAACTTGATGGTGAATTATCATTTGATAACATTAGCACGCTTGTTAAATGATTCGAGCATATTTTAAACTGTCGCCAAAAATCTATCCCTAATATTAAAGGAGAATCTATTTCCGGAATAACATGAGCTGTAATAGAACCCAGCACATTTTCAAATTTGACTGGCAGCCGTATATAACCCTTAGAAGTAATCTTTTGACCACCAGCAGCAGTAACGGTAATTATATTATCGGTGTTGAGGACGAGTTTCGATTTCATCAAGGGTAAATGTGAATTATTACCAAGGATACTTACAACAGAACCGGAATCTAACAAGCCATACATATCCAAATCTTCCTTTATCCTTATTGTTATTTTTACATAAGGACGTGGATCATTCCTCGGCTTAGTGTTAAAAATCGAAGCAACCTTATAGGAGTTGAAGAAGTTTTTTACCGTCAATAGCCAATTATTCCAATCCGAGTTATCAAAACGTTTAGCTATCTGGTTTCTTCGATTTTCATAAATTAGTTTTTTGACTTGTCTAATTGATTTGGGTTGCATTTTGGACACTCCGGTATGCGGACATCTTTCGTTCCACACTTAAAACAAAATATTGTACGCTCAGCAGTACATTCCTTCATAGTGTGGGTATCTACACGACAGCGATGACAAATTTTTTTGGTTTGGGTCCCGATGGCGTAAGTTTTGTTTGAGTTTTCATTAGCCCTTCCATCAGTCTTAGAACTAGAATAATAAGAATTCCTAGAACTAGTCCTTATATCTTTAGAATTTTGGTATGCAAATTCTGGGGCTAACGAAGTATAATTAGGATTAGGTGGCTCCTTAAAATTATCGCAACGAACCTTAACACGTTCAAAGTTCCGACAAAGTGTACGTAAATGATTTACCGAGGTAATATCAGGACAAGTAGCTAGCATATTAGCGTAACAGGGTCTTATGTTGTGCAAGATAATATCAAGTTTATCAATGTCACTCATCGGTGTGCTAAGACGTGAGAACATGCCCTCCATAATTGCCAAGTAAATAGTTATGTTTTCGCCATTACCTTGCGATCGATTACGAATTTCCGACAGCATGCGGTAGTCGTAATCCACGATATCGAAATCGGCCTTAAGTAAAACTATCAATTCACCCCAAGAGTCTACATGTGGTCTGACGCTACGAAACCAATGCAACGCATCTCCTGTAAAAATCTCCGGTGCTGCATTCATAATTTTAGTATCAGACACATCTTTAGCAGTTTGAAATTCATTCAAACGTTGTATGAAAGCACGCACACACGTCTTTCCATCGTATTTTAATTTAGAAATATCAGAGGATATGCCACGGTCACAGGTGACGGAGATTCTTGTTAGGCCTTCCGCGATACTGTCTACTTTAGAGTTCGCCAAGCTATCAACTGAAGGCGAGGATGTTTTTATTATATCAACAAATTGTGACGATAGACCGTTATAAGTTAATTTTAAATTATTTATTAACTTATGTTGTTCAGGAGTAAGTGGAGGTATTATGCGCTGTAATCTAAAATGTAAATGGTTTAATAAATTTTGTGTTCTGTCTATTAATGTTTTTTGTGTATCCGATTTAAGTGACGTAACGTTATTTTTTACTTTTTCCAAAGTTTCAGAGAATCCATTACAATCTTCCACAAAATCTAAGCAAGATTCATAAATATCCTCAGATGGATATTTTTGCGTTAATCTAGTGATTTGACGACGAAGTTCTGTAACGTTATCCACCGGTACCTCACCTCGTATTGTTACCTCATAAAGGAGTTCTGATTTTTGTAATAATAAAAACTTTATAGGAATAGCCATTTTACGAGATGCTAGGTATGTTGTACAATTAAGAAGAGAAAAAGAAATACCCACTAGAATCTACCAGAAGCGAAAAACATTCAAAATCAGCTTAAATACAGATAAAAAAAAAACCTATAATAATTATGTAGGTACACAAGTTACCAATTCACAAAAGAATAATAATACAAACTAAAATACACAAAGAGCTAGGACGATCACAAACACCAACTACTACCACACCAAAGAATGCCTAATAGCTACAAGCCAAATACGTTAGACCGACCTTTGACCTTTAGAAAACCACGTTTTTGGGCGCCACTGTCACGTTCCTTTTTTTTTGAAAGTTATAAAAAAAATGAAACGATCGCAAAAGATAAAATAAGTAGGTAGGTATATTAATAAAATTAAGAAATTAAAGGTAGGGTTCCATTTAGGCCGGTGCAAAGGTCGGACCACGTAGGAGGCCGTCAAATACCGCACTCTCCTGCTTGGTGATAGTCGGTGTCGGCGGTTAGTCGGTAATGGCTTCGGTGTCAATCAGCAGAGCACTAATGTAGCCGGGCGTAGGGTAGGTGGCTTGCACTTCAGTCAGCCAGCTGCGCGGATCTTCAGCCGCCTAGGTATTCCTGGAAACGCCGTTCCAAAATGGCATTAGAATCCTCTATTTTGAAGCCACTAATGCGAGCCTTCACCTTACAGAAAGAGGTTGACATAATCTACTAGAAGGCTAATCTAGGTTGAGTAGGCAATAAGAAAGAATTTACTGTACAGTCGACTAATTACTAATAGAGGAAAATTATTATGGAAAGAAAGCCAAAAGAATTGGTGTCGGCGATAGTTTACACAAACAGTTATTATTTATTTTAGATGTAGGTATCTAATATCTTTTAAGCTATCCGTTATAAGCGGTCGAAACAAAGCAAGCTTACAATTTAGGTAGCAGACTTTAGTTAAATAACAAATAGTGTTCTCTTAAGCTACGAAAAGCAGCGGCGATTATATTCATACGAGGAAAACATGTACGAGAAACAATGATTAAGATTGTACAACTTACCCAGTACGGGAAGAACACTAGCACTTCACTTGGGTAGCCAAGTACTTTAATATTTTTCGTAAGTAGGCTTAGGTAAGATAAGAATTAGATTTACTAGGATCTATAATCTGTTACGAGGGTGTACGCGGCAGAGGTACGGTACAGAACACTCAGTACGTGTCGTTCCTCGATAGCTGATCGAGCGGCACTGACGGCTGCTCCGGCGGAATGAATGCGCCCGCGACCAGGTGAAAGGGAAGGATTCTTGTATGTATATAAACAGCGCGTTGTGAGAAATTGCTGTGTCAGTTTGTTCGTAGTTTAATTTAATTTGTATCAAAGGTTTTTTTAAATTTAATTTAGGTAAGTAAGCATATCGTGACAACGTCCGGCGAAATCTTGTCGTAGTTACTAAAGCTTCCTTCTTCCTTCCTTACAGGAAATTCAGCGTGATGTTAAATTCCACAAACGTCGTACAACTTTAAAAAGGAAATAACAATTCACCACCATTCTCATTTCTCCAACATGTTGGCGAACATATCCGCCACATCGGCTCGTTTCCGCGCCACCGGAAGTCGAGTGCCGTCGCCGGAAATCTATGAGATTGGACAAAAATTGCCAGCGCTCGCGCCTCAGTGATCGAATAACGCGCTGTGATTGGTTGACGGCAACTTGTTAACGATATTCTGGTACTGCTGACTTGTATGCCTATTTCCTCTCGGGGAGATAGTGCGTGTTGACGGAAATGGACCGTAGAAGACGTTATTTTTATATAAATGGGTGATTGAATTATAGAGACTATGCTGAGGCTTTTAAATTCAGATCTCAAAACAAACATAATGAACACACAACTTGCTTTTTTGATTTTTTTTTATTAAGCACAGATTATGACACCAAAACATAATCTGTCGATAGAACTTCGTGCCCGAAAAAAAAAGTTCAAAAAAATAATCAAATCTAATATTTTACCAAAAAAACTCGCAATTCAATAAGATAGCTATCGCTAAACGTATTAACTGTATATGTGTATATCATACAGTCATATAGTTAATATAGATATTATTATTTATGCTAATTACTGTAACTGGCGTTGTTCTTGACATTCAAAAGTGCCTGTAATATTCTAATTAAAATATAATATATAAATGATTTGATTTGATACCATTTTATTTTAACTATAATCCCTTACTATCCTTACTATAATATAATCCTTACTAATATTATAATAGCGAAAGTGAGTTTGTTTGTTTGTTACCTCTTCACGCTTTAATGGCTACACCGATTTTGATGAATTTTGCTACAGAGACAGTTGGGATCCAGGAGACGGGCATAGGCTAAAAGGGGGGGGGGGGTTCTATGGGAGAAATAGAGGTAAGAAAAGGGGAGAGAAAGAAATTTTATTTTTTCGATAATGAAGTCGCGGGCGGAAGCTAGTAAATAATAATACAGTGGGCCTGTGTGTGCGAGTTTTGTGCAAGTCTACATTTAATTGTTTTGGGATCTTAGAACGATTCTGTAAACTGGGGTTATTTGAGACGTGGGCGCTATTTGGAAAACCCTGAACGCGACGAGTCCCGACGCCACCACCTGCTCGTCGACGGGGAGGAAGAAATATGATCAATCAAATCTTTTATTTTCATGAGGCTGGGTTCCGGCGACGACGGCGTCGCGAAGCTAAGCTACGAGTCCGGAGGTGGAAGGCGTGCAATTTGGCGAGCCGCTGATCTTGTAAGCATTTATGCATCAAGCGTCGTTTGATTCGTGTTTATCCAATATTTTGTCTGACAGTTGACGTCTGTCTGCCATGGTCCGTGTTATTTTGATAAAAGATGTTTTTAGCTATATTTTAACTTTTTACGTTTAATTTCTATTGGATTATTTTTCATTATTTATTAAATATATTTATAATTGGAGGCCGAAAACTGGTTTTTTGATTTATTTTAGAGCTTATATTAATTTAAATAATAATTTATTAAAAAGTTTCAAATAGTCCCGCAGACTCAAAAAGCCACAATTTACGATTCTTTCAGTATGCCTTTCAGTAGTATTTTTCTATACAATCAAAAACAAATGATGCAGCTTTTTTAACTATAAGAAAAGTAGTAAAAAGTAATTTGCTTTCAAACCCACCGCTGCACATTTTATTTAAAACACTTTCCTTTTTTCAACCAGGATATAAGTTTGTATTAACTCTAATTTCCATACATACAAAACAACACAATGCATTAATATATACCACATCTAAAAAAACATTAAAAATTACCCCATTGACTACAAACCTTAACACCAAATACGTCCTACACTTTCTTCTAAAAACCCCACAAGATGTAAAAACCGCGACAATCCCTTTAAAAACGATGGGATACATTGTCACATTAATGGTAGCAGTTTTTATCATCACCATAATGATGTTTTATGAGAAAATTATACAGTAAAAGGTCTCAAATAGGCCCAGCATACCAACCGAGTGCAGTTCATTCAATTTAATATACTTTTTTGATGTAACTCAAAGGGAAAAGCATTTATTTATGAAGAGGACGATAATTTAAGTCATTACCATAAATATCATGTTAATATACTGTTTGTTGCTGATTATTGCTTTGTTTATGGCTTCATCTACCCTGTATTGCCCCATTGACAACATTGGTTGATGGTTGTGGGCATCAACTGGGGCGGTTAACCCTTACAGTGGATAGATGTAGTGTCGAGGGTCTTTATTACCGTGAAACATAATGTTTAATGGAAACTATAACTTAGCAGGGACATTCCATACATACATGAGTATTAATTTAACAGAAAGTAAGGTATCTACTCTCCGGGGTTGCGGGTTGTTCGAAAGAGATACCGCGGCCCCGGAACGTTAAAGGCAAAAAGAACATGGGTGGGTCATTTCTGAAATATATTGTAGAATAAATCGTTACCTTTTATTTGTTTTACTAGGAGTTCGCCAAATCAATATAAGCAATAACTTGTTTTTAAAAATATATTATAGTACTACCTTTGCGTGTATATTACCCACGGAGATTTCAATAATTCATTTTATGTATCCATATATTTTGGCAATATAGTTAACTACCAACCATACAAAAGGAACTTTCCACAGTTCAAACATACAAATAGCAAATTATTACAATCAGTTGGCCACAATTTCAACCATTTATCATATTTTTTGTAGAAAGCTTTTACTAATATCTAAAGACATTGTACAAACCTTGTTTCTAAATGTAATGTGATAAAAAGTTTACATTACAAACTTAATAAATTAAACCCTTATCGCTTTACATAATCATGTTGTTTTATAATTAAATAATATTATATTAAATAACTCGCGTGCTTAGCTGTATATATACATATATACTCAGAAGGTACATCGACCTGAAGACCCCAGGATAAAAAAATATCAGTGCATTCTGAATTATTGAAACAATTGCCTCGTACTCGTAGAAAGTAATGTACTCCAAGAACTATGAAGCTTCATCATCTTAAAGTAAAGGTCTTCTTAATCCGCGGGAGATGCCTCGGGCGTCGGGCGCCGCGAGACGACTCCCGGCTACCGTAGATGCGGGCCTGTGGACGGTGAGCAATGGGTAGCTCAGTCCGTCTATTGACGACAGACCGTATGGACGGCGCGTTCGTGTTTCACGCGCGCCTCAAAAAGATGTCAGGAAAGCAGAGGGGCTTGCCTGAGCCTGCGCCTGCCGGGGTTGCGGGTTGTTCGAAAGAGCTACCGCGGCCCCGGAACGTAAAGGGCAATGGAAGGAATATGGGTGGGTTTTATTCAGTACAAGCCTAACACTCCCACCCGCTCCACCCAGAGCGGGGGAAGTTATTTGATGATTTCCCAACCCAAAAAAAATAAAAAAGAGGTGTTCTTAAACTTACAAGTCAACTAAAAATTTACATTTGCATTCTTTAGTTCTTTGACAACAGGGGTCTAAAATGGCTGCTTAAGCAGAATCATAATAGTATAATAATAATAATATGAATTACTGTAAACTTCTTATTGTTACGAGTTAATATTTAGACGCAGTTAATATTGTGGATATAGTTACTTTGTGACCATTTCCTGAATGGTAATGACAATATAATTCATATTATTAACCTATTATGATTCTGCTTAAACGGCCATTTTAGACCCCCCAGTATATGAAGTAATTTTTGTTAATAATACTAAAAAGTACAATTGCCGTTAGAACTAGCTAAAGGCAATTGCACTTTACACAAATTACCGCTTAAGTAGAATCTTAAAAATCTTAATATTATGAATTACTAGCTTTCACCCGCGGCTTCGCTGGTGGTAAATTCGGGGTAACACAGTTCCCCTTTCCTGATTTGCAGTTACCTGATACCTGTAGTTTTTGCTGTTGCGCCTTATTTATTGTAATAGCAAAGCTAAGTTTTCCCCTTTTCTTCCCTCTTTCTCCATCACTTATCACTTTTTCAAAAACATTGCTTATGTCCGTCTCCACGTATTAACTATCCCTATACCAAAATTCAACAAAATCGATTCAACCATTTATGCGTGAAGACGTAACATACAAACAAGCTCACTTTTGTAATATTAGCAAGGATATTGTCGTACACCATATCCTGGTGGTCTAAAATGACTGCTTAAGCAGAATTATAATACTCAGTATACTCAAAGAGCCATCGATTTAATGTAAATCAAATCCATACACACTGATGACCAACAAATTGTCGCCCATCAGCAAACAGGCGTCTAATTCCTCACTTGCCAATCGTCTTTTTGTGTCGCACCTCAATAAAGGAATATAATTGCATGAACAAAGACGTGCCATCAATTCACTGAATTATTGGCCCAATAAAATTTCAACCTCTCGATATATCAGCATTGTTTTTATTTAACACCCTTTTACACCCATGTTAAAGGGCTTTATTATGGTTAAATAATGTATTGTAGATAAACATAAAAGGTAAAGAAAGAAAAAAAACATAAATAATGGATATGTTTTCTGAGTTCTAACATGATAACTGTGTCTATGTTTCTTGTCCACCACTCCTATTGCAGGTCAAGAGATTTCTTGAGGAAATAAACCTTATCTTTGTGTTTTAGGGTTTCGTACTTCTAAAGAAAAATCGGAACCTTCACTGGATCGCTTTATTGTCTGTCTGTCTGTCAAAACCGTTTATCTCGAGAATGCGTGGAGGTATCGATTTGAAACTAAAACCATACACTTAAATCTGTAGTCCTTTTGTGCTGTGAAGAAATGAACTCTTTCACTCTAGGCAGGTAAGCCAAGATATGGCCGCGTATGTCGCAACTTTGCACGGAACCCTACAGTCGGCCGCTTTTTTTGACTTTATATTATTTCTTGAAATTGAGATTTTTGTGAAAAAAAACTGGATAAGTGGATGAATAGTGGAATATTAAGCTTCAACAGTTTTTGTTACTTATCACATTTTTTTCCCAATGATAGTGTTGTGGAGTCCAGCAGGCAATCAGTCAGTCACCCTTCATTCAGCTGATCAGTCAACTCAAAGCATTTATTTCAATTATACCATTACAGGCACTTTTGAATGTCATGAAAACAAAAAAGATGCTGCTACAGTCCCAGTCAGAAGACATAATAACTTATGAAAGGACTGTAGCTGCCCATTCTAAGTCCATCCCAACTTGTCTCATCTCTCAGGCTGCGCAGATGATGATGATTTCTTCCGATTAGTTTCCTGAAACAGAATAGCTTGCCCCATTTTCCAACTGTAAACATCATGTAGGTTTTGAAATTGAAAATTAGGGGGGTCCTATGTCCTCTTTATTTGAAACGAATACAATTGGGATAAGATACGGCGAAAATACCGTTACCTTTAAATTGGAGTTTTTTTTTAAATTTTGCTCCACACTAGAAATTTCTCCTGTATCGTGGGTGCGTTTACAAACATTTAAACTCACATACACAAACAGACAAGCCCGCAACAACTATCTGTAGGCCATACAAATATTTGTTCCGTGCGGGAATCGAACCCGCGACACGTAGCGCAGCAGTCGATCGCTCAGTCACCGCGCCAACCGCGTCATTAAAATTTTGAGCCTTTTGGGGTTAAACGCATCGGGCAAGCGACCTTTTTAACCAACTTCAAAAACGGAGAAGGTGCTCAATTCGGTTGTTTTTTTTACCTCATAACTCCGTGTTTATAAAAGAAACCTGTCGCCGACAGGTTATGTAATAATGGTTATGTAATATTTCAACGGTGGTGGGTCTAGAATCAAACTGAATTCATGTATAGTTAACTAGCTTTCGCCCGCGACTTCGTCCGCGTCGCATACTTAGGGCTAACGCTAACTTTAACCCGCGTGATGATCGAAAATAAATATCTTTCTCTCCCCTTTTCTTCCCTCTTTCTCCCTCTTTTCTCACTTTTCCCATGTCCGTCTCCAGGGTCCCAACTATTTCTATACCAAAATCGGTTTGGCCAATTAGGCGTATCAAACAAACAAACTCACTTTCGCTTTTACAATATTAGTAAGGATGAGCTTAAAGACATTTCCATTTTTGTGAGTACTATGTCTTCTTTTCGCATTTCATTGTGACATTTCGTCAATGTCACATGCAGTAACATTGTATGTATTTTGAATGACGTGTTGGTAGTGGTAGATATTACAAAGTAATGGCAAGTTAATATTTCTCGTACAGACATAGATTATGGCAGGGTTATGAATGTTGATCCGAATCGCCATTGATGTTAACATGCCCCCCGTGAGCTGACTGACTAATGTGCCAGCTGAAATATTATTTTTATGATGTAAAAGGACACACATACATAATCTTAATTTATTGCGAAAAAACTTGAGAGGTATCAAGAGACACCCGGATGGAACGAAGTTATTATTTATTATGTACAAAAAAACCTGTATTTACTCAACAAAAATAATCGTCGCGACACCACACTGTTCAATGCGAAATAGAAACGAAAATAACTGGCTTGCTTTCTATGAGAGAGATAGAGACAAACAGAGAAACACGCGCACGCCCGCACGGCTTACAACTATAGCAAAAAGTGTCGTTACAACTTTTGGTCTTAATTTTTTTCGTCTAGCCCCCTATCGTAACGCGCGATATGGAACTTTGTTCCAAAAAGAAGATAGACATACAAACACATTTTAGGGTTCGGTACACAGGCAAAAAACTCTCCGACTATCAAAACCCTTTATCTCAGCAACGAATCGAATTGAAATTAAAACCATATACTCAAGTCTGTGGTCCTTAGAGCTGTTAAATCAACCCTCTTACTCTACGCTTTCAAAAGATATGACCGTTTACGTCATAAGTTTGTACGACAGCTTCGATGCGCGGGTCAAACTCGCACTTAGCCGGTATTTTTTCTCAATAACTTATAAAGAAAATAGTCATGCTTACATTTGTTTGTAACAGTGTCATCCCGTTTTGAAACTCTACAACAGATACTAAATGCACTGCAACAGATATTTTATACTCACTCACGTTTTAGATCCACGAATCCTTACTAATTTAATATTAAAAAACCAAAGGCAGTTTGTTTGTTTTCACGCCTAAATTGCTAAACCGGTTTTGATGAATTTTGGTACAGAGATAGTTGGAACCCTGGAGACGGAAACAGGCAATTTTTTTTATTTAAACGATAACTGAAGGAGAAAGCTGGAAGAAAAGGGAAAACTAAGCTTTGCTATTGCAAAATCAGGTGCAAAGGCAAAACTACAGGTATCCGGTACGAGGAAGGGGGAACCGTGTCACCTCGAATTTAACGCGAGCGAAGCCGCAGGCAAAAGCTAGTCATCAATAAAAGTCTTTTTTTTCTGCGTTAAACGTGATCCCAATCATCGTCCTGTGAACTATCGACGCTGTCTGTAATGATGACTTTTGAAATATTTTTTAAAACTTCAACATCATTTTGTCAGTTCTCGAGCACCTGACTACTTATGTTATTTTTAAGCGACACAACCCGGCGGCCTGTATGAAAAGAATCATGTCGGTAACATGCGCCCGCGTGTATTGCCCGCCGACATTTTGGCGGCTTGGGTATGCCGCCGCTCACTGGCCCGGCGACGCTCGACCTGGAGCCTTAGTCTGCTATTACAATAGTGTCAGAATGGTCGATCACTGATCGCATAATGATTGATTTTGACAAGTTTAGTATGTAGTAGATTACCAACATTATAAAAATCATTGTTATAGCAGACTTAGGCCCCTGTAGTGCTGACCGCCAAATAAATTTCTCATCTCAAGCCGCCGACATGCCGCCGACCGAATTTTCCGACTTGTATTAAGTGAAGCCGCCAACTAGACCGCCGACATAAAATTGCCGACATATGTCGGCGGCCCGGCGGGCTCAATGTGTATTGCGCTTTAAACTAAATTGTTTGTTGAAATTTATAGCCAGTATGAAAAGACTTTGTCAAATTAACGGTTCCTCGCGTGAACTATTATATAGTCCTCCTGACCGTTTTCGGCAACGGCGGTCAATCTCAGCAGAGATTAGCCATCGGCGCGGGAGATATTATAGTTGCGGCGTGTGTGCGCAGGCACAGGTGCACTCTCTGTTCCCTCACTCTCATAGTCCGATGTGACGGCAATCCGACACGACCGGAGAGAGATCAGGCGCAGAACGTGCTTAACGTGGTTTCTGAGGTACGGAGGTATCATACCAACTTCCAAACTCCGGGCTGTTACTGAGAAGTTCCTTATGGAAAAACCTTATAACACTGTTAGCCTTATCCGGGAATTGAAAGCCAGGACCCCATAACCGCGAGACCAACGGAACAGTCGAAAATTTGAACTATTACTATGTCAACAATACACAAATTCAGCTCAAATATCTAATATATAAAATTTCCGTGTCACAATGTTAGTTACCGTACTCCTCCAAAACGGCTGGACCGATTTGAACGAAATTTTGTGTGCATATCAAGTAGGTCTGAATCGGCTAACATCTATTTTTCATGGCCCTAACTGAGCAGCGGGGGAAACCGCTGGGCACAGTTAGTAAGATCTAAATTTTGACTAAATCTATGACACAACAACAACTTATTGATAAACATCGAACTATTCACCAGGCTATCAGCACACTATCAGACTCAAATATCCGCAATATAATGAGAATGGCGAATTAATACATTATGATCGACATCGAGTTGTCGCCCGACGCAATATCCTGCCCCCCCCCCCCATCCCCAAGGGAGTAGGCCAGTAGGGAAACCATCCCCAATTGAAAACCAACCTTGCCTTTACACCAGTAGAGTCTCTATCAGAACTACGACGATATCAATTAAGCTGTACCAAAAAGGTTCTATTTGGTAAGCGTATAGGTAGCATGATTAGATACTTTTCAAATTAATAAGGCTATGTTTTTTGTTGATATTGTTGTGTAGTTTTTGAGTCGTAAAAACAGTAATTTAAATACTAATTGAAATGTTATGAGATGATGGGAAAGGTGTATTAAGAAATAATAACATTGTTTTGTGAAGCAAGTGGCTAAACTTGTGCTGATGCATAATGAGGTTATGGTTTTACTAGTTGGCGCCCACGGCTTCACTCGTGTGATATCGGAAAAAAGTATCTTATGTGTTAGGCCACACTATAACCTACCTCTGTGCTAAATTTCATTAATATCCGTGCAGCCGTTTTAACGTGAAATAGTAACAAACATCCATTCATCCTCACATACATTTGCATTTATAATTATAATATTACTAGCTTTTGCCCGCGGCTTCGCTCGCGTTAAATTCGGGGTAACACAGTTCCCCTTTCCTGATTTACAGGTACCTGCTACCTGTAGTTTTTGCCCTTGCGCCTTATTTATTGTAATAGCAATGCTAAGTTTTCTCTTTTCTTCCCTCTTTCTCGCTCTTAGCTCAATCTTTTTTTGTAATAGCCTATATCCGTCTCCAGGGTCCCAATTATCTCTGTACCAAAATTTATCAAATTCGGTTTAGCCATTAAAGTGTGAAGAGGTAACAAACTAACTTTCGTTTTTATAATATTAGTAAGGATAGTAAGGATTATATATAAATTATAAGGATTATAAATATATAATTACGTTAACAATATAAAACTCCTTCCCTACATAAACAAAATCGATCAATTCTGTTCAACTTTCAAACAAAGAAATCTGAATTGTCATTAAAATAAAGCGCAAGTCCTGATATCTTCAAGCCAGGCGGCGGAGGGTGGACAGCAATCAAGTTTATTGAGTTTGGAGGCCAGCCCTGCGAATCATTTTACTATAATGCGATACGAGGGTGAACAGGGGACACAAATTGTTTTTTTAAGGTCACTACGCTTTTTGAGAGTTGATTTGTAGGGTTTTAAAGTGATGTTTTTGAGAGATGATTCGGGACGGTGGAAGAAAAAGTTTACGACTCGCTACTGGTGCCGGGCCCAGCCGGCCTCACCAAGGTACCTGCAATTCTGTAGTTATAAAAGATACCTTACAAGAAACCTAAATTTACAAGGCTTTTTGTACGTGAATTTTTACGTATGTTTTGCAGGTTACGTCAGGCGCATGCACGATAACCAGTGGGTACTTAGATCTTTAAATTGAGTGCCGATAGACTGACAGAACCGCCGAGGCTGGCCCAGAAAAACGGCGCGAGATGACGTAGTCGTGTACCGGGAGGACTGCTTCGGAAATGCCTGGAAAAGAGATCTTAGAAGGAATTGGGAGAGGCCTTTTTCCCCAGCAGTGGGACTGTACAGACTAAATAAAAAATAAACGTAAATATTCAATGCTTAGGAGAGCTTTACGCCTGTACCTTTTACTTATGGCTATAATTGTTGTCAAAATGTGTAAATCTGCTATTTACTTTTTTTGTTTCATGTTCACGGTCCCAAAATCCCTCCAGCGATCATCAACTTAGATTTTTAATTAGCACTTCATAGTTGACAACTAGGCAAGTAGATATTCTGACAACACATCCAACACAAAAGCCCCAACACCTTGTCACCCATCCACTAATATTGACCGATAATAACCCTCCTAATAATTCGCTCCACCACAAATATGCCGCGGAACAAGAAAGCAATAAGCAGGACAAATCCCCCAGTCCCCCGGTCTCCGAGGTGCAGGGTGCTAGAGTGTCGACACTAAACGTCGGTGTCTGACACTCGTGACACTCGGCCCGCTTGACAAATAACGGGTAATTGAAAATGGACCTCTAGCTGTGGTGCAAGGGAGGAACTGATTGAGGCTAAGGAAGCCGGGAGGGAAAGGTTTAGGAGTTGAAAAAGATAAATGTGAAATGTACCTGAACAATACACGCTGCTACTAATATATAGTAAAATATTATATACATTTAAGATGCTGCAATTGTGCGATGACAACGGCGTGGACGAGTACTGCGACGCCTTAAGTTTATTAAGTTAGATAATTCGTTCATTTTATGTATTACTAGCGACCCGTCCCAGCTTCGCACGGGTGTTACAAATCTTTGAAAATCCCCACTCTTCTCTACTATAATATGTATGTATTATACATAAAAACCTTCCTCTTGAATCACTCTATCTATTTAAAAAAGACCGCATCAATTCGTGGCGTAGTTTCAAAGATTTAAGCATACAAAGGGACATAGGGACAGAGAAAGCGACTTTGTTTTATACTGTATAGTGATACTAGAATTATTAATTCATCAGTTTCGTCTCTCAAGAGCCCTGACCACCGGTAGCTCGGACCTTGTTCCTGATGCTGCTGGACTACATTTTCTTTCTGTTTTTAAATGTATTTATATAAATATGTGGATATAATATAAAGAAAGTGTACAATTAAATTAACGAAATAATTCCTAAATTGTAATTTACTCAAAACGTTAAACCTGACAGTTTTCTGGTAAGTCTAACTAAATACCATTTTTGGATGTTAAAGAACCATAAATATAAATATATATTTTTATAATTTGTTCGCATTCACAGATTCTTGATTTGAAAGAATTTTCCCAGTAATTTTAACCTTTAACTTACCAGTCCTATCTCAATAATCCACCCAGTAAAAGAATACCTCTACGGACAAAAAACGGGCTCTTTACGATTAGGGATTGCAATTGCTGGATCCAGCATACAGCAATCCAGCTGGATCCAGCGCTTTTTTAAGTATGCTGGATCCAGCATACAGTGCTGGATCCAGCGATGCGGATCCGCAAATGTATCAATTTCTATTGTTTGGTTCCAAATTGCCGCCATTTTCAAAACGGAATGGTCTAGACTAGATGATGACGCAGAATCAGTGAAAAAGACGAGCAAGAGCTTGAGATGGAACTTAAAAGAGAGAAGGATAACTTTAATAAACAAAAGCCAAAGAAATGAGCATTTATGAGACCGAAGGAGTGGGAGGTGAAAATTTATCTGTCTATGGTTTATGACTGTTTAATAACCCTAAATTCGACCAGTGTAGAGACCGAAAAGGCATTCTCAGAAGGCGGCTACACATGCAGTTCTGTGCAAAACAAATTGGGAGATAAGATAGATGAAATTTGTTTTGTAATGTTTTACTATTTTTATTTTAATGTTATTTTATTTTATGGTATTTATTTTGAATGAATGTGTTTTGTTTGAATATATGGATCTTTTTGCTATCTGAAATAAAATGATTTTATTTTATTTATTTACTTCGAGAGGATTTCAAAAAAAGAAATAGATCCGCGCTGGATCCAGCTGATTCAGGTCAATCCAGCAAGAATCCAGCTGGATTGAAAACGCCGCTGGATTGCAATCCCTATTTACGATTTTCATTCATTTTCCTCCTTCTGGAAATCTTTTCCCTCGCCGCAACAATTTCCTTTGCCCACATCTCCCGCTTTCTCTCACTCCTTACTCCACACCATATCAGCCAAGACCGCCGGGTTCACGAGTGTTGCCAAAAACAACAAAATTACGACAGCAACCCCGCAACCTTAGCCTTTTACAACCACAGCTAAATAGCCCTCCGTCGCCTCTGAATGTAGCCCTCCGCCGCACTCACAGTGTTGTTGTTCGGGGAACTTACGCCTGGCTAAACAAATGACGAGCATTTGCCCATTTTAATGTAATACCCCTGTTAATGGGGAGTAGGTTGGGTGAATTAAATCTACGGAGATGGCGCTAAATGCGTGTGTTAAACTGTAGGGTTATTAAGAGATCAAGAAGGAAATTCAATTCTCTGATGGTTTTAGGTGCAATTTTCACTATAAATGTAATTTTTAGTATTCATGGAAATGTTTAACCTTTTTGTAAATACATCATGAAATTTTATAGGCCATCAAATTCTTTATAAATTACTGAATAGGTTTTTACAAAGACTTTTACACATATTTTTTTTTAAATAGAATGAGATCGTTGTTGTTTAAAATCTTAGTCAACTCAAATGAGGAATATGCAGATTAGTGTCTGAGATAGTATGTCTAAGAAATACTACACGGATTTGAGTGGACCTGTCCATTTGTCAGATTTTTGTGAATAGAAAAAGTAAATAATATCATAATATTTTATAACACTGAGGTTTTACATTTATTTTAAAACTTGCACCTGTATGAAACGTAGATTGAAAAAAAAGTGTACTTCATCAAATTTCATCCACAAGTTAACTTTCATAGTACATAGCGGGATGTATTTCCAGAATACGATAATCACAGTAAATTCAGGTAGCGAACTAAGTATTCGGGTCGTAACTGTGACTGCTGAGCATGAGGTAGAGGCATCGATTCCCGGGCTAAGCAAATTGCTGTTGGGTTTTTCAATCAGGCTTTTTTTTGTAGCTTAATTTGAGCCCAGTTAATTACAAAAGGCTCCGAATATATATGGGACTCAGATATAACTGAAGAGCTATGGGCGCATTTTTAGGTACACCTCTGCCTTACCCGTCAGAAATTACAGGTGTGATCTTATGTGTAACTAAAATAATAGGATAATTACTCCAACTTACCGATTCAAACAATTCTTTTTGACAAGTGGATATAGTTTCATACTATTTGAAAACCTAACACGAATACCAAGCTCGACATACAAGCTTGCTTTGCGCTGTATCCCTAAGTCCCTAATAGGGTAATCTAAACTTCTGGTATTGTCCATATTGGATACTGTCGGCGCTGTTCAAAAGGCAATTAATTCCAAGTGGTTTATATTTTAGGCGCTTATTAGGTATTTGACGGGTATTGGATACGTGCAAAAATATATATTAGAATGAAGCCTATATAGAGGCACGGATAATCTGAAGTAACTACGGGTGGATGTTTATAGGCCGACATTTTTTCATTCAAGCTTAAAAGCTTGGCATGCCCTTATAACTTGCTTCGATCCACGATGTTACGTACATCAAATAACTTCCCCCGTTCTGGACGACTTTTACTGACTAAAACCTACCCATGTTCCCTTTATTTTGCCCTTTATTTTCCGCGGTGTCTCTCGAGAACAACCCCCTACCCCCGATGTGAGGAAACTATGTCTTCGAAACTTTTGGGAAATCCATTCTTACCACTTCTCTTTTTCTTTGTCCAAGATAAAGTCCACATTGATTATACATCGCATTGATGTTATAAAGGCGAAAGTTTGCATGTGAATATGTATATGTTTGTGATTCCTTCATGCTCAAATGTCTAAACCGATTTGGATGAAATTTGGTATGTAGACATGTCCATGTCTAAACTGTCTAGCTTATACCCTGGATAAACATAGGCTTTTTATTCCGATTTACGCGCGTGAAACCGATGGCCGCAGCTTAGTCAACCAACAAAACATCTTATAATGACAACACGTCATAAACACGCTATTTATTGGACAGCGTGACAGGTGAAAGCGATTTATGCGTGTTGCGACCACCAGGACGGAACATGTGTCACTGTGTGGTCAGCGGGCAGACATCCTTTATTGGGAGGCTAACTCTTCTTGTTCTACTAGGCATCCGATTATTTAGGAAATAAATAGTTTGTATTAGGTGGGGACTGGTTTATGTACAGCCCGTAAAAGCGTTAAAGTAAACAGATTCGCAAGATTGAATTCTTCTTAAGAAAGCTATGGACGTTTTCAACTAAAATAAAATTTATTTATTTTCTGTCGAATAAGTTCAAGTTTATTTAAGCTGTATCTAACGAGCCTGGTTAGTTATTTCCCTTGCTGACTGTACATAGTATTATATTACGACGTGTCTACTCTGTAACCAGCTGAAATCAATTAGACATATTTTTAATCATTCAGCCCTTGCAATTCCTGCCGGGGTTGCGGGTTGTTCGAAAGAGATACCGCGGCCCCAGAACATAAACGGCAATAGAAGGAACATGGGTGGGTTTTAGCCAGTACAAGTCTGGAAGTTATTTCGTGATACCCAACCCAAAAAAAACCCTTGCAATGATGTATCTAGCAGTACCTACTGTTTGGGCATCAATGTTGTTTTTTAGAAAGTACCGTAAACCAAAACAGTCGTATTCTTGGCAATGCATCGTTTTCATAAACTAGCGCCGCCGCCCTGACTTCAATGCAATGTAGATTATAATTTACTAATTATACAAATAAACCGTCCTCTTGAAACACTCTATTATATTTAAAAAAATACCATCAAAATCCATTGTGTAGTTTTAAAGATCTAAGCATACATTTTTTATACTATGTAATGATGAGTTTGAACTGTAAAATCAATGAAAAGGCGACGTTAAACTTAAGCACAATCAAGCCTTTATCAAGCTTTTTAAGTTTATAAGAACCAATCTGAACTAACTAATCTCTTGAAATACTAAACCGATTTTGAAAACTCTTTCACTTTAGGGAAACTACATTAGCCCCTAATTGTGTTATAGAGTTACGAGCGGTAATTTTCAGCCAAAACGCGACGCAGTCGCGGTAGAAGCTAATAATAATTGGGTAATAAGTGTTTATTGCACACAAAAATAGTAACTAGTAATACAAATTAGTGACCAAGATTAAGATATAGAATCCTACTAATATTATAAATGCGAATGTTTGTGAGGATGGATGTATGGATGTTTGTTAGGTACTGTTATACGTCAAAGCGGCTGAACGGATTTTGATAAAATTTGGGACAGAGGTAGATTATAGTCTGGAATAACACATAGGATACTTTTTTTCGATTTTCACATAAGTGAAGCCGCGAGCGCCAGCTAGTAAGAGATAGTTTAAAAACGAACGTTTTATGTACGTCTAAACTAGGCAAGAAGCCTGTGTCTTAGAAGCCACGACATGCAGTCGCAACTCGGCAATGGTGACTAAGGCGCGTCGCCCACACGACATTTGTAAAGAAAATCTCGTTGCAGCGTGCCTCTTATGTGCCTGCACCTCGACTGTTGATCTTGTGGGCGACGCGCCTAAATGTGGCCCAGGATTACTGATGTGCCAACCACAACACACACCGGTCTTCCCACTTACTAATTTATATAATTATTGAAAAAAGTAAATTAGCACATTACACGTTATACTCAGTTTCTATTCACGTCACGTGTTACAACTAATTCGTGTGTCACGGACGGACGGACGAACATATTAATCTTAACACCGCCCCCGGATAATTACAGACGGGGTGAAACGCATTTGTGCAGTTTTTTCATGTTATCATCGCTGATGGCTACCACTCAATATTATATTTTTTATTTAAATATTTAATGTCTTTTTTTTGTTTTCTATGGGTTTGCCTCGGTTGTGGTAATAAATTTTTATTAACATTTAAATAAGAACAAAAAATTATAGGTTTGTATGAAAATTGCAGTTGTAACTGTGGCTTGGCAGATATCCTAAGATTTGGTAGGTATGCGTCCCATAGAACTTAGGTATGTCAAAATACATACCTACTATCCGTAAACAAAATGAATCGTTTTTTGTTTATTGGTACCGGGCGTTAGACCTGATTACATCAAAACTAACAGTAAACAGATTGCGTTTAGCGCTTAACTAAGATATTTAAAACCTTATTGTGTTCCAAAATTCATTTCATCTTCCAACATTGACTTGGCAGAAACCAAATGACCGTGCGTCAAAACTTACTTTTAATGTGTTTTATGAGCTAAACATACTTATTTAAAATATCGTTCTGCTACAGCGCGGCAGCGTTCCTGACATCTTCAAACATTTTATAAAAAACGGTTTTCCACAATAGGAATTTCTGCTGTATCGTGGGTGCGTTTACAAACATTTAAACTCACATACAAAAACAGCCAGGAACAACTATCTGTTGGCCATCTAAATATTTGTTCCGTGCGAGGATCGAACCCGTAACACGCAGTGCAGCAGTCGATCGCTCAGCCACTGCGCCAATCGTGTCACTTCACTTATTTATTTAATGGCGTTTGTGGAAGGAGTCACCACAATTTTGTAGACAATCAAACGCTGGAGACTATATAAGTACTTAATTATTATTGTTGTATAGAACACAACAAAGAGTTTAAATGATTTAAAATATTTTAACAAACAAAATATAAGGAACCATTTTCTGCACAGACATTTCAGACAGTGTTCTAAGAGAGAGAGAGAGAGAGAAAAAAAAGTTTAATAGTTGTTATAAACTTTATTTTATTAACTTCAACAAACTTACACAGTTTAAATACAAAACGAGAGAACACAAGGCAGAGGAGACATTTAACGGATGTGGGACGAGGGATATGAGGGGGAATAATTTCCTGCAAAGAGAATCTCAATTTAGTATCAAGTAAATGGTTCACGTTTCCGTCATCCAAACTGCATTCACAAATAGAGCTATCCCTAATCCTAAGTTTGGCCAGAAAAGAGGGGGAGCAACAATGATTCAAACGTAGACGGCAGATAGTCGATGTAGTTAATTTAGCCAATCGTGTCGTCAAACTCAAAAAACAATTGACTCACGTAGGTCATATGATGTTTGAAATACATGGATCGCTTAGCGCCGCTTGCTTCTTAAAACGGCAGCTGTAAGTAGACTTGAACTTTTTAAAGCAAAAGTAAATTCTATCAGGTGTGTTTAGGCAATATAATAAAATACAGCTAAATAAAATATAGATATTTTTATATCGTTACAGATCGAGGAACAAGAAATTATGCCTAATTTTGCTTAATTATAAAGAACAGTTACGATTTTATTTATTTGTTTTATCATTTATGAACACACAAGAAGAAGTAGGTAAGTACATTAGGAAACATCATTATATAACCTAAAGTATAAAGGCACAGCTAATTTAAAAAAAAAACCATCAGCAGGCATGCTTACCTTAAGCAGTAAAGCATCTTTTATTTCGATGCTTTTCTAAATAACTCAAAACGGATAATAAACTTATACCTAACACTACTCCTAGCATCATCTGCATCATATATGTCCGCCATCTTGATTTTAATGCGTGCCATTATGCATGAAGTGACAGTCGCTCGTCCATTGTCTGCGGCCACCACAATGTGGCATTTCCGTCGACTAAGTTTTACAACTCGAAGAAGATGACACATTCGATCTTTGTGGGTATATTTTACAAACCTAAATAGATTGTATATCTGTGTTTTATTACCGAGGATGATAAAACAAAAGATTAAGATTTTCCGGCAATTTTCCCGATGTTAGACTTACGATTTACAGACTTACATGGCAATTTAAAATAAACTTTTACTGCTTGGATTAATAATTTTCCCATTACCTAAATGTGGTAAGTACGCGTAGTCTAGCTTTTGTAAATGAATTTCTATTTTGGGAATTGTAGTAGGTACCTACTTTGTAAATTAATTCATACGTGTAGTATTCAAGCTTTAAATCTGTATTTTCTAAGCTGATAATGTGTAAATAACTTACGTAGGTAATCTATTACATCGTAAAATTTTATTTTAGTTGTATGTGAGTACGGTTTATCTGTTTGTTCACTACCGAAAAGTCTCTTTAAAATATAAACGTATACTTTTAACCAGTATTGAGGTAGTGATTAAACCAAATAAAGTTTAACTAATATCACGCAATATTACACATTTGTAAAGACTGGACACACATAGAATTATTCAATTCTAAATAAAACTTTGTAAACACAAACCTTTTAATCACTCATCTTTCAACCGTTAAAATCCTAACGACGCCACAACAAAACTTTAGAAAGAACAACTTAACACCAGACATCTGAATAAATCCCAAATCAACATACAAATCTCTAAAATGTTTTGTCACCAAATAAAAATAAAACCTTGGCTGAATAGAGTTGTGTCTGGTTGTGTCTAAAGCCAAAAGTAAAAAAGTTACGAGCTGTCAGTTTGACACCGCCGGCGCCGGGAATCCGATACGGCCGACACGTCAGTAGGCCTAGCCAGTAAATAAATAAATCAATTCATCTAAACGTTGTTTAATTTGAAGGGAAACATCTTTTTGTTACTAATTGCTTGATGATTAATGAGTTCTAACGATTTGTTTGAGTTCAAGTCATCGATAGTGGCTGAAAAACGACTGTTACAAGTGCGTGCATTATTCTTTTTTTTTATTTTACATTGCCTAAATAATATGTTACAATGTGAAAATAACTTACTGAAACAATGTTAATTTAATGATGAAGTACTTACATCTATTTAAGCAATTTACAAAATTTAAAGGATTTCTGCAAACAAAATTAGTGGGATTGTGTACAAATTGTTATTCATTAAAATGTTTGAAGAGTGTACCATTCTTCTATTTGAAAGATTTGTTTGCATTTGCATTGGTAAAACTACTACGCGTTTGGTTTCTTCTCTCGGCCCATAAACGAATTAAAAAATAATGTAGTTGTCTAATTATTTGCGTAAGACAGCTTACAACCTACACTTGAAAATCCAAGTGGCGAAATATTTGCATTCACAGACAGACCTGAGACTCTTCGACAATACGTTGGCCTAGAATACCTGCCTATCAACTATTTAAACATTACTCGACTGTTTCATTAGCTAGCGATATGTCCGTTAATTTGTTTGAGTTGCAATTAACATGTCGGGTCGACGCCCGGCTTTACATTTTGTTGACTAAGCCTCAGAAAAAAAAAATAAAAAAACTTAACGGCTGCGTTCATATTTGACAGCTCCTCCGCTTACTGATTCGTTCATTAGAACAGACCATAAACAAACATTAACAAACGCAATCACTGTATTACAACGTAATAAGGTTGAATATTGAATTAGAAAGTGTTAAATGGCGCTTAATTTAAATTTGTCGGTGAGCAATAATCGGTTGGGCAACGTCAATACAAACTGTTTAATCCATTGTTACGATAATGTTACAATTAATCAGTTGTGAACTGTTTATAGTTGTTGTTTATGTATCACGACTGATGACTGGTTGTGAAATGAAGCCTGTTGCTTAATAATATATCATTTAACCAGCATTAGGTGTACTGGATTTGAAATTGAAAACATTATGTCATGGTCATGGCAGAATGTAATTGATTCTGCTGATAAACAGGCAGTAGGTACCGGTCGCTATACAATATATACTTTTACACTGGTATTGGTAAAGTATTTTTTACATCTTAATTGCAATAACCTATTTAGTACAATAAAATATTCAAGCCGATAGATAAATAAAGCAAAAATTCGTAGATCTTTAATTTGAGCAAATAATGTTCAACAAAGTCAATTCTTAATTTACGTGAACCGAAATGGTTTCTAGATACAAAATAGAGTTTATTTAATTTTAAGCGTCGTTACATTGCAGTCTATTATTTATAATAATAGACTGTATTACACTTTTACTATGATTTATATTGTCAAAGTTTGGGAGATATTTAAACTGAGGAGGTGTTGTCAAAACCAGCAGTCAAACCAAGATGAGAATAGGGTTTCCGAGCTTACTTAAAAAAGCCCGAAATGTTCCGCGGCAGAGCTACAGCAACTTGTTTTAACATCTTAAGGTTTAAGTCCTACCCGCGAATAGATACCGCGGCCCAAGAACATAAAGGGCAAAAGCAGCAATAGTGGGTGTGGGGTGGGTTTCAGTCAGTAAAAGTTTGACACTTACAAGTTATTTAATGATTTCCCATCAGTAAAAAAAACGGCCAAGTCCTTTCAGTTACAGCATTCGCTTCTTGAAATTAAAGTTCTAGGCTACTCAGATCTTAAGTTCGAACTAACCACGCAACTTACACTTATCGGATTTATTTGTATATTGTACAGGTAATATTATAACTTTCTTTTATTTATTTAATTTTATATCACTTGCTTGAAAGAAAACACCATGAAGAAACCAGACCAGCATACCCGAGGGATATTCTGACTGCAGGTAAAGTCAAGTCAGAGGTCCCACTAGGTTAAGCACTATCCACACTAACAAGAAAGAAGTATACAATCTACAAGTACTACTTATTAACACCCTGTGTACCCTGAGTGTCAATTTCAATAAGGATCTGAATAGAGCAAACAACAACACTACGTAGATACTGATCGAACATCATCTGAGTCATCAATTTAAGAAGAAAACAGACCTCTACGTTAAAAATATATTTCGGGTTTGTTTTTTTTTTTAATAATTTTTAATAATTCTCACTCATCTTATAAATTCTATCATCTAGCTAGTACTAGATAGCAGGTACAGTAACAACCGGCGGCAATAAATTACATGTAAATTACCCACAGTTTTATGCAACTGACACACTTAGATACCATAGACACCAATAAATAATAAGCCGTACTTACTACAACCGTGCGGTTGACACAAACCTGCGAACTTAAGAAAAGGCGCCGCAAAAGACCAAATGTGACTGAATTAATATCACCCTTTAATTAACGACAAATAAATATGTTCTGCACTTTAAAATATGGCCGGCCCACTTAATTACGTAATTATTAGCGTTATTTCATCTAATTAAGTGCTAACTGCACGACGCTTACGACGGCACAGCCTAAGCGTTCCTGTCTCGCAAAAAAATATCTTTAATAATTTCGCCATAGTACCATAAATAAAATGACATTTAAAAAACCCGGAAGTTTTTATACACTTCATTAAATTTCTATCGAGTGTTGTCATTCATGAAATTTTATATTGCCATATAAGTTATCACTGATTAAGTAATTAAAACATTCTTATGCTATAATTGATCGCTCCGTGTTGCCATTTATTGAGCCGTTGTCTATGAATTGTGGAAGGAATTCGAGGTTAATGAATGCCCGCGGCGTGTGTGCATGGTTACTCTTAAGAGGGGTTGCCATAAATGTCGTTAGACGGATAGGGAAGCTTGGAAAAAATTGTATGGCGGGTTTTGTTTCTCATGGTCGATGGAGCCGGGACGATAAACAAATGTTGGAAGCTTCTAGACTTCTAGTACACAGTTCTTAGACTGACACCTCTTGGCTCTCTTGTTGGTTATGGATTTCTTAGAAAAACATCTTAGGAATTAATTATTTCTATGGAAAGAGGGGTGTGTTCATCACTATTTATCAAACCCCTTGTTAGGACTTGTTGTAACACCTGTAGGCAGACAAAAGACGCGATATAAGAATAACATTAACATATGCGATTGTTTATTGTTGCATAGACCCAAATAACTGAAACATTTTCAATCATGTAGGTACTTAGGTAATTTTCGTTCTAAAAACATCAATTTTTCTCAGTAGGTACGGAACTTCAAGAACTTTAAATAACGAATACAAACCAGGCTATAGGTAGGTTAAATATTCCGCGTCCTCTAGATACTTATTATTATAAGATTTTACTGATAAGCGCCTTCTTTCCATTAAGTGACTTAACGAAGTTTGTCATAAGACATGTGTCGCTTAAAGGTTAAATATCTTAACCATATCTGGAGAACAATATCTACATATAGCTGAGACCGTCTGTCCGCTTGTAGGACTAGTTTAAAATAAAAGCTTATAAAGTGGGCCACAAATTTTAAAATTACATCTTCAGAGGAAACGCTACGAAAACAGTTGGAAAAAAAAGTGCTGCAATGCTTTCTTTTACATTATTGCATGAACTTCAGTGTTATGAGTTTATGACAAAAAGCTCAATCTATTATATTTTCTAATTAAATAGTGTCTTAGGTGTCATATTATACTTACACGTAAATAATAACTAACATAGGTACCTACAAGGGATCACTAGTGAAATATAAAGACGATGCCAGGCGCGTAGTCGCGTAGAAACTTGTACAAATAGTGGGCTGCACCTGCTTCTTGTCCTTCAAAACACTCAATTACAGTGAAATACGTGGCACACTATAAAGTTAATTAGCAACAATATAAATTGAGTGGCTCGTAACGAATTACAAAAATTTACACATTATTAATCTATGGTTTCAAATGTTAACGTTTTCTTGGGTGCGTTCCTTTTCCCGCTAAAAATGTTTATACCTAATGCAAATTAATTTAAATTAGGAATACGGAGTTCATGTTTTTTTTTAAGAAATTGTCTCTTGTATAAAAGTTGGCAGTGGTAATTGATATGGTTGGCGATTAACGTCTTTTATACGGTCGAGCGCACGAGCTCTCTAGTCAAACATGTAACTTTGCTTCCATGAAGAAGGTAATAAGAAAAACATGCTCAACCGCTCACTAAAGTTTACCTTTTTATTATCATTATGGGACAACGAAGTGTTTTTCGCCCTATTGTTTGATATTCGGTGCACAAAGTAGAATATCAACTGCACAAATCCACACTTCTAGAAATTGACTCATCCATATTCTGTAGTAAATTGAAACGGACAAGTAGGTAGCGCTATGCATTATTAAATTATTTGCTTGTACCTACACTTTTTCGATGTAACGAAATATCGCAGTAACAAGATGTCGAATTAACAAGGTGTGCAGTATATAGGTAGATGTCGTTGAAAAGTTTTCAAAGAAACGCAATTCGATCAAGTAGGAATTCCTCAGCCGAATAAGATGTTTGGCGGCTTAAAACAAATTTTGCTACATATATTTTGTTCTTTCTTGATAAGAAGAAAAAGCTATTTGTATTTCGAGTTGTTTTGTGTAAGTCGTGCCGCAAAGGTTAGGTATTCAAGTTGGTGGTCAAAAATAATACAAATATGAATTGTTTACGAATATAATTTTATTAACAATTTTAATTTAATGACTGTAATGTAAGTCGATATCATATTTACAATTTGCATTTTTGTTTTATTCATATAATACATTTATACAAAGTTCTCTCGTTGAGTCTACCGCTAACTAGCCTATCGCATCCCGCGTTTCGTTTGCGCGGGAAATTTACAAAAAAAAAATACAACCGTAAAACTGTTGTAAGTTGATAAATGTAAAAAACGGTTTTTATTAGTTATACGGGTAGCGTTGATAATAGTAGAAATGCTGTAAGAGATTTGCTACGCAAAATTACAATGAAATGATCAATTATTTTTTTGATTTAGAACCAATTTAAAATCCAAACCATTTTTCGCAAATAACTTGATGATTTACACATATTTAAACTGGTTCTCTTATGCGAAAGCAGCGTGTTTTAAATCCAAGCCACAATTCATAAATAAAAGACCAATTCATGTTAAAAATTATTCACATATCAGTATTTTCGTCTTAAACAAATGTTAAATTAACAAGAACAATACGTATTTACAAAATAATGGCGTAATAATTTAAAGCACAAGCTTTTGAGTCGTTAATTGAAGAATTTAGCGGAGTTATGAGTAAACAAGCTCCTCGGGGCAATCCAAAACAATATGTTAATGTATTTTACGTCCAAGACAGATGTGTTTAACTGCTAATCAGTTAAAGTTTGAATTGTTTCCAACATTTGTGACTGTTTTATTTGTTACAGACAATAAAACAAGATGAATCGGTGATATTAATCAAACAAGCAACATACAAACACTTTCCCCAATCGACTTTTTAACATTCAATTCAATTCATTTTTAAAATCATGTGAAATTTTAATATTTTAGTTTGTTAGACATAGTGGGGCACACGTGTTAAATAAGATGAAAATGATGAATTATAAACCGTTACGAGAAGAAAAACGTTAAAAATGTTTAGAATTTATTCTAATATTCTTTATTAATGTCGTTCACCATTTTGGAACGTATGTAATAGAACACAGCAATAATTTTAGTTTGTCTAGCTGGCTGAGTTCTAAATACATAGGTACCTACTTCATCAATTCTATATTGAACATAAATTATCTGATAGATTTTTATCTCCTTCTTTTTTCTCGATTTTTTAATCAAATCGCCATAAAGTATAAATCTGTATTCAATTACAATTGAACGTGGGTGTATAGATACATTCCTTTGCCCGTTTACCATAGATACGATGTAGAACAAAGCTTTGATTGACACTATGACAGCTCAACAATGCCTAAGTGCAATTAATGTGGCGCGATTTTATTGCAATATTCACTCTAACGTCAACATAAAGCTATATACTCGTGTACTCGGTTAGACAGATTCGATTTTTGAATTAGTTCCAGCGCTTTTGTATTAATCCTAGGAGATTTTTATTTTGACTGCGGCCAGAATGCAGGTTTTTTTATAGGCATTAATGGCACAGAACAATGACCATTAACATAACATCGTTAAATTTTATTGTAAATAGCATCTATTTGTTTTGAGCTAACAGTTTTCCTATCTTTTAATTATCAGTGATACTAAAAAGACAGAAAAATCAAAGCTCTCAAATTAGATTAAATTAAACCTTCAAAATGGGATAAGATACTTGTAAGAATTTACACATCTAAAAGTGTTTCCTTAGTCGATTTTCTTAAAAAATCACCATTTTTGTCCGCACAGTAATCTAGTAGTCAACTTTTCACAATATCTACCTATCACCAAAAAATCTAAAGGTGTCATATCTGTTGAACTGGACCTTTTTAGTGCGTCTGTAAGGATATTAGCATAACCCTATAAATTATTTTTTTAGTTTGTAAGACAATTAATTACCTATATTAAAATGTTTAATAAATGCGGAACTTGTTGCTAAATAAAGACATTTTTTCTATTTTCTATGTAATAATAGGTATATCCAGCCCACAAGCATAGTTCACAAGTAAAGTGACTGAATATCAATCATCATCGTATAAAGATTTATTACCGATATTATAACACGTCTGACTGACGTCTGAATGCAACAAATGATGGATTAAGGACCTCGGCCATAATAGAGACAGGTTGAAACGAAACCTCAGTTGTTGAAATTGTTAAAAACAAAAGGATATTCTGTTTTAATAATTATTACTGATTCGAATGCTATAGAAACGATTGTCATCCCATTAAATTTAAAATATCGATTTGGGGAAAGTTTACAAAAGGCGCTATGGATACATATTTAATAATAAAAAAAAAACACCCCAGATCCCAAAGAAAATACCAAATATGCTAAATCTTAAATCATCAGTAAATTTATTATTACCCAATAAGTAGTTTTGAGCAATGGGTCAAAAATATTAAACTCCTGAATGTTAAAATCAAAATAAATACCTGTATTTGCTTATACATAAACTAATGGAAACTTTCATTGATCCCTGTAAATCATTATAAGTAATTAAACACTGAAGTTTTTCTTTTTAAAAACCGTTCGAATGCCACCCTTTATTAACGGTTAGAATTAATGTTGCACGATTTACTACGCTTGCCAATCTGCCATACCTACATAAAAAGAAACTTCAAAAATACATTTAAATGGAAACAAAAGATTTTTTCCCGAAATTAACTAATGGATTAAACAACTGAACTTTGAAATATTTTAATTCTTGAATTAAATAAGTAAACATTTTTTGTTCGTTCATTTTCAAAAATAATTATAATCTCATTAAAAAAAATCTTGATCCTTGGAGTGTGTTCTTAATTTGAGTGATTTTGTAAAGAGTTTACGGTTAAGTTATTTACTAAGTGAATTTGTGTCAAAGACACTAGGTATTGCCGTTTTAATTAGGCCTATTTATTTCAAAATGTTTGTGCACTTTTAAATAATAAAGGACTTCTCTTACAGCATTTCTAGAAACTTAGAAACAACTGATTGCGGCCCTATATCGTAATAAATAATTTATGATAGATATATTTAATTACAATTATATGAAACAACATCACTTTACAACGGGGTGTCGCGGAGTGAACGTGCTCAGGTACAAACCTTCAATAATAGCGTTACTTTACATCTACACCACGAAAGTAATTATCTACATCTTTATAATTACTATAACATACAACTAAAAGCTGATATGATAAATAAAATCTATATTTACTGGTAAAAATAGTTAGGATGTATAAATATTTAGGTAAGTAAATGCTTCTCACGGAAACGCATCCATATCAATCGCAGCCGCGCGAAGGTATCAAATAAATTAGCTAACGTTCTGAGTGGGAGTTTGAACACGGAATTATACGTAAAATGAACCCTGTCGAACCTTAACATCGAGTAACTTTTCAGTGCAGTCGAGTTACAGCTACTAGTCGGAGGCCTTGGCCCTGGTACATACCTGAGATACGCCGATGCGGATACTTCGAGCACTCGCTTACACTTTAACGATACAAATACGCCCTAATAAACTGGTTTACAATGCCTTAACATCACATACAGCACGGACTCTGCGATCTAACTAAGATAATAGATAACTGTGGTCTATATTGCATCGTCAGTCACTGAGCGTCCACGCCCGACGGCGTCGCTATTTAACACTATAGTCTGTAACTTTATTCTTCGTCCACGTTGATCTCCGAGTCCACGGAGTCCTCGTCGTACGTGGAGGAGGAGGCGAAGCCCTGGCCGAGCAGCGCCGAGCGGTTCTTAGCCGCGGCGGCTCGGTCTCTCTGCCGCCGGTTCTTGAACCAGTTGCCGACTTGCGTCGGCGTCAGGCCCGTCGCAGCTGCCAGCTCACGTTTCTTGGTCGGATTTGGGTAAGGATCTTGCAGGTACCACTCGCGCAGCAACGACCGCGTGCGCTCCTTGAAGCAGTGTGTCTTCTGTTCTCCGTCCCAGATGGTTCGAGGCAGCGGAAACTTCTTGCGGACACGGTATTTGTCGACGGGTCCGAGTGGTCGTCCACGTAGCCTCTCAGCCTCTTGGTAGTGGGCCTCGAGCCATAAAGCTTGCAGCTTTGCGTGGCTCGAACGTTGAAACCGGTGCCGTTCCAGGATCGAATAAAGTTCACGATGTCTCCCAGCATGGAAGGCGACCACGGCTCGCGCTCGCAGAACAGCTTCACAACGCTCCAGTTCAGCAACATTGGGGTGGGCCACTGGTAGGGACCAGAGGAATCGCGCCAGCCTCTCTACGTCGCCACTCTCTTCGAGTGTCTCACACACGGTGGCAACTTGTGCAGCGCTGAAGGAGAGCGTGGGCAGCGGCAGCAGAGGAGTAGGTGCAGCTAATTCGACGCTAAGCTGCTGAGGAGCCGGCTCAGCGCAGGCGGCGGGCTCGGCCGCGCGCTCGGGCGCGGCGGGCCCGCGGTGCGCCTCCAGGATGCGCGCGTGCAGCGCCGCCGTCGCGGCCTCGTCCCACGAGCCGCGCATCGGAGCGAGTGTGCGCGCCGCGGCCGAGCGGCCCGAGTCGCGCCCGGCAGGGGCGGGCCGGCCGTGTGCCGCGATTGGCTATCGCTTACTCGTCGGGCGGCGCGCGGGCCAATCGCGCGCCTGCCCGCCCGGGGGGCCGGATAGCTTTCAACCGCGGCGCGGCGCGTATCCGGCGGGCGCGTTTAACTGTGGCGGCGGGGCGCGCGCCCCCCGCGCCGCCATGATCCGTCACGCACACCGGCGCGCCGCCAGCGCTCGGACCGCGCCTCGTGATCCGCGCCAGCCCGCCGGCCCGCCACCTCTATCGATTACCTGCAAACCTGCAATTAATAGCCTCCATACAACAATCCGGGTGGATTACATACTAGTGTTTGTCCTGTGTGTCGCGCCTGATCGATAAAGTAATAATTTAGCGCGTAATTTGCATACTTATCTGCCCATAAATCATGGAACGGACATCGATGATAAATCACTGCGGTTACCTATAGACTTCAACGACACATATCGTTGGGCACAGACATTTCCCGATTCCCTTACTGTTAGGTATTTGTCAGAGTTGTTTATATTAGGTAGATTTTGTTTTAACATTCCACAGAATATTTTCATTTTTATAACTTTGTAGAAGTCGTTCTCTTTCATTACACGGGGTCTCTGCTGCTTTTAAGCTACGTTTCTTAGATAGGAACCCCCTTTAGCCACTTAGCATCAGATTGGTACAATCCCTTACATCTGAATAGATCAGAGAATTTTTATACTTGAAGATACCCGATGATAACTTTTCTGATATCTTCAAGTAAATAAAAACAAAAATCGCATCTCTGATAAACCGAAAACCTTACAACACCTAACATGTATGTCACAAATAAAATTCGTCCTCAAGTATCAACACGGTTCGGTCGGAGTTAAGCCGAGCGAGATTTCAGCGTGAAAGCCTTCCGAGTGTATTAAGTTATTGAACGGCAAACCACACCCCACTGTAACGGTACACAGGTGGCCTCCCTCCCTCCTCCCACCACACAGCCCACCCCCAGCGCTGGGGAGGGCTAGCCCACGCACATTACGTATTGTCATCGTGTCGTCTTTTTATCTACCACTATTAATATTATTCTGATTTTTTTTCTGGTTTGTTTTCGAATCTTTCATCGCGCTTGTTATTTTTGCGGCGTGTGCAGAAGTTCGAGTGCCCACTTACTTATAAGACATGACACGAGGCGTTGGCATCTATTGAATTTTAATATTGACACCATCACGTTAAGATGTTGATTAAGTCGCTCTATACAAATAGTCCTACAATTAGTAAGTAACTCAATGTTTAATTTTAGCAAAACGGTTGTGTAACGGATTATTTTCTATACATGCTTTTGTAATACAAATGTTGCTTGGAGATTCGTGAGAAAACCAAACCAGTATACCTACCTGAGAGATATTTTTTGACGGCATGTTAGGCTAAATCTGAGGCAACTCGCAGCCAGTTTAGGCACTAGGTAAACACGAAAAAAAACCTAACTATGGTTTGCCTGCAGGAGAACGATAGTATCATTCGTAGCGCTCGCGATTCATAGCTGTTACCTAATATACTCGTGTGTAGATCGTGGACTTCCGTCGGCGACGCGACGCTTGGTAACGTTCGGATACTGTTTTAAATAAACTTTTCCATTGTAAGTATGTTATGTGTTATAGGTACATGTTTTTAAGAAGAAAGAAGATTTTAAGACCAAGTAGGTGAGGACGTATTATTATACATACCTATGAGTTTACGTTTGTGGTTGAGAATTTTAAATAGGTTTTTAATAATAATATAGAAATAGGCAGACAAGGAAGGAGACAGTTCCCGTCTATTTTTATTTGTGGTTTCTACCGAGTCAGAATCAGCACTGTCATTTCGTACTTATAGATGTTGATTAAGTAGAGCCTACATTGTCCATTTTAAAAGTGCCCCCCAATTGTGTATCTACTTACAACACTGTGTTTTTCTCTTTTTATGCTTCTTTCTTTCTTTCTAAACTTGAGGTCCGGGGTTGGCTTCCAATCTCTCCGCCTGCAGCTGAATACTGGTAGGTAATACGATACCCCTTGGTGAAATTAGTTGTCATACTTTCGGGCCACTGACTACCTGTAATGTTCTAGAAATGATACCCGGTACTAACGACTTAACAACTTTCCAAGGCATGAAGGTAACCGGGTAAGTTATGATGTTCGCCCATCCGAAGACCTAGGCAAGCGCGGACCCTTAATCGACCAATGCGACTGTTGTTATTTACGAAGCTCCTCTATCTTGTCATTTATAAGATTGAGGTGCCCTAAACTCAGATCTCCTTTGATTTCCCTTCAAATATAATCCTTGTATCTGTATTCATATCAAATGTATTCGCAGCTACCCACACGAACGTATTCGGGTCACTTAACATAGCGTCCGTGTCCAGTGTGCCACACTGGGCCGGCAGATGGCAACGGTGACCGATATCTGTGCCATCGCTTTTTATAATCTGCTTCGTTAATCTGGCCTGAAGAAAAACGCTAAAATGTATCAGCTGCTTATGGACCTACGCTTTTTTAGAAGCAAGGTTTAAAGAGAAAATACGCCTGAAATATTTCGCATTAACAACTATTTGATTAACTTCAAGACGTAGTACCTATACCTTAGTAGATTCAGATGTCCCTTTTCTGAAATTCCAACAGGCTACAACATTCCTTAATAATCCATAGAAAAAGAATGATCCATTGCCGAGACGAGTTTGTGTCTCGTGGGTCATTAAAGGATAAAGTTATTAGCGATTCATTATTTTAATGTTACTTTTCCATTTGACACACAGATGTCGCTGTAGATTTTTTTTGTAATATGTTGCCACAGTATTTTTTGTAGGATAACAAAGACAAGACAAATATGGCAATCCATTTCAAAGCATATCATATTTCTAGAAAATCATTGAGTTATTGGTATTTAACTCATGGAAATCACATACATCTTGACGCTGTTACTTTGTCTAAGATCGATCGATTCAAGATTATTTATTTTATTAACAGGCCCGGAAAAGAGAGCCTATCCATTTTGCTTATATCTTACAATAACCATCCATCCTAAACGTCATCATATCCTAAACGTTTATGTTGTGCTCTAATCTAGAAGTTGTACCTAACCCAAAACAGGTGCCTCTCCACCCCCGTTCCTAAGGGTACACTGTCATTACCGAACTATGAGCAATGATTGCATCCGACGGTAGGACCACCTCTACTGACCCTTAGGGCCACCAACCGTAACGAAATGCACCATTTTAAGTGCATATCACCAGTTTATATTATTTTAATTTATTTTCTACAAATGGCCTCAGAAATTGTTTTTACACTTTTTGCAATAATTTGTCGTAATGGAAAAATGACCATTTTTGGTGTTATGCACATTATTTTCTACAATAAAATTGCTAATGGGGTTATTGCCATTGACCTGAATTGCTTACCTGCGTAACAGCCCATGGGCTAAATAACCATGAACATGATGAAATGGAAGTTTTGAAGACTTGTACAAAACTGACTGCTAGAATAACGGACCTCCATGACAGTACCAACGTTTATCTGGAGCTGTGTGGAATTTAGTCTAATTTTGTTACTTTATATTTATAACGAATGTTATAACTGTTTTATTTTAAAGTAAAATAAATATATTGTAGTTAAAGATTAAGTCTATAAAGAGACCAATATTTCTCAGAGTAAACAAGGAGTCAAATGACTAAGTGGTTTCTCTTACCTCAAATTAGGCTAGTTTCCAAAAAAAGATGAGTCCGTCTTTTAAAGTATTTACTTATTTAAAGTTACGTGAAACGTCACGCGTTGCTGCATTTTTTTCGCAACAAGTGACGTCACACGTTACTTTAATGGGCTATATCTGTGTCGTTTTTGGTCTAATTTACAAATAAAAAAACAAGTGTCCCAAATAATCTAAAAAACGGACTAAATAGAATGTAATTATTTTGACCCTGGTATACGCAGTGCTAGATTTCAAAGAACAATCTCTTTCGATATCTTGGGCTCTTATAATTTAATAATGTCGTCAGAATGTTACTATAAGTCAAATTTTAAATTGTCAGACTGGACCACGAAGAATTCCAGACCGTTATGAACATAAAAACATGTTTCTTGTGTGGGACTTGTGGGAGCTCCCTTTTTTTTTTTAAATGAAATTGTTTTAATGGTGACAACGGAATTACATCACCTGTGAAACTTTCAACTGTGTAACTATCACGGTTCATGAGAAACAGCCTGGTGATAGACGGATGGACAGCGGAGTAGGTGATAGTAACGCTTTAGGCATAACACCTAAAAAAAAAAACAACTTAATTTTTCTCCTCAGCCTGTTATGGTCAGGTAAATAATGGGAGTCCTATTCTAGAAATAAATTCATTTTTTTTTAAATATTAACAGAAATAAAACCTCTTTCCATCAGAGTAAACATAGCAAGAGCAACACGTAATGCCGACAACAGTTAATTCGGCAACAATTTACATTTTTGTGCCGTCCGCGTCTATTCGGGATCGCGGGCTTCCCGCAATCCCGCCATCCCGCTTGATTACAACAACGCGCTAATCCGCTTACGGAACGAATTTGTTTAAACTAAGAACTTATTGTGAAGCTCGTTTAGGTTTGACAAATACAAATTGTTGGGAAATTCGTCAAGTCATTGTCATGCTGCTTTGAATACTGGAATCTATGTGAAAAATTGATAGTTTCAATTCACTTAGATTCGGTTATTTATTCTTCTTCATCCTATTTTTAGGAGGTTAGGAAACTAACCTGGCCTGAACCTAACAAATATTTGTATGACAAACATATGTACGTAAATTTCATAACGATAAAGGGTCTTGACAGACAGACAGACGTACAACAAAGTGATCCAATAAGGGTTCCGTTTTTCCTTTTGACGTACGGAACCCTAAAAAAAATGAAATGAGGATTATGAACCCCGCTTACCTTTTAATGTCCGTAAAATCAAAATTCAAAAGTAATTTATTGAAATGAGGCTAATAATCAGCAGACAGTCCCATAAAAACGCCCTGCCTTTCGCAACTTCCTAGTGTTTTAGCTGGGAAGAAGAAGTGGCGGAGCAAAAATGATTTTCTATAAATACGTAGTTTTAATAAGTTTATGTTTATTATCTGATATACTTTCTAAAGTGAATTATTTAGACCATCCTATTAATATTAATAATCCTTTTACATGTTCCCCGTCTCGGTACAACCTAGGTCACAACATTTAGTTCGTAATTCACCCATCTATTAAAGCAATTTGGACAGGCAGGTCATACGATCGACCTGAGTCTAGAACGGCGTCCTAATGATACAGCTCTTAAATTATCTACCTACATGGATGACGGGTCAGTATTTATGAAACTCATTAGTTATAAAAAAAACACATCCATTTAATATTTATGGTCAAACGGAATATTCGTAATGGTTTCTGTTTGTTAGGCTTGTCATGTATCTTTTATGTTTTGTGACTGTCAATGTGAAAAGTTTTATAATTTCTTTAATTAGGACATCATTTTAGCGTATTCCTTCGGTATTCCCGGCACGGCATGAACACGCTTCCTCTGTCTTCTACCATAGTTCCCGTTGTCCTCGTTTGTCGCTCATCCAGGTGTATTTCCCGACTTTGAAGCTATCGCAGATCAAACGGCACGGCACGGCATTTGACGACACGGTTGGCGCTGTGGCTAAGCAATCGACTGTCGCGCTGCATGTCGCGGATTCGATTCCCGCACGGAACAAATATTTGTCTGCCTGTTTTTGTATGTGAATGTAAATGTTTGTAAATACACACGATACAGGAGAAATTCCTAGTGTGGGGCAAGGTGTTTTAAAAAAAAAAAACCTGTATGTCCTATTTTTTAGGCCTAGTCTAAGAACTTCTCCAGGTTAAAATACCAAAATTTCAATGGATACAGGTTCAGTAGTTTCTTTATGTAACACATAAGATAGACACTTAATCTACATTTAAAAAATAATTTAGAACTCAATCAACTCCTACGCAAGTCGTGTTTGAAAACAGAACATTTATTTTTAACGAGTGATTACGTCATGCCCTGAGCGATATTGGACAGTCGACGTTTGATGTCCAAGGTTCGATGCCCGGACGTGTTACAATGTGTTTTTGTAACTTAACACGCTAAATGTATCGTTACATTTAGATGGTACAAGAATATCTTTGTAAAGTAACCCTGGCTGGTAGCCAAGTTGGAAGAGTCACCCTTTTCGAAGCAGTTTGTATTGTTCGTTTTATAGTTGTATATTTTGCTACATCATTACTAAGTACTTACATGAAAAAGCTAAATAACCCTAATGGTAGGTTTTTTTTGCGATGGGAAATCATCAAATAACTTCCCCCGCTCTCCGCGGAGCGGGGCTGTGTCAGACTTACTGGCTTAACCCCACTCTTGTTCCTTCTTTTCCTCTTTTTGTTCCGGAACCTGGGTATCTCTTTCGAACAACCCGCAACCCCGGCAGGCGGTGGCCCTGGCAGGCCCCCCTGCTTTGCTGACATCTCTTTGAGGCACGCGTGGAACACGAATGCGCCTTCGACGCGGCATGTTGCAAAGCTAACATAGCTATATCTTTATAGTGTAGTGTAGACTGGAGTTGTGCCTAATTGATGGCAATAAACTCGCCCTCTATTATGCTTAAAAAACAAAAAAATCTCTCCATCGTTAAGGCGCGGCAATAAGCTAATCTTTAGGTATTCGCGGAAGTGACGCTAGCTGCATACTAGGCATGGTCTGACACAAGTACACGACAGAATTGCATAGAAAGAATAGAAATAAGGTCGAAAATATTTTGGTGTTTGATTTTATTTGAATATCATGTCCGCCAAAATGTAGGTCATTTTGCAGTTTTTATTGAATATAAAAAAATACAGCTCCGTGTTTGAAAAATTTTAGATATCTCTTTAGTCTATACAATTTTCTTTGTTATAGATATAAAAAATATGATGGTTGTCGCTGAAAAAATAGAGAATTTCGAGACGAAAAAAATTTTTTCTTGGTCTTTTCAAACATTTTTTTTTTTGTATTACTTCGCCACTTTTGTAAACTGATTTTGTTTAACTCTTTACTTTATGTATTGAACTATACACGGTAATTTTGGCTAGTGGCATGTACAGATACGGCTAACTTTGCGACGAAAATTTAGACATTTTACGAAGTGTTTGCGTACAGCGCCTTAAAATGAATTTTGCTGTCTATCCAATATTTTACCACGACATCATCCACTCTTGTTACTCATACCGACACAAGGGAGGAGAATGTATATCTCAATACTTAGTTGGTAAGAGGGTGTCGAAGGGTAGTAGATCGTAATCCTTGTAAATGGAGTTTAAAAGCGCCCCTTGATTGAAAAGTTTCGCACTCCATATTTTAGAAACAAGAAGGTGTCTAACTCTGCCTTATTCCTAACCATATTTTTAGCTCCGTTTTAGTATAAGAGAGTTTTGTACCTCAAAAGAAAAAGAAAACGGAACCCTTTTTTTATTAAAAAGCAACTTTGTATCGTGGGTGCGTTCACAAACATTTAAACTCACATACACAAACAGCCAGACCCAGAACAACTATCTGTAGGCCATACAAATATTTGTTCCGTGCGGGGATCGAGGCCACGACACGCAGTGCAGCAGTTGATCGCTCAGCCACAGCGCCGTCCGTCAAAAAAAAATTGGATCACTTGGTTGTCCGTTCGTCTGTCAAGACCATTTATCTCAAGAACGCGTGCAGGTAACGTTTTGAAATTAAAACGATATACTCAAGTCTATGATCCCTTGAAGTTGTGGAAAAATCATATTCCAAAGTCTACGCAGACAAAAAATATAGTATAAAAGTCCGACTCACACTTGGCCTATTTTTTTATCTCTCGAAATACAAACATACTGTACCCTTAACTCCTGTATACTCAACCCTACCTATAAATAGGTATAGTCCACACAATGTTAGTTTACCTTTTATATGGAACTAGTCCATCAATTCAATTTCATCTCTTTCACAAAAATATTCATTTGTAGAGTGCAGTAAAACTTCTTTCATGGAGCGGTATAGAGCCACAGAGTATAAAGGCAAAGGTATAGAGGTAGAGAGCAGAGGTAGAGCCAGTGATAAATCATAGTAATGGACGAGGGCTACAATCACAAGATGTGTCCCGTATGGTGACCACACGATGTTGGCCCATTTTTAGGATATTTTTATTTTGAGACTTTTTTCGTTGGCAGATGATAGCGTGACGATTGACAGGGGAGAATGGAAGCGAAAAACATGTTGTGCCGACCACAAAATAATATGGAAAAGAGAGGATTTATGATATTGACTGCAGAAAACTCACTGTAACTAGTCTTAATTAGATTCATTGTAACTCTCCTTTGGCCTTTTAAAATAAAAAAGCGAACAACCAGCAGTTACTTATTTTGAATACAAAATCCTAAGAAGCTATCAAAGGAAAGCAACACTATCTCGAAGTACTTACGTACTTAGACACCCTCTGAGTGGGTTCCTATTACTAAGACTCCGCTGTCTGTCCGTCTGTCACCAGGCTGTATCTCATCAACTGTGTTAGTTAGAGGATTGAAATTTTCACAGATAATGTATTTCTGTTACGGCTACAACAAGAAATACAAAAATATATATTAAAAAATATATATATTTAAGTCGGCTACTATACAACCCATGCCATTTTAATAGATACGTAACCCTCCGTGCGCATGTCCGACCGGTACTTGACTGGTTTTGTTTTTCTTATTCTATTGCTTATCGAGGGTAACTTTTACATTTGTTATTTGTAAAGTGTCCTTACAAGTGACAAAGGGAAAACTTAAACATTTTAAGTCATCACCCTTTTTAACCGACTTAAAGCAAGAGGAGATTCTGAATTCGTTGAAATCTTTTATTTTTATGTATTTTCACTGATTACTCAAAGACTTCTGGACTGGACCGCTTCTTTTTTCGGGGTATTCTTCCCAGGTGGTCCCATATCAATTTTATTTATACCTACCTATTGCTTGGGTAGGCTATCGTCTATAATATTTTTTTTCTCTATGTTTAAAAAGATGAACAGCTAATTTATCATACCATAAGTAAAATTTTAAATTAAAAACTAGTTTGTTAAACAAAAACCGATTCATAAAAACTAAAAAGTGGAAAATAACATCAAAATTATATAATACGTTACGCAAATGTCATAACACGACGCATAATTCTATACTGTAAATCTGAGATTTCAAGTAATATGGACTTTAAACCAATCTGAAGACGTCATAAACTAAGTCTTAATAAGTCTACCACATCACATTTTTTTTTTAACAATTTAAATCTCCAATATCCCCGAACCCATGGCCCATACAGTTTCAGACCACACCCCCTGAAGATTTTATATGATCCAAACAAAGGCAGCGCTGAAAGGGGCCCGCGACGGTATCGATCTACAACCCCCCCCCCCCCTACCCTCTCCACCCCTACCCCGGTATACTGGGAGCCGGTAGCTCGATACCAATACCACGGTGATACGATGTACTTAACGGAGCACCTCTAGTAGCGATATCGATGGTTCCATAATCTTTGACAGTGGAGCCGGTTTTGTAAAATGTTATTAATCAGCTTTCTATGTAAAAATACATTCACAATACACCATCATACAAATATATAATGTGTTTTAAATGTATGTGATGTGTCTAAATGCCTATGGGTCAATCTAACCTTTCCCCTACTTTTTTTAATGTCTTCCTTTTTTCTGTTTGATATTTTTTTGTTTTAATTCCTGCATAGTGTCTTTTGCTGAAGCAAATAAATAATTTATCTATCTACTTACATTGTGTATGTTTTTAATGTTGTTCTTGAGCTAAGGACGTGATGGTGTCCGAAATAAATATTTACTAGTTTAGTTGTAGCTTTATTCACTTGTTTTATAGATGTTGATGCTTTTGCTTAATACTAAAACATAGGTACACCAAAAATACTCTACTTGTCTATATTGTTGTGTAATATCGTCTAACGTATTTCTTTCTATGACTATTTATATTGTATTTATTAATGTTAATTAGAACGACATGATATTTGATGCTAAAGTATTAATTTATGGGAAAAAATTTTGTGTTCACCAAAAATACTGATCGTGCACCAAATATTCTTTCCTGAATGCAAAAAAAATGCGTAGGTTAGGTTAGGTTAAAACTGCGACCCCCTACGCACGAGCCGAGCGGAGCGAGCGGTGCCGCGGCAGCGGCCGGCGAGTGCCAGTAACGACTTGCATTAATAGAAAATGGATAAAGATATAACACTTTTTTATTGTAGTGCTGTCTTTTTCCTGATGCTCGTTATGACATATTTTAATTAACATATTTTGGTGCTCATTTAGTAAATTTGGTGCAACATAGGCAAAATTAGGTAAACGAAATGGGAATAAATTGAAGTACGTTTAAATACCATCCTTAATTTATTATTGACTAGCTTTTTCCCGCACCTTCCGAGCGAAGGCGCTTAATTCAGGGTAACACACAGTTCCCCTTTTCTGATTTGCAGGTACCTGCTACCTATTGTTTTTGCCTTGTTGCGCCTTATTTATTGTAATAGCAAAGCTAAGTTTTCCCTTTTCTTCCCTCTTTCTCCCTCATTTCTCACTTTAAAAAAAGAAGCCTTTGTCCGTCTCCAATCGGTTCAGCCATTTAGGCGTGAAGACATAATAAACTGACTTTCGATTTTATAATATTAGTAAGGATAAGGATTCTGTAAATTTGCATGCCTTAGCGGAAACCTTCAACTATGTACATAATCATCTCATTGTTACAAATAAATATATCTGAATCTAAAATCATAAAGTATTCTAGAAGTAACAGAACAAATTTCAAAATGATTGCATTTGCGGTTGTTTGGTTGGTCTAACGATCCCAAGCGTCACTACTGAGCATGAGATCCCCAGATTTGATTCCCGGGTTGACCAAAATAGTTTTTAACAGCCACGGAGGTCAGATTTGAGCCCGGTTGATGGCGATTGGCTCTCCATTACATATTTAAACATAACTAGCGAAATGTGGGTGTAATATTAGGCACACCTTTGTCTTATCCGTCTGTCTAACAAGGTTGATATTATGTTACATTAATGTAGTATTTTATCTCTCTATAAAGATGAGATGTTAACAATCTCATAGAAAACCCCAAGAAATACAAATCTTTCACAATTTTTCTTTTTGCTAATGACAAAATTTCTTAAGCCTATTTATATTTCCCGAAATAAATTGCGAACAATACACTATTACACAATCAAAACCAAGAAGAATAGGTTCCAAAGATATTTCCCAAAGCAATCATCATCGACAGACAAGAGCGAGAGCCACATCGACCATACCTCCACAATGCCCTATTCGACAAAATAATGCGTCAAATATCCCACGTCCCAATGAAGAGTTCAATCATCTAACAGAACTGTTGCAACGAAATAATAAAATATACAATAGCAACTACCACGAATACAATATGCTATTTTGCATTTGGAAATTTGAAAGTAAAATCTTTTAGAGCTACTGTCTCGCAACTTAGTACGTAAACATTTCCTTTAACAAACTACACTTCAAACAAAAATCAACCTTATATTCACCGTTAACACTGTGAATGCGGGTCGTAGGTCTAATCGACCCGCAAGTGTAGTTTGGTTCGACAGACAATACATAATACGTCATGAAGCGCTGTTTACGGTCGCGAGGTATCGCTAGCGGTTTGACACATCGCTTAGCGCGAATGATTTGTGAAGGGTTAAAACCCTTGGATGTGAGTGATCACTCTGTGTGGTGTACCTAGAGGTACTATCGGTGTTTACTAGAAATTCTAGAAAATATAGCATTAAAAACACAAACAAGAACGAAAACTGATGTAGTCGTTTTACGATCATGTTAAATGTCGCAGTCATATGATGAAAACACGCACAAACACTTACATGACTGGTGGTGTCATTAACTTTAGTATTATTCACATTCCGTCCTATATTATGTACCTAAACATTTCCCATCATAACTAGACATTTAACTAGAATTCATAACAACAACAAAAAGTTCGTTCGTTCGTCGTTTTAAACGATATTAACTCCAACACAGATCAATGTCTGCGTACATTTTCCGCGTCAACGTATCTAACCCCATCCTATCCCCTATAATCCGCGAAATAGCCTCACCGCATCACCGCATAACAAGAATACCGAAAATGAAACTAGTGTGATCACAGAGGCTAACCCTTAGCCTCTGTGTGCCGCGGGTGCCACGGGAGCCACGGCTACACGGTTAGTTAGGCAGGCGCAGGGTTAAACGTAATAGCACATGAAATCACCCAGTGTGCAGTTACATGCGTTGCAATGGCGACATCAAAGATGAATTTAAGAGTTGTAATAGAGTTTTTGATGAGGTTTGCATGGTAGATATGAATGCGGCTATGGTATTGTTTGTAGACGGTTGAAACTGCACAATAGTGAAGGGTTTGTTTCCTTATTCTACAATTGTAGTTTATTGTTATAAGTCTATGTTTCGTGTCACATCATTCTTTATGGTATTCAAGCTTACACTGTAACTATAGATGAATGCCACTTTTAGGGAAGAAGATAAGTATATTATCGTCATCATATATATCTATTGGTTTTCCTAGATTTCATAGAAACTCGTATAATTTCAACAGTATAAAATACAAGAAGAAACTCTCTCCTGCAAATCGAACCTCCAAAGCGAATTCCCTAAAACCCTTCAAGTCCAAAGACAAACCAGCATCTAGATAGACGTCGCCGAGTAAATTTATTAGCATGACAATGTAAGGCACAGCTCGCGAATAGAATACTGCCGAGTATTGCCGACTGCCGGAACACCCACAAAGGGACATTCGGCCGATGGCGACCAGCCTTCCGTCGTTACGCACTGTTTTGCTATCGGCTAGACTACGGCCTGAGGAGAACGATGAAGCGTGTGTCAAATAATAGGAAAACAAATGGTTGCTATATTTGGAAACTTGGACAAATCGAGGATAATTAAAGGATGGTGATAATGTGAGTTTCGGAATAACATAATCATGCAAGCATGTTAAATTACAAATAAGTTTTAAGATACCTTTGATTTTTCTTATTATTTCGCAGAGGTTTAGAATAAGAGCAACATAGTCTGTACTTAGAAATTATTAACTTAATATTTTTGTCAAACATCCTGGTACAAAACAAGATCTCGTCACGGCTTGGATTCTTTTTCTAAACCTCCGTTTCCATCTTACTATACAATTCGTTTGCACACCGCTACCGCTTATCAATTTAGACCAGAGCTTAGCCCCATACATTCCGCAAGCGTCCTTTGTTCAACCTGCAGTTTAGCGAAAGCAATTTCGTGTTTTATGCGCAACCAGCAGATACAACGCGGCGACATACGAGATGTGAATACCTGCTACAACACTGAGCTAGGGGAACTAGAAGAGGATACCTTTTTAAATAGCAGAACTTGGATATACAGGCTTTAGAAGGAGTTCCTACTATAATATTATAAACACAAAACTTTATGTAGATTGGTAGATGTATAGATGTTTGTTACTCTTTCACGCAAAAATTACTGAACGGATTTCAATGAAACTTTTCAATAATATAACTTAAACATCACAATAATACATAGGCTATAGGACAGTAGATATATTGTATACCTCTATGAATTGTAGCCTAAAACCACGGCAGTAAAACCGCGGAACGCAGCTAATATTTAATTAATATCAGATATTAACTGACACAGACAAAACATCGCGCAGATTGACAGTTCGGGCAAAGTGCTATTGGGTGTTTTCATTAGGAATTTCTCAGTATCAGCCACGGAATCTGGTTCTGTGTCCGGCTGATGGCAAAAGGTTTGCCCCTATTCCATGGAAATACTAAAACATCACTGGCAAAATGTAGGTGCACTATTACATACACCTCTGCTTAATCCTTCGGGGATTACATGTATTATGTTAGAAAGACTATGTTAAACAGCTTCTTTGTAACCAAGGCCTATGGTCGACCGGCAAGATAAAAAGAACGACCACTCTCCACTAATCAATGTTCCTGATTTGCATGGCAGTCAGCCACTAATGATCCATATTTATGCGATCACCTGTCACCGAACAAAGGGTGATTTACCTGCGCCTGCGCAGCCACACCTATTAGAGAAGAGTCGTCGTATATCAGCGCGTGATTAGTTTATGTGACGCTTGAGCTGGTGCGCCAGAGTTGCGGTTTGGAGTTATTCCGTGTTGCGAGAAAAAGTTTTGAAGTATTGTTACTGATGGATAAATAAGGGTCGCTTGTGTCGCTACAGAGTAATTTTGACCTTAAGCCTGTTTACGGAAGACTGTTTTTTTATAGATTTCCATTAATACCTCTGTGACATACGAACAAGAAAGTCAATTGCCGATTTTCATTATTTTGGAAACCTTAAAAACAGGGGTACATTTTCATTATAAAGATAATGTGTGTAAAGTCTTCACATGAGGCCGCGTGAATGAAACCGCAGTGATTTTGTGAAAGGAAATTGTAAAGTTCGATAATAGGTTTTTTGTAATCTAGTTAAGATATGAACTTAAAAAGGCTTGGCTTGCCCTTATAACCTGGCGCCTGCGATTACGCCCGCGTGATGATCGAAAAAAGTACCTGTGCTAAACCAGACTACAATCCAACTCTGCTCCAAAATTCATAAAAATCCGTTCAGCCGTTTTGACGTGAAATCTTAACAAACATCTAAACATCCATCCTCACAAACATTCACATGAACACGCAGCTTGCCCAATTGTTGCCTCTTAGACCCACAACTGTTACTATGATATCAAAAGAAAGAAAGAAAGAAAGAAGAAAGAAAATTGCGTTTATTCAGCATTACTAAAAATTTAAAACACAGGGACACGTTAACATTAAAGGTCGCTGCACACAGCGGGCGCGGCGCGGCGGGACGGGACGGCGACGCGACGCTGAGCAGTTGTAATGTACTAGATATTACGGACGACGCCACACAGAGCCGTCCCGCTCGACGCGACGGTAACCGTCGCGTCACGCCGCCGCCGCGCCGAGCGGGAATACAAGTCAGAAGCGGCGGGGACGGGCGCGGCGGGACGCGAGCGGCATAGGCAGTATAAAAACAGTATACGTTCGGCGTGAATGGGCGCGACGGGACGGGACGTTATCGCGCCCGCAGTGTGACCGATGCCGCCGCGCCAGCGCCGCGTCGCCGCCCCGCCACGCCGCGCCCCGTCACACCACGCCGGCTGTGTGCAGAAACCTTAAACAAAATAATGCCAAAAGGGCCTCAGCTCAGCATAATGCCAGATGGCAACACAAGGCCGCCACTTGACGCTGATTTTCAGCTGCTGCCCACGAGTGCCATACGCTCGAAAACATAACCAAACACAGGTATAAAAGTCACAGTTGACAACAGTAATAAAATTGAATAATAAAATTTAAAAAAATGAAATTTAAAAAATGTATAAATATATATATATATATATATATATTTATACATTTATAAAATTAGCATTAGTAAAATTATAAACCGTAAAATCTAAAAAGGAAAATTAAATATCAATGCTAAAATTGAAAAAATCGTAATATTACACAGCTATACAGTAGAAAATAAGGAACCAATTTAAAAAAAATTAAATAAATTACAATTGGTTTTTAAACTGAAATCAAAGCTACTAACTAAATCATATAATATATTATTATTTTAAGGCTGACAAGTCGGCTCGAACATCCTGAAATTCAATTTGATGATTTAATAAAAATAACTTTAATTTCAATTTAAAAGTCGAACAACTTTTACTATATTTAATGGGCGGCGGGATATTGTTCCAACATTTTGTAGCTGCGTAACGAAAACTGCCCCTAAAAGCCGCTGACTTATGTCGGGTAGTAGAAAGCTGTTGAGAGCATATTCTTACCTCACCGATTCTGTGCCTACTAGTTCATGATAGCCTGTCGTATAAGTAAGAAGGTGAGTGAGACTTGATAATACCAAAAAGAAGGGTTGCCAAGTGCAGTTTACGTCTAGCTTTCATTTTTAAAATGTTGTGCTCATTTAGAAAAGGTGTAATATGCCCTCTAAAAGGAACTTTAAAACAGAAACGTGCACAGGCATTTTGAAGTCTTTGGATCATTCTCTCAGTTTTTGACAGAAGTCGTTGGCCGTACACTGTGTCCGCATAATTTAGCTTAGATAGAACCAAAGACTCCACAAGCAAGACTCGCAATTCCTCGCTAATATATTGACGGGCTTTATATGAAATCTTAAGTCTATAATAACAATTACGGATACACTCAGTCACGTGTTTGTGAAAACGAAGTTCCGTGTCCATGGTAAGACCCAGATTACGTGCTTCGTAGACCCGTTCGATAGACTGACCCATTACTGTTACATAGCCAGCACACGGTTTAATTTTACTAATCTGGCTTACGGTACCAAAAAAGTATATATTTTGTTTTGGTGGGATTTAACGCAAGGGTGTTAGCATTGGACCACTGCACTAAGTTTTTCGAGATCTGCATTAAGATCATATAAAGCTTGCTCATAGTGTACGCACAATGGTCCACTGCAAGGACTAAGTGCGGAAACCGGACCCCCCAAGGAGCGGGGCCCACATAAAGAAGAAGAAGCTTGCTCACAGTCTTTCGGCTTGAATGAAATATAAACTTGTGTATCATCGGCATAAATATGGTATTTACACTTATTGATAATTTTGATTAAGTCTGCACAGTATAAAATAAACAAAACTGGCCCAAGGATCGAGCCCTGTGGAACCCCCCTTCCTACTGAGCATCGCCTAGAAACAACTGTTGATCCATCCGCCCGGCGTATTTCAACGAATTGCCTACGATCGCTAAAGGTCTCTGCACACAGCCGGCGCGCGGCGTGGCGTGACGGGGCGCGGCGTGGCGGGGCGGCGACGCGGCGCTGGCGCGGCTGCATCGTTCACACTGCGGGCGCGATAACGTCCCGTCCCGTCGCGCCCATTCACGCCGACCGTATACTGTTTTTATACTGCCTATGCCGCTCGCGTCCCGCCGCGCCCGTCCCCGCCGCTTCTGACTTGTATTCCCGCTCGGCGCGGCGGCGGCGTGGCGCGACGGTTACCGTCGCGTCGAGCGTGACGGCTCTGTGTGGTGTCGTCCGTAATATCTAGTACATTACAACTGCTCAGTGTCGCGTCGCCGTCCCGTCCCGCCGCGCCGCGCCCGCTGTGTGCAGCGACCTTAAGATAGCTTTTAAACCATTTCACCATAAAAACCATCTTTGACAATAATAACTGAACGTTGATACAGTCAAACCAGGAGTGTGCACATACCATTATCTTGGGCTGACAATATATTGTCAGTCACATCCAACAAAGTTTCAAAAAGCTCATAGCATCCACACTCACTTCATTGTCTCTCCACGTCAGCACCCAACACCATTAAGACACGGAATAAACTCCTGGCAGTTGCGCATGAATCACGCGCTAACTTAACTTTGCGGTGGCGATCAGACTTGCGGTCAGACTCGCGACACTCCCCGGGTTTTATTGCCACAACGTTGTCAATGGTTCTTACCAGAGTTTCTGTTGTTGTTTACCAGAGTTTCTGTTGTAGTTTTTATGAGCCGGAAGTGTCCCACTGCAGGGCACCGGCCCTTCCTTACTCCCATTTTTTCCTGTTGTTTGGTCCAATCCTTTTCATTAAAGTCCAGCTCGTCACGTCATCTCGTTCTGGGCCTACCGCGTCGCCGGGTCCTGTTGTTCGGAACCCAATCACTTGTTGCTTTGGCCCAATTTTGTTGGAATTATTAGCTTTTTCAAACAAGTCAGTGAAATATAAGGATATTTGTGGAAGTTTGGATCGATTCTGTCATGATGATCCTTCTTACTATCTCTAAATAATTCATGTTTGTGATTACTAAGACGTCACATTGTCTGGCAGTTTTTAAAGCTTGGCACCTAAATCTTAGGCTTGGCTGTCTCCGTATTGCTATTGGATGGTGGAGAGGTGTCTAATAAGGAAACTTCCTAAATCATGGCTGAACATTATTTAACCGTAATTAGCAATACCTTATACACAAAACCAACATCGACCATCCGACTGGTACAATCAGTGAGTTTCATTACCAGAACTCACTTCTCTTCTCATTTTCATCGTTGTACAAAACCATGAAAAAAGCAAAGCATCTAAGTGAACGATCGTTAACGTATGATCTTATTTTAAGTTTTGTAAAGTAAGCAATTACTTATTGTCGGGCCTACTCTGTCCTCTCATACTTAAGTACCTACTAACGCTGTAACAACAACATTGTAAAACCAAATGATTTTAAAAGAGTAACCATGGAGTTTCTTGCTGGTTCTTCTCCATAGGAAACGACCAACCCGAACCGTGCACCTTTTCTCGACGTTTTATAAAGGTTTCTGCACACAGCCGGCGTGGCGTGACGGGGCGCGGCGTGGCGGGGCGGCGACGCGGCGCTGGCGCGGCGGCATCGGTCACACTGCGGGCGCGATAACGTCCCGTCCCGTCGCGCCCATTCACGCCGAACGTATACTGTTTTTATACTGCCTATGCCGCTCGCGTCCCGCCGCGCCCGTCCCCGCCGCTTCTGACTTGTATTCCCGCTCGGCGCGGCGGCGGAGTGACGCGACGGTTACCGTCGCGTCGAGCGGGACGGCTCTGTGTGGCGTCGTCCGTAATATCTAGTACATTACAACTGCTCAGCGTCGCGTCGCCGTCCCGTCCCGCCGCGCCGCGCCCGCTGTGTGCAGCGACCTTAAGTGACCATGTTATATGTCAAATAAACATATTTTGATCCTCTGAAAATCATCATAAGTTTATGAATATCTTCCGCTACAATTTCCGTTTACTTACTTCACACGTCAACCAACGTAAGCGTTAGAACAGTGATTACATCTAGTATTCTTGTGGGTGATCGTATTAGCTAAGTGCATTAGCATGCGAAAAATAAACCAACGCACATGCTGCTTGACGCTCGCTCGGTTAATCCCGGGAGCGTATGCGCACTGTTAAAAATGATACGCTACGAGAAACTCCTTTTTTTAGATAGTTCTTATCTTGTTCAAAAGAGAAAAGAGGAAAAACGTTTTCCCACACTAGGAATTTCTCCTGTATCGTGGGTGCGTTTACAAACATTTAAACTCACATACACAAACAGCCAGACCCGGAACAACTATTTGTAGGCCATACAAACGTTTGTTCCGTGCGGGAATCGAACCCGCGCCAACCGTGCCGTCAAATTTGACAATGGAACGAAATTTTGTTAAAATAGCTTTTCACGTATAGAAAACATAAATACACGACACCGCATTTATAACAGCAGATGCGTGTTACTAAGGAACATGCATTAATTGCTGTCTAGAAAAAATACTAAGTATCTCTACCGTGGACCGATTTCTCGTATACTTGCTGACAGATGATTATCTCACTAATAACGACAAGTCTGTCTACTGACGCAGAGCTATTGGTATAAGCCGGTCAGAAGGAGTTTTATATATGCCCATACAATAAAAAATAAAAAGACGTATTCCGTGTTATTTCGGTTTGGTCCGAACGACTCGATACAGAAGTCGGAGTATGCACTATCCTTACAAAAATCCTTACTAATCCTTACTAATATTATAAAAGCGAAAGTGAGTTTGTTTGTTACTTCGTCACAATTTAATTGCTAAACCAATTTTGATTAATTTTGGTACAGAGGTAATTGGGACCCAGGAGACGGACGAAGGCTATTTTTTTTTAAAAAAATTGGGATGTGAGGGAGAAAGAGGGAAGAAAAGGAAAAACTTAGAGTTGCTATTACAAATCAATAAGGCGCAAGGAGAACAGTGTTACCCCTAATTTAACGCGAGCGAAGTCGCGGGCAAGCGCTAGTATATTATCAAAGTAAGAGTGAGTTGGTTTGTCTGTTACGCATAATTGGTTAAACCGATTTTGTTGAATTTTGGTACAGAGATAGTTTGTACCCCGAAGACGGACGTATGCTAACTTTAAAAAAAAATGAGAAATGAGGGAGAAAGAGGTAAGAAAAGGGAAAACTTAGTGTTGCTATTACAAACCAATAAGGCGCAAGGGCAAAATCTATAGGCAGCGGGTACCTGCAAATCAGGAAAGGGGAACTGTGTTCCACCGAATTTAACGCGAGCGCAGCCGCGAGCAAAAGCTAGTTACATAAGTTACTTCTAACCAGCTCTAGTCGATTCCACAACGACAACTAAGGTTTACGCAATTAAAATTGTTACATCTCGCAACGCATAAAACAACGTACACGCACCCTGGCAATAATTTCCCGTGCAGATCCTCGCCCCGTTCGCATTAACATTCAATAAGCCATAATGCCTTGTAACAACACCGCGTAAGGATTTGAACATAACATCAACAGCTCCGAATTAACTCTTAAGACAGAATGTCTTGGGTTCTATTTGAATATTTGGTTGTGAAGGAGTTGGGTGAAACAGCTGTCTATGTCCCAAGGAACTTCCCTGAAGGAAGGGTGAGGCGGTTGTAATTATCTTTTGGCTGGATCAACTTTACCTCTAGGATCAAAAATGACTTACTTAGGGACATAAGGTATCTTTTTCAAAAAAAATATTATTGTTATTCTCCAAAAAACCGGCCAAGAGCGTGTCGGGCCACGCTCAGTGTAGGGTTCCGTAGTTTCCCGTCCGTCACAATAAGTGTTCCCAGTTATGAGGCCAACCGAACAATTTGGTAATACGCGATCCAATGTAAATATGTAAACAAAGTTACAAAAAATGCTTGCATATACGATTATACTACAAACTTAGTCCAGAAATTATTTTGTACAACTTTTTGTCTTTTTTGTACAAAAACTGTTGTGTCAATCAAGTTCAAAATGATTTTCATAGAAAGTCCTTATAAAGTTCTACTTTTCAGATTTTTTTCATATTTTCTAAAGTTATGGTTCAAAAGTTAGAGGGGGGGACACACATTGTTTTTAACTTTTGGAGCGATTATTTCCGAAGTTATTGACATTATCAAAAAATGATCTTAGTAAACCCCTATTCATTTTTAAATACCTTTCCAACAATATATCACACGTTAGGGTTGAAATTAAAAAAAAAATCACATCCCACTTTACATATAGGGTTTTTTTTTTTTTTTTTTTTTTTTTTTTTTTTTTTTTTCGGGTGGGAAATCATCCAATGACTTCCCCCGCTCTGGGTGGAGCGGGGGGGCATGTCAGACTTGTACTGACTAAAACCCACCCATGTTTCTTCTATTGCCCTTTACGTTCCGAGGCCGCGGTATCTCTTTCGAACAACCCGCAACCCCGGCAGGCAGAGGCTCTGGCAAGCCCCTCTGCTTTGCTGACTCTCTTTGAGGCGCGCGTGAAACACGAACGCGCCGTCGACACGGCCTGTCGTCAATCGACGGACGGACGGTGAACTACCCATTGCTCACCGCCCACAGGCCCGCATCTACGGTGGCCGGAAGTCGTCTCGCGGCGCCCGGCGCCATGGGCGTCTCCCGCGGCGGCTGGGTTGGGCAGATGTTCTTTCCCTCAAACGCCCGGCCACCTCCTTCGCTAACATTACTGCTTCGCAGAAGGTGGTGACCGCTTCCCATTCCCTCTCGCTCCGGACCATGGCCTGAACCAGGGCCGGACGCGAGAGATCGCCGCCGCCGATCGCCTCTACGAGGGCACGGCGGTGCTCCGCCCAAGCCGGGCAGATCGCCACTGTGTGCTCCACCGTGTCCTCCGGGCGATCGTCACAATGGTGACACCCGGGCGCTTCCTCCCGCCCGATGATGTGCAGGAACCTCCCGAAACTTCCGTGTCCGGTGAGGACCTGCGTCAGGCGGTAGGTGAGGACGCCATGACGCCTCTCCAGCCACTCCTCAAAGAGGGGACTTACCGCCACTATTGTAGCGTGCCCTGCACGGGGTTGCGACAGTCGCTCTCTCCATGCCACCATGAGATCGCACCGGAGGTCTGCCCGCCGAGCGGCAACTTGCCGCGGCAGTGGGTTTTCCCCCCGGTGTAGTGCCTCCGCGCGCCACTCAAACAGGCGCGCGAGGACTATCGCCTCCAGATCCCACGGTGGCAGTCCGGCAAGGAGGCTTGCTGCCTCGCCGGAGATCGTGCGGTAGCCCCGGACAAGCCGTATGGCCACCACCCTTTGGGGCGCGTTCAGATAGTGGGCGGCGCGCCGCCCTAAAGAACGCGCCCATACTGGGGCCCCGTAAAGGGCCATGGACCGCACGACTCCGGCATAGAGCCTACGGCAGGAGGCGTTTGGCCCCTTGAGGTTGGGCAGGAGCCGCTTGAAAGCAGCCCCCGTCCGCTCGAGCTTGGGAGCCAAACGTCGGAAGTGTTCGACGAAGTTCCACCGGCTGTCGAGGACGATTCCCAGGTACTTCATCGTCGACCCGACGCCGATGCGAACCCCTCCTACCGTCAACTGGGATCCCGACGGTGGCGTGTTTCCGCGGCCATGAAAAACCATGGCCTCGGATTTGTGCAAGGCCACCTCGAGACCCAGTAGCCGGATCCTCTCCGCGACTATCGCAACTCCGCGTGTCACATTGTCGGCCGCCGCCTGGTGCGACCCCCCCTGAGCCAGGACGAGCGTGTCGTCAGCGTAACAAACTACACTGACGCCGCTGGGGAGGTCGGCGCGCAGCACCCAGTCGTAACCGATGTCCCACAGGAGCGGCCCCAAGACCGATCCCTGTGGGACACCGCACGACATCTCTCGCCGGTTCCACTCTCCAGAGCGACCGGGGTATATGACGGCCCTGTCCGTCAGATATGCCCCGACCACACGACGAAGATAGGTCGGCATCCGGTGGTATTGGAGTGCCTCCCTGATGCAGCCCCAAGGCATGGTGTTAAACGCGTTAGCGATGTCCAGAGACACCGCCACGACAACCCCACCCCTGGACACTGCAGCCCCCGTCGTAAGGGCTCTCACGCGCATGATGGCGTCCACCGTCGAGCGCCCCTTGCGGAAACCATACTGGTGATCCGCAAGATCCGGCCCCGTCCCCACAAGGTGCCCGACGAGGCGGTTTGCAATTACTCTTTCAAAGAGCTTGCCCACCTCGTCGAGCAGCACAATGGGCCGGAATGCGGACGGAGAGTCCGCAGGGCGCCCCGGCTTCTGAATGAGGACCAGCTTCCCCGTCTTCCAACGAAGTGGGAACTGGCCTCTCTCCAAGCATGCGCTTAGGAGCCATATAGGGTGGCTACCCTAATAAAACATTTTTTTAAAATTTTTATTTTACCACTTTGTCGGCGTGATTGATATACATATTGGTACCAAATATCAGCTTTCTAGTGCTAACAGTCACAGAGATTAAGCGAGGACGGACGGACGGACGGACGGACAGACAGACATGGCGAAACTATAAGGGTTCCTAGTTGACTACGGAACCCTAAAAACTGTGTATATATGCACACTTGCTGGCCAATAGCACATACTATCTATCTAGGATCTAGACTGTCGACAATCGCATTCAAAGCATAACATGTTTCTACCAAGACTTTCAACTTTTCGATAGCTTATGTCAATCGATATTTTTTCGATAGTTTATATTTACATATTTCAGACAATAGAAATCCACGCACAATCCTGCTTTGAAAAAAGAATCCTCCATTGTTTTAGCTGTTAAAGTGGAAAATGGTATGAAAATCAATGTGAATTCTAGGCCCTTAGATACACCCATCATAAAAAAATACTTAGGTCGCCCTTTCTTAACAGCCAAAAGCATAAATAGAAGGTGATGATGCCATTCTATAACAAAAACTGGGGCAGCGTACCCAAATTCAGTTCACACCATCGATTCGCGATATGATGTGTATATAATATTATTCTGAAAGCTAGCTACTAACCCAACAATATAATATGGTAGGCCCACAGTCGTCAGTCGCCCCACCGCTGTCAGCTGTCACTCATACCAGTAAGCGGATTTGTACTCCACCTCCTTTTGTGGCGTAAGTTATGAGAGTGTAGCGGGCTGGAGTAGCGAGTTAAGGAACTGCATCATTCATAAGCGTATCAGATATTATATATAAACCTATATTTAAAAGGTATTTTGAAGTTGATTAATATGCAATCACAGATGTGATGGTAAATGCCGTAGTTATGTAAAAGAAAACATTGTCATATTGTTTCTATTTTATTTTAATTTGGCTGCGCTTTGCTGCTTTATCTCTGCATCTATTTATATGGAAAGACAAAGAAGGGTAACTCTTACAAACTCTTAACTTTCTTACCGAGAGGTATCGCATTACCCAGTACTAACTGGGTTGTGGAGGTCAGATAGGCTATCGCTCCATGTAAAATACTGGTATTCAGCTGCATCCGGTAAGACTGGAAGCCGACCCCAACATAGTTAGGAATGGGCTAGGAAGATGACAAAAAAGGGTAACTCATACCTATAGCTTTTTACCTGGTTCTTCACTTTCGTGTGTCTTCAACTTTGTCCGGTCTTCGCTACCGCTTCCGCTCGTGATTTATTCCTCACAATAAACATATCACAGTAGTAGTTTGTCGTTACGTTTTGCAGACTTTCTTTGTATGTCGAGCACACAATTACTTTCTCTGTCGCATGTCGTGTTGCTACCGACAATTTTCTGGTGATGTCACCGTGTAATTACTATGGCTACACTAAAATAATAGAGCAAAGTTAAGTATTTTTGTGTTTTCTTGTGCTTTTTGTAAAATATGTCTTACCGTGACGATAAAGTACATGCAAGAATATAATTTAGTGATACACATAAATCTTTTATTTTTAACCCAAGTAGGTCGCTGTAAACACAATTTGACAAAATGGGGTATCTAACGGTAAGGATCTTTCTGATCAGACGATGTCCCATTTGCTGAAGTGACAGAGTGTTCCTATAAACTTGCACTTAAGAGAACCTGAAATTTTGTTATTTTCACAATTCTTTTTTTAAACGGTTCTAGTATTCTCAGAATTAAAAAAATATACTACCTAAACACCATTTTTTGAAGATAATGTTTATAAACTTGTTATTTAAAATTTCATGCTCTATGGTTGGGTTGGGAAGTTCGAAATGAATATGCCCAACAATACCAAGTAGCTAAATAATGTAGAGGGTATTGTTAACAATCGATTTACTAATCTCCAGTAGTTTTTACAAATTAATAAAGAGATTGTACTGTATATCAAAACTAGGGTGGCTTTCCTAACACATACTTAACTATCACCTCAAAATAAACCTTATTTCATTTGCACCAAGATAGATTTTACAAACTTCTAAAACTTTTCACAACTGACCAAGCATCGAACTGATTGCATATGCTAGAGGAACTTATACCTTATCCCTTTTAAATAACGGCCTGACTCATAGAATTATCAGTAAAATTAAAACAAACTTAAAGTTACACATATAAAACTCAATGTATCAACTTTATGACTATGGAAAGAAAGGTCATTATCGCTTATAAAACCATGAACATAGGGGTTATAGTGATACTTCCTCTGAATTAAAACATGAGGTGCTCAGCTAATCGGTTGTGGGAGCTTTACTAAGCTCATCGGGTTACTAAAATAATGTTTATGTTTACTCTAAGCTTATATTTGCCATAGGGTCGCCATTAAAACCATAAACCCATACGATTCACATACAACCCCACGCATGCTCCCCTAGCAGCTCAGCGTAAATCCATTTTGGTAAACCTTACTAATAGATTCTGTTAAATTAAAACAGACGTTAATAAAATATAAGAGTGTTAGTTTAGAAATATTTTCCACAAATCTGTGAACCAAAATTCCTTTTTTCATCCTTTTTTCATCTCTGCAAATTTATACATTCCCACAATACCATAAGACTTTTTATTGTGTATGAATTTCATAGTTTTCATGAATTTCATTTCATATTCAGGCTAAAACAATACAATGACATATGTAGTTGACATCACATATTTTAGTGAAGAACTCTTCAGATCATAATTTTGAAAACCTTAAATTTCTGTTATTAAGATGGTGGCTTACCTACAAACGTACTGCGAGTTTAGGTTCAAGGTTATGGATAATAATTGGGACTTGGGGCTTGGGGAGGCCTCTGCCCAGCAGTGGGATAGTATCGACTATGAAAAAGTATGTATGGTACAAACTGTGATCCGTAACTTTATCATAATGCAAATCAAAAACACTCCAATCTACTCAAACCGACATCCACATAACGAGAATTAAGTCACACCCACGAAGAAAAAAAAACACAACAGCTTCTCACATCTTTCTTCTCAGTATTTATGCTAAAATGCGTTTATCAACAATGCGCATACGCGGATAAACTTAAATGCGGATAATCCGGTGAAATGTGTCAAACATCGCAGGTATCTGTGTCGGGCACAATGGCGGAGTGTCCACGACGCGTTATCTGGGATTAGCCGAGATGTTAAGGTGAAAACGCGTTGTGGCGTGATGGTGGAACATAAAATATGGACTAAAACATGCGAAGGAATTAGTAATGGACAAGTTTTATTGGAATTTCACAAAAAAAAAATAAGGATGACTACGAGAGTTTTGGATTTGACAATGCCGTGAAAAGTAGTGTCCTTGGGGGAAAGGCCTTTAAAAAAATCATATCCGTCTATCAGCAGGTCACAAGTCTTGGCAATTCCTAAAATCAAGGCCTTTACAGATCAACGATCTGTTACAAAGCCTCAAAAATTATTACACTTCTATTTTATTTTTTTGCATACTAATGGTCTTTTTCCAGCACGTGCTTGTTATTTAAAATCACTACATTTTGTATAGCATATCAGTGGCTTAACCCTCGTATGCGTGGGTGCGGACATTATCCGCACTAAGCTTGTCTGCTCACCATTATCTGTATGCCCGACGCCTCTATTGTCCGACCCTGTTAATGTCGATATTATTTCATATTATAGTCGCGGTGAAACACCTGGTGACGAGCATATTTTGTTTCCAACACATAAGTACACGAATTATTTTTTGAAAATGTACTTTTGTTTAAACGGAGCACCTGAAATTTCTCCTGTGCCATAGGTGCATTTATAAATATTTTTACTCACTTGCACAAACAGCCAGATACAAAACAATTACCTTTAAGCCATAGAAAGATTTAATAAATAACAGATCATTATGGCCAGCCTTTGTAGCAAAAACCTGCAACATAACTGTGTAATAAACTAACAAATTAAAATTAGAGATTTCCTTGTTAGTCATCCTTATAATGAGTTAGGAATCATTAAAATAAGTTAAAATCATAGCTACCTACACATTAAAATTACTTTAAAAAAACTAACTTATAAATACACAAAAAAATTGCGTAAATAAATTCGTCCACAACGCTGTCAATTGATAACGTTGTCACGTTGTATGACAACGCCTCTAGCAAAAGTCAAAGTAAGCATTAGGTCACCCGGGGTTGCGGGTTGTTCGAAATATATACCGCGGCCACGGAACGTAAAGGGCAATAGAAGGAACATGGGTGGGTTTTAGTAAAAGTCTGAAATGCCCCCCCCCCCTCCCGCTCCGCCCAGAGCGGGGGAAGTTATTTGATGATTTCCCGCCACAAAAAAAGCCATTAGGTCACCATAAATTATACACTACATCTTAATAAACTTCAGTTTATTTGATTTTATAAATCGGTAAGTCCATTCGGTAATTTCAATCTAATCATAAATGATAAAATAATAATAACACAAACCAAACCTTTACAATTGCAAGCATACTCTGGGCACGTCGCACAGTGTACCGCGTAGAACATGCTAGGTGGACAATATTATTTTATGATATTTAACGATGCTTTTATATGTAAATAGTCATATTGAGGCATTATTAATATTTTTCGGTATGATTTTGTAATAAAAAACAAAAAATATATATAAAAACAGAAAAAAATATTTAAAAATAATAAATAAACAACAGAATTGCATTAAATAAATAAATACCTATTATAAAAATTAACTTAACCTAAACCTAATCATCAGAATCATCATCAAAGTCTTCTAGTGAATCGTCATCATTTTGTGGCAATGTGCGACAATATGATGACGTTACCGGTCTTGATATTACTATGGTCGGGCTTACAATTAACTTTAATACCTCTGCACATATTTTTTCCGGCTTTTTTTGGGGAATATCACGAAGGCTATTGATCAAAGGGCCAGATTTTATTATTAAAATGGACAGCAAGTCTCTATTCGTGGCAACACATGAACACTTGCGGGTGTTGTACTCTCTAAATCTGCGGCAATGTTTGTTACGTGCTTCTTGAGCCTCTTCGGAAAGCTGCCCAATTGGAAGCAATGCCGCTTTGATGACCTCAGTACTGTGTACTAATATTTTATGTACAGTAGCAGGCATATAATACCACGAAAAGAGACTAAGGTAATGTCTTCTAGTTTCAAGACAAAATTTATTAAATTCAACAAAGTTTATTTCAAGCCCTGCTGAACGCATAGCAATTTCGGCAGCAGTCACTAATTCACTGGCACTTCGAGATTCTACGAGATCCACGACTCGACGTTTCTTCGTCTTAAACGACGATTCCTCGAATACTTTGCGAGGTAAGACTACCCACTGACCGGTCTTCCTGCAGATGTCACAGCCTCATTCGATGTCGAAGGTTGTGGGGCTAAAGAACTCATAGTAAACTGTATGTCTCCTTCATCCAGCCAAGTCTTATTTGTAATTAAAAAACGCTCCTTCGATTTTCCCGAAGCCAACCATTTGGCTCCAATCTTAGTAGCAAAGTTGGATATTTTCAACTTTATTTCTCTTTGGCTGCTTTCAACAATGTCACCAAAGTGAAATTTTGAAGAAAGATAGTCATAAATACGCGACCTTTTATCATTCTTCGTGTCTTTCAACCACTCTTCAAAAAACGCTACCTTTGAAATAGAGTAAACGTGTTCTGAAAAAAAACTGAAAAAAATATGTTGTACTGAAGTGTGCTGAACAATGTATGTATTTTTACAAACTACACAGTTATACCTACAATATATCTAAAAACTAGCCCGAATAGAGGCGAATCAAAGTATTTCCTGAACGTTCAAAGTTTTCTTTATGCAAAAATTACGCTAAAATTTCTGCATCAAGTTAAAAAATTCCTATAAATTCATTTTAATAGATTCTGATAAAAATAATATATCAAAAGAATAGTACATACCCTCAATATTAATATCCATCACAAAAAGCTTTCACAATATCACTATAAACCACTATGAGATGTGCACAAAAGTATCGCTAAATTGCAACTGATTGACCGGAACGCTTGCATTAAACTCATTACCTGACTTCTGAACTCTATGACTCATCGGTTTCGGCATTTGAAAAACAAATTTTTCTCGGAATTTGGAGTTTAGGGGTGTTGTTTGTGTTATGCAATTAAGATTTCCTGGAAATGAAAACTTGAATTTTGTCCACCTAGCATGTTCTAGGCGGTACATTGTGCGTCGTAAAAATGTTATATTAGGTTTAGAAATTCATGCGACAAACGGAAATGGCGCTCATCCGATTCATTGTGAAATAGATAGAAGTGTTCGTAAAATAACTCGTCCGTGGATATCCTTCGTAATTTTTTCCGAAGCTTTCTTCCTGTATTGCTAACTACATATAATGAAATATTTACAAACGAGTAACCTCCTCTTTGATTTTTTTTTATAACGCGCATAGTGGTCATAAAATTTTATATTTTTTATTCTGCAATAGAGAATTAAAAAGTAGAGGTTCTGGTTTAAATTTTTGTAGGTAAAAAACCGGTCAAGAGCGTGTCAGACTTGCGCACCAAAGGTTCTGTACAAACATGCGACATAAACGGCCATGTTTTTTGACTCCGTAGACTTAGAGGGTTGATTTTTTCACAGCACAAAGAGACCACAGACTTCAGTAGGTATATTGTTTTAAATTTCAACGCGATACTTCCAGGCGATCTAGAGATGAGGTCTTGACAGACAGACAGACAGACGAACAACAATGTGATCCTATAAGTGTACCGATTTTTTCTTTTGGGGTTTGGAACTCTAAAAATAAATGTGTTCATTAATTTATGATTTCGAATATTACGTTTATAAGTACATACTTTTTTGTTAATAATATCCTCGTATTAAATAAAATGCAATGAATTTCACAACCGGGGTAAATTAAATAAATACAGCATGTAGATATTAAAAATGTGTGTTTGCATATTCTTTTTGCGATAACTATTTTGGCCTCATGGATCCGCAGTCTAACATGGTCACACCATAATGATGCTGTTTCTATAGGTATATTAGATTTATGCATCCACAAAACAGTAGCCCACATCACATCAGGGAGGGTTTCAAGCCAGTAACTAGTAGCTAGCAACCAGCTCGTACCGGTATTATCCGGTAATAGCGATTAATTGGGTGGAATAATCACATTAGGCTGTAACCAGACACATGCCTTGTTTAGCTAACCATCGGTATCGATTTACAATCTCCAATCACCATGAGGGTAGATGGAGAAAACAATGCCTTTTAGCAGTAAGTACCTAATTTTATTTAAATAGATAGCTATCATCGCATTTTTTTTTCTTTTAATTTTTTAGCTGATGGACACTGTTCTACTGCTAAGCAGTGTTTTTTTTTTCAAATTCAATAAAATCAGGGGCCGCTTTAGTGGAACCAAAAATGTCAACCAATCTCAGTTAAGTGTTTTCTTTTTTTTAATTCTTGTTCTTAGTAATACGACGATTTTGACTCTTAACTCGACCGACATAAAAATAATTGTAACCCTCTTATAAACCAGTTGCAAAACCGACTCCATAAAGTAATAATAGCACCACGAATCGCATTACAAAAATCATATTTAACAAGTAACTTTCACACCCCATCGGTTACAATATGGCCGCCATGGAGGGGCATGGTACATGGCTACATAATTACGTGTACACAATGGGCCAGCACAATGGAGGCATTGAGATGTCGCCGTCGCCGTCGGCTAGGGGTCCGGGTGTTGCTTCATAAGTAAATATGGCAAATGTGTCTTTTAATGTAGGCTATATTTTATTTGATTGCGCCATATGATGGCAGAATCTTGTCGTATTTCCCTCAAAATTGTCAAGCTGGGAAAAGTAAATCACACACCACAAAAATTGCGTAAACTATTGTTAAAAACCCTTTATTATAAAAAATATCCTTTATCAGCAGCACATAAAACACGCTTTACATTATACTCAAAAATGAAAAATTCACAGAAAACTGAGCAACAAATTAATATATTTAATCGAAATGGAAAATAACTTACCCTACATAATTTCCTTATAATAAAACATCCCCACAACACATACAGACATCTGTCACGCGAGGACATACGTAACAACTATAATAATAATTTAATTAATCAATTATTATCCCCATGAGGTCTCGTTCACGAACACTCTTCGCTCTATGCCTGCTGAGACGCCATTGTTGCGAAACTGACGAGTTTCCCGCCAAATCTTATTGTTGACAGCTACCATGAAATAAAATAATAAATCGGAACCTACCAAAAATATTTTTCCGAGATCAAACTCGAAAGCTATCGACAATACCTAAATAAACAACACTACTTTTTAAAAGCACATTTTTTACTAAGTAATTTTAATAATTCATCGTCTAGATTTTTTTTTAAACATATAATATTTTTGAACATTATCTTTTTTGGCACCTACCGAAATTAGAGGATTGCGAAAACTATCACTAACAAAAAAATGTTAAACGTTTGTTGTCAAATATACATATAATAGCATGCCGTCGGCTAAAATGTTGTAGGGCATGGTTACCCTGAGTAATTCATACCATACCCTTACCCATAGCGCAAATGATCCTATATAGTAATTCATATAATATACCCTCAGACAAAAAAAAGACAATCAGCATTCCAAACTCAAATTATACATAGGTACTAAAAAAAACTCTAAACGTCAAATTAAACTTTTTAAATTCGACAAAGCAATGAAACCATACACCGTGCGGCCGGCCACAGATAATTGAGCATTTTTGTACAGAACCTCAATTTTTGGATGTGTCGTGTTACCAGTAACTAGACACTACCGGGTGCTCTTGATTCGTTCACAATAGGACACGTCTAGAGGAATTACGGAATTTTGTGAATCTGATAAATGTTTTAAAAGATTTCTGTGAAAAATCTGGGCAGAGATCACAAAAATTTAATAGGTAGTAATGTTTTTTTTTTCTAACAATAGGTATTGTGAGATTTATGATTAGATTAAGGTGTGATTAATATTTATTTGCATATGAATATGGAAGTGCGTTTTTTCATTCGCCTTTGTGATTACAGAGGTGACCTTTTGATTGAAGGTTGAACAATTTAAGACTGGCATCAGCCCGGTTATTTGATGTGTTATCAATCTACCATCAATCATTAAAGGTTGAAATAACTGAAGCTGAAATAAATATCACGCAAAGGAAAATTCTGAAAAAGATACCCTAACTCGTATCTATTATATCTTACAGACAGATACGTTGTTATTTTGCTAACTGTCAAAATACTATTTATTTTAAGTTATGAATAAGAACCTAAAATTTTATCTCTAAGAACAAAACATGCAAAAAAGCATTTACTTAAAAAAAAAACCTAATCTCTTCCGATTCTACAATATCTGATGAATGCAAAAGGCCGTAGGTCATTTTAACTAAAACATAAAAAGCGGTAACTTTCAGACTTTATAAATAGGTACCTACTTTTATATCCGTTTCATACATTCAAGTAATAATCAGGCTTCATACATAGGTATTTTAAACAATAATTGCCCACACAATGGTGTGCAGCGGTTCACAACGCGGTATTAACATTATGTATCATTACAAATGCTCTCATCAACTCGCAATGACTAAGCGAGATCGGTAAATTACATCCGGATATTATATCATGAGGAAGACAGCAGATACACCTTCATCAGGTCGTATTTACCTCTACAGAGAGGAGGCGTGTACCCAGAAGAAGAAACGCAACAGGCTGGTATTTTGGACCAATCTAAGTTAGTAACACTGAAAAGTACAGGCGGTGATCCGACCGAGAACCGGAGTAGTTGACTTAGGTCACGGAATCAGTAGGCTGAAGTGGCAGCAGACCGGCCATATTAGCCGTAGAACTGATGTGAACCGCTGAATCTTGAACCGATCTTGAGTGGAAATCGGAAATCGACAAGCGTAAGGCGGTGGGACGCCCTCAGGCTTGGAGCGACGATCTTAGCAAGATGGCTGATAGCAACTGGGTGAGAGTTTCCGAGAATCCAGCAGTGAAATGCTGTAAGCTGATGATGATACAAGCGTTTCAAAATTACACCATGTCTTTGGGAGATAGCTTCATAATTTTGGGTTGGTTTTTGTTGGGTTGTTTTCGTGAGATTAGTGGCTAACCTGGTGTCAGTTTTTATGCCGCCTGTAGGCCTCTGGCTTGACTTTTTTGTTTCGGGTAGCAAATCATCAAATCACATAATCTGACACTCACCCCAGCTCCACCCACTGACGACTTTTACTGACTAAACCGATCCATGTTTCTTCTTTTGCCCTTTGTGTTCCGGGGCCGCGGTATTTCTTTCAGACAACCCGCGACACTCTGGCTTGGCTATCTGCCGTCGACAAATATCTTTCAGGCAAGCTGTTTTGGTTTAGTCACGATGTTTTTCTTCACCGAAGTAAATGATAATTATGAGAAAAATCTGAAGTTTCGAACACGATGAATTTGATTAAATGAATCTACTTTGCATAAAAAATTTCAGTGGAACTTCTTTAAAATTTGTTGAGTAGTTTGTAGTACATCTGTAGTTTTTTTTTAATGCTGCTGTATAAAACAAGAATTATATTTCAATCTCCGGATTTATATCCGTAGAAACCATCGCCCCGGTAAATCATCCGCCATGACGAAATGGAATCATTATTGTATACTATGTATCCACTGCTTTTAACACTTCAAATATTACCTCCACTCATAATCATTCGGATACATCAGCTAAACATGAGCCTCTTTGTGTTTCTTCCGTGATTATTGTGAAATGTGTAAAAAGCAAGAGCAAGTCTAGCTCGTACACGATGGTTTCCGTACCATTATTATTTTATAAAAAAAAAACTCACTACCCTTAAATATGATTTTATTTGTTTTTTTATAAGTTGTTATAGTGGAAACGGAAATACATCATCTGTGAAATGTTCAACTGTCTAACTATGACGATTCCTGAGATACAGTCTGACAGACGGACGGACCGCGGAGTAGCTACCTAATCGTTCTTATTTTGAATGGTTGAAAGCTTCTTGCTCATCGGCCTCTGTGCCTTTCACCGATTAGCTGGCTTTACTTACTAACAGACTATCGTAGCACGACACTGGCACAATATATGTCGGATTTATAGCCAAATAAGAAAAAAGGTCGTAGTTTTAGTTTAAAGTTTGAAATTTAGTTCTCGATTTTAACAGGAGACAATATATGTTGTTCGTAGCCAAATGATCGTTTACAAGGGGATTATCCAGTGATTTTCAGTGTAATCGTGTGTGTGTGTATCTCTATTCTCTCATTTGAAATAGGTGAATAGGTACAACATTCACGTTTTTTACATTTTGCAAGGGATATTTACACAAATTGAAGATTATTATTCTGACTGGCAATATTTGTGGCTGCAACCCGAAATGATTTAGTCCTCCCTGCGTAATATATGCGCATATGTATAGACTTAAATGTGCGTTAATCGACTGTTATATTGAAGGAAAATGAATATTTTAATATTTGTGGTTAAGGGTCAAAACCCTACATAATTTAAAAATAGTATTACTATGTATGTCATTTTGTAAAAGCTTGTGTCTACAAAAACTTTGTAGATACTCGTGTAGTTTTATTCAAAATTGGGCTGTGACTGTAATCTGATTCTTAGGAGCATGTTATGCCTATATATTATCCTACTTTTATACTCGTTTATCAACTCCAAATATTTACGACTGATAGATAGGACAAAACGAAAAAAATCGTAATCCAATACTTGTTACTACTTGGTAACAAATCGTTCTGTCTAATGTCACACGCCTGCTTGTCAGGTAGCATTCGTGTGTCAGAATCGTTTTTTTTTGTTGGGATCTGTTAATTTGTATGTATTTATTATTCAAAATGACCGCTAAATAATTATTTAAAATCTCTTTGATCAACTCCATTGTCGATGTCAATTACCATAACGCCTACGTAACTTTAAAAAAAATGTTTAAGGCTATAAATTATTTCATGCGTGGAAAATTACCTACTGATACAAAAAATGCTAACACAACTCTTTGAGGGAAACTTCTGCCATATCATGCCAAGATACATTTCTTCATTATAACAGTTAAACAAATTATTTCTAAGATATAATTGCGCCCTGAGAACCGAAACGGCTGCTCCCATTTTGTAAAACTTTTTTCATGTACAATGTACTTACATTTAGTTAATTAAAACATTACGATCTGATAAAAAGTAAGTATTATAGCGCTGTCGAGTGCTTGTGGTTATCAGGTAATAGAATTTTTGAGAGTATTTCATATTGTTTTACTCATCTGATAACATTTCTACAAGATTGGTATCTCGCGTGTAAAAATGTTGAGCTTTCGCGGGTTTCTAAGTCTTTTTTAGGGTTCCGTAGTCAACTAGGAACCCTTATAGTTTCGCCATGTCTGTCTGTCCGTCCGTCCGTCCGTCCGTCCGTCCGTCCGTCCGTCCGTCCTCGCTTAATCTCTGTGACCGTTAGCACTAGAAAGCTGAAATTTGGTACCAATATGTATATCAATCACGCCGACAAAGTGGTAAAATAAAAATTGGAAAAAAATGTTTTATTAGGGTAGCCACCCTATATGTAAAGTGGGAAGTGATTTTTTTTTTAATTTCAACCCTAACGTGTGATATATTGTTGGAAAGGTATTTAAAAATTAATAGGGGTTTACTAAAATCATTTTTTGATATTGTCAATAATTTCGGAAATAATCGCTCCAAAAGTAAAAAACAATGTGTCCCCCCCCTCTAACTTTTGAACCTTAAGTTTAGAAAATATGAAAAAAATCTGTAAAGTAGAACTTTATAAGGACTTTCTATGAAAATTATTTTGAACTTGATTGACACAACAGTTTTTGTATAAAAAAGACAAAAAGTTTTACAAAATAATTTCTGGACTAAGTTTGTAGTATAATCGTATATGCAAGCATTTTTTTAACTTCGTTTACATATTTTATTAACACTTATTGTGACGGACGGGAAACTACGGAACCCTACACTGAGCGTGGCCCGACACGCTCTTGGCCGGTTTTTTTCCTTCTATGTTGGATTACGAAGCGTTCTTAATTTATACAATAATGCATCAAGGTATTTAAAAAATCTAATAGCAATGACTAAGCTTCTAAGATTAATTAACTAGATATTGTAATACTTGTGTAATAGAATATTATACCTGGATTATATTTAAAACCTGTTAATAACTCACGTATCCAAAGCCTTAGAACTTAATAGTTCTGTAGCTGCAATGCAATGCATCAACACATCATCCGTCCGCTGCTCGACCGATATCTACAAAGCGAACGACGCGCCACCACATATACTATTTAGGAACTACATTTGTTTATTAATGTCAGCTCGTTCCTATTGGCCGTGAATATGTAATGGGAGACCTGTTACTCCCACCATTATATTTTAGTATTAAGCCTTGTACATATTCCTGTAACCCTCAGTCTATTCGCGACCTCAATACAACTCGCTACACCTAAGTACATCTGGAGTATTATTTACTACACACCACCTAAGCGCTACAGTGGTGACCCCGACGTGATCAAAAAATATACCGACGTGATTAAGAAAATATTACCGACGTGATATAGTGATATACGACGTTCGTGATCAAGTGAAAACCTCCAGATCCTGTATTCAGATAGCACCATGGCCAATCAAGAAGACCCAGAACTCTCAGCCGTGTCGACGTCGCTGCGCATTCCACCTCTCTGGCGCGACAGAATACGTTTGTGGTTCGCGCAATTTGAGGCCATTATGTCTCCACAGAAGAAGGGTGATCAAGCCATGTTTGACCTCGTCATCGGACACCTTGAGCGACAAGACCTCGATGAAATATCCGACATAATTCTCCATCCACCGGAAAATCGTCGGTATGAGACATTGAAGAGTCGGCTATCCCAAGTTTACGAGGAATCCGAGCAGCGGCAAGTACAGAGATTGCTGTCCGAGATGGAACTCGGCGACATGAAGCCTTCACAGCTGCTACGCCGCATGAAAAACCTCGCCGCTGACAACATCTCCGATTCAGCGCTGCGAATAATGTGGACCAACCACCTGCCACAATCAATTCGCGCAGTCCTCGCTGTCAGCGATAATATCGCCAAGAAAGCCGACATCCACGAACTAGCAATGATGGCTGACAAGATACTCGAACAGACGCAACCGTACGGCACAGTCGCGGCAGTTTCATTAACTCCCGCCACCCCGCATGCATCTACGTCAATTGAGGAGAAGATCGACGCGCTTACAAGAGAAATAGCAGAATTAAAGACGAAACAATCGCATCACAATAGCTATCGACGCAGACCGTTCAACCGGCGACACTCACGATCGCGATCGTCAAGCCGAACCAAGTACGATCGCGCGCCTAACGACCAATCAGCGATCTGTTTTTATCACCGTAAGTTCGGCAAAGAAGCGCGAAGATGCACGCGTCCGTGTAGTTTTGAAGATAGCAGTGCCCACTCGGGAAACTAACACCTGCGTTGGCCGAGGCGGGAACCGGCGCAAGCAACTCTTCCTACCGCCTATTTATAAACGACAAAAACTCAGGTTTGTCATTCCTAATTGATACTGGTGCCAACGTGTCTGTGATACCTAAGAGAACAGGTGGGAAAACAACACCAACCGATTTCTGTTTGTATGCGGCAAACAACACGGTCATTCCAACGTACGGAGAGAAGACATTACAACTGGATCTCAACCTACGCAGACCGTACACCTGGAAATTCATCATCGCCGCAGTCAGCAAGCCCATTATCGGTGCTGATTTCCTAAAACATCATCAACTTCTTGTCGACGTAGCCGGCCGATGTCTCGTCGACAAAATAACCAACCTCACCACCAGAGTACCAGTCACCTACTCCGCCGAACCAACAGTGAGAAGCATTGATGTTGATCAGCCGTTCCACCAGCTACTCAGCAAATATCCCGACATTCTTCGACCATCATGCATGAAAGATAGTCCAAAACACCGCGTCGAACACTACATTGAAACTACCGGTCCACCAGTATACAGCAAGACAAGACCTTTACCACCGCATCGATACCTATCCGTGAAAAAGGAATTCGAGACAATGATGCAGCAAGGGTTATGTCGTCCCAGCAAAAGTCCATGGTCCAGCCCGCTACACGTCGTACCAAAGAAAAACGGCGAAATACGCGTATGCGGCGATTACCGCAGACTCAATGACGTCACCAAACCCGACCGCTATCCAGTGCCACGTCTCAAAGATTTTACTTATCTACTTCACGGAAAGAAGATATTTACTACTCTTGACCTGAATCGTGCGTACCAACAACTTTGCGTACATGAACCAGACATCGAAGACCTACAACAAGTGTTACACAGATTAGACAACTACGGCATCACCATAAACCCTTCAAAATGTGTCTTCAGCAGAGAAACTGTCAACTTCCTCGGTTATGAAGTGTCAAGTAACGGAATCAAGCCACTACAAGATAAGGTCACTGCAATCACTGCTTACCCCAAACCCGAAACGATTCACGACCTACGACGATTTATCGGAATGATCAACTTCTACCGCGACAATATTCCGAACGCAGCACACTTACAAGCACCACTTAACGCGTACCTTCATAATTCTAAGAAGCGTGACAAAACTCAAATCGAATGGAACAAAGAAGCCTCACAAGCATTCGAGTTGTGCAAAGTCGGCATTCAAAACGCCGCCTTGCTCGCTCACCCATCTCCATTACCAAACGACGCCGTATCGTTAATGTGTGACGCATCGAACACTTGCGCCGGCGCCGTATTACAACAATTTATAAACAAAAAATGGATACCACTTGGATATTTTTCTAAGAAGTTCTCCGACACACAACAGCGATACAGTACATTTGACAGAGAGTTATTATCAATATTTATGGCAATAAAACACTTTAGAAAAATGTTCGAAGGCAGAGAACTCATTGTTTACACCGACCACAAGCCGCTGACTTACGCTTTTCGCAAGCCACCGTCAGATAACGACACGGAAAGACGAACTCGTCAGCTGTTATTTATCAGCGAGTTCACAACGGACATTCGTCATGTGAGCGGAGTAAACAATGTTGTTGCTGACGCACTCTCACGCATTGAAACCGTCGAATTACCGTCGCCAATCAACTACGATGAAGTACTACAAGCGCAAGAAAAGGACAGCAACATACCCAAATTATTACAACAAACGAATATCCAACTGAAAAAAATCGTCATGCCTGGTACAAACAAGCCCATATTCTGCGAAACGTCTACGTCACACGTTCGACCGTACCTACCAACTGACTTTCGTCGCACCGCTTTCAACGCTGTGCACAATACAAGTCACCCTGGTTTACGAGCTACACGCAAGCTTATGCAAGAACGCTACTTCTGGCCAGCAATGAATACCGACATTGGCGATTGGGCGAAATCATGCACACCTTGTCAACGTTCGAAAATACAACGTCACAACCACAGTGAAGTCGCAGCATTCCCGCCAAGTGAACGATTTCAACATGTACACATCGATATCGTTGGACCGCTACCTACATCTTCGTGCGGACATCGATATCTGCTGACAATGATCGACCGCTGTACACGATGGCCCGAAGCTGTACCGTTGAAAGAAATAACTGCCGATACCGTCGCAAGTAAACTGTACGAAACGTGGATATCTCGTTACGGGTGCCCTACAAGAATAACGACTGACCAAGGACGACAGTTCGAAAGTCAACTATTCCGAGACCTCGCACAACTGCTGGGGGTAGACCGAACCCGTACTACTGCCTACCACCCGCAAAGCAACGGCATCGTCGAACGCTGGCACCGAACACTGAAGACTGCACTCATGACTCGACTAGAAGACAGTAACAAATGGATTTCCGAGCTACCTACAGTGCTACTGGGATTACGAGCCGCCGTGCGCACAGATACCAATACCAGCGCCGCGCAGCTCACCTACGGTCAAGCATTGCGCCTACCTGGCGATTTCATAGCACCATCACCAGCAGCAACGAAATTGGATCACAACTACGTCGATCACCTACACGACGTAATCATGAAGCTGACGCCTACATACAAACCGCATGCCAACAAGCGATGTATGTTCGTCCACAACGACCTCCAAACATGCAGCCACGTGTTAATACGCGATGACACCGTCCGCAAACCGCTGCAACATCCATACAAAGGTCCGTATAAAGTCATCGAGCGCAACGAGAAGTATTTCACCATACAACTACCAGGAAGATCCAGCACCATATCGATCGATCGACTCAAACCGGCATACACTATCAACACCGAAGATCACGAAAACCAAGCTAGTGAGACAACTCAGTCAGCTGCAGCTACCACCGAAGATCACTCCAGCATACTCCCGGCGAACACCAACGAAAACCGCACAAGATCAGGCAGAATAGTGAAGATGCCTGTACGCTTTTGCTAGGGGGGGAGTACTGTAGCTGCAATGCAATGCATCAACACATCATCCGTCCGCTGCTCGACCGATATCTACAAAGCGAACGACGCGCCACCACACATACTATTTAGGAACTACATTTGTTTATTAATGTCAGCTCGTTCCTATTGGCCGTGAATATGTAATGGGAGACCTGTTACTCCCACCATTATATTTTAGTATTAAGCCTTGTACATATTCCTGTAACCCTCAGTCTATTCGCGACCTCAATACAACTCGCTACACCTAAGTACATCTGGAGTATTATTTACTACACACCACCTAAGCGCTACAGTTCCATGCAAAACACTAAAGTTCAAATTTAGAAACAAAGATTTTAGAAAATAAGTGTGGAGTATAAAATGGGCATAGTTATAGGACAGTTAGAAATAAAATAAAAGCCCTCTTCTCCGTCGGAAATAAAATCGTGATCTAATAGTAAAACTGCCACCTGTCTTATCTGTCCGAAGCTCAATAAACACCTCCACTATTAAGATAAGAAAACTATTTAGTTTCTACTAGGATACTTTAGATAAAGAACTAAGCAGCTGTTTACTGAGTTTATGCTTGAAGTTTTGACCCCTGTTAGTGCTTTCTGTTATTATATCAGAAAATATTAAAGACACCTATTAAACTAATATCACCTAAACTGGATTGGATCGACAAAAGCTGTTGTCAGCTTTGTTGATGGACGTTCTAGAAATTTCGTAAAGCATGTACGGCATTTGAGAACGATAACCGCTTGTCTATGTCCTCTTGCCTGTAACCACAAAGTGCTACCTAGTTCGTTTTGAAATTAATCAAGTTGCAGTAGGTACTTATTTATAAGCACCTTTACTAATCGCTTCTACATTTAAATTGAAGGATTCTTTTTTTTTGGCACGCGACGTTCGAAAAATTGCTGATGAAAACTACATCTTTATAGAGTGCATTAACACTGGCCACTACAGAAGCCATTAGAACGAAATTCAAACAAGTTACTGGACTCCCTACATCCACATATTGACACAAGCGCATAATAGGTGCGATCGCGAGCATCCGACATGATAGCAGCAACGAGTGTCTCGCAAATATTTGTCGCTGGCAATCATCATGCCGATTTGTTCCTAATCCGACAGACACCATAAAAACATTATCACAAACCCCATACAATAATGGGACAATGAAGAAGGGAGACAAAGCCATTCATCCCTACACTCTCGCACTTTATTTATTTACAGTGAATAATATACAGATAATAAATAGTGTTTTTTTATTCGAGAACGCAGCCGTTGGTGTCAAAATTGACGCCTGTTCCGTGGGTTAGTGTCCCCAAATCCGTAGGTATTTTAAGAGGATAAAACGGTAATTCACTTTTGTAAATGCGTCCACGTTTTGTTTTTTATTAAGCCTTCACTTGGATCAGGATTGCTAAGTTACAGTTAATTTGCATTGCTTCACAATTAATTAATTATTACGACTATCAAACAGTGTTCATCTTGAGATTAACATTCTTACTTTAATACTTATTACTTTTATAATTAAAAGCAGCAATCTTTACATTAAACTTTACTTATCACCGAGATCTATGTTAACATAACTTATGTTGAAGCATCTTATGTGCCTTATCATTTATTTCTGGTCCAACGTAAAGATAAAGCAACTTAGAATGTCCCAAAAATTTCAAAGAAAGGTGTCACTTTAAGATGCAGGATTATAACAAAGATATCGATCTCACCCGATCAGCGAGCAGCGTGTAGCGGTGCCAAATATCGCCATTTGTGCGCTTCACACACACAAAGGAGGATTACTTCACGATGTTTTGATTGCACCAGGACCCCAACGTGTGATTGACCACATTACAAACTTAATTTATATCCCTAGAAAACTGTATTTTACACCTTATTATAATAATAATAATAATAATAAAGCTTTATTTAATTCCACATGCCACGTTATAAATTACAAAATTAATAAGCTAAAAAAAAAATTATAATAACACAATACTTAATTAAACCATTATAAATAAACAAAATTCTTTTAACCAAGATTAGATAGTATTATGTACAGATTGATTTACTTAAATTGCGATAATATTGTGACGTGGCTTATATGGACCCCCTACGGGTAAAAGCCTCCTCCAAGGACTTCCATCGTTCTTTATGTCTAGCCAAGGATATCCAGTTTTTGCCTGCTGTCTTTACCAGTTCATCTGACCATCTGGCGCCTGGGCGGCCTCTAGCCCTATGACCTCTGGGACCTAGCCATTTCACCGCTCTGATGGTCCACCTGTCGTCGACAGGTGTCGTCGACCTGACGTCGAGCTTTAGAGGCAATAAACATTGAAGACAAGTACATAAATATTTTGAAAAACTTATATGGGGAAAGTACTAGCAGAATAAAACTAGACAGGCTGGGTACAAGAATTAAAATAAGCAGAGGCGTGAGACAGGGCGACCCGGTCTCTCCAAAAATATTTATAGCTGTACTACAACACCTAATGAAAAACTTAAAATGGTCTACAAAAGGATTAAACGTAAACGGCGAATACCTAAGCCATCTCCGATTCGCCGACGATATAATTCTGTTCTCCGAGAGCCCTGCCCAACTAAATACTATGATAAACGATCTCCATAGAGCCAGCATCACGGTCGGTCTGGAAATGAATCTAGATAAAACGAAAATAATGACTAATCACCTCACCGCGCCCATCTTCGTAAATAATATCCCTCTAGAGTTTGTAGAAAGTTACGTTTACCTGGGCAAACAGATTTCTTTTAGAAAAAATAGAAACATGGAGGAAATAGATCGCAGAATTTCAATAACTTGGAAGAAGTACTGGGCACATAAGGAAATATTTAAATCACAACTCGCACCGTCAATCAAAAAAATAGTAATGGATTCAGCGATTTTACCATGTCTTACCTACGGTTCTCAAACTTGGATCTTCGATCTAAAAATAAGAAAAAAAATACAAACTACACAAAGAAGAATGGAAAGAAGTTTATTGGGTGTAAAATTAAGAGATAAAATTAAAAATAAACACATTCGCAGCAAAACAAATTTGACCGACGCATTAACATTCTCGCTAGCAATGAAATGGAGATGGGCAGGACACGTAGCCCGTTACACCTTATTACTGATAGCATAAAGGTGTAACATCTGGGGGTGTTAGGCTTGTGAAAATTGACGGAGCGTAATGTTTTAACGACTCAACACTTCTGAGAAGATTATTTAAGATCTTTGTGGCAGCTTGTATGGTATTTTGGCTACTTTGAGGGTTAAGACCCTGGAAACAGGGACAGGCGATAAGATTTAACATATTGTGAATGTACCAACTTCGTTTTTTGTAGTAAGTGGAGATTTAAGTGACGCCTACCAATGGTGTGTGGTTTCGCCCAGATATTGTGGCAAATATTTTGGCAGCTTATGATGTCCAAGAACACCCGTTACCCTAATTGCGTTCCTAATTTCTCGCGCGTTCTATAAAGCTTTGCCAGCTTCTGATATCTATTTCTTTACTTATATCGCCAATATCTTACACACAAACTCTTAAAATCATTATCTCTGAACTCAAATGCAACCTCAGCCCGAAAATATCCCATCAACAGTCGTTACCACCAAAATCTCTTACCGTGAGAGAAAACGTGCCCAAAACCAAGACAAAGGTATAACCAAACAGTAGCTTAAACCTACTTTCACAAAAGAGCTATGCAAAAGTCATGCGTATTACCAACAATGGTGAGCCACAATACTACCCCAAATCTTATCATTAGAGAGCTAATCCTTCAACGAAAGATGGCGATAATAGTTTATGTATAATCTTCTCAACAATTCGTTTTGAGGGAAAATAGGACAGGGACACTAGGTGAGGTGTGTTTTTTTGATTATCTTTGATGCAGTTCAGGAGAATGTCGCGAGATTTTTATTCATGTGAGAATGATGAATATTGAAAATGAGTGGGTATTCGAAATTCTCAAAAACCTTTAAAATATGTCCTAATAATTCAAAATATTGCACAATTCCCTACTCGGATGACAATGTTCTATTGTTGAACACAAAAGTTGCAAAACCTGATAGGTTAGCTCCAGGATATGTCAGGGGTCCATAAACTAACTATTGAATGTTGCTAGTTATCCCAGCATCCTTTGTACCAACGGAATTACAGGACGATGACGAAAACACATTCTGCCTTGTAAAGAATCACGTTTAGTCTTCACAAAGGGAAATATAAACTGCAATTCTGGACTTTCCAAGAAGTATTTCTGTCAAAGTAGGGTACTGTCCTTCTGACCATAATCCGTAGTACGTCCGGCATCGATTACTTGCGTGTTCCATACAATGAATAATCCTCCATTGTGGAAAAAAATATGTCAAAATAATGCTTTGTTCAGTCCGGAAGGATTAAAGCTTAAGGAATAGTTAGATAACGTTTTTAATTAAGTATTATTCGTAGATTTTGCATAACTTAATCGTTTGATAACACTGTGATAAGGATGAAACTTTCAAAGAATGACTTTTTTTTAAGTTTGTTTTTGTTTCATAAATTCCTGCGAATATTTAAACAGGGAACATTGTTTTTTTAATCCCAATCTTAGTGATGAGAACCTATTTCGTTGTTATGACTCAGAAAACAGTGCCTGAAGAGATCAATGACTGAATCATGTAGTTATGTTATCTCACGTTAAAATTATATAACAGTATGTTGGTCCAATTGGTTTTGGTACAATCAGCTCCATCGTGTTTGCAGATCGCCCCAGCTAATGGGACATGGTTAGATCAAAGGATTAAAAGCCATGAATTCGTATCGAACATTTATTCCGAAGAGTGCATTCAAATAAAATACATTAAGTCCAAAACCAGTTGCAGCCGTGGTCAATTCATATCAATCCTCTATCAACGTACATAGTAGGAGTATGGAGCATAAGCATAGGCAGAGTAGGGAAGAGCATAATCGTAGGTGCTGTAGGAGTAGGCAACGGGTGCTGAGTAGGCTGCCAGGGGAGCACTGTAGGCAGCTACGGGGTAGTCGTATTCCAAAACCAGGGGCTTCGGCTTGGCTGAGGCGAAAGCCAGGAGAGCGGCGAACAGTACCTGAAGAGGAGATGGATTTGTTAGATTAACAGTCACAGTAAGATTTCTCATAATTTAGATTAGCATCTAGGGACGGTTTGTTGATAGCCAGTTTACCTAAACACTAAGGAAGCGATTGTACAGCACAGCTTTTTTTTGTGTTGGCGGGTATTATAGTATGATGAACTTAGTACTAGATTGCATCGCGTTAACTGGGGCCAGCCGCATCATTTAGGGTTTTAAATGTGCAAGTACAGACGCCAGCAGGTCAAGCTACCCGAAACTGGCAATTTTTCCCAATAAACCTTGAACCTAATACTTTAGAAATAAAGTCGAAAATCTATCAAAGAAATCTGTCAGATTGTAGTAGCTTGATGTGCAGGCGTCTGTACATTGGTAAACAGGACAACTAGAATTCAATTCATGACACGTTTTACCATTTTTTTTTTTTGCAAAATGTGCAGGAATAATACTTAAAAATTGCAAAATGGTCACAGACCCAGTTTATATTATAAATTGTTTCTGTGTGACCATTATACGAATGAATAATTTTCAGAATTTAACTGTTGCTACAAGCTTTCAGGCAGCATCCTTGCTTGTAGAAGTACCTACTACTAAAAAACAAGCCAAGTCGGATGTACGAAAGATTGTTAAGGTGTGTATTACATACATACCATCTATAAAAATGGCAAAAAAAATAATTTGTTGTAGGGGAGCCACCTTAAATATTTATTTTATTCTGTTATAGTACTTATTTGTTGTTATAGCGTCAACATCATTTGTGAAAATTTCAACTGTCATCTACCACGGTTCATGAGATAGGTACAACTTGGTGATAGACGGACAGACGGACGGACAGTGGAGTCTTAGTAATAGGGTCCCGTTTACCCATTGGGTACAGAACCCTAAAAAGACTATTAGAAAATTAAAACACGTAATAAAGGACGATTCAGCTATTCTCTAGTAGAGAAGCAAGCAAAATGTTTTTAATACAGAAAAAAATATTAAACAGTTGAACAAAACAACAGAAATACTTACGAATTTGAACATCTTGAAGATTGGTAGGTCCTGCTGCTGTTCGATGTAAGAGACGATAGGACACAAGATCCGATGTGATAATGATTGATCAGACAATAGTTCCCTCTTATATATCATCGATAAAGTATTAGATACGTGCCTACTGCACGGATAAACCGCCAAAATATCCTGCTCCTGCGCATTAGGCATAATAATCACGCGCAACCTTGCACAGTGTCACCAGACGGAAAATATTATTAGACCAGGGACTTGCCTAACACTATTTGTAAGGCTACTGACCCTGGCGTCATAGACAAGAAAACGAGCTGACTTGTATTTTGGTCTTGACTATCATTATAGGTGGGTAGCATGCATGATCTAACATCCCTCAATGCACCAATTCTATGTATTTCGATGTTTTCTTTTGAAACTGTTATTGTCCAGCAAAAGACTCTTCATCCATTTAGTCTGGATTCAAACCATATGTTACTAGGTAACCAAGTCCCCTAACAAATTATATCGTCTATAAGCGATAGATCCCCATTTGAAACTCGACTCAACATGATTAGCCTTCAATTTGGATAATACGAACAAACCCGACCTGACTCGAGCTCCGTTTAATAACAAATTACGTCTAACGAACTCGTGTAACAAAACTCCTTCATTTCGTCGAGCGATCCGCCATGATTAGTGAGTTCGTACCTTTCGCGCCATTTTCGCAGTAATGGCGACATACACTCCCGTTACAGAGTAATTACCGGCCTTTGAGAGCTGAGCCGAGCATTGCCAGTAAACACCGCTTTACCGATAGTTATACAGGTTAGCTTTACTTAGGGGTGCTCTGGTTTACTGGTTAGTTGTCAGGTTGAGGGTCTGTGCCTATTTTTAATTAATCGCATTTTGCCAGAGACGTCATGTTGCTAATATTTCAAGGAGCATTAAAAAGAGTTATGTTAGAAATTCTATAAGCAAGTGGTTCGTCTATTTATTTTTTATCTTTAGATTAAGGTGTGTTTTAATCATCTTAAATAAAGATCAGGAGACTTACAGACTTTACTGACTCATAGAACAAATGGGCGCCATGGTCAAATCTTATGAGAGTAGAGAGGTCTCCGATGTGCCCATGCCACACGGCACGTTAATAAGACCTTGACTGTCGTTTTGATTGACATGAGGATAACACATTCACAGAATAAATTATGCCATTAAATAAATAAGTGAAGTGAAGAATAAATTATTAATGTATCCGATCCATGTATTCCGTATTGGGTGACAATGGAATCCCATAATTTCGTTACTTCCGTGCTACTAACATACTATTACGATCAGCTGTTCGAACTCGGAAAATATGCGATTTACTACACGATTCTTTGATAGTTCATTTTTTTGTATTTTTTTTTCAAACATGAATAGAGTTTCACTTCACAAACAGATTCGTAGCGACATCTTTGATAAACCATCAGCAACAATTTCATCACTTGGCAATATCCGTTACTAGATGGCAGTGAATAAACAATAATAAAAATGGATTACAAAATATTTGTTTAGTGAACTCGAGTATTATTTATGTCTCTAAAAGATGTTTTGAAAAAAAATTCATAACTATTCAATCGTAAAATCATATAATGCTATTGGCAACAGTGCTCGTTGTTACTGTCAAACACAGAAAATATTGCTGTCAAAGTTGTTTGGATTTCGGCTGATACTGTTTACGTGTTTATCGTTTGCGCTGATAAATCAATCAAAATTTTAAGCGCAATGATCGGTGTGCGATTGAACACGTTTAATGATAGTTCTGGCGAGCCAGAACAAGATGCCAACTCAGCATTAACAGAATTAGACAAAGGTATTAAATCATAACCTTACTTCCAGATGCTAATTACACATTATTTCTTCAATTAATAACTATAAATACTTTCTTCTAGGCCTCCGGTCTGGTAAAGTGGGTGAACAATGCGAAGCTATCGTCCGTTTCCCGCGTTTGTTCGAGAAATATCCATTTCCCATACTTATAAACTCATCATTTCTGAAGCTGGCTGATGTGTTTCGTATGGGCAACAATTTCCTTCGCCTATGGGTACTTCGGGTATGTCAACAAAGCGAGAAGCATTTGGACAAGATTTTGAACGTCGACGAATTCCTAAGGAGAGTATTCAGTGTTCTTCATTCTAATGATCCAGTAGCTAGGGCTCTAGCACTAAGAACACTTGGTGCTGTGGCTGGAATCATACCAGAGAGACAGAATGTACACCATGCAATACGTAGGGGATTGGACAGTCATGACAATGTGGAGGTTGATGCTGCTATTTATGCTACTACCAGATTTGCTGAACATTCCAAGTAAGTTAATTTATGTAAAAATGAACATAATACAAAATAGCTATCCCTTTCTTGGATAATTACGTAGTTTTCAAAGTGATGCCATAAATAAGTTGTTTATTTCCAGTGCATTTGCAGTGGCTATGTGCAATAAACTCTGGGATATGGTAGACTGTGAGAGTACAGCTGCTGAACGCAGAGCCAAGCTTGTGAGAGCTCTCAGGACTGTTCATGGTGGCGGTAAGTTATTATTGAGAAGTCACATAATGCCACCCATTCAAATTCATATTGTTATTTAAGCTATATTAATTCATCTTTGCAACATGTCCTATTAATAGACTCTATTCTTTTCAACATTTTCTATTTAATTTTATTTAAAAAAATTGTTTCTCCATACTAGGAATTTCTCCTGCATTGTGGGTGCATTTACAAACATTTAAACTCACATACACAAACAGCCAGACCCGAAACAACTAACTATAGGTCATACAAATATTTGTTCCATGCAGGGATTGAACCCGTGACACTCAGTGTAGCAGTCAATGTCTCAACCAGTGCGCCAACCGTGCTGTCAAAATTTCATTCCAGCTTTTGATTTGAGGATAAAAGAAATCTATATAAGATAATTTTCTAAACCAGGAGTTTCCAAAGTTTGAAGATAATGGACTACCAAAACTTTTTAATTTTTGGCAAATTATTACTAATCAAAGACACTGTTATTTTAATAAGAACAAAAACTTACTAGAAATATTTTAAAAGTATAACCTTTATTTTAATTTTTAATGTGAGGAATGAAATTTTGTCACTGTTTTATCAATATACTATAATATTAATACTAGCTGTGCCCAGCAGTTTCACCCGCTGCTGAAGTCCCCTTCTGACTTACTTATCCCTTAAGAGAAATGTAAAATAGATTACGACTGATTCTCATAAAAATCAGTCAAGCCGTTTTGGAGGAGATTTTTTTTTTTTTTCTTTTTTTTTGTTTCATCTGCAATCAGCCCTAGAGCTATAATCAGATTGGTTGTATAATAATCTCTCTTATCGATTTGCACATCCAGTGATGTGCCATCTCCCATTTTTTTTGTCAATCATCAGATTGAGGCTAGTCTAGTTCTTTTCAAACGGAACATGCAGTTGTTGGTGTTCAACAGTGTTGTGGCCAGATGATTTCTGTGTTGTCTGAGTCTTTGTTTGTATGTCCCACAGGACTTTTCTATTTCTTCTTTGACTGTCGGAGTTTCCAAGTATTCATGTATTTCTGTGTTCCGTATGAACCATGGCGCGTTGGTCAAGCTCGTTTTGGAGGAGAATGGCAACTAAAATTATGTTACAAGAATTTTATACATAATATAAAACATAAATAATTTTGCTGAACCATTCTCAGTTTTCATCGGTCCCAAAGAGACAAACAGAACTCACTTTGGGAATCACTGATCTAAACTATGCTTTTTTATGTTGCTTTGTAGCTGTCAGGGCCCAAGGTGTGCTCAAGCTGCTCCGTTCTTTACTGGAGCGTTTCCCATCGTCAAGCTCTGTGCGCGCCGCTATAGTTGCTCTTACGCACATCGCCGCAGATACTGTGGTGCATGTACCTGATCAGGTAAGTTATACATGGCTTTATAAAGTACCAAAGTTTTGAGAATATAGTGTGTGTGTATAAAACAATGTTGCATTTTCTGACCTCAGGTTGACACAAAACATTGCAAATTCTATTGCTCACTTATTTTTATAAGTATTGGCATTCGATTCGCAACTAAAATTTCATATTATAATGTAAGAAGAATTGTCACAAAACATTCTTGAGTGTTGCTACAACAGTAACGTAAAAGCTCGCTCGTAATTCCTTAAGTGTAAGGCAAAGGTGTACCCAATAGTACACCCACATTCCGCCAGTTATGTTTAAGTCTCATGTAATAGGGGGCCTAAACCAAAAGTATCTGTGGCACTTTACTTAGGCAATTCAAGGGCCATTTCACCTAAATATGTAGCTATATTATCTATTCATGTTGCGCACACTGTAGTAACCATTGTCATAAAAAATATTGTTAAGTGTTATTTTTGTACCTTTGTCTTTAACCTTTTTTATTTTTGCTATATTTTATTGCCTTTCTAATTTGCGTTCATGCAGCTCGTGGCTAAATAATAGCAGCCGCTCGGGTCGATCTTTAGGTTAAGCCGCGCTTGCTTAGGTTGGTCTGTGGATGGGTGACCACCCGTTACATACCAAGTTTCCTCCGTGCCTCGGAAAGCACGTTAAGCTGTTGCTCCCGGCTGTCATTTGTAGATCTTTGACAGTCGTTACGGCTAGTCAGTGTCCTGAAAGTCTGACAACCAGTCTTACCAAGGGGTCGTATTACCTAGTACTAACTGGGTTATGGAGGTCAGACAGGCAGCCGCTCCATGTAAAATACTGGTATTCAGCTGCATCCGGTAAGACTGGAAGCCGACCCCAACGTAGTTGGGAAAAGGCTATTCAGATGATGATTTTTGCTATCTGTGTTTGTCACATTATATTGTACACTAAGTCGAATTCTTTGTGACTGTATTGTTTTTATATGTAACAATTGTAGGTAAACCAATAAATAAATAAAGCAAAACAAGGCAGGCTGGGGTGTAAAAGCTCCCCTAGATTATTGAAATCACTTATTGTAAACACTTTCTCTAAAACCGAAACACCTGTCCAGTATTTTTATATAAAGAATCTATGTACACAATTTCAAAACTGTATCATGAAAAACCAAAAAGTTATAAGCTTGTTATGTTACCTGGATATCCGTACAAATACACTGTCACCAACGGCGCACGGCGTCCCTGCGCCGCGACTGTGACTCGCAAATTTTTTTTTGCCGAGCTCCGGCCGGGTGTTTTGTGCGCTTGCGAATAGGTACTTACTGTCGCAAGGAGGAGCTCGTGGCTAAATAATAGTAGCCGCTCGGGTCGATCTTTAGGTTAAGCCGCGCTGGCCTAGGTTGGCCTGTGGATGGGTGACCACCCGTTACATACCGAGTTTCCTCCGTGCCTCGGAAAGCACGTTAAGCCGTTGGTCCCGGCTGCCATTTGTGGATCTTTGACAGTCGTTACAGGTAGTCAGTGTTCAGAAAGTCTGACAACCAGTCTTACCAAGGGGTATCGTAATACCCAGTATTAACAGGGTTGTGGAGGTCAGATAGGCAGTCGCTCCATGTAAAATACTGATATTCAGCTGCATCCGGTTAGACTGGAAGCCGACCCCAACGTAGTTGGGAAAAGGCTATTCAGATGATGATTTTTGCTATCTGTGTTTGTCACATTATATTGTACACTAAGTCGAATTCTTTGTGACTGTATTGTTTTTATATGTAACAATTGTAGGTAAACCAATAAATAAATAAAGCAAAACAAGGCAGGCTGGGGTGTAAAAGCTCCCCTAGATTATTGAAATCACTTATTGTAAACACTTTCTCGTTTTAGGTGGAACTACTCCTAAGCATAGCAATGAACGACGCCCGGTCCTCCGTCCGCCGCGCCGCACTGCTAGGGCTGCGCAAACTGGCCGAACATGCAGCCCTATGGCCGGCTGACTGTGTGGAGAAGCTGGTCAGAGCTGCCACTGACAGCCAGGAGATGGAACATACTATGCTGTGCTTGCAAGTTATGCAGGTCAGTCCAATGAATGATCCAAAGTTTCTTTGACCTGATCCAACTGTAGGGCAATTCAAATGAATTGACGACATGGATGGCGCAGTGGCTAAGCGTTTGACTGCTGCGCTACGGTTCGCGAGGTCGATTCCCGCACCGAACAAATATTTTTAGTTTTCAGATAGTTGTTCCGTGTGTGGCTGTTGGAGTATGTTAGTTTAAATGTTTGTAAACGCACCCGCGATAAAATAGAAAGCCTAGTGTGGGGCAATGTGGCATTCTAAGACTAAACTTAGAGTTTTGAAAGCACACGTTTTACCCTCAAATGTTAGTCACCATGTCAGTTTAGAAACTTGTGATGATTTTTGTTGCTCAAAAACTAGACCAGTAGGCCTACTATGATGTCATAGTAGGCCTACTGGTCTGGAATAAGTACTGCTTTAAGATGTCTTAAAGCAGTACTTATTCCACTGAGTGAAAGAGATGGTGCTAGACACCCTGTATAGCTCTGTCCTTTTCCCTCAGCGGAATAAGTTCTGCTTTAACACGTCATTTCTTAAGTGATTTATTGATACAAAAGAACTTAACATTCAATAAGCACCATGCTGTATCACTGTATGCATATTTGCACACTGAATCGAAACTGAGACAACTCCAAAAACCGTACATTTTTAATTGTCCTTGCAGTCGAATTTACGATGATCATACGCAACTAACTAACTATTTTAACACAACACAATTTACATACACTGTCGTTTTCCAATCTTTTTGTGATCTATATTTTAGAGGTATGAAGAACAGGATGTAAAGTTCTCCATCCTCTATAGAAAAGGGAGGATCATCCGACCAGACGGGTGTGTCGTGTCTGGTAGGCCACTGCCCAACAGTTGCTTGTCGGGTCGTATAAATGTTTACTTCGCGTACAACTTTGCTTGCGCGATGTAGGAGTTTTTGCCGTTAGTCTCGCAGTGGTTGCAAAGATGGCGCTGTAGTACTTTTTGCCTCTTCATGTATGTGTCGCTACAATATTAATGTTCAAGACTTTCTATATAAAAAGTAACAAGTTATTTTCGTCTCCTGAAAAATTACCTTTTTGAGCATCTTAGTTTAGATCTAGGTGTGCGATTCATCTTGTATTTGTTTGTGTGCAGAAACTAGTATCCTGCCCAGCTGTGTGTGCAGCAGCCGCGTCCCCTACGGGCGGCTGTGCAGCGCTGCGGCGGTACTGCAGCGACGCCACGCTGTCAGGCGACCTCACGCGCGCCGCCACTGCCGCCAATGTGCTCACGCGGCTGGTCGTACACTGGTGAGATTTATAAAGGGAAGGATCCCGGGATTTCAAACCACCAATGGTTATCCTTACTAATATTATGAAAGCGAAAGTGAGTTTGTTTGTTTTTTACGTCTTCACGCCTAAATTGCCCAACCGATTTTGATGAATTTTGGTACTGAGATAGTTGGGACCCTGGAGACAGACATAGGCTATTTTTTTAAAGTGAGGTAAGGGGAGAAATAGGGAAGACAGATATTTTTTTCGATCACCACGTGGGCTAAAGTCAGCATTAGCCCAAAGTAACTATGCCACGCGGACGAAGTCACGGGCGGAAGCTAGTCTTTTAATAAATTTATCATTGGTAATTTAAAGAAAAACTGCTGCTTGCTGTGCAAAACCTGAGCAGGTTTTCGAGAAGCAGATTTATTCAAGTTATAAGTAAAAATGTATGAACAGCAGTGTTTTTTAAGTAACAGAAACTGGTATCCTGTTCTATAGCAACAAGTCACAAGGCAAGTAGACTGTAAAAGAAAAAGTTTTATGAGCAAGCCAAGCTTATAATTATAAAAGTGCCTCCTCTACCCCTACCCAGCGGTCTTTGTGTCTTTCTCCAGGGGCCTAAGTCTGCTATTACAATAGTGTCAGAATGGTCGATCACTGATCGCACAATGGTTGATTTTGACAAGTTTGGTAATCTACTAATACACTGTCGTCATTATGACATTCCACTGGTCAGTCACTGACAGTCCATTGAAAGAAATTGCTTAAAATGGTAATCTCGTACATAATGACAAACGAATGACTGACACATGCGGTAATCTGCTAAAATTTTGACAGTTCCTTTGATCATTGATCTACCATTACAAAGTCATTGTGCAGTCATTGCTTTTAGTAGCTCGGTTTGACAAAAAGTGTTTGCTATCCATCGTGTTTGTGGAGTATTGATTGGAGAAATATGTTCACGACGAGCTAAAGAATATTTATTAAAGATATTCATGCCCTATAAAGTGGATTTACATGTCCGAAAACCACATTTTTCATGATTTTTAGCGTTGACCTACACTGCCATCAAAATTGCGATGATCGTAATTTACGGTCTTGGACTTTACAAGCGTCTTGCTCAATAACTCAAGAACTTCTAATGACGTTTACATAAGAGTTTTTAATTCTATTATCTTAATTGATGCACACCCATATTATTTTTTAACCAGAAAATAAAATATTTATAAAAATAATGAGGTGGTGGTGTGACTTAAATATTCGACCACTTTCAGGGCCAGTACAGTACCGAGCCAGCGGAGGTTTGAATGTCAAGTACCTGAAGGGGTCCGTATATAAAATGTACTCTGTGGTCTCTACAGAACTATATGGTTAACGTTAGTTGCTTACTGACGTTAATATCACATTTGACTGTGACAGTTACTTATAAAGAGGCTTATAGAGATGCCAAGCCGCCATACTTAGTGACTTAAGACCCTGAGTGCCCACAAGCAACATTGAATGTTGATATTAGTATGCCACCAAATAATATAGTAATAAAAGAAAATTAATTGAAAATTATTGAAAAACATTGGAGTTTCCAAACTATAAGGTTATTTTTATGTGCCCTACACAAGTATTGAAAACTCTTCCTACATAAAATATAAAAGCTAAATATACTATTTCAATATTACAGATAGTTGAAAATAAAACAATAATAATGTATTAATAGAAAACATTTAATTCATCATAAACTAAAACATTGTCAAAAATTGAGTATCAAACAGACAGGCTGCAAAAAAAAATTATATAATGTTAGCCTTTTAACATTTTAGAGCAATCTTACTGCATTCAATAGGATTCTAAAAATAGTATAGTTTGTCTTCTTATCTTAACCTGGTTGTGGTGCAATTTGATATGCAATCACATTCCTTATTTGGTTTACCGTTGTGGTATATCAATGTTCAGCAAATATGCCCTTTGCCTTAGAAGAGAGGTGCCACAGCTAATAGAGATATGAATGTGGACAACAATAACAAAATGTGGACTGTTGAGTGTTGACTTGTTCCCTGACTGATTTTATTCCTGCTTTGGTCCAACATGCATGGCACACCAAACTATCACTGTCTTGTAACTGACTGGAAAAGAAAAAACAATATTATGTATTTATTTGCAAGGTATCGTAGTTTAAATCATATTTGCATATTATCATTACAGGTGTAGACTTGTTATAGTTAAGTACCTGTTGATGTCCACAGTCCAACCCATGTTTTTACGAGATATCAAACTTCGACAATTTCCAAAAGGTGTCTTCGCAATCTTGATATGTTAAAAATTACAATTTATTTACACAGCGTACATATCCACTTGCAACAGTTCGCAGTGAAGAATTCGAATCAGATTGTATGCCGGGTCTTCGATAGGTGCTGACATCAAATCCATGTTATCGTGGGACTCGTGGGAGTTGTCATTATCAGCAAGAGCGGAATCCATATTCAAGCCGTGGTCGTCAGGTATAGGAGAATCACCAGAGTCAGTATTCATGGTCAAAAACGGCGATTTTAATAGAAAACGAAGCTCACTGTGATGCAAATGTAAACAAAGTTATGAAATGACATTTCTAATATTGTCAACTGACAAATTTCAGTGTTGGATTTGCTAAGATGCATTATGTAGATCATTTTAAAATCATCATTTTATATTTTTTAAGTTGACTAAACGTGATAACATAAAATGCATCGGGACAGAAAAAATGTATTAAATAAATCTGGCTTGAATAAACGTTTAAAATGTGGTAGTAGTTTTTCGAAAATCATTTCTACCAACGGGTTTTATAATAATGGCAATACTACAATATCATTCTGCTACGATTCCATTACGAGACCACTGGCCGACCAATGATCGACCATTGTAATTTAGCAGATTACGAACTTTTAGCACAATGACAGTGGGATCGTGTTGGAATGACAAAGTTATATGAAATAGCAGACTTGAGGCCCAGGTTGCTCGAAGAAGATACCACGGCCACAAAAGGCAAAAGAAGGATTGTGGATGGGTTTTAGTCAGTACAAGTCTGACAATGATGATATATCATCCGAAAAAAAATATAATACACACATTCAAGCCAGTTAATCTCTTGTTTCAGCTACGAAGAATGTCTTCCAGTGGAGGGAGGTGACCTGATGTTAGCGTTGGAGACTTTGGTCATAGCGACCGGAGATAACAATAACCAGAACAATATCAAGCCGCTTCGAGTTGCTCTACGCTGTTTGGTAAGTAAGAAGGATGTTGTAAATAAACATTATTTTCCCAACATTGATTATTTAACGATTTACGTACACACACACACACAAATAAAAGACAGGAAACAGAACAGAGGAACCGAAAATAGGTACAAAGGAAATGCTTATTTCTAAAGAAATCTATTGCAGCATATCTGCTCGAGGAGAGTAAATAAAAAGAGATGTAAACACAGTGCATGAAAAAGAGAAAAAAAGTAATACATAAAAACATAAGCAAATAATGACTAAATACAATGTAAGAATACTAGTTTTTGCCTGCGGCTTCGCTCGCATTAAATTCGGTATAACACAGTACCTGCAGCTTTTACCCTTGCGCCTTTTTGTTTTGTAATAGCAACGCCAAGTTTTCCCTTTTCTTCCCTCTTTCTCCCACATATACAAATAAACATATAAAATAATATGTAAAGGAGTAGGAGTAGAAGTCGGTAGAGTGGGGGAGGGGTTAAGAAGATTCCTAAGATGCTATCTACAAGGAGCATCAGAAGGTCGGGAGTAGGAAAAGCGTTCCCGCAAATATAACGGCGTTTTAGAGTTATGAATATGATAGATATTAAAAATCAAACACAATATTCGATAGTTCCGGCGAAGTTAATTGGGAGCCACTTGAGTATTTGCGAAATTTGAAAACATGATCATATTTTCTAAGGTTAAAAACAAAATAAATGAATTGTTATTTCAAGAATCACGTTTAAAGTTTATCTGTATTTTATGTTGCTCTGTGTTCCCACTGGTGTTTATACAGGCTGTTTCTTTTAAATGGGTGTTGGTAGCCAGCAGGCTATCCAACCCCTTTGAAAAGTAAAATAAAGAATATTATAATATACCTATACCTATTATTTTCTATTCCTTTTACTTTCCGAAAATAAAAGTAAAAGCTAGAAATGCCCAAAGCAAACTCTAGCTCGATTTTGATAAAAACTAACACAGCATTATTGGATTATTGAAAAATCTAAATTCATAGCCATGAATCAAACACGTACTGTATTTTTAACACCATTTGATTGTGTCGGTAATAGGGATCAACTTCTGGGAAAGAATGACATACGGTAAACTTGTGTCATTTGTACTGCGTACTGAGATGCCCGATTTTGAACTCTATTGACTCTTATGCTGTTCCTGGAAAAACCCACAAACTCACATGGCCCCACCTACATCATTTCATATGGGCCGAAACATCAAAGAGACGATTGCGGTCACAGTCCGTTTAGATAGACGTGCTATCTCTTATACCAAATTCTCCCGTTCAGGCCTTTTGTGCCTTTCTTCCTTTTATAAGGCGCAATTTAGCTCGCTTCACACAGTGCATATGACGACTGAGAACGGCTTTGCTGCCCGTCCTGCTCCTCAGGCCCTTAGCTCACTCCGAATGTCCCTTGCACTTGATTGGCCAAGGGCACATGCTGACCCCAAACATTCAAAAATTTATGTCCTTGAATCAACCGCATTTGCCTTGGAGATTTCATTTGTAATACCTTCGCAGGTGCAACTGAGCCGTGCAGAGGCCACAGTGTACGCGTCACGTACCGCCAGCGTAGTGGGCACGCAGCTGCAGGCGTGCGGCCCGGGCGGCGCGCGCATGGCCGCGCTGCTGGAGGCGCTGGCCGCGCTGGGCGGGGCTCCGCATGCACCCGCCCACCTCGCGCCCGCCATGCCCGCGCTGCAGCACGCGCTGCACCAGCTGCACCGGTATGTATGACACACTGCGGCCCGGGCGGCGCGCGCATGGCCGCGCTGCTGGAGGCGCTGGCCGCGCTGGGCGGGGCTCCGCATGCACCCGCCCACCTCGCGCCCGCCATGCCCGCGCTGCAGCACGCGCTGCACCAGCTGCACCGGTATGTATGACACACTGCGGCCCGGGCGGCGCGCGCATGGCCGCGCTGCTGGAGGCGCTGGCCGCGCTGGGCGGGGCTCCGCATGCACCCGCCCACCTCGCGCCCGCCATGCCCGCGCTGCAGCACGCGCTGCACCAGCTGCACCGGTATGTATGACACACTGCGGCCCGGGCGGCGCGCGCATGGCCGCGCTGCTGGAGGCGCTGGCCGCGCTGGGCGGGGCTCCGCATGCACCCGCCCACCTCGCGCCCGCCATGCCCGCGCTGCAGCACGCGCTGCACCAGCTGCACCGGTATGTATGACACACTGCGGCCCGGGCGGCGCGCGCATGGCCGCGCTGCTGGAGGCGCTGGCCGCGCTGGGCGGGGCTCCGCATGCACCCGCCCACCTCGCGCCCGCCATGCCCGCGCTGCAGCACGCGCTGCACCAGCTGCACCGGTATGTATGACACACTGCGGCCCGGGCGGCGCGCGCATGGCCGCGCTGCTGGAGGCGCTGGCCGCGCTGGGCGGGGCTCCGCATGCACCCGCCCACCTCGCGCCCGCCATGCCCGCGCTGCAGCACGCGCTGCACCAGCTGCACCGGTATGTATGACACACTGCGGCCCGGGCGGCGCGCGCATGGCCGCGCTGCTGGAGGCGCTGGCCGCGCTGGGCGGGGCTCCGCATGCACCCGCCCACCTCGCGCCCGCCATGCCCGCGCTGCAGCACGCGCTGCACCAGCTGCACCGGTATGTATGACACACTGCGGCCCGGGCGGCGCGCGCATGGCCGCGCTGCTGGAGGCGCTGGCCGCGCTGGGCGGGGCTCCGCATGCACCCGCCCACCTCGCGCCCGCCATGCCCGCGCTGCAGCACGCGCTGCACCAGCTGCACCGGTATGTATGACACACTGCGGCCCGGGCGGCGCGCGCATGGCCGCGCTGCTGGAGGCGCTGGCCGCGCTGGGCGGGGCTCCGCATGCACCCGCCCACCTCGCGCCCGCCATGCCCGCGCTGCAGCACGCGCTGCACCAGCTGCACCGGTATGTATGACACACTGCGGCCCGGGCGGCGCGCGCATGGCCGCGCTGCTGGAGGCGCTGGCCGCGCTGGGCGGGGCTCCGCATGCACCCGCCCACCTCGCGCCCGCCATGCCCGCGCTGCAGCACGCGCTGCACCAGCTGCACCGGTATGTATGACACACTGCGGCCCGGGCGGCGCGCGCATGGCCGCGCTGCTGGAGGCGCTGGCCGCGCTGGGCGGGGCTCCGCATGCACCCGCCCACCTCGCGCCCGCCATGCCCGCGCTGCAGCACGCGCTGCACCAGCTGCACCGGTATGTATGGCACAGTATGCAGAGCCAACGCTGCGTAGACGCGAGATTTTAGTGGCAAGCGGCGCGACTCGGCAACGTTAACGTTGCGTCAAAGCGACTTTATTAAATGCTGCGTTGATGCACACGTTAACGACTGCACATCGATAACGCTCCGCAGACGTTGGAGGGGCGCCAACGCTCTTAAAACGGTAGTGGTTTAGCGACCTTTCAGTCCGGTTAGCTCATTATGTAACAACAACAACGCAATAAATAACCAGGCGTTCGTGTTACTGTGCACGGTGATAATCTAAGAGTATATATTTTGGCAAACCCTACTTTTGAGCTTATATATTATAGTGCCGTTATCACAAAACATATTGAACTCTATTACCTAGTACTTACAGCTCAATACATTCACAGCGACAACGCGATAGAGAACCCGCCGGACGACGGCACGTCATTCGTGTTGCTGTGCACGGTGCTGTTCCAGGAGCGCGCGGGTAAGGCACTCACTCACAACGTGAGTCCCGCGTGGCAGGCCACTATACTGACCAGCATTGATAAGGCCGATGGCTGGGTGCGGTATCGAGTTGCTAGGGCGGCGTTGAGGTGAGTTTTTTCTTAAATTTCCTTTCGTTGTTTTGAATTAATTCTAACAGTTATCTCATGAGTTCCTCGTTAGTCGAGTGGTCGCAAGCGCAACTTTATTCACAGAAAATGTCAATGGCATCCTGGGATAAGTTTTAGTTCCGTTGTCGACCGGAATTTCGTCAAAACCATGCTGACTGCAGAATCCTATTTGAGAATGAAATCAAATAACATCTGGTCGATCATGATTTATTCATACATTTTACTTAATGTTGCTAGCACAGATATAGGTCTATAGTTAGAGGGATCTCTTACTACCTGATTTGAAAGTTGGTACTACTTTACTTTCTTTCATGAAGTCAGGAAACTCGCCGTCCACAAATTGATTGAATATGCCTATAAGTATTGGAGCAATTGAGTCAATAATATCTCCAAGGACCTTGACGGAAATCCCCAATAAGTCTTCATTAGTTATTAAGTCGAGACTTTCGAATGTGTTTTCAATTGTAGCCATACACATATTGGGTAGTCATGTCATTAGTGCAACGCAACGTCGGTTCCCCACCAGATCGACAGATGACGTGGTGGTAGTCGCGGGGAGTCGCTGGTTGCAGGCGGGTCAGACCGCACGCTGTAACGGAAATTAGACGAGGCCTATGTCCAATAGTGGAAATCCATAAGCCGAAATTATGACGATGCCATTAGTAAAGTTTTCTTTAAGCGTCGAAAGTTCTAGAAGAGTTTCAGCTAATTTATATGAAGTGGGGAGAGATTTCGTAACCTGATACAGAATGTTTTAGGTGTTTGATTTGAATAATCCGGCAACTGCTGTATTTCTAGGTACGGCCACCATAATCTAGCGGCGACCATATTGAAGCGTTTGTCGGAAGAAGCGCCCAGTGAAGCGGCCCAGCGCTGGCTCACTGCGTTATACCGCGCCGCGGCCGCTGATTCTAAGTTGATTGAAGAGGGTAAGTTCTTAAAGTTGTTGACACACAAACACACTACTTGTAAAGTAAAAGTGATTTGATTTGATTTTGATTTGTGTTGCAGTTACGACGTACAAGCTATATTCATTTTGTTTTGTTCCGAACTACATCCTTACTAATATTATAAAAGGGAAAATGAGTTTGTTTGTTTGTTACCTCTTCACGCTTTAATGGCTAAACCGATTTTGATGAATTTTGGTACAGAGATAGTTGGGAACACAGGCATTTTTTTTTTTAAATTGTGATGTGAGGAAGAAAAGGGAAAACTTAGCGTTGCTATTACAAATCAATAAGGCGCAAGGGGAACTGTGTTACCTCGAATTTAATGCGAGCGAAGCCGAGGGCAAAAGCTAGTAATTTATAAATATTTGTGTTGCTTTGTATGTTCAATGTTTATTTTACTTTTTTTAACAAACAACAATTTAAACAAATAATAGGCCCTTCATGAAACCGTCAATCAAGCATTCTGTACATAAAAATAACTCAATCCATTTTTTTTTTTGGAAATGATGTTTGTTTTGGGGGTATAATCTAAAAAGGTATACCTAGCAAAGTTATAGCATTCAAAACATGGTTTAAAAATAAAAATGTTGGAAATTTGAGTTCTAATATAAACTAATTAGAATCTAGTTAAGATTCTAATTAGTTTCCTTCCTGTTTCCCGAGGAAACAACACGGACTAATAAACTAGATTTGTTTTTATCGCAATGACGTGGAGGTCACGTGCTTTTTGGCTTAGCTAAGGGTACTTTTACATCGATCATTACTGTCAGTGAATGAAATATGGTATTTGTCTTGAAGGTATTTTAAATATACAGAGATTTATGTAATACCAATACTTACGAGTGGATTTATTAATTTATCGACTTACAACTTTCATTGCAGATGCTAACCTTATTCGATAGTGTGAACATCAGAATTTAGATGGTGTGAATGTATTTGAATACGTGCATTAAACTGCTGTTCTCGGCTCCATAACCCCCTCGCCTAACGGCTCGGGTGTAGATTCCGCTTCTAAGGCAATGAAAAAGCTTAAAAATGAAACAATTTTTTTTTATTTCACATAGGCCTACATGGGCACTTATAAAACGTCGAGAAAAGATGCACGGTTCGGGTTGGTCGTTTCCTATGGAGAAGAACCGGCAAGAAACTCGATGGTTACTCTTTTAAAATCATTTGGTTTTACAATGTTGTTGTTACAGTGTTAGTACTTAAGTATGAGAGGACAGCGTAGACCCGACAATAAGTCAGTGCTAACTTTACAAAAAGTATAATAAATAACCGAAGTTAACAAGGGTCTAAGAATCTACAAGGCCAACCATGTCCACTCATTCACAACAAATTGGTAGAAAAGAATCTATACAACAATAAAAAAAAAATAATAACCATGAGACGAGTCGCACAGATGTTGCTATCAGTACTGTAACTATTCAGAACAAGGGTGATATAAATATGTGATTTGACAACTATTGCAAAAAAAAATGATTAAAAGAGATCACAAAAAAAAATAATATTGAGAATAGTTAGAGAGACACAAAGGACTTCAACCAAAATGGGGTAACCGGTGAACAGCTGTATTGGGAAAAAAAAAACATAGATAATTTAGTAATAATATTTAGTAAACATTGGTTGCTGTTGGGAGTGTCAAACTAAATGATATTAAAAACGAATAAAAAAGATTTTTAAAGTGATTATTGGTCGTGTATGGTGACAGTTGTTGTGCAACATGGCGGGATGCATTGAGTTAGGGTTGTATTCGATGTTTCTATTCGAGAGCTTCAAAACATTAAAATGTTTGATGGAAGACCGAGCTTTATCTAGCTGTTGGAATATTCATCGTTGGAATAGCATCATAATCATCTTAACCTCCGTAATAAAAAAAATTGTTTATGAAGAACAAATTTTTTTTTTTTGAATGTTATAAATCATCAGCTTGCCTACGCAACGTGGAACAAACCAAGAAAGTATTTATCGGCGAAAAAAAATGTAACAAACATAACAATTGTAATAAACGTTCGTAATTGGTAATTCCTCTTCGTTCATTTCGGTTTTGTCCGTCATGCGAGTTTATTAACGCGTGCTTTTCTTGAAGATTGAATGGAGCATGGGCAAAGGACTTACGCAAAGCAAAACAGCTCAGCATAATATACAAAAATAAAACGCAAACTAAAACAGCATAATAATTATAATTTGAAATCGATTTCTAAGGAATCGATTCGATCGATTCGAAATCGTATAGTTCAACTGATACCTAGTTCAGAGAACTGGCAACCCCGAACCAGGGGGTCTACTCCAATTCTACGTAAAACGAAATTGCGGCCGAAACATCGAACGTTTTCTACCACGGTTTCATTTCATTTCATTCATTTCGAAATTTTTGGACGTCCGAAGTTTATTTGACATTAAAATTTTCTAAACCTACTCTAATTCACGCAAAATGATATAGAGTAGGGTTACAAAAGTAACTACTTTTTACTTTCGTTCGTTAACGAAGTTACGTTTCGGAGAAAGAGAGTAGACCCCCAGAACCGGTGATCGATTGTCAATGTCAAATTCGTTCGCTCTGTTTTCGTGCTCTTGTTCGAATATTGCTGTGAATATTATTTCGACTTTGGATATTTTTGACGACTTACGCTATTCAAAATGGATTTTGATGATTTTTCACCTAACGACCCCTATATTATATGAACATCAAAATCAAGGCATACAAGCTATTGAGCATTATTGCTGCAATTGCATATTTATTTTGAAGTGTTGAAGTTTTATTTTTTATAATATTATTGAACAATTGGATACAAAACTTCCTATATATATGTTTTCTATGTACTCTAAGCCACTCACTAAAATCAAAATTAGTGCAATATTTTATGTTCATGTTCAAGCCCAAACGCCATACAAAGTGGTTGATGTCCTTTGTGCTGATTATAGCTACCAGGGAAGCCGTATGCGCAGAAGGAACTATAGCCAAACTTCTTTATCTTCAACGTAGTAACGTAACTTTCAATCTGTCAGTTCTAACTGATTTTGGCAACTTGTTATAAAAGCGTATACTGTTTATTAGATATGACTTGCTAGTTTTTGTTAATCTAAATTTGGGAAATACAATTTCGTGTTTACTGCGTGTATTAATTTTATGTTAGTCGCTCCTAATTTAGCCCCCAATGTTTACGGACATACAATATACATTCTAAGATATAAAGTGAAGGCACTTCCTCACTTGAATCATAATATTTCCTCTTAGGAATCACTGGCCTAGAAGAGGCAAGTTCAGGCTGGGAGGTGTCGAGCGGGTGGGGCGGCGCGGGCGGCGGCGGCGGGGGCGGCGGGTGCGGCGGCGGCTGCGCGGGCTGCGGGGCGTGCGCGCCGCTGCCGGGCGCGTGGATGCGCGCGCGCGCGGCGGCGCTCAACGCGCTGGCCCGCGCCGTGCACGCGGCGCGCACGCTGTGCACGCAGCCGCCGCCTGCTATCGCGCACACTTTCTCGCAGGTAATATAACACCATACCTAAAGTCACCGAAGAGCTAGACAGAACTACACCCTGTAGTACTCTAGCATGATTATAATGTTTTCGCTGTAGTATCGTGCAGGTGACATTATATAAATAGTTTTTTTTTTTCTAAACTACGGTTCGTAAATGTTTTAATTAGGCTACATATTTTAAAATTACAATAAGAGAATGAGGAGAACGAGGTTTTTGCCTTGAGAATCGTAAAAGATAAATTTAATTGCATACTTAATGGTATTATTTTTCAATAAAAATATCGAATATTCATTTTTAAAACATTATTAAAAGTGTCTAATCATTTAATGTCACAAAATGTCACCTGCACGATAATAGTATAACTTGTTTCTATTTTCACTCATATACTTTTAACGTATTTTTATAGATTTCTTACATTTAACTTTCAACTAAGATACAAAGCTTCCATATACTTACAACTTATACCCATTTAACAAAGTTTTTTTAACGACTGTGTTTTAAAAACCATAGACACAATCTTATGTAAACTCCTTAAAAACTTGGCTTCAAAAGTTTTGTCTTTGATTTTTGATGATATTATATTAACACCAAAAAAAAATTTTTTATTTGGTATAGAGTTTGAATTGTAAGAATGATGTGTTGTGACTAGAGCTTTCAATACCGGTATTACGGGATCCCGTAATACCGTAATCACGGATATATTTTGGTCTTTTTTCAATACCGGTACTGACGAGCTAATACCGTGATTACGGTATTACAATCATTTTCATACAGACAGTGAGAATATGGCTGATATGACGATAGAAGAACCTTCTTCTTCTTTTTCAAGTTGTGAAAATAAAGACACGTCCATACAAAAGCAATTAGAAAGGGAGATTTCTAAATTGCCTAAAAGTAAGGATTAGGCCTCGGCTGTAACCACAAGCTTGTGTTTTGATGAATAATAAGTGTAGAGAGAGATGTGTGTCTTTGAAACTGCTGGACGTGAGATATTTCTATCGGCGGCATACAAATATTTACTGTCTGTTGTACTCAAAAGTGTTGAAGCAGAGCGTGCTTTTTGGTCAGCAGGCTATTTATGTAACAGGCTAAGAAGTTCGCTTTCTGATTCGACCTTAAATGCACTTTCTTTTTTGCGATCACACTTTAAAATAAAAAAACGAAAATATCTTTTGATTAAAAATGTTTCAATATGATATATATATGTTTATATTTTTATTATTGTTTGTCAGCAAATTTGCAAAATACTATTTGATTTATTTTGGACTTCATGATTGTTTTTTTTTTAAATAAATATAATACTTAGCGTTAGTAAAATTCAAACCAAATATAAGTATAGATCTCATTATCATTGTAAATTGCATAATTTAAGTTAATTGCCTACTGCGATATTACATTTAGTTTAAGATTTGATTACGTTTATAAATCCTAGTCCTATAATCAATCACAATGACGGGCCTGTTGGTCCAGTGGTTAGTGGCCCTGACTGCTGAGCCGGAGGTCGTGGATTCGATTCCCACCTAGGACAAACTTGGTGTGATGAGCATGATTGTTTGTTCTGTGTCTGGGTGTGATTTATCTATAATATGTATGTATTTATAAATTATATAAGTATGTATATCAGTTGTCTGATTACCATAACACAAGCTCTGCTTAGCTTGGGATCAGATAGCCGTGTGTGAGTTGTCCCAAGATATTATTTATTTATTTATTTTAATCAATACCAAATCAGTCTTTGTCTTTGACGGATTTGGAAACGAAATACGTATTAAAATGGTTTTTTTAATGCCCTAATTAAAGTTCTTATGAACCTTAAAAGAATCCATTAGAAAGGATAAGAGTCAAGCGCTAGTTTTTTTTAAAAAAAAAAGCTTGAAAAACTTGAGTTCAATACCGTGATCACGTGATCACGGTATTGAAATTTCTAATACCGGTACTAATACCGGTATTGAAAAAATCCGGTATTTGAAAGCCCTAGTTGTGACAGAGTGCCCGCGACCCAGCGCTGCGCGCGGGCGCGTTCGCGCTGTCGCTGCGCAAGGCGGCGCGCGCGGTGGGCGGCGTGGCGCACAAGTACGCCGCCATCGCACGCACCGCCTTCCACGCCGACGACTCCACGCTGCGACATCTGCATATGTATCCTTTTTATACCCACTTTGTACAACCCTAAGTTTTGTTCCCATCCTTTTCTGTGAAACGATTACCAGAATGGCGCAATAATGTTCAATGGCAGACAAGTCACAGACCATTCATTGCAAGGAAGACATCGAAACCTCATAATTTACTTTTCTTTTCTGGAATAAAAAAAACTTAAAATTTGAAATTGGCTCAATGGAATTTGCAAATATTTTACCATGTATGTAGCTAAAACATGAAGATTATTGAAAATAAATAAAGGTTAAACTGACTTGCGGAAGTTTATCCCCTCTATTAAATAATGATTTCCTGAACAATCATCACCAGTTCCCAACACACGTACAGCCAATTAGCCCAGTTCCTGGACCGCATCGCGTCCACAACCCAGGAGCGTCCTACAGAGCTGGACCACGTGGATCTGAAACCCACCACCCTCGAGGAGATGATAGCTTTGTCAGCCAGCAACAGGCTCACTGACATATCCAACAAGTTGTTCGATAACCCCACCACTAACCCCGGCACCACACATAGGGTAAGTACCTACCTTCTCACAAGGAACCCTCTGTATAAATAACCATTTTCTGAAAATAACATCTTCCAAAGCAAAAAGGGAGCTCGTGGCTAAATAATAGCAGCCGCTCGGGTCGATCTTGAGGGTAAGCCGTGCTTGAATAGGTTACTCTGTGGATGGGTGCCTTGTGCCTCCGAAAACACGTTAAGCTATTGGTCCCGGCTGTCATTTATAGATCTCAGATAGTCACGTGTCCTGACGACTAGTCTTACTAAGAGGTATCAAATAGCACAGTACTAACTGGGTTGTGGAGGTCAAATAGGCAGTTGCTCCATTTAAAATACTGGAATTCAGCTTGATCCAGTTAGACTGGAAGTCGACCCCAATATTGTTGGAAAGGTTGGTAGGAAAAGTCTAAAGAGATGTTGGGCTTCCAAAGCAATAATCACCATTTTGGTCCCAAGTGGTGATTAATGTTTTGGAAGACCAACATCTCTTTAGACGTTTCTTGGCTATTCTTCTCTATAGAAAACTACCAACTCGAACCGTGCATCTTTTAGCGACGTTATATTATTGCAAATGTAGGCTAATGTAAAATATTTTGATTTTGATTGATACTAGATCAAAAGTTATCTTTAAAATTCGTCATATTACTACACATTTGTAATGTTTTGGACGGGTAAAAAAACATGTTTTGTTCAGACAGTGTTTCATTCAACCCTATGTTTATGTTAATTAAAGTTGTCATGCATATTTTCCAATTTGTAATTTGTGCAGCACATGGACGCCATCCTAGCCGCGGTGGGTGCGTGCGCAGACGGCGCCTTGTGGGCGCGCGGGGTGTGCGCGGGGCGCGCGGGCGGCGCGCTGTGCCGCGTGTCGCTGAGCCCCGCGTGGCGCGTGGCGGCGGCGGCCGGGGCTCCGCCCGACCACGCGGCCACGTTGCCGCTGTCGCACCGGCTGGCGCTCAAGCTGGAGGGCGTCGTGTTGCCGCCCTTGCCGCTTAGGTGACGAATCTCACTCATTAAAAAGCCGAAAGATTGTATGTGACTGTATGTTTGTTTACAAGGAATTTATTTATCTTAAACCCTGGATTAACACAAAGTCTACTTTTTATCCCGGTGTACGCTAGTAAAATCGCGTGGCGTACGCAGCTGGTATTATTATAATTTGATGAAGATACATACGCGTAACCCTGCAAGAACTAACTAAAGTTCGATAAGATAAAAGATACTTTATTTTGCAAATATGGCTGCAGAATGTGGTGGTAAATAAGGAAAACAGGATCACCCATATTTTACCTGTTGGCATGCAATAACTTTATAAAAATTAAAAAAATAATTAAAACTTTACAATAACGAAAAACAGGAGATTTGTTTTGTGTATATTCAGCTATGTATTCTTCAAATTGAGAATCGATTTCCATGATTGTTTTAATCCACAAAGAGCTGTTTATTTTGTGTCTGAAACTATGACAAACTTTTATTTAGTTTCACTTGTCCCATTGGTTGTCTGTAAAGGCGCGTTTCCATTATGCAAGTGTTTGCATACGTGTATGACGTCAGACTTGTGTGCAAGTGATTTGAATTGGAAACACGATTTTGTTCAACTTGCAGCTTGCATACAAGATTTTATTGGTATACAAGTTAGTTCTAGTTGTACAGTGTTTATCATGGGTAGAAGACGTGCTGTGCTTGTCGCTGCATGCAGAGTTGTATACGCAATAATTATACACGTATTAAATAACAAAAAAAAGCATCGACGTCGACCAGTTCAGTGGGTTAGACTTTAGATTACTTTAGACACCGCATGCGCTTGCAACTTGCGTGCAAATGTGCCGACTTGATTATTGTGCGTACAAGTTTAAACCTAATTGCATACAAGTTGCAACTTGTTTGCAAGTTGTTGTTTCCACTATACAATTTGCATGCAACTTGCAACTAGTATGCAAATCACTTGCATAATGGAAACGCGCCTTTATCAAACCTTGCAAGTTACATTCAACACATTTCCCGGCTTCAGATTGTCTACAACTTTAAACGCAACTATGCGTTCACTGATGATGATGGAGCTGAAAGGTGTCCACCATAAATAAACAAACACAGGCAGTTCGTTAGGGCTCATTTGATTAGTCTCTAAAGACTGAGTACTTGAACGTACTCCTAATAGTAACGTCTGTAGTTGGTGGTATAGGTGAATACCTAGTGATCACTTGGTATATAGTGATAGTGGTAGCTTTCACCAACATTAGGTTAAGGTTTCTGCACACAGCCGGCGTGGCGTGACGGGGCGCGGCGGGACGGGATGGCGTCGTCCGTAATATCTAGTACATTACAACTGCTCAGCGTCGCGTCGCCGCCCCGTCCCGTCGCGCCCCGTCACGCCACGCCGGCTGTGTGCAGAGACCTTTAACCTATACATATTTCAAAGCGTTGTGGTGTTTTTCACCAAGACTGGACGACACCTAACTCAATGGTTAATGCCCGTTTTAAAAGCAAAACATCGAGTGAGTTCGAAAGGAATGGGGCTTTGCTCAGCTGTGGGACAAAATAGGCTATTAATTTTATTAAATATACATATATTTGTAAACATGATTCTAATGTATGTGTTAATATTTCCGGCAACAGCAAGCGCCAACGCGTGCGTCAAGTAAAAGGCGTACAGATCACAGTTACAGCGACGCCACACCCGCGCACCAATGAAAAGGTATGCACATACTACACATTTCTATTTCAATGTATAAAATATGGCGGCACCTTTTTTAACCAACCCTTTGGAGTAAGTACTAAATACTTTTTTGGCTGCTATGGCCAAATGATAGGCTTGCAACAATTAGGCGGTTACTATTCGGTATTCGGCTACTTTCATTATATTCGACCGAAAACCGAATGTCGACATATTATTCAGCTGAATACCGATTAAATATTATATTTTGTTGTAGAAAGATAATTGGTAAAATGAAAAAAAACGATTCATAACGTATACAGGGTGTCCCAGAATTCAACGTCAAACCGAAACGTTTCCAAAGTTCAATGAACAAAAATAAAAAAAAGTAACCACAATAACCGAAAAATGGTACAGTAAAATCAAATTTCATAAAATGCCCATAATTTTCAAACTGCATGGGACAGTTTTTATTTTCAGATTTTTCTCATGATGGTTATGATCAATCGTGTCACCCCATTTCGGCTTGACGTTGAGGTCTGGGACACCCTGTATATTCATCTTTTCAATTCTCTTAAAATCATTTAAGTAGTCATTGGTAACATAACAGAGGTACATAATCATCTTCTGCATTACAAAAAGTTAAGGATTCTATGAATTTGAGTTATTGTCGTAATCAAAATTTAGCAGGGTAAGATTTTCATTCATTCATTTTCAACATACCTACCGCGCAGAGCAACTGCGGGTTCTAATGAACAAAGGAGCGTACAACTCACGTCCGTACAAGTTTTAGCTCAAAAATTCGGTCCAATACTTTTGCCTGCCTTATATTCGGTCAGGGGGCTAGCCGAATATTCGGTATACTGCCGAATATTAGGTATTCGGTATACTGCCGAATATACTATTCGTTGCAAGTCTACCAAATGGTCAAAAACTGGCCAAGTGCGCCAACCAATCCCATGTTTTCTCAAACAATGCCTATTAGTTCTTACGTTCTACTAAATCATATTTTTCTCCCCACAGACGGTAGAACTAACAAACATCCCGCCAGTTCTCACCGCGGTACAGACAGTGACCCCGGTGCGCGACTTCTTCTCGGCACAGCAGCTGGTGTCAGTGAACACTCCTGGTTTATACACAGTGGCCGTGGAAGCTGCCTTCGTAGACCACGCCGCTCAGCTGTGGAACACTGGCCCGAGGACTGCTATAGTTATTAAGGTGAGAGACATAAACAAAAGAAAAGATGGAAATGAGTTGCTTTGAGGGTATCAAGGGAGTGACCGCACTTACTAACGCAGAATCAGCTTCTCCTGGTTGGAAAGTTTACAGCCGTTTTACTTGGCCGCTAATCTCAAACTATTGTGCTGGTAGGTGCATTGAATAGTTCGAAGGTCGCAGGCATTTAAAGTTCTAATTTTTTTAATACAAGTTTGTAAAACTTGTATTAATATAGTATCTTTTTACTGCGTAGACTGAGAGAGTTGTTTCACAACAAAGAGGGACCAGAGCCTTAAGTATACCGCAGACACAACGGACAACAAAGTGATCCAATAAGGGTTTCGTTTTTACCTTTGAGGTACAGAACACAAAAAAAAGTAAGACCCCCAGTATCAGTTACAGTTTCCCAGATATGGTCTACAAAAACAAAAAGAAAATCGCAATGACGGGAGAATTGCTTTTCAGCTTTAAGGATATTTTTACAGTCATTATATCCATTGATTTCTTAATTCCAGGCTCACGAAGATCCCAGCGCTAAAGGGAGCGTCCAAGCCACGCGCGGTAGATTCTAAGTAAATATCTTATTTATTAAGTTTTTTATTAGTGTAAGGAAGTATATGTTGCGATATTGTGCGATAGTAAGTTAAAAAAAATATTTTTTTATTTGAGGTGTTTTGTTAATCCTTACTAAAATTATATAAGCGATAGTGAGTTTGTTTGTTTGTTTGTTACGTCTTCACACCTAAATGGCCAAACCGATTTTGATGAATTTTGGTACATAGATAGTTCTAGAGACGGAAAAATAAGCTATTTTTTTGTTTTTAAACTGAGAAAGTAGGAAGAAAGGGGGAGAGAAAGATATTTTTTTTTCCGATCATCACGTGGGTTAAAGTTAGCGTTAGCCCAAAGTAACTATGCCACGCAGTCGAAGTCGCGGGCGGAAGCTAGTAACACAATAAAACAACAAAAATAAAGTCATATCGTATTTCAAGTACCACACAGTTACCTATAAAAATATCTTTTGTTTTCGTTAACGTCTCTTGTTTAAATAATTATGGATACGTCTGCGGCGTCTCACTCGCTAATTTATTTTGATTTTGTGTATCAATTTGTCTTAACACTTTTGACTTTAGAAATCTCTAGGTTTGTTTTGTGGAATTATGATTATTTTAGTTGTGAAAGGTAATGTACTTTTATAATAAATATTATAGTTATTATAAACTAAAAACACACTTTTTGTATTCTTCTTAGCAAACCATTCCTTTTGATATCTCCAATAAATAACAATTTCATGAAAAACTGGGATTAAATGAACTTTTAAGGTGATAAATTTTGGATATGCCTAAATAACAACTTTTCTCTGTGGATATTAGATTTAGAATGACGTCACTTAGTTAACCACACATTGTCATTCAAACTAAACATGCAAAATTTCAGCTCAACCGAACACCGGGAATTGAGTGAAATTTAACTTCTCATATGTTTTTACATAGTTATAAGTGATGTTAATAAAATTGTTTAAAAAATAAAATAAGAAAACAATACTCTCATTTTATTTTAATAATAAAACCGTAAACATCTTGCGATAACAAAGAAAAGAAAATAGAGCAATAACCGTTGCAAAATAACGTGACGACACAACAGGAAAATCACGTAATCTATGAAACATGAAACGCCTAACAAAGTCATAGTATTGCCCTGTTTCATATCAACATCATTTCTAGTTGACAGCTGAAATATATCAGTCAGCCAGGCCAGCTGTTTCTGGAACGACAATCAGTCATTATAACATTGAAAATATCCAGATTATTATAACATTGAGAATATAATATCCAGTGATGTGATTGGCTACTGGTTCATCAACACAGCTAATTCGTGTTTAGATTTTCGGTCTCAAACTCAAACTCAAATCATTTATTTCAATTAGACCATTACAGGCACTTTTGAATGTCATAAAAACAAGAACAAAAAAAAATGATGCTGCTACAGTCCCAGTCACAAGACATAATAACTTGTGAAAGTACTGTAGTTGCCCATTCCAAAGCGTAGATCTCTATGGAGAAGAATGGGCAAGAAACTCCATGGACACTCTTTTAAATCAAAATGTTTTATAAAATCATGGTTACATCATTCATGTTGAGATTATTCATAATGTGAGAACGATGTAGAAAAACGAGCACATTTAGAGCGTCCAGAGTAAAAGCAATAATTATCACGAGTTTAAAAGAAGAATTAAAACAAACCGTGGTAGCTAAGAGATGACCAGTCCCAACCGACAGCGCCCGTTCACGAACATGACGTATGGATCAGCCCCATTCAGCTCGACCATTTTGAAGGGAGCTAAATGACCCGACACACCCGCCACCATCAGCGAGACATTTAAGTGAGCATGACAATCTCTCAACCACCAGGGCAACCGTCGAGTCAATAAAATTACATAGAACTCACACATGGGCATTACAATTATACAATATTAGGAAATTGAGTCTATACAATGCAATGATAGTATTACAATCTTCTTCAGCTGCCACAATAACTTCAGATGCTGATTAATGATAGTTAGTTTGCCCCTATGGTTGTGGAGCAGGACCGGCATTGAGCCAAGCATTTATATCATTAATGTAATCCCCCAACTTATAGTATGCTTGCCTACATAGTGTGCGTTTAATACAAGATTTAAACTTCGATTCATTCAGTTGTAGGATGTGTGGAGGTATTTTATTGTAACATTTTAAACAGTACCCCATAAAAGTGGAGTCTACCTTAGCTAGCCTGAAACCTGGCTGAACCAGTTGGTCCCTATTTCTAGTATTATAGTGATGTCTGTCACCTCTTTTATTAAATAGATGCAGATTTTTCCTAACGTACATGATGTTTTCATAGATGTATTGACAAGGTACTGTCATGATGTTAATTTTTTTAAACAGTTCTCTTAGAGAATCGCGCCTACGCAGATTGTACATGGCTCTGATGGCTCTTTTCTGCAGAATAAATATAGACTCAATGTCTGCAGCCCGCCCCCAAAGTAAAATACCGTATGACATTATACTATGAAAATAACTAAAATAGACTAGTCGCGCGGTATCTACATCAGTAAATTGACGGATTTTTCTTACGGCATATGCAGCTGAACTCAACCGTCCTGCAAGAGATGTTAAATGAGGACCCCATTGTAGCCTTGAGTCGAGTGTGATTCCCAAGAAAACAGTTTTATTGACGAATTCTAGTTTCTCTTGATTTAATACTATGTCACAATCACTACTTTTGACGTTTGGTAGAGCGAATCTTATGCATTTCGTTTTTTTCCCATTCAATACTAAGTTATTAGCAGTAAACCAATTATGGACCTGCAATAGGGCGTTATTTAGGTCGTCAAGATTCGTGGCACGTCTATTTACCTTAAATATTAAAGAAGTGTCGTCAGCAAACAACACCATTTGTGGTTGATTTTCAAATAAATGGGGTAGATCATTAATATATACTAAAAAGAGGAAAGGACCCAATATAGAACCTTGTGGTACACCCATTTTAACTTTTAAACCCATTGAATTAACGCCATTAATTTGTCTAGAAACAAAGTTTAAATAAAGTTGAAAAAAACAACAAAACTTTCTTCACAAAGACACCGTATCTGAAGGAAATGCCCTACATGTACATCAACTGATAACATTTAATTGTGCCGCCTCGACGAAGCAAGTGAAATGACCAAATAAATATCGATAACAATTATCTAGCTACGATAAACTTTTCGTACCTCCTTATCGCACAGTACCTGAGCTACAGACGAAGAAACATGATCGTCCACTTGTTGATTCTCGCACTAGTTCTACAAATAAACTGTTCATCGATATGTGATAGTGATGTTTGTTTGTGCAAAAGATACAGAAGTGAACAACATGAAGAGTTTGAAGGTGAACAAATCGTGTGCGCGCACAAAGACTGGGATATTCTTCAAAGCAATTACACGCTCCCCGATATAGTACAGTCATTGGATTTATCATTTATTAACATATCTGTAGTACATTCGTCATCTTTATTAAAATCTAACACTTTAACGGAACTAATTCTAAACAATAATGTTTTAACGAAAATTGATGTCGACAGTTTTCAGCTGCCAGAACTAAAACGATTAGATTTAAGTAATAACAAAATGGAATTTATAGACAAAGAAACTTTTAGAAGTGTCAAGAAATTAGAATATTTGAATCTGTCGAACAATAGATTCACCTCATTCACGAAATTAACATTCCATCATTTGTCGAGTCTGAACGAAATTGTTTTAGACAATAACGACTTGGGACCTTGTTTGAGAAACTCGAATCTATTCGATAGAAGTGGTTTCGGACTGACAGACAAGATCAGAATGATTAGCATTAGTGGAATCAATATGGAAACAGTTCCCGACAATTTCTTTGTCGATGCTTATGATTTGCGAAAACTAGATATTTCAAACAACAGTCTCACTGAAATGTTTGAAATACCATACACTATAGAATACCTGGATATTTCAGACAATCCTATAACAGACATTTTCAGTGAAGATTTGACCGATTTAGTAGCATTAAAGGTGTTAAAACTCAACAATTTGCAAATAAACACAATTCCTGAGGCCGCTTTTCAGTATTTACCAGCTTTAAAGACTTTAGAACTAGAAAGGAACATAAATCTGACTTCGTTTAGTAAGCTGGCATTTGGGCAAGAAGTTCTAGCTGATCCGGATAACTTTGGACTAGAAAGACTGTCTCTTAAAGGATCAAGGTTGACGAAATTAGACAAAGCGCTGAAGACGCCGTTCGGGGTGTTGATCGCGTTGGATTTACAAGGGAATCCTTGGAGTTGTGACTGTGAGATCGTGTGGGTCAAGCAGCTACAGATATCAGAGGAGTATTACGACCACTTAAGGTAAGTTTTCGACCCTTTTTCGATAAAATTGTTTCTTTGTAGATAATCTTAACTCATACAATAAGCAAGGTCATTCTTTGTAAGTATGATAAACAAGAAACAATACTAAGCTAATTATGCATAGGGACATAAAGCAACACATTAAAATCCTAATATACCTACAACATGAACAAGTAATACATGACAGGAAACAATGATAAATTTGACAGCTATTTGCGACGTTGCCAGTTTTCAGATTGCAGAAAAGTATATTGTTCCAACCGATTACGTTAAACAGCTCAACTAACCCAATATACAAATAGCTCGACCTACGATACAGACATCATCACTCCGATTCTATAACATTTCTCAAACAAAAGTTTAAAAATAACTTCGCAAAGTAGTCATTTCATCTCGTGACTTATATGCGCCTGACCTTGTTCGGGTCCGCACAATGCATCTCACGATAGATTAAACTGTTGCTGGCTTCTAGTCACGGCCGCATGTTGACCGACCTTATCAGATGCAAATAGCTTTCAGTGGAAAAATGTGATCAATATTTATGTTTTGTGTTTACAAACAGCACGTGGTGGGAGGCGGGAGTAAAGTTCTTTAGTAAGACAGCCGTAAGGTCATCTAGTCTAGGGTCAATCGCGTTAATAAAATAGGGTTTCGTAAATCCGACAAATGGCCCCAACAGCTAGAATCTCATTTCCATAAAAAAAATATAAATCATTTTTTAATGTTTTTCTTTATTTATATTTGAAACTATAAAATTACATGTTAAAAAAAAATACAGGAAATAATAATTGTTCACAAAAGCCCAAATTAGATTTAGAAACAATGAGATAAATTAGACCATTGTTCTGCAATCCTTACTTGTGAAACGTAATGATGAATTGCAAAAAAAAAATATTGAAAAGAAATTTGCAATTATTGAAAATGACGTGGTGGTTTGTCATTCATTACACACACTAACGTACGTACACTCGGCGACACATCAGGCTATACAATTTCAGTATAAAATTGCCTCGCTTTTTATTTAGCTAATCTATACTAATATTATAAAGCTGAAGAGTTTGTTTGTTTGAACGCGCTAATCTCAGGGACTACTGGTTGGAATTGGAAAATTCTTTTAGTGTTGGATAGTCCATTTCTTGAGGAAAGCTATAGGCTATACCTATAATATCACGCTACGACCAACAGGTGCTGAGCAGCGTGGGTGAAACCGCGGGGAACAGCTAGTCTAATATATAATAATAAACTTCCGCATAAACTGACTGCATAGGTTCATTAATTCCCGTGGTTTCCTACAGGGTATTAGGCTAGGGAAATGATCCGCTACTTCTTCCCAGATTTTCCAGTTTTGAGAAAACTTTCCTATGTAATCTTTGACTATTAAACTGTGATATCAGCATAATAAATAACTTTTAATTTGGTTCTGATCACTGAGGTATTGTAGTTTCCTTAGTTCAAGTACAAAACCATTAAATAAACCACCAAACTCGATTATTTTTCAGATGCGCAACCCCATCGGACTTATTCAACGCACGTATTTTCGACCTGAAGCCCAAATATTTCTCGTGCAACGTTCAAAAGCAACATCACATCGGTATTACTATAGCAGTTGTCACTCTATGCGCTATGCTGGCTTTCATAGCCATGTGGATATTCATCTGCTTACCTCAGCGGCAATCTAGGTGCAACTTTATAAAGAACATGTATACTCCAACCGCGGCGTATACTATGCTTCCTATGGCTGCCAGTCTTCCTAACGATAATTTAAGATAAGATATAGAAATTGATTATTTAATGAGTTCCTGAAAGGACTTGGAAGGGGCCTTTGCTCAACAGTGGGACAGGTAAAAAAGAACCTTAAATGAGTGTAAGTAGGTACTTAAATTCATTTGAAACCTTATGATTGTGCTGTATAAGCTAAGTGAAAATTTATGGCTGTTACTATGTTATAAGGAAATTAGCGTTTTGTTATTTTAAGTATTGATTAAAATATATTAATTTTGTTAGTTTGGTACTTATTTGATTTTTTTTTCTTACTGCCTTATTTTTAACCGAATTCAAAAAAGGACATTGCATGTTTTTGTTATGTATATTCTTCGATTACTCCGCCAATTCCGCCAACAGAACTGTGGCCCGATTTTCATAATTCTTTTTTATGTTTATAAAACCAAAAAGTAGTAGTAACTTTACTTCTAGAAGTCGGTGGCAAAAAAAGTCACCGAAACAAACAAGAGCCACCGACTTTCAGAAGTAAGGCTATGTTCCACTTTTAGTACTTATTTATTTTTAAAGTAATTTTTTTGAAGCTTTGAAAAGAGTAAAAGAGGTCTTGGTTGGATAAGAGAGTACCGAGACAAGCATGATAGTTCAGACAGTTTTATATTACAACTAGTTTTTAGCCTTATTTTAATTTAATAATAATAATATTTCTATTTGAATAATAAATGTGAGTAACAGCACAAAAAGTAAGGTCGAGTTACTTGGGCAGGAAATTCATTATGTACCTATACGGGAAGAGTGGCCACTCAATTGTGCCAGGAGTTGGACGACGGCGGCGGTGTCGGCGCCCGCACAAGATGGCGTGATGACTTAGACGCTATCTTGAACCAGCTCTGGTGGTATCAACCACCAGAGCTGGTTCAAGATAGCATCAGAAAAGAAGTGAGACAGCGTGGGCAAAGAAAATAACTCCGCTATTCCTTAACCGTTACAATCATGGATACAAAATAGAGCATTATTTGAAGACGCTACTGTACACTTTATTGAATGTACTTCCATTTGGTTCTAATAAATACAAATTTCGGGCACTGGACACTCGCAAACATGCTGCATACAGCTGTCCATGGGAAAATCATGGCTTTTCGAAATGCACGCCTGCTACCTGTAGTGTTTGCTCTTGCGCCTTATTTACTGTAAGTAAAGCTAAGTTTTATCTGCCGGGGTTGCGGGTTGTTCGAAAGAGATACTGCGGCCCCGGAACGTAAAGGGCAACAGAAGGAACATGGGTGGGTTTTAGTCAGTACAAGTCTGACATGCCCCCCCGCTCCGAAAAAAAAATTGCCTATGTCCGTCTCCAGGGTCCCTAATATCTCTACCAATATTCATCAAAATCGGTTTTGCCATTTGGGCGTGAAGACGTAACAAACAAAAAAAAAACAAAAAACGCATTTTACCACATTGAAATAATAAAGAAACCTCAAGGTTAATTGAGGCCCATGATAGACCGATGACCTAGTTAATCCGTGGAAATCCACTATATATTTCTGTGTATTAAATTAATCTTATAAATAAAAGTCTCGTGTCACAGTTTTAGTTGCCATACTCCTCCTCATATTCGGTAGGTCTGAAAATCTATCGTAGTCTATTTTTCATACCCCTAAGTGATAAGGGCGGCCCTCCAGAACGGGGACCTGATGAAACCGCAGGGCACAGCTATTATGGCGCGGCTTCGCCCGCGTGATATAGAAAAAAAATATTATAACCCTAAGTGTTATTCCGGACTATAATCTACCTGTGCCAAATTTCATCAAGATCCGTTCAGCCGTTTTGACGTGTAAACACAAACATCCATACATCCATAAATCCTCACAAACACTCGCATTTATAACATTATATAGTAGGATCAATGAGTCAAACATGAACATATCGACCCTTTGTGTTTTATCACTCTAGAACAATGCACTATTTATCGGTAAGTACAGATAAAGCAAATCTCGGTGATAAATCCGATGATGTAGTTATCAGTTTGGGGAAATCTAAGATTCGGCAAAACAACTGTACCTTTTTTTTACGGATGGGAAACCATAAAATAACTTCCCCGGCTTTGGGCGGAACGGGGGATAGTGTCAGACTCTTACTGACTAAAACCCACCCATGGTCCTTCTTTTGTAGTCTTCTTTTTATATTCCGGGGCCGAGGTATCTCTTTCAAACAACCCACAACCCCGGCTACCTGCAGGGAGAAGTTGAGAAGCATTGACTGTAAATGAGTGACCCTCTGTAGGGTGTTAAAAACCTTAAAAAAGTCGTTTTCCAATTTTTTTTTGCGTACTTACGTTTGTTGTTCAGAATGCTTGGATGACATCTTTGTGAAAGGACCGCTACAATTTGACCAAAAATCGGTCCATATTAGGAGATGAATATTTCATTTGATTGGCTAAAACTAACCTAACTTGAAAAAAATAGACTAACTTATTAATTTCGAGGGAAATTTCACCATTTTTATTTGCGAAAAAGTAGATTCCAAATTAGTTTTTAGATTTCAAGGTCGATTAAAACTTTTGAGCCAACTCCAAGTAAAATTAAATAAAAGCAAAAACATGGCGAATCCACATATTGCGTGTTTTTTTGACGAAGATGTGAGGATACAACTAAAAAGTGTATTGAGGGTTGTTAACAAAAAAACAGAAATACAAAATTCACTTTATATTATTTAAAAATACAAAAGTGTACAAATTGTTTTACAACGATTACGATATTGTGCATATAATTACATCTATAGGCAAATACTTTGTGCAATGTATTGAGTCTCCACGTCGAAAGTATAACAAATACGAAAAAGTCTTTTGTTGGCATAATTGTCATATAAATAAATTCATAGAAATGCTGATGGTCATACCTCTAATTTCGCTTTCGATATAGAACCTTAGTTTTCTTTACCCTACCTGGCCATCTGTTTAAGTTATTTAGATTGATGAATATGAGGCACCCTTAACAAACTTTAGGGTTAATAAAAACAAAGGTCCTATTTCAACGGACCATCAGCTTTAACTGCCCTAATAAAACAATAAATTCAGTTCTCTTCTTAATTTCCATTATTAAAACGATAAATCATTTAAAAATGTCCTATTACACTAGAATATTTACTGGAATAACTTCAAATTTGACAGTACTTATACTAAACAGGCACAAGCATTTTACAAAAGGCTGCTATTTGAGCATTGTAGTTAGCCACGAGAGCTGCATAGCCATTGGAGGGCTTATCTCAAATTGGGAGGTAGTGTCATAATACAAAAGTTATATGGCATGAAAGGTTTCTACAAACTACATTACCTCACTGTTCGGCAAATCTTATACCCGGTTTTTACTAACAGTGGGTATAAACTTGATGAATGCACTTTTTGTTATATTTGCCGACAGTTGGAATTACAACAGGCCCTTATCATTCTGGTATCTCGCATAGTGCTAGCGAAAATGAGCAATAATATATATTATTGCGTTCATTTTGCCAAGCTGACGAATTACTAGTAATTCGTCAAACATTGACCCGGTTTTTTGAAGCCTTATCTAGATAAGGCTTCAAAAAACCGGGTCAATGTTTAAAGAACGTGATAAGTGTATTTCCCTTGTAAATTCTTGACGATGTAAACGATTGAGTATTGACAGATTATCTTTTCAGAAACATGTTTAGAAAATTACTGTGTTACTGTTTCCTCTTTGCTGTCTTTCAAGGTAGCCTAAGGATTTTTGTTTATAAAAATACGTCTGAAACGTCATTAGAAACTTTGTAGAAATATTGACAACACTTCCTAAAATTACTTACAAGCCAATATAGTCTTTAAAGAAGTTTATATTTGATAACTTTCGGCAGCAATTTCCATCCGCACATTAAAAGCTGCCAAACGATTATAAACCTTACGATATGTTACAATTAGCTACAAATTCCAAGCGCTCTTTGGTCATTTCAGCGACACCCATACAATTCATTCACAAATTGTTCTAAGCACAACCTCATTCACTTGCAGTATGTAAAGAGTTCAAAAATTTAATGAAACCAGTCTTACAACTGTACTTTAATAAGTTTTGATATATTTTAAAATGCTTATTGAAATCCAAGGATAATGTCCACCGTCATTTTTAAACGATAACAAATTGCATTAATAAACAGAATAAAAATAAATCCTCTTGATAAATCCACAATATTTTATTTATCAAGAAAATTTACGTTTTTAGAAATAATGAACATTTCAAAATAAATCACTTAATAATTAAATAGCTGCCTTAATACTTATTTTATTACACAATAAATATAATATAATCCTATGATATGGTATATTAGATTTAATATCAGAATATACAATACATATTCGAGATTCATGAAGATGCACTGGTCTACAGGAGAATTTACACGATACGTGTTTGTGTATTTTGAACACCGATTTCAGAACAATCTCGTTATGTTGTTAATGTTTATTTTCCGTGTATATTTTTTATTGTATTTCCATTTAACTAGCAATAAAAAAATGAGTAGGAATGTTAAACGCATGACCGCTTCCTAACCTAAGCGATCATCACGCAAACTCGAGACGTGTAGTTTGTTCGGCAAACTCGAGCAAGTTTATTCGCCAAAAGACATATTCGCACGACCGATCGTTTCGATTAGGACGACGGGTATCCGATGGCATACTATCGTCCATCATGACATTATGTAAATTCTGCCATCTTCATTTAATAATATTTAATCTATGCCTTACTACAAAATTGTGCTTAATACATTTGTTATTAAAATATGACACAATGTACAAATTATAACTATCACCTAGATAATAAAACATTAAATGCAGTCTAGTCTTTTTTAATTTAACAAAATGGCGACGAAATGTCTCGATACTTATAATAATTGAGATTCACGCATATTGAGATTCTATATTTGTAATTTAAGTAGTTATTTAGAAACTTGAGTCATACAGGTTAAAATAACGAAAATAAAATGTCTACACAGTTGGTAGATTATTGCTCAAAAAGCAATGATAATATTCTCAATCTCAGTAGGTTTCCTCCGTAACGGTAGTTTCTTATAAAAATAAATAAAAACCTTAAGTTTTATCATAGCATACATTTTGTAAGCTCGCGCTGGGCTCGTCTCATTTATATCATAAGAATTTCATAACAAAATTTTCTATCAAACCTTATATCTATAGTAAAATCATGTTAACTAAGAAAGTATTTATAATATACAACATTTTCACGATCAATGTATTCTTGTTCACTCTTCTTCACTGGTTTTTTTCTTGCTTAGTAAAATCTTTTGCCTAGAACAGCATGTTAGGTACAGCATAACATGATAGCTTTTATTGTTATTTTTAAATTACAGTCAACAATACTAAAGCAAAATTTCAGATCATTTGATCGCAAAATAATTAACATTTGGTCTCTTAAGAATGGACAATGAACAGAAGCTTAACTTCGCACCGAATTGAACACAAGCGTTGACAAACATTCGTAGATTATTAAGTATATGCTTTATTTACATAATTATTCATACACAACAAGAACTCCTATTGGAGTATCGATGTCCGTATTTACTATCACTAAGCTACACATAAGTAAATGTCTAAATAAAAGCGAGTTATGGAATAATCGGCTTTCGACGCTTATTTAGACGTATGAACTATAAGTGTTGAATACTATTTGTAAAAAAGATCATATTTTTAAAGAAGTTGGTGGTAGATCATTGCAATTTAAGCTTTATACCAATACTCATAAGCTCACGTGTACCACACTCACAATTTAAAACAACAATACAAGAAAACCACTGGATGTCAACAACAAGCAAAAAGGTCCGTTACTTAAAAAAAACGCAAAAAGACTTCTGTCCATTACCTAACTTAAAAGAACTCCGTATGTCATACGAGTCTAAAGTCATCCCTGCTACAATACTCCTCCTGTCAAACTGACGTTTCAGAATTCAACCGTAAAATGAACCTGTTACTCTTGGGGTCAACAACCTCTTCTGTCAAGGAGAACTTTGGAAGTTGCTTTATCGTACAAATAAGGGAGATATCACCTTGTCTGAGTTGAAATTCCACGTTGTCCGCTAAAGGCCTCGCTAGGAGCTCGTCGGAGATCAAGGACCATCTCTGTATGGGTCTGGTGTCCTGGTCTGCGGAGAGTACGGGACCCTCGACGAGGAATGGTTCGAGAAAGGCGCGGGGAGACGCGTCTTGTGAAAGGCAGCGAGCTAGGTGGGCGAGGACCTGAAATATGGAGAGAGTATTATGTTAGCTATTTATTTTTGAAACGAAAACTTTATACTAAGGATAAAAAGCTTAATATGATGAAGGTAACTGATATATGGTATTTGTCAAATGACAATGATTTCTTATAAATCAGCTGGTGTTTAGCACATTCCAGGATAAAAGTCTCCCACCCCTAGAAGGTGAAATTAAATTAGCTATAAAAACGTTTTTTTGCAATAAAAACGTATGATGTAAATGGTGGTGTTGATTGCATATTTTTTTAAGTTTACATACAAAGTATGGCGCGATGGACCCTAAAACAAAACACATTAAAAAAATTAATATCGTAAAACCTGAAATGTTGTTAAAAGTTTCGCTAGCAAATTTAATTAGACCCTGTTCAACCATTTTACTGTGTCAAGATAAACTTTGAATATGAATAGGAGTTAGCACACTACCGAGTCGGCCGAGTGTCGCGGCTGCTGCCTGGTCGCGCGCAGGTACTTCTGTAGCGCGCGGGCGAGGGATGGGAACACCGCTTGTGCTGCCTCACGCGGGCCTAGCGCTCCGCCTGGGGACAAAGATAATGTGAAGTTTTAACAATAAGACTTAATAAACAAGTACACATTTAGTCCGCCTGACCGCTTCTGATCAATGTCGGTAGACACTAGCCACCATCCACGTTGAAAATAATATAGTACACAACAGAAACAGATTCATTTAGTTTTCCACCGTTAGTAGGACGAGGGGCTCGTCTCATGGTTATACATGCCACAATGATTAATCCTCAAAGTTGAGGAAGCGAGACAAGGTCGGCCAGTGCACGCTCCGAAGTTCTTCCTAGACGTAGTGGGAAGGCCAAAATTCCGGCAAAACTCTTTTTAGGTATTATAATGCAGGTCAAATATGTAGTCGTGCCATCATCACACAGTTTAGACTGAGCAGGCGCCTGGTCACTTGCGGCGCTGTACAACACTCACCGCTAGTAGACACTCGTACACGCCGCACATGCGCGAAGGCGTCCTCGGCAGCGCTGAGTAAACGCGCGCGTCTCTTGCGCACGCGCCGCTCACGCTCCGCCTCCTCGTAGTAGCGCTCGTTGTGTGCGGAACCGGAGTCGCGCCGACGCGTACTGCCGCCGCCACACGAGCCTGTTGTTGATCTGAAGGGAATTTATAACAGGTACAGCATTGACTTGGATTTAGCTGCTTATCTAAATGCCCACAAACTGAATGTCGGGTTGATCCACTAATTAAAGATCGCTCAGGGGGCTTGCTCAAAATTTCTCCGAAGAATGAAACTGAGTTAAATTCAAATACGGAAAAGAGTCTCATCCCGATGCAAAATGCTTAGCGTGTAGCGTGGGCCGCCCTTTAGCTAAGTGTATTGACTAACATCTCACCTACTACTAAAAATGTGGAGAACACTAGGTGCGGCAGGGGAAGGATAGGAATAGCGAAGCTTGGGAGAGGCCTATCCCTATATCAAGCAGTGGACTGCTTACAAGAATCTGCTGTCTAAGTGGTAACTAAGGAGATTTTTGCCAGTTCTTCTACATGGGAAATCCCGAACCACGCACCGTTTTATAAGTGCCCAAAATCAAAATATTTTGAATTAACTAGAGGAAACCATATTAATTTACAACGATTCTTCATTTATTATGATTGCAATGACACAAGCGAAAAAAAACTTAACATCTTTTTACGAGATAAGTTTTTAAACATGAAAACAGCCTTGATTCGTGCCGTGAACTCGTAATTTAAATGAAGTCGGAAGTCGAATCCATGGCAGAAGCATTACGATAATTATCTACCAACCGGCATTCTGCAATCCGTTCCAGTCTTTAAAACTCGATTCGCCGCAGTCCTTTTTATAGGCATTGCTATGGCTAATCCATTACGCCATGGCGAATATTAATATTGACTTCCTAACTGTTTTATTTGGCTCAAAACATGACACTTTATGAACCCTTCTTTTCGGATGGGAAATATCAAATAACTTGTCCCGCTCTGGGGAGGGGGAATTGTCATACTATTACTGACTGCTTAAAGAACGTAACTGAGTAACGACTGTCAGAGATCTACAAATGACAGCCGGGACCAGCAGCTTAACGTGCTTTCCGAGGCCTGGAGGAAACCCGGTATGTACCAGGCAGTCACCCATCTACAGACCAACCTAGGCAAGCGCGGCTTAACCTAAAGATCGACCGAACAGCTGCTATTATTTAGCCACGAGCAGCAATCCCACAAAGAAAACAATGATAAAATATAGTCTAACTAGAACTTAGATAGATTTGGAATGACAATAACTTAATTTTATGAAACTGATTGGCTGGGAGAGGCCTATGGCCAACATTACACTGATAAAGAGATGTTGTTCTGGTCAAGTGGCAAACTACAAATCAAAACAAAGGTTTTTGAGTTCAGGAGCTTCCAAAGAAAATAAAAGTGTCTAAACTTACACTAGTTTTTTTTTTATGACTCACCTTGCTTGTCCTGGCTGCACATTAGTAGACCCATCTACTTCATAGAACTTTATACTAGATTGGGCTTTCCTCTGTGATTTTGATATTGGTATTTTCTCCAAATATGGATTATATATTGGAAACTCTGTATAATACTTCTGTAGACAGCAGACTGCAGCTCTTTGTATACTCAACTGCCCAATGGCATAAGACCTGCTTTCTCCATCAGGACTTCTTACAATCTTCACATAATACACAGGCTCTAAATGCCTGATTTCCATTAAAATTACAGCTATATAGTGTATAAACAGTAATGTGTCCGCAAAACTGGATACATAAGATACTAAGGCGTTGTAATCCATTGCTTCCTCACCTACTGCAAGGGCTTTCGTTGCCTCAGTTACTTGCACAATGTAGAACAACCAGTACGAAAATATACAAACGGCCAGGATCACAAGTGTCATAGCCCTGAATACAAATATTCTGGGTAGAATTGCATTTCTAGGCCTTAGAAATACTGCCCACACTCCGATGGCAAGTAATACCAGCTTGAATGCTAAAGACAGTAGAATTCCTTTACATTCAGCTGTGCATGAAAGTAGCTGTATCCTCTGACTTGGCTGTATTGCAATATTATCTGACAATCCAGGGAAGAATCCAATCTTTGGCAGGACAACCATTGCTAAGGGACTGACAAAGGAAACAAAGGACAGTCCAAGAGCTATTGTGGTCCCAAAATATCTTGTGCAAACAAATCCTATGCCATTATCTGACTCCATCGGCCAGTTGCTAACATCCTCCATGGATTGTGAGCCTTCAGAAGTGTTTCCTGTGACTGCGGTTGTGTTTTCTCCCCAATTCTCGTCTTGTGGCAAGATTTGGACCTCTATGACTTCCTGGCCATCTCGGCCCATCTCAGGGTTTATATTTACACTGGTTTGAAATGGCGCCATTGTGTTGTCTGAAGATTCTTTTCTCTGTGATTTGGTGCTTCTGAAAAAATGAGAAAGAAGGAAAAGCTAATTAATTTCTAAACCTTATTATACTCTTCTGTATAAGATGATAAGAGCTGTAAAATTAGACAATATTGTGTATGGAGGTGGTCAAAAAGTAGGTTAACATTATGTTTGACAGAAATAACATTCTTATGGACATAATAATTGTTACAGTTTTTTTAAAGAAAGTATAGGAAAGGATAGCCAAAGCAACATAAGAGTAACAATCTTATATCTCCTTTAATTTAGGTTTGAGTTACACATTGTTCATACAATGTAACATTTAAGCTACCTTCTCAATTTATTTCAGATTCTATTTATCATCTGAGAGAGATATTGCATACAAAAACATTGTGTTTCTTGACAACACTCATGAAGCAGTAGTTAACAACATTTACATACACTTGCCAAGCATACTTTGTCTCACAATAATCCCAAAACAACTTGAGAATATTAATGAGGTTGTACTTGGATCTTTAAACTTTTTGGTTAAGTAGCATTGCTCTGGAGGGCACTGCCTGGTAATGAAACTACAAGCTGACAATATAGTTAGAGTAATTTGGTTGAAAACTAGTAATTATTTGATCATATCAGACTGTAATTAACTTGGGGAATTTCCCATAGGAATTCTAGCTAACTTTCTCAATATTATGGGGAGAACATTGAATTGTGATGGCTTTTATTATCAAAGCATCTGAAGAGTTCGGAATCTAGTCCAGAGGCCTATCTTACCGGGTACTGCGATGCGTGTGCTGCCGGTGCCTTGAGCTTCTTCGCGACCGGCCGCTCAGCTCAGACCTCACAGACTCCGTTTCCATTGTACAGCGGCCACTCCCTGAGCCTACCCATCAGCACTGCACCAGAAACACCTGCACCAATACACAATCATGAAACCACCAAAAATAAAAGCAATTAAAATGCTTCACGGGGTATGAACACGGTGTTAGACAAGTTGTCACACATAAAACTTTTCACTATACCAGTTAAATGTTAGGGCAAGCTTAGTACTATCAGTTTCAAATAAGTTTTCATTGAAAATACCTTTGCATTATCGAAATAAACGGGAAAATTCTAATTAGAGCGTCTTTCACAAATGTCGATCAAACCGATTCATTCATTTTGTACAAACCAAACATGTTGACGCTGCATTGAACAGTTATCAAATATCGGAAGTCTTTGTCTCCCTTGTAACTCTTTCTTTCTATCTCTCCCATTCGTTAAAATAGACGGGGTGTTCTTAATTTTGTAGTATAGCTTTTCATTTCTTTCGCTTTCGTTCAGAAACGAATAAAATTATAAGCACACTTTTTAAGTGTTTGATTTTTATTCTTATTTTATTCTTCGATAAATAAACCAGCTGTTGCTTTACGCATTATTATTTTGTAGCAAGTAATTATCAAACAGTACCAAAACTATAAGAATGTGGTTCAGTTGTGTGTTGTGTTAAATTAAATTGGCGCTTATTTTTAAAATATAGAGCAAGTGATTACGCGAAAAGATAATGATAAGATAACACACCCATTCCATATAGATAACTGACTAACGACACGTATTTTTACCATGAAGTGATTGTTTTTGTGAAAAATCATGGAGGTCCAGCAAATTCCGACCGCAAGTCGATTGGAGAGAGGGGAAAGCAGGGTGGACGACCTGCATTTGGACAGGATAGTGGCGTCACAGCCTGAAATTGGACCTACGCCACCCGACGGCGGGTATGGGTGGCTGATTGTTGCGTCCGCAGTGATATATCACATCACTGTCCCAGCGTTGCTGTCGATGTACGGGCTGATCATCCTGAAGGCGATTCGGGAGGAAGGCCATGAGGATGACGATGTGATGAAAATATGGGACGTGGATATAGCGTTGGTGCCAGTGATAGCTGTGGTGATAAGACTGTTACTGGAGTCATGGTGTAGAGCCATGGTAAAGATCTTCCACATGCCAAGATTCATGGCGTTGTCAGGACTCTGTCTAACGGTGGCCGGAGTCTTGCTATCAAGTTACTCGACGGAGGCAACAAGTAACGATCACATCATAAACATATTCTCCGGTATTCTTATAGGTAAATAACTCTCGCTTCGTTTTCAAGGTCGCTGTTGAATAGAATCAATAGCATAATAAAAACGTCTTTAAATAGTTTAGTGCATACCTAATAGACAAAACGTGGTAATGAATAGTAAACTACTTAGAGTAGATAGGTATTGTACCTGATTTTTCTCGGAAATATTGAATGAATCGATCTTATAGTGGGAAAGTAATTAAACTGTCAAGAGAGGTACCTCAGTAGATACTTACCTGTAATCCTATACCATCTAATCATTATTAGTCATCCCATTTCAAAGAAAACTCCTGTACCTCCCTTAATGGTGTAATAACTAAATCATTCAGTTATTACACCATTTAGGTAGGGGAGTGCCTTCTCTAAATGAAGTTTCCGAAATTTTCATGCTACGTACGTACGTGCTATGAAAATTTCGGAAACTTCATTTAAGATAATATGAAAATCCAAATGTTATTTACAATACAAATACCAAGGTAGATTCCGTATTTTACATTCGTTTTTTTCTGAATCATGACAGTTTATCGTAATTGATGATATCATTATAAATTATTCCATTAAATTAATGTCTTTTTCAATTACCGCGGGTTTTACGTAAGTAGGTACCTACGTACGTGCGTTGTTGATATAAAATCGCTTTTATTTTGAATATGGATATGAAGTTGTTTATACAGATGGTTTTTGAAAAAAATCGTGACACAAGGGACTTAAAAATATTTGATCGTCAATCTTTATCACGGTTGATAGACTCGAGTAGTTGTGCAGTTGTATTTTTTTACAAAAGCTACAAATTCCAATATTCAAAGGTTTTTATGTGGTAAAGGTGTAGGGCGTTATGCCTAATAAATTGATTCACCCGATGAGAGTTACCCACGCCTAAATGAGTGCTTTTTACAGGATTTTATCTGGTTATTATCTGACGCATGATCAAAGTTAACCCTTTCGGTGGTATATGGGTAGAAGGTACCTACTTCATATTTGTATAACACGCGTCCCACAGCTGGGATAGGTACTTAATAAGCATAGAATTAAGTTAGGTCATGCTTATGTGAGAGCTCAAAGATCGTGGGCCCAAAGCGGGTTGGTGGAGTTATAATTATCATCAAATACTTATTTCATTTTTCATGTAGGTAAAAAAACATAAAATTACTTCAAAACAATTGCTAATAAATGACTCAGTCACGAAAAAGAGTTGCTAAAAATATCATTTAGAACCATTTTAGCGAAGTTAGAATGTCATCTATCTACTCTACGTAATTGTTCCTCTTATTTACATAACGGCGGAAGCACCTTGATGTAAATGTATTCACATTGTTTAAATAAATTGACATAAGAGTACTAACCCATCTATCTAGGTAGGTTGATTATCTTATGTCTATTTGTTGATGGTGTTATCTTTTATTCAAATTCTACTAAAATTTTGAATCTACACTTCCATACTACCTATATTTTGTGGATGGGTGGAGAGGGAGAGGCAGATGATGCCATGCCATGACTTCTGACGGGGTAGAATGGAAGAAGAAAAGGTGTTCCGCCGACCCCAAATAGAATGGGACAAGGGCAGGAAAATTATGATGATGACTTGCATCCTATTGTTATAATTGCTTTTTTATGCCAATAGTATCCCCATGCATGGCTTATTTTGTTGACTACCACCGAAGTCGCAGGCAAATACTGTGTAGGTACCTACTTAAATTAAGTTTAAGACATACGAACCTAAATATATAGGTAGGTATATGAACCAATAAAATAAGCTTTACTTAACTACGATGACTCGAAGAAATTATTATGCTGAATCCCTAAGCTGTCTTAAAACCCGGAGGAAATCATAATGGCAGCGGGTCTGTTTACCTAATAAAGTATTTTTTGCCTTTTGCGATAAACACTACAATGACCGATTACCTACGTGCTAACTGTCTGGTTGTCAAAATAAATTATTTGAATAACACTATCGCGGTTTCAGTAAATAAACGTGTTTCGTTTGTTCCTTAAATTGATTAACTTTTACAGCGGAAGATAAAAAGTTAATGCCCCAAATTATTTCTCACGGTTGGCGATGTTAATACCTACCTATTTCACTAGCTGGTACATCATAGCTCCCTGCCCTGCTATTAATTTATAAAGGATCGCAGTTCCGTTAAAACCCATATCAATCTTCACACGTGTCCGTCCACGCGAATACATGTGTTTTTTTTTACAGGTATAGGATGCGCTTTATCTGGGCAGCAGACAGAAGTGATCATAACCCACTACTTCAGAGAAAAGCTGACCATGGCCCAAAGAATCGTACGCATGGCGCCTTCTGTCGGCAACTGCCTCATCCCAATACTCATTGGGTACCTTTGCACCGTTTATACCGGTGACGTAGTGGTCATGATTTACGGAGCTATCGTCATGCAGAACTGCATCTTCCTTGCGTCATACTCAAGACCTATCTACATTGAAAAAGTCATACGTCACACGTACAATATGCTGAGAGACGCTGTAGAAGACGAAGATGAAGTAATATTCTCGAATCAAGCTCGGCAACACGAAAACAAAAACGCTCAAAGAACCAATTCTCAAGAAGAACCGTCTCAAAGTACAGCGCTTGAAGAAGACAGCACTGATGTAGTTGTTTTCAATTCTAAAAAGAATGCTAAAGAGATTCTAGATCCTGCCGTACAGTATAGAGAGAATAGATCAGTTTCGGCTAAAGAGTCTAGGTTTTCGTCAGACTTCAGCTCAATTTACGACACAACTCCCGACAGATTTTCTTCAGATTTCGGGACTTTGGACATCACCAGTTATGCTCGAGGCGTTAACGGCTATCAAGAATTGGAGAATATCGACAGACAGGTCCCTCAGCCTTTATACAGGGAGACTACTGTAAATGCGCCAGCGAACAGTGTGGTCTTCGCAGCGGAAGTATCGCCGGGTACGGCCAGAAGAACCGCTTCTATGAAGAAGAATTTCATCACGATAACTAACATGCTGTTGGATATCAATTTCTATCTGTATGCATTACTCCATCTCTGTACGACATTCTCGATTTTGATACTGGGTGTAGTTTTCCCGCCTTTGATTTGGGAGCAGAATCCGTCTATGAATATTTGGTCGGTGAGTATCTTAGTCATTTCGAAATCTTAACATTATCTATACTTAGTGCATAAAAATCGCCAGTATGGATAGACAAGTAATTTAGTAACAGTGAAAACTATCGGTATATGCTTTTGGGCAGTACATACATTGTAGCGACAACACTTAATCCAGCCATCTTCAGTTAACTTGATGGCATAAAGCTGAACTTCTACAAAACTGAATTGCCTTGATGCACAAAATTAATCCGCAAATAATTTTCCCCATAATTGTGCAAAACTAATTCAGAATCGGAGTTGTGCGTGTAAGCATGTTTTTGGCATCTTTTCACTAAAAAAAAAAAAAACACCAATTCACTTAAAATCTATTCTATTTTCAGGTAGCAACGCTGATCGCAGTGGCTCATGGCTCAGCGTTATGCTTCATTATGCTGTGCGTTGTGCTACCGAAGTCCATCAACGAGAAGGCAAGACTGTGCGCTGCGTTCTGCGTGGCTGGTGCTATGGGCTTTTATGGTAAGTTCATGGAAACCACTGAATTAGTTTCCCCAGATAGTTTCGACCACAATTTCGAGCCAATCTTCGATATGATACTGGTTTAGAATACTCTTCAACATATGCTTTGGATTTAACTGTACAGTTTTAAACTAATTCTTGCCAAGGCCGAGCCACCTAGGGCGGTGCAGGAGTTATTTATTGTATTTTAAGAACACGTGTAAGAACTGGTTGTGACCCACGCAAGCCAGGGAAACATGGCACAAAAGGTTAGAAGCCTAAACTCATCCAGCAGCAGTAGAACCAGGCTGATGATGATTGGAGCTATGGATTGTTCGAAAGAGATACCGCGGCCCCGGAATGCAAAGGCCAAAAGAAAGTTGGTTTTTAGTCAGTTCAAGTCCCACACTCTTTCCGCCCAGCCCAGAGCGGGAGAAGTAAATTACACAACTACAAAAAAAATGCCGATGATTATGATGTGGATTCAATCGAACTGAAAATATCAGTAACAAAGCAAATAATTCGAGATTTCACGCTTCATGATCCAGCCCCATGAAACACTCCTATCTCAAAAAAGAAATCAGCGTTATAACAGCAATGCAATATCAGATGACTATATAACTACCCTCCTTTTTCAGGTATCACACTATCAAGCAACAAAGGCCTACTAGTAGTTTGGTGCATGCTTGCCAGTTTCGCGACAGCAGCCTCCAGTATACTCCAACAGCCTCTATACAACAGTACACTGAACGAGTTTGATACCACAGCCACCATGACAGCTTCGAACACGATCGTCGCCATCTTTATCATGACATGGTCTTTAGTCTGTAACTATGATTATAGAACGTGTTTCTTAACGGCCAGTGTTTTACAAACTGTGACCGCTTGCATGTTCTTCGCTTTGTCTTTTAGGAGGAGGCGGTAATTTTTGTAATTTGTGCTTTTACCCTTGACATTAGCAACTTAATAGAAACCTGGTAACAAACAAAGATCACGGACAGTAGTGCTATTCTCGAAGAATTCAGCCTCGACCGCAACTCCCGCAGCGACGATCCCAGATGTCTCTCTAAGAAACTGGACACTGAGGGAACGATAGTAGGGACCTGTAGGGTTACCATGACATCTTATAGCAGTTTTATTCCTGTGTGAGAAAGAGATGGTGCTAGACACCCTGTATAGCTCTGTCTCTTTCCGTCAGTGGAATAAGTTCTGCTTTAAGACGTCATAGTAGGGATAGCTGTAGTGTGTCATACTTAATAGTTACCACATTGGTTGAGCATTTGTTTTAATCTTGAAGAGATGGCGCTAGACATCTTGTATGTCTTTTCCGCACACTGGAATGACACTAAAACAATCCTTTTTTAGGTCGCGTCATGATAAATTCATCTATTGCCAGATAATTATGCTAGCTAGAAGATTTAAGAGGTAGTGAAACAGACCGCTGTATAACGTTATAATATATTTAACGTCTATTTTCTCTAACACTAAGCGATGCCTAAGTTACGCCGAGTAATAATCGCGCTATAGTGGAGGAACAACTGGGCGCCGAGTCAAGCGTTTAAATACCAACAGCGTGCTTTTATATAAGTGTCGTCTGATTTAACGAAAATGTGCATATTGCATGAGTACTTTAGTATAAACGTAAAGTTAAGTATTTTTTAAATTTAAGAAAGTTTACAATATTTGTACAAGGTATTTTTAAGAGACGTAATTTTTATAATTAATAATAAAGCTATTGTTTTGGAGCAAAATATACTGGACAAAGTAGATTTTTTGTTTCTAAAAGAGAGAATTAAGTGACGTTTTATGTAAACAATATAAATGTCTTGCCATACTTAAATAATACAACACAAAACAAAAAATAAGGATCGGAATAAATAAATACTAAAATAATTAAAATAAAACCATAAACATATTTAATAAGTTGTTTATTTTTTAAGAGATCACATCTGTTGCAGTCTGTCTAAATAAAATAGTAATGTATCACTTCTATTGTCTATGGTACAAAACGCACTAGGCAATAAAACATTATTTTTAGTATATGCGAAACCTGAATATAGTTTGTTCAGAATAAGTCACTGAATCGATTCCAATCATTTTTACACCATGTTATATTTTTTTCCCAAAAATATTTAAAAAAGTTTATAATATGGACACCATGGGACCATGACATAGTTTTGAAATTTTGTGCAAAGAATCTTTATATTACTACTACTACTACTACTGGACAGGTGTTTCGGCTTTCGCATAAACTAAAAATAATGTTGTATAGCTGCTTAAGCTAAAGACGATATGTCTAAGGGAGTTTTCTGCCTAGTGCGTATCTACATCTTTATACAGAATATCATTTGATAAAATTTAAATTTATATGATTTCATATATTTTGTATAAACATAAGATTGACTTTCCCCTATAAGGAAAAACAACGTATATTCGCGTTTTCTGTAGTACAAGAATAAGGTGATAATAAATTTTGAACTCTATTGACAAGAGAAAAAGTTGATAATTGGTTGGTCACAAATACGGAACCAAATACTAAACGGGAAGTTGTAATGCACAATACCAAATATACGTAGATATAAGTTCTAAAAGCGTAGCCAAATCACCCCTTCTCCCCCGCGCGCCCGGTTAATTCTATATACATATCAACCTATCCATATTTTCCTCATCCAAGAATATTATTTGTTCTCGGATGAGTTACATATATGGATAAGTATTCTATTTGAATTAAAAAGCCCAACATTAATTGCAGACCTGTAAGTAATCACCTCCTTAGCCTTTTCTGAACTACGTTGGAGTCGGCTTCCTTTCTAACCGGATGTAGCTGAATAGTATAGACTGGTATTTTATATGGAGCCATTGCTTATCTGACCTCCACAACCCAGCCAGTTAGTACTGGGTAATACGGCACTCTTTGAAAAGACCGGTTGTCAGACTTTCAGACCACTGACGGTTGTCAGTGGTCTGAAAGTCTGACAACTAGGTAGACAGGTCTGACAGGTCTGACAGGTAGATTAAGCCGTTGGGGTAGGTTTACCCCAACGGCTTAATCTCCATTCCGAAACACGAAGGCAAAGCCGGTCACCCTTGCACAGACCTAGGTAGGGCTTAACCTTGAACATCGAACGGCTGTTATTACCTAGCCGAGTCCATTGCAGACCTGTGCTTATTCAAATACAAATAAAAATTTCGTTTATAATTCATGCGACTGCAGTCGCGACTTAGCTCAGACGCGCTTAGCATTAGAAAGTTGGTATGGGTATTTAAATACGCTCAAAAACTTTTTTTTATTTTATGTATTTTTTATAAACCCAACCCTATCAACAGTGCTGATATCAAACGCTTTATTCGACTGTACAATTTACTCGAGTAGCTGAAAAAGCGAAGCATCGACATCGGTTTTATGAGAAATAATATTTAACGTTCCAAATATCTCTTACATGTCCACAATACATAATTAAGTAAATAAATATGATATGTACGTAGAAAGTAAATCATTTTAAAAACTATTCTATTTTTAATATTGTAATTTATAATTCGAATAAATAATATTTTTAATACAAAAGACGACATATTAATTAAATTATTTCATAAGTACCCTCACTTTTGTTGCACCTAAATTATAATAAATTGCAAATTAATACATAAATAATAGGAATGTATTAAGTGACAATATTTTTTTTTAATATGAAAAGCAAAATGAAATGCAAGTCGCTAAACCAAGAATTTTTAGTTTTACGATTTTTTTTTCGAATTCGTCAAGTGATGCACTGCCCTCACTTGTACGCATACCGAATCATAATTTTGATTTTGAACATTTTTGTCTGGCCGTTCCAAAAAAAAATAACTAATAATACTTCACGTTTTTAGCTCAACAAGTCCATCATTTCGTTATCTGTTAGTTTCTGAACATCACTGTTGGGGGTCGGATTGTTATTTGCCGTCGGAAGAAGAGATTCGAATGCTGACCAGTCCTGCTTCGCTTTATTTTGATGATTCTGGTTGTTCGCCCATTTATTGTTGAAATTTGCAGGCCCGGCTGATGATGTAGACAGGGTGTCGAAGCCTGTGAACTGGTTCTGGTAAGAATAGTTCGATGCCATCGATGGCGAGCTATAAGTTGGGCTGGTCAGTGAAGACGCCGTATGCTGGTTGCTTGGATGCGAGACTGATGATGGCATTGGTTTTGCCAACTGGTTCAGGTTGGACTGTAGCAGCGAGGAGGTCAAATCCATTGGTTTGGAGATTGACTTCGGAGGGGCGGGGAAGGCTTTGGGCTGTGGTTGCGTCGAGAACTTTCTGACGATTTCTTGCTGATGCGCTATCCTGGAAAAATGAAAATGTTTGGTTGAAAACTAATTGTATAAGAAAGCTTTACAGGGTGTTTGGCGCATGGACCGACAAAAAATTTTGGGAGTTTGAGGGGGTCATCATCTAGTTTTCAGACCTAGACCCCATGTCCTAAGTTTCACTATAAGCCAGATACGTTTTTTTTTTGTTTTTATTAAATACTTGGATTATCTTCTTAAGAACGTTATAACTTTTCAGTTTGTTGTCGTATTTTGACCAAACAACTTTTATTACATTCTCTAATGTGTTGTTATTCTAAATAAATTATAAATGTGCAGCATAAGATGTTATAAAAATACTTATAGAGTATCCAAACTCATAAAAATGAAATAAACTATGAAAAATATCAAATTCAAAATGAATTATAAAAAAATCCAAAACTTTTTTTGACCTTCACATGACCCCCTGAACCCCCCAAAAAATTGCCGGCCATGCGCCAAACACCCTGTATACATATAAGTCACAAGTCAAACTGCAGTCGAGAAAGCGATTTAGCTATCAACCATTTTCTCGCTCCAGAATAAAAACTCAAACAAACAACTTGTTTTAAGTTCATCATCTGCTTAGCCTTTTCCCAAATATGTTGGGGGCGGCTTCCAGTCTAACAGGATACAACTAAATACCAGTATTTTACGCAGAGCGACTGCCTATCTGACCTCTACAACCCAATTAGTATTGGGTAATACGATATCCCTTGGCAAGACCGGCAATTGACTATCTGTAACAACTTTCAAAGATCTGCAATTGACAGCCGGGACCAACAGGAAACGTGCTTTCACTAACAAAACAACTTGTTGTAAGTTACTAGCTATAATCTCTTCTGGCTAATCGGTGACCGACAAGCGCCTTACAAAGGTATAATTGGACAAGGACCATCTTAAGAACGTTAATGACAGTTAAAATAAATACAAAATAATGCCAACTACATAATTATTTTACGATGTTACCTAAAATCTTGACCAAAACGATTGTGTTTTTGCTCTCTTGATTTTGTTTTCTTTTTGGACCTGCAAAACGATCCATTTATTGAGCAAGTAATTGTCAAGCTAGAGGCTAAGGTAGGATAGGATTGTCACTTATCCATACTAATCCTTTTTTATTCTAAAATGAAGTCGTTTTCACTTAGATCTTTTAACACTCGTCAACGGATTTTAATGCAGTTTCCAGCAATGGGTAGTGATTCAAGGTGTACAATATCCCAGTATCTGCGTAGGTGAAACTGCGGGATGCAGTTAGTTACTTATAAATGTGAAAGTAACTCTGTTTGTATGTTTCGACGTTTGACTATTTGTCGTAATGAAAATTGGCAAGAAGATATACTGTAGAATCTCACTAATCCTGCACTTCAGTAGACCGACACATCCAATAATCCGGCACCCTCTCCCCGCACCTCCCTGACCCCCTCTCTTCTAGACCGAAAACCGCGCATGCGCTCCGTCTTCCGTCAAGCAGGATGCATGTTAAGCAAGCAAGCATGTTACTGTTATAAAATTAGTGTAGAACAGGAACCCAAAAATATGGTATTTTCTTTATAAAATTGCTTTATTTTATTAATTACGAAGTTTTCTATACAATCCTATAATTCGAACATTTTAATAATCTGGTTTTTAACAGCGCCGGTTTAGTGAGATTTCACTGTATTTCAACTTAGGGAAGGGCATCGGAATCACGCTAATAACTTAAGGAGCAATATTGGATTATGTCCATATTCCTCATCTGTGGTTTTAATTTTTATCCGCACCCATATCTTTTTTCTCAACAAATATAGCCTAAAATACTCCCTAAAACATCAGCCATCTGCAAGTCGCTTCAAAATAGATCCAGCCTTTTCGGATATTAACAAACAAACAGACACAAAAATAAAAATAAAATGTGTTTTTGTTATAAGTACCGTTTATACATTTCATATACATTCAATAAAAAGCTGTTATTTTGAAATTACAAACAGACAATTATATTTTTTGTATAGATAATACCTATTCTGCCACTCAAAGAGGGGTTAAGTCTACTAAATCACCATACCTCTGCTTATCTTCCATTGTAAGATGTCCGCCGTTATTGTTGACAGTCGGCAACACATGCTCCTTCTCTTTGGGCTGGTTGAAGGAGTACGGGTCTATGCCCAGACCTGTGAACATCTTGTCCAGGTCTGACTGCGGGGGCGGCGCGTTCACAAGAGTGTCATTTGGTACGGCGATCGGGTTTTCCATTATCCTGAAAAGAGAAGCAATAAATAGAATGAAACAGTTCCCTTACTGAAACCGAAAGGCATATGTTCTTTTTCGTCACCCCGTCGTCCCGATTTTTAAGGTTCCGCACCTCAACAGGAAAAAACGGAGCCTTTATAGGATCACTTAGTAGTCCGTCTGTCTGTCAAAACTGTTAAATGTTTAAAACATGCTTAAGTCTTACTGTAGTTTGCTTAAACGCATCTCGAGCATGCGCAAAATGTTAGTATATTTGGTTCTCCCATCAGGAATTTCTCACTTACTGCCTTTTTTGGTGGAAGAGACATCACCTAATAACTTCCTCCGCCCTGGAGGAGAAGGAGCGGGGGGAGTGTCAGACTTGTACTGACTAAAATCCACCCATGTTCCTCCTATTGTCCGGTATGTTCCGGGGCCGCGGTATCTCTTACGGTGGCCCTGGCAGGCCGTTCAGCTTTGTTGACATCTTTTTGAGACGAGTGTGGAACACTAACGCGCTGTCGACACGGCCAAGGCAATAGGTTCAACTCAAAACTGGCGGAATGTAGATATACAGGTATGCTTCTGCCTGCCTCTTCGGGAGAACCAAACGTGTTATTAAGAAAGAGATCCAAACCAAGAGCAGTATAGAAGAAGACATACTGCGCCGACCCTAAAAAAGTTATCTCCAAACCATAGGAAGATAAAGCAAATAGGAAGTATAGAGTTACTCACCTAGCTTCATTATTGATAGAATTCAACTGCTCCAACTTAGCTCTATGCTCTGTCTCCATCTTAGATATCATCTGCTTGACCAGGCTTATCAGTGCGTTGAACTGGTTCAGGGTTAGGCCGTTCTCCACGCAGAGAGGAATGAGGAAAGGGAGAACTTTCGTGGCTAACACCTCCTTGGTGATGCCGAGTTTCGAGTGGCTTAGAGCTAGCTTATATATTCCTAGAAAAGAAAAATGGCGATTTTTAATCCCAAAATCAGTTAGGATCACCTAAATAAATAAATGGACATTCTGACTTTTTAGTAAAAGGAGCTCGTGGCTAAATGATAGCAGTCGCTCGGGTCGATCTTTAGGTTATGCCGCGCTTGCCTAGGTTTGTCTGTATGGGTGACCACCCGTAACATACCGAGTATCCTCCGTGCGTCGGAAAGCACGTTAAACCGTTGGTCCCGGCTGGCATTTGTAGATCTTTGACAGTCGTTGGAGGGAGTCAGTGTTCCGAAAATCTGACAACCAGTCTTACCAAGGGGTATCGCATTACCCAGTACTAACTGGGTTGTGGAGGTCAGATAGGCAGTCGCTCCATGTAAAATACTGATATTCAGCTGCATCCGGTTAGATTGAAAGCCGACCCCAACGTGGTTGGGAAAAAGGCTAGGCAGATGATGATGATTCTGACTTTTTAGTCGTACAAAAATATCGATAGTGACAAAGTTGAAAACTAATCCTACTTAATCCTTTAGGCTACCAATAATTTTTTTGTGCTTTATTTTCGATTTTATTTTAAGGAATATAACGTTACTTTGTTTACGTCTAGCTGTCTTTCAGTCATAAATGCTCTCAGAATGCTGTGTCAAATTCCCCACTGCGTTATTTTCAGTATTCCCTAGATTAATTAGATAAAAATGTTCATAATAATCATAAAAACCTGCGACCGTGCTATGTGTGATACTTGACGATTTGCTTTTAATGGATACTAGTTTCAGCTGAATATTAATATGTTACAAAGAGCGACTGCCTCTCAAGCAAGAGTAGTGTGAGATGGCCCCCGGCCAGACGGAGCGACGATCAGCGAAGGGCGGCTGGCAGCAGCACGATGCGTGTAGCCGAAAATCGAACTACTTGGCGCACCTTGGGAGAGGCATATGTCCAGCAGTGGATTATCACAGGCTGATAATGATGATGGTAAGGACTGCCTGTCTGACCTCCACAGTACTGCGTAATACGGTAGCCTTTGGTGAACCTTGTAGTCAGATATTCGGGCCACTGAGAGTAGTATATTTGTACGATTTTTTTAACTTAGTATGGTAAAGACGTACCCAAAATTCCCATCAGCACAGCTGGTTCCCTCGAAGGTATCTGCGGCAAGAACGGTATAATTTCATCCAGCACCAACCATTTGTCCAGATGCTCCAACAGTTTGCCCAAGCACAGCAAACAATTCACTCTCACCGACAAGTAATTCGTACTCAAACACAGTTTCTTTATTCGCGGCAGGAGTGCGTTCTTCATCGCAGGGTAGTCTATCAAGGAGGCGAAGGTTGGTAACACAGATAAACACAGCTCCTGTATTTGCTGGGCATCAGATTCTAACGCCCTATACAACATTGGAAGAATATCAGACTTAACTTCCTCTCCTGGCGTCAATTTTAATAGCAGTTCCATCTTCTGCATGAATATTAGGAGAATTTGTATAGGATCTTGTATCAACATAACTGGTTTTAAAACTGGTAGAATATACTTGACATATTCCTCTTTAGAACTGTTTTCGGCTATCAGTAAAACGTTTGGTAGGACGAAAGGAACCATGGGCGGGTTGATGAACTCTTTTGTAAGGCAAGGTAGAACCCGGTAGATGCAGATCCGATGAGGCATTTTTTGAATGATTTGTGGTAAACCCTTGTAGAATTGTGACTTTTGCAGGTTGTCCCATTGGAATAACGAGTCTAAGTAGTTGAGGGTTTTAACGCCAACGTCTTCGAAATATGATATCTGTGAAAAAAAAAAGAAAATTAGTCAGTTTCTTTTTCACTTCAAAAATTGGGACAAACATGACAAAACCGGGGATTGTATGTAGACCAGTCCAACATACATAACATAAATAGGTAAGAGGACTTTCGGAAAAAATCTATTGCACTATCGGGTTAACCTTAACCATTGTAACCATTTAACTTCTGAGATACATAGCCCTACGTCGTATCATTTCCGAGATATGAGCTTGAGTTTTTTTTTTTAATATAAAACGATCTACATTTCCAAAATGATGTTTTGGATGAAAATCTTTTCTGAATACAAATTGTTGTTAAAGTCAAAAAAACTATAAGATGATGTAAAAATTAAAAAATAATATATGTATGTATAAGCCTCAATTTTTTTTTTTAATGTTCCCATTCCATAGAGCCCCAAAGGCCACACACCAAGCCATGACCTACTTTTTGGAATGTGATAAGACCCAATTTAAAGAAAATATTCATTATTTTTCCTGAACCCACTACTGCTGACTTTTCTACTAATAATATGGCAACATCACAGGGCCATATCTAAATATATCATCAAAAAAGTACCATCAACTAAAATCAATAAATGCAAAAAAAAAAGGCTTACCTTCAAAAACTGATGTGAGTCAGGCCTCAACTCCGGCGTAGCATTCAACATCAGCTTCACATACTCCCTCAAGCCATCAGTCACACAAAGCAACCTCGAATTCGGCAAGTTCCTGATCTCATTCACAAATCTCTTATACTTTGAGTAATCATTCCCTACATTCCCCAATGTCTGATGTCCCGTACTGTGGAGAGCATATATCACCATCCCTAAGGAATACAAGTCACTGAAAGGAGAGTGAGTAGCTGAAAGAACATACTCTGGAGCTAAGTAATCGAGCACTGGTTGAGTTAAGGCATGCATAGCAGGACAGTACTCCTGGAACGGCCAATATGGAGCTGATCCCGGCCCTCTTTGGTTGGCGATACAGAAGTCAAAGCCAAATATCTTCCAAGCACCTTGCTGGTTCACTATAATAGACTCAGGACATAGATTGTGATGGAGAAGTTTCACATCATTGTGTAGGAAGGTCAGTCCTTCGGCAATCTGCATCAGACCATATTTAATTTCGAGCTCATACAATTTGTAGTTGTTGAAGTGGTTTGGAACTGGCTGTGGCATGTTTTCAGTGTTCCCTAAAATATTTGCTAAGCTGGCGAAAACGGGTTCTGTGGCAAAAGCGATACTCTCCCTGCTTTCCTCAAGACTGTGTTGTACTGTGAGTATCTGTGGATGCCTCAACTTCGTCAGCTGAACAATGCCACGTTTTAAACTTTCTAACATAATATCCCTGTCGGATTTTGACCATCTGTCTAAGAGTTTTTTTTCGAAGACGAATATTGATGCTTCTTGCTTCGTAGATTTTTTGTAGCCTTTGTAAATTTTCCATAGTAGACCTATAAAATAATAATGGTGTCTATTATCAAAACTGTAGCTTTTTGATAGTGTAGAAGGCAATTAAAAGATTGAATTAGAATCATCAGTCTCCCAAATATGAACAAATACAAAGTAATATTAATGGAACTCAGCCCAGCCTGGTTTGAATAACATCTTCAGAACCCACAAAATAAGCGGATATCAGTTTAAATATACAAGTGTATGTTGTGTGAAGGATTTTGTATTTGTTGCCACTTAAATTCAGTATAGGACAAAAGGCATAGCAGTAGAGATGATATATCATATAGAGATTTAAATATATATCATTTCTATTGCTGTTATTTTGATGTGTTCATGTTGGATATTCTCAAAAAATTAACAAAAGATTATTTACATTATGATAACTTAAGTAATTTAGCATTTTATTGTAATCTTTTTTTCAATGTTTTGATGACATTTTTTTAATGAAAACAGTGTAATTTAGTTTAATTCTTAAAATTAGGAAATCCCAAACTACCTAGGTCTTGGAAGTAAAGAACCAGAGAGGAAAAGTAAATAAATACAAATCAGATTTATTATTTAAAAATATATTATTTTATAATGCTTATGCTATAATCATTGATTAAGTTATGTGCCAACTGGTTAGCACAATAATAAATTATGGCTTCATTATTTAAAACTATTTTATGTCCCTTTATAGGAGATAAGCAATTCCTGTAATAGTACATCACAGGAATAGCTTATCTCCATATCTTATACAGGATGCACTGTCATAAACAAAAACAAAACTTCTACAGCTCTAAATAATTAAAAATGAACTAGATTTTCTCTTCTTTATTTCTTTAAAAACACTTTACATTAATTTATTTAATATTTAGAAAACTCACAATGTGAGTTGGTCTGTCTTAAAAATCACCGACGCGTTCAATATTATGTTGACCGTAAATGTACACAATACAATTTTAATCAAATGGATAGCACTCCTTACTCACCAATATCTCTGATTTGAGTAATCAAAGAGTTCTATATCATACCAAATAAGGTGCACAATAGACAGCACCTGAGTGTGAATGCAAAATATAATACATCAATCGTTTTTTACCTGGACCAGCGCTGGCAATAAATTGAGTCGCCTCGAACTCTCTTGTCACAGGATTCCCAGGTAATACGCCAGATAAATGCGAGACTGTATTGCTGACTGACGAGTAAAACTTGTTAAACACCTCCATGTTCGTTTTACACTTTTAACTTTTTATTGTATTGTAAAAATAAAAATCATTACGGAGCCAGACAAAAATGTACAGACATAAAATGTCACTTTGACAAATTGACTTTTTGATCTAAGTTCGGAAATTGCAATTGCCACTGGAACCGAAAGTAAAAGCCTTGCTCCATTTTTTTTAACGAAGTTCAACAAAACTCCATTGGATTTTGTGGAGTTTGGGATTGAAGTACGTCAAAGGGTTTCGACTTCGACTTCTGGGTAGTGTTAGTGGATCAAAATAAATAACCATTAAGTACTCGTTACTTAATGGTTATTTATACACGTTATTCATTTCAAAACGAAATTTATTCTAGACATTTACAAATATAGCTTTAACAGGTATGCTGGACAAAATTATTCAAATAACTTATTGGTATCAACCATTTGCTGATTAAATTATATACAAATTCTGTGATTTTAACTAAATACAGTTTAATAGTAAAGACATAATTACAGTGTAAGTATTAAAATAGTAAAAAGAATTGAACTTTGATATTTCAAAATTATAGCCATTTTTCTAAACCAATACTAAATGTCTGTCATTGTCAGTTTTGCCACTGCGAAATGATAACGATGTTTTCGTAAATGAATCAATTAAAATAATTCACATGTGACGAAGAGCAACGAGCACAAAATGTGGCTAAGAAGCTTCATGAGCGTATTATCATTATTCCTTACAATCTTACCAACGATATTGACTGAGAGCGACCCATATTTGAAAGAACCATATCGGCCTCTTGGTCCACTGGTGAAATGCAACTTTTTACCGATGGAATTTTTGGATTGTGATGATCCAATCGACCATAAAGGAAACCATACTGCCAGAGAAGCTATTGGTCATGGCTGTGTGAAGTTTGGAGGCGTTAGATACGACGAAGTGGACAAAACGAAAGTGCAGTGCAAGGCTTTGGATGGGATCGAGTGTCATGGAAGCAAGAGTTTTCTAAGAGACGGTTTCCCTTGCGTGAGGTACTCCGGACACTATTTCACGACTACCTTAATCTACAGTATATTATTAGGATTCCTAGGAATGGATAGATTTTGTCTCGGACAAACTGGGACTGCAGTGGGAAAACTCCTTACATTGGGAGGTTTAGGCATATGGTGGATTGTTGATGTCGTGTTACTGATCACAAACAGTTTGCATCCAGAGGATGGGAGCAATTGGAATCCTTATGTTTAGACTTAGGTGGTTAATGAACCTTTTGATTGCCAGAGCATAAACATCTGTGTGCATCCCCTCCACACCTGGCATCTCATTTTACCTTAACTTTTATCACATATTTGTGTCAGTAGCATCCAACATGCAATTGTTTGTCACACATATGACAATGGCATTTGAAAAGTTAAAAACTACTATCATAAGAACTAAGAGTGATTAAAGTATAACTTAGTGATTTTTGTTGTGGTGTGTTTGAAAAACAAGATGTGGTTTTTGTATCAAGGTGTAAAATAAAGCAAAACCTTATGTGGGGACTCAAGCCATGAAACTTATGAATTTCCAACCTTTGAAATTGTTAATTTGAAAATCAGAATGTAATAGAAATCCTAGTGTTGCAAAAAAAACACATCTGGCAATTATTTTTTATGAGTTTTCACAATGAATTTCCTTGACTTGTGAAATGTCCAGAAGTCAAAGTACCAAAATTATGATCATGCACCAATTTTAAAAACTAAATGGATATTGTTTGTGATAACTTATGTTTAATATAATAGTGGTTAAAAGAATTTGTAAATAAATAAAAACTTTCTTTAGTAAAATGATTAGTTTTACTTCTGTTATTTAATTCTATTGTTCTTTTGGGTAAAGTTCTTGTGAGAGAAATGATACAACATTGGAAATTATTTAGTTTATTATAACTTAAGCCACCAGAGCTGAAGCGGTGCTTGACTCATACTTCCAGTTGGGTGGGAGCACGCTCTTTGTCTTGTAGTAGCGGGCTAGCCTGTGAATTCTGGACTCTACAAGAATCAGCCTGAATTTGCTGTCCTTGTCCTTCCTGTTGCGTTCCAAATGCTTCCTCATGGCAACGGCTTTCTTGATCAGGTAGTACAGGTCCTCCGGTAGGTCGGGAGCAAGACCCATGGCTTTCATGATACGCAGGATCTTTTTGCCAGTAACGAATCTGACTTGTGCAACTCCATGGGAATCCCTAAGCATGACACCTGGAATAGATAAAAAGGCCCTTGTTAATTATTTTTAAATACACATATTTCAAAAACAAGAGAAAGTAAAGTAAGTTTAGTGGCCATATCTTAAATTTTTCATATCCTTGAAATGTAAAAAATAGCCAAAATATGCACATTATAAAAAGTTTACTAAAAAAATTATACAACTAATAAAATTGAGAGAACCTGCCAGACTGATCAATCATAGCATATAGTTATTTTTTTCCATTTTAGCAATTTAGTCAATAGAACCAAGTAGTCTATCAGCTAATGACATGTATGTTTATTTACAATCCATTATATTACAAACTGCATACTGACAACAACTAATTAAGTTTCCATTGAGAATCGGGAAAAGGGTGGGAGAATGAAAACTTTATGGAACTGGTTCTACCCAATTTGTTTGGTAATCCAGTAATCTGATTAGAAGTATTGGAGCTAGGCCCTGCTTATTATTTTATTTAAAATACCAGAAGACAGTCCCTTAAAGTGCCTGCCTTTGGCTGGGGAGAAGAAGTAGCAGAATAAATTTTTGAAATAATGTGTCACAATGTTGCTGTATATTCCCAGTGGTCAGTCAAGGTAAACCAGTTCATGTCACTATTATTTCAAGCTTGTACCATTGCAGAACTAAGGCATTCTTGCTCTTGTCAATCAGTAATTATTGAAGGAGTCCAGCTCCTCGCCTCCTTATCACACATGCTCTTTTCCTATGTTAAGACTACTAAAAAGAGAGGCCAGTATTGATATGCCATGATCATGATAGTTATTGATAGATTCAATAAATTAAATAAATAATAAATAGACATTGTTCACAATTCAGTGTGGTTGGATAAATAACTACTTATTAGATTACCAATAATCATTTCAGGATGATGTTCATCCGTTCATGTATTCGAACTGGTTAACGCATGGAAATCAATTTAATTGAATATGAAAACAGGTGCATGTAAGCTCCTTGATTATGATCATTGTCATGCTTTGATCAAGATTTATATTAGGGTTTCAGCTAAATGAAACGCCATCATTGCATCACGTAAGTAACCAGAACTCCTGAAAACAAATCATGAGCATCCACTCAAGTCACATTTCCTGAAAAATAAGTTAGAATTTGGCACTTACCGATTTGGGAGGGAGTGAGGCCTTTCTTGCCAAGCTTGAAAATCTGTTCCTTTACATCATCAGCTGTCAGTTTTAACCAGGTCGCACACTGCGCCGGTATGGCAGCGCCGATTGGGAGATACCCTTACTGAAAACATAAAATTTACACTTCGCTGTAATGCCATGTGGTGACCGCTTGATGGGTAGGTTATGTTAATGTCACAAAAACTTCGTATAATGAAAAATTTATGCTGAATCATTAGTATGATGTTTAACACTATTAATTACACATTAAATTACCCAGGTGCGTGCATACGACCCATGGCTGCGGCTTTTAATAAAAATCGCCGATCTGACAACGACAACAAGAGAACACGAAAAGATGGTTGCCGGAAGGCGGTTATTCATTCAATTCTCGTTCTCGTTTCTTTAAGGTCGTTCTTCATTCACTAGTGTTGGATTTAAAAAAAAACAGTACAATAACTAAATAGTCTTTGGTAAGGCCTGTTTATTTTATTGTCAAAAATGTTACAATATCACAAATCGTTCTATTCTATTCTATTTTTGTTATATGGCAATTAGAGCCGATGTCGAATCACAAATCGTTCTTTTGGTGTTTCGAAATACCACTGACGTAAAATTAAATGTCATTAGCGTCAAAATCAAATGACAGTATTCTACCTGTCCCTTACCAAATCCAGAAGTTTAGTCAACTAAACACTGTAATTTTCTTAATAAGTAGTCCCAAAAATGACGAACCGTACGGCGTATCTGACGCTGAGTTTAACCTCATCAAGCATCAAGCTGAAAGGCGTGCTGGGTTCAGAAAAGAGTTCTTAAAACAGAAAACCAACCCCTTTAAACATGCCTCCGAAGCTGGCTATGTCGTGAGTGTTAAATTACGTAATTTTACTGTTGAGAGTTCAAGTATAAACAAACGAAATCTTAAGGACTATTAATACTTGCCTAATAAAAATTACTTCTTAATGTTTGCAGTTTGATCCAGCCTTACAGAAGTTTCTGTCAATGAAAGTAACAGGTCTGGAGCACTTCACTCCGAACACCAGAACTAGCTTGTTTGGAATTTGCGCTATTATAATCCCCATGTTTTCTTATGGATACATTCTCTGGAAACACAGAACAACCCGTGAAGCAAAGATCAGAAGTGGAGAACTTCGTTATAAAGACAGAATGTTCAAATTGCAGTAATGGTTAAATTCAGTGTAAGATAAAAGAATTGTGTAGAGAAGTAAATAAAATCAAGTAACTGTTAAATTGCTTTTATTTATTATTGGTGTCATACTTATTTTGAATTTTGTAATATTTTAATCAGAAGCACATAAATATGATTTCTCTTGTTCATATTAGTATTGATATGATACTATTTTAAAATGAAACTGGCAGTTATACTTACCAAAGCTAAATTAAAAATAATAAAATGTCAATGTCATTATTTCAGTGTTTGATTCTGAGGTTTGAATAAACTCTCTTACTTTTTAATAAAATCATGTCTTGTAAATATGGATTTTCTGATCTGGAGTGTAAAATTTTACTGGCTCAAATTGAGAGACGTGCCAAATACAGAAAAGAGTTTTTGAAACTAAGAACTGATCCATGTAAACATTCACAGGAAGCCGGATATGTTGTAAGTTATTGAGTGTAAAATAAAGTATATGGTGTTCTTAAAATACTATGTGAAATTTGGTTCTTGATCTACCAGATAGCTCATGAAGGCTGCCCAGCTATTGACAGTAGGCTGGTCAAATCTACCAAAGCTAGTGGTGATAACAACCAGCCAGTGGGTCAAGAGAAACAGTGCAGTCAACCTATGAGGATAGCAGAATATTTTCTAAATATTGGCTATGTTCTATTAAATTCTCTAGGTCTAATGGAAGGGAAGAAGTAAGACTGACTGGAAAGCAGTGTGAATTTATTAGTGTAGGTTGGTAATTGGTAAATCTAGACTAGATAAATCAACTAAAAGAGTGATGGATCTGAATGTTGATGAAAATGAAGCTAGAGGAAGGACAAAGAAAAGATAGATGGATTGTATAAGGTATGATATGAAGGAGAAAAGAATAAATGATACAGTGTTGTCTGTCAGTGATATCAAATTTAAAATAGTTAATTTTGTGTTATAATTGTAAAAACTGTCACTAAAATATCGTGCATAAGACGTCATAGTACGTAGTCAAAAAATGGCACGCCTGGTTTTCATACAGATAGATGGTGATACTTGCGTTATCTATGTCAATCTATAT